>CM077011.1:112722176-114042676 GCA_039090855.1 Macrothele yani
TCCAACGGTAATTTTTCTTCGCAATTAATGTACTTCCAAGGATTAAAATTTGCACATTGATAAAACTAACTTTATGTTATCGCATGGGATGCTTAATACTTGCTAAAACGTAATCATAATTACATTAATAAACAATTATTTGTCTTTGAGTAATGTTAAGACCTGTTAATAGATGGCGCGACCTGTACATTGATGACGTCAGTAGGCAAACAAATGTTGGATTGCTTACTTATGGTTCTGTTTTCGCAAATATTAAGTATCCCATGATATAACTTAAAGTTAGTTTTATCGGTGTGGAAATTTTCATCCTTGGGAATACATTAACTGCGAAGAAAATATGTACAGAGGTTTTACCATTGGAAACATAAGGCAGAGATTTTAGGTGGAACCACCTTAGGCAATCGAACATTTGTTTGTCTACTGACGTAATCAATGTACAGATCGCGCCATCTATTTTCTGGTCTCAACACCACCAAAGGAAAAGTTATTGATTTTTAATATAATTATGGTTATGTTTTAGAAAATATTAAGTATTCCAAGTTATAATATGAAGTTTTTTTAATCGATGTTAAAATTTACATTCTTGGGAACGCATTGTGAAGAAAATGTGTACAGAAGTTTTCCCGTTGGAAGTATAGGAAGCAAAATTACTTGACGTCCACTGTAGGGGTGGAAGCTCATTATGTAAATTACTGGCTCCTCGGCCAAACACCCACTGGCTTCCAGCGCTGATCAAAATTTTCCCACAGCAGGAAGGAAAACCATTTATAAGGTTCGTTGTCTAGAGACTGTCTATCAACGAAAGTTGAAGACAGCCCGGCGTTCTTTCTCTCCCAGATTTACTATAAATCTGCTATTCAGGAGAGGGGAAGTAAAAATAATTGCAAAACAATTCCAAGCATGAATTCACTCTCAGGCTTGTTGAAAACTTAACAAAACATTTAATCAACAGAAAATTGTTCGGCAGCTATTGTTAATTGACCTCGAATTCCTGTAACTGCATTTCCATGTGAAAAATGATCCGGGTATCTAATTATTCCAGAATACCCTTTCCTGCCAATACTCTTTGCCCGTTCTTTTTTCTATCACATACGTGAAAGGTTTTAATCGTCGTCTCCCTTCCTTGGTTCCGGAAGCTATGCTTCGTGTTCCATCCCGAACACGTGTTTTCTCCAAACGCTTTCTCCGTACGTCGTTCCAGACCCACGTGTCTGATTCCAACTACTGCCGCTTTCCCCGTGCTCTAACATGCACGTTCTATCATCCACGTTCTTTTCTCCCAGCACTCTACAATCGTTTTCCCGGTTTCTCTGTCCGTGCTGTCACCCAGCACTTCTTAACTGTCCCACAGCACACACTGTGTCTAACCGTACTTCACCACTCGCTCTCCGTCGACTGTCTCTCACGCTCGCTCTCCGTCGATTGTCTCTCACGCTCGCTTCCGTCGACTGTGTCGTTTTTCCTTCCACTCCTGCCCTGAAGTCTTTCACCCCTAACTTCACTAGCCTTCCTGATTGGCTCCTGCCTCACTTGCCTGAGGCTCTCTCTCTCTCTCTCCTAGTCTGAGCCTTCGAAGAGCAGGCGACCCCCCCTGCTCTTCTCGGTGCCCCCTACTACCCGTGCTTCTGCCGGTGACCTTCATCTAATCCCTTCGTTGCCCTCTAGCTTACGTGTGCCCAGCAGCTTACATTCCCCCCTGGCCAGGAACAATAGCTGTGCTTTCTGTGGATACAATAGACCTGTCAAACAGGCACATCGAAATGTCACCTAGTCTGGTGCATTACCACGTGTTACACTCGTTTCCAAATAATACACATGGAAATATTTTTTCTGAAATGTTAATATCCGGAATGATCGATGGGATTTAAAGTCCATCACACAATTTATATAGGGGCGTATTTTCTCGCCCCTACATCCATCCACCTTAAAAGATTTTTGGGTAACCTGATTCTTCAGAAAGTACTTAACTCTCTCAAGAGCAGCATTTGCTGAGCGATATTCGGCCACATAGAATTTTTGGATTTTAAAACCAAAGACCTGTATTTACATTTTTTTTATTTGGGAGTTTAACGACCACCATGGCCAACTCAGCTAGCTACCAGCAGTCGCCCGTCAGAAAATTGGGGCCACTGGATCTTGGAAAGATAGAAAGCCAGAATCAAACACACATCCACGCGCCACCCGGAATTTTTCTTCAGGAATTCAAACGCATGCCTCACCTGGGATTTTCAGGAATTCAAACACATGCCTCATCCGAGACTTTCAGGAATTCAAACACATGACTCACACGGGATGTTTAGGAATTTCAACACATGCCTTACTCGGAGCTTTCAGGAATTCAAACACATGCCTCACCCGGGACTTTCAGGAATTCAAACACATGCCTCACTCGGAACTTTTAGGAATTTAAACACATGTCTAACCTGGGACTTTCAGAAATTTCAACGCATGCCTCACCCGGGACTTTTAGGAATTTCAACATATGCCTCACTCGGGGCTTTCAAGAATTCAAACACACGTATCACTCAGAACATTTGAGAATTCAAACACATATCTACGCACTACCCGGGATTTTTCTTTGAGAATTTAAACAGCTGTTTCATCCGGGACACTCAGGAACTCAAACACACAATGCATGACACTCGCGATTCGAACCCTGACCCATCTCAGACAAATGATTAGTGGTCAACGGTGCGTACCACTCGTCCATTGGGTGGTTGCCTTCTTCTAATGCCTGCCTTGTTTTATTTTATTTTTATTGCTGTTTACATGTGTAGCGTGTGATCCACACAAATTCATATTTTTTCTGACTTTCAGGAAATCATATGTGCTCTCCTTCTGAATATTACACAAAATGCGGCAGCCCTTGTCCACCAGCCTGCAGTACACCTTATAAAATAGGCATTGTTTGCCCTACTAAGTGTGTCAAAGGGTGCTTTTGCAAACCTGGCCTCGTGAGAAGACAGCAGGACAAGAGATGCGTTCCGGAAGATCAATGCAAATCTCCAGTACCCTGATTCTGAGTTTGAAATAAAATTTAGATGTCAGCAAAATATGTAAACTGACAGGAGTATCATTTTTCTTCAAAGGAATTATCCATACATGTTCTAATAAATGTATGAAATGCAATCATGTGTGTGTGCTAAATACAATCATGCCTGTGTTTTTTCTTTGGGTACTCTAGTTAAAAATTTGTAGAACCTCACTTGTTTAAACTTATAAGTTGAACAGGTTGTTCTAAAGGCTAAAAATCTCGTGTTTATGTGCGCGTATTATTAAAACTGTCAGATGAATATATGAGAATAGGTCAAAATGAAAACATTGGTATGTAAGAAAAGGGTGGTGCACAATTGTGGATGAAAGGGTATAAGGAAGGCAGGACGTCATTCAAAGATGATCCAAGATGATGTCCATCGTTTTCGACTTCCACACAAGAAGACTAGCTTCATTTTTTTTTATTGAAGATTTAAAACAAATATTTATTGGACTTATGTGACAGATGCACTGACATATACAGTAGGTATTTTGGGTTTCGACATCAACAGTGTACAGAAGAGTGAACATTGAATACATAATGCCGGGTGGGTGAACAAGGAACACAGCGAATAAACCCCCGAAAGAAAAACACAGACAACCATGCTTTATCTGGAATTCGAACCCAAACGCCTCCGTTGGGAGAATGATCAGAAGCCATTGCTTTGATCACTGCGCCACCGGGGCGGCCGTAAGACAAACACAGCATCCATGCCTTAGTCGCGATTCGAACCCAAACCCCTCCGTTGGGCGAATGATCAGAAGCCATCGCTTAGATCACTGCACCATCGGGGTGGCCATAAGACAAACAGAGTATCCATACCTTACCGGGATTCGAACGCAGACCTCTCCGTTGGGCGAATGATCAGAGTGGTCGCTCATTTTTTTTATTGGAGGTTTAACGACCACCGTGAGCAACTCAATGGGCTATAAGCAGTCGCCCGTCCCTAATTTAAGGTCACTGGTTCCAGGGAAGGGAGAGAGCCAGTGCCGTAAGACAAACACAACATCCATGCCTCACCGGGATTCGAAACCGGACCCCGTTCGGACGAATGATCAGAGGCCATCGCTTAGACCACGGCGCCACCGGGGCGGCCGTAAGACTTAACACAGCATCCATGCCTTACTCGCGATTCGAACCCAGACCCTTCCGTTGAGCGAATGATCAGAAGACACCGGGGCGGCCATAAGACTAACATAACATCCATGCCTCACTCGGGATTCGAACCCTGACCACTCCGTCGGGCGAATGATCAGAAGCCATCGCTTAGATCACTATGCCATCGGGTAGGCCGTAAAATAAACACAGCATTTATGCCTTACTCGGGATTCAAACGCAGGCCGCTCCGTTGGGCGAATGATCAGAAGCAATCGCTGAGACCACTGCGCCACCGGGGCGGAGAGTATCTCTACGGAAGTCATGCAGTGTGAGTGCAAGGACGGCTAGAAAGTGCAAGGCCACGACATTAGAGAGATGAATTCCCTCCGTTTGTGACGTCACTCTCGTGTTACACGGCCTGATACGCAGGTGCCATGCTTAATGTCATACACGACAGCGTCGGAAACCAATCGAAAACCTTGGTTTCAGTGTGACGTCATTAAAAGGGGAAATTCATCTCTCGAATGTCATGGCCTTGTACTTTCTAGACGGCCTTGGTGAGTGTCAGTGACCTTTCCACACATCTGGGTGTCATTGACATAACAGTTTATTCGGTTCTTACTGACGATAAAGGCCAAATGAGAAAACTAGCTACGTGGGTAACGCACAAACTAATCAGGAATTCCAATACGATATTGTACGGAATAATATTTCGCGCTATCTTTGCAATAGTAGGATTCTCACAAGTCTGTCTGCTTTGATGAAACTTGGGTCGAACTTCATGCACACGGCAAAGATATCGGTCGCCGTACGGTTCTGGATTAAACCAAGGCCGTCAAGAAAATACAAGGTCATGCCATTAGAGTGATGAGTTCCCTCTCTTAGTGACGTACGCGGAAACCAAGGCTTCCGATTGGTTTCCAACACTTTCTTGTATGACGTCAAATACAACACCGTCGTATCAAGCCATGTAACATGAGAGTGACGTCACAAATGGAGGGAACTCGTCTCTCTAATGTTATGGCCTTGTACGTTTTAGACGGCCTTGGTTGAAGCTACTTGCGCAACCCATTTATCCCGTGGAAATTTGCATGAGCAAGAAATATGACTCTTCGTTGGCACGGAAATTCGCGGCGTGGCTTTTTGGAAGACATATGATGTGAACGTCACCATGATATCAGAGCGGTAATAGTCATTTTTGGAGAAGCATATCCTGACACTTTATTAGGCGGAAGGCATAATAAAAGCGCCCAACCTATGCATGAACAAGAGGCTGCACGCTATAGCGTGATTACGGCTGTGAGGTGTACTAGATTTCGAGGCAGACGACTTGAAATTAATGAACTCCAAGATGAGCAAAACCAACTCAAGCTCCTTCATATTAATCCCAGCCAGGTAATAGTATCAGACGACAAAACTACTCAACTCATCATTTTCAATAAAATGGATTATGTTAACAAGATGTTACAGGCGATTATTTAAATCCCCAACATAAAAGTGCGAACAGATCCAACCAGTGCAACACTGGCAGCATTGAGTAGACTAAAAAAAAAAAACATTCAAACTTTCCATCCTCGATTGTTCAAGGCATGTGCCCTATCCTTGGCCATAGGATACCTGAATTATTTGGGAAGGTGAAAATGCACAAAGAGGGGCAGCCCAATCGGCCTCGAGTTCCGGGATACACAAGACTTCTAGAAAAGGCGTTAGCAAAATATCTCGCGCCTTTATTACCGATTCGAGGTATTCTATGACGGAAACAATGCAAGCCATTGATATAATCAAGAAATTTCGGTATAATAATAATGGATCCTATTTTATGGCCTCTCTGGATGTAATAGTATTACATCCCGATGTTCCAATTACGGAGGTGCATGTAATTACTTTTCTTTTTTTTTTTTGATTGGGGGTTTAACGACCACCGTGAGCAACTCAATGGGCTATAAGCAGTCGCCCGTCCCTAATTTAGGGTCACTGGTTCCAGGGAAGGGAGAGAGCCAGTGTCGTAAGACAAACACAACATCCATGCCTCACCGGGATTTGAACCCTGACCCCTTACGGACGAATGATCAGAGGCCATCGCTTAGACCACTGCGCCACCGGAGCAGCCGTATTTAGTGAGAGGAAACTAACAGCTCTTGGGTTAGCCGCCCCCAAAGAAATACAGTCAATTATTGCAGCTTAAAAACTAGTCCAAAACCATACATAGTTTAGGTTTGATGGCATTATTTAACGACAGACAGGGGTGCATGTTGCACCAATGGGTATAACGTAATTTATCTTTCCGCTGTAACTTAGTCCTCACGTCAGTAATTACGTTTTGTGGGATAAAGTCAATGAAATATTAGAAGGTACCCAAACGCATTACCAGAAAGAGGTCAATGATGGTACCTACAAATACGTTTATTTTGTTTCACTCACATATGGTTTATTGGCTTACTCATTACAGTATCAGTGATCTAACAACCAATCAAAGTATAACAGCATGTCTCTCATCAATAACATCCATCCTCAATAAACAACCGCTGCATTGCTTTTTTATCTATCGTCCTTATCCGGCCACACGCACACGTCAATTGCTCCGACCACAGTGTGTTGCCAACGTCATTTTCGTTTGAGGAAAAAGACGTAACGTTAAGGTTTGAAAATGTCCAAGAGAACGAACTCAAATTTACATAGAAAAAGAAACTCAAAAGCAAAGTTAAAAGGATGACTTACTTGTGAGACACGTTCTTAACAATTTGGTTAAATCTGTAAGATTTAACCAAATTTGTGAAGAGTATGTCTTCCCAATTTGAAGCGACCACTTTTACCATAGATGTTGAACAAAAAAAAAAAATTCACGACCATTCCTGGATTTTTTGCTGGAACGAGACCCTGTTACAAATAGACTTCGCCAGTCAGTATATACACTATCAAACAACAAGTAATTGGACACCTGTGATAGCAAAGGAAAACGAAGTTAATTCACCTTCAATAGTTGGTGGAGCCTCCACGAGCGGTGATTACAGCTGCGACCCTCCGGGGCATACTCTCAACCAGGCGTTGTACGTCGGCTAGCGGTATTATCTTCCACTCGGCTTGGAGAAGACAGGTCAGTTCCTTCAACGATTTCGGACGGTGGGGCACCCCTTAAGTCGACGCTCCAACTCGTACCACAGGTGCTCGATAGGGTTGAGGTCCGGGCTCTGTGCAGGCCAGTCCATTCGATTAACCCCATTTTCACCATACCAGGCCATGGTGAACCTCGCAACATGACAGGTGGCATTGTCATCCTGAAAGTAACATAGGTCCACCCCGTAAAACTGCCACAACGTAGGAAGCGCATGGTCATCCAAAATGGAGCAGTAGGTCTCGGCATTGAGTCTACTGGGAATTGCGACCAAGTGTCCTGTGCCATACCAGGAGAAACACCCCATAGCATTATTCCACCGCCGCCGAACTTCACAGTTGGCACAATAGATTCCGGCAAGAGGCGTTCTCCAGGCAGACGATAAACCAGTCCTTGCCATCCAAACGATAGAGGGTAAACCTTGATTCGTCGCTCCAGAGAACATGTTTCCACTGTCGACGTTCTTTGCACCACGTTAGGCGAGCAGCGCTATTGGACTTAGTGATCAAAGGCTTGTGGGCGTGTCAGCACGTCCATGATAACCGAGCAGATGGCCTTTATTACGGATGGTATTCATCGAAAGAACACTCCCGGATGCCTGTTGAAACTCCTCTCGGATGTGGCCCATCGATTTGGTGCGGTTCTTCCGAATTTCTCTGGCTAGCACCCGTCGTTCTCTAACTCCCAGTTTTGTGGGTCTGCCGGGTCGGGGCACATTCCGACAGTCACCTCTCATCTTCCACTTGCCAATCACGTAGGCCACTGTCGATTTTCGGTACTTTAACTCGCTGGATATGTCACGTACGGATCTGCCATTTCTGTGATACCCGACGATTACACCTTTCGCGAAATCAGAGAGCTCCGAACTGCGTGGCATCTTGCATGCGACTGGTTTCGTTGTTGTTTCACACACGATATTTAACGGCGGCGGCCGTGACGTGTATCAGAACCGCAGATATCATCTATTGCAGTGGTGTCCAATTACTTGTTGGTAGATAGGGTAGAAAGCCAACATCAAACCCTTCCCTTATTCCTCTGTCGCCTGCCTACCCACAGAACTACAAACTTTCTGCCTTGTATTTTGTGATAATACCATCATTAACTCATTCATCCTGCAATTTACTACGACCGCAAGACTTCAAAAAGTAATAAAAATTGCAGAATTACATTGTTATTCCGGTGATACAGTTAACAACATACTTAGGAAAATGCCCAGTGTTGGAGAAACCACGTTGTAACGGATCAATAACCAGCGACAATACGCGAAATTCATGAACTTCCACCCTACCATTACTCCAGTTCTTAAACATATTTGCAAACGCCATGGATTAGACTTTGGGGTTATGGCACATAACATATTAGCAAGGGTTAAGAAAGATCGCGAACCGGTAGAAAAAGAAAATAAACATGGTATTTATACACAGCCGAGTCACATTATTGTGACTACCTCCTACTTTTGACGTCAACAGCGCGTAGCCAATGAAAGAAGGCATGTGTCGGAGGGTATATAAGGTGTGCTGTAGACATTCTTAAAACATATCACCCGTTGCTGTCATGGATAAAAGGAGCGATTTTTCAGACTTGCAAAAAGGGATGATTATGGGCTTTCGGGCCAAGAGTGGCAGTATTTCTGAAACAGCGCAGTTTGTGAACCGTTCGCGTGCTGCTGTGGTTAAAGTGTATCGTGATTGGAGGAATGGCACCATTGCAAATAAGCGAGTGGAAACTGCGGAGCACAGCGTGCCATTGATGTGAGAGGTAAACGTCGGCTACGACGGTGCGTGCGAGCCGATCGACACGCTGCAGTGGAGCAACTCACTGGCCGAATGAACTAGTGGACTACCGGAAGTGTGTCTAAAACGATAGTTCAGCGAACACTGCTGCTTATGGGGCTCCGATACCGACGGATGATCACTGCACCTATGCTAACGAAGGTGCATCGACAGAAAAGGCTTCCATTTGCCCGGTAGTATCGGAATTGGACTTCCGCTGATTGGGAAAGGATTGAATTCTCCTATGAGTCACGTTTTCTGCTTCATCGAACCGATGGACGTTGGGGTATAAGGCGAGAAACATCGGAGAACAGACACTCCTCAACCATTGCTGGCAGAACACATGCTGGTGGGGGCAGCGTTATGGTCTGGGGAATGTTTCCGTGGCATTCTCTGAGTACACTCATACATGTGGAAGGCACTATGGACCGAATTCGTTATGAATCCAACCTTACAGACCACGAACACCCATACACGCTGATTTTCTTCCCTTGGTCGAATGGGATCTTCCAGCACAACAATGCGACGTATCACACAGCTAGAAGTGTCCGAGAATGGTTGGAAGAGCACGATGAACACTTGAAAGTACTTCCCTGTCCCTCTAAGTCCCCAGACTTAAACCCATTTGAGCATATGTGGGACCACCTCGATCGTGTTATTCGCTCTATGGATCCACCACCACGCACCCTCCAGCAGCTGTCAGATGGACTTCAGTCAGCATGACTCCACATACCTGTGAACACTTTCCAGCACCTTATTGATTCACTCCCAGCCCGTCTAGCTGCTGTCCGCGCTGCACACGGCGGTTATTCTGGATATTAGCTGGTGGTCACAATAGTGTGACTTGACCGTACAATATTCCATTAAAATGTGTGGACCAGATGAAACATTATCTTTATATGCTCGACTGGGCTTACGTTAAAAACTGGAATTCGTGAACATCAATATGGTATCAAAAATGGTCTAATGACAACAGCACTATCACGTCTAGTGAACGAAGGGCTTCATTACCCCGCATGGGATGAGACATCAAACTTAGCAACTCCTTCCTCGATGTCATCATTGCTTTTGGCCGAAAATATTCATATATTTAGTAAATGACAGTTATGTTGTAATGATAACATACCTAGCTATATACCACAAGCATGGAAACATATCTTATCCAGGACTAGCCAAATGAACTCAGACGAAACCTCCATGATGTAGTTTTGTGCTGATTATGTAAATACACTTTCGCGAGAACACTAGCATTGCCCATACAGTAACGTATATTTATGTTACCCGTCAATATGTGTCGGGTGTACTTATAAACCTGCTCTGTCCTGTATATTGTCTTTCATCTGAAGATGGTTCTAGTGTAAGACTGAAAGATACAATGTTTTAACTGTAAATAAATATTTTAACTAGTAAAGTTTTAATCTTTAAGCTTATTTAGTTCTAAACGTGTCAAGACGGCTTTGGTTTTTATTGAAACGACATTTGGAGACATGTAAATCATGAAAGTGTACAATTCTGCAAAATGATATGTATTTCGGTACAATGAACTTTTCGATGAAACAGATCTTCGGTAAAGTAATTATTTCGACAAATACGGCCTTCCAATGAAGTGATCTTCAGTGTAATGGTCGTCAAGGAAACGTAAAAGACCTTCGGTAAAGTGAACGTTTCCGTGAAATAAAACCAAACTCTTCGGTAAAGTGATCACTTAGATAAAAACAGCCTTTCGGTGAAGTTGCGGTAGAGGAAATGAACTGACCACTAAGATCTGCAGCATAGCGTGTTTATTTGCACGTTTTCCTTTTTGAACTTAAAAGTTGAAGAACTTTAGAGCTGAGTTTGATGTCACGGATACAGGGCTCCTTCTTAATTGTTGGAAAGAGGAAGAACGAAACGATCAGTCAGTCCTCTCGAATTAAAGAAATTCAGCTTTCATTAGGGCACGTGTTTTAGCGTTCTATGCGAAATGATCTTTAGTATAGATTACTGTATTTTTGCGACGCGCATGGTTTTTTCTTCCTCTTCTTATGCAGTACAACATCGGCAGCAAAGCTAGCGATCACGGAATTTAGTAATTTGTTTCCGGGCGTGTAACAAAAATGGAGTAGAAGTTATACCGGTGTAAGTTAAAAACCAGAAGTGCGCACACGCGCACCGAGTTTATTGTACTGTATATGGAAGAGATTAAAAGTATCCATTATTAATTTAAAACAACACGTATTTACACGTGAAAAGAACGAACAAACCATGATGTGCCGCACGGCAAGGCTGGTGCAGATGCATGAACAGAAGGAAATTGAACAAATTTGCAGTAAAGTGAGATAGGAAGGTACAATACAGGCAGGGGATGTGTTACAGGGAAGGCAAAACAGATACAGCAAAACAGCATTGATGCGGTGAATACATAAGAAAAGGGCATACATCAGGCATGTAATACAAAACAGGGGTAAAATACAACATATGCAATGCAAAAAGATATTCATATCGTGTAACAAGAAAGCATGGCACGGGAACATGTACGCAATATAGAATAACACACAATCAAATGCGAAAAATGTCAACAAACACAAAAGGGTCATTTTGCTCAGAAAGCAAATAAAAGAAGAGCGAAATAACATGTTGTGTACAAAATGGTAGTTAAAGCTGTCAACGAGGGCATTTGAGAGCCTTTAAGCAGCAGAAGAACAATGCAAGACCGGTTTGACGCGAAGACACTCGATCTGCGAAGAAAAATCAAGCAAAAAGCTGGAGCCCCATTTCAAAAGTGAGGACATAGGAGCAGCCCTAGGGTCAGCGGTAAGGAACTGTAACACACGCAAAGAAAAACAAAAGTCGATACATATCTAGTGAAGAAAGTTAAAGAGTTAGTAAAACTGTACCGGAGCGAAAAGAGAACCAGGGTAAGGCTGATGACCATACGATGTTGAACGGCGCCAGATACCGCCGTCGGTATGCTACATGCTTCAACATACTCAGTGGCAAGACGATGAGTCAGAGCGTTACGGAATCGTTGCAGAAGGGTAGTCTGAGTGCAAGACAAAATAGGAAGCAGAGACATAGCACGAAGTAAAGCCAGAACTCATAAATGACAGTCTCCGTCAGAACAAAAACATAAGGTAACGATGCTAGCTTACGTAGAGCAAGTATGCCAGGAGGGATGAAAAAGTTAAAGTCATGAATATCTTGCTGAATGGAGCAAACAGAAGAAATGATTCCGTGGATGAGACGAAAAAGGCGAATAAGTTGAAACACGCGATCCGCTAATTTCATATACTAGCAGTCATGCCCTTTTTCTGAACGGTGAATCTATACAATCATTTTTTGAACATAAAATTAAAGAAAAGGAAAAGTAATTAAGGGAAAGAAAAGTTCTTCAGAATGCGTAACTGTTTCACGATTTAGAACAGCGTCGTGACGTCAATGCATACCGTTTGACGTAAAACGGAGCTAGCTTTGGCGCCCCTTAATTTTTAATCAAAATTTGAAATTTTCAAAGTATTTCAGTGATTCTGACAAAATTATCTTTAAACCTATTAGCATTTTGAAACAGTAAAGCTAAACCACCCTTTTGAATTTTTTGGTTTTCAGTTTTTTTTTTAGGTGTGGTAGAAAAATTCAAGCAGATAATGTTTCCAAGCGCTGTTTTTTCTGTTTGTTTGTTTTCGTGCATTTGCAGGTATCCGGTATTAGACGTACCAGCGTGCCAATTTTTAGATCTCTAGGTAATTTAAAAGTGATCTAAAAATTCGTAAAATGTTCAAGTAGACAATGTTCCAAAGCCGCCATTTTGGTTTTCGAACTTTTCTAGGTATCCGGACCTTAAGACCTAACAGCATGCCAATTTTCAGATCTCTAGGTCATTCAAAAGTGGCCAAACAATTCGCCAAAAATTCAAGCAGACAATGCTCCAAAGCCTTTTTTTTTTTTTTTTCATTTTCGCACCTTTTTAGGTATATGGACCTTAAAACCTATATGCAAGTCAATTTTCAGATCTCTAAGACATTTAGAAGTGGTCAAACAGTGTGCGAAAAATTCAAGCAGACAATGCTCCATAGCCGCTATTTTGAATTTTTCGTACTTTTCTAGGTATACGGACCTTAAAACCTATCAGCATGCCAATTTTAAGATTTCTAGGTCATTTAGAAGTTGTCGAACAATTCGCGGACGAACACACTCGCAATTTCTCTCTTTGCTTTTTGTATACGAAGCGAAAGCCTATATTTATATAGGTATTCACGTATGCCGGCGGAAAACGCCGAACTTTAAAAGCGTCGCAACGTCATTAAGCATTGCGTCATTACCAGTCTGATTGTAGCCTGTCCTTTCACCCAATGAGAAGAGAGTGCTAAAAATAGTTGCGTCACCATGGCAGCAGGTCACGGGACCAGAACTTTCTTGTGTGGTTTACTCTGAAAACAGTAAGCCGTTCGTTCCTTTCCTTTGTGTCTTTAAAAGAATGCTTAAAAATCAGAAAATGACTTTTTCTTAAAAACGTTTTTTGTAAAAGAGAGATGATAGTTGTGAGTTTATACTGTAACAATTGCTATGCGTTATGATTTATAGTTTGCCATATCTTGGTGTTTTAAAATGGATCCCATCGCAATATAGATAATTTTGTGAAATTTAAAAGTCTCATTTCTCGTAAACTAAATCGAAATTCAAAACAAGTTAGTAAAATCATGCGATGCAATGATTATGATACGCTTTCCAACATACTAGAAATCATTACTCAAGTTATTACTCAAGTTATGAGGAAAATGGCTGTGGAATAAATCTCACTCCTGTGCCTTGACCTTTGATCCCATTTCGATGATATTCAACAGAACTGGTTCAGTATACCTCCGAAATAACATGATAAAGTTTTGTCGCAATCGAAGCAATTTTACGTAAGTTATGATACATAAGGGCTATGGAATAGATCCCGCTTCTGTGTCCTAACCTTTGACCCATTTAGCCCATTTTCAATAGGATTCGTTCCCAGGCAGGTCCTTACAACATACTAACATTTCATCCGAATCGAAACATTTTTACGTAAGTTATGACGCATAATGGCGATGGAAGTGATTCCGCTCCTATGTCCTGACCTTTGACCCCCATTTCGCCAATTTTCAATAGGGTTTGTCCCCAGGTGATCCCTACCACATACTAAAATTTAATCGAAATCGAACCTTTTTTACGTTAGTTATGACGCATACGAGCAGTGGAATGGATCCCGCTCCTATGTCCTGACCTTTGACCCCATTTCGTGCACGTTCAATAGGGTTCCTTCCCAGGTGTTCCCCTACCACATACTAAAATTTCATCGAAATCGAACGATTTTTACGCGAGTTATCGTGCGGACGAACATACGCACACAACGCGTGACGTAATGAGGCAGATGGGAATCGCGACCATCTGCTGGCAAGACTGTGACGTCATAAAACTTTAATAGGATCCGCACACAACGTGTGACGTAATGAGACAGATGGCGTGACCGCGCGCCAACATCTAATCGGACGGCGCCATGACATTACACTAAAAACGTGGTAATTCGTGTTGGTTATTAACCCACTAAACGAATTTTCCTGAAGTCGAGATCTAAATCGATTTCTATTACCAGAAAACGGTAGGTTGACGACTTTCATCAAAATCCTTAGAGCCGTTTTCAAAATAAAATTTCATACATACATACAAGAATTGTTCTTTTAAGGTGAACGTCAAGTAATTTTGCTTCCTGTTGTTCGAATGGAAAAATTTCTGTACACATTTTCTTTCCAATTAATGCGCTTTCAAGGATGAAAATTTGAACATCGATTAAAATATCTTCATTTTATAACTTACAATACTTAATATTTTCTAAAACATAACCATAATTATGCAATCAACTTTTGTTTGTCGACTGACGTCATGAAAATACAGGTCGCGCCATCTTTTTTCTGGACAATTAATGCGTTCCCAAGGATGAAAATTTGAACATCGATTAAAATAACTTGATTTTATAACTTGGAATACTTAATATTTTTTAAAACATAACCATAATTATGCAATCCAACATTTGTTTGTCTACTGACGTCATCAAAGTACAGGTCCCGCCATCTTTTTTCTGGACAATTAATGCGTTCACAAGGATGAAAATTTTAACATCGATTAAAATAGCTTCATTTTATAACTTGGAATACCTAATATTTTCTAAAACATAACCATAATTATGCAGTCCAACATTTGTTTGTCTAATGACGTCATCAAAGTACAGGTCACGCCATCTTTTTTCTGGTTTGAACACCACCAAAAGAAAAGTAATTGATTTTTAATATAATTATGGTTATGTTTTAGAAAATATTAAGTATTCCAAGTGATAATAAGAAGTTATTTTAATCGATGTTCAAATTTTCATCCTTGGGGACACAGTAATCGTGAAGGAAATGTGTGCGAAAGTGTTTCCATTGGAAGTATAGGAAGCAAAATTACTTGGCGTCCACCTTAATAATATGAGATAAGGGCGATGGAATTGATCGTAATTCTATGTCCTGACCTTTGACCCCATTTCGTTCATTTTCAATAGGGTACGTCCCCAGGGGGTCCCCTACCACATACTGAAATTTCATCGAAATCGAACCATTTTTACACACGTTATGATGAATAAAGGCAATGGAATACATCCCGCTCTTATGTCCTGACCTTTGACCCCAATTCACCCATTTTGAATAGGGTTCGTCTCAAGGCGGTCCCTTACCACAGAGTCAAATTTCATTGAAATCGAACCATATTTACGCAAGTTATGAAGGAAAAGTGCGATGGAATGAATCCCGCTCCTACGTCGTGACCTGTGACCCCATTTGTCCCATTTTCAATAGGGTTCGTCCCCGGGTGGTCCCCTACCACATACTAAAATTTCATCGAAATTGAACCATTTTTACATCAGTTATCGTGCGGACAGACGGACGGACGGATGGACAAAGCTGGAGCATATACGCTTCTTCAACCTACGGTTGGAAAGAGTAAAAAAAGGCAACGAGGTGCAAAAGTTCTGCAAAGGCTAATGAATAATGCTCAAGAAATAATGGGTAAAAGTCGGGATCTGACGGACTTTGAAGTGGAATGATCGTGGATACTCGAAGCATTGGAACGGCTACACTTGTAAAGTGTTGGAGGGCAGCAGTTGTTAAAGTTTACAGAGATTGGATCACCAATCAAAAAACCGTGTCTGAGCGCAAAGCGTGTAGTCGTCAACGGCTACCTGATGCTCGAGCTGAGCAGAGAGTAGGTGGATTTGTTCAGTCCAACAGGCAGGCAACACTTCCTCAGATTACAGATAATATGAATCAGTGACCAAGTCCGATGACCTCTCAACGGGCGGAGTGTGTGAAGTGTACAACTCAAAACCGTGAGTGAAGGGTACACTTCTTCGTTATTTGGGTTATCCCCTCGTTTCCATAGCAACGTGTAGGCCGCCTGCCGGGCGGGTGAACACGTGACAAACACCTGCAATTGGCCAGCCTGTTGAGTGCCTGCTCGGTTTCAGTGTGCGTTATGCGTTCATTTGTACGTTACGATTTCAAGCGTTTGTAATTTTTTCCTTCAAAAGAACATATAAATCTTCCATAGGAAAAAATCGAGAAACCTTGGAGATCATTACCAATAGCGATACTTGCAATAATAGCGTCTCACTCGAGTTGCCACGAATTTGGAACCAGTTCTTCAAGTAACGCCTTCTCCCTACCAGGATACCGCGTGCAAAACCAACGTGAGGCCCCGTATCTTTAAATGAATAAAACGTCCTATCTACTTATTGTCAAGTTCCTGCGTTCAAATGTTAAAGCGTTCTATTATACAGTTTGCAGTTTCTGAATAACTTCCTTGAAAAAGCCATCTGGTTAATGTGTGGAAGCTTGGAAACGCTTATGTGTATATTTCCTACGTCAATAAATCGGATCAATAATATAGTGTTACTATTTTCTATATTGAAATCTGGTAAATTATTGTCAACTAGAAATGGAAAACCTTGTTTGATAGTAGATGGCTACGAAAACCGATGGCATAGAAAACGCAAAGAATGTATCAACTGAATATGTAGAAAAAAGTAAAAGAAAGTGTTAAAATGAATTTTAAATATGAAATAATAAGTTGAACGAATCATTCTTCCGTGCCAAATATTGCAGAAATAGATGTAAAACGGACAATGAGATCTGTAGAAAAACAGTTAGAGACGAAATTTCAGTACCAATGCATAGGATTTTTCAAGAAGAAATGAGAAGTATTTATTTAAGTGGATATGACCTAGTAACTGAAGTACCATTATGTGGAAATGCCAAAACATTATTGTATGCAGAAAGAAGAAGCATATTAGGAAGTACTCAAAACCCTGCGGAAAGTAATGATATTGTATTTCCTGAAAACGCTCTTTCTTTTTTTTTTTTTTTAATTGAAGGTTTAACGACCGCCAACAAACTCAATGCAACCCAAGGCTACTCAATGGGCTATAAGCGGTCGCCCGTCCTTAATTTAGAGACACTGCGGTAAGACAAACATAACATCCATGTCTAACAGGGATTCGAACCAGGACCCATCTTAGACAAGTGATCAGAAGCCATCGCTGAGACCACTGCGCCACCGGGGCGGCAAAATGTTCCTCACCAGGGCCAGTTCTAGGCAGTTTGCCGCCTGCGTGCCACAGATATTTGGCGGCCCATACCAATGCGGATCAGGTACAAGTAAATATGCTATTAGATTCCTAACCTAACCCACAGCACGGGGAGGTCTTTTTTTCTTTCACTGTTCTATATAGTTGGCGTGGATACAAGCGTACAACGTACAAATATTCTATAATAATAATAATAACACAACACCGCATACACTTATTTTTTTTTAGATATATTCAAAACAAAACTGTCCAAAAATATCACAATCACACAGACACTGACACAGTGACGTATTGCACATAAGTACCATAACTTAACAAAATGTATGTATGTGTGTATCCGTGGAATTAAAAGTGCACTCTTCTTGCTTTCCTACTTGCCAATTCGTCAATTACATCTGATAATTCCAAACTTTCGCACAATTCCTTCTCTATAGCCACCAGTCCTAGATCACTAAACCTCACTTGAGTCATTAACGTTCTTAAATATGTCTTTACAAGTTTGAGTTTCGAAAAACTCCTTTCACCTGATACCACACTATCTGGTAATGTCAGAAGAATTCTCAAAGCTATAAACAGAATAGGAAATCATGACATTAAGTTATTTTTTTTGTTATATATGTTAAGTTTTTTAATGGGTCTGTCCCATCTGCAATTCCACTGCTCAAAACTCTATACGTTATCATCTTGTTGAAGAGCTGAAGACTCTCAAAATCCTTAAAACGTTTGCTTCTTTTGTTAATTAGAAGGAAAACATCTAAATCGAAGCAAGATTTTTTAATTTCCTCTTCGGTCATTTCTTGAAATTCAGGAAGAAATTTAAATACATTACGATATTCCTGTAGATTTTCAAACCTTTCCTGAATGGAATTTAAGGCTGTATCAACAATCGTTAGATAAAATTGTATTCTGAACAATTATTTTGTATTTTTGATAGATCATCAGGACTTTCATAATCACAAAGGCGAAATTTAGTCCTACTCCTTACAACTGGAAATTCTGCCTCGACATTTACTTCTGCAGCTAAAGCTTCTGCATCCCTAATATATTTACTAAATGTCTCATCAGATCTGACTGCACTTAGAAATTTAACAAGCTCACTCAAAATATTAAGAGATTCATTTATGTTGGATTGAGGGTACTGAAACATTTTACTTACAACATCAATTTTTGACAGAAAATCGTTCCATATAATGATTGAGGAGATGAACTTAAAAGGCGCAATCCGATCTAACAAACAGTGAGCTCTAAGTTTCGTTTTCATGTCTCTCGAATTGTCGTCTATTAAATCATTTATTCATGACTTCACCTAATTGCAATGTCAGAGGTCGCACTGCTTTTATTCTACTCTCCCACCTTATATAACTTACTGATTTCCGTTTTAATCTTCTAATATTACGCTTTAGTATATCTCACCTATAAGGAGATGCAGAAAAAAGTATGTACAAATCTTCGATAATGTTAAAACAATTAACTGTTTAAAATGTTACTTTGGCAGCATCATTTACAACTAAATTTAATGAATGGAATGCACAAGGTACAAAAAAGGCTCTAGGATTTTTACTCCTAACTTTCATCTGCAAGCCATTATGCTTACCACCAGGGCCCGATTTACTACATGCGAGGCCCAGGGCACAAAACATTTCCGGGGGCCCCCTCCTTATTCTCTATCGACCAAATAATAGTCACTGTGTGCAGAGTAGCAGACGTACATGCATATGCAGATAGTTTCCAAATCATTAGCAGGTTTGCAGATGATAGTTTTTGCATATAGATTAAAAAAATAAAAATTTTAGGCCTATATACAGCAATTAAAACACTTACTCAATGCTTTACTCAGATTAATATACTTAATTCTATTTTAACTGAAGAACTTAATTATTTTTCACATCTTCTGAGTTCTTTTGTTTTTACAGATATTTCTGGCCTCTAGATTTTATCAAGGCCTGTTCTCAATGTATACGAACTGTACTAAAAGTTTTGTTTACACAGAATTTAAATTTTATTGCCAGGTTCCTCTTTCAGTTGCCAATTAAATAAAAATAATTTCCTTATGCATTTTGTAAGTCCAGTATTTTTGAATTAACTTGTTGAAAATCATATTTATAATTTTTGAAGGTTCATTGATAGAACTGTTTTTCTGGATATAAAAACTTTCTTTAATTAATCTCTTGTTTTTATGAGGTTCGTAGTCCAATATTTTAATATTTTGCCATAAAAGTCCATTTTACACACATTGCTGCACATTCAATTAGATATTATTTTGTCCTCATTGGGATCTGTAATGTTCTAATAATTATTTGTTTTATTAATTTTTCTTTAAATTATCTTATTCTATTGTTATCATGGTTTGCGGGTTGGCAGATAGTTTTCTGTTTCAATAGCTGTGTACGCAGATACATTTTATTTTTATACAACTCTGGCTGTGCGGGGACAACTGGTTGATCTGTAGTTTGTGGTGTTAATGACCCACATAGACTCTAACTATAACAATATATCTATGACAAAATGGATGGACATCTTAATTTTAGTGAATATCGTGGTCTTGCAATGTACTGATTCTTGTGTCTAGAACATGAGAACAATGCATTTTACAAAAAATGTGAACTAAAACAAGAAAAAAATCCATGGTGACCTCCGCTGGACTTCCTCATAACTAGAGATGTGAAGCTGCATAAAAAATTGAAAAAGTGCTATGGGAACTCATACTTCCAGCTTCACGGTTTCTACCAAGATCAAATCAGCGCATCATGATCAATATATCAGAAAACTGCAAAACATAAAATTTTGTGTTGATGAGGAAGAGTCCGAGTTACACAAAAAAAAAAAAAAAAAAAATAATAATAATAATAATAATAATAATCTGAAAAGCTGAGGGGAACACCTAGTCCAGTTCAATTTTTGGTAAATGTGTTGTACTTCGACGTCCTAAATTATTTGGTCAGAAAATTTGTAAAATTAAAAAAAAAAAAAAAAAGCATATTAAAGATGTTTACCGAAAAACTTACCTCCAAGTAGTCCTAGTAGGATGAGTAAACACACGCTGCGCCGACGACCTGAAGCTTTGCTCCGTTGAAAGGAAGGTTTGCTGCGGCTAGGAATTCATGGGCAGAAGAGTACAACAGGAATCAGGTATGCTCTTGTCAGAAAAGAGTAACAGAATATACTGCTACGCTAAAGAATGTAGTTTGTAATTTCTGTCTCACTTTTTAAAGAAACATGCAGAGACGTCTTTGTTCTTTGGCATGTAATTCCGTGATACGAAATAGTAAGTATGCACATGCCTTTCTTGTTTCTAGAAAAGCGTTAGAGTAGGTGTCCCATTCTCTGTAATGGAAGTTAGATGGCAAGTCTCAAAGTGAAAGTTTGATTACTAAATAATAAAAAAAAAGCTTCCACGGAGAAATGAGTTCATACATTCAGCATCAAAGAATCCCATGTGAAAAAAACAAGAAACTGTCTGATTGCGATGTCAAGAACTGACACTGAAATTAACTATTTTCTGTAGCGTAGCACTACACTCTTTCCTGACAACAACATACCCGGTTCCTGTTGTACTATTCCGCCCATGAATGTCCTGGCTGCAGCGATCCTTCCTTTCAACGGAGCACAGCTTCATGTCAACGCCTCAGCGTTGTTTAAGGACTCCTGCAGCGTCTGCTGACTCGTCATACTTGGAGTTCAAGTTTTTCGGTAAACATCTTTAATATTCATTCTAACGATAAATTTTTTTCACTATTTCCCCTTAAATTCCATATTTTAGAATCTGTACGTCACACTTTTTAGAAATTTTACAACTGTTTCGACCAAATAATTTACCACGCTAAACTACACATTTACCCAATTTTTACCAAAATCTAAAGAGCACATGATGACATGAATGTATAAATTGTCCAATGTCAAACAAAACTGACAATACGATGACAAAGTGCTGTGTTTGGGCACCAGATCTTTTTATTTGTAATAACTCGGTTACTATTCTTTATTTTTAGGAATGAATAAAAACAATTGAAAATTTACCTCCTATATCAGGATGAAACAGTTGGGTTGAATATTTTTCTTCTACATTTCCTGGATGCAAAGTCATGTATCAGAGAATCATAATTTAAAGACTGTGTCACATCACTCTCCAAAGACAGCAGAGCCAATGATGCCAGTTTCATTTGTCGCATGGTTGATCGTAAGGTATTTTTAAGTCTTTTCAGCAAAGAAAATGATCTCTCACTTGTACAATTTGAAATCGGTAATGTCATGAACATTCTAAGTGCAGTCTCAGTGTTCGGAAATGTGGCTTCTAAATTGTTTACCTTCAAAGTTTGCAGCATCTGGGGAATGGTTGCATGCTCCCCCATCATTGAGGAGAATTGCAAAAACTCATCTGCAAACTGGTCGTCAAGGTCATTGTTAAAGTATTCCTGCAATGCTTTTGCCCCTTCAAAAATTTCAGATCTTGATTTTTTGGTAAAAAATTCAAATTTTCTCATTATGTTTTCATAAGCACTTTTTCTGCTTGAAAGCTGGGTGACTAAAGCATCACAAAGCACATAATGAACCTGAGTTCTAAATATATCCCTTGCACTGAGTTCTATATGTTCACTGTTACATTCATCTAGGTGTTTATTCTTGGACACTTTTTTCTTCGGGAATCATGACCATGGTATTGCACATTTTCACACACTAATGTTTTAGCTTCCTCTTCATATACTTCAAAATTTTCCCTCACGAACTGAATGAATTTAATTAATGACTGGAAAATTTTAGGTACTTCAGAAATATTTCCTTTTGGATTCTGGCAAGTTTGATTTGCACAGTTTAATCTCTGAAGTATTGTGTCCCAAAATACTGTGCTGATCGATATTTCCATTGTTCGCATTTTCTTCAGCAATGATTGTGCTTCATCTCTTGTTTGTGGAGAATCATCTACATTTTCTGACAGAAATACTAAAACTTTCTCTATTTCACGATAAGTTTTCCACATTGATCGTGTAGCTGCAGCATCTACACACCATCTGGTAACTGACCGACTCTTCAGTGTGAGTGATGAATTTCCATGTGCTTCCTGGACTTTCTTCTGAAGCATCTTCCAACGGTGAGTTGATGCAGAAAAAAAAAGTATAGAGTTTTTGCAAAAATGTGAAAAAAGAGAGAACTTTACCACAACTATCCATGCTATTCACACCAACTAAATTTAAAGTGTGAGCAGAACATGGCACATATTCCGCGAGTGGATTGATTTCCCTAATGCGTGTTTGAACACCAGAATACTTCCCAGACATGTTGCTGGCATTGTCATAGCTTTGGCCTCTGACATTCATAATATCCAAGCCAGCCTCCTGTAGAAAAGATATCATGGTATTTGTAATGTTTTCAGCAATATGTCCATGGAGTGGAATAAATGTCAAAAACCGTTCTTTTGCTTCACAATCTTTCTTGACATACCTTATGATAAAAGCGAGTTGATCTATGTGTGTAATGTCTGGAGTAGAGTCAACTATGACAGAAAAATATTTTGACATTTTTATTTCATCAGTGATGGCATTAAAAACACGTACAGCCATTAATTCAACAAATTCATCCACACATGTTGAAGATAAGTAACTGGTGTTACCACTTCCTGGATTCCCACATTTTTCCAAGTGTTGAGCTAAGAATGGATCAAATTCTGCAATTAATTCTAAGCAGCCCAGGAAATTTCCATTCTGAACTGATCCAATTGTTTCATCATCACCATACATTGGCAACCCACGAACTGAGAGATACTTAACTGTTGCAACAACTCTATGCAAAACATCTTCCCAGTACTTGGATTCATTCCGATACTGCATAATTATCTGACAGTCAATGCGTGCAGAAGCATTCATGCGTGATGAATAGTCACATACTGCTTGCCTGTGTATGTGTGAATTTTCATGCTCTGTAAGATGTTCACTTGCATGCTTCCAGTCAGAAAAACCTGTGGATCCTAATGCTGTAGTGCTCCTAGCATACAATTTGCATATCCAGCAGAATAGTAGACAAGTTGATGGGGATAAAAGAAGCCAGTCGCGTTTTACCTTCTCATTGTTTTTTTATTCTGAAAAAATTACCTTCTGTTAGAAAACTTTTTTACCACATATATCCTTCCCTGTGAATGCCAGCAACTCCAAATCTTGGACTGGTGGATTGCTCAAAAAGCATTCGCGCATTTCTTCCGTAATTTCTCCCCATAAGGCAGGATCCACTGCATTCATTGTGGAACTTGTGCTCTCTTCATTAGATGAATTCAATAGATTTCCCAAATTAGGAGTATCTGTGATGCTAGATGATTCTGAAGTCAGATTACTGGCTTCCAAAGACAAATTACACTCAAGAGACTCACCAGTAGTAAAATTAGATGAATTTGTAGAACTTTTGGGACCAAGTGAAATATCCAATTTTTTAATGGCACAACGTTCAATGCTACCATGCTGCAGGTCATCATCCTTCAGTTTCAATTGTTTGGCTTTCCGTTTAGCACTGCCTGATAAATATGTACGTTTTGACATAATTTAACTGTTAAATAATTCAACTTATATATATTGTTACAACTAACTAAATTTGATTATATATAAAATTAACAAATATTCAACATTCCATCAGACTACAAGAAACGCAACGCAACATACAACCAAGCCTTCGTGGTTACAGTTACGACAACCACAAGCCATGTGCAGGAAGTTGAAGGATCAGTTGAGTTTAGGTGCGTTCGGAAAAGCAAGAAAAGGCACGTGAATCAATGGAAGCGATCCTCCTCCTCAATGGCCACCTGAAGGTTATTAAACCACTGAAACTCATTAATGGCCACGTGTTTACGTGAAATTCGAAACTCAAACCCACTGCGTGTAAGTACCGCATCTATAAACCCATGGCTCATGAGCATGCAAAAGTAAAATAAATAAATTTTGAATATACACACACAAAATTCCCATTAACTAAGTACACATTTAATTCAAATTTGGGGGCCCCCCAAAATCGGGGGACCTGGGCACGTGCCCCGTGTGCCCTCCCGTAAATCAGGGCCTGTTTACCACGCATATTTGCCCCGTTATCGTACCCCTAGCAACGCATATCTTGAATATCTAGTTCATAATCTGTTAAAGAGTTCACTTAGAAGATAATTACGTAATCCTTCCCCATAGTGTCTGAAAGTGGATAAAACCCAAGAAATAATTCTTTAACTGCAACATCAGAATTGTCAATATTTACAATTCCAATTACAAACGCTATGTGGTCAATGTGACTGGCATCTGACGTACAGTCGTGAATTACCGAAACATTTTTTGCTTTCTTTACAAATTCCTTGATTTTTGATTTTATGCCACTTGCTAAAACAGATATGGGTTTATTTTCAAAAGCATGGCCAAAGTAATGAGGCATATGACTTTTAGCAGGTTGAAAATTTGTTATGCTATTGACATGCTGTGAGATAACGATTTAAAATTTTTCTTACATTTCTATAGCCTTTAAAACGTTTCCAGTGTTTGCTTCATATAATTTATCATTTTCACCCCTGAAAGCTAAACACTGCCCTGCTGGAAACTGGACAGTTGCAATGATTCTCGCAATAATGACTCGACATCGTCATTTTTCCGATTCAGACTACCGTTTTTGTTCATTATCAACTGTAGTACTGTTTTCGAGGTGTGTTTTTAATTCATACCACTTTTTACAGTTTTTCATATGTTCTACACTCACCTCATGCCGCGATAAATGAGCAGCTAAATGTCGCCAATCTGAGAACCCCTGACCATCTGTTAGTTTGTTTTGCTTTAAGGCTGTCTTTGAATGAGTGTAACGGAAATTCTGTCCTATATCTGTAATGCAAATTCCTTTGTACACATTTTCTCGAAAACTATAACTTTGTAGAGTCTGATATTTTCAGCACAAATAAAACGACCCCTAGATAATACGTGTCGCAGTTATTTTTCCGAAAAAAATGATAGAATTATTATTAAAATTCAATTTCTCTGGCACGAAATATTCCAATTTGACGCTAGATGGCGCCAGAAGTTAGCTTTGCAGTGTTTCTGTGTGAAAGAAACGAACTGTCTCATTTCTGTCTGATTGTTAGCACGTCTTTTGTAAAAAAAGATCGTGCTTTGTTATCGGTTTTTCCGTCCGTCCGTCCGCCTGTACCCACGATTTCTCTGCAACTATTCGTCAGATTTGAAAAGTTCTTTTCGCATTGAAAAGCTTAAAATATACGAATGATGATCCTTCATTTCGTTTTTTTTTTTACGATGTACAATTTCGCCGCTGGAGGGCGTAAATGCAGATGATGTCGAATTCAAAAATACGTTTTAATCCACATATTTGCTTCTAAACATCCAATTGAAAAAAATATTTTATCGTTTGATTCCATTTATGTCGAAGAGTATTTTAGATATAATAACTTTTAAAATTACGCATAGATTTTCCGCTAGGGAGCGTAAAAGTAAATTACATTTTTCCCGATAACTCTTCTTCTAAAACTTCGATTTGAAATTTTTTTTCTTCAGCTGATACACCTCCTGATGGAAAATCTTTTGCATATAATTTCAAATTTTTGGTAACGAATACTTTGGCCACCAGGTGGCGTAAGTGTTAATTATTGCTTCTGATATATTTACCATAAAATCTGAACTTCTAAAATATCGATTGAAAAAATTCTTTCGTGGAGTGATGCCCATCACATCGATAAACGTTTTCGGAAAATTTCTTCTTAAATTATTCCACACTTTCTCCGCCAGGGGCCGTAGGTGTATATCCTTTTTTTGTCAATGTCTCTACTTCTAGAAGACCGATTTGAAAAATTTCTTCTTTGTTAGATAGTGTTTTCAGTGTGACATGTTTTTCATATCATTTCCAAATTTTCAAGTAATTCGTAGACTTTCCGTTAGGGGGCGTAGTGGTAAATTGCGTTTCCCACTATATCTCTGCTTCTAAATCTCCGATTTCAAAACTTCTTTTTGCACCGGATACAGCTCCTAATGGGAAATCGTTTGCACATAATTTCTAATTTTGTGAAAAAATGGTTTGGCCACCAGGTGGCGTCAATCTTAATTTCCGCTTCTGATGTATTTGCAGCAAAATATGAGCGTCTAAAATCTCGATTGAAAAAAAACGTCGTTTGTAGACCGATAGTACTCATGTCGACAAACAGTTTAGAAACATTTTCTTCTTGAAATAATGCATGGTTTCTACACCAGGGGCGTAGATGCATATCTTGTTTTTGTCAATATCTCTACTTCTAGGAATCCGATTTGGAAAATTCCTTCTTAGTTGGATAGTGTTTCCGATGCGAAATGTTTTTCCTGAAAATTCAGAATTTTCACGTAAATCATAGACTTTCCGCTAGGGGGCACAAAGGTAAATTGCGTTTTCTGTTTGTAAAACTCCGATTTGAAAAATTCTTCCTGTATTGCATACAATACTTGATGGTAAATATTTTTCACATAATTTCTAATGTTTAGTAAAAAATGGATTGGCCACCAGAGGGCATAAGTGTTAATTTCTGCTTCTGATGTATTTGTAACAAAATCTGGGCTCCTGAAATCTCGACTAAGTTTTTCTTTTCTTGCACCGATACCGCTCATATGGATAAACCTTTTGAGATCACTTTCTTCCTAAAATAATGCATGGTTTTCCCTTGAGGAGACGTAAAGTCACAATTTATTTTTGTCGATATCTCTGTTTCTAAGAGACCGATTTGAAAAATTCTTTCTGTGTTGAAGAGCGTTTCCGGTGCGAAATGTTTCTCATATAAATTCATGTTTTTCTTAACGCACAAGTCTGCAACCAGATGGCGTAAGATCACGATTGCGTTTACAGCAATATCTGAGGGATTAAAAACCCGATTGAGAAACTTCTTTCTTCCGGCAGATACTATTGTTTTCCTTACCGGCTCCATTGACTTTGAATAGCTTTGATAAATTTAATTTGGGTCATAACGGATTCAAAAGACATGCCTATTACACCAGAAAATTCGGTGTCATCTTTCTTGTTTTAATTATCTAGGCTATATAGAAATCAAAGAATGGGCACTGAAGTGAGATTGGAATCTTGTCTTCTATTGATCATCTTAAATTCTACTGTACGTTCACTTTTTGAAGAGATAATGTGTACATTACTAGAATACACTTGAATTATTCTAGTAATGTACAGAAACTACGCCTACCTACTAACCTCTTCCCCCAAACAATGTCATTATTTAAAACGTAACATTGCGTGATTTTTCTTTTCATTGTTGAGCCAACGAGAGACCACTTCCATTCTGAATATGGTAAGGTCTTCAGTCATTCGCTGACGCCAACTTCTGGGACAATCCCTCAAGACGTAAAAGCCACGCCCAACGAGTGATATTTTGCGCCATCTATCGCAGAAGATGAAGCTTAAAACTCATTCAAAAACAGCCTTAAGGCAAACAACTTGCAACTAAAACGAAATACACTATTGGATTTTGTAGAATAGATTAACCAAGCTCTTTGAACTTTTTCACTATTAGGTAAAACTCGCTTTGCCAACGCAAGTTTAGAGTAAGAATTCTGGAAATGGTGGTTCTGCAAATGTACCACAGAAAGAGGTCGCCCCGGCAGCCCTTAAAATTTGGCATCCGGCGTGCATGCACGCACTGCACACCTGCCAGAACCGGCCCATGTTCCTCCCCTATCGAACGACGAAAGTTTTCTTCGATTGGATTTCACAAATAATTGTGGGAAAAGAATTCTGTTCGCTGGCGAAAACGCCAAACATCTTTTGACAAAAGGAAACAGCTCTTTTTTGATGGAACATTCAACAGTTATCTGAAAGAGTTAACCCAGCTGTGTACTCAGGGACGGCGCCAGAAAATTTTCAACGGGGGGACCCTAGGGTGGGCGCTGCAAAATCGGGGGGGGCGAAATATGCTTTATATATATATATATATTATTAAAGTCAAGAATTAAAAAAAAACGGCAGTTGCTTGCTCTAAACAGATGTTTTCCTTGACTTCAGCTACAAATGCAGCACTTTGAAGAGTGGCAACTGATGAATCTGCCCTTCTTGATTTTATTTTCTTATAAGAGTTACCGACACCAAGTAAGTTTTGTGGGTCAAGCTGTTTTGGTGTTTTTTAAAACCCGAATCCATTTCAAGTGTTTTTTTCAAATTGTTGTAACCTTGCTGAGCTAAGGTGACCCAATGTTTTTCGTCGTCCGTTGAAAACATTCTGCACGGAAAACAAAAGGCGAAATCTCTCTTTATACTACATGAAGGCCATGGAGACATGTTATACTAATATGTCTGGAAGCTTCTTTGTTCTTTACCGTATTTTTTTGTGGGAACTGTTTTAATATAGGCTGTTTGGGTTGATCCAGAGGTGAAGTTGTTATATCAGGCTCTCCTAGTTCAACATTTTTTGTCTTGCGAACATGTGGTCCTTCCAGTGTTTTATTTTCACAAGCATTGCGTTCATAAAAATTTTCCATTGAATCACTACAAGCGCTTTAAGAATCCTATTTGATCCCTAATGATTCACCACACGCTGTTGATGAAGTTGAAGCCATCTGATAATCATTATACGCTTTGTAGGCGCTATCGCATAATTTACTTTTCTTCTTCCGATTAACATTTGTTCGAAAAATCATGGATTGATCATTTTGCGGACATGTCATTTCAAACTTTGGTTTGGGAAGAAGTACCTTACTTTTATGTAACACGCACAATACGTGCAAAACAAAAAAAAAATGAGCAGGAAAAATTAGATTTTCCACCAGAACGAAAAACAAAAAGAAGTGTAACTACTAACTAGGCAAGAGAAATTTTGCTCGCTGTCTGGTGGTGACTGACGCCTATCACTGTCTGCTGTTTTCGACGATCTTTAACCCCACTACTTGTCATAGACTGCGACGGCGCCAGGGCCGTATTGGGATTGGCGGAGTGATGCTTATTCCGACCGGTCTTCGACATCTGTGCACCAAAGCGGAAGCCCAACATGCAAGCAAGTTTTCCCGTCTGAGTCATGGATCGTGGTTGGAGGAACATAATTGCATAATGCTACCTTTCTCCCATTACCACAGAAAAACATGCAGCTCCGATAGTAAATTGTACTACATTTTCTTCATTTATCCAAAAATTTTTGGGTGGGCTTGCGCCCATCTCAGCCACCCCCCCACCCGCGGAGGCTCCGGCCCTGTGTGTACTGTACACGTTGATTGGTGGAAGCACGGCTTGTAAAACAAATGTTTATACTGCGATATTTGCATTATTACTCGATAAACGAGGATAAACATATTATGCTTTACAAATTAGCATACCCGGCCGTTTTCTGGGAGACGCGGTTTCGAGTCCACCCAGGACGATGAAAATTTTCAAGTTTTCGGATATTATCTGACTTACCATCCTTGTCACATTTACGCCAAAAATCGGATTGTCATCTTCAAAATTTTTATTATATGGCGTAATCCCGTATTTCTTTCATGATATTATGCTTTGTTTAGCGAATTAAAAAATTGGTGCCCAGAATGGACACCAAAAGTTATAAAAGTAGATTTTGAAGTAGCAGCAATTACAGCAATAAAAATGATATTCTCTCAAAAAATAATGTCTGGCTGTAATTTTCACTAGAATCAATGCCTGTGGAAAAAAACTTCAAGAAGTATTCCTCGTGTCGGAATATAAAACAAATGAAGAGATAAAGAAGATATGTAAAATGTGTTCGGCATTAGTGCACATACCACTTTCAAATGTAGAAGATGCATGACTTATTATAATGAAAGATGCTTCAAAAACCGACGATAACTCATCCATATTTCTTGATTATTTCGATGAACAATTGATGAATAATTCTATTAAGAGTCTCGAAAACTCGGCACTCAATAACCCGGCAGTCCGGATAACTCGGCCAGACTCTGGCAGGGCGAAAAAATCCCACGTGCGTGCAGACACGTTCAAGGTCATTGCCCGCGTGCGTGTGTCCCCCTCTTCCCGCATTCTTTTTTCTCGCCGGCGCGCGCTCAGCCGTTCAGTCTACCTGCAGCCTTTGCCAGGGTTAGTCGATTTCTTAATCGCGTTGCGTAACTCGATGTGAGTGAGTGTACTGTATTGTTCAGAGCTGTTTCAAAGTTTGTGGGTGCTAGACAGTAGTACTCTGCGATGGCATCTTCCTTTAAAAGAAAACAAGTGAACTTGTCTATGGAGCAAACGTTGGGGACATTAAAGAGACTGGATAAGGGAGAAAGTGTCAGTGCAGTGGCTAAGGACTTGGGAGTCGGCAAAAGTACAATTGGAGACTGGAAGAAGAAGCGGACGGAAATCGAGTCGTGGTGTGTTAAGAGAATGTGTACAGAAACATTGAAAGAAAGGAAAAGTATGAAGGAAAGTGAGTTTAATGAGGTAAATGAAGCACTTTACATTTGGTTTCGCCAAACAAGAGAGAAGGGCATCCCAATTAGTGGGTCAATCGTGCAAGAGAAGGCCTTGAAATTTTATCGAGCATTAAAAAGAGACAACGATCCTAAATTTGTCGCAAGCACTGGCTGGCTTGATCGCTGGAAGAAACGCTATGGAGTCCGGCATCTTAGTATTTCTGGGGAAAAACTATCTGGGGACACGGAGGGTCTGTCTCAGTTTAAGGAAAACTTGCAGAAATTTATCGAAGTTGAAGGTTTGACCAGGGAGCAATTGTACAATTGTGATGAAACAGGGTTAAATTATAAACTGTTACCAGCGAAAAGTCTTGCTTTCAAGGAAGAACAGTCAACCCCAGGTTTTAAAAGGAGCAAGGAGAGGGTAACAATCCTAGCATGCAGTAATGCAACAGGTGACCACAAATTAAAACTTGGTCTCATAGGAAAATCAAAGAAACCACGTGCGTTTAAGCACATTGAAATGGATAAACTTTCCGTTTGGTACCATAACCAGTCACATGCCTGGATGAGCTGTGCAATTTTCAAAGAATGGTTCCATGAAGTATTTGTTCCATCGGTTCAGCACTTTTTAAAATCTAAAAACCTGCCAAGGAAGGCTATTCTGATTTTGGACAACGCGTCTTCGCACCCAGACATTGAAGAATTAAAAAATGGGGACATACGAGCAATGTTTTTACCACCCAATGTCACAGCGTTAGGCCAGCCAATGGACCAAGGAGTTTTTGTTAGTCTCAAGAGAAGATGTAGGCGCAAGATGTTATCCTCCCTTCTTTCTGCAAACGATGATGGTCAAGGTCTTATCCAGAACTTAAAGAAAATTAACCTATTGGATGTTGTTGGATGGGTGGCGGACGCCTGGAACGAGGTAGAGTCATTAACACTAGTTCTTTCCTGGCGAAAACTCCTTGATAACGAGGGAAATGAGTTCGTTGAACATGAAGATGCAGAAAATGTATACTTACTCGACCTCCTGAAAAGAGTTCCTGGATGTGCAAAAGCCGATGAAAATGACGTCGAACAGTGGTTCCACAATGATACCGAGCAATACATTATGTCCGATGCAGAAATTATTGCTGCTGTCACAGTTACAGAAGAAATGCCGGAAAATGATGAAGACGTTGACATTGAGAACTCCACCGTACAAGCCCCTAGAATATCACATAGTGAGGGACTAAAGGCTGTCTAAACTGCCCTTCAGTATTTTGAACAACAAGGTGCGTCGGTAATAGACTTACTGTTCCTTCGTCGTCTTCGTGATGAAGCAGCAAAACGCAGAGTGCAGTGCGGAAAACAACAAGACATTACGCATTTCTTTAACAAAAAGTAGCCAGTTTTTTCTGATTTCTGTCTTACATATCAGGTAAATTACTGTACATTGTGTACATATTCATTAATTTTCATTTTCATGTAGTAAAGGCTCTATGCCTTCATAAAGTATGTACTTTTCCTTTGTTTAAGGGTATTTGGGCAGTTTATATTCTCTGTTGTATTCTCAAATATTTTGAACAACAAGGTGCGTCGGTAATAGACTTACTGTTCCTTCGTCGTCTTCGTGATGAAGCAGCAAAACGCAGAGTGCAATGCGGAAAACAACAAGACATTACGCATTTCTTTAACAAAAAGTAGCCAGTTTTTTCTGATTTCTGTCTTACATATCAGGTAAATTACTGTACATTGTGTACATATTCATTAATTTTCATTTTCATGTAGTAAAGGCTCTATGCCTTCATAAAGTATGTACTTTTCCTTTGTTTAAGGGTATTTGGGCAGTTTATATTCTCTGTTGTATTCTCAAACAACCAATACATAGAAGTACAGTACAGTATACACTGTATTTTCTGAGAAAACACTCTTACTTATTCTTTTTTAATACCATTCCCGATAACCCGGCATTTTCACAAACTCGTCCACCCTTCGGTCCACATTAGGCCGAGTTTTCGAGACTGCTGTATTCCTGTCGAGATCTGGAATGTTCATTGTCAGAACCATAGGACAAATAATGCAGTAGAAGGATGGAATTTGAAATTAAATAGAAATATTAGCAAAAAGCAGTCAAATGTTCATTTTTTAATTAAGACCCTAAAAGAGAAATCCGAATATCTCTCCTTTATGCTAAAGTCTAAAGAATTAAGAGAAACTGTTGGGAAAAGGAGAAAAGTGTACATAAAATTAGTCGAAAGAATCAATAATATTATGACGGAGTTTGAAAAAACACATAACCTGCAAAAATGCTTAACAGCTTTAATCTATGCAACAAAGATCAATTAATTTAATGGTGAATCAATATTAAATAAGGCATTGCGCAGTCAGAAGACTGAGATAAAAAATCTGTGGGGGAAAGTTCGCAGTAAAATGCAATTGACAATCACATGTTCAAAACAAAAGTGTACAGTTTTGTTATTATGTACTTTATAAATTGAATGACGGTTCCAATTGTATTTCACTTAATTATTCTTTATTTTCTTATGCGTTACAAATGAATTTCAAATGAAAAAAAGTATAATTAATAATAAATAACCTTAAGCAGCTCAATTGATTTTTTTCTACTTTTATCGATTAATTTCCTATAAAAAAAGAATTGTTAGCCATTAATGCAAGCTTTGAACTGCGGCCATAAAACCAACTCGTATGAGTTACGAAAGAATCCTCAAAATGTCTCCCTCCCCCTCCTCACCTTGCAAACATACTATACGCTTGTCCCACGGTATGCTTCACCAACGTCCGCTTGGCCACGTAACCTCTCAACGTACAGTTCGCAGCACATTACATCGTATGGGCTACAGAAGCAGGTGGCCTGTCCTCAAGCCATTGCTACCTGCAGCAAACAAGAAGAAACGCCCCGGTTCGCCCAGGAACACAGGAATCGAACAGCGAATGGGTGGAAAAGTGTAATGTGTTCCGACGAATCACGTTTTCAACTTCACCATGTAGATGGAAAGGTGGGGATATCGAGATAGCAGCGCAAAAGCATGAACGCATCTTGCATCGTCCCTACTCTTCAAGCTGACGGAGGCAACGTTATGGTTTCGGATATGTTACTGTTGGAGTAATTGAACCCTTTGATTCGTGTGGACCAACGTCTGACCGCCCAGAGGTATTTAAATATCGTTGCCGACCAATTATAGCCAGTAATGCTGGTGGTTTATCCAAATGGAGATGGATACTTCCAGAAGGACAAATGATCCAAGTCAAAGTGCACACACTGTACGGGAATTGTTTGAGGATCATCACGCAGGTTTTTTCCTGCTACAGTGACCTCCTCAATTACCGAATCATCATATCATATCATATGTAGAGGAAATTTTAGGAAGGGAGTGTCTGACCCCAGGTCTTAAACAACCCTTAGAAATAGGAAGCTAGGAGATTTGGGCTAGAGTGCACGATAGGAAAGTGACACGGAAGCGAAGTAGAAAGGGGAAGAAAGACACCCTTATTCATTACCGGGGAGCCAGTACCCGAGGTCCGACGGCTTAACGTGCCCATCCGACGCACGGCGGATATTTAGTGGATCGAGCGTTCGTACCTGCCTGGGATCGAACCTGAGGTCCTTTCCGTGGCAGTCACGAACGTTGCCCACTAGGCCACCCGCGGCTCAGTTACCTAATCCCAGTCCAATGGAGCATTTGTGGGACGAAGTCGAAAGGGGCACCAGCCAGCTGTACCAGCTGCCATCAAATCTTCAAGATGCAGCTATATATGATGACATATGTGTCACTGTTCATATAACTTTGGTTGCTGGAATGCTTTGGGGACAGGTGTCTCTAATTGAAGAACCGTGACGTTTTGCCATGTTCTTTAAACAAAAAAGTTTCCTTTTAAATTAAATTTTCTTCAAATGAACACACATACAGGGTGTCCGAGAATTATTGGACACATTACAAAATTATGTACAAAAAAAAAACTGTGAGCATTGTCTGTTTTTCAATGTCACGTATTACTAACACGGTTTCTATATTTTTGTTTTGCAGAATTGTTATTCCCAGAATCTGATAGATGGCGCTATGTGTGGCCTGATGAGGAATATATGAGAAATGCGCAATCAGTAGTCATGCCATTCGTACAGCAGAAGGCGACGTGTGTGTTATGGCTTGAGGAATTAAAGTCTGTCATTAAAGTTAAAAGACGGTACCGTTTAGAGTATGGTTGTAATCCTCCGTCAACGAATTCAATTAAGCGGTGGATGAAACAGTTTAAAGAAACTAGCAATGTGGAACATCGTGGAGGAGCCGGTAGGCCTAGCGTCAGTGGTGAGACTGTTGACCAAGTTAATGAAAGTTTCCGACGAAGCCCCAGGAAATCCGTTCGTAAAGCAAGCAGAGAACTGTGCATTCTGAAATCGACAGTTCACGATATCTTGCACAAGAAATTAAAGTTTCGTGCTTATAAAATTCAAATAGTGCAAACGATGCATGCAAATTATCACACTCTGCGACACGATTTCGCTGTGGATATGCTGAATCGAGTGGAAAACGACGAACACTTTCTCAGTACTGTAATTTTTAGTGATGAATCCACATTTCATGTATCAGGTATTGTAAATCGCCACAACTGTAGGATATATGGGGCAGTGAACCGCCTCATGTTGCTATTGAACTGGAACGTAATTCTCCAGAAGTTAATGTGTGGTGCTCCCTATCAAAAAGAGAAGTGATTGGCCCTTTTTTCTTCTGCGAAAAAAGCATACATGGTGATATTTACTTGGATATGCTAGAAAATTTCGCTATACCTCAGATCAAAAGATATGACAACGTCGTTTTCTAACAAAACGGAGCGCCTCCGCATTTGTCAACGTGTGTTCGTAAGTGCCTAAATGAGCATTTCTCCAACAGATGGATTGGGCGTGGTGGTCCCATTCCGTGGCCTCCTCGCTCTCCAGATCTAACTCCATTGGATTATTTCATGTGGGGTTATGTGAAGGATCGTGCCTATCAGACGCCTTGTACTGAATTGCAGGAACTGAAGCAGCGTATCACAGCTGCAATTAGCCGCCCCGGTGGCGCAGTGGTCTAAGGCGTTGGCCTCTGATCATTCGTCCGAAGGGGTCCGGGTTCGAATCCCGGTGAGGCATTGATGTTGTGTTTGTCTTACGGCACTGGCTCTTTCCCTTCCCTGGAACCAGTGACCCTAAATTAGGGACGGGCGACTGCTTATAGCCCATTGAGTTGCTCACGGTGGTCGTTAAACCTCCAATCAAAAAAAAAAAAAAAAAAAACAGCTGCAATTAATTCCATAACTCCTCAGATGCTTGCCAATACATGGCATGAAATCGAGTATCGCTTGGACGTACTACGAGCAACCAAGGGATCTCACATCGAAATTCATTAACTTGTGTAGTTACATTGTAAGTTAGTACAGTCAGTTTCTTTCTACCTGTTTAATGTTTTGTTTTAAATAATTTTGTAATGTGTCCATGTAACGTACCAGGAGATGTGACGTACCTGCCAGAAGGACGCACACGACATAAAGGCAGATAGGAATCAGAATAAAACGTCCGCGTAGCTCAATTGGTAGAGTGACTTATTCCGGAAAGAGGGGATCCTGGTTCGAATCCTGGCGTGGATAAAAATGACGGAGAAATTTACTTCGTTATATCCAATAATTTTCGGACACCCTGTGTATTGTATGGAAACGCCTGATATGTTTGGTCAAGTGGTAGTACTGAGTCACCCTTTTCAAAGGAATAAAAGAACCCCTGGCAGAATAAGAGCCGTTTTCATTATATTAAGTGAACTGGTATGAGAATGGGTTGAGTGTACTAGTTCTCTTGAGAAATTTCCAGTTTTTTCTCCTCCAACGAATGAGATTAATAAAGGTTCCATAGGCGGAACGTGCTTAGTTGGAACAGTTTCGGTTCCAAAATATAATATATATATATACACTATCTACCAACAAGTAATTGGACACCCCTGCAATCGACGATATCTGCGGTCCTGATACACGTCACGGCCGCCATCGTTAAATCTCGTGTGGAAAACAACAACGCAACCAGTCGCATGCAAGATACCACGCAGTCCGGAGACCTCTGATTTCGAGAAAGGTGTAATCGTCGGGTATCACAGAAATGGCCGATACATACGTGACATATCCAGCGAGTTGAAGTACCCAAAATCGACAGTGGCTTACGTGATCGGCAAGTGGATGATGAGAGGTAACTGTCGGAATGTGCCCCGACCCGGCAGACCCACAAAACTGGGAGTTAGAGACCGACGGGTGCTGGCCAGAGGAATTCGGAAAAACCGCACCAAATCTATGTGCCACATCTGCGAGGAGTTTCAACAGGCATCCGGGAGAGTTTTTTCGATGAATACCATCCGTAAGGAAACCCATCTGCTCGGTTATCATGGACTCGCTGCCGCCCACAAGCCTTTGATCACCAAGTCCAATAGTGCTGCTCGGCTAACGTGGTGCAAAGAACGTCGACAGTGGACCGTTGAATAGTTGAACAGTGGAAACAGGTTCTCTGGAGCGACGAATCAAGGTTCACCCTCTATCGTTCGGATGTCAGGGTCTGGGTTTGGCGTCTGCCTGGAGAACGCATCCAGCCGGAATGTATTGTGCCAACTGTGAAGTTCGGCGGCGGTGGAATTATGCTATGGGGGTGTTTCTCCTGGTATGGCACGGGACCTTTGGTCGCAATTCCTGGTAGACTCAACACCGAGACCTACTGCACCATTTTGGATGACCATGCGCTTCCTACGTTGTGGCAGTTTTACGGGGTGGACCCATGTTACTTTCAGGATGACAATGTCACCTGTCATGTTGCGAGGTCCACCATGGCTTGGTATATTGACAATGGGGTTAATCCAATGGACTGGCCTGCGCAAAACCCGGAACTTAACCCTATCGAGTACCTCTGGGAAGAGTTGGAGCTTCGACTAAAGGAGCGCCCCCACCGTCCGAAATCGGTGAAGGAACTGACCTGTCTTCTCCAAGCCGAGTGGAAGAAAATACCGCTAGCCATCGTACAACGCTTGGTTGAGAGTATGCCCTGGAGGGTCGCAGCTGTAATCGCCGCTCGTGGAGGCTCCACCAACTATTGAAGGTGAATAAACTTCGTTTTCCTTTGCTATCACAGGTGTCCAATTACTTGTTGGTTGATAGTGTATTTATATATACAGAATATAATTGGCAATAGCTTCCCTAGGCTCTTAATGATTCATGAAATTTTCTTACAAAACAAAAAGCGTTTGCTTTTGGCACAGATTTCCACAATATTTTTTTATTGGAGGTTTAACGACCACCGTAAGCAACTCAATGGGTCATGAACAGTCGCCCGCCTCTAATTTTGGGCCACTGGTTCCAGGAAAGGGAGAGAGTCAGTGCTGTAAGACAGACAGAACATCCAGGCCTCACCGGGATTCGAACCCGGACCCTTCTCGGACATATGATCAGAAGCCACTGCACCACCACTTCTACAATTTTCAACATTTCTCTTGCTTTCATTTCACAGGAATGATGCTCTATGAGACTCGTATTTTTAGGTTTTAGAACCAGTGCCACATTTAGCAAGGATATGTAGTATCTAGTAATAACAGTAATACTGAACAATACTGATTTTCGTAAAATTAAAAAATCAGATGCTATATGTGTTGCTTTTCTCTGAACCGCGTGGAAATCTCTCTCTATATAAAAGTGAAAGTTTGTATGTTTGTTCCGCATACGTTCCTAAACGGTTTGATGGGTTTGCACCAAATTTTTTTTTTTTTTTTTTTGATTGGAGGTTTAACGACCACCGTGAGCAACTCAATGGGCTATAAGCAGTCGCCCGTCCCTAATTTAGGGTCACTGGTTCCAGGGAAGGGAGAGAGCCAGTGCCGTAAGACAAACACAACATCCATGCCTGACCGGGATTCGAACCCGGACCCCTTACGGACGAATGATCAGAGGCCAGCGCCTTAGACCACTGCGCCACCGGGGCGGCGCACCAAATTTGGAATACATACTCTTCATCACCCAGATTAAAATACAATCGCGGGGCGGTTTTTAGAAATTACATCCCTAAGGGGGTCAAATGTGCTTTTACGGGGCCATCTATAGACTGGGTACAAGTTGGCTGCTGCGGTATTACTCCGCGTGTCAGAGCAACGGTCGTCAGGTGACGCTTCAGTCCTCGTAAGCTTCCGCGGTTCAGGCATACGCGGAAGAGTCCGATTTTCGAAAACACAACGCACCGGCGGAACATATTTCATAAGTATTTTTTTTTTGCTTTTGTTACCATCGCATTTTCTTTGTAAGGATTAGGTTTCATTAGACTCCCAACAATTGGCGCAGGAGTCTCAAATATGGGTGGAGCTACAGATTCCCACCAATAGGGGTGGTCCTCTGAAATAGCATCAAGGTTAAGTTGAAGTTAACATAGACGGTCTTCTTCACACATAAAATTGAAATACAAGATTAGTATTGGTATTAGTATAGATAAAAGAAGTAGCATATGTCAACCGGAAAGAAGTAAGCTGCCCAACGCTGAAAGAATTATCCGAATGGGTTAGTTTTCGAGATTAGTAAAAAAAATTCCGTATATTATCGTGAACTGCTTTCTTTAACGTTGGGTGTGATCAGGTTGTATGTAAACAAAGCGGAACGATACACGAGAAATTGGAAACTACTTGAAAGCGTTGTTATTCGGTAGTACAGCCAAAAATAAAAAAAATAAAAATAAAAAATAAACGTAATGGCCTATGCCCTGCGGAAAGCTTCCCAACGGTGAGAGAATTATCCGAATCGGTTTAGTTTTCGAGATTAGTAAAAACAATTCCATATAATATCGTGAACTACATTTTTTCACGTTGGGTGGGATCAGGTTGTATATCTACACTCTAGAAAGCTGAATGCTGAGTGCAGGAAGTGCATTATTGTACATGTTTGCTATTTCGAGTTTTTAGAGCTCAGAACGGCCATGGTAAATTGTGATTTTTATAATAAAATTTTCATCAAGTGTGAAGTTCCTCCAAAAAAAAAAAAAAAAAAAAGACGCAATCCCATCCGACAAGTTCAGCCGAAAGCAAAGAAAGTAAAATTACTTCGAGAAAGTGAGACAACCGAACAACGTGATCGAAGACTTATGGACCAGCGGGAAAGAGACAATGTATCTAGGGCGGCAGAGACCTTGGAAAAGCGTGAGGCCGAACTTGAGCGTTGTTCATCATGGTAGGATTTTTTTATAGTACGATTTACATTGTTTCTTGAAAACAAACTTTATGTCTATCCCGGGCAACGCCGGGTATCTACGCTAGTAATTGATAATAATCCCTGACATCTGGTGCCATCTTTAAACATGAGCTTTTCAGTTTCATCAATATTCTTCTTTTGTCAAATACGTTAACTTAAGCAGCCAAGATCCAGCACTACGGTATCCAGTAAAGTCGATTAGCAGCGTACAATATCTTGGACAATATACATGTACAATATCGTACCATACTTCACATATGGGTTGGTACATTTTTTTCTTACTCACTAGGAACTATCCCTCAAATTTAACCTTCCTTTTTAAGTTCGTGTTCTTATGTAAATTATGTTATTTCTTGATTCTATTTCTTTCTGCACGGCACATCAGTACATCCTATTTTCTTTATACTTTTTTGGCAATCACTGACAGTGTGTCAGAGTGAATAAAAAGGTACACTTTGTGTAAAATCGGGGTGCGTGCGAAGAAGACAAGGTACTGATTCAAGTTAAACTGCATTATTTGTTCGATATCACCCATTTGCAACAATCAAAACGAGTTGTGCATCCAATGATTGTGGATTTGTATTTACGAAATTGTGGTAACAAGTTTGTGTGTGTAATATTCGCTAGACCCCAGGTCGAAATATATTTGTAAATATGTACGCCTATGTACATTCTCAGATGATTGGTCGAATTACAATAAGCTTAGTGCATTGTGCCTGTCTTGTGTGGGGGGATAATCTCCAGGGCACGTTAATGAGTGAAAGACAAGTTTAAGGGCATGACATGTAGCCCCACGGGAGATTACTTCGGAAAAATCAAATAGTAGGGAGTTTTTCTCTGAAGTTTTAAAAGACAACGGACACTTGACTTTGGGTATGGAGCCGCGGGTGGCCTAGTGGGCAACGTTCGTGACTGCCACGGAAAGGACCTCAGGTTCGATCCCAGGTAGGTACGAACGTTCGAACCACTAAATATCCGCCGTGCGTCGGATGGGCACGCTAAACCGTCGAACCCCGGGTATTGGCCCCCGGTAATAAATAAGGGAGTCTTCCTACCCCTTTCTACCTCACTTCCGTATCACTGTCCTATCGGGCGCACTAGCCGAAATCTACTAGCTTCCTATTTCTGAGGGTTGTTTAAGACCTGTGGTCAGACATTCAAATCCTAAAATCCTCTACATATGAACTGATATAATTCAGGGCCAATTGTTTTTAGGAACAGGAAAGCCATCACCCTCTGTGCCACGGCCCCGGTCGCATCGCCCTATAGTACACCCTGAGAGAGGATGATCTGAAGTCAGCGCTTCAACTGCTCAGTAACCGGGAAAGTTTTTACAAAAATAACACCTGTTTGCTTCGGTGTGGAGTTTGCTTCATTTTTGATTACTAAAGTACGGTTCCTTTCAGCTCAAATTAAGTGTACATTGTGAAAACTCAAATTTGTTTGAGATGCGGATCGAACTCGAGTTCTCGCACTCCGGAGAACGTTGCTCTCCCAACTAAGCTACACGGATGGAATGTACCGTTGCAAATTTGCCGTCGTGATACTTGATTCACTTCTCTAGTAGGTCACATCATCTCCCTCTTAACTTTTTTTTTTGTCTTGAAGCGAAGTAGGATTTTTCATTAATTCCAGACGATGTGTGGAACAAACATCACACCCTTTTCGAAAAACCCAACGGCCAGTACACCCGTTTTTACGATTGAGCGCCAATGTGAAAATACAAATCTGACCGTGACGGGGATCGAACCCACACCCCTCACTCCGGAGAAAGTTGCTCTCCCAACTAAGCTACACGGACGCATTGGAAGCCTGCAGATTTGTCGTCTTGACACGTGATTCACCTCTGTAGTACGTCACAACATAACTCTTTACCAGATTGATTGAATTATTACATTGGGTTTATATGATAGAAGAGGTCTTTTTTTCTTCAACGGAGCACTAATCTAAAACAATCCTTAAAATAATAATAGAGTTTCACCTGGCGTGGAGAAAGAATGCCAGATATAGCAATTGAAATCGCACATGCAACAAACAAGAAATCTTAGGTAAACTTATGATTCGCTGATATTTGTTGCTAGCACATTATGTGTGCAAGCGTTTAAGATATTTTCAGTTCCAAATATTTCGAGTTTAGATGAAAGAGTAACTTCGTACAAATGTGTTAAACGAAATAAAAACTTCAACGTTTTGGTACGATATTTAATAAAAGATGAAACTATTCACAGATTAAGATACCCCATTAGTATTTTCGGGGCAACATTCACCCCATCATCAGGTGGAATAGAGGGGTAATTCAGCACTCGCTTAGTTTTTTTTTTTTTTTTTTTTTAGGAGTGCAGTGACCCACTATGGGAAAGAATCTTGAGTGTCATGTGGGTCGTGACTGTTGCCATTGCATCGGAACAAAAGATACAATTCCCATACAGCAATTTTACATTAAATAGAAATTTTGTTACGTGTAATTTAAAGTTCAAGTTGGTAATATGGTCTTTCCAAATTTTTGAAATGTCCGTAGGTGTGTAGTCATTGCAGCAATTGTCCCCCAAGGCTCCGATATACATGCTTTCAACAAAATGCAGCGTGTAGTATTTCACTAACGACATTCCTTGATAATGCCGTATTGTTACTACTGGTTCGGATATCGTATTTATCTTCACAGACACGGGTACCCAAGCTCCTACGTGTCGAGCCTATATAATTGCTGACGTGTTCTCCTGTAGTAGGGCCTAGTAGTGGAATATTGTATACACTCCATTTGCTCAAGATAGCAGTTGTTCCTCGATCTTTTTTAACATATGATAGAAGGTTTCGTGATCGGGTGCCAAACTGTATATTATGTTGTGAGCAAATACGAGATAGTGCATTCTTGATATGGGGATGTTGATCCAATGCTCCCACGTAACGTTTATTAGGCCTCGGGTCTAATAACAAAATTTCTATTTAACGTAAAATTGCTGTATGGGAATTGTATCTGTTGTTCCAATGTAATGGAAAAAGTCACGACCCACATGACACTCAAGATTAGTTCCCATAGTGCATCGCTGCACTCTTATAAAAAGCTAAGCGAGTGCTGAATTACCCCTCAGGGCCGTGGGTGGCATAGTGGGCAGCGTTCGTGACTGCCATGGAGAAGACTTCAGGTTCGATCCCAGGCAGGGACGAACGCTGGATCCACTAAATATCCGCCGTGCGTCGGATGGGCACGTTAAGCCGTTGCACCTCGGGTACTGGCCCCCCGGTAATAAATAAGGGCGTCTTCTTCCCCCTTTCTACTTCGCTTCCGTGTCACTTTCCTATCGTGCACTCCAGCCCAAATCTCCTAGCTTCCCATTTCTAAGGGTTGTTTAAGACCTGGGGTCAGACACTCCCTTCCTAAAATCCTCTACATATGATCTGATCAGATCTGAATTACCCCTCTGTTACCCCTGATGATGGGGTGAATGTTGCCCCGAAAGTACTAGTGGGGTATTTTAATCTCTAAGTAGCTTCATCTTTTATTAAATATCGTACCAATACGGTGAAGTTTTTATTTCATTTCGAGTTTGTTGATGCATGATTCTTCAAAGTTATTGGAAATACGACGACCGATGTTTCTTAATTATTGCAGAAGAGTACATGAAACAATTTTCGAAACTGTGAGTATGATTTTCATTCGTAAAAGTAGAAAAGATTTGCAAGATATCTTTAAGTGAAATTTTCGCTTTCGTCTTTTGTTTCCTTAGAAGCAGCTGCTTCATGGTTTCATCACTTCTGTGGAAACAGCAGTTACTTAAAGCTGGCGGAGTATGTCGAAGCAGCGAGAATGCCACCGTCATCTATGTCCATATTCCAAAATAGTATCTCGATAGGAAAAATGTTCACGTGTAACACAAAATGACACTGACGCGCGCATACACAACTGCAATGCTCTTCCATCTGTTACAAATAAGACAACCTCTATGTATACATACTATAATTTTTTCAATCTCTTACCGCAATCATTGCTTTCTTTCTTAAAAATCTCGCATGCCTGTGGTACTAACAAAAGCAAATCCTATGAGTAAGCGATAACTTAAATCTACATCAGGTACCCTCAAATTTATAGGAAAAAAAAATAGAAGTCTGGTTTGTGGTGAAGCTCAGAATCATAAATACTGTACTCCTACGCAAATTATAGCTACTGCAGCGAACAAATTTTATAATACATAAAATGTGCAACATACACTGACGGATAAAAAATTCCCAACACCACGAAAAAATAGTTGTAGAGGAATGAAATGGCGGCAATACATTTGTATAGGTAACATATTTAATCGATTAAGGTTTCAAGATCACAGCTTAATGTAAGCGCGAGAAGAGTCATTTTAAATGTGAAATGCTGGTACATTAATAACCGGTGTAACCGCCAGAATGTTGAATGCAATCACGCAAACGTTCATGCATTGTGTCATACAGGTGCTGGATGTCAATTTGTGGGATGGAGTCCCATGCCTGTTGCACTTGGTCGGTCAATACAGTGACGGTTAATGCTGGTTGGGGGTGACGCTGGAGTTGTCGTTCAATGATGTCCCATACGTGCTCGATTGGTGAAAGATCTGGTGATCTAGCAGGCCACGGCAACATGTCGACACTCTGTAGAGCATGTTGGGTTACAACAGCGGTATGCGGGCGAGCGTTATCCTGTTGGAAAACACCCCCTGGGATGCTGTTCATGAATAGCAGCACAACAGGTTGAATCACCAGATCGACGTACAACTGTGCCGTCAGGGTGCGCGGGATAACCACGAGAGTGCTCCTGCTGTCATAGGAAATTGCTCCCCAGACCATAACTCCAGGTGTAGGTCCAGTTTGTCTCTGCCGTAGACAGGTTGGTTGCAGGCGCTCACCTGGCCTCTTTCTAACCAACACACGCCCATCACTGGCACCCAGGCAGAACCGGCTTTCATCAGAAAACACAACAGATCTCCACTCTGTCCTCCAATGAGCTCTAGCTTGACACCACTGACGTCGCAAACGGCAGTGGTTTGGAGTAAGTGGAATACACGCTACAGGGCGTCTGGCTCAGAGCTGTCGTTCAAGTAACCGATTTGTAACAGTTCGTTGTGTCACTGTGGTGGCAACTGCAGCTCGAATTGCTGCCGCAGACGCAGTACGATGCGCCACGGCCATACGCCGTACATAGCGGTCTTCCTTCTCAGTAGTGCCACGTGGCAGGCCGGAACCCGGTCTTCTTGAGGCAGTACCTTCCCTTGACCACCGCTGCCAACAATCATGCACAGTGGCTACATTCCTGCCAAGTCGTTCTGCAATATTGCGGAAAGAAATCCACCTTCTCGTAGCGCTATTATACGACCTCGTTCAAACTCCGTGAGCTGTTGATAATGGTTTCTTCGTCTTCTTAAAGGCATTCTTGACTAACATCAACACACTACGTCGAATCTCAACGATAACTAAGGCGCACGAACGTTACAGCGCGTATTCACAGCAAACCTCCTCTGCATATTCCGAGGGCGCTACTAGCGCCACACGTATGTGCCGAGCGCGAAATTTGCATAGACGTCATCTTACAGATGCACTCTCACCGCCTACGAACTGTCGTTTATCTAACACAACCCCTTCTTGGTGTTGGGATTTTTTTTTCCGTCAGTGTATAAAATTAATTGCAAACTTTAAAAAATTTAATATTTTTGTTTAATAAAAAAATGATGTGTTAAATAAAGTGGAATATAATGCAACTGAAAATATTGACACTGCGAATTTGTTCTGAGTAGGATAAAAGCTACCTTATACCATTAAGGTGGATCAATCTTTGCCTTGTATTTCCAAAGAGCAAACTTCTGTAGCCCTTTTCTTCACAAATTAATGCGTTCCCAAGGATGAAAATTTGAACATCGATAAAAATAACTTCATATTATATTTTAGTATACTTAATATTTTTTAAAATTTTCAAATAATTAAGCAATCCAACATTTGTTTGTCTACTGACGCCATCAAAGTAAATGCCGTACCATCTATTTTCTCGTTTTAACACCACTAAAGGAAAAGTTATTGATTTTTAATATAATTATGGTTAAGTTTTAGAAAATATTAAATATACAAGGCTATAATATGAAGTTATTTTTATCGATGCTCAAATTTTCATTTTTGGGAACGCATTAATTGTGAAGAAAGGACTACAGAAGTTTGCCCATTGGAAATACAAGGCAAAGATTTTAGGTGGATCCACCTTAACCGGCTAGAAAGTATTAACTCGAGGTCAGGCAAATGGGTTGAAATCAGCTTGAACGCATGTATTCGCTGTCTAAGAAGTGGGAAGAACGAAAGAACCTGCGCATCAGAAAGTGTTGGTGTACCCTTAACTTTGTTATTCAAAGTGGTCATTTAGAGGTATATTGACACCAATCCTTTCTGATTACCAGCTGAAAAAGTTTTAACAATGGAGATGACCTAAGCAAGGAGAGTGAAGATGAGTCACTTGTTTTTATCCAGTGGCAAGATGTCCGTGTCAGAGGGACTATCCCTCCCCCACCAACTTTGAGTTATGGAGCAAAGAGTAAAGGCTTTGAAGGCCACGCTTAACAACAGCGACAGGTTCAATGTCGGTATTATCAGATGAGAGGGGGAAAGGAATTTTTTGGCTATAGATTTTGTTAAATACAGCCGCTCTGTGAACATTTATGTTTGGGCACCATTTGGTTCAGGCACATCGACTGTGGACACGATTCCAGGATACAAGAGCTATTCGAAGAAGATAAGGACAAAGCCGTCCATGAGTAACTAGAGCAAGGATCAATCTTATCTATTGTTAACAGCCCGTTGGAACGAACATACTACTCAGCTCCAACGTGGGCTTCTCGTGTCGAAAGGTCGCAGGTTGTCAACACAAACTATCCGCAATCGCTTTCATCAAGATGAGCTTTATGCACGTAGACAAATGGTGTGCGTTCCTTTAAATGGTGTGCGTTCCTTTAACCTCACGATAACATACGGCCCGTGGAAACTGTGCCGGCCGCCCCAGTGGCGAGTGGTCTAAGCGATTACTTTTGATCATTCGTCCGAGACGGGTCAGGGTTCAAATCCCGTGAGGCATGGATGTTGTGTTTGTCTTACGGCGCTGGCTCTCTCCCTTCCCTGGAACCAGTGGACATAAATCAGGGACGGGCAACTGCATATAGCCCACTGAGTTGCTCACGGTGTGTAACGTATACTCTCGATTCACTTTCCTTTTGATTTTTACTATCTCTGGTTATTTTATTTTCCTATGTAAATTATCTTCTTACTGAACGAGATGTTATTTCACCCGCTGAATGAGATCTGGCAATGAGTGTAAGTCATGACGTGGTGGTAGCCAGTATAAATAGGCGCGTTCAACGATACGTAGAGAGAGCGTTTGTTGTTGTATAGGGAGAGCGTTTGTTTATGTGGAGAGCTGTTGTTTATGTGTCAGAGAGCTGTTGTTTATGAGTGTAGAGCTTCGTTCATGTGCAAGGAGCTACGTGTTATTTGAGTAGCTGTGTGTGAAGTGTGTGTGATGATACCAGTAGAAGTTCATAATAAAAGGTTTTAAGTAAGTACGTTTTTCTCAGTTCATAGTACTGTCAGACCTCTGTCTGGCTGTTAGGTTTATTTCATTTAGTGTTATTAGTAACAACCAGCATAAGACTTTATTCATCTTAATTACTACTACAACATTACTACCAGTTATAAACTTGTTCATTATTATTACTACACTACTAGCAGGAAAGTTTATTCTTAATTAATAACACAACAACCATTAGCTTACAAGAAGCTGAATTCATCATAATTCAGTAGCAGAAGCATTATAAAGCATTATACTTAGCTTAGTACAAGCATTGAATTCATTATAATATTAGTGAAAGCTATATTCACTATAATTAATTAATTCAGTAGTAGAAACCTTATTCATTATAGGTGGTCTTTAAACCTTGACATCATAGAGCTCGGCTGGTAGACAACATGCTTCAGGAGGACGGGATCGAGTGTATGGAGTGGCCAGCATAGTCCCCTCACTTAAATCCAGTTGAGCATGCATGGACGCACTTGGAAGACGCATTGCAGTTCGGTCGGCACATCCATTGACTCTTCCCGAACTGGAGCTTACCCTCATTGAGGAGTGGCGAAAATACCCCGAACACCTCCTGAATAACTTCATCAATTCCATACCACACAGGTGTGTAGCGGCCTTAGCCGTTCGGCGGGCCACACACACACCCAAACAACTTCCAAAAAGTAATATTTTCTTGTTTACAGATATACATGTTGTTGTATAGCACTGGTTCTTAAATACTTTTCACTAGAGGCCACATTCATTTTTCATGGAACCGGGCTATAGGGTGTGAATACTTATTTTGGTAAATACATGTAGGAGTTACACATCATAGTGATACTCATACAAACATTATTTTTGTTTTAAGATTTATTAAAGGTAATGTGAAACTTAAAAAATGAACCTTATATAGAGGGCAAATGGAGAAACCAAAACAAATTTCAGAAATCAGTTACTTGTATTAACATTGAATTCCAAGCACAGTACTATTTCAAATTTAAATTTAGTCATCAAGAAATTAATGAGAATAACGGGCGTGATGACCTCCTGAAATATGTTTAAAATATGGAGTATAGGTTGCAGCCGACAAAAATAATTCAAACAAAAATATATACTCGTGTATTCCGTTTTATATCATAATATTGATAAACATTTTTTTTCGCCTGTGGATTTTACACATTTCTTTTCGGTTTAAATTTTAACAGAGGGCCAGACATCCTTCGCGGGCCGTCTATTGAGAACCAGTATTGTATACTGCAGTATATCGCATCATGTGCATTAAATCAAAATATTGCACAAAAATTCCCGAATGTGATTTTTTGTTACCCCTATTACTGAATATTCTGGAAAGATAATATTACATAAAGATAATATTTTACGTTTAACAACGTCAGTTGCCTAAGATTTTCCTTGCAATATCTCTGATTTTCCTTACAATATCTCGTGCTCCCTTAATTCTTTTGAGTAGTGTAGTTAAAGAGGCCGATTTCACGGTATTGCCACTTTGCGCCATTCTGCTCGATTGGCGCTCTACAGCAAACACGCATGTGATATGTCACATGACGTCTTGGACTGTGGGCTACGCATGGTATCGTCTGCAGTGTGGTTACTAGTTGTATTGAACACGGTGAAGTGTAAATAGATCATGGAGCCAGGACAAATTTGCGTTGTTTTTCCTTGTCTTTAAAATGGGACATTCAGCATCCGAGGCAGCGAGGAGCGTGATTTAAGCATTTGGCAAAGGAACAGATAGCGAGCGGACCATTCTCGTTGGTTCATAAAATTCCGGTATGGCGATAAGAAGTCTTCAAACTGAACCGCGAGTGCTTAACCCAGCAACCATTAATACTGGAGAACTGAAGGATATCATTAAATGGAATCCACGCCAAAAACAGATTGGAAGGTCGCACAGAAGTTAAATATCCACTACTGAACAATGTGCTGGCACCTAGCCGTCAAGGCAAAATGAAAAAAAACTTGATCGGTGTGTACCAGATGCGCTAACCGAGGAACACAAGGCACGTCACCTCAAAGTGTGCTTTCTCTGCTTTATAGGAATAAAAGGGGAAAATTCTGCTGAGTATTATGACTACTGATGAGAAGTGGATCCTGTACAACAAAAGCAGATGTTCATCTCAATGGTTGGATGCCGATGAAACGCTTAGGAACATACCAAAGCCAGCTCTATACCCAAAGATAGTGTTGGTACACTTTCTTTGGGTGTAGAGCTGTATACAGTAAAGTTTCTATATAACGGAATCTTCTATTTAACAAAATTTTCCGCAGAACCTCGGCTTTCGAACGACATTTACATGAAAATTAATCTCCGTATTACGAAACTCAATTTCTATATCACGAAGTTTTTAAAAATTTCCAGTGTGTGTGTGTTTGTGTGTTTCATATGTTTTGCTTTACAATTTTTTAGCACGCAGATTAATGCAAAGCGTTCTTTTTTTCCCTATCTTAAAATTTGTGGTTCCGTGAAGCGCTAGGAGTCTTGTTGGAAGAGGAGCAACGCGCGAGTAGTCGTATCCATGGAGACGGTATGACGCAGCTCTTTTACAAATGTGGATAGAAAGTCCAGCATAAAAACTGCCTTCCACAGGCTAAAACCGGTTGTAACTGGTGTGGGCTTTCTATCCACATTTGTAACTGGTGTGGGCTTTCTATCCACATTTGTAACTGGTGTGGGCTTTCTATCCTCTGTAGAAGTTACTTATTCATTCTCATTCAATCACTATGATTGACTCGCCTGTAACGTTCGCTCAAAATGTCAAAAAGAAAATGCCTGTCTCTTGCGGATGGAGGGAAAATTTTAGATGATGTTGATGAAGGAATGAGGAAGAAAGATGAAACTATAAAGTATTGTGTAGCCGCAAGCAGTGTTATACAATGCAGTGACACTGAGTGATGAAGCTGATGATGAAGAGGCTATCAGAAACCTTCACATTAAGCAATGCTAAAAGCATTCGGCATGATTCGACGAGGATTACAGTTTCAAGAAAGTGTTCCAGATGAAACCTTCCGATATTTAAAAAAATGTGGAACTTTTTATGAACAAAATGCTATTTATAGCAAATCGGTATAGAGCAGAAATACGTAATTTCTTTTAGAGTTTAAATAAGTACATATGTTATTAGCATAATGAAGAAGAGAAGTAAGCTTTAGTCTTCGTTTCCTTCTCTTCATTAATTTGTTTATTCAGACAATATATCATGCTTCCACTATTATATGTATAACAAAAGATGTAAACTTATTTACGAAAGGTTTCTTGTCAGAAGTTCAATTTATTGTCCAAATTCAACTACATTATACCATCTTTTACACTTTATTTGATTTAGTTTTAACAATTCAAGTTTATTTCTATTTAACGAATTTTCTTTATAACGACGTTTTTAAGTGAAACGATGGGACTTTGTTTATAGAGACTCCACTGTATTTAAAAAGGCCGGTCTCATGGTGAATATCCTGTAGTGTATTTTCTGTTTTAACTTGTCTCTTCTGGTGCCAGTCACCGTAAATTAGAACCGCGTGACTTCTGCACGTTTTTTATTCAATAAAAAACGCATCAAAAGTTTTGCTCACCAGGCCATACTACTAGTTTTTAATACAGCAAAACAAACACCCCAGCGGTTTTTTATTCAACGAAACAAACGCATCAAAATTTTGCGCACCACGCGATACTAGCAATTTTGATATTTATGACTGACTTTGTAGTACCGAATTCCCGACGTATGAATATGTCGGTATTTTCTGAACAATTCCTAGTATACACCAGGATACATGAGTGGCGGATACAGCATGGGCGATTGGAGTGATCGTCCTGCCACCACAGATTCCTTACAGATAAACAGACGTTAAACCTTTTTTTACAAAAATGTGTAGATAAAACATATATATACACTGGTGTGCAAAAATTAAGGACAAAGAGGAGAAATTAACATAACAGCGGAACGAGCAGGCAGAACGGAACGAAAGACCGCTCAGGAGATAGACTAGGGTCCGGTACATTAGGGCATGCGCATATATTATGCAGCATGCTGTAGAGGAAGGGGGCTGTCGGAAGGGTATAAACCACACGGACGGTGTGCGCTCAGCAATTCTGTGAAAGCTATTGCACGGAGTACATCGGTTTGAACGACGTCGAGTGGCTGCCACCGTGTGATATGGCCAACAGGCAATCCAGTAGACGACATCTGGACGACTTTACCCGAGGTCGCGTCATTGGGAAGTTGGAAGAAGTTCGAAGTGTGACTAGTGTGGCTGAGGAGTTCGGGATCGCTCACAGCATCGTTTCACGAGCTTGGAGAGCATTTCAAACGACAGGAACAGCTGTCTAAGAGTTTAGCAGTGGTTGTCCACGTGCAACCACGGCGGCGGACGACTGGTATATTGTCCTACAGGCGGGAAGAGACAGAAAGAAGACAGCGGGAGAAATCACAAAGCACATGCAACAGACAACTGGACGTCCGTTATCGCGTTGCACGAGGACCAGTACGGTGTGTGCCATAAACGCCTGCTCATCGGAGACGGCGGTTTCTGTGGGGCCAGGAACACAACAACGGGACATATCAGCAATGGAGTCGAGTTCTCTTTACGAATGAGAGCCGATTCAGTCTGACAAGCAATTCTGAACGTATGCACATCAGGAGAGAGCAGGGAACACGCAATCACACCTCCAACATCATCGGAAGGGACCGGTTTGGAGGTGGCGGAGTTCTCGCTAGGGGCGGTATCATGCTTGGTAGCCGTAATGACTTTCACATCTTCGAAGGAGGTTCAGTCACTGGTGTCCGCTATTGTACCGAGGTTCTCCTGCCTCACGTGCGTCTGTTTGGAGGTGCAGTGGGTTCTGAGGTCCTGTTCATGAACGACAACGCTACACCTCATCGTACAGTGGCTGTCGCAGAGCTGTTGGAGAGTGAAAATATTTAACGCATAGATTGGACCGTAAGGTCCCTAAACCTGAATCCAATCGAACACGTGTGGGACCTTCTCGGGAGACGCTTGGCAGCACGTCTCCAGCCACCAGCAACGATTCCGCGGCTGCGATTGGCGCTACAAGAGGAATGGGCCACGATGCCTCAACAGCTCCTTGACAACCTCATCCTCAGCATGGACAGACGTTGTAAATCCTACAACGCAGTCAGGGATGATCATATCCCCAACTAAAGACTGGATTTTTCTTGTCAGCCGCCTGTCACATGGTCGCTTCTGTCTTCTGTCCAGTTGTGCTCGAAGCAACTTTTTCAATAAAATGCCTTTGTATCGTTTGGATTCCTTGTTTGGACGGTTTTGCTCATTTGTCCCATATTCTTGCATCTTGGGGATTTTATGGTATGATTTGAGTCGATGTGGAGTACTTCTGCACGACGTTACATTCGAAAAACCGTCCGGTCCTTAATTTTTACACGTCAGTGTATAAACACAATCTAGTCACATTATTGTGACCACCAGCTAACTGGCGGTTGCAGCGTGGACAGCAGCTAGATGATCTGAATGTGACTCAGTAAGGTGCTGGAAGTTGTTCAAAAGTATGTGGAGACTTGCTGGCAGCAGTGCGTCTGACAGCAGCTGGAGGGTGCGTGGTGGAGAATCCATAGAGCGAACAACGCGATCGAGGTGGTCCTATTGCTGAATTGGGTTTGAGTCTGGGGAATTAGGGAACCAGGGAAGTACCAACCACTCTCGAACATTTCTAGCTATGTGACACGTGGCATTGTCGTTCTGGAAGACCTCATCCGCCCCAGGGAAGAGAATCAGCATGTATGGATTACGTGGTCTGCAAAGAGGAATTCATAACGTATTCGGTGCATAGTGTCTTTCACAGGTATAAGTGGACTCAGGGAATGCCCTGAAAACATTCCCCCGACAATAACGCTGCCTCCACCAGCTTGTGTTCTTTTAGCAAATGTCCATCCGTTCGATGGAACAGAAAACGTAACTATCGGAGAAGGCAATCCTTTGCTAATCAGCGGAGGTCCAATTCTGATACTTCCGTACAAATTCTGCCGATGCACCTTCGTTTGCGTAGGTGCAGTGCAGTTACCATCCGTCTGCATAGAAGCCCCATTAGACACACTTCGGGTAGCCGCCTGGTTCATTCGGCCAATGAGTTGCTCCAATATATATCGTGGCGATTGGCCCTCACTCAACTTCGCAGCCCACGTTCACCTCTCACACCAATGGCACGTGATGCTCCGCAGTTTCCACGTCGCTTATCATTAATGGTGCCATTCCTATAATCTCGATACACTTTAACCACAGCAGCACGCGAACAGTTCCTAAACTGCGCTGTTTCAGAAATACTGCCACCCTTGGCTCGAAAACCGATAATCATCCCTTTTTGCAAATGTGATAAAGCGCTCCTTTTATCTATGACAGGAACGAGTGACATGTTTTGAGAATCCCTACAGCACACATTATATACCCTCCAAGCCAGCTCACGGCACGTGCCTTCTGTCATTGGCTACGCGTTGTTGACGTTAAAAATAGAAGGTGATCACAATAAGGTGACTGGACTGTGTATATATATAAATAATGCTAAGCTGGATAAAACAATGCAAGAAATACAAAGCACGAACTACATTGAGTTACTCAAATTTTATTCCTCATTAACAGCATTCCACATCAACATTTATTTTTTCTCAGCAGTCATTTATGTCTACGCACTGATCATCAGATTCCCTTCTGACCTTGTCATACGGACATGTGCATCCCGCGATGCATATTGCTGGGCATGGACGTACTTCATTGTAGTTGTTACAAGTTTTCGGACACGCTGTTCCACATTCCTGGAATTCTTCACCCTTTTCTGTGTCACAGGACTCAGTGGCTGTGAAAAAATAACAGAAGGAAAATGACTCAATAACATTCACAAATTTTATTTTCTTTCAGAATACTCTATCTGGATGAATTTTTATAATGATTATTGCGGTGAAAAAAGCTCATAAAAAAGATTTTAGTTCTCTTACATATATTTTGTAGGACAAAGCCTGTTTAGTGGCAAAAGAAGAGATGCCAAAATTTTTTGAAGAGCTGAAGCCTTTAACTGCGCAGTAGTTCGTCTCAATGCAAACAGATGGCAGAAAAGAAAAAACAACAACTGAGATGACGCATTAAGTGATTTCAGGAAAAGAGATCGGACCGCAATACAGTGAAAGCTCAAGCTTTTTACTTTTATTGAATGAACAATACCGTCAGAAAGTTTGACTTCCATATGCTAATGAAACAAGATACACACAATGCTACCTCCTTTAAGGAACACCTCCGAATAAGGGACAATTCTCGTAGACCCAGTCCCTTGGCATAAGGAAGTATTTTCCTACGAATAGGGGACACTCTACTGTACGACCACTTAGAGAAACCAAACATTTCTTTGAAAATAAATTGTTCCACTCAAAAAGCAGAAAATGCCTATTCATATTAGCTTTTAGTAACAAGCATTGCTTGAAGTTAAAGTTCTTTAGCAGCAATCACTGCTAGAAAATCTAATTTGTATATACACTAATGAGCCATTATATTAGGACCACCTACCTAATAAGCTGTAGCCTGCAAAACAGCGGACACTCGGCGAGGCATCGATTCGATGAGGTGGCGGTAAGTATCTTGGGGAATCTGGCATCATAATGTCAACAGCAGGTCGTTCAGTTTCCGTGCATTTCGCGGTGTTGGTGATTTATCTCGAACCCGCTTTTCCAAGTCGAACCACAAATGTTCGATTGGGTTCATTCATGTCAGGTGAATGTGGAGGCCAGGACATTAACAGAAAGTCACCAGCATGTTCTTCGAGCCACGCCTTGACGATTCTGGCAGTGTGGCATGGCGTATTATCCTCTTGGTAATGGCCATCACGAGCAGAGAACACTGTTGCCATGAATGGGTGAAGTTGCTCCACAACGATGTTCAGATACCAGATTGTGCTATTGGGATAGTGGGGCCTAAAGTATCCTAAGAAAACATCACTGACAACATAACACCGCCGCCGACGCCGTCTTGTGTCCACCCAACATTGCATTCAGGTGCCATAGCCTCCGTTGGTAATAGGCATATCCGCACTCGACCGTCTATACAATGCACTAGGAATCTTGATTCATCAGACCAGAGCAATTTCTTCCAACCATCCACGGTCCAATCTCGATGTTCTTGGGCCCATTTCATGCGTTCTTGGCGATGACGTGCAGTGAGCATGGAGACCCGGCTGAGTCACCGGCAAGGCAGGCCCATACGCAGAAGGCTGAGATGAACAGTGTGCTGTGACACATTGCCCTGATCACCACTGTTGTAGCGGAAGGTGATGTGTCGCACTGTGGCCCCTGCGGTCGCTGTGAACAATGCGCGACAATCTCCACCCTCTGGAATCAGTGAGCTGCGGACAACACACGGATTGACGACGGCTCGTCGTTTTGCCATTTGTGCACCACTTTTAATACGTAGTCACTACAGCGGCACTTGAACAACCCACAATTAGTGCCGTTTCCGAGGTGGTAGTTGCGTGGTGCCGTGTCATCACAATTTGTGCTTTATCAAACTCTGATAAATCAACAGCTTTTCCCATTCTGACTCCGAACACTCTACTAACCGAAAGCTGGTCCTCAGGTTGTATATATACTGCTCTGGGAACTTCACCTGCACCACCGTTCGGTCTCCAAGCGCGCTCATTTCCCCAGGCTCGGGGTGCTCATAATGTAACGGCTTATCGGTGTAAGTAACAATGAACAGAAGAACACGTCAGGCACTCATTTTCAAAGCATGGTGGAGATTCGGGTACTCATGAGAATAACGACAATGATCCTGCAAAAAGAAAGCAGGTTGAGAGTTACAAAACACAAGAGACTAGACACAGAGAACAATAAGATTATCCAATTGGAAAATAGGTGTTAAACAAGTTTTTGGGGTTAAAGTTCCTATTGGACTAACAATACAGGGGTATATATTCTTTCAGAGTTAGGAAGTTAGTTACATCAAGCAAAAAGTAGTACGTAGTTTTGGCAGTTGCATACTTTTTTTTCATTACCAAGTCATGGATTCAAAGATGGAAAAAGTATCGTTAATAGAAAAAGTTAGTGATTGAAGTAGACTTATTGAGATTGTAACTGGTAACCTTTTTCCAGTCTTTTATTGGGACTGGAAAAAATTACGAGAGTTAGATGAGAAATCTGGAATCATCAAAAATCAAGTGAGTAATTTATGTTTTAAAGGACGAAGGTGAAACTAAAAAAAATATGGATGACACATTCTACTAAAATTTCAAAGACTGTAAAATATAGAAAAAATGAAGCATTTGAAGTTGATTCAATTATTTTTAAGTGGTTTTGCTCTGTAAGAACAAAAAATATCCCTATTAGTGGAATAATATTGATAGAAAAAGGAAAACAAGTTGCTGAAAATTTGGGATTTATGACTAATTTAAGGACATTTGTCGGATTATTTCAAAGGGATAAGATACTTTTTGTCGGGTGGTTTCAAATAAATAGTCCTACACATACTTTCCACTGCTTCTTATGCAGGCACTATACTTTTGTACATGTACCGTATTTCTATTTTATACATATTTATTTGGTATTTTTATGGTATTTAAGATTTACTGGTATTTACATACAAAATTTTCATTCCTTATTAAAATAAAATATCTATTAAGTAATTACTTAATACTTATTTCATTAGGAACCTCCCAATAACGAACATATATACAGGGTGGTTATAAATTTGTTGGACAAAAATAAAACTTTATTGTGCATAGTTATAAGGATGCATATGATAATAAGTACAAATAATATATAGTTAAATACACCGAGATTACCTTTTTTCAAAAATGCTTGATGCGGCATCGCTTGGTAACTCTGCAAATGTCCTATCTGTTAATCAGTTCTTCCCTACATTGCTGTCAGGATGTCGGCATCGACCAATGCGAGTGTAGCGATTATTCTTCATTTAAGTTCGGGAAGAGCCTTGGGAAGCGGCGGAAGGTAAAACCTGATCTTTAACAAAACCCCATAGGCCGAAATCTAGTGTCCTTAGATCCGGTGATCGGGGAGGTGGCATGCATTTGGCGACAAATCCAAACTGGGACTTCAGCATCGAGGTAAGAAGTAACATCCTTGTGATAGTGAGGAGGTGCTCTCTCTCTTGCTGGTAAATGAAACCTCCTTCCATTGTTTCCTTGAGGATTGGCATTAGGTAAATCTGAAGCATGTCCAGGTATGTGATTCAGGTGACAGTTCCTTCAGCAAGGAAAACTGGGCCAAAAACGGATACACAACTCACGGCACAAAAAAAGTTTATGTTCCAAGATGGAATGGGGATTTTCTGAACCCCAAACCCTCACATTGTGTCTATTCATTTTGCCATTTAAGTGAAAGGTCGCCTCGTCACTGAACACCAACTTCGACAAGAAGTCATCGTCAGCTTCCACGCGGTTTAACATGTTACTACAAAAATCTTCTCTCCGCTTCTTTGTCGCCATCTTTCAGAGCTTGAACGAACTGCAGTTTGTAAGGCCTAAATTTCAGACGTTTCTGTAGGATTTTTGTCACTGTTGATTTGGAATTCCAGACTTGCTCGTGCCGTCGATTTACGGGGGCTTCACAGAAATGCTGCTCGCACTGCATCCAGCACCGTCTCTTCGGGAATTCCAGTGCTGCCTTGGCCGCTGTTAATATAAGCCACACATCCAGTCTCGGTAAATCCGTTTGTGTCATGCTACAATCGTGTCCCTTTTCGGTGCAGTTTTCTCGTATTCTTCGAAAAATGTCGATGCACTTGCGTTGCTGAATGCGTCTCGTGATAACGCAGGCAGTATTTCGCATTTTTACACGCCGCTGAACGACGCCATCGTACCGGGAACAATGGAGATGGGAGGAATCGCGCGTTCTCAGCTGGTGATACGTGACCTTGCATGACTCAGCACCATCTGTCCACAAAAAAGGTCTGCAAAAGGTAAACTTGGTGTGTTTAACTATATACGTATTATTCGTGCTTATTATCACATGCATCCTTATACCTATGCACATAAAGGTTTTCGTTTTGCCCAACTAATTTATAACCACCCTGTATATACACTATATTGACAAACGTCACCGGATACCTGGAAGAGAAACACAGCATAGCATTTATTGACATACATTAGTACGGTGTCGGTCCACCTATGGCCTTAATGCATGAACTGACCCTTTGAGACATGCTTTCGACAAGGTTTTGGAACACAGCGATAGGTATGCGCTTCGATTCATTATATAATGCTGCCGCTAACTGTTGCTTAGTAGTAGGACTTTTTTCCAAACTTCTTATGCGGCGCTTTAATTCATCCCATACGTTCTCTATGGGATTAACATCAGGGCACTGTGCTGGCCAGTCCACACACTGTACGGATTGTCGTCAAACCACGCCGTAACAGTATTTGCTTTATGGCTCGGTGTATTATCGTGCTGGTACAAACAAGGCTCGGTTCCATAGTACTGCAACAGTGTTGGTAGGGCATAATTGTCCAGAAATTCGAGGTAGACGTGTTAGTTAACAGGTTTGTCCACGATAACCAATGGACCAGTATGATACAACGGAAAACACCCCCACACAAGTACACTGACAGCTCCAAACTTGACCGTAGGAACAGTACACTGTCGTAAATAGCGTTCTCCAGGCTACCGCCAAACCCACACACGGGCATCAGACTGATGGATCGTGTATCTGGATTCATCAGTCCATAGGACCCGATTCAATTGATCTACGGTCCACGATAAATGTTCTTCACACCATGCTAAACGAGGAATAGCATTCCAAGTGGAGATGAAAGGCTTATGTGCCGCCGCACTACCACGGTAACGCATGGAATGAAGTTCTCTGCGAATGGTACGTGCACGTACCGAGTTTCCAGCATTTTTATTCACCCGTACACTAAGGTTTTGTGCAGTACTCCGTCGATTAGCTGTAATGAAACTCCTGAGGCTTCGACGTCTTCTATCACTGATTTCCTTTTGTCTGCCGGTACGTTTTGCTGCTTCAGGCACGCCATGTGTCTTCCGCTTATTCATTACATCCCAAACAGTTGACTTGGATATGATTAAACGTCTGTGGGTTTCTCTTATGAACAACCCTCTAATATAACCCAACAATCTTTCCTTTCTCAAAGTCAGTTTTCCCCTAGCCGCGACATTTTCACTCAACCTCACAGTGCGATATGATCGCGGTCAGCTGCGGGCTTGGTTTTATACCGAACAACGAAGTAAATTTCTCTGCCATTTCTGTCCACGCCGGGGCTCGAACCCGGGTCCCCTCATTCCGGAATAAGTCACTCTACCAATTGAGCTACGCGGACATTCGTACTGACTGCTATCTGCCTTAATGTCGTGTGCGTCCTGCTGGCAGGTACGTCATATCTCCCCCCCCTGAAAGAGGGCCGGGGGCATGACCCACTGGTCAATCGTGACCATGAATCATTGCAGGAAGCCATCCGCTGTAGAACGTGCACTTGAGAACTCCCAGTCAATCTGGTGTGTGGAATGCAACGTCACACACATTATTTTTTGAAGCGCTGGAGAAGGGATTCTCTTATTTTTCTTCTCTCGCGGTGTGGAAAGAACATCACACCATTGCGAGATGTTGAACGGCGGAGTCATCCGGAAAGTTCGGGCACCATTACAACGAAGTAAATTTCTCCGTCATTTCTGTCCACGCCGGGGTCTCGAACCCGGGTCCCCTCATTCCGGAATAAGTCACTCTGCCAATTGAGCTACGCGGACATTCGTTCTGACTGCTATCTGCCTTTATGCCGTGTGCGTCCTGCTGGCAGGTACGTCACAGATGCTAAACACGCCGGACGAAAATTACGGAATGTAAACTTTACTTCTTTATATGGAGTTATATAACCTGATTCTTTAATTACAGCTTAGTTTTGTTTGGTATGCTATCAATATGACTCAGTATCACATGCATATCAAGTTGATTTCACTCCATGGTCAAAAGATCCCTTAATTTCGCCAAATTTACAGGGTGTACTGTTTGCTTCTTCTTCACGGCTGTTTCTAACGTATCTTAGAGTTTTTCAATCACATTTTGATTGGGTGAATTTGCAGACCAATCGAGATGTGGAGCGTCTGTTTCATGTTCTTCAAACCAATCCAGCACAATTCTAGATCAATGAACACGAAGGTTATTATCTTGAAACAGGATCCACTATGTGTCATTCTTGTTCCAAAAGCTAGACAAATATCAGTAATGTATTATTTAAAGGTGATACACAGATTTCATGCGATTGGACACCTCAACAAATGGTTTAACTCCAGTACTTGAAATACAGCCCCAAAACATGACACTTCCACCACCTTTCTGCACAGCTCTTTGGACATGGGTTAAAAGCTTCTCCACCCTTCCGCATGACCCAGAAGCAAGCATCATTGGAATATAAGCAGGATCTGGATTCGTCAGACCATATTATTTGTCGCCACTGTTTATTGGTCTAGTGACGATGCTATTTGGCCCAAGAAAAGCGATTTTAGTTTTGGAACAGTTGTTAATGATCTGCATTTAATGTTTGCTGAACTAGTTTTGCTTACAATGGACCAAAAAAAGAGAAGTTAATGGGCTCCGTAAGTAAGCCTTTCTTTTTACCTGCATATCTTTATTCAGTGCCTAATTATCTCTTGCTGGCGTAATTGGGCTATCTGGAACACATCGCTAATCTATTCGGAAAATTTCAGTAATCTTTATTGCATCAAATAGAAGTCATCGCTCTTTTCCACGTTTATAAGTGAGTCACAGAAAAATTTCTCATTGGCCGCCACCGGGAATCGAACCCAAGGTCTTCCAGTTACGCGCCGGATATGCTTCCACTGCATCACAGCAGCCTCGAACTTCTCCAGACTCACAAACGACAAATTGCCAAACCACATGGCAGTGTTGCTTCTTAGGAGTCCCGCACAATGCTGGGGATTCACCACAGATGAACAGCAGCAACTGAATTAAAAATAACTAGATGGAGAATGAATGATAAATACACAGTTGACGTGGACCTTGGGTTCGATTCCCGTTGGAAGCCGGTGAGAATTTTCTCGTGACTGACTTATTACCGTGGAAAGAGCGATGACTTCTGTTTGGTGATGTACCGTGGAAAGAGCGACGACTTCTGTTTGGTGATGTACCTTGGAAAGAGCGACGACTTCTTTTACTGTACAAGAAATAAAGATATATCGCTCGCTGGGGAAAATCTGGAGATAACCGATACCTACATTTATCTTGGGCAGCTGATATCAAGCAAACGTCTTACTGATGAAGACATTAATCCACGTGTAAAAAACTTGGTTGAAGAGCTTTTGGAAGAAAGAGTACAATTTTTAAGAGCAATTTACCACTGTGTCTTAAAAGAAAAGTGTTTAGTCAATGCATCCTTCCAGTTCTTACACATCGAGCAGAGACATGGACCTTAACTAAAAAAGACATACAAAGACTGCAGACAACTGAAAGAGGCACGAAAAGATGCATACTTGGTGTAACCAGGAAAGATAAGAAGAGGAATTTCGGCATAAGGAAAATGACAAGAGTGGAAGACATCGAGATCAGATTAAAATCCCTGAACTGGCAATGAGCTGAACATGTTGCCAGAGAGAACGGATCACTGATGGATAACCAAAACTTTAGACTGGATTCCAAGAGAGAGGAAAAGACCAAAAAGGAAGACCACATGGGAGATGGGTGGATGAAACTTGAAAGCGAGCGATAGTGACATGGAGGAGACTGTCGGAAGACAGACCGTTGTGGAAGAAACTTCGGCAGACACTCATCCAGCCGTGGATTGATAATGGTTGACAATGGTGTTACATATCATTATCATCATTGTCAACCATTATCAAACCACTGCTGGACGAAGGTCTCTCCAAGCCTGTTCCACAACGGTCTGTCTTGTGTCTGTCTGCTTCATGTTACACCCGCATACTTTCGAATTTCATCCACCCATCTCCCATGTGGTCTTCTTCTGGGTCTTTTTCTGTCCCTTGGAATCCAATCTAAAATTTCGAATGTCCATCGATGGTCTGTTCTTTTGGCAGTATGTCCAGCCTATTGCCATTTCAGGGATTTTACTCTGATCATGACGTCTTCCACTCTTGTCATTTTTCTAATCCAGGAGTTCCTCTTCTTATCTCTCCTGATCACACTAAAGATGCACCTCTCCTTTCTTTTTTGAGTTGTCCGCAGCCTTTGTATGTCTCTTTTAGTTAAGGTCTACGTCTCTGCACCATTCGTAAGCGCTGGAAGGACGCATTGATCAAACACTTTTCTTTTAAGACATAATGGCATATTGCTCTTCAACATTATGCTGTTTCTTCCAAAAGCTCTCCAGGCAAGTTTTATACGCCGATTAATTTCTTAATCAATGTGACCCTCACTTGATATCTGCTGTCCAAGATAAACGTACGCATCAGTTATCTCCAGCTTTTCTCCATCAATTGATAAATCTTCAATTTCTTGTAAAAGTATTGTGCATTGTACATCACTTTTGTTTTCTAAAAGTTCACTTTTAATCCCACTTCTTTACTCTTGTCAGCAAGTTCCTGGATCATACTCTGCAGGTCTGATGGGGTAGTTGCAAAAATGACTTCGTCATCAGCAAAACGAAGGTGAGTTAGATAATCTCCATTAATCTTTATCCGTTTGTTTTCCCAGTTCAGTGATTGTTAAACATTTTCCAATGTGGCATTAAAGAGCTTAGGAGATGTAGTGTCACCTTGTCTCACTCCCTTTCCAACTTTAATGTGTGCTGTATTCTCAAACAGCTGAATCTTTGCACTGGCATTTTCATAGATGTTATTAATAATATTAATGTATGATGTTATATATATATATATGTTACCTCTAAAGCTCGAAAGCCGTTAATGTGCACATTACCTAGCTAATCTGCAGATTAACTGATTTGTTCCGTTAACGTGCGGAATCAAGAGTTTTCCGTATTTTACCAACATTAACGGCTTCCGTATCGTTAAAGTTCAAAAGTTTGTTTCTATCATTTTCTTTCCCTACACTTTCCCCTCTTCCTCCACTTTTAGTTTGGTTACGTGTGATATGTTTGTTCACGTAATTTGTGGTGAAATAGATCCTAAAGAGAAAGGGTATGATAAGAATGTATTGTGCACCATCTGTAAAAAGAATATGGATCAGAAAATACAGCGTGATGAAGCCAAGAAAGGTTTAGAAAAGCAAGGAAAGAAACTGTTAGCAGTTTCTAATGCAAAGCACCCAAATATCGATGAAGGTGTCACTGTGAAAATTAAAGTACCTGAAGTAGACAGAGCAAAAACTGATGCCCGCTCGATTTTAGCTGTGGTTCTTAGTAAAACAGAGGATGGCTTTTATAAACTTGGTACTAAAACGGGTATTTTAAAACAATTGTATGCAAAATCTGAATTCAGTGTTTGTAAAGAGAGATTTTTTAACGAAAGAAGATGTCCCTGCTGTAGAAATATCTTTACGTCAAACAGCAATAAAACAATCCCTTGGTACTGGGCAGGGTTTCAGAAAATGTGACTGCAAATCTAAATGTACCACAAATAGGTGTGCTTGTTGCAAAAACCAATTGCTATGTAATTCAAAGTGTCACCAATCTTTAGATTGCACTAATAAGTAAACATAATTTTATCATATGTTTGCAAATTCATTTCCTTAATTATAATAATATTTTAAACCGTTTGATTCTTTCAATTATAGTTTTTTAATTGATTGATGATTGATTCTATCAACTAATTTGTTGACTGTTTGATGTATTAACTTAATTCTTTATATATCGAAAAATAAATAAATAACATTATGTTAATTTAAGCGTACAGAAACGTTGCTGTTGTTCCAGCAAAGATCTTATTTTCACTTTAACGAGTGCCTAGTAGGTAATGTGCAGATTATCTAGGTAATTTGAGCAATGAAACAATTTTCGGCACTTTAACGAATCACCCTAGTTAATCTGAACATTACCTAGATAATCTGTAGAATAACTGATTTCTGCACTTTAGCGGTAACATATATATAAAATTCAAAAAAGACATTTTGGAGGGGTTTGGCTATAACTCACCACGCTGGCCAAGCGGGGTTAGACATTAAATTGCAGTTTAATATGCCACAACCCTGCGCTCAACTGCAAGATCTAGTGACACTGAATATACTATAATATTCAAAAATATCTCAGACTTTACAAGCATATTCAGACATATACAAACACATTGACAACTGTAACAAAAGTCAGTCACCCGGCACCAATCGTCAGGGGAAGAAGTACCCGGCAGCTGTACTTACTGACAAGAACTTCAGCTGTGTGTATATACACTATCTACCAACAAGTAATTGGACACCTGTGATAGCAAAGGAAAACGAAGTTTATTCACCTTCAATAGTTGGTGGAGCCTCCACAAGCGGCGATTACAGCTGCGACCCTCCGGGGCACACTCTCAACCAGGCGTAGTACGACGGCTAGCGGTATTTTCTTCTACTCGGCTTGGAGAAGACAGGTCAGTTCCTTCACCGATTTCGGACGGTTGGGGCATCCCTTAAGTCGACGTTCCAACTCGTCCCATAGGTGCTCGATAGGGTTAAGATCCGGGCTCTGCGGAGGCCAGTTCATTCGTTTAACCCCATTGTCACTATACCAAGCCATGGTGGACCCCGCAACAGGACAGGTGGCATTGACATCCTGAAAGTAACATGGGTCTACCCCGTAAAACTGCCACAACGTAGGAAGCGCATGGTCATCCAAAATGGAATTGCGACCAAGGGTCCCGTGCCACACCAGGAGAATCATCCCCATAGCATAATTCCACCGCCGCCGAACTTCACAGTTGGCACAATACTTTCCGGCAGGAGGCGTTCTCCAGGCAGGCGCCAAAGCCAGACCCTGTCATCCGAACGGCAGAGGGTGAACCTTGATTCTTCGCTCCAGAAAACCTGTTTCCACTGTTCAACGTTTCCACTGTCGACGTTCTTTGCACCACGTTAGCCGAGCAGCGCTATTGGACTTGGTGATCAAAGGCTTGTGGGCGGCAGCACGTCCATGATAACCGAGAAGATGGGCTTCCTTACGGATGCTATTCATCAAAAGAACACTCCTGGATGCTTGTTGAATCTCCTCGCAGATGTGACCTATTGATTTGGTGCGGTTCTTCCGAATTTCACTGCCCAGCACCCGTCGGTCTCTAACTCCCAGTTTTGTGGGTCTGCCGGGTCGCGGCACATTCCGACAGTAAACTCTCATCTTCCACTGGCTAATCACGTAGGCCACTGTCGATTTTGGGTACTTCAACTAGCTGGATATGTCACGTATGGATCGGCCATTTCTGTGATACCCGACGATTACCCCTTTCTCGAAATCAGAGAGTTCCAAACTGCGTGGCACCTTGCATGTGACTGGTTGTGTTGTTGTTTCCCACACGATATTTAACGGCGGCGGCAGTGACGTGTATCAGGAACGTAGATATCGTCGATTGCTGGGGTGTCCCTTTATTGCGACCACCAGCTAATATCCATAGTAACCACCGCGTGCAACGCGGACAGCAGCTAGACGGGCACGGAGATACTCAATAAAGTGCTGCAAGGTGTTCACAGGTATGTGGAGCCATGCTGACTGCATTGCATCTGTGCGTGGTGGAGGATCCATGGAGCGAACAACACGATCAAGATGAACCCACAGATGCTCAATTAGGTTCAAGTCCTTAAAGTCTTTATCACGCTCTTCCAACCACTCTCGGACATTTCTAGCTGTGTGACACGTCGCATTGTGGGTCTGAAAGATCCCATCCGCCCCAGGAAAGACAATCAGCATGTATGGGTGTACGTGGTCTACAAGGATGAATTCATAACGAATTCGGTCCATAATGCCTTCCACAGGTACGAGTGGACCCAGAAAATGCCACGAAAACATTCCCGCCGCCCCGGTGGCGTAGTGGTCTAAGCGATGGCCTCTGATCATTCGTCCGAAAGGGGTCCGGGTTCGAATCCCGGTGAGGCATGGATGTTGTGTTTGTCTTCCGGCACTGACTCTCTCCCTTCCCTGGAACCAGTGACCCTAAATTAGGGACGGGCGACTGCTTATAGCCCATTGAGTTGCTCACAGTGGTCGTTAAACCTCCAATGAAAAAAAAAAAAAAAAAAAAACATTCCCCAGACCACAACGCTGCCAACACCATCTAGTGTTCTTCTAGCAATTGTTGAAAAGTGTTTGTTCTCCGATGTTTCTAGCCTTATATGCTTACGACCATCCGTTCGATGAAGCAGAAAATGTGACTCATCGGAGAAGGCAATCCTTTTCCAATCAGAGGAGGTCCAATTCCGATATTGCCGCGCGTTTTCTGCCGATGCACCTTCGTTAGCTTAGGTAAAGCGACAATCTATCTGCATCGGAGTCCCATACGCAGCAGTGTTCGCTGAACTGTAGTTTTAGACACACTTCCGGTAGCCCCGTGGTTAATTCGGCAGTGAGTTGCTCCACTGTAGAGTGTCGATTGGTACTCGAGCACCGTCGAAGTCGACGTTTACCCCTCACATCAATGGCACGTGGTTTCCACGTCGCTTATTCGCAATGGTGCCATTCTCCAATCACGATACACTTTCACCACAGCAGCATGCGAACAGTTCACAAACTGCGCTGTTTCAGAAATGCTGCCACCCTTGGCCCGAAACTCGATAATCATCCCTTTTTGCAAATCTAAACGTATTAGGAGTAAGTTTGTTTTCCAATCATCCATTATGATCTTTAGTTTCTCAAAATACGCTCCATTAATTTTATTAAATACAGCAAATGGAGCTTCTTAGTAGTAGGAAAACTGAATGGGAAATAAAAGAAATACTAGACGAAACCCGTCGGAATCTACGGTAATCTTCCTTTTTTTTTTAGAGTAATAAACTCATATGAAACAACAAATGTAAACTATATTTGATTGACAAATTCATTCAACCACTTCAGTAAAGATAATAATCTAGTTTGGTGATTTTTTTTTTTTTTTTGTGACTGAAGATTTAACGACCACCGTGAGCAACTCAATGGGCTAAAAGCAATCGCCCATCCCTAATTTAGGGTCACTGGTTCCAAGGAAGGGAGAGAGCCAGTGGCGTAAGACAAACACAACATGCATGCCTCACCGGGATTCGAACCCGGTAGATGAAACCCGTTGGAATCGACGAAGAGTTGTTTTTTCCCTGGTAGATGAAACCCGTCGGAATCGACGATTAGTTTTTTTTTTTTTTTTTTTGAGGAGGATAAACTCATACGAAACGTTTATTTATAACATCTTTACATAATGGGAAACGTCTTACCTACGTGAATAAACTGGATCGAATGAATGTTAATTTGTATAAATACATCACACAGTCCAATGGCACAACGCAATCAGGTCTTCCAGTGTTCGCTGTTCCGATAAGAACTTTCAAACAAATTCCTGCTAGTGTTGTTTTGCACAACGGTTCGCCGAGAAGAGAGACTTCAGATTTTGGACTATCTGAGTCCCTCCATACTTTTTTTACCTTCAACAGCGCCTGAGTCAACCGCACCCTTCTCCCATTGGCTTTACATGGGAACTTTGCCGCCCCACAACGCCCGAACCGTTGCCCCAATCTCATTTTTCTGTTCGACTGGCACATCTACATGGTAAGACCTTTAATTTGATACCTCAACCATATCTTTACGATCAGCCGTTCTCTCAGAACTGGTCATACAGTAAAAAACCTTATAGAATTAATATGTAGGTTATTTTTTAAAACTTTTTGTACTGCACAGAGCCTGATTTTTCTAATGCCCTGACAGAAATTTTATGTGCTCCAGCATGCAGGGCAATATAGTTTTTGAGCTTTGGTGTTTACCTTAATCACTAAAAGGGGAAAAAAAAAGAAACAATGCAGAAACGAAAGTCAAGTATTAGAGAATTTTTTCAATTGCAGATTTAACGACCACCGTGAGCAACTGGACGGGCTATAAGCAGTCGCCCGTCCATAATTTAGGGTCAGTAGTTCCAGGAAAGGGAGAGAGGCAGTACCTTAAGACAAACACAACATTCATACCTCACCGGGATTCGAACCCGAACTTCCTCGGACGAATGGTCATAAACCAGCTATAACGAAGTAAATTTCTCCGTCATTTTCTGGTCTACGCCGGGATTCGAACCCAAGGCCGCTTATTTCCGGAACAAGTCGCTCTACCACCTGAGCTACGCAGACGATTATTCTGATTCCTATCTGCCTTTATGTCGTGTGCGTCCTTCTGGCAGGTACGTCACATCTCCTGGTACGTTACATCATCTCCCCCTTATTTTTTTTCAAAGTGCTGGAGAAGGGATTCTCTGAATTTTCCTATCTCGCGGTGTGGAAATAACATCGCACCCTTGCGAGATTTTGAACGGTCGGGTCATCCGGAAAGTTCGGGCGCCATTATAACGTAGTAAATTTCTCCGTCATTTTTGGTCTACACCGGGATTCGAACCGGAGGCCGCTTATTCCGGAACAAGTCGCTCTACCAACTGAGCTACGCAGACGATTATTCTGATTCCTATCTGCCTTTATGTCGTGTGCGTCCTTCTGGCAGGTACGTCACATCTCCTGGTACGTTACACAGCGTTTAGAAAATTGCACCGCCCAACATGTGATAGAATGCTTAGAAAAATAAAAGGCTAGGGAAGGAGTTAAATTTCCTATACAAAGCTAGTGCTCTAGAGTTGAACATAACAGTTAAAATTTCAGTGTAGGAAAAATACTTACGAAAAATCTTGGCTTCACAAATGGCTAAAGCCACAGCCACGCACAAAACCAAAGCTAAGGTTCTCATGTTGATAGATCGTCTTTCTTGTCAAACACAGTAAAAGGATGGCGTGCATTTCCTGCATAATATCTACTGCTTTTATATGATGTCATTTATGCCGAAACCAGATGTCACGGGTCTGTAGTGAGACCAACAAGTGCTAATCATTGATATCGTTGGCTTTAGATAACATCTGCACTTATTGTAAGGTCCTCAAAGCGTTTTCTCACAGAGAGAAGCTGAAGGAGAAAATACTTTGAGTGAGTTCGCTGATAACAAAATTCTTCCACAATCTCTTTCACGTAAAACAGCGTTCATGCAGATATTTATGAAAAAAATAATAATTATGGAATGTTAAACAAATTAGACGCTGTAATTCTTCCGTATATTTGTGTTTTTAACTACAGTGGTGTCCAGAATAAAAGTCCCGAAGCAGGAGCGGATTGGGTCCACGAAACCAGACCGGAAAATTTAGTCTTCTGGCTTGTTACAAAAACACGCGTACCCAAGAGAAACACCTCATAAATTCCCACATGAAAAAAGTCTATATATTAATTCCATAAGGTTTTTTACTGTAAGACCAGTTGTGAGAGAACGACTGAACGTAAACATATAATTAAGGTATCAAAATAAAGGACTTACCATGTAGATGTGCCAGTCGAAGAGAAAAATGAGATTAGGGCAACGGTTCGGGCGTTGTGGGGAGGCAAAGTTCCTATGTAAAGTCAATGGGAGAAGCGTGCGGTTAACATCCGATCGCCTGCGGTTGACTCACGCGCTGTTGAAGGCGAAAGAATGGTGGGACTCAGATAGTCCAAATTCCAAAGTCTCTCTTCTCAGCGAACCGTTGTGCAAAACAACACTAGCAGGAATTTGTTTGAAAGTTCTTATCGAAACCTCGATCACTCGAAGACCTGATTGCGTTGTGTGCCATTGGACTGTGTGATGTATATATACAATTTAACACTCATTCGATCCAGTTTATTCACGTAGGTAAGACGTTTCCCAAAACTATTCGTCGATTCCGACGGGTTTCGTCTACCGGGTTCGAATCCCGGTGAGTCATACTTGTTGTGTTTGTCTTACGGCACTGGCTCTCTCCCTACCCTGAAACCAGTGACCCCAAATTAGGGACGGGCACCTGCTTATACTCGAAGACCTGATTGCGTTGTGTCATTGGACTGTGTGATGTATATGCACTGACGGGAAAAAATCCCAACACCAAGAAGGGGCTGTTTTAGATAAACGACAGTTGGTAGGCGGTGAGAGTACATCTGTAAGCTGACGTCTATGCAAATTTCGCGCTCGGTGCATACGTGTGGCGCTAGTAGCGCCCCTCGGAACATGCAAAGCAGATTTGCTGTAAATACGCGCTGTAACGTTCGTAAGCGTTAGTTATCGTTGAGATTCGACGTAGTGTGTTGATGTTAGTCAAGAATGCCTTTAAGAAGACGAAGAAGCCATTATCAATAGCTCACGGAGTTTGAACGAGGTCGTGTAATAGGGCTACGAGAAGGTGGATTTTCTTTCCGCAATATTGCAGAACGACTTGGCAGGAATGTAGCCACTGTGCATGATTGTTGGCAGCGGTGGTCAAGGGAAGGTACTGCCTCAAGAAGTCCGGGTTCCGGCCGGCCACGTGGCACTACTGAGAGGGAAGACCGCCGTGTACGGCGTATGGCCGTGGTGCATCGTACCGCGTCTGCGGCAGCAATTCGAGCTGCAGTTGCCACCACAGTGATACAACGAACTGTTACAAATCGGTTACTTGAAGGACAGCTCCGAGCCAGACGCCCTGTAGCGTGCATTCCACTTACTCCAAACCACTGCCGTTTGTGACGTCAGTGGTGTCAAGCTAGAGCTCATTTTAGGACGGAGTGGAGATCTGTTGTGTTTTCTGATGAAAGCCGGTTCTGCCTGGGTGCCAGTGATGGCCGTGTGTTGGTTAGAAGGGTGCCAGGTGAGCGCCTGCAACCAACATGTCTGCGGCCGAGACACACTGGAACCTACACCTGGAGTTATGGTCTGGGGAGCAGTTTCCTATGACTGCAGGAGCACTCTCGTGGTTATCCCACGCACTCTGACGGCACAGTTGTACGTCGGTCTGGTGATTCAACCTGTTGTGCTGCCATTCATGAACAGCATTCCAGGGGGTGTTTTCCCAACAGGATAACGCTCGCCCGCATACCGCTGTTGTAACCCAACATGCTCTACAGAGTGTCGACATGTTGCCGTGGCCTGCTAGATCACCAGATCTTTCACCAATCGAGCACGTACGGGACATCATTGGACGACAACTCCAGATTCACCCCCAACCAGCATTAACTGTCCCTGTATTGACCGACCAAGTGCAACAGGCATGGAACTCCATCCCACAAACTGACATCCAGCACCTGTACGACACAATGCATGAACGTTTGCGTGCTTGCATTGAACATTCTGGCGGTTAAACCGGTTATTAATGTACCAGCATTGTACATTTAAAATGGCTCTTCTCGCGCTTACATTAAGCTGTGATCTTGAAACCTTAATCGATTAAATATGTTACCTATAAATATATTGCCACCATTTCATTCCTCTACAACTATTTGTTCGTGGTGCTGGGATTTTTTTCCGTCAGTGTATATACGATATAGCATTCATTCGATACAATTTATTCACGTACGTAAGACGTTTCCCATCATATAAAGATGCAAATAAACGTTTCATATGAATTTATTCCTTAAAAAAAAAAAAAAATTAATTGTCGATTCCGACTGGTTTTGTCTACCGGAACCCCTCCCTCCCACACCTAATCGTCGATTCCAACGGGTTTCGTCTATCGGAGAAAAAAAAACTATTCTTCGATTCCGACGGGTTTCGTCTATCGGAGAAAAAACAAACGAACTATTCTTCGATTCCTACGGGTTTCGTCTACCGGGTTCGAATCCCGGTGAGGCATAGATGTTGTCTTTGTCTTACGGCACTGGTTCTCTCCCTTCCCTGTGACCAGTGACCCTAAATTAGTTAGGGACGGGTGACTGCTTATAGCCCAAGCGTTTGTTTATGTTCATTCGTTCGTGGAATGTCCGGGTTCGAATCCCGGTGAGGCATGGGTGTTGTGTTTGTCTTATGCCACTGGCTCTCTCCCTTTCCTGGAACCAGTGACCCTAAATCCTAAATTAGGGTAGTGCGACTGCTTATAGCCCATTGAGTTGGTCACGGTGGTCGTTAAATCTTCAGTCACAAAAAAAAAAAAAAAGAATCACGAACATGGACTACTATTGTCTTTTCTGAAGTGGTTGAATGAATGTGTCAATCAAATAAACTTAACATTTGTTGTTTCATATGAGTATATTATTTTCAAAAATAAAAGAAAAAAAAAATACCGCCGATTCCGAAGGGTTTCGTCCAGTTCAGTTAATTCCTGGATGAAGCAAAACTGTTGAAATATGCTTTATAAAACGAATTCATAATTATCAGCAATTCAAGGAGGAAATAATATAAAATAGCCACTCATGATTAAATGTAACGTATCGGACCATGTCCAAAACGGGCTGTTGTACGAGAAAATTGTATTTATTTGGTCTCTGATCGTCTACTGCCCAACGCTATTCGTAACACCTCCGTGAATTGCCGCATTTTTAAAGTCTATTTAACACTTTGGCTCATGAATTACAATTTTTATCCATGAACCGGCAATATTCTTTCTAAGCGGTTATGGGCGCCTAACCCAACGAGCTGGGCAAGCAAAAAAACCACTTGGAGAAAACATTTTTATTTTCTCAGCTTCTTTTACTAATGCGTTGAAGTTGGAACTTGGATTGGAACCTTTATTTTTTCTAATCACCCCATTTTTATCACCTTGCAGCAATTGCTTTTAAATAAAAAAAGATTAAGAACATTTCATTAATTAAAATTTTTATTTATAAAAAGTGAGAAGCTCAAACTTACTTACGGAATAAAAACATTGTAAATTAGGGAAAACATGTTTACGCATAATACACAGTTTCTTAGAATACCAAAATACCAAAGAGAATAAGAAACAAAGTAACAACTAAATTCAAAATAATTAGTTCAAATAGTACAAACGCAAAATTGTTTCTAGGAATGAATCGCCTCTCAATTCTCCCCCCAAACCGAAGACTCGACCGTGGGAATTTAAGTCTCCGTCCTCGGAAAGTAGTGTTTACCATTTTTGAGGCTTTTTTTTTTTTTTGATTGGAGGTTTAACGACCACCGTGAGCAACTCAATGGGCTATAAGCAGTCGCCCGTCCCTAATTTGGGGTCACTGGTTCCAGGGAAGGGAGAGAGCCAGTGCCGTAAGACAAACACAACATCCATGCCTCACCGGGATTCGAACCCGGACCCCTTTCGGACGAATGACCAGAGGCCAACGCCTTAGACCACTGCGTCACCGGGGCGGCTTTTTGAGGCTGACGCTGATGTGTTATTTTGTGAAAAGACTCAATATCTGCCTCTTTCTCGGCGAAAGAAAATCCCTAATCCGCATTCTCGCGTTCACTATCTGCTCGCACTAGGCTACTTTGCAAGCAGCCTTTGAGAATGAAGAGGACAATGAGACGAACTTAGAAGGAAGCGAACGGCATTTAAGAAAAGTGTTGCTTTTACTTTTGAGAACTCGAATTTCATTTATTTTTTATTTTACCAGGTACTTGATTTTCGATTTATGAAAATTAATTAGGGATTTGGGAATTTTGATCCAAAATGCTTACTGCACGGAAGTTTGTTCAGCTGCACGAAGGAAGTTAAATCGCTGCGCGGCAGAGCGCGCGGAAGAAACATTGTGCACCAGTACCAGTAAATCGTTAATTCTCCTTTTGTGCACTATGTTTGTACCTGGATAAACGTGTGAGATTGAGGGACCATCGAGATTACAAAGAAGTCTGTAAGCCTACCAATGACCTTTTGGACCCGAGTTCAACGACCTGCGATAACCGTAGTTAAATTAGTTTATTTATAACAGCGTGTTTGGTCTGGCAAAAAGTTTTTCACTGAAACAGAAATAATTTTGCTTTGTCATTTTAGAGCAAACGCCCAACATACACTACATTGGCAAAAGTCACCGGACACCTAAAAGAGAAACACAACATAGCATTTATTGACATACATTAGTACATTGTAGGTCCACCTTTGGCCTTAATGCATGCACTGACCCTTCGAGACATGCTTTCGACAAGGTTTTGGAACACAGCGATAGGTATGCGCTTCAATTCAGTACATAATGCTGCCACTAACTGTTGCTTAGTAGTAGGCCTTGGTTCCAAACTTCTTATGCGGCACTCTGATTCATCCCTTAGGCGCTCTATGAGGTGGTCAGGGCTCTAACCTGGCCAGTTCACACACGATACGGAATTATCGTCTAACCACGCCGTACCAGTCCTTGCTTCATGGTTTGGTGCGTTATCCTGCTGCTATCAACAAGGCTCGGTTCCATAGTATTGCCACAGAGTTGGTTGGGCATAATTGTACAGAATATAGAGGTAGACTTGCTGATTAACAGGTTTGTCCACAATAACCAATGGGCAGGGATCATACCACGAAAAACACCCGCCACACAAGTACACTGCCAGCTCCAAACTTGACCGTAGGAAACAGTCATCATCATCGTCAACCATTATCAATCCGCTGCTGGACAAAGGTCTCCCCAAGTTTCCTCCACAACGGTCTGTCTTGTGCCAGTCTCCTCCATGTCACTCCCGCATACTTTCGAATTTCATCCACCCATCTTCCATGTGGTCTTCTTCTGGGTCTTTTCCTGTCCCTTGGAATCCAATCTAAAATTTCGGCTGTCCATCCATGGTCTGTCCTTCTGGCAGTATGTCCAGCCCATTGCCATTTCAGAGATTTAACTCTGATCATGATGTCTTCCACTCTTGTCATTTTTCGGATCCACGAGTTCTTCTTCTTATCTCTCCTGGTTACAGCAAGCATGCACCTCTGCATGCTTTCTTGAGTTGTCTGCAGCCTTTGTATGTCTCTTTTAGTTAAGGTCCACGTCTCTGCACCATACGTAAGGAACTGGAAGGATGCATTGATCAAACACTTTTCTTTTAAGACATAATGGCATATTGCTCTTGAACATTACGCTGTTTCTTCCAAAAAGCTCTCCAGGCAAGTTTTGTACGCCGATTAATGTCTTCATCAGTGTGACCCTCACTTGATATCTGCTGTCCAAGATAAACGTACGTATCTGTTATCTCCAGCATTTCTCCATCAATCGATAAATTTTCATTTCTTGTAAAAGCATTGAACATCACTTTTGTCTTCTGAAAGTTCATTTTTAATCCCACTTCTTTACTCTTGTCAGCAAGTTCCTGGATCATGCTCTGCAGTTCTGATGGCGTAGTTGCAAAAATGACTACGTCATCAGCGAAACGAAGGTGGGTTAGATAATCTCCATTAATCTTTATTCCTTTGTTTTCCCAGTTCAGTGATTGAAAGTACACTGTTTTAAATAGCGTGCCCCCGGCTGCCTCCATACCACACACGGTCATCAGACTTATGGATTGTGTATCTGGATTCATCTGTCCATAGAACCCGTTTCCATTGATCTACGGTCACGATACATGCTCTTTACACCATGCTTAACGACGAGTACCATTCCGAGTGAAGATAAAAGGCTTATGAGCAGCAGCACGACCACGGTAACATATGGAATGAAGTTCTCCGTGAATGGTACTGAGGTTCCAGCATTTTTACTCACCTGTACACTGAGGTCTTGTGCAGTACTCCGTCGATTAGCTGTAACGACTCTCCTGAGGCTTCGACGTCCCCTATCGCGGATTGTCTTTGATCTGCCGTTACGTTTTGCTGCTTCAGGCACGCCATGTGTCTTCCACTTATTCAGTACATCCAAAACAGTTGACTTGGGTGTGTTTAGATGCCTCTCGGTTTCTCTTATGGACAACCCACTACTATAACACCCAACAATCTTTCGTTTCTCAAAGTCAGTTCTCTCCCGCCGCGACATTTTCACTCAATCTTACAGTGCGATATGATCGGGGTCAGCTGCAGGCTTGTTTTTATACCGTTTGCAGCCGTACCGCGCATCTTAACAACGCAGTGGATCCGTTCATTTGATTTTGAAGGGTAGTCCAGTGACTTTTTGTCAATATAGTGTATATATATAAAATAGGTAGTTTTCAATTTTTTTAAGACAATAACGTTTTTTGGCATATAATATACAGCTGAAAGGAAGTTAGCGATTCTTATTCATCAATACCGACATAATTATTTGTTCTTCCTAAACAATACAGACAAAGAGGATAGGAGAAAGTGTGCCATTTATTGAAAGGTACACCGGAGAATTGTCCGGTGTCCATGTGTGCTGATCCGATCCCTATCCTGAAGGCAAAAGCGGCTAAATTATTCAAAGCGCTGAATGAAATATTACGATGCTCATAGGATATATGAAAACGGACACGACGAACAAATGCCGCAGTGCACTTTACATACCAGTGAGCAAAATGCCGTCCGATATATAAATTGAGCTGCCAACGGGGAACAGCAGTAGTATTTATCGTTGGCAGCGCGTATAAGAAGAGTTGCAAATGCTTTCCTTACGTTTCATACACGTGTATTTGACGCTGTATGGCGACGAACGATAGGACGACTGGGAACTGACCACTTTCACGCCCAAGTCGTTAAGGGACTTGTATTTCAACCCCACAGTGGTTTTATGTTTATGGCAGCAATTCAACAACACTGGTGGAGTATTACGAAGGCCTCTCCAAGGTCGTCGAAGGCGTGCGACACCTAGTGAGGACCGATATGTGACTTTAACAGCACGGCGTCGTAGGTCCTATGAACCCGGCAATCGTCTTCAGAGCTTTCCGCTGTCTCTAGGACTACGGTATCAAGGCAAACGACATATCGAATGCTTAATTTAAGGCTGTCTTTGAATGAGTATTAGGGTCCGTCTTCTACCCTATATCTGCAATGTAAATTCTTTTGTACCCATTTTGTCGAAGAATGTTACTTTGTGATGTTTGAGATTTTGAGCAAAATAAAAACGACTCATAGGCAATATATGCCACAGTTATTATTCCGAAAAATTTGTTAGATTTTTTTTTAATTCAAAATTTTCTGACTTGAAAACATTTCAATTTGGCGCTAGATGATGCGATGATTAGCATAGCCGTGTGTCTGTCTGGAAGCAAGAAATCTCTTATTTTTGTCTGATTTTTTTCTAATTATCTGAGCCAAATAGAAATCAATTAATAGGTGCAAAAGCCAGATTGGAATCTTGTCTTCTATAGATCATCTTAAATCCTACTGTACGTTCAATCTTTGAAGAGAAAACGTGTATATTAGCAGAGAACTCCTGAATTTGAGAAACAGAAAATGCACTTACTTAGTAAGCTCCACCCCTAATAGCGTAATTGGTTAAAACGTAACAGCGCATATTTTGTCCTTTCATTGTAGAGCCAACGAGAGGCCGCTTTTGTTCTGAATATGGGGATGCCTCCTGTGATTCGTTGATGCCAACTTCTGGGACACTCACTCAAGACGTAAACGCCACGCCCAACGAGCGATTTTTTGCGCCATCTGTCGCAGAATATGAACACTCACACTCATTCAAAGACAGCCTTAATGCAATTTTCCGAAGCCAGGAGGCCCATGATCTGTATCCCACTATACGCACCTCAAAGCAGATCTCGCTTGAACTGGTGCAGCCATCGTTGTTACTAGAGCCTAGACGAATGGGACGGTGTTCGTTCTGCAGACGGGTCCAGATGCAGTGTACAAACGTATTCTCGTCGACGTTTCATCTGGAGGGAACAGGTAAGTTGTAATATTTCTGCAAACGAAACTCCTTCGGAGGCGGTGGTCTGTTCGTGTGGGGTGGCATTACATCCAATGATCGCACACCACTCCGCATGTACGCAGGTGGCAATGCGAATGCTGAGCGATAGAGGGACGGAATCCAAGAGCCCTATGTGTTAGACTTTTTTGGGGAGTTGTTCGCTCCAGTTTCTTTTAATGAATGATAACTCTCGCCTGCACAAGGCTCAGCTTGTCGATGATTTTAGGAAGAGCGATGATATTCAGTTTATGAAGTGGCCAGCCACATCTCCGGACATGAACCCTATAGAGTATACCTGGGATACTCTAACACGACACGTAACAGCTCGTGATTAAAGCCCTCACCGAGGAATGGAATTCTTTGACTTCAGAGTTTATCAAAAGCCTGGACATGAGTATATGTGAGAGATGTCTGTCCTAACGAGGTGATCATATTACTTATTGAGAAAGTTTTAGGTTGAACTCTTAAATACCACTTTGAGGACACTTGCGGATGTGATCCTGTACACGAAAACTATGTGCGCATTTGTGTGTTGTTACAAAATATTTCTTACCCTTATGATTGCATCTGTTTACACGACAAACGTCTGTATCTGCTGTTATGCGTTTACGTTTTTCTCCTGTGAATGCCCTTGGGGCATTTGCTTTGGAGATCAGTGTATATATCAGCCATAGTTGGACTGTATACAGTGCTCAAAACAATTAAGGGATATCGTGGTTTTGATATGAACTACTGACATCAACTGTTTGTATGTTAAGAGAAATTGAAGGAAAGTGATTAGAATGAAACTTCTGCACACTTACAAACACCTGAGTACGCAAAATCTTTTGTGTGACGTTAAAAAGGGCGTGTTTCCGTCAGCGAGTGAAAAGTGACATGTATCGTACGTTCGTTTAGTCGAGGATAAAAACGACTCACATGCTTTGAATGTGTGTTATTGATAAATGTAATGTCCAAACAACGTGATTTATCCGAATCAGTAGCCTGGAGGGCTATCGGTCGCTTAGAAGCGGGTCAAATTCAACGCAAGTAACGGAAGCTATTAGAGTGTCTCGAAGCGTGTTTTCCAGACTTTCGAATCGGTTTTTAGCTACCGGAAATGTTATGGGAAGACCAGAGAAAGGCCGTAGAAGAGCAACATCAAGTAATGAGGATAGGTTTTTAACACTGACTGCCAGCAGAAACCGGAGTATGAACGCCACTCGTCTGCAACGCGAACTCCGTACGGCTACTGGCACAAATGTTTTAAATGAAATTGTTCGTAACCGACTCCACAGTGTTGGTCTGTATCATAAAGGAAGGATCTATAGAGTGGAAACAGACATAGGAGCCCATGGAAACTCCTCCCATAGAAAGTGGCGCCCCCACGGACCTAAAACAGAACCAAACTGTGACGTGATTCCATCCCGTCGGCAGTGGTTGCTATGGTAACCCCAACCCAGTGCTGGGGTGGTGTGGTGAGGAGCATCTGCTCTGCGCCACCCTTCCGTTGCCACCCCCACCCCCACGAGCTTTGTCCTCAACTGCTGTCCCAATCTAAGCCAAGTGGGGCATCGGAAAGATGACAATAACGAAATATCTATAGATATTGAAGCCAAACACGTAGATATCGAAACAGATGATAATGGAATACAAATCAGAATTGAACGTAAAGCTATGTTGTAAAGAAAACAATGACAAAGTATGCGTGAATGAAATGTGCAACAAAAACACATAGAAACCTAAGTAATGGAATTTACAAAGGAAAAGTTAACGATCGGTGAGGAATAAGCAAGAATAATGCCACTTATTAGAATGCTACAGGAAACTGGAAGATGCAAACCAAAATGAATCCGGAAAATGATAGGTACATGTCGTACACGTAGTCTTCCACTCTGCAGGAAGGTCAAAGCTCAAACAGCTGAAATGGACAAAGTCATGTGGTTCGCGGTGAATCTTGGGAAGCCCAGCTGTCAATCAACTGTAGTTCTGTTTTAGGCCACGGGTGCGCTGCAGTCGACAGCTTAATACAGGCAGTGTCTTCTTTATGCATCTTTCCTTTATGGGTCTGTATGCTCGACGACCTATGGAATGTGTTTCTTCAACCGCAACCCACCGTGCTGTCCGCAGATTTTGCGAACAGGACCATGCCGATTGGAGAAGAAATGAATAGAGCAATGTTCTCTTCTCAGACGAGTCGCACTTTACTGTACATCCTGCACTGAGAAAAACGTTTTATTTATTCAGAAAAAAATTGTTGAATAAACGAAAGAATTTTGTCGATATGCAGTCAACAAAAACGTTTGTTTAATTTACAAAAGTATTTTGCTGAAAATTACTGTTGATTCCACAAAATTTATTGATATCATGACAAAACGTTTTGTTCATTTAACAAGTCGATTTTTGTTAATTTATTTGATGCAACAATATGTATTATTATCATGATAAAACGTTTTGTTGCTGCAACTAGATATATTGTTATCGTGACACAGTAATTTCTCGCTCCAACAAAATTCAGAGTTATGTAGCTGGGCTACTTTGTCTTTAAACTTTTTTCCCGTTGGCGACACTTTGCCGGTGCAGTAATTTTGGGCTGTGTCATTCGACCCTGGGTGTCCACCATTTTTTATTTCGGGGGTATTTTTGTTTTGTTGCTGCAACCAAACATATTGTTATTGTGACACAGTAATTTCTCGCTCCAACAAAATTCAGAGTTATGTAGCTGGGTCACTTTGTCCCTAAACTTTTTTCCGTTGGCAACACTTTGCCGGTGAAGTAATTTTGGATTGTGCCCTTTGATCCTGGGTGTCTAATATTTTTTATTTCGGGGGTATTTTGGTTTTGTTGCTGCAACCAGACATATTGCTATCGTGACACAGTAATTTCTCTCTCTAACAAAATTCAGAGTTATGTAGCTGGGCCACTTTTCCCCTAAACTTTTTTTCCGTTGGCAAACTTTGCAGGTTCAGTAATTTTGGGCTGTGCCCTTCGACCCTGGGTGTCCACCATTTTTTATTTCTGGGGTATTTTTGTTTTGTTGCTGCAACCAAACATTGTTATCGTCACACAGTAATTTCTCGCTCCAACAAAATTCAGAGTTATGTAGCTGGGCCACTTTGTCCCTAAATTTTTTTTCAGTTAGCAACATTTTGGGCTGTGCCCTTCGACCCTGGGTCTCCACCAATTTTTATTTCGGGGGTATTTTTGTTTTGTTGCTGCAACCAGACATATTGTTATCGTGACACGGTAATTTCCCGCTCCAACAAAATTCAGCGTTATGTAGCTACGCCACTTGGTCCCTAAACTTTTTTTCCGTTGGCAACACTTTGCCGGTACAGTAATTTTGGGCTGTGCCCTTCAACCCTGGGTGTCCACCATTTTTTATTTCGGGGGTATTTTTGTTTTATTGCTGCAAATAGACATATTGTTATCGTGAGACAGTAATTTCTCGCTCAAACAAAATTAAGAGTTATGTAGCTAGGTCACTTTGTCCCTAAACTTTTTTCCGTTGGCAACACTTGGCCGGTGCAGTAATTTTGGGCGGTGCCCTTCGACCCTGGGTGTCCGCCATTTTTTATCACATCCCCCCCCCACGCCATCTTTTTTTTCGCCGCCGTATTTATTTTCTAGTGGTCTTTAAATGAATTCGGACAGTGTTACGTCACGAGGAAATGTTTTCAGAGCCAGCGAAAAGTCTCTCACCGAGCGGATTCAAACCTGAGTTTAGGAACTAGGCGTGCTAACGACTTGGATATACCTGTTTTCGCGAGTAAATTCTCACTTGCGAATTCAGCATTTGAAGGTCGGTTTATCACCTTCTGGAATGTTCACGGACGATTTCAACTTGATAAGACGATGCATTGACACTATTTCGGTGGCAACATGTTTCTAAATACGATTTCTTTTTAAATGTTTTCCATAGCTTCTTGATGAAACAAATTACTGACATTTTTGGTAAGACAAAAAAATCGCAATATTTTTTTTAACGTTCTATATGTTCCAGGGTACTATCACCATGCAATCTTTAGTTGCGGCACGAATTTTGAAACACCCTGTGTATATAATATAGCCTATACATGAAATCAAGCTCTGTACATAAATTACAACTCTTATCATTACCTCATGTGCAAATTTTTATTTGCGATCAGGAACAGATCGCAAATAAATATTCGCAGTCAGCCATAATTCTAAACTAAATCTTAAGCGCAGAACGAGATTCTTCTAATCAGTAGTGTGGTAATGCCTGTATGGAGAAGCTAGTAATCACGTACGCTTTGGCGTAAGGTCGATGCCACCTCCATATAGTTGAATTAACAAAATATAGCCAAAGAAATAATTTTGTGATGCCCACAAAACAATTCCGATGGAGTTTGACTAAAGCAGCAAAATAAATCGACAAAACAGCTCAACAAAACTATTTTGTTGTTTCAAACAAACTTTTTTTCTCAGTGTGATAATGGGCGACTCATAATTTAGAGGGAATGGGGTACTCGCAACAACCTGTTATTTGTGCAAGAAAGTGTTCGATTTGGAGGAGGCGGAGCGATGGTGCGGGCCGGCACTCTATCAATGGTCAAACCGACCTGTACGAAAGGTAGCACTTACTGCTCAGCGGTATAGGGATGATATTCTCAGACCCTTAGTCGTCCCTCCTTATGCTGCAGCAATCGGAGATGAATTCAGTTTTGTGGACGATAATTGCAGGCCACATCGCGCTCGATGTGTGGACGACTTTCTGTTCGACGAGGGAATCATCATGGGTTGGCCAGCATGTTCCCCAGACATGAACCCCATCGAGCATGTTTGGTACGTTCGGGGGAGAAGGGTTGCTGTTTGATTGACCCCTCCACAAAACAATCCAGCAATTGGAAAGTGCTCTTCTGCAGGAGTGGGATGGAAGCCGCCAATCTCTCATGAATACTCTCCTTCACAGGTGTGTAACATTGCTTCCTGCCAGGTAAACCATATCCCTTATTAAATCCAATTTTCTGGCCAAAAATTTACCTTTATTTTCATTTTTATGATATGTTCATAAATATGCATTTTTACGTTTGTCTCCTCAAAAATTATTAAATTTAAATTTCTAATGGTTTCGGCCACATGTTTCTTCTCACTTAGGATACTATGTCTGTAGTTCCTATTCCAACGTCCGAAGTTTTCCATCACTCACAGTTTTCATACAAAACTACGATGTCCCCTAATTGTTTTGAGCAGTGTAGAATGAACACAAAGAGCAATGAGGAACAGTTCGGATTTAGAAAGAGGGGGAAACAGATTTCTGAGAATTGTAAGTGTTTTGGGGATACGGAGTGTAAAAACAATAAGATAAATTTTGCAGATATGAAGAGGGAAACAGATTCCGCTGTGTGATGGTTCTTCCATTTCTTGGTATGGCGAGAGAAAACTGACTCCGTGGTGCCATAGAATTCTTCTGAAAGGTTTGTAAAGTGAACACCCACTGGACAAAAGGCACTCTCTGCTTCGGATACGTAGAGTGAAAACAAATTAGAACCGAAATATGATTCGGAAACAGGTCCCGTGAAGTCACGTGACATGGTTTTAAAGTTCTGAGCCACTTTTTGTAGGTACTGAGAGTGAAACGAACCGTCGAGCAATGAGATATGGTTAATGTTTTGTAAGTATGGAGAATATAAAGACTCCGAATAATTAGCCATATTTTGAAAATTCCAACTGTGAAAACATAATTCACGTTCTTTAAGTACGCAGAGTGAAAACAGGCTCTGTGGAGTAGTGAGATATAATTCAGAAAGCCCAGGAGTGAAAATATGGATTAACATTTATAGGTACAGAGAGTGAACACACGCTCTCTGGAGTAATGAGTCACATTTTTTTTTATAAAAACGGGTTTAACGACCACTGTGAGCAACTCAATAGGCATAACAATGAAACACATATAGCGTATTAAATCCGTTTATTTTTGTGGTGTAGTCAGCACAAATATTCGCCAAGCTTTCGCACTCCACTGGGAGGCTTTTTCAAGGCAATGATAGACATAAAAATGTAGACATTCACATGTCTACATATTTATATATAAAAATGTCCTCAAAAATGTATGCCTATATTTTTTATATATAGAAATTTATATGTCTACATTTCTTATATATAAAAATGTAGACATTTTTATGTCTACCATTACCTTGAAAAATTCTCCCAGTGGAGTGCGAAAGCTTGGCGAATTTTTGTGCTTATTACACCACAAAAATGAACGGATTTAACAGGGTATATGAGTTTCATTATTATTCATGTCTGGTATATTGAAAATAAAGTTAACTCAATAGGCTAGTGGCCAGGGAAGAGAGAGAGCCAGTGCCGTGAGACAAATACACAGCATCCATACCTCACCGGAATTCGAACTCGCACCCAACGCGGAAGAATGATCATAAGCCAGCGCTTGCTTTGACCAGTGTGCCACCGTGTCGGCTAGTAACATTTTGGAGGTACTGACTATGAAAGTATGAGTCCCGTTTTGTTGGGTATTGAGTAATGAATAACGTCTTTTGAGTTACCGAGTGTATAAATATTTTCTGTGAATTGATGAGCCTCGTTTCGTGACAACGCAGATTAGAAAAATGTTCACGGGAAATGTTGTTGATATGGAGAGCGAAAGCGAATTCATAGGTTTGTCTGTATTTGGAGAGTTAAACCAGGTTTTGCAGTCTGGTGAGTACCGTTTTGTAATCAAGTTGACTGAAACGTGTTCTGTGACGGAAGATAACGTTTAGAAATGTTGTTAAAAAGAATGGTTCTGTGAGATAACTCCCAACATACACTACAATTGACAAAAGTCACCGGACACCACTTCAAAAGCAAATGAACTGATCCGTTGCGTTGTTAAGATGCGCTGTACAGCTGCAAACGGTATAAAAACAAGCCTGCAGTTGACCGCGATCATATCGCTTTGTGAGGTTGAGTGAAAATGTAGCGGCGAGAGAGAACTGACTTTGAAAAAGGAAAGATTGTTGGGTGTTATATTATAGGGTGGTCCGTAAGAGAAATCGAGAGACGTTTAAACATACCCAGGTGAACTGTTTTGATGTACTGAATAAGTGGAAGGCACATGGCGTGCCTGAAGCAGTAAAAAGGTATCGGTAGACCAAAGACAATCAGTGATAGCGGACGTCGAAGCCCCCAAAAGAGTCGTTACAGCTAATCGACGGAGAACTGCACAAAACCTGAGTGTGCAGGTTAGTAAAAATGTTGGAAATTTGGTATGTACACGTACCATTCGCAGAGAACTTCATTCCATGGGCTATCGTTGTCGTGCGGCTACTCATAAGCCTTTCATCTGCACTCGGAATGCTACTATTCGTTTAGCATGGTTAAAAGAACATTTATCGTGGACCGTAGATCAATGGAAACGGGTCCTATGGACTGATGAATTCACAAACACGATCCATCAGTCTCATGGCCGTGATCGGGTGTGACGGAAACCCGGGGAACGATGTTTACCACATTGTACTGTTCCTACGGTCAAGTTTGGAGATGGCAGTGTACTCGTGTGGGGTGTTTTTTCGTTGTATGGTCCCTGCCCATTGGTTATCGTGGACAAACCTGTTAACCAGCATGTCTAACTCTATATTTTGGACAATTATGCCCTACCAACTCTGTGGAAATACTATGTAACCGAGCCTTGTTAGTACCAGCAGGATGATGCACCGAGCCATAAAACAAGGACTTTTACGGCATGGTTTGACGATAATTCCGTATCGTGAGCGGACTGGGCAGCACAGAGCCTTTCTCGTAATCCCATACAGCACCTATGGGATGAATTAGAGCGCCGCATAAGACGTTTGGAACCAAGGCCTACTACTAAGCAACAGTTAGAGGCAACATTATGTACTGAATGGAAGCGCATACTTACCGCTGTGTTCCAAAACCTTGTCGAAAGCATGTCTGGAGGGATCAGTGCTTGCATTATGAAGACCAAAGGTGGACCTACACCGTACTAATTAATGTCAATAAATGATATGTTGTGTTTCTCTTTTAGGTGTCCGGTGAATTTTATCAATATAGTGTACACAGTGCGTCAAAGAATTTTTAAGACTGGGTCTGTAAAATGAAATAGAAACAAGAAATTATAATTTGTTTTGGTTTGTTATTCAAAATAAGTCCCTCCGGTATCAGTACACTTGTTACAGCGATTTAATAATGATTCGAATGCCTGTTCCAGTTCACTTTGCGGAATTGCCTCCAAAGCACGCGTCGAAGCTATTGGTATGGTCCAAATATCATCAAAATAACACCCTTTTAACGTCATTTTAAGTTTTGGGAACAAAAAAAGTCGCAGGGTTCTAATTCAGGCGAATGCGGTGGATGATTCAACACACAGATGTTATTTTTTGCCAAAAATCTACAAAGAAGAAGTGAGGTGTGACTGGGTGCATTATCGTGCAACAAACACAACTGTTTTCATCTCGATATTCTGGACGAATGCGACGAATTCTGCCCATCAAACGCCTCAAAACATTTAAATAAAACTCACCAGTAATTGTTTGTCCACTTGGAACAAATTCTTTGTGGATAATACCCTTACTATCGAAGAACGTAATGAGCATTGTTTTGATTTTCGATGGAACTTTTCTTGTTTCTTTGGCTTGTGGCGAATTTTTTCAATTCCATTCCGCACTTTGTCACTTTGTTTTAGGATCATATTGAAAACACCATGTTTCATCACCAGTAACAATCGATTTTAAGAAGTTTGGATCATTTTCAGCGGCTGAAATGATGTCTCTGCAATGTGCACTTCTCCCTGATTTTTGTTCATTGGTTAACGTGTGTGGAACAAATTTAGCACAGACTTTTATTTTGCCCAAATCTTCATGCAGGATGGTTCGAATTGTTTCTTTGTTGATGTTTAAAGGCTCTTCCATCATTCTTAGTGACGCACATCGATTGTTTGCCACGAAATCACGCACTTTTACAATAATCTCAGGTATCTTAGATGAACTTGGTCTTCCGGTATGCTTATCATCTTCTAGCGTCTCTCTCCTGTCCAAAAAACGTTTGTGCCACAGGAAAACATTTGATCTACTTAAACAAAACTCACCGTAAACTTGTGTCATCATTTGGTACGTTTCCGAGGCACTTTTACCAAGTTTTGCGTTAAATGTAATAACAGCCCTTTGTTCCATCTTAATAATTCAACATGAAAACATTTTTACTTCTCTAATGAACGCCGTTTCGTTTGAGTTACTTCAACAATTGCGCAGTGCTTTTGGCAGAAAGCAAGCAGATGGTCACGGTTTATAACGCATTCGCGATTACACTGGTGGCGCCACCGTAGGCTGAAATCTAGCGCCAGTCTTAAAAATTCTTTGACGCACTGTGTATGTTACGTTATTTTAATACACCACAATGTGAATACTCAAGAAACGCATATAGCGTATTAATTCCGTTTATTCCTCATGGTGTAATAATCACAGAGATTCGCCAAGCTTTCGCACTCCACTAGGAGTCTTTTTCCAGGCCATGGTAGGCATAACAAGAAATATCTTTTGAATCAGTTCTGACGCAAATTAAATTTATCAAAGGTTTTCAAAGTCAATGGAACCGGTATGGAAAACAATAGTATCTGACGGAAGCGAGAAGCTTTTCAATCTGGTCTTTAATACCTCAGATATTGCTGTAAACGGAATCGTGAGCTTACGAACTCTTAGAAACAGAGTTATCGACAAAAATAAGATGTGACTTTACGTCCCCTGGTGGGAAAACCATGCATTATTTTAGGAAGAAAGGATTCTCAAAAGGTTTTCCCATATGAGCGGTATCGGTCGAAGAAAAAATTAGTCGAGTTTTCAGGAAGCCAGATTTTGCTACAAATACTTCAGAAGCAGAAATGAACACTTACGCCCCCTGGTGGCCAAACCATTCTTTACCAAACATTAGAAATTATGTGAAGAATATTTTCCATCAGGTCTTGTATGCGATACAGGAAGAATTTTTCAAATCGGAGTTTTAGGAGCAGAAAACGCTGTTTACCATTGTGCGCCCTAGCGTAAAGTCCGTGATTTACTTGAAAATTTTAAATTCATAGGAACAACATTTCGCATCGGAAACACTATCCAACAAAGAAGGAATTTTTCAAATCGGACTTTTAGAAGTGGAGATATTGACAAAAATAAGATATACATTTATGCTCCCTGGCGTAGAAACCATGCATTATTTCAAGAAGAAAATGTTCCTAAAATGTTTGTTGACACGAGTGGTATCGGTCAACAAACGACTTTTTTTCCAATCAAGATTTTAGAAGCTCATATTTTGATGCAAATACACTATCTACCAACAAGTAATTGGACACCCCTGCAATCGACGATATCTGCGGTCCTGATACACGTCACGGCCGCCGCCGTTAAATATCGTGTGGGAAACAACAACGCAACCAGTTGCATGCAAGATGCCACGCAGTTCGGAGCACTCTGATTTCGAGAAAGGAGGAATCGTCGGGTATCACAGAAATGGCCGATCCATACGTGACATATCCAGTGAGTTGAAGTACCCAAAATCGACAGTGGCCTACGTGATTGGCAAGTGGAAGATGAGAGGTAATTGTCGGAATGTGCCCGACCCGGCAGACCCACAAAACTGGGAGTTAGAGACCGACGGGTGCTGGTCAGAGAAATTCGGAAGAACCGCTCCAAATCGATGTGCCACATCCGCGAAGAGTTTCAACAGGCATGCGAGAGTGTTCTTTCGATGAATACCATCCGTGAGGAAGCCCATATGCTTGGTTATCACGGACGTGCTGCCGCCAATGGCGCTGCTCGGCTAACGTGGTGCAAAGAACGTCGAAAGTGGACCGTTGAACTGTGGAAACAGGTTCTCTGGGGCGACGAATCAAGGTTCACCCTCTACCGTTCGGGTGACAGGGTCTGGGTTTGGCGTCTGCCTGGAGAACGCCCTACTGCACCATTTTGGATGACCATGCGCCTCCTACGTTGTGGCAGTTTTACGGGGTGGACCCATGTTACTTTCAGGACGACAATACCACCTGTCATGTTGCGAGGTCCACCATGACTCGGTATGGTGAAAATGGGGTTAATCGAATGGACTGGCCTGCACAGAGCCCGGACCTCAACCCTATCGAGCATCTGTGGTATGAGTCGGAGCGTCGACTTAAGGGGTGTTCCCACCGTCCGAAATCGGTGAAGGAACTGACCTGTCTTCTCCAAGCCGAGTGGAAGAAAATACCGCTAGCCGTCGTACAACGCCTGGTTGAGAGTATGCCCCGGAGGGTTGCAGCTGTAATCGCCGCTCGTGGAGGCTCCACCAACTATTGAAGGTGAATAAACTTCGTTTTAATTTGCTATCCCAGGTGTCCAATTACTTGTTGATTGATAGTGTACATCAGAAGCGGAAATTAAGATTTACGCCCCCTGGTGGCCAAACTATTTGTTTTACAAAAATTAGAAATTATGGGCAAACGATTTCTCATCAGGAGCTGTATCCGGTGCAGAAAGCATTTTTCAAATCGGAGATTTAGAAGCAGAGGTACAGGGAGAAACGCAATTTACCAACACGCCCCCTTGCGGAAAGTATATGAATTACTTGAAAATTTTGAAATTTTATGAAAAACATGTCACACGTAAAACACTATCCAACAAAGAAGATATTTTTCAAATCGGACTCCTAGAAGTAGAGATATTGACAAAAATAAGATATACATCTACGCCCCCTGGCGGAGAAACTGTGAAATGTTTTAGGAAGAAAATATTCCGAAAAGGTTCATCGATGTGAGGTGCATGAGTCCATGAAAGAATTTTTTCAATCGATATTTTTGGAAGCTCAGATTTTATGGCAAATACATCAGAAACAAAAATTAACACTTACGCCACCTAGTAGCCAAAGTATTCTTTACCAAAAATTCGAAATTATATGCAAGAGATTGTCCATAGGAGATGTATCCGCTGAAAAAAATTCAAATCGGAGTTTTAGAAGAAGAGTTATCGGGGAAAATGTAATTTACTTTTACGCCCCCTAGCGGAAAATCTATTCGTAATTTGAAAAAGAAACTATGTCTAAAATACTCTTCGACATAAATGGAATCGAAAGATAAAATAATTTTTTCAATCGGGTGTTTAGAAGCAAATATGTGGAATAAAACGTAATTTTGAATTCGACATCATCTGCATTTACGCCCTCTAGCGGCGAAATTGTACATTGTAAAAAAAAAAAAAACGAAATGAAGGATCATCATTTGCAAATTTCAAGCTTCCGAATGCAAAAAGAATGTTTAAAATCGAACTAAGAGTTGCGGAGATACCGTGGGAACAGACGGACGGACAAACCGATAGCAAAAGCACGGTCTTATTTTACAAAAGACGTGCTAAAAATGCAGGGAATTGGAACACATAATGAACAAAGGTGATTTTTTACGCTGTCTAACTGTAGGTTAAAGAAGCGTATACGCTCCAGCTTTGTCCGTCCGTCCGTCTGTCCGCACGATAACTGGCTTAAAAATGGGTCGATTTCGATGAAATTTTAGTATGTGGTAGGGGACCACGGGGGACGAACCCTAATGAAAATGGGACAAATGGGGTCAAAGGTCACGAGGTAGGAGCGGAATCATTCCATTGCCCTTATGTGCCATAACTTGCGTACATATCGTTCGATTTCAATGAAAGTGTACTATGTGGTAGGGGACCACCTAGGAACAAACCCTATTGAAAATGGGACAAATGGGGTCAAAGGTCACGACGTAGGAGCGGGATCATTCCATTGTCCTTATGCGACATAACTTGCGTAAATATGGTTCGATTTCAATGAAAGTTTACTACGTGGTAGGAGACCGCCTGGGGACGAACCCTATTCAAAATGGGAGAAGTGGGGTCAAAGGTCAGGACATAAGATTGGAATGCATTCCATTGCCCTTATGCGTCATAACGTGCGTAAAAATGGTTCGATTTCGATGAAATTTCAGTATGTAGTAGAGGACCACCTGGGGACGAACCCTATTGAAAATGGACGAAATGTGGTCAAAGGTCAGGACATAGGATTGCGATCCATTCCATTGCCCTTATCCCATATTATTATTATTTTTATATTTTTTTATTGGAGGTTTAACGACCACCGTGAGCAACTCAATGGGCAATAAGCAGTCGCCGTCCCTAATTTGGGGTCACTGGTTCCAGGGAAGGGAGAGAGCCAGTGCCATAGGACAAACACAACATCCATGCCTCACTGAGATTCGATCCCGGACCCCGTTCCGACGAATGATCAGAGGCCATCGCTTAGACCACTGCGCCACCGGGGTGGCCCATATTATTTAGGTGGACGTCAAGTAATTTTGCTTCCTATACTTCCAATGGAAAAGCTTTTGTAAACATTTCCTTCACAATTAATGTGTTCCCAAGGATTAAAATTTGAACATCGATTAAAATAACTTCATATTATAACTTGGAAAACTTAATATTTTCTAAAACATAACCATAATTATATTAAAAATCAATCACTTTTCCTTTGGTGGTGTTGAAACCAGAGAAAAGATGGCGCGACCTGTACTTTGATGACGTCAGTGGACAAAAAAATGTTGGATTGCATAATTACGGGTATGGTTTAGAAAATATTAAGTATTCCAAGTTATGAAATGAAGCTATTTTAATCGATGCTCAAATTTTCATCCTTGTGAACGCATTAATTGTTCAGAAAAAAGATGGCGCGACGTGTATTTTCATGACGTTAGTAGACAAACAAATGTTGAATTGCATAAATATGGTTATGTTTTAGAAAATATTAAGTATTGCAAGTTATAAATTGAAGATATTTTAATCGATGTTCAAATTTTCATCCTTGGTAACGCCTTAATTGTGAAGAAAATGTGTGCAGAAGTTTTTCCATTGGAAGTATAGGAAGCAAAATTACTTGACGTCAACCTTAAAGCAGCAATTCTTGTATGTATGTATGTACATTTTATTTTGAAAACGGCTCTAAGAATTTTGATGAAAGTCGTCAACCTACCGTTTTCTGGTACTAGAAATCGATTTAGCTTGATCTCAACTTTAAGAGAATTCGTTTAGTGGGTTAAATAACCACCCCGAATTATAACGTTTTTAGTGATGGCGTTGTTCCATTAATGTTACCAATGCTTAGAGATCTTATGATGTCATTATCTCGCCTTTGAGAATGTTGGCGCGCGGTCACGCCATCTGTCTCATTACGTCACGCATTGTGTGTGGATCCTATTAAAGTTTTAAGACGTCACACTTTTGCGGCAAGCAGATGGTTGCGATTCCCATCTGCCTCATTACGTCACGCGTTGTGTGCGTATGTCCGTCCGCAGGGTAACTTGTGTAACAATCGTTCCATTTCGATGAAATTTTAGTATCTGGTAGGGGATCACCTGGGAAAGGAACCCTATTTAAAGTGAACGAAATGGGTTCAAAGGTCAGTACATAGGAGTGGGATTCATTCCAATGCTTTTATGCGTCATAACTAACGTAAAAAAGGTTCGATTTCGATGAACTTTCAGTATGTGGTAGGGGACCAGCTGGCGACAAACCTTATTGAAAATGGGAGAAATGGGGTCAAAGGTCAGGACATAGAAGCGGAATCACTTCCATCGCCATTATGCGTCATAACTTACGTAAAAATGCTTTGATTGCGACAAAATGTTATCATGTTATTTCGGAGGTATACCAAACCGGTTCTGTTGAATATCATCGAAATGGGATCAAAGGTCAGGGCACAAGACCGAGATTTATTCCACAGCCATTATTCTCATAACTTGAGTAATAACTTGAGTAATGATTTCTGGTATGTTGGAAAGCGTATTATAATCAACGCATTGCATGATTTTACTAACTTGTTGAAAATAACGTGGGTGACATCACGAGGATATTTCGTCAAATTTTTTTTTTTAGCATGTTATTATACGGCGCGTGGCGACGTGTTCCCGTCTTTTAATAACGCATGCCAAACCATTGGTAGTACAGTAGAGATCGTGCCATTGCATGCTACTCTACTGGATAAAATTTCGACAGTTTCCCTGATGGCAGTGTCTTCAAAGTTCGTGTAAGGGGCAATTCTTCTAATATTATTCCATACTGGCGTGGCCGATGAATGCATGACTTCTATGGCGAGGGCTGTGTTCTGCATGTCCTGGTTGACACTTCGCACGTGTTCTTTATATCTAGCGTCCAAGGATCGCTTTGTGATTTTTTTAATTTTAATTGGAGGTTTAACGACCACCGTGAGCAACTCAATGGGCTATAAGCAGTCGCCCGTCCCTAATTTAGGGTCACTGGTTCCAGTGAAGGGACAGAGCCAGTGCCGTAAGACAAACACAATATACATGCTTCACCGGGATTTGAACCCAGACCCCTTTCGAACGAATGACCAGAGGCCATCGCTTAGACAACTGCGCACTTTGTGATTCAGATATATATATCTTTTCCGTGTTGTCCGGATATACCAACGGTATAGTGTACACACCCGCCTTTTCTTTTTCACACTGTCTCTCTTTGCAGCTTGATGTTATATGTGATAATGGTGTCGAGGACTCCATTGCTATTAGTATTTTGTATTTACGTAACAAATTCTTTAATCAATAGGCAAAGTCTGGGATACATGAGATGGATCCTTCGTACTTCATTGTCTTACTAGGTGATTTTGTTGTTGCTGACATTATAAAATTTCTTACAGTTCTATGTATTCTGTCTATTTCATCCCTCTTGTATCTAGCTTTTAGACCTTTGCTATAAATATTAACAATTTCCTTGTTATTTAGGTAGTCGGGTTGGCATAAGTTATACGCTCTGTAGAACCATGCTGTAAAAGCATAAAGTTTGTAGAAAAGAAAGGTTCGGTACTAGTAGTCGGAACTTCCTAAAAAGTTTTGGGTATAGTGGCAGGAACCGTGAACAGAAAATAAAAAGAAATATCAGTTACTTCAGCAGAGATCGAACGTAGAGACCGCAGTGTCGTTGATTGGGGTCATTATTCGGGTTACTTTTTTTTTTTACTTTTCTCATGGTATAACGGCCGCCGCTATGGCGCAGTGGTCTGAGCGATGGCTTCTGATCATTTGTCCGAGATCGGTCAGGGTTCGAACGCCGGTGAGGCATGGATGTTGTGTTTGCCTTGCGTACGGCACCGGCGCTCTCCCTTCCCTGGAACCATGGGCCTTAGATCAGGAATGGGCGACTCTTTGTAGCCCACCGAGTTGTTCACGGTGGTCGTTAAACCTCTAATATAAAAAAAAATAGGCTTAACGACCACAATGAATAACTCAAAGGACTATAAGCGGTCGTCTGTCCCTAACTTGGAGCACCAGTTCAAGCAACGCAGCAGGCCTAGAAGCATCTGATAAGCACGAAGTCTCACGTGGGACACCAGCCCATAAGTACATTCTTTGACGAGAAACCGAAGCACCCAGAAGAAATTATCCAACCAAGTTGAAAATTGGTATGTACAATGTACACTGAACAGCAATTGAATTAGAGATATGTGTCTATTAACGTGTAGCACCTCTCTTCGCCCAGATGACGGCGGCGATTCTTCTCGGCATGGACTCGACAAGACACCGGAAGCGTTGGGAAGCCATACGGATCCACGACCCCTGAACAAGCTCCCACAGTTCACGAAGTTCTGATGGTGGGAGGTCAGAGCCTCGAACATCTCTCTCTCTCGATGACATCCCAGATGTGCTCGATGGGATTGAGGTCAGGTGACCTAGCTGGCCAAGGAAGCAAGGTCACGTCGATGGAGTGTTCATCCAACCATTTGGATACAATTCGGGAGCTGCATTGTCTTGTTGCAGGATGAAGTCCCCAGTGGGATGTTGAAGACGCACAAACGGGAGCAAATGGTCGTCCAGGATATCCCGGTAACGTTGACCTGTGAGGGACGATGTCACACGTAAAGGGGTCCCACTTCAGTCCACGTAAACAGTCCCCAGACGAGAATGCCACCCACACCAGCTTGAAGAGTGAAGAGTACCCTGCTGGCAAGAAGGATCCGTCGCTTCGTGTGGTTTGCGCCGTACTCGTATCCTGCCATCCGCATGTACCAACGTGAATCTCGACTCATCAGTCCAGGAAACATTTTCCCACATGTCTAGGGTCCAGTGGCGATGTCCCCGCGCCCATTCTAATTTTTGCACCCTATGATGTGCGGTCAGCAGCGGTACCCTCGTGGGACGATGGCTTCTGTACCCCATAGCGAGGAGATGGTTCTGAATGGTGTGGCTGCTTACACGTTTTTGTGCAGCAGCGTTAAATTGCCGAGTGATTTGTTGCACTGTAGCCCGTCTATCCGCTGTTACAATGCGAGCTAGCCGACGATGATCCCTCACATCCAGACGCTGTTGTCCACGGCAGTTGGCCCTTGCAGGGATGGTTTTACCAGATTCGATGTACTCACGGTGCTCCCGTGACACAATGGCTCGTCAAAAACCTAGTGCCTGCACGACTTCCGAGATGGAGTGACCCATTCGTCCGGCCCCGACAATTTGCCCACGATCAAATGCGCTTAGATCCTTCGTCTTACCCATACTGCGCCCGACTCTTACTGCTTCCCGTTGCATCACTCCTTATATTGTCGGATCGTTGCATACATCATATCGTTTCCTCAATTGCTTTTCAGTTTATATATATCGGAAAGGAAATGATTCCAATTCAAGATCAGTTGGGCTATTTATTGTAATAAAACAGCTACATGAGTGGAACAAGTTAGTACGTTCTATCGCCCACCTGTGGCTTGGATACAAGCGATACCCGGCGTGATATAGACACATATAATTCACGGATACTGTCCTGAGGAATATAGCATGTCAGATGTTGTCTAAATTTCAGGTCAGTTGTCCCAAACATGTTCGATCGGTTAGAGGTAGGGCAATTGGGCTTGCCATGGAAGGGTGTCGACGTTAAGGAGACAAACCTACGACAGCCATGCTATGTGTAGCCGTTGTACTGTTGAAAAATTGTTCTGTGATCCTAAGACAGGAATAGCAACACAAAGGGTCTGTCGTCGCCATACCATTGAGCAGTGAGAGTGTTCCGGAGGACCACGAAAAGTGTCCGGCTATTGTAAGAAATGGTTCCACAGACAGTCACGTTCGGTGTGCGAGCTGTGCGCCATTCTACGGTAAAGGCAGAATCCGTTCGCTTGCCGTCTCGAAAGCAGACGCGTATAAGCTGTCAATTGGCATCAAGTGCAAACCGTGACTCATCGCTGAAGACAACACGACGCCACTGGACACTATCTCACGTTGATAGCGTCGAAACCACTGCAATCAGTGTCGGCAATGTTCACTGGTCAGTGGTAGGCGCCGGAGTAGTCTCCTTGAATGCAGTTCCCGTGTTACAAGTCGTATGTCAACGGTCCGGATGACCACTTCCGTACCTGTACAGGACGCCACGCGCCCACGAATGGTTGAGAGCGAGGGATTCGGATTTGTTCGTGAGGCTCTCACAATCGCTCGATCACTGCGTTCTGTCGTTGCCTTCGGCCGTAGCCTGCCCGCTTACCGTTGGGTTGTTCCTCTCCCCTACCCAATTCCCGTGCGGCGACTTAATCAATCGGCCTCTCTCAGCCCAACTATACGTCCTCTCTCAAACTCGCTCAACTGCTCGTAGTGTGCACGGCCGTAGCCAACGTGGATCGTTAAGGAAGCCTGTTATTTTGGGCCAAATTTCCTGAAAAAAACGGAATCACTTTTGTTTCTCTCCAACGCCACGAGAGGCCGCTTTTACCGAGGACAACATTGCCTTACCGTTAGTTCTTTTAGTACACTGTCGTAAATTACGAAACTGCATACTTCTCATTTTTTCAATTATTTGTATATTAAAGAGATGAGGTATTGCTGTGTGCCTTTTGTATTTTCTCGCAAGAAAGTTTAGAACAAGTAACTGTGGAAATTTTGATTTGTTTAGATGCTTCTCATGCAGTTTCAGCTGTGTGCATTTTCGAACAGCGAAGTTTTTGATAGCAGTAATCGTGTTAATATCAAACTGGAATGAATTATGCTTATAACGAAGTACATAATTTCTCCGTCATTTTTGTCCACGCCAGGGTTCGAACCCGAGTCCGCTTATTCCGGAACAAGTCACTCTACCAATTGAGCTACGCGGACGTTTTATTCTGATTCCTATCTGCCTTTATGTCGTGTGCGTCCTTCTGGCAGGTACGTCACATCTCCTGGTACGTTACATCATCTCCCCCTTATTTTTTTTATTTTTTTCGAAGTGCTGGAGAAGGGATTCTCTTATTTTTCCTGTCTCGCGGTGTGGAAAGAACATCACACCAATGCGAGATTTTGAACGGTCGGGTCATCCGGATAGTTCGGGCGCCATTATAACGAAGCAAATTTCTCCGTCATTTTTATCCGCGCCAGGATTCGAACCCGGGTCCCCTCATTCCGGAATAAGTTGCTCTACCAATTGAGCTACGTGGACGTTTTATTCTGATTCCTATCTGCCTTTATGTCGTGTGCGTCCTTCTGGCAGGTACGTCACATCTCCTGGTACGTTACATCATCTCCCCCTTATTTTTTTTTTTTTTCGAAGTGCTGGAGAAGGGATTCTCTTATTTTTCCTATCTCGCGGTGTGGAAAGAACATCACACCAATGCGAGATTTTGAACGGTCGGGTCATCCGGATAGTTCGGGCGCCATTATAACGAAGCAAATTTCTCCATCATTTTTATCCGCGCCAGGATTCGAACCCGGGTCCCCTCATTCCGGAATAAGTTGCTCTACCAATTGAGCTACGTGGACGTTTTATTCTGATTCCTATCTGCCTTTATGTCGTGTGCGTCCTTCTGGCAGGTACGTCACATCTCCTGGTACGTTACATGCTCAATAAAAGAGTGAAGTTTTTAATTTTAACGTTATATTGTTTTTAACTTGCACGAACGTTTCATCAATTTGAGTTTGAAATAGAAATATGTAGGTGCCTCAAAATAACTACGAATTTTGTAAATTCACCAGCGTTTTCTCACACGGCGGCAAGTTACGATGAACAATTAGAAATATTTGCTATGAAAAAATGCGATGTAGCGAAAACAACATGCATTGCAATAGCCTTGGAAACTACCAGCTTTCCCACACTTGAATGGCTGCCGCTTGCAATAGTAGCGTACAAGAAAAGTGGAACTGTCCGATTAACGTTATATTTGTTTTGAACTTTCACGAACGTTTCATGGCGGCAGCCTCCACATATCTCATTCTAATCTTCTTGGTTATAACTGACTGACACATACCATCATATTCATTTGTATATAGCGTGCATTCTAATAAGAAGAATTACCCTTCTGCCTCATGTTATAATGTGAAATTTTTAACCAGATTATGGACAATTCCTTTGATTAAATTTTTAATTAAAAATTGGACAATTGAGCCAGAGCATTACGCTCCTCTTAAATAAATATTTTCACACGAGAAATTGCTCAGACAGCAAAGCATGAGCATAACGAACCCTTTAAGGGTGGAAAGCGTTCAAATAAAGAAGAAAGTAGGTAACGATGTAATTTTACCTTTCAAAATGATTTGCGAACAGTAAATTACTAAAAAATATATATTAAAATTCTTAAAATTCTACATAGCATTTAGCAGGCCATCGATGTGTCTAACTAATGTGTCCCAAAATGCGTAACTTATTCATTGATGCAAAACATAACAGAATGCTAGAAAACTGATAAACTATTTTTTTTTTTTGATTGGAGGTTTAACGACCACCGTGAGCAACTCAATGGGCTATAAGCAGTCGCCCGTCCCTAATTTAGGGTCACTGGTTCCAGGGAAGGGAGAGAGCCAGTGCCGTAAGACAAACACAACATCCATGCCTCACCGGGATTCGAACCCGGACCCCGTTCGGACGAATGATCAGAGGCCATCGCTTAAACCACTGCGCCACCGGGGCGGCACTGATAAACTATACCATCAGTGTTATTTATGAGTCGTATAATATTTTTATTAATCTCTTTCGTAAGGAAAAATACAAACAAATCAAGCGATTATGGATATAATTTATGTGTCTTATTTATATAAGTCAACACAACCACCCACCAGCAGCAGCGGCTAATCGTTGTTGTATCTCCTCGGTAAAAGCGCCACCTGGTGAGTTTTCCGGCGTAAGTGCTTCCTCGTTTTGAAGGCAGAAATAGCAGGCTTCCTTCATGCTCCCCGTAGGCTATGGCACGGCCCTCACATTCCTGAGAGGTTAATGCAACAGCAATCCGCTATCACAATTGTCCCTACCTGCTAGCTTTGCTTTGTTATGCCATGGCTTTCTGCGATTAATCGTATAATAAAAGGCTATGCCAGTTTCGCCGATTCTACGGGATTCCGTGTACGAGCAGAAACGCTGTTTCTGTCACACGGGGGCGCCAAATCGCGACCCCAAAACAATAATCTTCACTGTGAATTTCAGCTGATATATATGGGTAAGTAAGTATTTATTTGGGTTGTTTTTGGAGATATTGGCAAATGGTCTCTTTCTACTCAGGAACGAATTGCCCATGCGATACGAAACATAATTACGTTCCATCCGGCCGTCGTCTGTCCATCCGTCCAAAAGAATAAAAAATATTATCAGCCGATAAACAACCGATTTGCACGGAAATTATTTCTTTCGACACAGGGATACAATACAAAATGACGTTCCATCTGTCCGTCGTCTGTCCGTCCGTCCAGAAGAATAAAGAAAATATCTCCACCGATAAACAACCGATTTGCACGAAAATTATTTCTTTCGACTCAGGGACGCCTGACACCTATCAGATGCAATACAAAATTACGTTTCATCCGTCACAAGTCTGTCTTTCCGTCCGTCAGGAAGCATAACTAAACCGAACAACAATAACTGGACCGAGAAACAACAGATTTGCACGCAAATGGTCTCTTTCGACACATTAACGAATTACCCATGAGATACGATACAGAATTACATTCCATCCGTCCGCCGTCTGTTCGTCCTTCCAGAAGAATAAAAAAAATATCTCCGCCGATAAACAACCGATTTGCACGGAAATTATTACTTTCGACTCAGCGACGCCTCACACCTATCAGATACAATACAAAATTACGTTCCGTCCGTCCGGAAGCATAAAAACACATAATCGACCGAGAAACAACAGATTTGCACGCAAATGGTATCTTTCTACTCAGGAACGAATTACCCATGAGATACGATGCAGAATTACGTTCTTTCCGTCCGCCATCTGTCCGTCCTTCCAGAAGAATAAAAAATATCTCCGTCGATAAACAACCGATTTGCACAGAAATTACTTTCGACTCAGGAACGCCTCACACCTACCAGATACAATACAAAATTACGTTCCATTCGTCCCAAGTCCGTCTTTCCGTCCGTCCGCCCGAAAGTATAAAAGCACATCTCGACCGAGAAACAACCGATTTGCACGGAAATGAATCCGTTCTACTCAGGTACGGCTCACACCAATAAGATATAATAAAAAATAACGTTCCATCCGTCCGCCTTCTGCCTGTCCGTCCAGAAGAATTAAAAAATATCCGCCGATAAAGAACCGATTTGCACGGAAATTATTGATTTCGACTCAGGGACGCCTGACACCTATCAGATACAATACAAAATTACGTTCCATCCGTCCGTCGTCTGTCCGTCTGTCCAAAAGAATAAAAAAAAATATCAGCCGATAAACAACCCATTTGCACGGTAATTATTTCTTTCGACTCAGGGACGCCTGACACCTATCAGATACATTACAAAATTACGTTCCATCCGTCCCAGGTCTGTCTTTCCTTCCGTCCGTCCGTCCGTCCGTCCGTCCGTCCGTCAGGAAGCTTAACAACACATAACTGGACCGAGAAACAACAGATTTGCACGCAAATGGTCTCTTTCGACTCAGGAACGAACTACCCATGAGATGCGATGCAGAATTACGTTCCATCCGTCCGCCGTCTGTCCGTCCTTCCAGAAGAATAAAAAATATCTCCTCAGATAAACAACCGATTTGCTCGGAAATTATTACTTTCGACTCAGCGACGCCTCACACCTATCAGATACAATACAAAATTACGTTCCGTCCGTCCCAAGTCTGTCCGTCCGTCCAAAAGGATAAAAATATATATTCACAGTTGAATTTCCTTACGTCTTCAGTGATACTTTTTCGTACTGCCTTGCATAGCTCTATATATTCCACTTTGGAAGTCACATCTTCTTTAGTTGTCCTCATCTTTCTTCTTTTTGGCATCAACATTTTGGTTTTTCCTGATAATTTGTTCCCATGCAACTTGTTCTTAGACCCAGCTAATTTTGTTGCTGTTTCCACAAGAGCTTTGGTTACTTTTCTGTTAACTTCAGAAATATCCACTTCTTCCGATGTTAGGCCTTCTAAAGCAGAGAATCTGTTCTTTAGTTCCAACTTGAAGGTATTATGGTGTTTTTTAAGGTTGGTTATGTCAATACATTTTGTTTGTCTTATGAGCTTGCCACGTTCTAGTTTAGTGTTGAGGTGCATCTTACATCTCACCAATCTATGGTCACTACCTGTGTTGAACTTGTTTAGCACACTGCAGTCTTCTATGACAAAATTTTTGTTACACATAATAAAACCAATTTCACTTGTCGTCCCATTTGGATGTCTCCATGTCCATTTCCTGTGTGGCTTTTTCTTGAAAAAGGAGTTCAAGATGAAAAACCCTTCTCCCTCTGCAAACTCAACGAGAGTATTTCCACGCTGGTTTCTGTTACCGTGACCGAATTTACCTACTGAAGTTTCATTCTGTTGCCGTTGCCCTATTTTTGCATTGAAACCTCGCATAATTATCTTCAAGTGCTGCTTACCTTTATTATTGAGATGACAAATTTCCTCATAAAATTCTTCATTTCTTCTTCAGGATGACTTGTGGTGGGGTGCATAAGTTTGAATAATCTGAGCCTGGTATCTTCTCGAGAGTTGGATAACGAGTCGTGCAGCTCTGTCAGAGAAACGTTCAACTTCTACCACTTTATCCTTCAGTTTCTTGTTTATTATAAATCCAACACTACTAGTTCTGCCAGTATCTGTCCCACGATAGTAGAAGATATGTCCACTTTTCATTTCAATGAGATATTCTCCTTTTATCCTTACCTCACTTAGCCCGACGATGTCCCACTTGATCCTTTGTAGTTCCTCTTCCAATTTAAGAAGCCTTGAATCAGAAGATAGGGAGCGTCCATTATACGTAGCCAAGGTCAGCATCAGATGGCAGCCTAGTCCGGTCCTCCGGTGATTCTTAGCACCTCTGCCTTCATGTCGCACTGGCCGCTGCCTTGGCCAGGTACATTCCAGCTGCCGGAGACTGAGGGCCAAGATTTAAGTTGAGGAGTCATTTTGGAGGGGTATGGCCATAACTCACCACGCTGGCCAAGTGGGTTAGTGAGTGTGGTATAGCATTTCCTCTAATCCCGATAGTATAGTTATACCGCTATTGGCGGTCGTCATAGCCCCTTTAGTGGGAACAGGATGCACCACGAGAAGGCGGGGTTGACATTTGTTCAAGGAGAGGCTGTGATGTTACGCATCACCTGACCTTACATTTTTGTTTGTTTTTATCTTTTGAGAAGGATATATTTTTTTTATTCTTCTGGACGGACGGGCAGACGGCGGACGGATGAAACGTAATTTTGTATTGTATCTGATAGGTGTGAGGCGTCCCTGAGTCGAAATAAATAATCTCCGTGCAAGTCGGTTCTTTATCGGCGTTGATATTTTTTTATTCTTCTGGACGGACGGACTGACGGCGGACTGATGGAACGTAATTTTTATCATATCTCATAAGTGTGAGGCGTCCCTGAGTAGAAAGAAATAATTTCCGTAGGAATCGGTTGTTCCCTGGTGGGATTGTGGGCTTTTACTGTTAGGGACGGACGGACAGACAGACTTCGGACGCATGGAAAGAAATTTTTTATCATATCCGATAGGTGTGAGGCCTCCGTGAGTAGAAGGGAGTCATTTCGGTGCCAATCGGTTGTTTCTCGGTGGGGTTTCGTGTTTCATACTTTCGGACGGACAGACAGACAACAGACGGATGGAATGAAATTTTCTATCATATCTGATAGGTGTGAGGCGTCCCTGAGTAAAAAGGAATCATTTCCGTGCAAATCGGTTCTTTATTGGCGGATGTTTTTTTTATTCTTCTGGAGGGACAGACAGAAGTCGGACGGATGGAACGTTACTTTTTATTATATCTTATTGGTGTGAGCCGCACCTGAGTAGAACGAATTCATTTCCTTGCAAATCGGGTGTTTCTCGGTCGAGATGTGCTTTTATACTTTCGGGCGGACGGACGGAAAGACGGACTTGGGACGAATGGAACGTAATTTTGTATTGTATCTGGTAGGCGTGAGGCGTCGCTGAGTCGAAATAATTTCCGTGCAAATCGGTTGTTTATCGGCGGATAATTTTTTTTTATTCTTTTGGACGGACGGACAGACGGCGGCCGGATGGAACATAATTCTGTTTCGTATCGCATGGGCAATTCCTTCCTGAGTAGAAAGAGACCATTTGCTTGCAAATCGGTTACTTACTTACACGCCGTCCTCGGCAGTACTTCTGGCCGCAAAGCTGAGCTGCATCTGCCGGTGGATTTCAAAGGTTCCTCTATTAGGGCATTAATATCAAAACGTCACTTCGTTTTTCTTTTCAAATTTTAATTAACAATAGGAAACACAAAAAAAAATCAGAACATGTGTGAAAACCTAATTTTGTACTAGCACATTTTTTGTAGAAATGTTGAACATAGCTCATCACTGTACGTCGCCATGAATGACACCGCAGTTATCTAGTACTGTTGTCATAAAATATTCTCATTCAATGTTACTGGGATTTAAATTCTTTGAAGTCATAGCTTTCTTTACTTATGGGGGTATATTCAGAAAATGAGCTCCTCTTGTTAGAAAATGTTAGCAGCCTTTACCCTTGAACATCTCGGAAAACGATTATCGTTTCTTAAAATATTATGTTCTGTATGCAAACAGCCAAAAGTTACATAAACATGTTATAATTTTAGTCAAACTTCGGAGTAAAATAACTAGATTTCCTGAAGCAATCCTGGGGAGCATGCACAAAAATTTTTCTAGTATTCACGTTTAGAAAATACTAAACATTATAAAATAAGAGCCATACATCAAGAATAATTATCAGATTGGTTACACAATTTTAAATTGTGAAAGTGAGCTAAATTATTGGCAAAGGGCATAGATAAAATACCCACAATTTTCCATTACATTCAATGGTAAACATACATCCTAGGAGTCGCGAATCAGCGCCGATTCTGTGCAGGGGCAAGAGTATGAACTTTTGCTTGTACATTAGCGATAGCGAACTGGCATAGCCTTGTATTATACGATTAATCGCAGAAAGGCATGGTGATGCAGTCCGTCCTTGATGCGCGATTCTCACGCGCTGTAGCTGCCCACTATTTATTCATTGGTTGCTATTTTTTAATCATTTTCATATTCCGCTCTGAGGTACTTGCATGCGAAATTTCATCAGGAACAAATTTCTGGGGGTGCTAATTCTTTTTTTCTTTTGCAATGAGTGTATATTGGACCACTAGTCAGAAGCCGGAGCCTGAGACCACTGGCATCTATTTGTGTTTGGTATTACTTCGGATTTTCATTGACCCTGAAATTTTCGCTACCATTGTCTATTTTGACATACTGAAAAACTTCACATCGAACAGTAGAGGCACTACTACGGAAATGGTTTCGGTAGCTTAATCCTGGTAACAAGCCCTCCATGTCACAATCGTTGCCCGTATCCACACATTTTATTTATTTGTTTTGGAAGTCTAGTGACTTCCCCGAGTTTTTAAAGCTGCAGACTGTCCTTAATTTCAGTCTCCATTTTCGGGTGTGTGGGCCAGGAACGCGCAACGGCTGAAACATCCACGTCTCATTCGGGACTCGAGCCCAGCTCCGACGGTTGGTCAGAATCCCTTTCCTCTGAACTCTCAGCACCCAAGGACGACTCGCATGGTTTAAAGGAAAGAAAATGTTTCGCACTGATTTCAAAGAGAGAGAAAACAGCAATAGAACATCTTTTGAATGAATGAATTCTTCAAATTAGGACGGAATCTGTTTCTTTGGTTTGCTCCATACAATTTCCGGATGCTTGGGGTAGCTTAGCGACCACCGTGAGCATCTCGGTGGGCTATAAACAGTCTCCCGTCCCTAATTTAGAACCATATAACGAAGTAAATTTCTCCGTCATTTTTGTCCACGCCGGGGCTCGAACTCGGATCCCTTCATTCCGGAATAAGTCACTCTACCAATTGAGCTACGCGGACGTTCGTTCTGACTGCTATCTGCCTTTATGTCGTGTGCGTCCTGCTAGCAGGTACGTCACATCCCTCCCCCCCCCCCCCGAAAGAGGGCCGGAGGCATGGCCCACGGGTCAGCCATGACCATGAATCGTTGCAGGCAGCCATCCTCTGTAGAACGTGCACATGAGAACTTCCCAGTCAATCCAATGTGTGGAATGCAGCATCACACATTTTTTATTTTTCGAAGCGCTGAAGAAGGGATTCTCTTATTTTTCCTATCTCGCGGTGTGGAAAGAACATCACACCATTGCGACATTTTGAACGGCCGGGTCACTCGGAAAGTTCAGGCGCCATTATAACGAAGTAAATTTCTCCGTCATTTTTGTCCACGCCGGGGCTCGAACCCGGGTCCCCTCATTCCGGAATAAGTCACTCTACCAATTGAGCTACGCGGACGTTCGTTCTGACTGCTATCTGCCTTTATGTTGTGTGTGTCCTGCTGGCAGGTACGTCACAACCACTAGTTCAGGAAAGGGAAAGAGCTAGTGCCGTAATTCAAACACAACATCCAATCCTCACGGGATCCAAACCCGGACCCATCGCTTAGACCACTGCGCCACCAGGGCGGTGCGTAAGATTCCTATGTGGTGTGTTCATGAATAAAACTTTCCATGGCTGGGGACCATAAAAGGTACCTCATCATTACAGCAAACATTGCGATATTTCAATATATATACACGGTCGAGTCACATTATTGTGACCACCAGCTAATATCCAGAGTAACCACCGTGTGCAACGTGGACAGCAGCTAGACGGGCTGAGAGTGGCTCAATAAGGTGCTAGACGGTGTTCACAGGCGTGTGGAGCCATGCTGACTGCAGTGCATCTGACAGCTGCTGGAAGGTGCGTGGTGGAGGATCCATAGAGCGAACAACACGATCGAGGTGGTATCATAGATGCTCAATCAATTGCGTTTCAGTCTGGTGAGTTAGGGTGCCAGAGAAGTACTTTGAAGTCTTCATCGTGCTCTTTCAATCACTCTCGGACATTTCTAGCTGTGTAACACGTTCCATTGTCGTGTTGGAAGATCCCATCCGCCCCTGGGAAGACAATCGGCTTACATGGGTGAATGTGGTCTGCAAGGATGGATTCATAAGGAATTCGGTCCATAGTGCCTTCCACAGGTATGCGTGGACCCATAGAATGCAACGATAACATTCTCCAGACCAAAACGCTGCCCCCATCCGCTTGTGGTCTTCCAGCAATAGTTGAAGATCGCCTTTTACGGCAACGACCATCCGTTCGATGAAGCAGAAAACGTGACTCATCGCAGAAGGCAATCGTTTGCCAATCAGCAGAGGTCCAATTCCGATACTGCTGACTTTTTCTGCCGATGCACCTTCGTTAGCATAGGTGCAGTGACCATCCTTCTGCATGGGAGCCCAATGCGCAGCAGAGTTTGCTGAACTGTCGTTTTAGGAGCACTTCCGGTAGCCCCCTGGTTCATTCAGCCAGTGAGTTGCACCACTGTAGCGTGTCGATGGACCCTCACACACATCCACAGCCGACGTTGACCTCCCACATCAATGGCACGTGGTGCTCCGCAATTTCCACGTCGCTTATTCGCAATTGTGCCATTTCTCCAATCACGATCACTTTAACCACAGCAGTACGCGAACAGTTCACAAACTGCGCTGTTTCAGAAATATTGCCACCCTTGGCCCCAAAGCAGATAATTATCCCTTTTTGCAAATCTGATAAATCGATCCTTTTATCCATGGCAGCAACTATTGATATGTTTTCAGAATGCTTACAGCACACCTTATATACCCTCCAAGCCAGCTCACGACACGTGCCTTCTTTCATTGGCCATGCGCTATTGACGTCAAAAATGGGAGGTGGCCACAATTATGTGAATCGCCTGTGTATAAGCTAAGCAAGACAATACACTTACTGGAAACAGTGGTGAGCACCCTGGCCTGGTCCTATTTCGGGGTATGGCTTCCCTGAGTAACAATCCTGGCAAGGGCAGTGCTGGTCAGGCCAGAACGAATAGAGTATCTGCGCTCAGTAAACCTGACGCCAAGAGTCCGAATTGTAGATCCTATGCATATCATATCTTCCTCCGATGTTGAGTTGGATTCCAACGGGATGTAGAACACACCGTGTTTATTCAATGGGCGAACAGGATCTGTGTCTTTCCATATCAGTGAAAAAATGTTCCGGGCTTGGACAGTAAAGTCAAGGTTGTGTTTCTTGCAATGATTCTTTAAAATATGGACGATCGGTGGAACGATGTCCATGGCACCAATAAAGCATGTAACAGGAACATCACGAAGCAGGGTTGTAGCTGTCCTCCGTTTGTACGCACTTAATAACCTTAAGACGTTTCCACGTGAAAAACCATTCCCCAACGTTATCTGTAAGACGATCGAAAGTTCCCTACGACGAAAAGGGACTGTGTACGAATGTATAAAGACCCTGCTAATCAAAAACCACAAGGCCACCATTTTGTGGTTACCTAGGTGGGTACAGGTGTAAGGAATAAGCACTGGGGCAAACGTTGGTTTTCTATAAACCGAAAAGTCAACCACATTGGAGTCAGTCTTGCGTGAAAGTTGTAAATCAAGGAAAGGAATTGATCCCTCTTGCTTGAGTTCCAAAATGAATTTTAATGAAGGAAACTGCGAAGACATAACTTCAACAAATTGAGTGTTCGAATCCACATTATACTGACAAAACATGAGGATGTCATCGACATACCTAAAGAACAACAGGGCTTTGAAAGGGGTATTGTCAAGAAAACTATCCTCTAAGTATGAAATAGTGTTTCAGATCACATCATATGTAGAGGATTTTAGAAGAGTGTCTGACCCCTGGTCTTAAACAACCCTTAGAAATAGGAAGCTAGGAGATTTGGGCTAGAGTGTCAGATAGGAAAGTGACACGGAAGCGAGGTAGAAAAGGGGAGGAAGACGTCCTTATTTATTATCGGGGGGGCAGTACCCGGGGTCCGACGGCTTTACGTGCCCATCCGACGCACGGTAGATATTTAGTGGTTCGAGCGTTCGTACCTGCCTGGGATCGAACCTGAGGTCTTCTCCGTGGCAGCCACGAGCGCTGATCACCAGGCCATCCACGGCCGAAGGAAATAGTGTTTTACTTACCCGTCTATGTTTTTAATGCGAATTTTCTTTCTAATATTAAGATTTAATAAAAGTAGATATTATTTCCTACTTTTCCCCGCACAGCTTCCCATTTATTAAATCAACTTTTAAATTTATAGATGATATTTTGTGGCAACCAATGTACTTACTCTTTCAAGAATGCGTGTGTGTGGGGGGGGGGAGCGCATTTTGTGATGTGCCTAGAGTCCTATTCTGTATAAATCGGGCCCTGTGCCAGAGTTAGGCGTGCCCATTTCTAGCTCTATCAGCATTTTGTGTTATATGTATGTATTTGCAAGTGTACATACTCGTATGCTGTAATAAACTACACTTGTTTCCAACAGCTAGTCTGCGTTTCATTTGGACGACCCCTATACACTGAAAGGCCACTTTATTATGACCACCCCTCAGTACTTTGTTGGGCCACCATGCTTGATGAATAGCACTTTCCAGGAGTGTGAGATTGCAGGGTTGTGGATTCAACTGTCTGATGGCTCGCTCAACTTCATCTCACAAATTCTCAATGGGGTTGAGATCTGGAGATTGTGGGGGCCACCTAAGCAAAGTAAACTCACCGGCATGTTCCTGAAACCAATCCTGTAGAATACGAGCTCTATGACAGAACGCATTATCTTGTTGAAAGTAGCCATCGCCATTTGGATAAACCATCCACTTGACAGGATGCACTTGGTCCACAACGATGTTTAGATATGATGTTCCAGTCAGACGTTTATCTACACGAATTGAAGGGCCCAAAGCATGCCAGAAAAACATTCCCCAAACCATAACGTTGCCTCCACAAGCTTGAAGGGTTGTAGCAATGTATTTGGGGTCCATGCTTTCGTGCTGTTTCCGCCAAATTCACATTCTGCCATCGGCATGGTGCAACTGAAAACGTGATTCATCGGACCACATAATTTGTTTCCAATTATCGACTGTCCAATCCTTGTGCTCCTGTGCGGAATGGAGACGTTTTCTCTTGTTAACTGCAGACAGCAAATGTGTTCGAACAGGCTTTCGGCTGCCATATCCCATCCGATGCAGTGTACGGCGAACAGTGCGTGTAGAGATCATTTGAGGGGATCCTTGATTAAGATGGTCTGTAATTTGCTGCACTGTTGCCCTTCTGTTGTCTGTTACCAGTCTGGACACTCTCCGTTCCGCCCGAGCAGTCACTAGTCGATGACGACCACACGTTACACATAGAGGCCCAGTTTTGCTAACAGTCCAGTCTTTAAACACTTTAACAACAGCTGCTCTGGAACATTACACGAATGCGGAGGTTTCTGTGATACTCGCCCCATGGCTCCGCACTCCTACAATCATCCCACGTTGAAAGTCCGTCAAATCGCATTTTTTACCCATCTCGTCACCCAAAAATCACTTCTACTACTGTCGCAAGCACTAAGCTTTCCCTTTTTATACTAGCCTTGCCCTCTGGCGGCAACAGCGTGCAGCCATATCTCATTTCCTTAAAACTGTCAGGTGGTCATAATAAAGTGGCCACTCAGTGTACATCGTTTTATACAGACATTCATAAATTATCGTTCAATTTTGAGCACCAGAGTATTTGTGACCACGGGTGATGACAAAAATAATTCGATTCGCAGTTTTGTAAAGTACTTTTTATTGTTCATTTTTAGTAAAAGATTTCAAATAGTCTATTTACATAATGCTGATTTTTCATGATGTACAATAGAAAGTTCTGTGACAGATAAAGAAGGCTTAATCAGCTCGAGCATGTATTACGTTATTCTAAGCTTCCAGCAGGTGATAATCCACCAAACGAAAAAACATAGATCACACAAAAAAAAAGAAAAAACTTAATGCAAAAACGACGTAAAAAGTAATACTTTTTGACACAGTAGCTTTACAACTCACACAAGAAGAGAAATTTTTTTCATGTTTTGACATTCAGCGACAACACTTTAGGATTCGCGATTTTTGCAGTTCTACTAAAAAATGGAATGGGAAAAATAAAGATTATTTTTTTTCAGTAACGTAATCAGTACATTTACACGAGCTTCTCATTCTTTCGTTACACACAAATTTCACTCTCACACAATGGATAAAAACAAAGCACTATAGGTATATATGCAACGACGAATACAAAATAAAGTCCTTTATTGGTGATAAGGTTAAAGCACTTTTTAATACCTTTTAGATGGCAATGACAGTTCTTCTAGGATAATTTTTTGTTTGAAGTACAATAAAAAGTTTAAAACTGTAGTAATGCACAAAGTTCTGCTTAAAGCTCTGTTACAGCCATCTAACAGGAAAATTAAAGTCGCATAATATCACATAAGTTTGGGCCGATATGAAGATATTAGTTTCAGCTACATTAAGGTAAAAACTCTTTCGGCACATGTAATATCATTCACTCTTCGAAGTATATTTATACATTCCGATACATTACAAGTAATCGACTTTCAAAAAAGGTAATACAATACGAAACAGCAAAATTTCCCCACGGAATTAATGTGGATCTGTCGTAGTGAAATTATTCTTTGTACAAAAACTATTTGCACTAATGTAACTTTCCCAAACTACCATAGTTAAATACGACGGAAACTATTCATAATCAAGATTTGCCTTTTCAAGGGGATGTAATAATAAAAGAAAACATCATTCGGCACTAAAGTGAAATTCACGAATTCATATAAGCGGCTTAAACCTTGATTAATTACCTAGCTAACGTGATAAAAGCGTCCCAGTGAAAAGAATAAACTAAATGTTTTTGCTATCGTTTCTTGTTTTATATATTGCATTGATATGAATCCTTAAAATTTCTTTTTCAGTTTAAGGAGTTGAAAACAATACACTCGCTTTTATCGCAATTTAAAATATACACACTGTTTACACATGCGAACACCAAACGAACGGTGAAATATAGATGGAATTTTGCGGGTTTTACCTTTTTCAAAACAAATGAACAACATTTTGACTTGCATTTGGTGTATACCATTGAAAACAGAAAAGATGGAATCCACAAAAACCAAGTAAAAGTTCACTTTTCCTTTGGGTTCGACACGGATGGTTGATACCTTATTTCTTGCGGAATGCTGCAACAAGTTCTGTTTTTTAGCAGCAGTTATGAAAATTTCAGGTTATACAAATAACCCTTATGGACATAATGAACATTTCAGGTTATACAAATAGTCTTTATGGACATAATCAACATTTCAGGTTATATAAATAACCTGAAATGTTCATAACATTAAGATGTTAAAAAAAATCAGAAAGGTATTTTGTTTCAACTAACGTCTTTTCAGTTCTTGACGGAAACAAGCTCTGAAATGGTTTAGAAAGTTTTTATTCCAGTAAGAGGAAAGCTTACCTTAATTTATGAGAATAAACGCTGAAGAGGAATTTTCTGGATAAGAAACTTTCTACCCAAAGTGATATTATCTAGCACAGACGGCATTTATAGTCCCCTTAGCAGGGATTAAATTTTGCAAATATCTTTCCGGTATTTCAATACTGTTGTTAAGCTAACTCCTCGCTAAATTTAATATTTAGCGTTCGAAGAAATAAGCCGAGAATGATACTTCCTGGAAAATATATTAGAAAACGTGTGAATGGTGAGAGAATGCTGGGAAAGAATATCAACTGTTTTGCCGTAGAAACCCCTAAAGAAAAGAGGAACAATGAATGAAAGGTGGTGATTTGAATTGTACACTTACTTTAAAATGGTAGATAAATAAATATTCTTGCGTTGATATTTTATTGTATTTCTCAGTGGAAAACTAAATCGTCACAAGGAAAAAGTTAATCTAGTTTTAGAAACATTTCGCAGTCGCTGAAAATTGGTTTCTTTTAGCACAACGAAATCAATATTAGTTTCCCTAAGGTAAAATACTTCGATCACAATTGTCTATTTTAGGATTAAAATTTTAAGTAATTTCTCCTTTGGTGCTTTAATCCTAATCAAGATAAATATTATACAATGAACCTTTAACAGTATTCCATCATTTACTTGCATCGCTTGCTTCTGAAAGGACAAAGTTCCTTGCAAAGAACAATACCATCTAGCCAAAAATATTGAACTTTTTTAACCGTAAAACGACTGCACCAGCTGCCGTAAAGTAATTGCTGACCGTGTAATTAAAATTCATGTAATCAAAGCCTCTGCCCAAAAGCTCAGAAAAACAAGTTTCTTCAAGGATAATATATGTTGACTCTTTTAATGGCGACAGAACACCCACCTTCTTGATACATCGTAAATTCAGGTCAAACGAATGTGCTTTTTATAACTTTGAAAATCTCTTCTAGATGTCATTGCGCCCAGTGGGGAAATATTATAACATGACTACGAACATGACGTCGCAGCCACACGCTCTTAATAGGAGTGTTCTGTTTTGTCTTGTTCGATTGCATTCACTTTTGCCAAATATTTTAGCAAATTTTTCATGTTAGGAAATTCAACCTGTTAAATATTTATGAATCAAGAAAAATGTTAACCATTGTCATCGAGACAAAGTATCAAACGAGAAAACTAGCTATTTATAGCAGTAGATGAAAAACTCAAAGTACATGCAGATTACGGTGTTACTTTTCGTGAAACAGAACTGATAAAATATAAAAAAAATGTCTACTTTTAATAAAACTGTAATCGATTTCCATTTATTGCGCTAACTCATATTTGATCAGATATGCAACAATAATCGAACTTAAGTAATAAAATTTATTGCCTCAGATAGAAATTCTGAGAAACCCAGTATAAAAAATTAAGATACATAAGCAATTCTTTTCGCATTTTGTATTTCTTTGAGTTTTCAGCTTTCTTTTTTTTTCGAGGTTTTAGATATAAAACGTAAATGGACAACATTTTCAAACATCTCAAGGTGCTATTCTCCACGAAGTTATTGCAAAACATTCAGTAACAGTAATTCTGTCGCTTTGGGTTCTTTAGAGTATTCATGTTTTGTACCTTCGAAACAATAGCCGTACAAAAAATCTTCTTCGATATTCTTCTGATTTCATAAAAAAAAATTAAATTGGATATCAAACTGTACCTAATTTCTTATAATTTAGGCTCAAAAGTACAAAAAAGTAACAAATATAAAACAACATAATATCATATATATAAGCTTAAAGATTACTTAATCATTTAACTTTGACCTACGTTTTGGGAAAATCTATATATCCTTATCTGAAGTTAAATGGATTTTAAATTACTCCAAAAATTGAAACTTGTCGTCATCAGTGAATGTTTTAAAAGAGTGGAACTGATTAAACGGTGATTTTGGAAAAATATCGTAATCGCAAAATTTAATTACTGTATTTAAATGAAAGAATTAATTTTATTACGGCATTTAGAACTGCATTTTTGGAATGCTTTTGCAGAAAAATGTACAAACGTCCTAATGAAACTTTTTTTCTTCATAAGGATAAGAAATTTGAAAGCTTCAGAAATGTTTTCTTCACAGCAAGTCAGAGTAAACATCCAGTCTTATTCTAAAATCTATGCAGCTTTAAAAATATTCAGTCACTAAGCAGATTCCTTCCCGATTTAAAACAAAATGAATATATAAGCTTTGAACAAGCCACAGAATGCTAAATGACATTAGCACGGTATCGACATCTTACTTTTACTAACGTCATCAGCTCTCCCGAAAAGAGGAGATGGCGACTAACAAAAATCGTAAATGTTTGAATCTACGCTGGTGAATTAATTAGTCTCTGTTTGGATAATTTGACTTTTAAAGCAATTCACTGCTCTTCTCCATTACCCGTTTGTGCATTTTCAATTCATCTTTTTTTTTTAATTAAAACATACTTCATATTTTTTCCACATGGGAGGCATCTAAAATAAACCAAATTTTTTTTCTCACTGTTTTCAAGTCATTTCATATCCAGCTCTTCACAGAACAATTTTCTTAGATGTTTCAGTAGTCCAGCTAACTTTTGAGATCTTTCAAATGCACATTCAAAAGTTTCATATGTTTATTATTATTATTATTGGATTGGGGTTTAACGACCACACCACGAGCAACTCACTGGGTTATAAGCCTTCGGTCTTCTCTAATTTAGGGCCATTGAGTCCAAGGGAAGGAATGAGCCCATACCGTAAGACAAACACAACATCTTTGCCTCACCGGGATTCCAACCCGGACGTTCTGGGACGAATGGTCACAAGCCAGCGCTTAGAGCACTGCGCCACCGGGGCTGCGATATATATATATATATATATATATATACACGCAACTAAACGTTGAAAAAATACGGTGGTGGCAAACAAACATAAGTGAGCACTTCAAGTTCCACCAGGGAACGTATAAAGGAACACATAAGGTGCATATGCATAACGCACCACTGAAAGCCTGAGCTTTAATTATGTGACTCATAACCAGTCACCTAAAGTACAGTTACAGGATGCATAACTGAACCCCGAAGATGCGCTTACGAGACGCGTGTCTGAAAACCTGTAATAAATCTATGAGAAGCAGAACAGCTAAAGTCAGGTTTATGACAAACAACAGAACTAAGCTGCAGGCATGGGACTTAGAGATGAACACTTAATGTATAGTTACGAAACACATGACTGAATTCTAAAAGTTTCACACAAAGCAAGCATAACTGAATACTTTAAACCATAGAATTCTATTCATTTCCGCTTTTGAGAAACAGAAAATTATTAATTTAAACTGTAGAGATTTTTTAATTTCGGTTCTCAGCTAAAGATGGGAAGTGAATGCTGCACAGTTAACAATTTAGTTAAATCACGAAGAACCATCTTTAAAACCTAAAGCAAAAATCATAATTTCTATTCACATATATAATAAGCCAACACTTTTCTTTCTAAACTGTGTTTACGCTAAGGTGATTCGTGATACAAAACCAGAACTAGAATTTTTCATCCAGGTAACTGGCGCCTTAAGCTTTTCTTTTATAAGGAAAATTCATATGAATAATATTTGAAAAGAACGGTAGAATTATATTTTTACTAATTTCACAATATTTCAGCAAAAAAACATTCTGACATGTTGAGGTCCCTGAGTCATAAAAGACAGTTTTTCCTTTATTTGTGTGCAGAAATTGACGATATTCTGCATAAATCGAATGACAAAATCGATGTTTCTAAATTTTGCATCGTCTACATACACAAATCCATACTGAGATGCCAGTTAATTAGGTACATCTCTCCTCGTCATACAAATGGCTCACTTTAACGCCTGAAATAAATGGAATGGCAAAATCGATGTTTCTAAATTTTGCATCGTCTACATACACAAATCCATACTGAGATGCCAGTTTATTAGGTACATCTCTCCTCGTCATACAAATGGCTCACTTTAACCCCTGAAATAAATGGAATGGCAAAATCGATGTTTCTAAATTTTGCATCGTCTACATACACTAATCCATACTGAGATGCCAGTTTATTAGGTACATCTCTCCTCGTCATACAAATGGCTCACTTTAACGCCTGAAATAAATGGAATGGCAAAATCGATGTTTCTAAATTTTGCATCGTCTACATACACTAATCCATACTGAGATGCCAGTTTATTAGGTACATCTCTCCTCGTCATACAAATGGATCACTTTAACGCCTGCAGCGCTATGTGTGCACGGTGTGCAGTGTAATCAAGAAGATACTCAGCAGAAATTTTCTGATCAGTCTGCTAGAGATATCGTGGTCCACAATAACTCTGCTGGAGGTCTGTGGGCAAGATAACTACAAGATGTGAAAAACAATAAAAATTTGCAGAGAGAGAGAAACTTAAAAAAAAAGCTGGCCTAGGTACTACAGCAATTGCAACGATAACTAGGATCAGGAAGCCAAGATACTACAGCAAATGAAATGATAACTAGGACCGGGAACGCTTTGCCCTATGTTCCTAGAATTTTGCCTCCGTTTTCAAGCTGAAACATAAAGATTTATGGAATAAAATTTTATCTAGCAGCAATACAGGACTGAGGATACATCTATAGAAAAAGTAATTACGATCCGGAGAGAAATCTTCGCCCCGTCCTACTTCCGTTTTCGGAATTTTTTTCTCCATTTTCGATTTTAAATACAAATATTTATATAATTAAATTATATCGAAACAATAATACAGAACAAAATATCGCTGGGAAAAAATAGCGGGAGAAATCGTTGTTGCCTTCTGCTTAAGTTGTCGAAAATGTTTGCGTCCATTTTGTGATTACCGGAGAAATTTTCGCTTCGTCCAACTTCCTTTACCAAAAAAATTTTGTTCATCTTCCATCATAAATACAAATATTTATGTAATAATATAATACCTAACAGCCATAAGGGGCAAAGTAGACATCGCATCGCGAGAAAATTAATTTAAGATTACTTGGCTCCATCTAACTTCCATTTTTGGAAATTGTTATATCCATTTTTCAAATTAAAAAGCAAACATTTATACTGGACAGAAGAGAACATCACGAGAAAAAGAAACGATTACGGGTGAAATCTTCGCTCCGTCTAACTTCTTCTTTCGAAAAGTTTCGAAATCCGGAAAACTTGCATCTACGCACGAGAGTCTGCATAAGAGAATTTAATAGGTGTCTGGGGATATGGTTCTTGCTTTCAAGAACAAAATAAAATCTGGAACTTACGTCATCCATCGCTGCGATTCTACTACGGGAAGGGAGACCAGCTTATTGAGCATCAGTTACCGTTTGATAAAAGGTCGTAATGGGCAAAACGAGTAATCTGAACGACTGTATACGTGGTACGATATTTGAAGATATGTATACCGATCCAAGAGTCTTCCAAACCGCCGAACTCCTACGCTGAAGCAACGTGTACTGGTCCAAGAGTCTTCTAAACTGCTGCACTCCTTTGGCTGAAGCCACATGTACCTGTCCAAGAATCTTCCAAACGGCCGCACTGCTACGCTGAAGCCACGTGTACCGGTCTAATAGCCTTCTAAACGGCCGCATTTCTCGGCCGCACTCCTTGGCTGAAGCCACGTGTACCTGTCCAAGAGTCTTCCAAACGACCGCACTCCTGGGCTGAAGAAACGTGTACTGGTCCAAGAGTCTTCCAAACGGCCGCACTCCTGGGCTGAAGCCACGTGTACCGGTCCAAGAGTCTTCTAAATGGTCGCACTCCTTGGTTTTTCACACACAACCGCAGCGAGCGTTTACCATGAATGGTGCGACACTCAAAAGACGTCCGATAATCGCTTGAACGAAAATAGCTGATGCGTCAGAGAGGGTGAAAAGAGTCTAGAGAGAAACGTGCAAGCGAGAAGACGGGCCATAACGCGCCAAACCACTGCCCAACTAAATATTGATGGACTGAGGATAATCTTCGGGTGCACTACGTATTGGACTATGTCGCGGAATGAATATGAACATAAATAAACGTTTAAAATGTGAGTTTACCTAGAGCACCAAGATTACGTGAAGCTTGATTGCTTATCGTAGCAGGTTCGTTTTAGTTGAAACCTTGGATAGCTTAACCTTTAATGTCCCTAATTAGGCACAGGGAATGCCACTTTTAAAATACATGTAGAGATTCAGTGGAAACAATGTACTTACGGAAAGATTCACTTCCTTTATTTTATCCAAGATTGGTCACTTTAGCAATTAGCATAATGAGTCATAACACTCGCAGTGTGAAACACTCTTCAAACATAATAAACTCGGCAACAGGTTACTACTGCAATCTCGAAGTAATATCAAGATCAGCTTTCAACAAACCCGTGCCCCAAAAATGAGAGACCCAAAACACCAACTGACCACTCAATAACTGTTAACGTCAAAACAGCAATTTTACATACACAGTGCGACAATTAAATAATGTGAATGATTTTATTTTAAATCCCTATAAAACAGGCTTGGTGTTTTCATAAGCGATTTATCAGCTATGCGGTGGCAACAGCGTTTGCGTTAAAATGTGCAGATGATTATTTACGCTGCGCATGACGTCATTCGGTGGAAGAACAATATCACACCTCTTCCATGAAGCAGAAAGCATATATCCGGTTGTGTTTGAAAATCGGTAAAACGGCATCTCAGACAGTTGAATTGTTGTGTGATGTGTAACGGGCTGACTACCTCTCTCGTGCACAAATATTGCGATGTTTTAAGGATGGGATGAAATATATAAAAAATGACGAAAAACCCGGACGCTCGTTTCAACGCTCATGTCTGAACTCATTAAGAAAGTTCGCGAAAGGATAAAAAGTGGTTGTTGTGTGACCTTGAGGATGCTGCAATGTGTGCTTGATGCTAGTAAGGTGACTATTCGTCAACCTTTAGTGCAAGATTTGACTGGGTGGGAGTGTTTGATCTCGTTTTGTTCAGCATTCTTTGTCAGACGACCAGAAACATGCACGAGTGGAGTACGCAAAAAGCATTCTAGAGACTGCAGAAACAATCCAACATTTGCACCAAAGCACTGCGGCAGTTGACGAGACATTGTGTTTTCGTTATGATCCTGAGCGAAGCGTTAGAGGACTCAGTGGATGCCGCCACAGTTACCCAAAGGAAAGAAGATCGGGGTACAGGAGTCCAAAATCAAGATAATGCTTGTGTGCTTTTACGACAGCAAGAGAATTCCGCATCACGGGTTCATTCCTGAAGGTACAACTGTCACTGCCAATGCTTTAGCATCCATTTTGGAACGATTGTGGAAGTGGATTGTTCGTGTCAGGTCTGAGCACAAGAACGGGCAATGGGGTCTTCTCCACGATAATGCACACCTTCATTTAATGATTGTGGAAGAGAACTGTTCGTGTCAGGCCTGATCACAAGAACGGGCAGTGGCTTCTTCTCCACGATAATGCACATCTCCATTTAACGATTGTGGAAGAGGATTGTTCGTGTCAGGCTTGAGCACAAGAACGGGCAATGGTTTCTTCTCCACGGTAATGCACACCTCCATTTAACGATTGTAGAAGAGGATTATTCGTATCAGGCTTGAGTACAAGAACGGGCAATGGTTTCTTTTCCACGGTAATACACACCTCCATTTAACTATTGTAGAAGAGGATTATACGTGTCAGGCTTGAGTACAAGAACGGGCAATGGTTTCTTCTCCACGATAATGCACACCTCCATTTTACGATTGTAAAATAGGATTGTTCGTGTCAGGCTTTAGTACAAGAACGGGCAATGGTTTCTTCTCCACGATAATGCACACCTCCATTTAACGATTGTGGAAGAGGATTGTTCGTGTCAAGCCTGAGCATAAGAACGGGCAATGGCTTTTTCTCCATGGCAATGCTTACACCTTCATTTTGGAACGATTGTCGGAGAGGATTGTTCGTGTCAGGCCTGAGCGCAAGAACTGGCAATGGTTTCTTCTCCACGATAATGCACACCTCCATTTAACGATTGTAGAAGAGGATTGTGATTGTTCGTGTCAGGCTTGAGTACAAGAACGGGCCATGGTTTCTTCTTCACGATAACGCACATATCCATTTAGCGATTGTGGAAGAGGATAGTTCGTGTCAGGCCTGAGCACAAGAGCGGGCAATGGCTTCTTCTCCACGGTAATGCTTACACCTCCATTTTGGAACGATTGTGAAAGAGGATTGTTCGTGTCAGGCCTGAGCACAAGAACGGGCAATGGTTTCTTCTCCACGATAATGCACCCACACACAGAGCAGTCAGTGTACAGCAATTTCTGGCACGATAACAAATGTGTGTACTCAACCATTCTCTAGATTTGTCACAGTGTGACTACTTTCTATTCGCTAAATTAAATCTGCCTTTAAAAGGAAAATTTTTTGCAAGACATTGAAGAAACACAAAGAACTGTGACATCAGCTCTTCACTCCATGCCAAAAGATGACCTCTGCAAGTTCTTCTTTCGTTAGCTGATCGTGTCGCTTCTTGTATTAACGCAGGAGGAATGAATGTACTTCGAATAAAATATATTCGTTTAGATCCCTTAAGTTTTCCTGCTTTTCCATTTTTTTAAAAATTCAATCTCATTATTTAATTGCGCACTGTGTAGCTTAATTAGAAAGCATTGGACCACAAACAGCTACAACGTCACCCAGTTCCAAAACAGCAGAACGTCAGTCAGCCTGAAAATGCATCGCGAGTCTCGTTCTCATTTCTTCTTTTCTCAAACGTCATCAACCTGCCATCTCATTGCAGTTGGCACAAAAACATTCTGTCGAGAGTGGAAAATGCTTAAGGAGAACTAACTAAATTTCCACAAATACATGAATTAAAAAGGAAAGTTTGCATACGCTACACATGTCATCAATTTTCTTTGACACCTCTGATCTACCAGCTGCTTTATTCTACAGGATCGCCGAAAGGTTTTCCTGAAACTAGAAGAAACAGAAACTTTGAAAAGGGAAATGCCGTTGAAAGACTGACATTTATGGGCAACTTTGCTGGATGCCATTTTCAGGTATTTTCCATTACCTCACACAACTAATTTTCTACATGTGGTCTGATGCTCGACGAGGTGGTTGCATGCTTTACACCGCGGTCACGTGGCATCTCACGTGTTGGAGTGAGTCATTTTTTATTGGTGGTTTAACGACCACCGTGAGCAACTCAATGGGCTACAAGCAGTCACCCGTCCCTAATTTAGGGCCACTGGTTCTAGGGAATGGAGAGATCCAGTGCCGTAAGACAAACACAACATCCATGTCTCACCGGGATTCGAACCCGAACCCCTTTCGGACGAATGATCAGAGGACATCGCTTAGACCACTGCCTCACCGGGGCTGCGGAGTGAGTCATTTATGTAACGAGGATAGGTGTCTCCAATAAACTGATATCGTAGTGTTGTAGACCTCTCCTCATTATTGAGAACTAGGAATTTATAAGCACAACTGCAAGAATTTAAATAACGAAATTTAAAACAGAAAAAAGAAATCGCTCCAATCGGGTACCTACGTCACAGTAAATAAATTTTCGAAACTCAAAAGGAAAAATTTTCTTAAAAAAAACATTGCGACGACAGATAACACATTGATTACTATAAGTACATTCGGCTTCTGTAAACATGAATATTGATTTAATGAATTCATTCTAATAGATAGTTTGCATAAAGTTATAGGTATTGACTATATTTCGGGTATTATACGTATCACAGAGAGATTTCGAAGCTTGGAATGAACATTTGCGACATATCGAATAAGAAATTTCATAATAATAGATATCAAATTATGTGGAGAGATATCTTTCCACGACAGAAATAACGTAATGTACAAGATGAGCAGCAATATGAATTAGATTTGCTATTTACATTGAACAACAAATTGTGAAAGCAGAAACCGGAAGTGACGTTTGCAAGTGAGCTGTCAAGAAACAGAGATTTCACGCCGCACAAGAGAAAGGAAAGCCCATTTGACCTTAGTATTTAATGTTCCACACTATTTGAAAAGCCAAAATTAAACGTATTGAAATAGGGTGACTTCTTTTTTTTTTTTTTTTTTTTTTTGAAAAGAAAGCTGAAAAATCATTTGGTATTTTCTATGCCTATATAAATCAGTCGTTGTTAAAAGAAGTCGAAAAACATTTCAAGTTGTGTTAAAGGTTTCTTAGAAACGGCGCAATAATATTAAACTGAAAAAAATCATAGCCAAAATTGAAAGATGACTCACACGACAAATGAAATAAAATCCCGAATAAAAGAAAGACAAAACATTAAATTTGGAAAATTTAGCAAAACTGAAACTGAAACGTGCAAGTGGCATCCCGAAAGTAATGCTTCCACCTTAATAACTTTTGAAATTTTGAAATGATTTTAATGAAACTGCACTGGCATATACTATGATATGTTACCAATGCGGGAACAAATTTTTGCCACAATCAGAAATAAAGATCATGACAGACAGGAAAAAGAAGCGAGCCGTAATTGAATTCCTGGAAAAAGAGGCATGTCAGGCTCCAGAAATCCACAGAAGACTCCTGGCTGTATATGAGCTGATATCGGTAATTTCCGAAGATGGATGAAGAAGTTTCGAGAGGGAGAAAGTTCAGTGTTGGCAAACAACGGAGTGGAAGACCCACAACTGCAGTGACAGATGCCAACAGGCAAAGAGTGAAAGACCTCATCACAGCTGATCGCCTTGTCACCATCTAGGAGTTGCAACAGTAAACAGTGTTCACTATGTGCAGACATTAAAGAAGCTAAAAGAAGATATCAGAAGGGAAAAGACGTGATGTTTCACTTCATAGTGTTGATTTACACCACGATAACGCACGTCCCCACACCTCAATGCAGACTTCACAACTTATTGCCAAAATGGGGTGGACGGTGATGCCCAACCCCCTACAGTCCTGATTTGGCTCCCTCATACTTTTTCCTGTTTGCCCCTTTGAAAAACACCCTTCGTGGGGAACGTTTCAACGATGTAACAGAGATAAACTGGCTGTGAACTCATGGGTGAAACGAATTTTTCCCAAAATGCATTTTACCAATGGGTTCAAAGATGGCGGAAATTCATAAAAAGTGATGGACAATACTTTGAATAGGCTAACATTATTACCAATATGTCCAAGTATTTTGCCACAAATTTTCACATTTTTGCTGCTACAAATAAAAATCTTATGACGGACGAGGCATTAATTTCAGGATGCCCTTTGTACTGTGTAATGAATGCAAGATAACTGAAAGTGAGAAATTAAATAAATGACGCAGAAAGGTGGGAAAGTATCCCAAAGGAAATATGGCGAAGACAAAAAAAAAATCGGAAATATTTTTGCGGAAATCTAAATTAAATATTTTGGAAATCATATGTACTGACAATCAGCAACTCCACAATTCTGACAGTAAATAAAAACAAATTTAAAGTAAAAAAAAATTCTTGGATTTAACTTCCTCAGTAACCCACGAAATTCGTTTTTCAATCGGTCTGCGAATTGTCGAATACGGACAATTAATTTATTTTCCCATGAAGTCTTCATTTCCATAGATTTATTTAATAATTTCTTTTCTTGAGAAAGAGTGCTCAATAATTTGACTCCTGTAGAGATTTCTTATGCAAGAGAAACTGAATTTTCAGCGGCTCGTGAGGTGAAATATCGATTAGAGTTCGATATCGAATATAAGGTAAGATCCAGTTTAAATAACTTACATAGATTTCAAATAAAACTGTGCAACAGTAAGCATTTACAAACTGAGGGAGTTTCAGCTCAACGTAACAACACTTGTTTGGGATCTGGAATTCTGGATACAAAATACACTTTCAGAGTAGCATGAAAAGGTAAAAATCGTATTGATCAGCTTTAGGTGGGAGTTTTATTTATCGAGAAAAAAGATACCGGGAATATTGAAAGTTCAAAAATTTTTCCATTTGCAGAATTTCTGCTGTCTTTCACTCCCTGGGTTTAATTACCTTCATTCCGAAGTACGATAAAATTAAATTTAATTCTGGGATAAATACATTAAAAATACGTTTTATCGGCGTATTTTTAATGTATTTATCCCAGAATTAAATAAATATTCTGTATATATATATGTGTCTAGAGTTCTAGTAAATATCTGTTTAGATAAAAAGATGCTTTGATACGTCGAAGAAAGAGTGAAAAACACGCGCAGGTCGCATAGAAGGCAAAATATTGCTTTCAAAATGAAAGTGAAAAAGTAAATACAAGATCAGAAAAAAGATGCTAATATCACTCGTCTTATATTCGAACATATTTCTTACAAATCAAATTCAAAGTTTCACAAAATTAAAAAAAAATAAGAAAAAACAATAGATTTCTGATTGGTACAAAAGCAGTCAAACAAAGTAAGCATAACTAGCTATAATTTATAGAGCTGAGAAAAAATTACTAAGTACTTTAAACTAGCTTTACTTATAGAATAATGAGCAATTAATATTAAAAATGTAAGAGTACATATTTATGTAGAAGAAGCTAATCTGAAAAATGAGCTACCTAAAATTTTACTAAATTACAGTGCGCGCTGCTAAACTAAGTTATTAAACTAAATTTTCATGGAATGACCAGTACCATAGGCAGTATCATTTTATCATAACAAACATTTGTACTTGTTTCATCATCGGCAGATCTATTAGAAGTATCTAGGCCGGCTAATATAGGCAATTAAATTGTACTTACGGATTATCCGCCACTATAAGGCGTTATGTCTTTTAAAACTATGAATTTTACTATTTTGAACTATGTAAGTACTGCTATTTTACGTAGTAACTCTTTAAAAAGAGTATGTGCCAGAGAAAATTAGTTTGAACCCAAAGCAGTATTTGGACGAACAAGTTTTTTTTAAGTGCTGTTAAATTTGTTTCGTGTTTTCCTGGAAAAAACAAAGAGCTAGTGCTATGATTTTAAATGCAAAACAACTCAATTATTATCTATATTACAACGAATTAGTGTGTCTACAAAACATAGTGAAATAGTGTTGCTCTACTATAATAAGAAAACAGAATCGTGTTGCAAATATGTTCTCCTTTAAGTTGGAACACATTTTTTAAAAAAATGGGTATGAATACGGAGCGAACTATGGAGAGAAAAAAACTGCTCTAAAAATTATCGTTTAACCTTGCAGAAGCGCCCACCATTTTGACTGCATGAGCCTTTAGGATAGATATGAAAATTAACAGCAAGCAAAATCAGACAATACGACATTTTGTAACCACAAATCATTTACTTAAGACCATTAGTTCTAGGGGGAAAATATTTCTCATCTTGATAATTGTAGAAACGAAAAAAGTAATGAGTTGATTACTATATATCTCGAACGATATTGAATTCGATCAAATGCACACAAAGATGAAACAAAATGAGTAGATTCAGTACATTTGGTCGCATAACTGCTCTTTCACCGTATTCATGTATTCCTAATAGCGTGCAACATAAGAAGGAACTGGAATTCCTTTTAATTGGAAATAAATCAGTTTGACTCAAGTCAATTTTCTATCAGTTTGACACGGAATTTGAGAAATAACAACTAACAAATAAGAAAACGAAACGTCTATCTGATCTGAATATTAAGAGTTCAGTTTTGAAACAGACTTCACCGTAACGCATGTAGTCAACCAACAGATAAATTCATGGTAATAAAATGACGTAAGTGCTTTATAAAGGATTTGAAACCGAAAAAAAATAGTTATTGCGTACTTTCGGAAAATTTATAATCACAATACAAAAAATTTTTGGAAATTCAATGGATTTTTTAATCGTAGTTTGGCACAGCGAAGCACAGAAAAGAAAAACACAAAAAGTAATTATGTATACACGCACTTTTGAAGAAACTTCCCAATAACTCCTTAAATGTTCTCAGAATGTTTTCAGAGAACATAACATAAATGCAGTGCTGCTCAAGCTCTGAATCTCGACTCACTAGAGATCGCCACGTCTACACAGAGGATTGAAAATCTCTGAAGATTTATATTTAAAATATGATGTCATTTAAACGGAATTCCATAAAAAACTGATTAAAATAAATCAAAGTTATAGACTTGGACATCATTTGGTCAAAGGAAAAAAATATGAATCGCTAATTCGACTTGTCTCTGAAGAAATACAGTCGACTTTCGATAATGAAGGGAGTCAGGAAAAATACGGAGCTGCGGAATAAAGAAATTTATTTGCTTTTCTGACAGATTTTCTTATAATATGTATGTTTTCGAGATTGCTGAAAATTCGAGTTATTGAATTATCGAAGGTCGACCGCATTAGCAAAATATTAAATTTTCTTCTTCTATTCAAGTTAACCTTATAAAACCATTCCATGTTAGACTTGGTATGTATATTTTCTCTAACTTTTTTGGGCATAGCCATTGATCACTTTGACATGCTAAACCTACATTAATTAATCTGCGACTCTCAGATGTAGGATACCCAAATCTAAAAGTCACAGTTCAATGTTGCAAATTTATATCTATATTAGCTACATGTTGTGTAGCATGTAAAGGTTTAAATTAGGAAGGGCAAATAAAAAAATAAATTTAATAAAATTATGTTCTTCAGTTTGATTCCAATCAAATTACAGCATTCACGTTTGGTTGTACTGTTATATTTTTTTTTATATTTTACGAGTGCGCTATCAAGAAATCGGGAAATAGGAATTTGTAAAAAAACAGTAAACGGAATACATTTTAATTTGCAATTAAATCATTTTGACTGCGGAACTCAGCTGTAAAAAGAGTATATATTTTAATTTAACCATATGTAGAGTATATTTTTAATTTACTATATATATTTATATATATGTACAAGCTGTGAACATGTACGATGATAAAATATACACATTCGTACAGAATGGACAGCCCCAGCGAAAAAAAAAAAAAAATTGGAGACCATTCAATAATAAGCAAAAGAAAGTACTGTCGAATGTGTATCGGAAACACATTAGAAAATGATATCTTTATGGAATACTCAATAATGTGGTTATATTATTAAGTTTCCATATATATGGTTTTGCAATTTTAAGGCGGGTATTATGTAAATTAAATTATTTTGTTAAGGTGTATATAAAAATTTGCACCGTTGCCAGGGTTTACTACATAAGTTTCTGACAATCCACCAATTTAACATTGTATACTTGCACGAAAGTTTCTTCATAATATACGAGCCAGTGATATAGCATAAAATGGATAGTGCAATGCAACTATAAGAGATCATTTATTCAACAGTTCTTGACATCAGGAATCTCTGAATGAGTAAAAATCCCATAAAGTAAAACTTCCACAATGTGCCAGCAAATGCTGTGTTTGCAAGAAACAAAATATGGTTGCTATAAAACGTCGGCGTTTGAATTTCTGCATCTCAAAAAACGGCAGATGCTAATTTTTTTAAACAAGTATTGAAACAGTAGAATATATCGGCGTCATCCATAGCAAGGTTCTTCAAAAGGTGTTGCCATGTATAAGAGCAACTCATTTCAAAGCAAGTATGATGTACTACAGAGTAGTTTAGCGAAAAGAGAACAAATCGTTGCCCGAAACCGTTTAAACGCACTTTAACAGAATATATCAAGATCATCATAAGCCTCGAGCTAATATTTGAAGCAAAACAATATCTCCAAAAATCAGCTGACTTTGCGGACTTTGATGAATCCTAGATTTCAAATAACACGCAAATTGCTGAGATTAAAGCGATTCAACTTTGAAAGCACAATGTTGGCGGCCAGTAGAGGGGCAAAAAGTATCTAACTAATAATACTGATTTAGCATGAACTAATCCAGGCGTGGTAATAATCACGTGATATCTTCTGGATTTAAAATGGTGAATGATTTAAGTTAAGTGCCTGATATCAACAGTAGTTACCTGCCGCGATGCGCCTGAATAAAGTCCATTGGCAGCCAAAATTGAGCTTCCAACTGTGATGTAGTATATGCCTTTTGCGCTAACTACACACAAACACCGGGGCAAATTTTCTGCGTGATAGATCTGGTGGGTATTTGTTGGCAATACTGTGATTTTAAGAATTATGCCAGCATCTTGTTTAACATTATTCCTAACTCTATCAGTATTTTTACAAAATGTTTCTCAGTTACTTTATTTAGTTATATGTTAAAAGAACAACTTATGGCAGTGATGATATGTTCAGAATAATAAGAACTAGAAAGTTAAAACACATTAATTGATACGTCTAGCACACATAATTTCTATCTCTTTTGCGAAAGTACGTTTTCACGGTAATGTACATATTATAATATCGGTGCTTCATTTCTTTTACTTAAAAGCGCTTAAATTGATGGCAAAAGGAGAAGTACTATAAATTGCGGCATGATAACTTTTACACTTCAATATCTGATTATTACTTAAGAAGAATTTGTGCAAAAAAGTGCTGATAAGTTTCTGCTTCATCCTTTAACTCCATGGAGAAGATCACAACTTAATAAAACTGCTCTTCAAAATACATTTCATAAGATTTTGTCTTCACAAAGGTAATGCGATATCTTTATTGACTGCATTGCAAAAAAGTTCATTCAATGTTCAGCAAATGAATTTTTGACAATTCTTTTTGCAAAAAAATTTGCTTTTAAGAAACACTTATCGTACCTGATTTCATATATTTTACGATAAACCTCAGCCGCATCCCTCTTTGAAATGTTTGACTTCACAAAATATTTTCAGAAGGTCTGAGGAAATACTATACATATATTCAGTAGATAATACTTATCTTCATTCGCATGTAACAGCAGTGCAGCTCATCACCATTGCTTTTCTTATATTTTGCTGAAACAATTTGCTTCTGATAAAAAAGCTTATCACATCTGATTTCTTTTTTCTTATTTGTAAAAAAACCTCAGCTATTTCACTCTTAGAAATGTTTGACTTCACAAAATTCTTTCAGAATATATGAAGAAATTCAGATCTCTCATAAGAATCTTTCTTCACAAGTAATAACCGTGCAATAAATGATGATTGCTTTCCTTCCCTTGTAGTAATTATTCAGTTGGTGATAGTTTCCCTTTTAACACTGAGAAATTATTGAGTGGATGATGAGAGAGTGCTTCACAAATAAATATTATTCAGTAGATGACAAATATTTTCCTTTTAACATACAGAAATTAAGTGGACTGTAAGTGCTTTCCTTTATACGTAATATTTATTTAATGAATGATAATTTCCTTTTCTTTAGTAACTATTTATTAGATGATATTTTATTACTTCACACATGGGAATTCTTAGTGGATATTGAGTGCTTTCCTTCAGATGCAATAATTATTTTTTAAAAGGGGATAAATACTTTACTTCATATGAAGTCATTGTTTGGTAAATATTATTGCTTTCGTTCTCTTGTAATTATTATTCAATAGATTATAACTGTTTTACTTCAGACATACTAAACACTTTCCATCACAATTTAAATTGTTCAGCAGAAAATAAGTATTTTCAATTATACGCAGTAACTGTTGCTAATCTTTGCTATTCAGTGAAGAACAACTTCTTCCCTTTTTTCGAAGGAATTATTTATTAGATAATAAATACTTTCCTTCACATACAAGAATTGAGTGTATTATAGACAACATTCGTCAACGTCGTAATTACCTAATTTCTTTTTATTAAATTAATTATCTTAAAATTAATTTAATAGGTGATAAGTGATTTCCTTTACGTGAAGCAATTATCTAGAGCAACGTTTTCGAAACTATGGGTCGCGACTCACTGGTGTATCGGGATCCAAATTTTGATGGGCCGCGAAAAATTTGTGAAATGTGAAAAATGTTTCATTATTTGAAAATACAGCAAATTATCAAAAAAGACAGAAAAATGGGAAAGAATAAGGTCGTAATATATACAGAGAAGAGAATCTGACTTCATGTTCGCGCTTGGATACGCAATCCATCACTGCGTACTAGTGTTGCCATCTAACGTTAACATCGTAAATCTGGATAGGCAACCATCCACAGCTCAGTGCTGCCATCTAACGACCACAGTGCACATATAACACGAGAACCTACTTGACGCTGCCATTTAGACGTGTCATTATAGATATTTAAGTAAGACCGGCTTCTCTAGAGTCCAGTTTGGATACAAAAGTGCGTGCGATAACATCGAAGCGATGTAAACAGAAGTTCATAGTCTTCGTGAAGTCGTAGTATACGCTGATAAGTGGTTGGCAAAGAAGCCGACAGATACGCAAAATGCTGGAGTTGAAGAAAAAGAAAACAGAAAGAACCACACAGCGCACGAAACGGACAATCAGAGGAAAATAATTGAAGTCCGCAAAGAGGAGGCCTCAACAACGAGTTCCAAGCAATCAAAACAAAGTGATGAGGAAAAATATGGTATCTTAAAAATCAGATTTGACTCCCGTCAACGTGGACGTCGATGCCGTCATCAACAAAAAACGAAAATGAGTGCATTTTTCGCACACTTCATAATTATGAGAAATAGATTCATTTTTTTAGTAGAATTATATTCAGGGAGAAATCTACCAACCAGTAGTGATAAATACTTAGATAAAAAAAATCATTAGCGTTTTTTTTAAAGTCACACAAAATAATAAATTAAAAAAGAAGGTAGTAAAAATATCTGCATTAAAATATGTTCTCGCCTCATTTCCATTATAGGTAGGCGAGTCTCAAAAATTGGGTCGTTCTAAAAATTGAGTCGCAGTTCTGAAAATTTTGGAAGGCACTTAGTTAAAGAATTTTAATTTTTCTTCACACGGAACAACTAATCTATTGCCACGTTAGGGTCCAAGGAATTACCGTGTGTTATGTAGATCGCAGGAAATACTATTTTAGAGAAAAATGAGAGTAAAATATGTTAGGTGATTGTAATGCAGTTAAGATTCTTCTCAGCACTTTGTTTGCATAACACTTTGCGTTTATACTAGAGCTTTATGTGAGTTTCTTGTAAAATATTTTGTTTGGGAAAATGTGGTTCATGGAGTCTTAACAAATAGCAACAGCTTTACTAAGATGTTAGCTGAAAATATATTGCATTAAAAATTCCAGGTTTACATAGAAGGAAGTCAAGAAAACTTCAATAAACCTGAGGTATTTGTGGAATTCTTACTTTAAATTTTTTGTGAAAGCTCAAAATCTGTACATTGAGTAAAAGAAGATATTTCAATGATTACTCAAAATTGGTAGTTATTTAATCTTACAATGCTTCTGCAAAGCCAGAAATGAAGCTAATTAAACTTTCCAGTAAAGAAAATTTGAACATGGATCGCATTTCTTTCACATAAAACTTTATGTCGTGGTAAATTGGTTAAGTTCTTAGTTTTGGCATCATTCCGCTGAAAGAAACTGCAGTATCATCGGTATTGTACTGTCCTGGTGACATCAAGCTTGTAATGCTTCATTACCTTAAATAAAGTCCGTTAATATTTTCAAGCACTTTCCTCTTAAAATAACTATTTCTGTAAAAACATTTCTCAATTCTGTTTTTTATTCTGCTAAATTTCCTATAACATCGTCGCTGATCGTTTCTTCATTTTTTGCTTCGTTCATCTAGAATTTTCTTCCAGTACCTCATTTATTTTGAATACATCAATTCAAAGTATTTCAATGTAATGAATATAATCTTGCGCAGCTTTTGATATCTTTTTATAAGTCTATATTTTTAGAAGGAAATTGAAGAGACATTATATCATCATAAGTGTAATTGTTTGATATGTCTTTAATATTTTCCTTTCTTTACTGTAAAGTCGATAGTTTTCTTCGCAGTAAATACTGAGTCTTAATATTAAAAAAAAGAAAACAAAGGTTAATTCCACTCTTGAAAATGAAATGTTCAGTCTTCCATGTTTTGCACTTTATCATAAATTTGTGATATGGGTGATTGAATTTATCTTGTTTTCCAATTTGATACAATTTTCAGTACTTCCTAAGAGCAAACATTTCTTTTCTCTGTTTTATTTTCTAGACTGAACCACGAGATTTAAGAAATTTAATCATATTGGCTGTTTCTGCTTCGAAATCATCATTCAATTTCTTTGCTTCTTATTCCATGCAGTTATCTGTCATTTTGCACATTCCTCCTGCACACCAATACGTCCTTTTCATCGTAATTTTATATTCCTGACGAATACTTGCAGATTTGTTTTTTTAGACACCAACAGAAGTATTAACTTTGGCTTTACATATTACGAGTATTATCTACGGCTGTGAAGTGACTAGTTATTGGTTTGAAACATACCAATTTCATTTCAATCCTTTCACACAACACGTCGTTTTCTACAGCTAATCGTTTCTATTCATTTGAAATCCGAATAGTGCAAAACAATGGCCATAGAGTGAAGATAAAACTCTAATAAAATCTTTAAATTGTGGTTACACGTTGATTTATCTTCAAACTGTGGTTATAATAAGGCAGACACCCTGATAACACACTAGTTTAAAGTCTAGGGAAGAGATCCAGCGCAGAGTTAGACAAGAATTCCTACTGATATTGAGTTATTGAGAGTAAAAATCCATGGTCTAATACTATTTTGAAGAACTTTTGATCTGTAAGTAACTAAGTATTCTGAAAACTTAGTAATGTCTCACATGTGTATCTTTTCTCTAGCGAACGTTTTTTTTTTGTTGTTTTTTTATGTAACTTACCCAAAAAGATGTTTAATTTCGATGAACAGAAATATGTATGGACACATTTTAAAAATATATTGGGCCTTGTGAAACATTTTGTTTATACCTCTCTTCCATTCTTTATCTCATTCGAAGATTTCATGCGACAACGAATATCGCTGGAAGAATGGAAGGTATTGATTTATGTCAGTTTATGATGCTTAAAAATGATCATATGTAGAGGATTTTAGAAAGGGAGTGTCTGACCCCATATCTTAAACAACCCTTAGAAATAGGAAGCTAGGAGATTTGGGCTAGAGTGCCCGATAGGTAAGTGACACGGAAGCGAGGTAGAAAGGGGGAGTAAGACGCCCTTATTTATTACCGGGGGGCCAGTACCCGGAGTCCGACGACTTAACGTGCCCATCCGACGCACGGAGGATATTTAGTGGATCGAGCGTTCGTACCTGCCTGGGATCGAACCTGAGGTCTTCTCCATGGCCGTCACGAACGTTGCCCACTAGGCAACCCGCTGCCCTATAATGCTTAAATTATCTCAGAACCGCTACTTTTATCATTAGCGGAAGAACCACTGAAACTGAATGGCATACATCCGGTTCTGGTGGGTGAGACCAAGAGATTTACGCAGATGTTTGTAATTCTTGTTGTGGTTCTAACTTTGAACGCAACAATATTTAGATAGAGGAGTATTTTAACATTTTAAATTAAGAATAGCATTTTCGTATTCACAGAGTTTGATCGATTTCATGATAAAATAATGAAGAAAGAAAGTTCGGCGGCGATTCGTCGCATAATGATTAATAGCATTAAAAAGACGGCAAAATACATACAGGTAGGAATTTAGAGGATACGCTGTCCCCTGATTCTCCCATAGTGACAACACGAAACCGGATTTGTTCCGTTTTTTTTTTTTTTTTTTAATTTTTTTTATTGGAGATTTAACGACCACCGTGAGCAACTCAATGGGCTATAAGCAGTCGCCCGTCCCTAATTAACGGAGAGGGCCAGTGCCGAAAGACAAACACAACATCCATGCCTCACCGGGATTCGAACCCGGACCCCATTCGGACGAATGATCAGAGGCCATCGCTTAGAACCCTGCGCCACCGGGTCGGCTTTTTTTTTTTTTTTTTTTTTTTTTAATTGGAGGTTTAACGACCAAAGTGACCAACTCAATGGACTATAAGCAGTCGCCTGTCCCTAATTTAAGGCCACCGGTTCCAGGGAAGGGAAAGAGCCAGTGCCGTAGGACAAACACAACATCCATGCCTCACCGGGATTCGAACCCGGACCCCTTCCGGACGAATGATCAAAAGCCATTGCTTTGACCACTGCGACACCGGGGCGGCGTTTTTACTCTTCTGCAGTGAAAGTATTACCTGTTGAAAGTAAACCTTTTGCGATGAAAAAATACCAGAAATACCAGACAGTGGTCAGGAATTCCCCAACAGCTTATAAATATTAACCTGATAAATGTAAAACTGAAATTTCCTAGGAAAGTATGAAACAAAATATAAATACGAAATAAATGTGGAACACATTCATATGCAAGCTAAATACCAACATGCTGAGATACGTTCTGAAGCATGGAAAAAATGTACGGTGAAAACTAGTTTAAGAAAAAATATAAGTTTTTTAAAATCATATATTTTCCATGCTTTTCAGTGGGAGACATACCGTAGAGATTACTCCAAAATGTGGAAGCATATCGCATTTGATCGGCTTCAAAAACCAGTGCTCAGAGCAGCTCCTGTAAATTCCTAACTTCATGGTTAAAGTCAAATAAATGTTAAAGCTATTAATTCAATGTATGTTGTATAGTTGGATAATAAAATCACTGTAAGGGTACAATCAGTAAATAATTAAATTGAAATGGGAAAGGTATGAGTATTTAAATCAATCTTTTTTCCATTTTTGTTTTGTTTGGGGGTTTAACTACCACAGTGAGCATCTCGATGAGCTATATGCAACCGGTCGTCCAAAATTTAGGGCCAGTGGCTACAGGGAAGGGAGAGAGCCAGTGCCGTAAGACAAACGCAACTTTCCATGTCTCATCGGGATTCGGACCTGGACTCATCTCGGACGATTGGTCAAAAGCCGACAACTGGGCCAACGGATCGGCCGAAATATTTTTACACTTGTTTTTAGAAGACACGTCAGAGAAATAATCAATCTCCTCGGCAGCTCTAATTTTTCTGTTTCCTGGAAATTACGTAGAGGGCAATATAATTTACTATTGCAACACCCGAAAGGCATACATGAAGAACCCTGTAAATATGAAATCTTTTGTTTTTTACGACCACTATAAGCAACTCGATGGTCTATAAGCAGTTTCTTGTCCCTAATTTTAGGCCACTGGTTCCAGGGAAGTGAGAGAGACAGTAACGTAAGAAAAGAACAACATCCATGCCTCACTGAGATTCGAACTCGGACCCATCTCGAACGATTGGTCAAAAGCCAGCGCTCAGACAACTGGGTCAACGGAGAGGCCGAAATATTTTTACACTTGTTTTTAGGAGATACGTCAGATAAATAATCAATCTCCTCGGCAGCTATAATTTCTCTGTTTCCTGGAAATTACGTAGAGGGCAATATAATTTACTATTAGAAGCAATGCAACACCCGAAAGGCATACATGAAGAACCCTGTAAAGGCGAAATCTTTTGTTTTTCACGACCACTATAAGCAACTCGATGGTCTATAAGCAGTTTACTGTCCCTAATTTTAGGCCACTGGTTCCAAGGAAGTGAGAGAGCCAGTAACGTAAGAAAAGAACAACATCCATGCCTCACCGAGATTCGAACTCGGACGAATGGTCAAAAGCAAGCGCCCAAACCACTGCGCCACCGCAGCTACAAACGGAATCTTTCGAGCTGGATCATATCTCGCTGTTCAATGTCAGGGTTGTACTTTTTTTTTTTAACGAAGTATCATTTTTTTAGTTTTACGAAACAAGTGTGTGCGTGTGTGAGTGTGTGTGTGTCTGTGGCAAGCGCATGCATGTGTGTTATATGTCATAAAAATTCAAGGTAAAGTACAGAACTTTTATTTGTGTTATCGAATGCTTAAGTGATCAACATAGTGATTATTCTTTACATGGTAAAAGCATTGCGTGACCAACTTTCACGACTTCGAAATTTGGTTTTTGGTAAGCTGCACTAGCTTTACGCATTTTTTATTTTCATTGTTATGAACAGCACACTGCCAATACTGCATAATTCTTTACTTGTAATTTTAATGATTGCAACGATGACATGAGTTATAAAGTTTGATATCACTAGAAAAGTAAATTATTTCATGCATTACCTTTGGTCTAATCTGTTGTGTGGTTGAAGAGAAATACAGTGCTTTTTCAAACAGTTGTTTCAGTGGCAAGCTTCCTTAAATAATTTAATAGCTTACAGAATTCTGAGTTTGAAAATTGCAGTCATCAATTTAACCCTTTAACCGGTTGGAACGAATTAACTCTGGTTTATCAAAATGGGCTGAAATCAGCTCGTTGGAGCTGATTTCAGCCCATTTTGATAAACCCCGCTGAAATTAGCTCCAACGAGCTGATTTCAGCCCATTTGCTAATCACCGCTGTACAAAAAAGAGACTGCAACAAGTGAGGGCGTCGAGCTGAAATCAGCTCCGTTGGAGCTGATTTCAGTTCAGTTTGCTCACCCCCGCTGTCTAAAAAGAGACAGCAACTAGTGAACATCCGCATCAGAAAACGCTGCATTCCCCTTAGCTTTGTTATTCAAAGAAAATGGTTATTTACGGGGGTGATTGACACTAATCATTTCTGCACGATTACCTCCTAAAAGAGGCTATAACAATTGTGACAAGCCTACGAAAGGGGAGAGAAGATGCTTTAGTCACTTGTTTCTGCCAAGTGGCATGACGTCCGTGGCAGAGGGACTGTCCCTTCCCCATCATGCCTTGAATCATGCAGCAGAGGAATAGGACTGGAGGGGAATCTCACGAATAACAGGTTTATGGCCTGTACCTCTGAGATGAGTGAGGGAAAGAAATCGTTTTGCCGTAGTGTTCGTAAAACCTGGTCGCTTTGTAAACATTTCTGTTTGGAAAGTGCAGAAATTGTTGGGCACTATATGGTTGTACTTCGGTTCGCTTAAGGGTTATTATTTTTTTTTTTTTTTTTTAGATTGGAGGTTTAACGACCACCGTGAGCAACTCAATGGGCTATAAGCAGTCGCCCGTCCCTAATTTAGGGTCACTGGTTCCAGGGAAGGGAGAGAGCCAGTGCCGTAAGACAAACTCAACATCCATGCCTCACCGGGATTCGAACCCGGACCCCTTTTGGACGAATGATCAGAGGCCATCGCTTAGACCACTGCGCCACCGGGGCGGCCTTAAGGGGTTAAAGTCTAATGTATGGCTTAGAAGTTCACATTTATGAAATATAAGCATTCGTGCTAAGTTTTCCACGCCGTATTCAGCTAGGTGTTTATATAATCAACGTGTCCTATGCTCTGGTTATGATCCATTGGCAAAGTATTTAAATAAGTTGCTTATTTTTCTTCGGATAAACATATGCATACGATACTATTTTGTAGGCATCATAATGTTAATCTTACAGAGACACCACATGACAACGTTGTTATAAAACTGACACGCTGAAGCAAAGTGTTCGCCATTATCATTTGTGTAACTGTCCTGCCGACATACAGTTGCTATTATGCCGTAAAATTAGAACACGCAGTCTTTACAACGAAAACAATATCTAAATTCTACCCTGATTTCCAGCCCATTAAAGAAACTCAAGCTACGATTCTTGAGCTCATTATTTGAATTCACAGTAGCAACCATTTCTCTGAAAGGAAGACCGAATATAGTTCAAGAATAAAAAATTTCACAAACATAACTTAAAACACTTCCGGTACATTTTTATCCTTCAGATTTGCGTAAATTTTCTTACCAAGTACATTCTATATTTGTTTACAAATAATATGCAACACTGATTAAAAGAAAATCTTCCCATAATTTTACTTTTAACAAGAGCTAGAATCTGGTGTTTGAGTAGTCAATTGGTTGAAGGGAATTTTCAGTATAAAATTCCAAGTCCACGACTCATATGTTGAAGCATTAGCGTAAGTAAAGCAACCTCTACGTATTTTCAAACGAATTTAGACATTCGAAAATCTTTCTTTTATCCTCGTACACAACGTGTTTCGCTGTTGCAGTTATAGTTACCGCCATTTGACATTTGAACTGAAATTCAACGAACTAAAATGGCAAAAGCTATAAACGCAAAACAAAACGTTGCCCAAAGGATATTATTTAAAAATGACTTATTTCTTTCTCAAATGAATCGAAATTCCAGAGAAATATCTGCAATCTTTCCCGTCATTTTGACCCAAATATATTATTTTGGAAAGTCAAATATATTAACTTCATGAACATTTCACTGCCAGTAAGTAAGTTCTTTTTCTGTTACAACTTTTTTTACAGAGAGAAGAACCAGTACTTCATTGATATGAAGTATAACAATCGCAAAAAATTGCCGTTTTTTTCATTGAAACAGACATGCGCGGAACATAAAACACCGGGGGTAGAAGCGGGCTGATTAGTACCTGGGTTTACCGTCAGATGGCCTTTCTTTCCTTACTCAAGAAAGTAGACAAAGGCATGTGAATAGCAATCACATGAAGTAAGGCTGATAATCTGCGGCTAAAATTTGCGCTAGGATTGTCGGGTATTCACTAAATTAGTGTTAACGATTTCATTTCTGCAATAATTAAATGGACGGTTTTAGTAGGAAGTCTAAAGCCAAAGTAAAAGCACTCTAGTCTGCAGTGCTTCACCAAAACAGTTGATGTCGTTGGAAGTTTGATTTAATTTTAAACAATCGTGGCATTTAATTTTAAACAATCATAGCCTGCACGACAGATTGAATGATGTTATAAAAATAACTCCCTTCTGAATAAAAATGAAAACCCCTTTGGGTATGGCACAGGTGTGTATTAAAAGTATTTAAACTTTAATTAATTTTCGTTGGCAGATGTGTAATATTTTTCAGTTGTTAAAGAAATACAGAAAAATAAAATAATAAAAGCAAATCAGATCAGCTTCACGATAATGGGAGTTCGTAGAAAAAGTGACGAAACATCTATATGATCATGCAGTGTGCAGATCGCAGGCGCCGACTACGGGCATTCTCGATTGCTTAAGCATGCACAGATGTCTGCATATGCCATCGAAATTATCTTTCGGCAACTATTTGTATATTGTAATTAGAACTTATGGAATAAGACGTTTCTATCGGTTAACATCAGCCAAAGATTAAAAGTTAATACATTCAACAAACTCTCTTGAAATGGTACGTATATTATTTCAGAATAAATACATTCTGTAATGGGTTGTGTCACTCATAATTTTATGATGAATTCAATGTAGCAAACATTTTCCAAATCTACTAGGAAATGAAACCATAATTAAGAAAAATGTAAAGGAAAACAAGAACGTTTTTGGCTAGTAATATATTAAATTTACTCACCAGTACGGGCACTGAATTAAAAATGGGCACTATTTCCAAAATGTATTATGGGATATCGATTAAAAATAACACACTTTATTTCTTTATTCATTTTAAAGAAAATTAGTGCATAAACGCCCTTCAGATTTTCTTTTTGCCGCACATACACTGAGATTTAAGAAACTCTACACCTTTGATTCAGATAGATGTTCATCGCTACTATTAGGTGTTTGAATTAATTCCCGCTGTTGCCCAATAGAGCGCAGCAGTGATGCGCTGTGACCCGGGCCACACGTGACCTCCCTTCCGCACGCACGTACCGTCCGTAGTCTGGGCGAAGCAGTGTGTGACACGCGATCGGAGGGCACAGAACACGAGTTTGAATCGCATTCACATTGTCTAGTTTCGTACCAAAAAAGGAGCATTTGCGGGAATCATTACTCTTCCGCTTTCATCTCAAGAAATATGCAGCGGAAAGTCATCGTTTGCTAGTGTAGGCCTATGGAGAACATGCCCTATCGGGAACAACATGCAGAGAGTGGTTCCGATGCTTCAAAGCCAACGAATACGACGTGAAGGACAAAGAGCGCCCTGGGCAGCCGAGAAAAAGTTCGAAGATGGCGCATTGGAGGCCTTATTGGACGAGGATTCATGTCAGATGCTCCACGATTTGTCTGAAACACTACGGGTCGATGCGTCAACGGTTAGCAAACGTTTAAAGGAAATGATCCAGAAGCTCGGAAACTATATCCCACATGACAAGGTTATTCTTCTCCACGACAACGCTAGACCTCATGTCGCCACATCCATGAAGGAACTCTTGGAGGCATTTGGCTGCGACTTCTTACCCCACCCGCGTTATTCCCCTGGCATTGCTACCTCGGACTTCCATTTGTTCCGGTCGCTACAGCATGGCCTGTCACAGCCGCACTTCCTTTCTGTCGCGGATATCCAAAAATGGCTCGATGAATGGTTCGCCTCGAAAGAACCTGCATTTTTTCTACCGCGGAATCCATTTGTTACCCCAACGGTGGGAAAGGGTCGTAGCTGCCAACGGACACTACTTTGAATAGCTGTACCGTTCTGTGGCAACACTCATGTGTTTGTGTGGCAAAAACCAGCTGGAATTAATTCAAGTACCTAATAAATATGTTCTTGCATTCCTGTTTCTTTTTCTTTGTATTATTTTGACAAGTGTGAACGCAAATTTATCAAAATATGCATCCTGATCCTCGGGCACTGCTCGGATGCATCGACTCAACCACCTGAAAACGATTTAGCCAAGTTTAGTCGCATGGTAGAAAACAGATTCTGACCTACTACAGAGGTGAAAACACGTGCCAAGACGACAAATTTGCAGCGAGACATCATATCCACGTAGCTCAGCTGGGAGAGCGACTTACTCCGGAGTGAGCGAACAAACTTGTGCTTTCCCATTGGCGCCCAATTGTGGGAAATGGATTAACTGGTCGTTGGGTTCTTCGAAAAATGTGTGATGTTGGTTCCACATATTGTTTGGAATTAATAAAAAATTCCTACATCGCTTCAAAAAGAAAAAACTGAGAGAGAGATGATGTGACGTACTACAGAGGTGAAAACATGTGTCAAGACGACAAATCTGCAGCGAGACATTCTGTCCGCGTAGCTCAGTTGGGAGAGCGGAGTAAGGAGACACGGATTCGAAGACCGTCGCGGACAAACTTGTGTTTTCAAAAGGTCTAACGCTGACCGAAGTTCATTCAACTTTTTTCTTTTTTGCTTGGAGTATAGCAACTACCATGAGCAGCTTTATGGGCTATAAGCAGTCGTCCGTCCTTAATTTAGATCAGTTGGTTCCCGAGGAGGGAGAGAGTCAGTGCCTCAAGACAAACGCACAACCCGTGCCTAACCCAGGACCCAAGCTCGGACCCTTCTAGCACGAATGATCATAAGACAGCGGTTAGGCCAATGTACCACCAGGACGACATTTGTATGAGTTCTGCAGAGCAAATGACAGATAAGGATCAGTCAAATAAAAACCCATTGCAACGATGTGGGCAAAATGGCAAATCAGAAAGTGCAACTCATACTACTTTGTTATAAATTGCGTATCTACGCACAACAGTCTTACCGGGTTTCACATTTACCAGCGAAAAGCAAGCAAACATAGTTGCTGTGGGCCAAAGAAATAAAATAATTGGGAAAACATCGCTTGATCCGATGAACCCTAGACCATTTCGCGATAATCCAAATACCAGGATTATTTGAAAATCACCAGATTTAAAGGACCAGGGACAACACTACAGGCTCATGACAGTTAGTAGTGTCATTACTGATTTCTTAGCACATATTTGTCTTTTAATAGATCTACTAGTGGTAGCGCTTGAACGCCATTTGTCTTTTATTACCATTAACGATCAGGTGCATCCCTTCACGACTACAGTTTATCATAACGCAAACAGTTCCTTCAACAGCATAATGGGTCGTATCGCAAAGAGTATCGTTTGAGGAGTGGTTCCGTGATCAGGAGAGTGACTTCGACTCGCTGCAGTGGACACCTCACTTACAAGATCTAAATTAAACCTATTACTTTTTAAAATGAGATGAGCTTAGTCTTTCAGATTTGAGATCTACTACCAGACGATTTTCTGCAACGCTATGAAGCAATTCGATTGCCTTCTAGTAAGCAAAACGATTCCGGATAAGTTCGCTTCTGCCATCAAGTAATGCATTATATCAAGTACAATGACTGTGTTTTTCAAGTAAATGATCAAGCTGTTCAAGCAATGTTTGCATAAAATTTCTTCTGATACCATGTCAAACTATGGAAAATTAGACATGCCATGAATGAATGGGGTTTTTTTGATTCGGGCTTTAAAACCTGCATGTCTTGTAGATAAAAAATAGAGCACATTTTACAAATAATAAATAAAGGAATAAAACTGAAAGTGTGCTTCTAATACGGACTTCTTGTAGAAAATGAATAACAAAAAATGCTATAAATGCATACTGTATCCTTAAACGTTTAATTAGTCATTTTTTCAAGAGATTTTGAACTTCATTCCTGATGTCGTAACACCTGTTGAAATTTTTTACGTCATAAGAAAACAGATTATGGCTCTGAGAAAAGAAGATGGTTCTATAACAAGAAATAGAGGCGAAATTTTGACAAGAGTGAAAGATTTCTACTCCAAATTATATGAAAGGGATGATACATGTACTCCAGACATCATGAAAGATACCAGAGTTCTTCCAGTCCTCCCAGCAGAAGTTGCTCATGCAATCAAGAACATGAAGCGAGGGAAAGCTCCAGGAGAAGATGGAATTACTATAGACATCATACAAGAAGCAAGTGGAGAAATTGAAACAGTACTCGCCCAAATTTTCACTCAATGCCTTAATGAAGGGAAGATTCCTGAGGATTGGAACAATGCTACAATGATCCTGTTACATAAAAAAGGTGACATTGAGGATCTCAGGAACTACAGACCTATCAGCCTCCTATCAGTGGTTTATAAAATCTTCACTAAAGTTCTTTCACACCGCTTGAAGGTAACACTGGACATGGCTCAACCGAGAGAACAAGCTGGATTCAGGAGTGGCTACAGCACAATAGATCATATCCACGTACTGAGAGAACTGATTGAAAGAGCGAGGGAATATGAACTTCCATTGTGCATGGCTTTTATCGATTATGAAAAAGCCTTTGATTCGGTGAAACCATCAGCAGTTACCACGGCTCTGAAATCCTGCGGTATTGAAGATGCATACATTAATATTATTAATAACATCTATGAAAATGCAAGTGCAAAGATTCGGCTGTTTGAAAATACAACACACATAAAAATTGGAAAGGGAGTGAGACAAGGTGACACCATATCTCCGAAGCTCTTTAATGCCACATTGGAAAATGTCTTTCAATCACTGAACTGGGAAAACAAAGGGATAAAGATTAATGGAGATTATCTAACCCACCTTCGTTTTGCTGATGACGTAGTCATTTTTGCAACTACCCCATCAGAGCTGCAGAGTATGATCCAGGAACTTGCTGACAAGAGTAAAGAAGTGGGATTAAAAATGAACTTTCAGAAGACAAAAGTGATGTTCAATGCTTTTACAAGAAATGAAGATTTATCGATTGATGGAGAAAAACTGGAGATAACAGATACGTATGTTTATCTTGGACAGCAGATATCAAGTGAGGGTCACATTGATGAAGAAATTAATCGGAGTACAAAACTTGCCTGGAGAGCTTTTGGAAGAAACAGCATAATTTTCAAGAGCAATATGCCATTATGTCTTAAAAGAAAAGTGTTTGATCAATGCATCCTTCCAGTGCTTACGTATGGTGCAGAGACGTGGACCTTAACTAAAAGAGACATACAAAAGCTGCAGACAACTCAAAGTAGCATGGAGAGGTGCATGCTTGGTATAACCAGGAGAGATAAGAAGAGGAACTCGTGGATCCGAAAAATGACGAGAGTGGAAGACATCATGATCAGAGTTAAATCCCTGAAATGGCAATGGGCTGGACATACTGCCAGAAGGACAGACCATAGATGGACAGCCGAAATTTTAGATTGGATTCCAAGGGACAGGAAAAGACCCAGAAAAAGACCACATGGGAGATGGGTGGATGAAATTCGTAAATATGCGGGAGTGACATGGAGGAGACTGGCACAAGACAGACCGTTGTGGAGGAAACTTGGGGAGACCTTCGTCCAGCAGTGGATTGATAATGGTTGACAATGATGATGATGATGATGTGTTATCCAAAAGAAAAAAAAATGAGGTGCTTACACTACAACTTCATTAGAACGTACGTGCATGAAGAGTATATCCAAGTTATATTAGAAACCTTGTTCTTAAAATTAGATGATAGAAGCAGGAATAAAATTTCCTGATGAGCAACTTCCGCGATAGGTGTCGTAATAGTGCCATTGTATTTGTCACGGTGTTTCTATTCACAGACAACCAACAAGAAACATTCTTTGTAAATCGCATAGAAGCTAGCCTGAGACTTTTCATGTTCTCCACTAATGAATAATTTAATCGATTAGTGGTGAAAACATTCATTTGAATTTATCCTGATTTCTGGGAGATGCACTGCAAGTATTCATTTTCAGGTTACAGCAACAAAATTTGAACAATTTTTCTCATTTTTGACACATAACTTTCACTGCTATGCTCAATAAAGTTTTTACGATTACGTCTCTTTTGTGGGTATGACATTTTTGTTGTTCTGAAACTTCTTGTGAACTCTAAGCGATTTTGGAATAATAAGGAATTTAACAAATTTGGGACTTCTACCGAAGAAAAGTACCCACTGAACCTGCTACCTTGGTAAAATCGCTGATGCTTTTTAAAGGCGAATTCTTTTATGAATTGGGAACGGTGGGTGAAATGAGTTTAGGTTAGACATAACAGCGATTGAAATATCATTTAACAGAAACATAATGCATTTTAAAAAATATTGAAATTCTCGAATTTCGTGAAAGTACATTATCTTTGTGATTCCAATCTCGCAGATTACTTTCCTTCGACAAGCCCCATTTGCTGTGTGTGAGTATGTGTGTGTGTGTGTGTGTGTGTGTGTATGTGTGTGTGAGTATGTGTGTGTGTGTGTGTGTGTAACTGGCAAATGGTGTAGTTATCATTCATGATCGAAATTTCGTAAGCGAGAAAATGACCATCTACAGGGCTAAAAAAATGTATATTAAACGAAAGCAATACTTCAGCAGTGAGAAGAAAACCCCATCAATATAAATTTAATTCACGAACAGTATCGAATGAAAACTCTTTAGAAATTTTGCACATGCGAGTGAAAATATAGAAATGTGGTATAAACATTTTGATTCTGGGTCTGATAAATGTTTTTCTAGTTCGTCTAAAACTAAAAACATGAAAACTGATGCGCCGTCCCTTAAAAAATTACCACCTCAACCGTCGCAATTGTAGATTAAAATATGAATTTTGCTTGGACTGTCGATAAAGCGTAATTTTATTTTCCCCAAAACGAATCTGTTACTAAAAATAGGAGAGATTATTTAGAGGTTCTGTTACGCATGTATTTCTAAATTAGCCTTCCTTTTTGAGTTTCTGATCTTATGTAAATTATACTGCTTCTCTCTTATATTTCTTTTTCAACAGAATGCCTTTTTTTTATTTGGGATCTAATGACTACTGTGAGCAATTCTCAGCAGTAGCCCGTCCCTAGCTTAGGGCAACTGGTACAACAGAGCCAGTGCCATGGGACAAAGACACCACCAATGCCTCATCTGGGACTCGAACCTGGACACACTCAGACTAACTGTAAAAAGCCAGCGCTTAGACACCTACGCCATTGAGGCAGCCACGTTAACTTCTTTGAATTTCTTTATATTTTTTGTCCATGGCTAACAGCTAATCAAATATGAATCTTATTGTATTTTGGCCTGGAGTCAGACAACGGATGGTAACGTAAACAGAATTCTTGTTCTTCAGAGAAAATATATTCGACTTATAAATTCATCTTTAAACACTGGTAGTATTTATTGTCTTTATAACATACTTCCCTTCGATAAAATACTTATTTTCAAGTTATTGCTACTTATGCATGACAGAGTCTATACGAATAGTTGAACTGGTGTAATTACAGCATTTCTCCCATTCACATGATACTTGAGGTCATGTGAGTTTCGTGGTTCCTAGGGCGCGCACCAGATTGCCGCATAACAGTATTATTGCAGCTGGACCCCGTGAGTAGAACAGTCTGCCATTATACATCACGGAAATCGCGTACTCTAGGTTATTTAAAAACTGCTACGAGAGTTTATGTTTTTTGTTTGAGTTTCTGTATTCTTTCTTTCGCGGCATGCTCAACGCCGGTAGTATTTTTAACTTTGCCATTTCTATCGTTTTGACCTCACATCTACCTTTGGAGATCGGGGGCTCGTCAGGCTTAAATATAAGCCTTTTTCCCCGGCTCCGCGCTACAGTTCCATAGTAAATTATGTTATTTTTTTTAATGAATTACATTGTATCGATTTTTTTGGTCAATTGTAAACGGGATTAGTGCTTGTATGTTTATGATTATTATTCTAGATATATTTGATGTGGTTGAGCCTTTGTTTTCTCTTGGAGTAAATACTTAGTACTAAATGTTATTTATTTATATTGAACTTTGAGATATTACTGTGATTTCATGTTTTTATTGCAATGTGTTAATATTTAAATTTCGTTTAGTACATATGACAATTCTTGATGTTTGTGTTTTGTTCAATATAGATGTACTGTGTTGTGTGGCAGAATTTTCATTAAATTCAAATTCAAATTCAAAAGCTTTTCCCAGTGTAAAGGATATTCTGTTCGAAATAGGATTATATGTTTTCATAATACTACGAGAGTCAAAGGAATTCTGTACGACGAATAAAAGCAATAAGAGCTGTTACGTATTATTAATGTCACCTTAAAGCTCCACAAGTAGCAGGAAATAAAAAAAATACCTGGATTTTTACGTAAGCTTTATTTTTCAGAGAAGCTCTGGTTGTATTGTTTAAGTGCTTAAAATTAAGTGACTACTGCTTTAACAAACAACCTGAGAAATGCAACTAAAACATTAAAGAATTATGTCTCCACAAATTAATCTCTTACTAAAAAGTAAGGGATTGTTCAGATGCTTTTGAAATTAATGTATGACTAAAAAAAGTGAAAGAAAAAGTGAAAGACTGCCCACGTGGTGTTCTCCCGATATGTCGCCCACCGAACACGTCTGGTCGCTGATCGGCAACCGAGTGGTCCGGCAAGCACCACCCACGGCTACGCCTGATGAACTGTGGCAACGTGTGGAAGCAGCCTGGACCGACATACCCCAAGCCCATATCCAAAGCCTCTTTCGTTCGATGCCGATGTGTGTAGCGGCTGTTATTGCCAGCCATGGGGCCCACACGAACTATTGACGCCTGCATGTTCCGCAAGTCGCACGGGCCTGTAAGCTCAATCGTTTCATCTTTGTATCTGTTGTTATGTGTCCAGTAAATATGGCTTTGCTATCTCGTGTCCTTCTTGGTGTTGCATTTTGGGTGGCCAGCAGTGTAGTTTAGAAGTTCTCAAAATTAATATATTATTATAACGTGAGAGATTGTTTAGAGACTCAGAAAGTTTATAACTTACTGGAAAAACTAGCGATTGTCTAGGGACTGCCAAAAGTATTCTGTTACTAAAAGGTGGAAAATTGTTCAGAGGATTCCAAAGTTCATGTGTTGCTAAAAACAAAGAAAGAGATTGTTTAGAGGCTTTCAAAATTAAGCTGTTACTAAAAAAAGAGAAGTTGTTTAATGGGTCCAAATATTAATCTTTACTGAAAAGGTGAGAGATTATTTAAGGCTCCTCTCAAAATTAATATGTAACTAAAAAAGTGAGGGATTGTTTAGGGGCTTGCAATTGAAATATGTGGCCGTGAAAAATCTTATCTGAGGAATTATTTTTAACTATTACATTTCTTTTCAGATACCTCGCCTAAAAAGAGGGAATTACTACACAGCAGCAAATAAGAGCTGCTTTTAAATGCCAACTGTTAAGCCAACGACATAACTGATTTGGAAAATAACTGCAGGTTTAAAAAGTACGAATACCGAACGAGTACATAAGCTATTATTTAAAATCATTGCTGGATTTTAAAATGGTTACGCATGGAAATACACTCTATATTAAGAAACAGTTAAAATGCTAATCAGGATTAGATGCAGTATTATAGGAGAAACAGCGTAAAAGATGGAAACTTTCACATTGCATTTTAGAACAACGCTATGCCGAAACATGAGGATAAACTTCATGCATCTATACATATATGCATAATATATATACATACACGTGAACCGGGAGGGGTAGTATGAACAATGAAAAATGTTGCTTGGAAAGGCCACAAGATGAAAGATCTATTCCCTCAATCGCCATTTGGAAGCGCCATTCACACACATACACAAACATACATACACATGAATGCAAAGTTTGCTGTATCACAGCAGGGCCCACCCTCAGTATTAGGCGCGGAGAACGTTTAAAGTCTATCACAGCCTGTTCTTCAAGGTCCTCGCTCAAACAGTCTGTCTAAGAATCAGTAGGAAATATGTACAGCATATCAACAAACTTCCGATGATTATCTACACGAGCAGTTTGCATAAATCTATAGCAGAACATTAAACTGTACAAGGTGGCACTTGTAAGTCTATGATGCACTTATTGACATCACTGACATTTATGACCAAGACATAATATTTTTATAGGAAGACCCTTTATTATCAGGATGAAGCTTCGAAAGCGATCTAGCATTTTTGTCTCAACCAAAACGCAAGACAGTTATTTTTAACAAACCCAACTTCACTACTTAGTGAGTTTTTAAGCTGTACTGTGATATTGGTTTGCTTAGTTACTCAATAATGAAGCTTTCAAAGTAAAGTGCCTGAAAATAAAGGGTCTTAAACAATGTACCATAGAAGTGCTACTTCAAAAACATGACGCTGTACTTGAAATACACACAGAGTGGAAATAATGTATTTGGAAAAGCAATCGACAAAACGTCTTTGAATTCACAAAAGCGAATATGTATGGATCGTTCAACAGAAACCCGCCAGGTTCGTATAAATCGTTAGCTGCATGGCATACAATCCCAGAAACACCTGCGAATTGGAAAAACGAGTTCTACGTAGGCAATGAACCAATGTGAGTCCCATTGTTAAATGGAATTACCTGCAGTAGCATCGTAAGCATAACCTATATCATTTCAAACCCGTGCAAGACTGATCAACGAGCAGCAGTTCGATTATTAAAAATAAAGGGACGGGAACCAGCTGAAATTCGGCGGAGAATGTAGTCCGTGTACGACGGTAATACCTACATTATCAAAAATGACGGTAAAAGATTGGTATCGACAGTATAGAAACGGTAGAGAATCAACGGCGGATTTGTCAAGGACTAGCCCTGCGCAAATAATATAAAGCTTCGCGTGAAGAACGCCAACTCTCATTGAGATAACGTAAAACAGGCGACAACAGCGCCCCACATCTTAAGAGGTAATATGCTCTGCGGGAAAGTTAACATTCAGGAGCAAATCACGTTAGGCGGACTACGGGAGTGAAGCTTTTCTTTGATCCACGATGGTTTCTTTCGATCTGATGACTATTTGCTTAGAGCATTTTTTTGTTGTTGTTTTCTGATATCCCGCCTATCTCTTATTTTGGTGAGAAAAATATGCAATAGTATTAGTATTACTCTTTAAAGTAAATGTTAGCAAATATTACAGTTAGGCCTGAGGAACCGTACAAAATGCAGACATTCGCTAGTATTTGGCATTACTGAAAATGTTTCTGAAAAACTGAAGAACAAACAAAAGCCCTAACTAATGCGATTGGCGTAACAAAACTAACATATCCGATTTGCAAAGAGATTATGCTACCGAGGAGGTAACAATCACATTCTGTGAGTAGCTCGACTGACTGTTCTTTACATAAAGAATTGAAGTCAACAGAAATACGCATGGGCAGTCTGCTGTGGCATCAGACTGTATGTTGGCTTCTGTGCACTGCATTTTATCTCTTAAGATATGGAGGCGCTAGTTACGTCTCGCAGAGACTTAACTTGTTCTCTTAGATATTCTTTACCCTGGACGGGTCGCCAAGATAGGAAGAACAATAGCAGCTGTGGAAGAGGTGGTACAAGAGGTCAGTGTCGTGTCCAATAAAGACATCGCAGCAAAGGTACCACTGGACAGAAACCTCAAGGGTCGTAGGATCCATTCTGACGCTGAATTGCAAGCAGCTGACTTTCCCCAACCAGCAGTCATTGGAATTATTTGAGCAATGACTTCATCTCATAGTTCTCGAGCATTCCTTGAGCAAAGATTTCATCGCCTACTCATGAGATGCATGACTCAACGCAGATGGTCATTATGTCTAACCGAATTAAATAAATAAAGAGCTATTAGTTCCGGGCGTGTTTCCATCGAACGATCCAAATGAATTACTCAAAAATTATTTTTCCATGCGAACCAACATTAAAAGAAAAACACATCTGAAAAGTTAACGAGATATTTCACTTCTCTTAACATCTAGAAAAAACAAAACAATACATAAATGACACTTCTTTTCGTCTTTAGACACACAAATACGACAGTACACGAAAAACAACAGTACACTGAAACAGCAGTACATTGTTCTCGAACGTCATGTTTTCATTTCACAACTACTAAGGACTAGTAAACATTGCAATTACAGTGTAGGGCAATAATTACTTATCCTTTTTTTTTCATTTTAGCTGAGAAGGAATGATGATGTAGTATCATGAAATGTGCAAAGTTGTACGAAAAGAAAGTGTACCAAATTTTAAGGAAACAACTGATTCAAAGCTCCACCGCGCACTTGCATTTACGGCACATGTCTAAGTTTCATTAACTGCACCGCGCATTAGCCTCTGTTTATTATGATGCTGCGTAACAATTGCCTTTACATGATTACGCTTATATTGTGCTCACTTTATGACACTTTTTATGAAATATGACTCGACTTGCATATTCAATAAGGAAAAAAGCTTAAGCGTGGTGTAAACTAAACGCTATTATTTTCTGATAGTGAAAAGACAAACTAGCGATCAAACTTGAGTGAAAGTATGGTTGCATATGAAAAAAGCATAATTTGAATTCATATGAATAAGAATACAACATTTCCAACATTGGGCGTTGATGTAGTTGTTCAGTAAAATATTGATAAAGCGTATATAACATTTGTGTATTTTTCACACCAATCTGTTTCCTTTAATTTTGTTTATCGCTTAAGTATCATAAAAGCATTTTAAAGGTGTATTACAACAATACGTATTAACTTCCATTCCCCTCAAAAGATTTTGGGATGTACTTTTAAATATAAGTGATTCCTGTAAGCAGCTAATTCATATTCTTTCACACTTTTAGCACAAAGTTTCAAGTTAGTTTTTACAATTTAAACATCTTACTGAAGCTGTTCCGAAGGAAGTGCGCACTCTCTGCTTTATTAACGCACGGAGATAAAATGCCTCTCTGATCGCTCATTGGTACCTAACTTGCAACAAATGCCATTTCCAACTGTGTGCGTGAGAGAGAGAGAGAGAGGTTCAACTTCAGTCAACATTTTCAATTCTTCTACTCTTTTCCTCAAATATATGCACAATACAAAATAATTCCTGTCGTATGGATGGATAACAATAACAGCAAGAATTAAAAACTAAATCTGCGGAAACATCGGGGGTTATTTAAGGTTTCCTGACTTTATCCTTCTATAAATCGAAACCCCAAAACGCCGTCTTGAATAGTTTTTACCTTAGCGATTAAACATCGTATGGATGTGGCACATCCCAAAATGATGAAACAAAATTACTTCCCAATTTTTTCGTAAGCATAAAAAGAAACAGGTCGGATTTCATTTCTTTCCGTTTGGTAATACATGCCTTTAGCAATTTTCAGTAAAATACTACAAAAACAAAGGTTTCGTACGAAATACGTTATATCGAAATTTCCCTGTACAGAATGAGACCTACAATGCGGAAGAATTCGATATTTGAATACACCTGCTAAGAACGCAATAAATGGGAGAAGAAAAATGAGTTTCCCCACAAAGGGGAATGGATTTTGCTCATGATTCAATATCACTGTGAATTTGCAACAATGCCCTTAAGAAGATTCGTATGTACTCAAATATAGGGATCCACCGGCTCATGATACAGGAATCTTTTAAATGATGTGTTGCAATGATTTAAACTGCTTTGTAATCAGTGGGAACATAATTCATTTTATGCCTTTCCAATTTTTAAAGGGGTAAAAAAAGTTCCAGTAATCATTAAAATACCGCATTCTTCAGCACACGATCAGGATTCGATCTGATCATAGTTTTTTTGAAGGAATGGTTCAATGCGATATCGAATTTAATGCAATTAAAGAATTTAGTATTGCATACCTTATTTTAAAAGGACCACGTGACTGACCAGACTTCGCTAAATGTTAGAAATGTTCAAACAAATCTATTTTTAAGTAGCTTGTTTAAACTTGAAAAAAATATGCGGAAAGGTAGAATGATAAACGCTTTGCATGGATTTTTGAATGATAGTATGAAACACTGAAAGCAGTTTTCCCAAAAGCATAACCGGTTAACAGGAATTAGCTTTAAGTTCCTTTCTTGTTTGCAAGCAACTGTCCAACAGGAGCGTTGCAATGTTACAATCAGCATCTTTGAATACTGTCTAATTTAACACACACCCTTTAGAAACGCTATATACCAAGTTGATAGGAAGTAGCCTTCAGTTGATTTTCTTGGTAGAAAGTAGATGTCTAACAGGAGCTTTGGATCGTTACAAGCAGCATAGGTAAAGGCTGTCAAATTTAACACACACGTTAGAATCACTGATGTACGTGAAGTGAAGTATGAACGGATTTATTCAAATATTAAGAATCCCAATTGATTCTGGTGTTAAAGCAGTTATGTAAACAATAAAATCTAATATGTGGAAACTTTCATGAATATTTTGCACCACATCACAGATTTAGTCACTTTCGGACAAAACAAAGAAAATATTAGAAACTGAGTAAACAGAAGTAAAAATCTAACTGCGTACTTGAATTTTTTAGGAGCACATGGAAATATTACTCAGTATCTGTTTAAATGTATACAGTGTAATTCAAGCAGCAGAAAAACAAGAAGTAAAAACGCACTTTGATGTAATAAACAATTGACATGCAAATTAATTCTTTGTCATTTCACTAAAAAATTACCACATATTTTACAACTTGAAATTAAAATATTTCCAGCAATTATTGCAAAACTCCTTAATAAAGCATTTTATGCACTTGCGAACGAATTGCTTCAACTTTATCATTTTATTTTCAGTATGGAAGAGCATTTTTACTTTTCCTTATAGCAAGTTGAGAAAATAAAAGAAATTCACTTTTGCTTCCTCGACATTTAATATCTAAATTTTGTGTATCACTACGAAACATTTTGAGCATCATGCCACACATTTTAATAGCACAATATATATTATACGAAAAGTTTTTAAAAATTATTCTTTAAATTTCATACTGAAGGACTTCACATCCGGAAAATTATCTTTTAAACTTCTATTTAAGTAAAAATAAAAGAAGAAACAATTTGGTTTTAATTTTGATACAATGGAATGTAACTGTGCTTAAAGGGTGTTTCATTTCCATCATTAATATGAACTGGAACCTTTTGAGACTGAAAACAAATCATTTGGGCCTGATTTCCAAACGTTTGACCAAATAAATTTAGTTTCCTTGTAAACAGAAAATGTTCTCAGTACCTCCAAATCAGCTTTCCAATGTCCAAAAATTGCTGTTACGGTGATTGAATGTGTTAAAGCTAAAATTTAGCTTCTTCGTGTAAATTCAAGAGCCCTGTATACCACAAAATAAATACATTTTAATCACGTGGAATACACTGTTCGAGATTTAAATAATTTAATGATGAACTAAAACAATGATTGTTATGCATATTCCCACTAGATAATGGAAAAGAACGGACTTTAAAAAAAGCGAACACAAGTTTTAATAACGTCATACAGTCACTAGCTGCTTTCGTTTCTTGAAACAAGCTGGACTTTGAAGAACAGCAGTATGAAAGAGGAAGAGGAAAATTGAAACTTTCCTCTTTCTCTTTCATATTTTAACTTTGAAACTTTCTTGAACAATTAAACAAATTTATCTGCCATCGTACAGAAGAACATTTTTCGCTTCAATTAAAATTTTCGGGAAATTTTCTGAAAAAAATTCGGAAAATGCTCACGTTGACGTGCAGTTTAACGGAAAATTTTCATCATTCTAACAGAAACGTTGTAAAATTTATTGAATGTCTTCGTAGTAATAAAAGATTTTTATGTAGATTTTCACTCTAATTTTCAACTTCGCTGCATAAATTGAAAATTTTTCTAAACTAAGGTTTTTGAGAACACTGTTAGAATATCATAAATTAATGAAAGATCTAAAAAAGGAGAACAGAAAGAAAATATTTCTCTAACTTTTTAAAAGAGTAATGTAATTTCCAATACTAGCGATATGTGGTTTAAGGTAATTAATAGTTTCGAAAAGAGTATTTCTTTTTTTCACCATCATATTGCAGTTACAGTGAAGAAGACTGAAAAACTATTCAGTAAAATAATCAAATCTTTTAATGTTTCAATAAAATAATCAAATATTCTAATATTTCAATAAAATAATCAAATATTTTAATCTTTTCAAAAATATTACGCCATCAAAAATTTTGGTTTCCGGGAAGACAAAGCATTACTACTTTCGCGTTTATATACTGTACTGTTGTGAGCTGAATGAAAATGCATAGTGTACTTTCCATGCCAAAAGACATCGTTTAAACATAGGTGTAGTTATTTGAATAAGAGCGAGACAAAGTACTGATAACATTATACCGTGTGAAATTTCTTTAACTAAAATAAATATGGTTCCATTAATATAATACTTAAATGCAGAATGTTTATTTATTAGCATTCATGTAATGCTTGTAATATATTCCGTCTGAAGTTAAAGAAAATTTTTCGGATGTGCAAAATATAATACTTGAGAATGTTTGTGCATCACATAATTCCCTTATCATCAACAATGCAATACATAGTTAATAAATTTTAGCTGAAATGCCCGAAGTAGACATGACAACAACGTGTAATATATTACATACACTACTATTTTTAATTTTTTTGGTCCACTTTCAAATTTCCTTCACAAATCACAGCAGTCAGCTCATTTTTCTCACTGGAATACATCGATATGCATAACCATTTTCACAAGTTAAACAGTATTATTCATTTCCTTTCACTTTTCCGTAATTAGCGATCGTATATTATTGCTAAAACACAATATATTAAATAACGCATGAATGTAAAACAACATATATTTTCATTAATTCACTCAAAGTTGGGGTTTTTTCAGTAACTGACGTTATGTACAGACAGACATAGGAATATGGGTAAAAAGATTTTTTGAGCATTTGCAAAACTAATGAAGCAAAAATTGAGTAACAACGTGTACATGTTAAATTCTTTCACGGGGTTGCACTTCTTTCCAGAAGAGATATTCTTAAAAAGCCATTTGACGGGAAATATAAAACATATTTTCATTGTAAATGAATGGCAATAAGAAAACATGATTTAGATGCAGGCTCTTGGCTTTTAGAAGAATCAACTTTAGAGAAATGCTCTGCTGCCATTCCTCTTTTAGTTATTTCAGTATTTTTAACAGGGGAAAATGTTTATGAGGCACCCCCTTAAACGCAGTGTAAAATATAAGTACTACCAATATGGAAACTGGCTGTAAATTGCATTCAAATTTCAAGATTACGAACGTGCTAATTTTAAAAAACGCACCTTACTTAAAAATGTCTTTGAGGAACTGTATTCACAGATACGTTCTACGCTTTTACTAACTTCAGCATTTAGAGAAAAACTTTCTTGACACACTTCGAAAATGTTTAAGTTAAGAGCGCAGTGCTAAACGATATTGAAAACATATTTAAATTAAGTAAAACGATTTTACAGTTACAATTTAAGTAGTAAAGTGTTTCATGAAAACAACGCTCTTTGGATTTCGTGCGCCTCTGAAAGGATGACATAGTAAAGTGTTTCAGGAAAATCTTTGGACTTCAAGATCGCTTGTAGAGATGACAATGTTTTCATTGTTTTGATTCTTAACGAAAACAACAGAACAAACAATATCACTGAGAAACTGAGAAATACCCAATTTAAAATCACATGGAAAGTATAAGAAGAGGCCATGAAATTTGTGAGTTGGCATGCTTATAACGAAATGAGGGGGAAATGTAGTTTCACTACATATGCACTGCCGAACTTGTTCGAATCATACTTGTCAGTTTGTAACAAGTTTTTATCAGACGTTTAATCTGATAAAAGGCATTTTAAGGTCAAACGAAATAAATGTTGTGTGTGCTGTAGCGCATATGCATTTCCCTTCAGGAACTCATCAAATCTCTATGGACTGATTTTAATAAAATCAACTCAGAGCTTTCAGTTGACACTGCAGTTATACTAAACTTTAAAGTAGAAGTTATCACAGTAAGAGCTGTAAGTGTATTCTTAGTCTTCTCAGAAGATAGTTTACCTAGCGTAAATCAAATAGGAACGGGAAATTATGGTTTGTACGTCGCTGGTGTCAAAGTCGAACATCTCGCTCTCAAGCTGAATTACAAAAAAACATGAAATTATGGACAACTCAAAGAACTGGATTTGTATGAGTGAATGGTAAATATTCTGACTAACTTTATTTCAAAGATCAGCCTACGATATTTTTTTCAAATAAACAGTTCGTTTTGGTATTTAGGGATGGACAAACTAAAGACAATTCAAATAATGCTGAATTTTGAATAGAGGTAATAAAGTTTATCAGAAGCCGATTGGTAGACTTGTTTGTTTGCCACGTGTTTTCGAACAAAATAAGGCTAATGCGCTGACCCTCGGAATGTGAAAGACCATGACACTTTTCCGTAACGTTATATCATTCCTCAGATGCGGAGAAAAATTTTTTAAATTTATTTTTCGAAGAAAATAAGGGTTATTATGAAGTATTTGTACAAGCTTTATTCTTTTTCTTTTTTTATATTAAAATAATTCCGAGAGAGAAAAATATCCCTTTTTCGTCTTTCCAGTAATCTTTTGATTAAAAAAGAAGTAATCAAGCTACACAAAAGTATTTCATAATGACCCGTATTTTCTTTGAAAATGAAAAGTCTTACTGAATTTTCCTGCAACTTAAGAATAAAATGATGTCACACGCACAAAAAAGTTTCGCTATCTTCTGCTTTCCGAGATGGATTTTCAGTATCGATTAAACTGGCAATAAGGTCAGCCTCATGCTCTGTTCTTCGACACTAAGTTTCCAATCAAGTCAGCATCATGCTCTGTTCTTCGATTATATAAGTTTCCACTAGGGAAGAAAACGGTTTTCTGGCATGCGATGACCCAGTGGTAAGGGCAGTCCTCTGCTGTTCTGTCGGTTGAGGGTTCGATTCCATCCTGATTTCCCCAACCACTAAGGTTTCGCCATGCTTCGAGGGGCACGTTAACCCGGTAGTCCCGGGGCGTTTGAGCCTCCCGAAAAGAATAAATTTACTTGTTCTTTCCCTCTCGAAATACACCCTCTGCTCTGGTATCGTCTGACTTTCTGCCACGATGTCAACTCGCTCTTCCCTGTCCGGCACTCTTATCCATTTCTGCACGTCCACCTACTTTTTTTATAAAGGCTCCCAGATCCGCACTCCCTCACTTTCGCTCCTAGTATGGGGCGTGTAGGCCCTGGGCTGCGCCTACTAAATCTTCCTGCGGTAGAAATCCTACGAGAAATAGTTGCCTACTTGAAAAAGAAACCGCTTCCAATAATAGTCAAATAAGAAAATGAAATGCCTGAGGGACATGAGACAAGATAATTCTAAAGGGTGTGGTAATCTGAAATCGTAGGGGCAGTTCATGGAAATAAGTATCCTTTAATTTTTGGTCTCTGTGCTTAATGACGCTCATAAGAATCTAAGTTTACTGAGCAATCGTTCCCTAATTTGCTAACTGGTTCTCAGGAAATTACACCTAGTGTCGCGTGACAAGCGCAGTCCATGTCCAGTGCGGAGCACCAATATTAAATCAACTCAGATAATTATACTGAAAGCCTCACGTTTGACAATTCCCCCACCGGGCGATCATCAAACCACTTTTCACGTTGCCCTACAAAGAAAAAGATTTGCAAGTAACAACAGCTGTCGAACCAATAGTCATTAGTTTGCAGTGATTGACATATTGTGGCAACTCTTCCGGCATAGGATATTACGCCAGAGGTTCAGGGGACTGCATTCAAATGACTACGGTCTTTGGAACGTCGAAGAAGCACCAAAGTAACAGTAGGTCCAACTTCAACGGGATTTGTTTTAACCCTTTAAGCGGCCGATGTACTGTTCTTGCACCAAGCGGTGACCAAAACATTTGCCCCCTTCAAATAGAAATGTTCACATAGCGATGGTGTTTACGAAAGCTACGGTACAACAATTTCTCTTTATCCCTCTTAGCAGCAGCGAAAATAAACGTCTCACAGGTGATGAGTCCTCCCTTCTAGTATTATATTTCCTGTTCCATGGCCTAAAACATAATAGGGAAAGGCTAGTCTCCCTGAAACGAACATCATGAAACTGGGTAAAAAACGTTACTCAAATGTCTTCTCTCTCCTTCTTTAAATTCGTCTCCATCGCCATAGCTCTTTATCGGTTAATTTGTCAGAAGCAATTTGTCAATCATACGCCTTATTGACAAGTCTGAATAACAAATCTAACGTCGAAAGCAACTTTCTTCGATGCTCTAGTCTTCAAGGTAACTCGTACGAGCAGTTTTGGGACCACTAAACATACCCTGAATGAATTCCTTCCAGTAGCGTTCGCCCCACTTCTTAGACCTCGAATGTATTCGTTGGAGTTGAGTTCACCCGATTTGGTTAAGCCCGAGTTAATTCGTTCCAGCCCGTTAAAGGGTTAAATATAAACCCACAACGAGGTGAAAAAGGTAAAATGTCATCGAACAGCGTTATGGGTGGTAAAGCAGAACCTAAATCTTTGATAGTGTGAAAGTAAAACCCCTATCCTACCTAAGTCGCATGTGGGAGCGAATGTATAAATAGAAATAGTCAGAATATCGAAAATTCGGAGGTTTATCTCCAGCTACACTTTATCTCTGCAGCTGCCACATCGTCAGGGATTTCTCGTCATAAACGACAGAATAAGGTTCGAAATCTAGGAAATATATGAACGACAGGTGTACTATTAAGTACCCCAAGAGTCCAAAGGGTTTTATATACGGAAACTTCTTTTTAGAACCAAGTACCTATTGGTTCTTGGACTGCATTTCGCCACATAATGAAACTGTTTCCCCCAGAGACATTAATCAGTTTCTTTCGTCGAGCAAAAAAAAAAAACTGCTTAATTATAGGATTCAAGTGATGGATCTTGCAAAGAAGTAAATATGGATTAATACAATTTAATTTGGAATAATTGTATTCCCAGAGCAACAAACAAAATGATGCATACTTTTCTTCCATGTGAATCAGAAGAAATATTGCAAGGCAGCAATAATTTTTGTATTCACTGGTAATTGTAGCCCAGAAGGACAACAATAATACGGTTCTTCAATACATTAATATAGAACCAAAAATTTACTCAACCTAAATTTTATTTTGTGGCTTACTATTTTTATATATTCAACAAGCTGAGTGTAAACCACATACATAAATTTTAAAAAATAAAAGGTGTATCAAAGTTGTTTTTGGACGTGCTGCCATCTATCGGCCGATTTCTAATCACAATAAATAAAAATAATTAACGGACAGCATATCGCAGTTGGAAGTATAACCAGGAGGATAGAAATACTACCCGAAAATTTGACTTAAAAATCTCCTTTATTCCTGAGTAAAACCCATAAATTTGAAATATTTATGATACGAATTTATTTTAGAGAGATCCTTATTATTCTCTCCGCAAAAATTTTATTTCTCTCTGAACTTTTTTCCATATTATGGTTTTTTTCTTAAGCTTAAAGCAAATACTTCTTTGAGATAATATACTCCGGTCCTGAATATTAGCGTTAAAACTTGTCGAAAACTTACCTCGACTGATTCTTTCGTCTGCAATTTTACTTTAAAGAAGCAACTAAAATTTTTGCATTATAGGCGTAATTTTCGGGAAAACTTGATGTTTTATTGTAACATTGTAATCCATGTTGTGATTGATCACTGAAGCAGCTTGTCCTTTTTCTTCCCGTTCGTTTCTCCCACGTAGAGTGTCCCGTGGTTACGTAAGCCAATCACGGAACGTTAAGCACCATCCGAAGAGTTTCTTTGCAGGTTTTGTGAATATGCTTGTGCCATGGGAACGGCCTTTGAGGAAACGTCCATTTCCACGGTTGTGTGTGTGTGTGTGTGTGTGTGTGTGTGTGTGTGTGAGTGTCTCCGATTTGTATTTTCAGACTTAATAAAAATTATAAAATATGGTCCATTTCTGGGACACTAAAATGCTGATGATAGTAAATAGCGTACGATGTAAATGACAATACCTGTGAAACATACCGTTGTTCTTGGCCTGCACAAATAATATTAATAATATGTATTTCCAATACAACAGAAATTTCATTCTCCGTTCTACCCAACTATAACAATGTACAATTTCAAAGAAAAAAATCGCGAATACAGTATGAACTTCTAGGATTAACAGTAACTTGAGAAAAAGATGAAACAATACGACGGGTAAAAAATTGATTGTACTGAGTTATTTCCTTCACTATGTTACATATCTTATAACTTATTTATAGGTATATATGTACAATATAAACTTAACTTCTGTCTGTACATATGCGCTTCCATGTACAATGAAGGCTGTTATGATTGAGATAGAGGTCTGGAACTATAAAATTCTACTTCTACGTTTTAGCTATTGGAATAGCACCGAATAGAAATATGCCTTTGTGAACGTAAACTTTACAAAGGAAGATATTTTTCTTCGTCTTGGTTGACCGACCACACACATGTACAAGAATCAAGTCCTGAAGTCGGTCGTTCCGCGAGACCTTTGAATAGATTGTATGGAATTGCATGTTCTGAGATTGTACTTCAGAGTATTAGGATACAAGGCCACTTTTAACTTCATCTATACAATATGTTGTGCTATTGTTCTGTCTGAAGATCCTTTTCCGAGGATGCCGCTTTCTGGGGCGTCGTCATCGTCGTCACTGCCGCCCCTGCCGGCACCTCCTTATCGAGCTCCTCAATCTCGTCTTCTAGCATGGCCCTCACCGTAGAGTCCGTGGGCGAGATCTGAGTCTGAGGAGATGCCGATTTCGCAGACCGCGATTTGCTGCTTTTCTTCTTCGTTGCTGAGACGTGCCCTTCTTTCTTGCCTCCCTTGCTGCACGTGTGTTTGTGATGGTCCGTTTTGGAAAGAGGCTTGTGAGGGCTTCCTTCCGTAATACCATCTCCGCCTCTGATTCCTCCCAGTCGGGGCATGTGTTTCACAAGGTGAACCAGGTGCTCGTCTATCCGGGACACTTTGTGGTTCAGCCGCTGGATCTCCAGCTTGAGATCCATTCTCATGTCCATCAAGCTCGTTACAATTTGCTGATATTCCGCAACACCAAACGAAGCGTTGCTTCGAGGAGACACTAGGTCAGAAATATTTCCACTGTCCAATGTGGAGGCACCCTCCTTGCTGTCCGATTTGACCACCACAAGCTTAGCGCTGTTGCCAGCCGGTGTCACCTCCGCTTGGGTAGTCACTTTGAGGTGGGTACCTTCAATGCCCTCAACCACTTTTCCGGCATCTACCTCCGAAGTCTCAGCTATCGTTTCGGGCGCAGATACTTTTGACCACTTTGAAAATCCTTTAGCCGAAACACCGCCACCTTGTGGTCGGTATTCGACAACACTGAGTGAGTCCGTGGGCTTGTCTGTAGAGTCGTCGACCTTTTGCCAAAACTCCATCTTCGTACCGAAGGAAGATTCTTCGATGGCGGAAGAACTTAGCGTTGAAGAACTGTAGTTCCACATGTTAGAAGCAGGCCCATTTCTACTGTCCTTCGCCTCACCGGCTATGCTCAGAGAGCCCCTAGGATTAATGTCCTCCGTAGAAGGAGGTATGGGTGATGAGGCTTCTCCTCTTTCAACGTCTGGCATCACACCTACCTGATTAGAGCTACTTGGCCTTAAGGGATCAGATCCGTGATTACGGAATTTTGAGAACAGTTTGCGCACAAGGTGGTCTTGAGATATGTCAGGTAAAGGATCAGCTTTCCTTTTTTCTGATAACTCCCGCTCTCTTCTTACGTCGGAAACTTTTCGGAATATAAGCTGAAAAAGTAAAAAAAGAGAGAAATAATTACTAGAGGAAATATGAAATATACTAGTTGAATTTGACCCAGAACTGCCCGGGTATAAAGCTTAAGATGCAATCTGTGATAACAATGATGTCAAAAATACACAAAAATGCAGATATTCATGGAATGAAGATAAATAAAAATAAGATAAAACTAATGGTAATAGGGAAGGTTCCAAAACAGGTTTTCCTTAAAATTGAAGGACAAAACATCGAACAAGTTAAATCATTTCGCTATTTGGGTCAAATTATTACTGAAAATGCGAGATGTGAAAAGAAAATTAGAATGAGACTGGGGATGGCAAAAACGGCTTTTAGATTGAATCGGAGACTACTGTCAGCCAAAAATATAGATCTAAAACTGGGAAAAGAATTTTAAAGGCATATGTTTGGCCAGTAGCTCTCTACGGTTCTGAGACATGGACATTGACGCATAGGGAAGAGAAAAGACTGGAAGCATTTGAGATGTGGTGCTATATAAGAATGTAGAGAATCAGTTGGCTCAATAGAAAGACTAATGAGGAGGTTCTGGAGAGAGTGGGAAAAACCAGGAATCTGATCAACATGTCAAAGAGAAAAAGAATGTTATGGATGGGACACACATTGCGCCATGGAGGCCCAATTCTGAAAGTTTTGGAAGGGAAAATTCAAGGCAAGAGAGGAAGAGGACGGCCAAGTAATAGTTTTGTGGCACAGTTACCCCAATACACTAATGACGTAGGGGGAAGGGAAAATTCAAGGCAAGAGAGGAAGAGGACAGCCAAGGAATAGTTTTGTGCCACAGTTACTCCATGACACTAATGACGTAGGGGGAAGGGAAAATTCAAGGCAAGAGAGGAAGAGGACGGCCAAGGAATAGTTTTGTGGCACAGTTACCCCAATACACTAATGACGTAGGGGGAAGGGAAAATTCAAGGCAAGAGAGGAACAGGACGGCCAAGAAATAGTTTTGTGGCACAGTTACCCCAAGACACTAATGACGTAGGGGGAAGGGAAAATTCAAGGCAAGAGAGGAACAGGACGGCCAAGGAATAGTTTTGTGCCACAGTTACCCCAATACACTAATGACGTAGGGGGAAGGGAAAATTCAAGGCAAAAGAGGAAGAGGACGGCCAAGGAATAGTTTTGTGGCACAGTTACCCCAAGACACTAATGACGTAGGGGGAAGGGAAAATTCAAGGCAAGAGAGGAACAGGACGGCCAAGGAATAGTTTTGTGGCACAGTTACCCCAAGACACTAATGACGTAGGGGGAAGGGAAAATTCAAGGCAAGAGAGGAAGAGGACGGCCAAGGAATAGTTTTGTGCCACAGTTACTCCAAGACACTAATGACGTAGGGGGAAGGGAAAATTCAAGGCAAGAGAGGAAGAGGACAGCCAAGGAATAGTTTTGTGCCACAGTTACTCCAATACACTAATACTAGGACATACTATGACTTGAAGAGAACGGCGAAGAAGAAAGGAATGGAGAGACAGATTACATCTACTGAACAACCAGTCCTTGTGGACTGAGAAGATGCAATCTGTACATTTTGATTTTACTGCAGTGAATGACTGTGTTTTGAATATTAACTTTGTGTGTGTGTTTCAGAGTGTAACGATCACAATCAGCAACTCTTCAGGATAAAACCAGTAGCGCTTCCATAATTTAGAGCCAATTGTTCCAGAGAAGAGACAAAGCCACGCTTCATCCGGGACTCGAAACCGGGCTCATGTTGGACAAACGGTCAAATGCAAGCGCCTCAGACTCTTCAGCAAGCAGAGGCTTCACCAACTTCTTAAATCCCCTGACCGCAAGAGTATTATTCTAATTATTTATGCTCTGAATGCCAAGTTCCTGCTAACAGTGCAATAATTGCGTCTTAGGAATAAATGAATGCGGAAGTAATCTCAGTTATAAGTTTGTTTTCTTCGTTGGAGGACAACTGGTTCTAGGTAAGGGAGAGATCCAATGAGGTAAGATAAACAAGCCATCATTTTCTCGACCGGGATTCGAACCTTTATCCTTCTTGGTAAAAAGTTAGGAACTATTGCTTCATAGCATTCGGGAACTGAGGAAGCAGTTATAAACTATTTTTAAGCCTAAAATGCTTCTTTTCTTGGTATTTTCGATTCTTCCGTTTCTATGGCTTTAGCTGTAGCCATAAATTTCTTCTTTCAGAAGTTATGTAAGGAAAATTAAAGTTCAACAAACACATCCTCTATAACCCGTTATGAACCGTAAGCAAGGTAATTTACTCAACTGCATGCACCGTGAATGTAACACCAATTCATCGCCATCACACTGCGACCACCGCTGAAATAACAGTGTACAGATAATAGAAGTTGCTTTGCTTCTCGTGATGTTTACGAGACAGCAACATTTTGAACCAACGGCAGGTTGTGCACGTAAGAGTAGGGTAACGTACGTATTTACATTTCTCTCTCTCTTTCTCTGTAACACAGTAAAAAGATCTTTCTCCTAGCAAGTTTCAATTTTGTAATTGCCACTTGAAACAAACCCATTCCAACTCATGTAGATATGAGATACAACATGCCGAACTTTGAAGTGTCTACTACCATTTCCCGATCAATTATGGCACACCCACTCATTCTCTTTCCTATTATCGATGAATCGTGTTATTCATTTTATTCGTTGTCGATTAATCTAGAAGATCGCAAATTTTCCTCAGAAAGACCGATTTCCTGGTAACTTCGGAGGAACGTTTTCTGAGGTAGTACCTAATACGATAATATAGCGGCACCTGGAATACACACTTAATTACACACGTGGAATTTAATACTTCTCGACAAAAAAATTCAATGGGCAATCTACCGTTATAGATGCTCCCACCGATTAGTGTCTACAGCGATTTAAACTTCTTTTTGCTAGAATATAAAGGTGATTTTATGAACATTAGGTGTGTATTCAGTCATACTTACACTGAAGAGCAATTGAATTAGAGACAGCTGGCGTTATGCAAATGTGGCGCTGTGGGCGGCCCTGTAAACGGAAACGACATGACGTATGTAGCGATCCGACAATATAAGGAGTGATGTGACAGGAATCAGTAAGAGTCGGACGCAGTATGGGTAACACGAGGGATCTAAGCGCATTTGATCGTGGGAGAATTGCCAGGGCCCGACGAATGGGTCACACCATCTCGAAAGTCGTGCACGCACTGGGATTTTCACGAGCCCCTGTGCCAAGGGTGCACCGTGAGTACACCGAATTCGGTAAAACCATCCTTGCAAGGGCCAGCTGCCGTGAACAACAGCGTGTGGATGAGCGGGGTCATCGTCGGCTAGCTCGCATTGTAACAGCGTGTATGCGGGCCACAGTGCAAGAAACCACTCGGCAATTTAACGCTGGTGCACAAAAACGTGTAAGCAGCCACACCATCCAGAACCATCTCCTCGCTATGGGGTACAGAAGTAATCGTCCCACGAGGGTACCGCTGCTGACCGCACATCACAGGGTGCAAAGATTAGCATGGGCGCGGGAACATCGCCACTGGACCTTAGACATGTGAAAAATGTTGCCTGGACTGATGAGTCGAGATTTACGTTGGTACATGCGGATGGCAGGATACGCGTACGGCGCAAACCACATGAAGCGATGGATTATTCTTGCCAGCAGGGTACTCTTCAAGCTGGTTGGGGTGGCATTCTCGTCTGGGGACTATTTACGTGGACTGAAATGGGACTCCTGGTACGTGTGACATCGTTCCTCACAGGTCAACGTTACCGGGATATCTTGGACGACCATTTGCTCCCGTTTGTGCGTCTTCAACATCCCACTGGGAACTTCATCCTGCAACAAGACAATGCATCGTGCCATCGCTCCCGAATTGTATTAGAATGGTTGAATGAACACTCCACAGACGTGACCTCGCTTCCAATCCCATCGAGCGCATCTGGGATGCCATCGAGAGAGATGTTCGAGGCTCTGACCCCCCTTCATCAAATATTCTTGAACTGTGGGAGCTTGTTCAGGGGTCGTGGATCTGTATGGCTTTCCAACGCTTCCGGTGTCTTGTCGAGTCCACGCCGAGACGAATCGCCGCCGTCATCAGGGCGAAAGGTGGTGCTACACGTTACTAGACAGGTATCTGTAATTCAATTGCTTTTCAGTGTAGAATTGACCCAACAACTCAGAAAATATTCGACGAAAAAGTCAAAGACACCGTTTCTCTATTGAAAGTTTTTGATTAAAGGGTTAAAATTTAATCTGACACTTTTATCAAGTTGCTTTGGGGCCACTATAGCTCAGTGGTAAGAGCAGTCTGCTACCTTTCCGCTGCTCGAGAACTCAATCTCATCTTGATCGCTCCAAACAGTAGAGACTCACAGTGCTTCGGAGAACACGTTAAGCCGGCTGTCTCTCGGTATTGGAACCCCGTTTAAAATAAGGCCATGTTTTCCTTCCCTCTCGAAGTGAATACTCTGCTCTGATATCGTCTGGCACTCTGTTCTGATGTGATTTCGCTCTTCCCAGCCTAGAAGTCTTAACCATTTCTGCCTGTTTATCCTCTTTCCTATCAGGGCATCTGGGTCCGCCCTCTCTCACTTCCAGTACCTGGCGGATAGACATTGGTGCCAAGGCAGCTGAGTCTAAAATTTACTTGGGTAAAACCCCCAAGCGAATTAGTTGCTACTTGAGACCCGAAATTGAATTTTAGCGTGTAGTTCGGTGTTAAACAGAAATCAAACTGCAACGTATGCACGTGCAGTTAACTTCAGCACGAAATAAATTTGTCCGTAACCAGAAATTCCCACAAAATATTTTAGTTGTTGCCCAGAAAACCTTCGTGGAGTGAAAACGGAAACTATTCACGTAGTACATTTCGTAACTAAACACGAGGGCGGGCAATCGCTGGAAGGACAACCTAACTTCTGCCAAGTGTGAGGAATAAAGACCCAAAAGTGAAACTCTTGCAAAAATCGTTTTCCTCTAGTTGAAACCAAAACGGAAAGAATGCTCTGTGTATGTGTGTGCGTACATTGTGTTATTATTATCTCATTTTTATCCACTTGTTAACGGGACGTTCATCAACGTGTGTGCATTTAACAGAACATTTTTCATACCTTTCCCATATCAAAAAACATAAAGTAGAAGGTTTCAGCATTGTGCGGGGCTCCAAGAAGCAACCTGCCAAGTGGTTTCGCAATTAGTCGTATATGAGTCTGGAGAATTCGAGGCCGCTGTGGTGTAGTGGAAGCATGTGCGGCGCGTAACTAGAAGGCCCTGGGTTCGATTCCCTGTGGCAGCAGATGAGAATGTTTATGTGACTCACTTATGAACGTGGAAACAGCGATGACTTCTGCTTGATGTTCCTAATCCACGCCAATTGTGTGTATTAACAAGGTAGAAGGTATGGTTTTCATATTTCTGTTCTTCATGTGGTGCGTGTGGTGACAGATATTCATTTCTACGAAGACTGTCCCGAAATTAATACCTTTGATAGCTCTCCCCAAAAAGTATGCTGAAATGTGTTGAATGTAATGGTGCTATTCAAAACAGCCCCGAGCTGAAATAAAGCACTTACGCCATTGTTGAACCCAACATGGGCAACCAGTCTTGAAAATATTATACGAACTGTTCTTTCGCCTAGGACCTCACGGTCTGTTTAACATCATCTGTATCCTCATAAGGTTGGCATGTACACTTTGCTTCATCGAGCCAAACATGTGGAAGTCAGAAGTTACCAAATCAGGACTGTATGGCGGATGTGGAATTACTATCTTATCCATTTTGGCAATGGCCTGAGATGTTTCAAGGGAAATATGAGATCGGACTTTTTAGTGGTGTAGGAGGACAAAAGGAAAGGGCGTGCCCTGTCTTTTGTTGCGTGTAGCTTTCGGAACGTCTTTAGTGTCTCAATACAGCGAGAACTCTTGACAGTGCAACATTGTTCAAGAAAATCAAAACAATGACGCATACGATAGCCTCGAAAATCGCCACCGTTTTATTGAACACTGTGTTTTAAACACCTGAGTCCTAGACTACGTGTAGTTCCGCCGTTCGACAGGCTGCGCTTTTACACGTCGAACACTCAAAAGGAGCTCAACAATTTGCCGCTGATTTTGGTCGATGAGTGCAATTGAAAGCCTTCCATTCTGTTGTTTGTTTGCAGCGGAGGTCTCTCCTGCCTGAAACCTCGTTATCCGTCTTCTGACATTACTGATGTCTATTGTCGCATTTTATTAAATTTTTCTCAGCCTCATGTGGATCTCCGTTGACTTGCAAACTTACATTTCTGAAAAGTCAAATATGGCTCTTTGCGTATATCATTCCTTTGCGTTGACTAATCTATATACAATTATCTAGATGCACATTTACTCAGAACCTCAATGTAGATTTTTTCAACCATTTGCACAAATATTTTCAAAAATATAGGAGTTATTAGCAAAATGGCAATACCTTTTGGAAAACTCTCGGACACGTTTTATCAACTGCAGAGGGATTTATTTAGTCTTAAGAGACCAACTTTATTTTGAATTAATTCATTGGACCCGGACAAAACAGTTTTTAACATCAAATAATAAAAAGATCAGAATACAGTTTTCTGTATAAAATGGTAAAATATTTTCGCTTAACTTTCAAATTCGAATTTGCGCCCTCATGTTTGTTCAAATAGCACATGAATATGTTTTAATTTCAAACTTCATATCTTAGAAATAACGTTTTTCACAACGCACAGGTGAACACACACATTGAAAAAGCACATTAATTCAGGTAAAACAATTTGAAAAGTACTTGCATTACAGACGACGTTTTCAAAAAGAAAAACGTTACTCACACAGCCTGATTTAAGAAGAATGTATTGCTTTAAGTTTTACGAGATTTGAAAATTAACATTTTTTGAAAAATAACTGACTTTTTATGGGGTTAACTAAACCCTTTAACCGGCTGCTGGAACGAATTAACTCGAGCTAAACAAAATGTGTTAAAATCAACTCAAGCGAATATATTCGCTTTCTAAGAAGTGGGCCGTACGAGACTTGGATGAATTCATTGAGGGTATGTTTAGTGGTCCCAAAGCTCTGATCACATGAGTTACCTTAAAAGTTGCTTTCGTCCTTAGACTTGCTGTTCAGACTAGTCATTCAGGCTTATGATCAACAGTAATCCTTTCTGACAAATGCCCATGACAATGGAGACGAATTTAAGGAAGGAGAGACATGATGTTTGAATCACTTATCTTTACCCAGTTGCATGATGTTCGTTTGAGGGAGACTAGCCGTTCCCTATAATGGTTTAGGCCATGGAACAGGGAATGTAGGACTAGAAAGGAGGGCTTATCACATGTGGCAGGTTTATTTTGGTTGCTGCTGAGATGAGAAGGGATAAATGTAAGATACATTGTTTTGCCGTAGTTTTCGTAAAACCCTGTCGATATGTGACATTTCTGTTTGGAGGCAGGTTTTGGGCACCGTTTAGTTCAAGTAGATCGGCCGCTTAAAGAGTGAATTCATTTCAGAGTTGAACATATTTTTACAACTACCTTTAGAGAGCTCTACTATGGATATTTTTATACTAAAAACGCTAAGTATTTTTGATTTTAAAACTTATATAGCATTTTGAACTGCGATTGCAACCGAGCCACAAAATTATGTGTTGAGTTCAAACCTGAAACACTGAAGAGCCAAAACATTATGACCACCTGCCTAATATAATGTTAGTCCCCCACGTTCAGCCAAAACGGCTCATACACAGAGAGACATCGACACTACAAAGTTTCTAAAGGTGTCTTGTAGTATCTCGTATTAACACGTTACCAAAAGATTCCTTTAACTATAGTAAGTTACGTGGTTGAGACGCAGAAGATCGGATTTGCTGTTCCAACATAAAACACAGATGCTGGATTGGATTGATGTCTGGGAAATTAGAGAGACCAGGATAATACCTTTCTCATGTTCCGCAAACCATTCTCGAACTATCCGGTCAGTGTGGCGTGAAGAATTATTTTGCTACAAGACAGGGGAAACTCTGTGGAAAAGTCTTTGGAAAACTCTAGAGAACTCAAATTCTACCAGAGCGGAACTCTGTTACCGTGAAAGAATGTACCTGGTCTTCAATTACGTTTAGGTAGATGATAAACATCACAGTCTCCTGCACATGAAGGACTGCATCCAGCATTACCCATCAGAACATTCCCAAAACATTTCACTTCCTCCGCCGGCTTGGTTTCACCCAAAGGTGCATCCTAGTGGCAACACTTCCCCAGGTAAATGACGACCGCCTGCCTAATATGATGTTAGTCCTCGAAGTACAACCGAAACAGCTCGTACACAGAGAGACATCGACACTACAAAGTTTCTAAAGGTGTCTTGTAGTATCTCGTATTAACACGTTACCAGAAATCCCTTAACTCAGAAGATCGGATCTGCTGTTCCAACACAAAACACAGATGCTGGATTGGATTACACAGATGCTGGATTGGATTGATGTCTGGGGATCTTGTAGTATCTCGTATCAACACGTTACCAGAAGATCCTTTAGCCATAGTAAGTTACGTGGTTGAGACGCAGAAGATCGGATTTGTTGTTCCAACACAAGACACAGATGCTGGATTGGATTGATGTCTGGGTAATTAAAAGGACATGATAATACCTTTCTCATGTTCCGCGAACCATTCTCGAACTATTTGGGCAGTGTGGCATGACCAATTATTTTGCTAAAAGAGAGGGGAAACTCTGTGGAAAAGTCTTTGAAAAACTCTGGGGGACACAAATTCTACCAGAGCGGAACTCTGTTACCGTGAAAGGATGTACCTGATCTTTGATTACGTTTAGGTAGATGATAAACATCAATTTCCTCCAGGGTTACCCTGCACACAAATGAATACATCCAGGGTTACCCAGCAGAACATTCCCAAAGCATTACACTTCCTCCAACGGCTTGTTTTCACCGAAGGATACATCCTGGTGGCAACAATTACCCAGGTAAACGATGACTGCCTGCCTAATATGATGTTAGTCATCCAAGTACAGCCGAAATGGCTCATACACAGAGAGACATTGACACTACAAAGTTTCTAAAGGTGTGTTGTGGTATCTCGTAGTAACACGTTACCAGAAGATCCTTTAACTATAGTAAGTTACGTTATTGAGACGCAGAAGATCGGATTTACTGTTCCAACACAAAACACAGATGCTGGATTGGATTGATGTCTGGGAAATTAGGAGACCAAGATAATACCTCTCTCATGTTCCGCGAACCATTCTCGAACTATCCGGGAAGTGTGGCACGGCTACTTAGTTTGCTAAAAGAGAGGGGAAACTCTGTGGGAAAATATTTAGGAAACTCTGGGAGACACCAACTCTACCAGATGGGAACCCTGCTACTACGAAATGATGTACCTGGTTTTCAATGATGTTTAGGTAGATGACAAACATCAATTTCCTGCACATAAATGAATACATCCAGGGTTACTCAGTACAACATTCCCAAAGCATTACACTTCTCCCACAGGCTTGTTTTCACTCCAGTGTACATCCTGGTAGCAACAATTCCCCATGTAAACGATAACCACCTGCCTAATATAATGTTAGTCCTCCAAGTACACCTGAAACGGCTCATACACAGAGAGACGTCGACACTACAAAGTTTATAAAAGTGTCTTGTAGTATCTCGTATCAACACCTTACCAGAAGATCCTTTCCCTATTGTAAGTTACGTGGTTGAGCCGCAGAAGATCGGATTTGATGTGCCAACACAAACCACAGATGCTGGATTGGATTGATGTCTGGGAAATTAGCAGACCAGGATAATACCTAGAACTCTTTCTCATGTTCCGCAAACCATTCCCAAACAATCTGTGCAGTGTGACATGGGGGATCGTTTTGCTAAAAGAGAGGGGAAACTCTTTGGGAAACTCAAACTCTACCAGAGGGGAATTACCATGAAAGGATGTATCTGGTTTTCAATGAGTTTTAGGTAGATGGTAAACATCACAGTCCCCTGCACACGAATGACTACATCCAGAATTACCCAGCAGAGCATTCTTAAAGCATTACACTTACTCCACAGGCTTGTTTTCACCACAGGGTAAACCCTGGTGGCAACACTTCTCCAGAAAAACGAGATCCACGTACACGGCCGTGCATATGGTGCAACAGAAAACAAGATTCCTCGGACCAGACGATCTTCTTCCATTCATCGAAGGTCCTGCTATGATGCTCACATACCCATCGTAGGAGCTTTCGAGAGTGAACAGAGGTTAGCATGGGCAGTCAGAGTGGCCAACGGCTACGCAGCCATATTTTCAGCAGGGTTCGATCTATTGTGTGCTGCGACACATTACTCCTTTCACCAGCATTCAAATTACTGGCGAGTTACGCGGATGTATTCCTTCTGTTGGCTTGTACCATTCGGGATAGACCTTGCCCACCTCTAGGATCGATGAGCCGAGATAGGCCCATATATGCAATTCGTGGTGTTTTCCCTCCCTGTGACCAGTTTTTGAATGTACTAACCACTCCTGATCGTGAGCAGCCCATAAGCCTTGCCGTCTCGGAAATGCTCTGACTCAATCGTCTGGCCATTACAATTCGGTCTTTGTCAACCTTACTTGTGTCCGCTGCCTTTCCTCATCTGAAGAACAAGAATAACACTGATTAAAAGAGCTCTGTATTAGGTGTCATTAATACCGTGTGACGTATATTCTAAATTAACTTTCATTTTTAGTTTCTTTCCCTATGTAAAGCTGAGTTTGTTCTGTTTATACTTCCAAACTTAATGTGACATCTTTTCCCTAAAACGAATACTGTTGGCAACACACTTGAGGTCTGAGTGAATGTAACGCATGAATGTATGAGATAAGAACGATAGATAAAAACAACGATATACAACAGTTGCTCGCGTGTGGTGGATATGTGGTATGTGGCTATGCGAAATTACGTTATACCCGGAAGTGCGATATCAATGCTATTGGTATAATGGTGGAAGAAAGAATCAATTATAGTAAGTATAACGAAGTAAATTTCTCCGTCATTTTTGTCCACACCGGGGATCGAACCCAGGTCCCCTCATTCCGGAATAAGTCGCTCTACCAATTGAGCTACGCAGACGTTCGCAATCGCTGCTATCTGCCTTTATGTCGTGTGCGTCCTGCTGGGCAGGCACGTCACATAAGTTGATTTCTGTCTTATGTTTCGTCACTATTTCATCACGAAAAGAAATTACGTTATAACCGTTTCATGACCTTCATACGTGCCATCGTTTACCTGCTGTTGCTTTGATTTGCATAAAGACGCGCAGGTCATAATACTTTTTGCTTTTCGACATGTATAAGAAACAACCTGAAAATTAGGAACATGAATAGAGTTGCCCTTGCATTATAAAACAAATGTTCACTGTTAAAAACAATCTACTTAAAACTAAGAACCTGAAACTACTCGTTTTTTTTAAGTACAATTGTATCGTAAACGAGTACATGACATGCTCAAATATAAGTAACCATACGTACTTACAAATAACTGCGTCAATAAATATAAATATAATCTCGTATTACTTCATTTTAGATATTATGGATTTCAAGAGATTTTGTTTAGTAAATATGTAAAGTGACACACAAAAATAATTAGCACAACAAAGTCACTGATCACAAGTAATTTAATTATGCATAAAGTATCTTTGTGTACGTTTTTAATTAACTATATTTGTGTCAATCTCATAAATAATATATTGTCGTTGCTCCAATCCCATTATGGAGCAACGAATTCATTTTTACATTATTCCGATCGGATGGGCGTCTCTGGGTTTGGCGGTTACCCGGAGAACGTCTGTTTCCCGGAGTGTACAATGCAGACTGTGAAGCACGGAGGCGGTGGTGTTGTGGTATGAGGCTGCTTCACCTGGTACTGTGTATTTCCACTGCTTGTTATTCATGGCAACATGCATTCTGTACTATATAGAGATATCCTGGATAACTCAATGCTCCCAACGTTTTGGCAGTTCTACGGAAACAAGTATTGGTTCTTCCAGGACGACAATGCTACTTGTTATGCTTCCAGGGCTACAATGGAGTGGTGTGAGAAAAATCAGGGCTCACAGATAAAATTGTGTGAAATGGAGAGGCCTGCTCAGAGCCCGGACCTCAACCCAATTGAACACCTGTGGGATGACCATGAACGACAGGTGAAGTTTAGACCAACACCAGCTTCTTCACTGAGAGTGTTGGTCAGTGTACTCAAGGCGGAATGGAGAAACATCATGCTGTCCGTGCTCCATGCGCTTGTGGACAGTTTATCTCTATGGGTGGTTGCTGTAATCTCTGCAAATAGAGGACCTACCCGCTACTGATGTAAATACAACACTGTTTTTACACTGCCGGCCACCTAAAATGCAACACCAAGAAGGACACGAGATAGCAAGGCCAGATTTACTGGACACATAACAACAGATACAAAGATGAAACGATTGAGCTTACAGGCCCGTGAGACTTGCGGCGGAACACGCAGACATCAATAGTTCGTGTGACCCCCATGGCTGGCAATAACGGCCGCTACACACCGCGGCATAAAACGAAAGAGGCTTTGGATGTGGACTTGGGGTATGTCCGTCCAGGCTGCTTCCACACGTTGCCACAGTTCCTCAGGTGTAGCCGCGGGTGGTGCTTGCCGGGCCACTCAGTTGCCGATCGGCGACCAGACGTGTTCGATGGGCGACATATCGGGAGAACAGGCGCTCAACGGCAGCAGTGACACCTGGTGGGCAGTGAAGAATTGCTGCACGATGCGTTCCACGTCCAGGCGCTCATTGTCCTGTTAAAACGTGGCCGCTGGCAGGTCCTGCAGGTAAGGGAGGACTACAGGCTCCAAAACGTCGAGATGTAGCGGTGGCTGTTGAGTGTACCGGCGGTGCGTACCAGAAGAGTGCGGGTGTCATATCCAATTGCACCCCAAACCATAACGCCATACGACGGACCAGTATGGCGATGCATAGTGCAGGCGTCATACAGTCTCTCGCCGCGGTGCTACTACTCGCAGATCCAGCCATCGTGGTGTTGCAGGCAGAAGCGAGATTCGTCGGAGAAGACAATGTCGTGCCATTCCGTAGTCCAGGAGCGGCGTTCAACGGCCCACTGCTGCCGCACTCGCCGGTGGTGTAACGTCAATGGTAATCGGAGCAATGGGCGCCATGCGACAAATCTCCGCTCCTGCAGGCGACGTCGAATGGTATGCGCTGACACAGGTTGTTGCGCAACACACCCTAATTCCTACGCTAACGTTCGCGGATGTGGCTGTGCGAGCCGTCAATGCCTCGGTGGTGGGCCGCGAGTGCGGCAATCGCTCACGTCGGACCGTTCGCCCCTCCTGCACTCACCGAATCCATACTCGCCTCACTGTGGCTGGATGTCGTCCCACACAGGCGCCGATGTCTCGGTACGATAAACCGCTGTCGCGATAAGCCACTATTCGTCCTCTGTCGAACTCCGAAACGTGCTTGAATGACTGCCGTATTCTGCGACGAGGCATCAGGAAGCTTCCCACGCACAGGTCCGGCAGCTCAACACACTTCTACTACTTACACCCCGCCTTCTGCGCACCCTTCTTATAGTGCTTCTCGGTGGCGTGCCGGGCGCACATGATTTGCATATGCCCTGCAATACTAATCGCTTGCATGTCCACTCACGGGCGACGCATGCTGCGAAATTTCAGGCCAATCGGATGCTTCCTTCTTGGTGTTGCATTTTGGGTGGCCAGCAGTGCATATTTACTTACAGTGACCAATCAATTTTGTCCATATGGTGTACATCAGTGGGTGATTTACTCAATATCCCCAGCTATTAGTCTAGCTAAGAAATTGCATGAGATGTGCTGTCTTCGTGTTCAAGTAAATATTACAAAAAAGGGGAAAAGAGTGGAAAACAAATCGGAGAAAGTGATTTGTAGTATTTGTGTCCCCACTTCAGCTGAGTAGTTTTACACAAATGTTGAAATTTAAATTTATAGACTACTTTCCATTTCCGGGCCTCTTGGATGAAGCTCTGAAATCAGCAGGTCAAACAGTTTGTAGTTTTTTTCAAAACGATCTACCTCCTATGTCTTAAAATTCCTGTGCATATTTCTGAAAAGGGCACGGAGAATGGCATATGAATCGATTACTCCTAAGTATACAGTTTCAATCAAATGTGTGCTTATCAAAACATTGCTACAATATGAATTGTCTGTTCTGAACCGCGATAAAACGCACGAGCTTTATCTCAGAGATTTCAGTAATTGCAGTAGTTCCATAGCGGCAGTTTTCATCCCTGAAATTTCTGTACTCGCAGTATTTATTGGCCATGACAGTTGTAACATTAAAGCAACTTTTAGCGTTAATAAAACGAGAACGGCTAATTATCACCCTAGAAATACGCTGAAGGTTATTCTTCAGATTTACTACTCTGAAAGCAAAGGTTCTTTCAACCTTAGAAATATGGATTGTGTGTTTCATGAATAATCGCTGGCAAAAGCACTGGTTTCTCTGGATTCACAGCGCATTTACCACGGGGAGAATGCAATAAGATCTACAGCAAAGTATGATGTACAGCGGCACTCAAAATTTTGTGTTGTAACCTGCATGAAGTAAATACGAATACACAATCTTTTTTTCAGGTGTAGTACATATTTTTATATATATATATTTTTTGTGTGTGTGCGGGTTTTAACGAGCACCATAAGCAACCCGATGGGTAATAAGCAGTCGACCGTCCCTAATTTAGAGGCATTGGCTACAGAGAAGAGGATGTTCACTCATTTTTAGAACGATGTTCCAGCAATATAATTAATGGTTTAAAATAAAAATTTATTTTTTCAATGTTCTATATGATAGCTTTTTCTCTGGATTATGAACTTACATCTACATTTCCAAGATAACAGGACATTTCTTAAAATGGGTAGTGGTATTTTATTCCACTCTTTTTCCACTGCTTTCCATAATTCAATCATTGTTTTGGGCCTGCATTTAGAAAGTGCTCTCTTTAGCAGTCCGAAGGCACAATAGTCCATTGGTGACACATCAGGGAACATTGAAGGAATATGAGCAAAAGGTATAGACCTGATACCCATCCCTTTTTTCATTTTTTCAAGAAATAGAGTGGTAGATTTGGATGTATGATTGGTAACCTTACCCTGATGGAGTTCTACTCTTCAAAGGCTCTGTGAAAAAAGGGAATGATATTTCCTATTTAAATATAGGAGTTAAAACATTATTTTGGTAATGTGTAGAATTAATTTAGCATTTTCTTCAACTGTTATTAATTTTAATTTCCCATTGTACGATAAACCAGCATTCATCATGAATCCTTTACTGAAACTTTCTTTCGATTCTTGGAACCAAGTTTGTAAGTATTTTCCTCCTCTTTTGAGATGCTAAATCGACTGTGTTTTGCTGCAGTCGTAAGGTAGATCCATGCCCCATCAATAGTCAAGACATTTCCATCTGTATCCTGCTAAGCGATTTCCATAAAGAAGTCTACACCGTGTTCAGTACTCAGCCATGTGTCTAGGCAAAAGACGGTGAACATTATGTTCTTTTTTCAGATTCAAATATTTCTTTATTACCTTGTTTACAGTTGATACAGATATTTTTGACGACTTAGCGATTGTTTTGGGGTCGGTGGATTTTCTTTTAAGACCAGAGACCTTGCATTTGGAATAGAGGTAAAAGTACGTACCTTCTTCGAATATTCGTTTGGTGTTGCTTTTCCTGTTCAAAGCAAAGCTTCACGATTTTCCCTTCCATTATCAATAATATTTGTTACTGTACATTTAGAAATGCGAATTCCATGATTTTCACACCGTTTCTTAATGACTGAATACGAATATTTCTCTTTGTAAAGAGCAAAAACGTAACTTTCTATCCACAGCTTGTTTACGTGCGCCATTTTCTTAGCAGACGATATTTAACTGCAGCAGACGTTTCTTTCATGTTCATCTAACACGTTGTTGCCAGTTTCAATTCTTTGAACTCCATTTATTTTCTTCTAATTTCTTATCAAAGGCGTTCCAAAAATGTGTGAACATCCTTTTTAATACAGTTTCCTTTACAACAGATCTGTATTCGATATAATCCAAAAAAGTTAGATCAACCTAACTCTTTTGGATGATTTTGCAAAGTTCAAAAGATCGACTTATATACCACGATATACAGTATGATACACTATATTGACAAAAATAACCAGACACCCCTTCAAAAGTAAATGAACGGATCCGCTGCGTTGTTAAGATGCGCGGTACAGCTGCAAACTGTATAAGAAGAAGCCTGCAGCTGACCACGATCATATCGCACCGTGAGATTAACTAAAAATGTCGCGGCGGGAGAGAACTGACTTTGAGAAAGTAAAGTTTGTTGGGTGTTATATTAGTTGGTTGTCCATAAGAAAAACCGAGAGTATTTTAAACATACCCTAGTCAACTGTTTTGGATGTACTGAATAAGTGGAAGACACATGGTGTGCCTCAAGTAGCAAAACGTACCGGCAGACCAAAGAAAATCAGTGATAGAGGACGTCGAAGCCTCAGGAGAGTCGTTACAGCTAATCGACGAAGTACTACACAAGACCTCAGTCTACAGGTGAGTAAAAATACTGGAACCTCGGTATGTACACGTACCATTCGCAACTAACTTCATTTCCATAGGTTACCGTGGTCGTGCTGCTGCTCATAAACCTTTCATCTCCACTCGGAATCCTACTCGCCGTTTAACATGGTGTAAAGAACATTTATCGTGGACCGTAGATTAATGGAAACGGGTCCTGTGGACTGATGAATCCAGATACACATGACCCATCAGTCTGATGGCCGTGTGTGGGTATGGCGGACATCCGGGGGAACGCTATTTACCACAGTGTACTGTTCCTGCGGTCAAGTTTGGAGCTGGCAGTGTACCCGTGTAGGGCTGTTTTACGCGATATGGTCCCGGCCCAATGGTTATCGTGGACAAACCTGTTAACCAGCACGTCTATCTCGATATTCTGGACAGTTATGCCCTACTAACTCTGTCGCAATACTATCGAAACGAGCCTTGCTCGTACCAGCAGGATAATGCACAGAGTGATAAAGCAAAGACTGTTTCCGCGTTGTTTGACGATAATTCCGTATCGTGTGTGGACTGGCCATCACAGAGCCTTGACCTTTATATCCCATTAAGCACTTATGCGATGAATTAGAGCACCGCATAAGAAGTTTGGAACCAAGGCCTACTACTAAGCAACAGTTAGCGGCAGCATTATGTACTGAATGGAAACGCATACCTATCGCTGTGTTCCAAAACCTTGTCGAAAGCATGTCTCGAAGGGTCAGTGCATGCATTAAGGCCAAAGGTGGACCGACACCTAATGTATGGCAATAAAGGCTATGTTATGTTTCTCTTCTAGCTGTTCGGTGAATTTTGTCAATATAGTGTATATACGTGTGCATATGTAGAGGATATGTGTCAGTCGAAACTTTGGTGTATTAAGGTTCCAGAGATTATAAAATGCTATTTCAGTGTCTGGGAGCCTGAAATACGTATTCGAATCCCTTTCTGGTTCTGTTGATGTTCTATATATGTTTGTAGCATTTGAAGCAAACATGCCATTACCAAACAAAATCAATACACTATTCCAATAGACATAATATAATGACAGTACCCTGTGCCTGAGGTTATATGTGAGTATAAGGTTGCGAGCAAAAGAATTGGCGAAAGCATGATAGAAATTGAGCACTTCAAGAAGTTTATCCCTTTTGATAGAGTGCAAATCACAGTAGGTGAGAGCTCGAACGTTAGCGCAAGATTGTCCAATAGCAGGCTCTTTCCAGAAAGAATCTCCGAAAACGTCGCCTTTTCCTGCAAAAAAGTTAAAGAACTGAGTTACACATTTGCACGACTTTACACACTCAAGAAGAACCACAGTTTACTAAAATGTAAACAAATCTCAGAATATAAGTTTTCATGGAAATTCAAGAATCCACTTAAGAAGTTCTTGATACTACTTCTCATTTCGGTCAAACACGAGAGCCACTAACCGTACATATCTGTGGCTTAACTTATGAAATGAGCTAAAACATCAATGCACAATAAAACCTCAGTTACATGATTTTCTAGAGGACGGCCTTAAAACATGTATAAATGTAAAAAACAGTATAAACAAATTAATTTCAAAATGTTAAATACCATTGTAAAGTACCATTGCTTTAACATTGTTAAATACCATAATACCGTTGCTTGAATACCATTGTTAAATACCATAATACCGTTGCTTGAATACCATTATTAAATACCATAATACCGTTGCTTGAATACCATTGTTAAGTACCATTGCTTTAAGGCTGTCTTTGAATGAGTGTAAGAGAAATTCTATCCTATATCTCCAATGTAAATTCTTTTGTACACATTTTCTCGAAGACTATTGCTTTGTAGTATTTGAAAATTTGAGCACAAATGAAAACGACCTATGGCTAATATTTGCTACCGTTATTATTCGGAAAACAAATGTCAGAATTGTTTTTTAAAATTCAATTTATCTGACTCGAAAGTATTCGAATTTGAGCGCTAGATGGCGCGATAAGTTAGCTTAGCAGTGTTTCTGTCGGGAAGAAACGAAATCTCACATTTCTGTCTGTTTTTTTTTAATTATCTAGGACAAATAATTGAATGTGGACAAAAGTGAGACTTTAATCTTGTCTCCGATAAATCATCTTAAATCTTACTGCACGTTCATCTTTTGAAGAGAAAATGTGTACATTAGCAGAGGACCCCTGAATTTGAGCTATAGAAACTCTGCCTACCTAAGCTACACCCCAAATAACGTTATTGGTTAGAACGTAACAGCGCGTATTTTGTCTTTTCATTGTGGAGACAACGAGGGATCACTTCCGTTCTGAATATGGCGAGATCTGCAGTGATTCGGTGACGCCATATTCTGGGACAGTCCCTCAAGACGTAAACGCCACGCCCAAAGAGTGATTTTTTGTGCCATCTATCTCAGAAGAGGAGCCCTATACCTAATACTCATTCAAAGACAACCTTAAAGGAGTGCAAGATTTTTTTAAATGATTTATTTAAAGTAGAATCGGCAGGGAAAGAAAGAAAAAGCGTTATAAATAATAATATATTTTATCGCATTTCAAAAATCCCTATGAAAATCAAATTTCTCTTTTGACGAATCAACCTATCTACAAAAACTTGATTCTAGATTAAGCGAAGTCCTCACAACTAAAAATCTGAGGGCAGTGTTTCAGTGTGGAACTCATGAATTGTTTGAGGATCGCGAGTATCTTTCTTTAAAATCAGAATGTTAAATACTGAGGATACATTTAGGATTCTATTCTATTATACCGCGAAATAGTGGATCCACAAATTTACTTCCCAGAGATTTATTAATGTTTAAATAACCCATATGTATGACAGTCATGAAATTTGAAACCAACTTTTCATCCAAACCGAAAGTAAACAACATACCCTTCTCGAATGGGGTCAAGGTTCAACTTTGGCCGATCAATAAAAAAAGCAACAAGGCTGTCTCAATTCCCTGAAAGTTGTAACTACATGGTTAGGTATAAATGAATCAAAGAACTGTGTATTTTTGATAATCTGAAATTCAAAAAGAAAAGGAATAAAATATCCATTTTTTGACGTACAAATATTATTAAAGCGTAAGCTTTCAACACCAACGGGTGTCTTCTTCAGACTTACGCGTGGTTAGGCAAGACAAAAGAAATAAACAACAGATAAATTTAAAAACTAAACATGAACAGAATGTGAGAACATGATATGTTGCGTCGCGCGCATGCGACAACTAGAGATGTCCACATAAACGTGCTAAGCGTGAAGAAATGTGCGCCATACGCGGGGAAGCTCAAGTGAGACGTCATCATTGCAAACCAAAGGGTTAGTCAATATCTGCATGGTTTCCCTGATGGCAGTGCCCCTGGCGGTAGTATAAAGAGCAGCTCGCATGATCTGGTTCCACTTCGGGATAGCGGAATGGGTAACCACTTCCCGGGATAAGGCGGTTGCCAATCTTATGTGCGAGACGTCCCGCCTGTGTTCGATTAGTCTAACAGCGAAAGAACGTTTTGTTATTCCGATATAATGCTTGGTGGTGCCATCCAGGTATTCCAATGGCATGGAATACACTCCCGCATCAGTCAGTGAGGTATGGGTGTTCCTGGATGATAGCAGGTTGTGTGATATCAATCTTGGTGAGCGTATGCCAATGCTACGCCCAAGTTTCTTTAAGATGTTCTAAGAAGTAGGTTAGGCCGGGTACATAAAGGCAAGCTCCAATGTATTGCAGAGAAGGCTTGGTATAGCGGCTATCCGGGTTGGAGAAAACAGCGTCGGCATTCTTGTTAATGTCCACGATCACTAGCACACTGTAGCCGGCGGAAGAGGCCAGATCTCTAAGTGTACGTTTATGTTGCAGCCTTGCTTCTGGCACATAGATTCTCGCTAAGGCACCTTGCTGCTTGCATGTAGCTGCGATGCTCGCCATGGAGCATTTACCCTGCACCTGTTCACATCGCTTTTATTATTATAGGAATCAGGACTGTATATCTTATTGTCAAACAGACTTTACCAGTGTTATGGCAATTTTTACAACCACTGCATATGAAGCCACCAACTAAAGAAGAATTCAAAGAAATCGCTGATATGTTTTGCAAGAAATGGGGATTCCCTAACTGTCTAGGTTCTATCGATGGAAAGCACATCTGAATACTTCGCCCTCAACGGTCAGCCTCCATGTTCTTTAATTATAAAAGCTACTTTTCAATAGTTCTGCAGTCCGTCAGTGACGCACACAGTAAATTTATTTTCATTGATGTTGGAGCCTATGGAAAACAAAGTGATGGGAGCACTTTTAGAAAGTCTGCCTTGTATAACAGAATGAAAAAGGGTTTCTTAACATTCCTGAAGATAACTTCCTACCAAGTACTGACATCCAAGCCCCCTTTGTGTTCATAGGTGATGAAGCCCATCCCTCACTGAGATACATGATGAAGCTTTATGCTAGGAAAACTCTTGATCAATCCAAGGAGAAGTTAAGAAAATAAATAAAAGTTCGAATCACAGGAAAACTCTTGATCAATCCAAGGAGAAGTTGAAAAATAAATAAAAGTTCAAATCACAAGAAAACTCCACAAATAAAACTTGCTTCTATAAAACCACAACACGGTTTTTAAAGATACGAGAGAGATGACTGCGTAGTTTCACACTCGGTTGGGAAAGTGGGTCAATGGACGGAAGAAGAAGGAACCAATCACAGCGCAAGTTTGAGGATGCCTGGCGATGGTCGAGGCTCAACAAACAAACCAGTTTGGTATCATCGCTGCGGCGATGGTCGAGGCTCAAAAACAAACCAGTTTGATATCATCTGTACGGCAATGGTCGAGGCTCAAAAACAAACCAGTTTGATATCATCGCTGCGGCGATGATCGCAGTGATCAGCGCAGATAGCATCGCTGTTCCACGATAAATTAGCCTGTAAAGATTTATGGCTTTGTTTCATCATCGCCAGGCATCCATGTGCACAGCTCGGCGATGTGCGAGCAGCGAGGCTGCAGCATAAACGTACCCTTAGGTTGTCGACTTCTTCAAGTCTGGATGCCGTGTCCGAGGAGAGAGTAAAGGCACGTTTAAGCCCAGTGTCTGAAAATGGCTAATTTGTGCGTAACCGGTTCCACAGAAGTGGTAGGATTACATTCGGGACATACGTTGGCTTGTAATAAACTTTGGTTTGGAGATATCCAGAATGTGATTTCTTTACTAGGACGTCCAAGAACGGAAGGCTGTCGTTGTCTTCACACTCTATGGTAAAACGTATGTTAGGGTGAAGGGAATAGATAAAAGCGAAAAACGTCAATAAACGGATATGTTATTCTTTTTTTACTAATTTTTGGTGTAATCTACCCGAACCTGAGTTTTATGTCTGAAATTCAAATTTTAGCGTATAAGCGCAAACAGCTATAAGTTAATTACGTATAGTCCAGTTAAAAAATGCTTTAGGAGATACAGTAAAATATCGGGACTAACGCAGAATTACGTATAAAAGTGAAAAACGTATAACAGAGAAATATATAACCGACATTTCACTGTATATTCAGAATTCACTTTTCTCTGTGAATTAGTTTTCAGTAATAATAATTCGTGCATAGTAATTTTATTTTATCTATAGAACCTGTGAACAACATCGCAAAAAATAATATGCTCACAGCTATATATTTTGATATAAATAAAACATTGGTAGACATACATAACTCTAACTTTATTTTCACTGCATACGAATCTTTTACAATGAACAGAAGTTGTTTTGGCCTTAACTCCATTATAACACAAGATAAAAACTGTATGATACAGACCTTTTGCCCAAGATACCCCACAGTTTCTTGCGCGGATATTTCGCAGTTTCGTTGTTTCAAAAAATTGTTATTATTCACATTATTATATTTCCAACACTTTAATTTTAGTCTACAGGCACCTTGTTTCTTTTTTTAGTAGTCATCATTAACTTTGGAACATTCTTTTAAATTTTGCCAATAAACAATAACATTACGTGAATTTCATACAAGTTTAATCTGATTCTCTATCAAAATGGGCGCGGAGCAAGTATATTATAGTTTCAGTTGTAGTGTGAATGATGAGATTACGCAATTACGAGCGCAGAGCACGGACCCCATAAAATGCGTAATCAGTCAAGTTCTTGAGAAACCCACTTTCTAGCAAGCTAAGGTAAGGATGCTGTTGATACATAATTCACAGCTGTTCTATTTCCTCCTCTAATGAATAAAATGTTATTAGGAATAAATAATAATACATTCTACATCAGTTTTACTGTTTGTAAAATACTAGCTCATAGCCCGTGCCAAGCACGAGTGAGAAAGCTGGGACTAAAATTTCTATAACACGAATCGTAAAATACAGATACGTAACTGTAATAAATGGTTGACGCCATTGCCGTTGTCGTTCTCTATTTAAGCAAGTTTCCTTTTTCAGCTTTTTCTTCTTCCATCTTGTACAACAGGGAAAAAAGTCCCACGGAATCAATATTTTTTTAAATTTCCTTCGCAGTGAATCAAAACTAACCCTGCAGTTACTTTCTTGCAATTTTACGCTGATTCCTTTTTATGAAATTATACTGCAATTTTATCCCTTTTTATGAAATTACTCTGCAATGTGAAGAAAATGAAGTAAAACACGACACAACACCTACGTAACAGAACAAACGTCGCGCACAGTTGTTCGAGCACGTGCGTGTTGCCACAGATGAAGTTGTTTGTCTTACTATATTTTATTTTCTGATATTTCTCCTTGATTTTACGTATCGTGCGATTAGTTCCAATTTCGACCACCAAATAAAAGCAGGTGGTGCTGCAAGTACTGATTGACATCAGAGCGTTAGGGGCAGACGTAGTCTATTATATATGTTTTATAGCCTTTAACTTATCTGGGTAGAATTACATTTTTAAAAATTAATTTAACTGTAACTTAAAGGTTACTGGGTGACTTCGATTTTACTTTGGCGACCCGTGATTATTCTTAATCGTTCGTTTCTTGTTTCGATTAGCTGAAATTTTAGTAAACCATCAATATACATTTTTCAGAAAATTGGCAAGAGTAAGCTATTAGACAGCGTTCACAGAAATCCATTCGGCTCGTTTTTATTCTTTCAGCCAGCACGTTAAACAGTCATTCACAAAACACGTCATTCTCGTCAACATGACGAATAGACTTCACGTAACAAATAATACGTACTCAGATGGTTATTACTTTCAGTAACATCGCTCAACAGATAGTTTTTACAATATAGTTCTCAACATATAATATCGGTCTCAACTATGAATACAACCTGACTTTACAATATTTGCTCTTCTCATCAAATACATCTGCTCCAATATTGCACCTACAAGGCTTAGCTCCGAACATTCAAAAAATTTTATCTACGTTCAGGCGGCCAATGTTTACAAGCTCTTTGGGAGAAATTTTGTGGTAATAAGTGATATAATTCACTGGTTTCCATCAATTAAGGAAAAATACAAGTATTGTAATTATTCATGAAAGAAGACTATCGTTTACAAGAGAACGGCGATGGCATCAATTTATGCAAATAATCCTCATAAAAAGAAGACAATTACTTACGTGTGCGCCATATCGTTGAGCGTAAAGAAAGGATTTTGACTTAGTAGATTTGTAATAATGCTATGAGACATCATTTACCACATGAACTGAGTTGACAGGTTCGAACAGAGGCAGACTAGAAGTCAGGGGGAAGTTGCAAAATGGCCGCATGTGAACACTTATGTGGTCCGCAGACTGTGAAACCAATTTAAAAACACGCAATCAGCTTCCCAAATGTACAACAAAGGAAGGCATCCGTGGATGACCGATATCTTCGATTAACTGCTCGAAGAAACAGAACGGATACCCCGACACCAGCTGCGATCTTTACTTGTGGCGGCTACACAAACTGTGGTATGTGCTTGCAGTGTGCGCAGAAGGCGTTTACGAAGGAAGTCCTCAGGCTAGGTGCGTAGCATTCGGCGTGCCGCTTATTCCCGTCATAGGGTCATAGGAGGGAACGCTTGAATTGGGCAAGAATTTACGTCAATTGGACTGAAAATCAATGCAAGCCAGTATTCTACACAAACGTGTCCAGACCTTTCTTGCAGAGCGATTCAAGTCTTGCTCTAATCTGGAAAGAGCGAGGGATACGCTATAATCACCTATGACCCGTGAAAGGGATACCTATGGTACTGGCAAGGTACTGATTTTGAGTCCACCTCGTTAGGTAGACGCTCTTTGTACTTCCAAGAGAAACGATGGATGCTCGACGCTAAAGGGATAATGTCTTGTACCCCTATGCCCTTATGCATGTGTCATAGGCGATACATTTCTGCTACAACACGATATAGCTCATCCCCACCAAGATAGACTGGTAGAACTGTATCTTCGATAGAAGATCATTGTCTATATAGATTGGCCAGCCAGGTCTCCCGAGCTCCGAGCTTAATCCCATCGAGCATGTCTGGTGTTTTATAAACTCACGGACAATGAGATTTGCGCACCTAGAAGAAAACATGCTACAACACGAAAATTTGCAAATAGCTGGAGTCCGTGCTGGTATCAAATAATTTACGTTTGGTGCGATTTCGCATGACCACACGCCCTGTGGTGGCGCTCCAAGTACGAACCGGCAGCCTTATAAACCGGCGTATAGTCTATGCCCCATTAAAGCGAAAAGCACTGGCCTACGCAAGCAAGAGTAAAGAGTGAAAAGAATGCCTGGTAGATGACAGAGACGTCGATTTACGAAACTTACGAACTTTGAGAGCGGCCTGATCATCGGGCTGACAACTGGAGAGTGATCGGCGCGCTGTATAGCCAGCCACGTGGATCGTTCTGACCACACCGTCCGATTGTGTTGGGAGCAATCGACACGTGATTACACGGTCACACGGCTGATCGCGGCTCCAGACGTACCAGGAGGACAACCGCTAGAAAAGATCGACAGATCGTGTGCCAGGCACGAACTGATCCCACGGGGACCCGGTCTACTATACAGGCAGATGTAGCGGCTCCTGTGTGCTAGCGAACCATTTCCCGATGCCTCGCGGAAGCGAATCTGCGATTCCAGCACCCCTTACGGGTGCTGCTATTAACACAAGAACATCGCCGTCTCCATTTGCAGTGGTGCCAGGCCAGATAGATAAGGAACGCCCCAGACTGGCGACGTGTGGTGTTTAGCGATGAGTGCCGCTTCGTTTTGGGGACAGATGATCATCGTGTCTGGGTGTGGAGGTCCTCGGGTCAACGGCACAATCCCGACTTCGCTATCGAACGCCACATCTCCCTCACTGCAGGCATTATGGTCTGGGGAGCCATAGCCTACGATAGCTGATCAGCTCTAGTAGTGGAACGTGGATCATTGACAGGCCAGCGGTATGTGGATGAGATCCTACGGCCCCATGTGATCTCATTCCTGACTGGAATTCCAGTTGCGCTATACTAGCAGGATAATGCCCGCCTGCACACAGCTCCGGGTGCCCAAGACAGCCTACGTCATGTCCAGACACTTCCATAGGGCTCCCCGCTCCCAGGACATATCCCCTATGGAGCATGTGTGGGGCCAACTGAAATGCCAGCGTTCTGCAGATCATCTTCAATAGCGCGTCGCACCGCACGAGGTGGTGCGACGCGCTATTGAAGATGATCGGACTGCGTGCCACAGATCCCTCTGTAATTGTCCTGCAGCTCTGTTCTTGCAGTCATGTGGGTCATTCATCTATATGATTACGTACATAAAATTTCAGTTCAATACGACGCTTCCTGCTTGCTGCGCAAATTTCATTTTCCGTGAGCGTAAGTAGACGTGAGGTTGCCCTCAACCTTCCCTCCACAAGACCTGGAGGGGCTTAGAGAGGATTTTGCGTGAACTGTGGTCATTATTACCTTGCTACTGAGCTCCTAGACACCATCAGCAGCATGAAACATCGCTACGAGGTCTTCATTGCTGTGAGGGGTGACAACACCCCCTTTGCATTTTGGCTATTACATTTTGGCACATCATTTTTCACCTGCTTCTACATGTGATCATTTTTATCAAAATGAATTGTTTCTTCCGAAATGTTTTAGATTCTTTCTCCAACGTACAACATCATACAGGATTTCACAACATTTCATAACATATGTATTTTTTGAGTGGCATAGCGAATTATACTGTTTTTTTCCTTCATTTACGGAAACCAGTGAATTTAACGAGGAGGAACCAGGTTTACGTGAGACCTCATAAACTCAAAATGAAAGTCAAATTAGAGGTATACATGACATATTAAAAATTTGTTAAGTGTTTCTTATTAAATTCCATGTGCTGATTTGAAAAGTGATGCTCAAATTTGTCTACAATTCCTCAAAATGAAATGTAATTTTTAAATTATCGGATTAAGCGAACTGCAAAAGGTTTTATAAGTTACTGATTATGTCCGTTGGTGGTCATAACGATGACGGTCAAAATGCCGACAACATGGTGTATATTGTGAAAGTGTCGACTAGGTCTTAATTTTGACAGGTAAATGTCGACAGGGTCAAAATTTCCATAGTAACATGGAAATGCTGATGACAGTTAAAATGTTGACAGTGTCAAAATTTTGATAGTAAGGATGAGATGCAGATGCCAATTAAAAATAAAGGGGGTCTTTTTCGTGTTTGTTTCAGGACTTAACGGAGCATAGCCAGAATCAATGATCGCATAAATTAATGAAACAAATAGGAATGGGTTTTATGTTATGTAAAAGATTTCAAGTTTCGGCTAAAGTGTAGACAGAAAGTACAATAAACATTTGGTACTTTATTTAACAAACCCGCTTTTTAAAAATATATGTTGATTATTGCATTCACTCTGCAGATATTTTCTCTTGGGTCGCCTCACCTACAAATTACGGAGAATAAAAAAACACATGAGGCGTTTTCATTAGGGTTAGTGGGCACACCGTTTACTGATTCATACTGTGTTAGTGTTGAAAGACGTTAAATTCGCAGCAGTGGAGATTGTATTGGATGATAATTTTAACAAAATGTTCATCAAAACGTTAGTAATGAAGTCAGTAACATTCTCTAATTATATGCTTGGTACTGATACTTATTGACGCCAGAAAATTAGTCAGGCACCCTCTCAGGGGATCATATGATTTACCATTTTATTTGGCACTGGCCTGCGCCTATCTTTTAATAATTCGTCTTGTCTCAGCAATCTGCGCACAAACCTGATTCTTGAGCCATAAAACTCTGAATATAAATCAACTTTAAATAAGCATGCGTCGTCCGAACAAGAAACGAACGTGACATTTAGTGTAGAGGACAGTGTGTTCATTGTGAAACGTTTACCTCTAAAGAGATTCATTTAAGATTATTTAGAATGATTCTTTTTTGAGATCTCTATGTTGCAAGACATCGTGAAACCTTCGTCTTCTAAGAAAACCTGCATAACGGACGGAAATGTTACACAGTTACAAATGTTGTGATAGGTTGCACCAAAAAGCTGTGCTACACCAGCTGCAACACTTTCTGAGAAAAGATACACCATTGTGTGGTGCAAACAAAACCCAACAACATGGTGCAACTTTGCACCACGTTACAGTAAAGGTTGCACCACATTATGATATGAGGTAGCACCATGGTAAACAAAATCCAGCAACATGGTGCAACTTTGCACCAGGTTACAATAAAGGTTGCACCATATTATGGTATAAGGTAGCACCATGGTAAACAAACCCAGTAACATTGTGCAACTTCGCACCAGGTTACAGTAAAGGTTGCACCACATTATGGTAATAGGTAGCATCATTATGGTATAAGGTAGCATCATGCCAAACAAAATTCAGCAACATGGTGCAACTTTGCACCAGATTACAATAAAGGTTGCAGCACATTAAGGTATAAGGTAGCACCATTATGGTATAAGGTAGCACTATGGTAAATAAACCCAGCAACATTGTGCAAATTCGCACCAGGTTACAATAAATGTTGCACCACATTATGGTATTAGGTAGCACCATTATGGTATTAGGTAGCATCATGGCAAACCAAATCCAGCAACATGGTGGAACATTGCACCAGGTTACAATAGAGGTTGCATCACATTATGGTATAAGGTAGCACCACGTTTTGGTGCAACCTATCACAAAATGTTTAACAGTGTATATGACAGCTTTCATAAAGCTAATGAAATTAAAGAAATGCTTCTGTACAAGTATGATGTCATGCATGAACTATCACCTCCAAATTTGGTTTAATGACGCCATAAAACGTTTGGAGAAACATAAATGAGAGCTATGACATGTTAGACTGGATGTTCTCAGATGAAGCGAGGCTTCATTTTAGAGGGCATAAACATTATCAGAATGTATAGCTCGGGTGTATAAATCCCCACGCAGTGCTGGAAAATCCTCTGTATTAAAGGACATCTAGAGTGTTACGCGCATTGAACTTAAGTCCACTGATCTTTCCACGGAGACAATGGCTGAGCGCTAGACTCACGGAATCAAAAGAATATTAATTAATAACAATTTCATAGCCCTGGTGCTCTTTTACATGAAATTATTAAGAATTCTAAGTTAACATTCTCACCCTGTGTTTGAGGTAAAAGGCATATTTATAGTTTAAACAAACTGTCAGGTAAAATTCAATGTATGCAATACCTAGAATGGCGACAACTTCGTCGTCTTGAATAACTTCGAGCGATCCCGTTACTACAAAACATAGAGTGTCGATGCTCTCCCCCGTGTGATAGAGCAAATCTCCGGGGGCGCTGTGATCCATAGTGAAGTACATAGCGAGAGCTCGGAGACATCCGTCACTTGCTAACCGAAATGCCGGATGCTCGTTGAACACTTTCCGATTGAGATGAACACAAATATCTGCTGTCATGTCCTTTGGACAGTAACTTAACACCTGAAACGTGTAGTAAAATCACAGAATTAATGAAACAGTGTAACATCTAGCAGGAAAGGGAGCAGGGCATTTTTCAAACAGAACACGTTACACAAAGAATAAAATCAAAATACGAATAAAATCACATATAATCGTGATAACTGAGACAAAATTTACTACCTCACATTGCGAAACATTTTGATTGGTGTATCCACTTCATGTCATGATTAGGAAACATATATTTAGGTAAATAAATATTTTCACATAAAAACACATATTTTCGGAGACTGGTAAGTAAATATTCCTTAATAAATACAATTGCTCAGCATTTTCACCTTCCCTTCGAGATTTTTTCTATATGCTGTTCTTAATCGGTATCTATTTATTAGAAGTTATAATCTACCGAAAGAAACTTCTTTATTGCTTCTGTGCTTTTTTGTATCAAATGTACATTCCATGTGTGTTCCCCATCGGTGAGATGACGACCGCTTGTGTGAACAGTAGATGTCTTTCAACCTGCAGTCGTGGCCTTCATCTTCAAATATATTTATTTGTAACGCCACTGACGACTGGAAAATACTCTAAAGTTGATTACCTTAGTTTTTAGCCTACACTAATTTCCGTAAATTATGGAAAAATGGGAAAATCGCGATTACTTGTGAAAGAAAAGTTGGAAATGCACGAAACTTGGGTATATGGAGCAAAATGTAATTCGGAGACAGGACAGCTGATTCAAATAAATGGCAATGCCATCATGCAAGCTCAATAAAAGTAGCTGTTGCGGAGGTGTGCGCCATATTGTTTGAGGAGTGTAAAAAAGGAATTTTGAGAGAGCAAATTTGTTGTAATTGCTGCGAGACATTATTTAGCAGATAAACTGAGGTGAAGAGCGAGTAGAGGCAGACCAAAGTCAGGTGGAAGTCGCAAGATGGCTGCGTCTGTGGTGCACATACACCGTGGAACCAATTTCAAAATGCCCGATCAGCTTCCCGAAAATACAGCGAAGGAAGCCATTCGTGGATGACCGATATCTCCGAATAACTGCGCGGAGGGACAGAACGGCAACCCGACACAACTGCTATCTGCACTTGATGCGGCTAAAGATATGGTTATATCAGCTCCTACTCTCTGCAGAAGACTTCAGAGCTAAAGGGATGGTTGTATCCGCTCCTACTCTCTGCAGAAATCTTCACGGCTAAAGGGATGGTTGTATCTGCTCCTACTCTCTGTAGAAGGCTTCACGGTTAAAGGGATGGTTGTATCTGCTCCTACTCTCTGCAGAAGGCTTCACGGTTAATGGGATGGTTGTATCTGCTTCTACTCTCCGCAGAAGACTTTACGGCTAAAGGGATAGTTGTATCTGCTCCTACTCTCTGCAGAAGGCTTCACGGTTAAAGGGATGGTTGTATCTGCTCCTACTCTCTGCAGAAGGCTTCACGGCTAAAGGGATGGTTGTATCTGCTTCTACTCTCCGCAGAAGACTTTACGGCTAAAGGGGTGGTTGTATCTGCTCCTACTCTCTGCAGAAGGCTTCACGACTAAAGGGATGGTTGTATCTGCTCATACTCTCTGCAGAAGGCTTCAAGGCTAAAGGGATGGTTGTATCTTCTCCTAATCTCTGTAGAAGGCTTCACGGAGAAGGACTTCATGCTCGGCGACCAGTAGTCTGAGTGCCCCTTATCTCTCGTCACAGAAGGAAAGTTTGAATTGGGCAACGCTTCACGTTAATTGAACTTAAATCCAATGGAGGTCAATGCTCTTCACAGATGAGTCCAGATTTGGTTTGCAGAGCGCTTTCTGGCGCATTTTGATCTGGAAGAAACGAGGGACACGCTATCATCTCTCTGCTACTCATAAAATAAACATTTCTGGTGGTGGTAGTGTGCTGGTTTGGGGGAGCTTCTCGTTAGGTGGACAAACAGACCTATGTGTGCTTCTAAGAGGACCCATGAATACTCAGCGGTATAGAAATGATGTTCTGAACCCCTATGTTGCCTCTTATGCAGCTTCCATAGGAGATACATTTCTCCTACAAGACGATAATGCCCGTCTCCACCGAGTGAGGATGGTAGAACAATATCTTCAAAAGGACACCATTGTTTGTATAATTGGACAGCCAGATCTCTTGACCTTTAATCCACCGAACATGTATGAGATGCTCTAGGGAGACGTGTTGCTGCCTTCAACCTCCCTCCACAAGACATGAAAGAAGTTAGACAAACTTTGTACAAAGAATGGCCGTTGCTACCTACTAGGCTTCTAGACACATTATGAGCCGCATGAAGCATCGATGTGAGGCTTGCATTAATGTGAGGGACGAACACACTCCCTATTGAGATAATTTGTCTATTTTATTTTGATATCTTGTTTCTCACCTGGTTCTGTTCGTGGTCCTTTTATCTCGATAAAGTGTTTTTCACGAAATGTTTTACAACCTTTCTCTAACGCAAGACATGTTTCAGGATTTCACCTAGTTTCATGATATTTTATCAGGCAATTTTTGAGTTATCGTGATTTTCCTGCTTCTTCCTTAATTTGTAGAAAGCAGTGTATTTTGTTCCTCCATGTACTGTTGCTTTCAGGATTAATGTGTCGTTTAGCGTTTGCTTTCAGAAATTTTGTTGGACAATAGAGAGAACATCGACGGAAAAGTAAGACTGCAGTTATGTAACAATCAATGACAGTCTCAAAGGTAAAAGCAAAATGGACATCATTTAGCAAAGGCAACTGCCAGTGCTATAATGAAGGAACTTGCAAACCAATATTCCTGTCTATTTGGCATCACGGTCAGTGCAGAGTACTGATTAAGCTTCCACAGTATATCAAAAATACACATTGGTTTCTACAGATACCAAGCAAGCTTTTAGTGCACACCAAAATTTTTATGTACATCGTTACCTACAGATACTGACTGAGCTCGCAGGTGTATAAAATCACACATCTTTATCTACAGGTGTTCACTAAGCTTCCACAGCATCTCAGAAATACACTGTGTTCCTCATAATCATGATCATCATCATTAGAAGTTTCCACTACAAAGTGGATTTCCTCGACCATATAGTTAAGCCAGGGTATTTTCCATTTCTCCTTATCCAAAGCCATCACTTCATCCAGTCCATTATTTTTTAAACTTCATTTAATCTATTCCATCCACTTTCTCCTTGGTCATCCTCTTCTCTTTCCTGGAGCCTCCCACCCCATCAGAATTTTTGGAAGTTTCTCTGATGACATTTTCCTTATATGGCCGAACCATTGCAGTCTCCGAATCTCAATAGTTTGAAGAATGTCTACTTTAACAATCATAATACCTCTAATTTTTTGTATTACGTACTTTTCACATCTGGAGTTTCTTGCAGAACGCATCGAAAACTCCATCTCTGCAGCCCAATAATCTTTGTTGATGTCTCTTATTCAATGTAAATGTCGCCGCACCATATAAAGTGATGCTCCGTACAATCCCAGAAAAAAATGTATCTCTTTACTCTTGGAAATGCATTGCTCTTCCAAATAACAGGATTCAAAACAGAAATAGCTTTCCTGCCCTCCGCAATTCTCCGATCAATGTCATGATGATATGTACAATCCTGATGTATTATGGGTCAGAGGTTTTCAACTGTTCCTAAACTGAACTCAATGTAATATTGTCAAATATTTCAATGAAGTCTCTGTGATCATAGGACAAGTGCTCAGTTTTATTTTCTTTAATTTTAAGTCCCGAACGGTCATATTCAGAAATCAGTTCACGGAACATATAACCTACGTCATCCTTATTTTCTGCCAAGATGACTTGATGATCCGCAAACAGCAAATGACACACGAAATCATTCTGAATCGGTAATCTCAAATTTCTGCACTTCGCTGACCGTTCTCTGAGACAAACCTCAATACAGATCTTAAATAATGTAGGGAACATACAGCATCCTTATAAGAGACCTTTACTACTCACAAAAACTTCTCATAGTTGTTGTCCACACTTTAAAATACATTTATTGTCACTACATATCTCTTAAATAACACTTATTATTTTTTCACCACTGTTTGCCATCCTCAAAGCCTATCAAAGTGGTGTTCGAGGAACACTGTCGTAGGTCTTTTCTAAGTCAAAGAATATTAATTCTACACCTCTCACTTTCTCTCTTTGTTTATCAAAACATCTGTCTCATTGTAAATATATGATCTATACACAGTGTGGCAAAGAATTTTTAAGACTGGGTCTGTAAAATGAAATAGAAACAAGAAATTATAATTTGTTTTGGTTTGTTATTCAAAATAAGTCTCTCCGGTTTTAATACACTTGTTACAGCGATTTAATAATGATTCGAATGCCTGTTCTAGTTCACTTTGCGGAACTGCCTCCAAAGCACGCGTCGAAGCTGTTTGTATGGTCGAAATATCATCAAAATAACACCCTTTTAACGTCATTTTAAGTTTTGGGAATAAAGAAAAGTCACAGGGTGCTAAATCAGGCGAATATGGTGGATGATTCAACACACAAACGTTATTTTTCGCCAAAAATCTACGAACAAGAAGTGAGGTGTGACTGGGTGCATTATCGTGCAACAAACACCAACTGTTTTCATCCCGATATTCTGGACGAATGCGACAAATTCTGCCCATCAAACGCCTCAAAACATTTAAATAAAACTCACCAGTAGTTGTTTGTCCACTTGGAACAAATTCTTTGTGGATAATACCCTTACTATCGAAGAATGTAATGAGCATTGTTTTGATTTTCGATGGAACTTTTCTTGTTTTTTTGGCTTGTGGTGAGTTTTTTGACTTCCATTCAGCCCTTTGTCGCTTTATTTTTGAATCATATTGAAAACAACATGTTTCATCAACTGTAACAATCGACTTTAAGAAGTTTGGATCATTTTCAGCGGTTGAAATGATGTTTCTGCAATGTGCACTTCTCCTTGATTTTTGTTCATTGGTTAACGTGTGTGGAACAAATTCAGCACAGACTTTTGTTTTGCCCAAATCTTCATGCAGGATGGTTCGAATCGTTTCTTTGTTGATGTTTAAAGACTCTTCCATCATTCTTAGAGACGCACATCGATTGTTTGCCACGAAATCACGCACTTTTTCAATAATCTCAGGTGTCCTAGATGAACTTGGTCTTCCGGTATGCATATCATCTTCTAGCGTATCTCTTCCATCCAAAAAACGTTTATGCCACAGGAAAACATTTGATTTACTTAAACAAATTTCGCCGTAAACTTGTTTCATCATTTGGTACGTTTCCGAGGCACTTTTACCAAGTGTTGCGTTAAATTTAATAACAGCCCTTTGTTCCATCTTAATAATTCAACATGAAAACATTTTTACTTCTCTAATGAACGGCCGTTTCGTTTGAGTTACTTTAACAACTGCGCAGTACTTTTGGCAGAAATCAAGCAGATGGTCACGGTTTATAACGCATTCGCGATTACACTGGTGGCGCCACCGTAGGCTGAAATCTAGCACCATTCTTAAAAATTATTTCACGCACTGTGTACATTATCTACCAGCCGTAAATCCACTCTGCTCCTCAATTCCTTTATACTGTTATTCAATCCTTCTTCGAATAATTCTTCCAAATGTTTTCAGCACGTCTTTTGTAAAAAAAGATTGTGCTTATGTTATCGGGTTGTCTGTCCGTCCGTCTGTAGACACGATATCTCTGCAACTATTAAGTCCGATTTGAAAAATTCTTTTCGCATTAGGAAGCTTAATATATGCGAATGATAATCTCTCATTTCGTTTTCTTCTTTTTACAATGTACAATTTCGCCGTTAGAGGGCATCAATGCAGATGATGTCGAATTCAAAAATACGTTTTATTCCACATATTTGCTTCTAAACATCCGATTGAAAGAATTATTTTATCTTTCGATTCCATTTATGTCGAAGAGTATTTCAGATATAGTAACTTTTTTCAAATTACGCACGTATTTTCCGCTAGGAGGCGTAAAAGTAAATTACATTTCCCCGATAACTCTTCTTCTAAAACTCCGATTTGAAAAATATTTTATTCAGTAGATACACCTCCCGATGGAAAATCTTTTGCATTTAATTTCAAATTTTGCTAAAGAATACTTTGGCCACCAGGGGGCGTAAGCGTCAATTTTTGCTTCTGATGTATTTTCCATAAAAACTGAGCTTCTAAAATATCGATTGAAAAAATTCTTTCGTGGACTGATGCCACTCACAACGATAAACGTTTTCGGAATATTTTCTTCTTAAAATATTCCCTAGTTTCTCCGCCAGGGAGCGTAGATATATATTTTATTTTTGTCAATATCTCTACTTCTAGGAGTCCGATTTGAAGAATTCCTTCTTTGTTGGATAGTGTTTTCAGTGTGACATGATTATCATATAATTTCAAAATTTTCAAGTAATTCCTAGACTTTCCGCTAGGAGGCGAAGAAGTAATTTGCTTTCCCCCTATATCTCTGCTTCTAAATCTCCGATTTGAAAAATTCTTTCTGCACCGGATACAGTTCATGGTGGGAAATCGTTTGCACATAATTTATAATTTTTGTAAAAAACTGGTTTGGCTACCAGGGGGCGTAAGTCTTAATTTCCACTTCTGATGTATTTGCAGCAAAATATGAGCTTCTAAATTCTCGATTGAAGAAATGCGATGAGAAATGTTTTTCCTATAAATTCAAAATTTCCGATGCGAAATGTTTTTCCTATAAATTCAAAATTTTCAAGTAAATCATAGACTTTCCGCTAGGGGGCACAAAGGTAAATTGCATTTTCTGCTTTATTTCTTCTTTTAAAACTCCTATTTGAAAAAATTCTTCCTGTATCGCATACAACACCTGATGGAAAGAAAATTCATATAATTTCTAATGTTTGGTAAGGAATGGTTTGGCCACCAGGGGGCATAAGTGCTAATATCTGCTTCTGATGCATTTGTAGCAAAATCTGGGATCCTGAAAACTCGACTAATTTTTTTTTCTTGCAGCGATACCGCTCATATGAAAAAACGTTTGAGAATACTTATTTCCTAAAATAATGCATGGCTTTCCCACCAGGGGACGTAAAGTCACATCCTATTTTTGCCGATATCTCTGTTTCTAAGAGTCCGATTTGAAAAATTCCTTTTTTGTTGGAGAGCATTTCCGGTGCGAAATGTTTCTCATATAAATTCATGTTTTTCTTAATGCACAAGCCTGCAACCAGAGGGCGTAGGCTCACTATTCCGTTTACAGCAATATCTGAGGGAGTAAACACCGGATTGAAAAACTTCTTTCTTCCGTCAGATACTATTGTTTTTCATACCGGTTCCATTGACTTTGAATAGCTTTGATAAATTTAATTTGCCTCAGAACGGATTCAAAAGACGTGATCATTACACCCGAAAATTCGATGTCATCTTTCTTTTTATAAATGTGTTTGTTACACTTATTCCTTTGTAATTACTACATACCTTTCTGTTTCTCTCCTTAAAAAAAGTGTCAAATAGCCAGGTTTCATCTTCAGGAGTATTCCATCAACCTCCAGGATTTTATTGTAAATATCTTTAGTGATTCAGTTGTACAGTGTTACTTACTTACATATGTTAAATAAGTTTCCACGATACATAAGAAATGCACAGTGCTATCTACAGATTTTGACCGAGCTTTCGTAGTATATCGGAAACGAATGGATGTTAGCTAAGCTTCCACAGCACCTCAAAAATGCACAGAGTTATCTGTAGATCTTAACTAAGCTCCCACAGTACATTAAACATGTACAATGTTATCTGTCGATATTGATTAAGCTTCCAATATGCAAAATAAAAAATGTCTTGTTATCCACAGATTTCAACTGTGCGCCCGAGGTACATCAAAATGAACTACCCGTTTCTGTAATAGATACAAATTGCGATCAGAGTAGTTACGTCACAGATGACGCTGTGATGCCGAATTTTCGGCCAATAAAGCGTGGAGCAGTTGAGCATATAGAGGCACTAGGTGTGTCCGAGTTAGTCTTTCGCAATCACGGACGGTGCAACATGGCATGCGATTAGGAGCACATTAGACATTGCTTACTGTACGAGTTTCATAAAGGCAGTACTGCAGCCGCAGCTTGCCGCAATATCTGTCAAGTGTATGGGGAGGATGCAGTTGATGATAACACATGTCGCTGTTGGTTTCGGAAATTCCGGGACGCAGATAGAAGCTGTAAAGATCAACCACGTCCTGGACGTCCATCCGTGGTTTGTGACGAGGATGTGGACCAAGCCATAACAAATAATCCACATCTAATCCTTCAGGAATCAGCAGAAACGTTGTCGGTACACAGCACAACAGTCGAAAGACGGATGTGTGAGCTTGGGTTCATCACCAAGTTCGAAAACTGGGATCTGCACCAGCTTTCTGCAAAGCAACGAGAGGAGAGAATCCGTACCTGTTTTTCTTTGCTTTCTCATCACAGAAATGAACCGTGTTTGGGACGAATTGTAACGGATGAGATAAATGGGTACTGTACCGTACTGGAAAGAGTCGACGGATTGTGTGCTAAGGTGAGGAGCTTGTTGCATCGACCTGCATCCCAAAGTGATTTCGTTGAGTGTTTGGTGGGATGTCCAGAGAATAATACACTGGGAGGTGTTGGCACCTGACCGACCGATAAATACTGACCTCAACTACCAACAGTTTGACAGACTGCTAGAACAACTGACATCGAAGCTACCAGCACTCGTCAATCGTAAAGGTGTGATCCTACATCATGATAACGCGACTTTATGCTGCTTTAATCACTTGGCAAAAATTACTAGACTTTGGTTGGAAAGTATTGAGGAGATCGGAAATTAATGTCGTTTTGGGGGGGGGGGGGGGGCTGAGTTTGGGGAGCATTTGTGAGATGTTTATGTACGTTCAACGTAAAGTAAGTGTATGTACAATTGAATGAACTATTCGCATTTAACTTGTGCAGGTGCTTTTGTCTTCCAGATTTGCAGAACAAAATAACGGACATGAAACCCGAGTAGATCCATGTTCGTCATTGTATGCTGTATGAATTTCACAAGGGGAACAAAGCAATCGTGGCCACGAATAACATTTGAGCTCTTTATCCGAATGCGTTAAATCTCTGCTGCAAGTGCCAGCGTTGGCTCGCTCATTTCCGGTCGGGCAATTTTGACCTTTCTGATGCCCTTCGAGCAGGAAGGCCCATGAAGCTGGACAATGACATGCTGCGTGCAGCCGTTGAGGCAGATCCTCGTCAAACTGGTGATGAATTATCCCGACATCTTAATGCATCATGGTCTATTGTTCAAGAGCACTTGCAACAGATAGGAAAAGTCTATAGACAAGGAGTTTGCGTCTCACACCAACTTTTACCTGACAACAAAGCCTAGCGTTCCACCATCTGCAACTCTTTGCTCAGCCGACAGGAAAAGGATCCATTTCTTCATCGAATTGTCACTGGAGATGAAAAGTGGTTTCTTTACGTGAACAACAAAAGCAAAAACAAGTGGCTTTCTCCAGGTCAGAAACCAGTTCCTACGCCAAAATCAGGCCTGCACCCCAAAAAGGTTTTGCTCTGTGTTTGATGGACTACCGCTGGCATAGCTCACTTTGAGCTCTTGGAACATAGAGATACCGCAACGGCAGAACTCTATTTTCAACAGATGAACCATTTGAAGCAAGCTCTTACTGTAAAACATCCAGAACTTGTCAACAGAATAGATGTCATCCGGCAGCATGACAACGCGAGACCTCACACGGTGAGACGGACCCAGCAGACGATCAGAGATTTTGGCTGGGAAGTTCTGCCCCATGCCCCTTATTCCCCTGACATTGCTCCATCTGATTACCATTTGTTTAGATCTCTGCAGAACTTTATTAATGGGAAAAGATTCCACAATATTGATGATGTCAAAACGTGGCTCTCACACTTCTTTGTATCACAGCCAACGTCTTTTTTATAAACACGGCCCACTGAAAGTTTGGTTTCACGATGGGCAAGTGTGATCGATAGTGATGGCGATTATATTATTGATTAAGAAATAGATTTCTTCTGTGACATTTTTTTTCTTCTTTTCCAAAAACGACATTACTTTCCGGTCCCTTCAATATTACCTCACCTGGCGTTTTCCCCTGATATGGCACCTACGGACTACCACCTTTTTCGATCGTTACTTAACGATTTCGCTCTCCAAACATAAAGGATGTGGACGATGTCAAAACGACTTTACATGACTTTTTTTACTCTAAAACACAGGAGTTTTTTCGGCGTGGGATTCACTTACTCATAGACAGATGGCAAGAGGTCATATAGAATTATGGCAGTTATGTGAAATCCTAGGTACGTTATTTGTTGTGATCTCCTCCTTTCTTTGTAGCCTACAAAAACGGGTAGGACTTATGCACACACCCAATACATTGACTAAGTTTACACAGCACCTCAAAATGCGTACTGTTATGTATAGAAATTGACTAAGCTTCCGTAGCACATCTGAAAGGAAAGTATTGACATGCGTCACAGTAGATTTTCCAATAAAACAGAGCAACAACTGCCATGGCTATCTTTAGGGTAATTTTCTCTGCCAAAAATACTTGTCATGCCACAACTTTTATGTAGCCCAAAACCTGAACCAAAACACTTGTGGCTACTCCCAAAATACAATGATAAACATTGTTAAAGGACTAGACCATAAACGCAGCTCTGAGCGGTTACCAAAAGTCGCGGAAAAATCTTCAAAACAGGACTGGTTACAAGGCTTTGGCAAATGCTATGCATAATGGAAAAGCACTACTTCAGCAACGGGGTTTCGTTGAAGCAGATAATGACTGAATGGAAGTATAACAGTATTACAGTACAATTCATAACATAGCCTCTGAAGTATTACGGAAAAAAACCTCGTATACGTAAGCGTTTCATTTTTCAAGCAAAATAAAAGACTTGAAGTAATGTCGTTTGCTTAGCTACGGTGGTGCTCAAAACTGAAGAAACAACCACGAAAACTGGTTAGCAAAAGAAATCTGCTCGGAAATTGCAAGGAAGTGGTACACGAAAGCCGGTTGTGTAAAGCAACAAATGCTGTGCCCAATAAACGAAAAACGGCGCTGTAGAAATTCACCGGACAGTAAAATTTGCATATTCTACACACAAGTGGATTCCGTATGTAAGACATTTTTTTTAATTAGAGGTTTAACGACCATCGTAAGCAACTCAATGGGCTATAAGCAGTCGTCAGTCCCTAATTTAGGGTCACTGGTTCCAGGGAAGGGAGAGAGCCAGGGCCGTAAGATAAACACAACATCCATGCCTCACCGGGATTCGAACACATAACCCTTTCGGACGAATGATCACAGGTCATCGTTTAGACCACTGCGCCACCGGAACGGCTGTAGCACATTGGAGTTGAATACGTTGGCAATTCGGATTTTGCACTGTCATGTGCAGTGATAAGACGCCCGTATGTCTCAGAGAGTTTGTTTAGATTTTTCTTTGCGGTGGAGAACTATAGAATGGAAACTAAACAAATTTAAGCAAGCATTTCCTCATGATTAAATGTGGAATGATCTCTTGTCTTCTCTAACGTCTTTGGAGACGTTTACAGGACCTTGAAAACATGTCGAGAAGATTTGGGCAAGAACATGACTTTGAAAACATGTCGAGAAGATTTGGGCAAGAACAGGACCTTGAAATCATGTCGAGAAGATTTGGGCAAGAACAGGACCTTGAAAACATGTCGAGAAGATTTGGGCAAGAACAGGACCTTGAAACCATGTCGAGAAGATTTTGGCAAGAACAGGACCTTGAAAACATGTCGAGAAGATTTGGGCAAGAACAGGACCTTGAAAACATGTCGAGAAGGTTTGGGCAAGAACAGGACCTTAAAAACATGTCGAGAAGATTTGGGCAAGAACAGGACCTTGAAAACATGTCGAGAAGATTTGAGCGACGGACGGTCACCTCAGCGAGACAAGAGTGCTTATTGGTGTTCATTGCTAGGCGCAACTCAAGAAACACGGCACGTCAGTTGGCTCTGACTCTTATCGCGGCCATTGAAAGGATTGTTTCTCGATATACGTAAGATTGTATAACCGAACACGTTAGTAAAATCATGCAATGCATTTATTATGATACGCTTTCCAACATACCAGAAATCATTACTCAAGTGATGAGGATAATGGCTGTAGGATAAATCTCTCTCCTGTGCCCTGATCTGTGACACCGTTTCGATTATATTCAACAGAATTGGCTCAGTATACCTCCGGAAGAACATGATAAAGTTTTGTCGCAATCAAAGCATCTGTAATCAAGTTATGAGGATAATGGCTGTAGAATAAATCTCGCTCCTGTGCCCTGACCTTCAACCCCATTTCGATTATATTAATTAGAATTGGTTCAGTACCTCCGGGAAAACATGATGAAGTTTTGCCGCAATCGAAGCACTTTTACGTAAGGTATGACGCATAAGGGCGATGAAATGCATCCCACTCCTATGTCCTGACCTTTGGCCCCATTTCACCCATTTTCAATAGGTTCCTTGCCAGGTTGTCCCCTACCATCTACTAAAATTTCATCGAAATCGAACCATTTTTACGCGTTATCGTGCGGATGGACAAACAGACAGACAAAGCTGGAGCATATACGCTTCCCAACCGTAGGTTGGAAAGCGTAAAAAAGACTTTCAATGTTGCTTCATGGAGTGCTCTGTCATGTAAATTACAAGCATATGGTATTGGCTTGGAAGGAATGTAATGTCCAATAAAGAGGTACCCGAAATCGAAGCCCCCAGCTCACACTGGCCACCGAGATTGCGTAGCACACCGACATGACATCAGAATGTAGGTGGTAGTTAGTGGTAGTTAGCCTTCAGAAGGCGAAGAGTATGAGTACCAACAAACATGAAAGTGGACAAGGAGCATATCCGCTATTACATGCTGTAGGAGTTTCGAAGCTGTAGCATCCCCTACAAGTGCTGTAAGGAATATTACCAGTGTAAACCCAACGCCATATCACATCGTCAGTGCTGTCGTTGGTCGGAACGGTTCGAGAAGTAAATTTTGGTGTTGTTGTTCTATGATTAACCTTTTTGTGTGCTTGACACTTGTTGTGTTTGGTGTTGAATTATTTTCTGCACGTGCAGTTTTTTTTTCAACTAACTAAATTTACACCATGTTACAATATTTGACTATTCAATTAACTTAGTTTGAATGTTTTGTCTTCCCTGAGAAGTTATCAGGAGTGGACGAATGTGTAAATTAACTTCCCGTTACAAATGTTGTAGTTTTTTTTCCAGCATTGCAGTTTTTTTTACTACTATGCCACTTCTTACATGTATATTGATGAGTGTTTTCCGCACGTATTGTGACAAAATATTTATCACGACTTATAAAATGAAGATTTGATATCATACAGAAAGTTGTTTTTTTTCTATGAATGTCAGTGATATTGAACTATTGATGTCTAGAGACTGTGTATTGAGATAGCCAGCTACAGCAACTGGTCAAGAAATCTCTTCAACCATTTTGTAAGTTATTATCTGAAAGAGATGAATGAATGATAAGATTGTTTGAAAGGATACCTACACAAAATTGATAGGTTCTTGGCAAAAAAAAAAAAAAAAAAGAAAATTACTAGGGAGATGATGTGACGGATATTCCAAATTAACTTTCCTTTTTAGTTTCTTTCCCTATGTAAATCTTGAGTTTGTTCTCAGTTATACTTCACACATAACGTGATATCTTTTCTCTCAAACGAATACTGTTGGCAACATAAATGATGTTGAATGAACGTGACGTATGCCTGTTATGATAAGAACGAGAGATATAAACTACGAGTAGACTGTTGCTTGTGGAGCGTCGTTGTGTTGGAGAGCGATTAATGTGGAGCGTTGTGGAACGTAGCGTTGTTGATGTATGGTGTGTTTAATGTTGATACCGATTTGTTATGTGAAGTGCTACATCGAGAAATCAAGCATCTTTTCCGTAAGTTCGACTTCTGTTTCTAAATGTTTCGTCTGGCCGTTAAGGTTTAATTTAGGAACTATTTCAATGCATGGTGATGTTTTAAAATAACGTAAAAGTAAGAAAACACATTTACGTTATAGTCCAGAATATCGAGATAGACGTGCTGGTCAACAGGTTTGTCCACGATAACCAATTGGCTGGGACAATACTACGAAAACCACCCCCACGCGAGTACACTGCTAGCTCCAAACGTGACCGGAGGAACAGTGCATTGTGGTAAATAGTGTTCCCCCGGCTGCCACCATACCCACACACGACCATTAGACTGATGGATCGTGTATCTGGATTCATCAGTTCATAGGACCCGTTTCCATTGGTCTACGGTCCATGATAAATGTCTTTTACACCATGCTAAACGACGAGTAGCATTCCAAGTGGAGATGAAAGGCTGATGAGCAGCCGCACGACCACGGTAACGCATGAAATGAAGTTCTCTCTGAATGGTACGTGTACATACCCAGGTTCCAGCATTTTTACTCACCTGTACACTGAGATCTTGTGCAGTACCCCGTCGATTAGCTGTAACGACTCTCCTGAGACTTCGACGTCTTCTATCACTGATTTTCTTCGGTCTGTCGGTACGTTTTGCTACTTCAGGCACGCCATGTGTCTTCCAATTATTGAGTTCATCCAGAACAGTTGACTTGGGTATATTTAAACTCCTCTCAGTTTCTCTTATGGACAACCCACTAATATAACACCCAACAATATTTTCTTTCTCAAAGTCAGTTCTCTCCCTCCGCGACATTTTCACTCAACCTCACAGTGCGATATGATCGCGGTCAGCTGCCGGCTTGGTATTATACCGTTTGCTGCTGTACCGCGCATTTTAACAACGCAGGGGATCCGTTCAATTGCTTTTGAGGTTAACAGGTAGATATGTTGGTCAACAGGTTTGTCCAGTATGAACGGGTGTCCGGTGATTTTTTGTCAATATAGTGTATATAAAGCTGATATGGTCTGTCCCTTTATCTGTAACTTTGAAGCAGGTAGGCCGTGTGGATGTGAACTTTCCCAGTCCTAATGTGGGCTGGTCATAGAATGCCATTTGAGTAATTTTTCCATACGGATTATTGCAGATAAACTAAACACGCCAAAATCGATTTTAAGGGATGTCGTGAAGAGATGGAAGCAGGACGGTGCAACTATAGCGAAAAAACAAGATTCAGAAAGGCGGCACAAAACTGACGGAACATGATAGAAGAGCTGTAGTAAGAGATATTAAGAAGTCCCGTCTTTTTTCTGCCGTTTTTATGGTTTCTAAAGTAGGAAATGCTTCTAATGTCTCTGTTGGTACTATAGCTATCCATAGAGCTATGGTACCAACGCAGTGTAGATTATGATGATAAATCAGCGGAACATAGGCGACACATCACTACCGTGAATGCAAAGCGCCGTTTGGAGTGGTGTGTCTCCCATCGCTCCTGGACTGTGGACGATTAGAAAGCTGTTAATTGTAGTGATGTGTCACGTGTTCACCCTTCCAATCTGATGAGCGTGTCGTTCGAATTTGGCTACAGCCCCCGATGAGCGATTATCGTCGGAATGCTGTCTTGCAACTGTTAAGTTCGGCGGAAGCTACATCATGGTATGGAACATTTCTTCCTAGATGGGACTCTGCCCGTTGGTCATTTTACCACAAACATGGAACTCAGAAGTAAACCCTGACATTATGGATAATTCTGCCCTACCAATAATGTGGCTGTATTATGGAAATGACCGTTGTCTTTTCGAATATGGTCGAGTTCTCTGTCCCACTGCACGGCACGTGCAAGACTGGTTACTTGAAAGTGAGGTGGAATTGTTAAACTAACCTACTCAGAGTCCTGATCTCAATCCCACAGAACACCTCTGGGATAAACTAGAGCGACAGACACGAAATCGACCATAACGACCGTCTTCGCTCTCCACTCTAGCAGCAGATTTTCAGGATGATCTATGAAAATATTAATATGCTGTTGAGCCTGTTGATACCTGCGGAGAGCCTGTTGATACCTATAGAGAGTCTGTCGATAGCTATTGGAAATTGGCTGATGATATGCCTACAATCAAGAGCTGGATGACTAACTACCAATTGCAATTATGACGCCTATAATGAAGTAAATTTCTCCGTCATTCTTGTCCACGCCGGGCATCGAACCCAGGTCCCCTCATTCCGGAATAAGTCGCTCTCCCAACTGAGCTACGCGGACGCATGCTCTCGCTGCTATCTGCCTTTATCTCATGTGCCTCCTGCGGTGCAGACCCGTCACATCTCCCTCTCCCTCCCCCGAAAGAGGGCCGGGGCATGGCCCTCTGGTCAGCCGGGATCATGTTTCGCTATAAGAAGTCATCCGCTAAAGAACGTACATTGGAGATGTTCCAGTCAATCTGGTGTGTGGAATGCAACATCACACACATTTATTTTTCGAAGCGCTGAAGAAGGGATTCTCTTATTTTTCCTGTCTCGCGGTGTGGAAAGAACATCATACCATTGCGAGAACTTTAACGGCCAGGTCATTCTTGAAGTTCGGGGGCCAATATAAAAGACGTAAATTTCTCCTTCATTTTTGTCCACGCCGGGCATCGAACCCGGGTCCCCTCATTCCGGAATAAGTCGCTCTCTCAAACTGAGCTACGCGGACGTATGCTCTCGCTGTCATCTACCTTTATCTCATGTGCGTCCTGCGCGCAGGCACGTCACAAGCCATTTATTTTAAAACATTGTGGTGTCTGAACACTTTTGGTAATATAATATATATTCTTTGGACATTTATATGAACCCATTTTGCTATTACCGAGTTAATTCTTTGCAGTCGGTTAAAGGGGTTAACACCAATAGCTCACGCTTTTCCTTCTTTATTGCACGACATGTGCAGAACTTTGTCCGATATCTTCTAACTTTTTACATATATGCTTGTGCTCCTATTATAAATTTGGTTGTATCATCTTGAATCAATATGCTTCAAGTGCAGGTTTCTGCATTCTCTTCTCGTAGTCGATTGTCATTAAAAATTTTCTCTGAATTATTAAAAACTTGAAGCAGGTAGGCCTTATAGTTGTGAAGGTATGATGATACTATGCTAAATACGCCAACTACCTGTCCTTTTATCCTCTTGACAGAAAGCTTATTGATCCAAAAATATAGGGCAGAATGTTGTAACGACGTTACCCCTATAACTATACCGTTACCATGGGATCTGCTTTGTAACTATTACAACGAAAGGGACAATACCTGACATGATTACGTAATAAGCATGGACTACTTTGTACTACTACAACGAAAGAGCCAATGTATAACGACATGATTACGTAATAAGCATGGACTACTTTGTACTACTACAACGAAAGAGCCAATGTATAACGACATGATTACGTGATGAGCATGCACTACTTTGTACCACTACAACGAAAGAGCCAATGTATAACGACATGATTACGTGATGAGCATGGACTACTTTGTACTACTACAACGAAAGAGCCAATGTATAACGACATGATTACGTGATGAGCATGCACTAATTTGTACTACTACAACGAAAGAGCCAATGTATAACGACATGATTACGTGATGAGCATGGACTACTTTGTACTACTACAACGAAAGAGCCAATGTATAACGACATGATTACGCGATGAGCATGCACTACTTTGTACTACTACAACGAAAGACCCCATGTATAACGACATGATTACGTGATGAGCATGGACTACTTTGTACTACTACAACGAAAGAGCCAATGTATAACGACATGATTACGCGATGAGCATGCACTACTTTGTACTACTACAACGAAAGAGCCAATGTATAACGACATGATTACGTGATGAGCATGGACTACTTTGTACTACTACAACGAAAGAGCCAATGTATAACGACATGATTACGTGATGAGGATGGACTACTTTGTACTACTACAACGAAAGAGCCAATGTATAACGACATGATTACGTGATGAGCATGCTCTACTTTGTACTACTACAACGAAAGAGCCAATATATAACGACATGTTTACGTGATGAGCATGGACTATTTTGTACTACTTCAACGAAAGAGCCAATGTATAAACAACATGAATGTATAACGACATGATTACGTGACAAGCAGGGACTACTTTGTACTACTACAACGAAAGAGCCAATGTATAACGACATGATTACGTGATGAGCATGCTCTACTTTGTACTACTACAACGAAAGAGCCAATATATAACGACATGATTACGTGACGAGCAGGGACTACTTTGTACTACTACAACGAAAGAGCCAATGTATAACGACATGATTACGTGAGGAGCATGGACTACTTTGTACTACTACAACGAAAGAGCCAATGTATAACGACATGATTACGTGATGAGCATGGACTACTTTGTACTACTACAACGAAAGAGCCAATGCATAACGACAAGATTACGTGACGAGCACGGACTACTTTGTACTACTACAACGAAAGAGCGAATGTATAACGACATGATTACGTGACGAGCAGGGACTACTTTGTACTACTACAACGAAAGAGCCAATGTATAACGACATGATTACGTGATGAGCATGGACTACTTTGTACTACTATAACGAAAGAGCCAATGTAATACGATATGATTACGTGAAGAGCATGGACTACTTTGTACTACTACAACGAAAGAGCCAATGTATAACGACATGATTACGTGACGAGCAGGGACTACTTTGTACTACTACAACGAAAGAGCCAATGTATAACGACATGATTACGTGACGAGCATGGACTACTTTGTACTACTACAACGAAAGAGCCAATGTATAACGACATGATTACGTGATGAGCATGGACTACTTTGTACTACTACAACGAAAGAGCCAATGTATAACGACATGATTACGTGACGAGAAGGGACTACTTTGTACTACTACAACGAAAGATCCAATGTATAACGACATGATTACGTGATGAACATGCACTGCTTTGTACTACTACAACGAAAGAGCCAATGTATAACGACATGATTACGTGATGAGCATGGACTACTTTGTACTACTACAACGAAAGAGCCAATGTATAACGACATGATTACGTGATGAGCATGGACTACTTTGTACTACTACAACGAAAGAGGCAATGTATAACGACATGATTACGTGACGAGCAGGGACTACTTTGTACTACTACAACGAAAGAGCCAATGTATAACGACATGATTACGTGATGTACATGCACTGCTTTGTACTACTACAACGAAAGAGCCAATGTATAACGACATGATTACGTGATGAGCATGGACTACTTTGTACTACTACAACGAAAGAGCGAATGTATAACGACATGATTACGTGATGAGCACGGACTACTTTGTACTACTACAACGAAAGAGCCAATGTATAACGACAAGATTACGTGATGAGCATGCACTAATTTGTACTACTACAACGAAAGAGCCAATGTATAACGACATGATTACGTGATGAGCATGGACTACTTTGTACTACTACAACGAAAGAGCCAATGTACAACGACATGATTACGTGATGAGCATGGACTACTTTGTACTACTACAACGAAAGAGCCAATGCATAACGACATGATTACGTGACGAGCAGGGACTACTTTGTACTACTACAACGAAAGAGCCAATATATAACGACATGTTTACGTGATGAGCATGGACTACTTTGTACTACTACAACGAAAGAGCCAATGTATAAACAACATAAATGTATAACGACATGATTACGTGACAAGCAGGGACTACTTTGTACTACTACAACGAAAGAGCCAATGTATAACGACATGATTACGTGATGAGCATGGACTACTTTGTACTACTACAACGAAAGAGGCAATGTATAACGACATGATTACGTGACGAGCATGCACTACTTTGTACTACTACAACGAAAGAGCCAATGTATAACGACATGATTACGTGATGTACATGCACTACTTTGTACTACTACAACGAAAGAGCCAATGTATAACGACATGATTACGTGATGAGCATGGACTACTTTGTACTACTACAACGAAAGAGCGAATGTATAACGACATGATTACGTGATGAGCATGGACTACTTTGTACTACTACAACGAAAGAGCCAATGTATAACGACAAGATTACGTGATGAGCATGCACTAATTTGTACTACTACAACGAAAGAGCCAATGTATAACGACATGATTACGTGATGAGCATGGACTACTTTGTACTACTACAACGAAAGAGCCAATGTACAACGACATGATTACGTGATGAGCATGGACTACTTTGTACTGCTACAACGAAAGAGCCAATGCATAACGACATGATTACGTGATGAGCATGCACTACTTTGTACTACTACAACGAAAGAGCCAATATATAACGATATGATTACGTGATGAGCATGGACTATTTTCTACTACTTCAACGAAAGAGCCAATGTATAAACAACATAAATGTATAACGACATGATTACGCGACAAGCATGCACTACTTTGTACTACTACAACGAAAGAGCCAATGTATAACGACATGATTACGTGATGAGCATGAACTACTTTGTACTACAACAAGGAAAGAGCCAATGTGTAACGACATGATTACGCGATGAGCATGCACTACTTTGTACTACTACAACGAAAGAGCCAATGTAAAACGATATGATTACGTGATGAGCATGGACTACTTTCTACTACTACAACGAAAGAGCCAATGTATAACGACATGATTACGCGATGAGCATGCACTACTTTGTACTACTACAACGAAAGAGCCAATGTATAACGACATGATTACGTGATGAGCTTGGACTACTTTGTACTACTACAACGAAAGAGCCAATGTATAACGACATGATTACGTGACGAGCAGGGACTACTTTGTACTACTACAACGAAAGAGCCAATGTATAACGACATGATTACGTGACGAGCAGGGACTACTTTGTACTACTACAACGAAAGAGCCAATGTATAACGACATGATTACGTGAGGAGCATGGACTACTTTGTACTACTACAACGAAAGAGCCAATGTATAACGACATGATTACGTGATGAGCATGGACTACTTTGTACTACTACAACGAAAGAGCCAATGTATAACGACATGATTACGTGACGAGCAGGGACTACTTTGTACTACTACAACGAAAGAGCGAATGTATAGCGACATGATTACGTGACGAGCAGGGACTACTTTGTACTACTACAACGAAAGAGCCAATGTATAACGACATGATTACGTGATGAGCATGGACTACTTTGTACTACTATAACGAAAAAGCCAATGTATAACGACATGATTACGTGATGAGCATGGACTACTTTGTACTACTACAACGATAGAGCCAATGTATAACGACATGATTACGTAACGAGCAGGGACTACTTTGTACTACTACAACGAAAGAGTCAATGTATAACGACATGATTACGTGATGAGCATACTCTATGTTGTACTACTACAACGAAAGAGCCAATATATAACGACATGTTTACGTGATGAGCATGGACTATTTTGTACTACTTCAACGAAAGAGCCAATGTATAAACACTATGAATGTATAACGACATGATTACGTGACGAGCAGGGACTACTTTGTACTACTACAACGAAAGAGCCAATGTATAACGACATGATTACGTGATGAGCATGGACTACTTTGTACTACTTCAACGAAAGAGCCAATGCATAAACAACATGAATGTACAACGACATGATTACGTGATGAGCATGCACTACTTTGTACTACTACAACGAAAGAGCCAATGTATAACGACATGGTTACGTGATGAGCATGCACTACTTTGTACTACTACAACGAAAGAGCCAATGTATAACGACATGATTTCGTGATGAGCATGCACTACTTTGTACTACTACAACGAAAGAGGCAATGTATAACGACATGATCACGTGATGAGCATGGACTACTTTGTACTACTACAACGAAAGAGCCAATGTATAACGACATGATTACGTGATGAGGATGGACTACTTTGTACTACTACAACGAAAGAGCCAATGTATAACGACATGATTACGTGATGAGCATGGACTATTTTGTACTACTTCAACGAAAGAGCCAATGCATAAACAACATGAATGTACAACGACATGATTACGTGATGAGCATGCACTACTTTGTACTACTACAACGAAAGAGCCAATGTATAACGACATGATTACGTAATGAGCATGGACTACTTTGTACTACTACAACGAAGGAGCCAATGTATAACGACATGATTACGTGATGAGCATGCACTATTTTGTACTACTACAACGAAAGATCCAATGTATAACGACATGGTTACGTGATGAGCGTGCACTACTTTGTACTACTACAACGAAAGAGCCAATGTATAACGACATGATTACGTGATGAGCATGGACTATTTTGTACTACTACAACGAAAGAGCCAATGTATAAACGACATGAATGTATAACGACATGAGTACGTGATGAGCATGCACTACTTTGTACTACCACAACGAAAGAGCCAATGTATAATGACATGATTACGGGATGAGCATGCACTATGTTGCACTACTACAACGAAAGGGCCACTATATAACGACATGATTACGTGATGAGCATGAACTACGTTGTACTACTGCAACGAAAGGGCCAATGTATAACGACATGATAACGTGATGAGTATGCACTACTTTGTACTACTACAACAAAATCGCCAATGTATTACGACATGATTACGCAATAAGCATGCACTACTACAACGAAAGGGCCAATGTATCATGACATGATTACGTAATAATCATGCGCATGTTAAAAGAAAATACTGTTTCGTCAGTGTGCGTACTATATACGTATATACCCTTCCAAGGCCTCACGCAATCACACCATTTGATGACGGGTACACAGTGGACTTGAAAGTGCTGATGTTTTAACTTTGTGTATATATTTTTTTAACTGTGATTTTTAAAATCGTGCATAGCCAGCAATCTGTGATTTTAATATCCTTCAGCACGAATAAATTGACTTCCTATACTTCCTACGATAATTACACTCGTCTACGATTTTTTTTCTTACGTAAACACAGAGCACGGTTTGCTTACACGTTTGGACTGAACTATCTCTAAAATGCATTCTATCTGTATTGTTCGATCAAACAGCATCATTCTCACGTTAATCCCTTCACTTGCACAGGCGAGAAAGCACTTTACACTGTAAAAATGTCTTTCATCCAGAGATATCACGCAAGAAGTAAAGAAAAAGGTTATCAAGCAAGTACGAATCGTTCCACAATTGCTGTGTGGCTTTTGGGCAAAGTGAAACAGCAGAAAGAAATCGAGAATCCCTTTCCCATCGAAACACAGAGGACCGAAGGTTTTTTGAAAACTAGTACGCGGCCATAAAATTTGAAATGTACTTTGTGTTAGGACATATCTCCCAGTTTTTCCACTACGCCATTACTGATAAAATAACGGTAACAAGAACCAACACGTTTTTAACCTCCAGAAATGTACTACATTGACAAAAGTCACCGGACGCCACTTCAAAAGCAAAAGAACTGATCCGCTGCGTTGTTAAGATGCGCAGTTAGGATGTACAGCTGCAGATGGTATAAAAGCAAGCCTGCAGCTGGCCGCGATCATATCGCACTGTGAGGTTGAGTGAAAATGTCCCGGCGGGAGAGAACTGACTTTGAGAAAGGACAGGTTGTTGGGAGTTATGTTAGTGGGTTGCCCATAAGAGAAACCAAGAGGCGTTTAAACATATCCAAGTTAACTGTTTTGGATGAACTCTATAAGCAGAAGACACATGACGCGCCGGAGGCAGCAAACCGTACCGGAAGACCAAAGAAAATCAGTGATAGAGGACGTCGAAGTCTCAGGAATGTCGTTACAGCTAAATGACAGAGTACTGTACAAGACCTCAGTGTACAGGTGAGTAAAAATGCTGGAACCTCGTTACATACACGTACCATTCACAGATAACTTCAGCCGCCCCGGTGGCGCAGTGGTCTAAGCGATGGCCTCTGATCATTCGTCCGAAAGGGGTCCGGGTTCGTATCCCGGTCAGGCATGGATGTTGTGTTTGTCTTACGGCACTGGCTCTCTCCCTTCCCTGGAACCAGTGACCCTAAATTAGGGACGGGCGACTGCTTATAGCCCATTGAGTTGCTCACGGTGGTCGTTAAACCTCCAATAAAAAAAAAAAAAAAAACAGATAACTTCATTCCATGGGTTACCGTGGTCGTGCGGCTGCTCATAAGCCTTTTATCTCCACTCGGAATGCTACTCATCGTTTATCATGGTGTAAAGAACATTTATCGTGGACCGTAGATCAATGGAAACGGGTCCTATGGACTGATGAATCCAGATACACAATCATCAGTCTGATGGCTGCGTGTGGGTATGGCGTAGCCAAGAGAATGCTGTTTACCACAGTGTACTGTTCTTAAGGCCAAGTTTGGAGCTGGCAGTGTACTCGTGTGGAGGTGTTTTTCGTGGTATGCTCCCGGCACATTGGTTATCTTGGACAAACCTGTTAACCAGCACGTTTACCTCGATATTCTAGAGAATTATGCCCTACCGACTCTGTCGCAATGCTATGGAACCTAGCCTTGTTGGTACCAGCAGGATCATGCACCGAGCCATAAAGCAAGGACTGTAACGGCGTGATTTGACTTATAATCCCGTATCGTGTGTGAAATAACCAGCACAGAGCCCTGATTTCAATCCCAAAGAGCACCTATGGGATGAATTAGAGTGCTGCATAGGTTTGGAACTAAGGCCTGCTAGCTACTATGCAACAATTACCGGCAAAATTATGTACGGAATGGAAGAGCATACCTATCGCTGTGTTCGAAAACCTTGTCTAAAGCATATCTTGAAGGGTCTATAAATGCATTAAGGCCAAAGGTGGACTGACACCGTACTAATGTATGACAATAACGACTATGTTGTGTTTCTCTTCTAGGTGTCCGGTGACGTTTGTCAATATAGTGTACATCAATTGTTTTCAGCCAATTTTTGTTGAAAGGAACGTGGAGGAGGTTTAACGACCAACATGAGCAACTCGGTGGGTTATAAGCGATCTCTGGTCCTTAATTTAAGGACGCTGATTAAGGGAAGGTAGAGAGGCAGCGCCGTAAAACCAACACAGCATCCAAGCCTCATCAAGATTCGAATTCAGACATCACGGACGAATGGTCAGAAGCCATCGCTTAGACAACTGAGCCGCCAGGGCGTAGATTCCACAAATTATTCTTAAATTTTCACGTCATGTCAAAATATAGGTCCTTGTATTTACTCGCAACACGAACATTGCCCTAGCATTAATAGCCAGACACTTCTCCAATGGTAATAGATCAGAACCTACGATAACACTATGTCACAACCTAAATATGCTCGTAGAGCCATGGTGAGAAAATAGCACGAATATAAATGCAAGACGACTCCATCTACAGAGTTAACTGATTAATACAGACATTTGACGTGGACCAAGAACATCAAACAAAGGTCTTATCTCTTTCCATGTTTATAAGTGAGTCACGGAAAAATTCTCATTGGCCGCCACTGGGAATCGAACCCAGGGTCTTCCAGTTACGCACCGGATATGCTTCCGCTACACCACAGCGGCCTCGAATTCCTTCAGACTCACACACGCTAACTGCCAAGCCATTTTGGCAGGTTGCTTCTTGGAGCCCCGCACAATGCTGGGGAATCACTATAGATGGTATGCAGCAACTGAAGAAATAATTAGAAAGCGAATGAATAATTAATACAGACATTTGACGTGGACCAGGAACATCGAACAAAGGTCTTGATGGCGCGTAACTGGAAGACCCTGGGTTCGATTCCCGGTGGCGGCCAATGATAATTTTTTCCGTGACTCACTTATAAACGTGGAAAAAGCGAAGACCTTTGTTTGAGAGTTAACTGATTTCGAACGCGTATTGATCATACAGTATCACATAAGCAATCGCTCTGTACAAAACATTTCAGTGGAATTGAAGATCTCTATTTCAACGGTTGGGGATGAGATACGTAAATGATAGCAGGCTGGAGCTGCTTCTGCCAAGAAACAAACCTGTAAACCTCCAAAGCTAACAAAACGTGATAGGAGCTCTACAGAAACTTCTCTTATCTGAACGCAAATCAGAACTGTCCCATACCGTTAAAGTAGTGATGGAATACCTTGAAGGTGTTGCAGTTATGGGGTGTACAGTGGGAAGTGCTCTTGTACAGCAGTACGATAGACTGTCCTCACAACTTATTGGACTCTCTTTTGGGCAGCATGCCAGGAAAGGTGTTAGTCATGCGTCACCATGAGAAGCGATCACATACCATATTAAGGCCAAAGTATGTCCTGGTATGTTTATTAATTTGTATACTTGTGTGTGTGTGTTTTTTTCGATCACCACGGCTTATTGGAAATGCATTGGGTGCTTTATCTTCATTTTGGAACATATAACGTGTTGTTTTCCTCTAACCGTTTTCTTATAATGTTGGTACTTGTGTTTGTTACTTAACTTTTGCACATGAGTATATTTCACTATAAAACCTTTTTTAATCTTTGAATTTTCTTTTCATCCGGCACCCTCCTATCAAACTCTTTCAATACCCTCAAACTTTACAGCCCCCACTAATATGAAATTCCTGCATAAAACCCTGCGCCAAAGCTTTCAGAAAATTAAGTTGAATTTCCTGTAAATAAGGATTATACACCGAACAGCCAGTAACCAGCGCGTCTTATGCAAATCTTATGCATTTATATCCTATCGTCTTATGCAATCAAATTTCCTGTAATAAGGATTATACACCGAAGAATTTATGACCACCACGTCTTTGTGCAAATCGAAGTAATTGCAGGTAAACGACTGCACGAGTGGAGATAATAACAAAGTATAAATACACTGGCGGAAAGTGAAAAAAGAACACCAAGAAGGAATGGGCAGACGATCATGAAATTTACATATGTTAATGGGGTCGAGTTTACGTAGGTGTGATGTTAATTTCAGGACCAACCGGTGAGCGCTTACGCCACAGCACGGCATAATATGCAAATTGTTGTCGGTGGTATTTAAGGAGTACGGCAAAGTGAATGTAATCAGTCGTCGGCGTACGGACACGTGCGTAGACCCTGAAGAAGCTGCAATGTCTGTACATGGAAGACGTGTACGATTTCAGAAGTTATCGGACTTTGAGCGAGGTCGTCTAGTCGGACTTCGCGAGGCCGGGTGGTCGTATCGTCGTATTGCGGAGCGAATTGGACGGGAAGTATCGGTGGTGGTACGATGGTGGCGTAGATGGTCCGAAGAACATTCCCACACGATAAGACGTGGAACCGGGAGTCACAGACGGACTGATGAGCGGACCGATCGACGCATAAGAAGAGCGGCGTTGTCAAGCAGAACATCCACTTCGACGCAAATCCGAGCTACCGTTGCACCTGAGGCGACTGTGCGAACAATCCGCAACCGTCTACTGGATGCAGGACTACGCGCACGTGTGCCTCTGGCATGTGTACCTCTGACTCCAGCCCACCGTCAAGAACGGCTGCAGTGGTGTCGCCAACGTCTGCACTGGAGAACGCAATGGCGATCTGTCGTGATCAGCGATGAAAGCCGATTCTGCTTGGGAGCCTCCGATGGCAGTATGCGTGTTCGCAGGCGCACAGGGGAGTGTCTCCACCCTTTTTGCATCCGCCAGCGACACACAGGGCCTACACCTGGTCTCCTGGTGTGGGGAGCGATCAGTTATCACTCCCGTATACAACTAGTGTTTGTACCGGGAACGTTAAACAGCACCTCCTACATGAACAACATCATTCAGTCCGTTGTTGTGCCATTTGTAAGGTAGGACCATCGTGGTGTTTTCCAGCAAGATAACGCACGCCCACACACGGCACGTGCCACGCAACATGCACTTCAGGGTGTGAGACAACTTCCGTGGCCTGCGCGTTCACCGGATTTGTCCCCCATTGAGCACGTGTGGGATTTTATGGGACAACGACTTATCCGGTCTCCACGGCCAGCCACGACCATCCCCGATTTACGCGTCCATGTTGAGGATGTTTGGAACTCAATACCCCAAACTTACATCCAGCATCTGTACGACAGACTCCATGCCAGAATTGCACAGTGTGACGCAGTTAATGGAGGTTCAACCTCGTACTAACCATGTTACATGGAAATGTTATTTTTCAGTTTACCATCAAATACAGCTGTATTTTGCCATAATATTTTGATCACGTTATTCTCTGTATTCCGTTATTATGCTGTATAAATTTCGTTGGTATCAGACGTCTCCTTCTTTGTGCTCTTTTATCACTTTCCGACAGTGTAACACCTGATACTGAGATCTGTCGAGCAGTGTATTTCTTATTCATTACACGGGAAAAACAACGGATTTTAAGCGAGTTTGACAGTGGCTATATTTTAATGGCCGGACAACTGGGTCAGACCATTCACGAGACGGTAAGTCTTGCTGCGCGCTCACGGTCAGCAGCGGTACTTTCAAAAAATGAACAGTGGAAGGAAAAACCACAAGGTGTCAGCGAGGTATGTGCCGAACACGGCTCATCGAATCCAGAGGTGAGCGAAACCTATCCCGTATGGTAACAGCCAAAAGAAGGGGTACTGTGGGGAAACTCGTCAGTAATTCGGATAGTGGTGACGGAAGTAATGTGTCACAACACACAGCACGTCGAACCCTGCAGAAAATGGGGCTGCGTAGCCGCAGGCGTCTCCAAGTGCCCATGCTAACCTCAGTTCACCGTCTAAAGCTCTTACAATGGACATGCGAGAATCACTCTTCCTACGGTCAAGTTTGGAGCTAGCAGTGTACTCGTGTGGAGGTGTTTTTCGTGGTATGCTCCCGGCCCATTGGTTATCGTGGACAAACCTGTTAACCAGCACGTCTACCTCGATATTCTGGACAATTATGCCTTACTAATCCTGTGGCAATACAATGGGACCGAGCCTTGTTGGTACCAGCAGGATCATGCACCGAGCCATAAAGCAAGGACTGTTTTGGCGTGGTTTGACGATAATTCCGTATCATGTGTGGGCTGGCCAGCACAGAGCACTGATATTAATCTCATAGAGCACCTATAGGATGAATTAGAGCTCCGCATAAGAAGTTTGAAACCAAAGCCTACTACTAAGCAACAGTTAGCGGCAGCATTATGTACTGAATGGAAGAACATACCTATCGCTGTGTTCCAAAACCTTGTCGAAAGCATGTCTCGAAGGGTCAGTGCATGCATTAAGGCCTAAGTGGACCGATACCGTACTTATGTATGACAATAACTGCTATGTTGTGTTTCTCTTCTGGGTGTCCGGTGACTTTTGTCAATATAGTGTATATGTATACACACATGGATTCATGGGCCTAGTATTTGATAGATACTAACTGGTAAAACTATAACTGGAAATCTTGTCCTTTGTGAGGCCTCCTCTGTCAGGGATTTCAGATGGAACTTGCCGCAGCATTTGTATTAGATCTTTTGAGATACAGGTATGAAATGTCCAGCATAGGGACAGCAGGCAACTCTCACACTAGACCACGGATGGGGAACCTGTGCTCTTCTAGGCCATATTAAGTGTGGCCTTTTTAGTGAATCCAAATTTTGCCGAACAATTGTTTGTTTTCGTATTATTATTTTTATTTTAGTCTTAAAATGGACACATTTAAAATACCAAAGAGTATAAGAAGATTCACCGAAATAATGTTCCCCAACTGACGGCCACAATTAAAACATTAGTAAGTCATAAGGGGTATTTTGACACCTGCTACGCTCATGATTTCCTTCTATGGATCCTAAAGAACTACAGATGGAATTAATTGAGCTCTCAGAAGGTGACATTTTAAAGTCCTTATAGACGTGACATTTTAAAGTCCTACTGAGACGTCACCAGATGGAGACGTCTCGGTAGCTGAGCCCTTCTTACGGATTTATAATGTCAGAAGATGACAGAAAAACACACATAGCGCCGTGGATTGTTGACCACCGTGGTGTAAGGGTAACGCGCTCGGCTAGATATCGAGAGATCTGTGGTTCGATTCTCCAGCGGTGACAGAATAACAATTTTTCGGTTGCTGTGTGCTGCTAAAAACGTGGAAAAAGCGATGTCTTTGTGAAAAATTATTTATACAATAAGGTAAGCAATGTTTTCAGATGCCGATGGAAATGAAGATTGCATCTTAGACATTGAAGTGCGTTGCAGAGAAATCACCTGTCTGACAAACTGTAGCTCTGAATGCCAATATTGGAATGAAAACCTGTCCGGAACCATAAGAATGACATATATTTCCAAAGATATACTGTTCTAAAGCTGTTTATGGGTGAAAATAACAATATCAAAAGAAATGAACAGATTGTGGAGAGTGAAGATGTATTAAAAAGAAGTACTTCTCTTCTTTTATAAATGTACGTATATGGTATTGCTGTTTCTTCTCAAAAGGAACTGCTGTTGTCAAAATGGTGTAACAGAAGAGTGTGTGTGTGGAGTGACAATGTGCCAATTACTCACCTTCTTCGTGTCGATTCCTTTGCTCATCGCCCAAGTTGAAACGACATAGTCCATGACCCTTTCGCTTAGCGACTTGGGCACTTCGTGGAGCTTCATGAATTCACGAACATTGTTCAACATCTCGTGGTACCTCGCTGTCACAGACGTCATCTGCTGTATTATTGTAGTCACGTGACCGAAAATCGTAGCGTAAAGCAAAGCTGGAAAGATTATACGTTATTTTTTTTATTTTTTATCTTATAAAATTTCTGCTGTACAATATTGTAGAAAAGTAGTATAATACTCAGTGAAAATACAATATGTGCCATAATCATAAACTAATTGTACAAATAAAGTAAAATTCACCAATAAAACTCACAAAATACAACAAATCACCAAAACTTTCACAATAATTACAAATTCTGTACAACAACAAAACTCATTCCATTGAAAACTAATGTCAATTAAATAGAATAATTACCTATTGTCAATATGAATCAAATAATATATATTAAAAATGATTAAATGTACAGCAAAGGGCCAAGGAAAAAGGCTTAAGTATTGCCAGACAAGCCCTTGATCCCCTCTAAAATGAAAACAAATTGTTCCAGTCCAGTCAAGACAACGAAAGCAATTCACAATGCATTTCTTATATAAATTATAAAGTAATAAATTCCAATATTCAATTCCCCGTCAAAAAAACTCCTTAGCACTTGCTTAAATACCGGATACCGTGTCTCCTATCTAACAATGAACGGTAATCCATTCCACTCACGCAATCCCAACACATTGATATTATTAAACATTAAACCTGTGCGAGCCCGCGGAACAGAAAAACCCGACCCACCACGGGTATCATAGGAGTGAGTGGTACGCCGTAATGCAATCAAGTTGGAATATCTTCCTGTAAAAACACGTTCATGGACCACCAGCAACAATCTGTATTTATTTAGTTGCTCAATAGTTAATACCTGAAAATGACGAAAAAGGACCTCCGAACCAGCGGAAAAATTTAACAATCGGACAAACTTCCTCTGCAACACAGATAAACGAACTATGTTACGCCTTGTAGTCGCACCCCATATTAAAATGCAGAACGACAACACAAGAAAAATAAAAGAACAGTATAAAATTAATGAAATTTTAACTGAAAAAAAAAAAAAAAAAAGAAATCCACGAAATCATACCAATGCGAGAGCTCAAGTATGACGCAAGGTGATCCACCCGAGAATCCCATCTGAGAAATTCATGCAGAACTACCCCCAAACATTTCACTGTGGTCTGGAACTGTAATGCCGTATCATTTAAGTAAACACAACTCAATTCACAAGGACGAGGCCTGATGTTGGAAAACAACACGCATCCCGTCTTAAACGTTAACAAATTACATGCAAACCAACGAAGGTACTTCCTAAGTTCGAAATTTACTAGAGGAATCAACTCACTCAGACTATTCCCCTTCACAGGCGTTGCATAACACAGAACGTTCATATAAAAATAAAGTTTGCACAATTACATAACAGACACTTAATATTTGCAATATATAATTTCGGCGCATTATTAACCAGATAAATTACGATTCCGTGCACAATCAAATGCCAAACCAACTAACCATGTAGTTTTCGCAAAAACCAATAGACGACTGCGAAACACTGATATACATTTTTCTGTACATTCTCTCAGGAATAACATTTATTACTTTTTGAAAGCAAGATGGATATTCAATATATTTTCCCCAAGTTTTAGCTAATTTAATTTTTTATAGATTGCGTGTTTTTATCGTGTAATTACAAGATGTGGAGATACTATATATGTGGTACGATCTGTCAGGCGCAAAGTCTCAGAGAATTGCTTAGTGATGTACTATGTACCAGTGTATGACTACGTCGGGATTGATTTCTGGATGTATATAGAGGCGAATGCCAGCTTAGTTGCTCTGAACTTTAGCACAATTAGAACACTGGGCTTATATATCCGGAAGTCGCCTTTACGTTGTATAACGAAGTAACTTTCTCCGTCATTTTTGGTCTACGCCGGGATTCGAACCCGAGGCTGCTTATTCCGGAACAAGTCGCTCTACCAACTGAGCTACGCAGACATGTATTCTGATTCCTATCTGCCTTTATGTCATGTGCGTCCTGCTGGCAGGTACGTCACATCTCCCCCCGAAAGAGGGCCGGGGGCATGGCCCACGGGTCAGCCGTGACCATGAATCGCTGCAGGCAGACAACCACTGTAGAACGTGCACTTGAGAACTCCCAGTCAATCTGGTGTATGGAATGCAACGTCACACACATTTATTTTTCGAAGCACTGGACTCTGATTTTTCCTATCTCGCGGTGTGGAAATAACATCACACCAATGCGAGATTTTGAACGGTCGGGTCATTCGGGTAGTTCGGGCGCCATTATAACGAAGTAAATTTCTCCGTCATTTTTGGTCTACGCCGGGATTCGAACCCGAGGCTGCTTATTCCGGAACAAGTCGCTCTACCAACTGAGCTACGCAGACATGTATTCTGATTCCTATCTGCCTTTATGTCATGTGCGTCCTGCTGGCAGGTACGTCACAGTTGTCGTGCACAACATTCGAACTTTCTTAGGTTAGGTGGCGAATAGATATTTTGAACTGTCGCTTGAAAGGAAAATTAAAAGTATCAGCAATAAATCATTAAAGAGAAATGGACTTCATTTAGATGAAATATTTGTATTACGTAATTGAAAAGAAAGATATTCAACTTATGAGTGAACTGTGTTTCCGTACCACCAATAAAAGTTCATTCATCTATCTATCTCGTCCGCCCATGGCGGGTTGAGTGCTGAAAAAACGACCATGCGCCTTTGAAGATTACTGGCAAATTCCTCTGCTCCATACCATTCTTCTGTTCCATACGGATAAGGGACAAAGTGTTTTTTCTCTCTCTATCTCGTCCACCCTTGACCGGTTGAGTCTCGCAAAGGCGACTGTGCGACCTTGAAGATTACAGGCAAATGAATGCAGCTGGCTTGCCATTCCTCTGCTGCATACGGGTAAGGGACAAAGTTCTCTCTCTCTCTCTCTCTCTCTCTCTCTCTCTCTCGTCCGCCCATGGCGTGTTGAGTCCTGCAAAGACTACTATGCGCCCTTGAAGATTACTGGCAAATCAATGCAGCCGGCTTACCATTCCTCTGCTGCATACGGGTAAGGGACAAAGTTCTCTCTCCCTCTCCCGTCCGCTCATGGCGGGTTGATCCCTCAAAGGCGACTGTGAGCCCTTGAGGTTTACTAGCAATTAATGCAGCCGGCTTGCCATTCTTCTGCTGCATATGGGTAAGGGACAAAGTGCGCCTGGGGGCCGACTTCCAGGGTAACCATCTACGCATTCGCTTCCCCAACCACAGGGAGCCTGCGGAATACCCCGGAAAAACCACAGACTATATGGTCGGCAGGACCGGGATTCGAACACCCGTCAGAAATGTCCGCCTTCCACACAGCGACTTAACAAATTTTGATAGTTTACTTTTGCATGGTATGTTGCAGCAAAAAATGTTGCTACACCGTGTGCACCATGTTTTATGGAAAAGATAAATCATTATGTGATTCTTGAAACAAACAAAGAGATGATGCAATTTTGCTATCATCTCTTTGTCTGTTTCATGAATCAACCCTGACTGGGTTGATCGTTCATCCAACCTGAGTGGTGCGAAGTTGCACCCATTGCCCCATATTCTTGTGTGTGAGAATTTTTGTTTATTTCCTGCACCGTACAAGGGTGTGCATCAGCTCCAAAAGGTAGTACATCAATTTTTAGTGCAATCTATTTCAAAGTTTTTAATAGTGTATCGACACATTGATTGCATCTCATTCAGTGCCTTTGCCCGGTGAAAATCTAGTTGACATACAAGAGATTTGACAGTGAAGAAAATGAGTTAAACATTGATGCACTTTAAATAGCACTAATCCTTTGAGTGGCCCATGAAGGTCAATTAAATAGTGCCCAACATTTTCTGCGTTCTTTAAACAGAAGTGTGCACATAGCTGCCGAATTTTAAGAAAACTAACGCAAAAACAATTCCTATCCCCTCCTTACCTCAGCAGTAGTGACCATCAATCTATCAGTGGTTATAAGAGCTCTCTTCTAGTTCTTCATTATCTGCTCGCTGACCCAAGAAGTTAAGGAGAGTGGCTAGTCCCCCTGACACAGACAACATGCCACTTGGTAGAAACACATTGCTCAAACAGGTTCGTCGACATTGTTACAGCTCTTTTAGAACGTAATCAGTTGGAAAGGATTAGTGTCAATCGCCCTCTTAACACTTTAACCGACTGGAACGAATTAACTCGGGGTTAGCAAAACGGGTTGAAGTCAGTTCGAACGAATATATTCATTGTCAACAAAATGTGCGGAACGGTGCTAGAATGAGTAAACCTGCCCATCAGAAGGCGTTGCTTCCGCCTTGGCTTTTCAAAGTGATCATTAAAGGGGATGATTGACACTAAATGGCCACTTTGTTAGTCCAAGTGGTCATTTAGGATGATTATTGATACTAATGCTTTCCAACTGATTGTGTGCTAGAAGGGCTGTAACGATGTCCATTCACGTAAGAGAGGAGATATGTTTAAGACACTTCTTTCTCTACAATGACATGTTGTTCATATTAGAGGGATAATTCCTTCTCCATCGTGTTTAGGGTCGTGAAACAGAGGATAGAGGACCATTAAAGGGAAGATCTAATCACTTTGAACAGGTTTATGGTCGGTACTGCTGGGATGAGAGGCGTAACGTAATTTTTTTCTTGGCTTTTGTAGAATCCAGTCGGTATATGAACATTTCTGTTTTTAGTGCTCAGAAGAGTCTTTGCACCATTTGGCTCAGGTCATCGGCCGCTTAAAGGGTTAAAGGACTACTTTGAATAACAAAGTTAAGGGGAAAGCAGCGTTTTCTGATGCGCAGGTTTACTCATTCCCGCCGCCTTCGGTCATTTCTTTGGACAACGAGTATATTCTTTCGAGCTCATTTTAATTAATACAGACATTTGACGTGAACTAGGAACATCAAACAAAGGTCATCGCTCTTTCCATGTTTATAAGTGAGTCGCTCTTTCCACGTAATGAGGACTCACTTATACACGTTGAAACAGCGATGACCTCTGTTTGAGTTCATTTTAACTCATTTCTCTAACCGCGATTTAATTCGCTGCAGCAGGTTTATGGGTCAATTATGCTAATATCTTGCAAGAGTATATTCCACGTATAAGAAAATATTCACGAAAACGCGAACTGTTTTGAGAAGCTTTTCACAAAAGTTGGTAAGATACAATTAGCATATAACTCATCTCAACGTTATAAATCAAGTTTTGTGTGTGGTACAGAGCTGAACTAACTGAATGACACTGTGTATTAAAGAAGTATGTTTGTTAATGAACACAAATTACATGGTGATATTAAATTACTAATTGAGTGAATTCGGCTTTCAAAAGTAACAGTTGCTTCAGGGAGATTTTAATTTTACAGGGCCGATGGATTTTCAAAAAAGTTCTGAATAACTGTGTAGAAAAGGGCAATTTTTCCTACTGTTAAGAATGATAGTGAAAAATGAAAAACCTGGTTTCTTCAAAAGAAACATAAGAGTCTTTCTTGTTCTGGAGAGCTACTTACATGAAGTTTGTGGCAAATCTCGTTCTGACCACGTGCGGAACGAACAAGTGTAATGTGAAGTAAGAAGATGTTAATACGGTTGAGACAAATATTTTGACGCAGTTCGACCATGTTGAATGAAAGGATATGCGATGAGGTGCTAATTAAGAAAATTTATTCCGCTCAAGTGGCTGGAAAGGAAAACAAAGGAAGGCTAAGGAAAACAAGGGATCACCAGATTTAGGAATTCCTTCAAGAGAAAATGGTAATGAGCATATGCACGAAAGGTCTTGTAAAAAATGTGTAAGGACGTCAGTGAAGCTCAAATCGTTCGCTGAGATCATTGTAAATTGGGACATTTGATACACCAATATTAAATAAAATTTATCAATGGTAAATTTGTTTTAGCAGTAGATTTTAATTTGATGAGCTAACCTCCAAATCTCTGATGACAACATAGTGATATGTGAGTATCTACATCTGTGTATGTGTGTCCCAAATATCTAACAAGATAAGATAGAATAACTGTAATAGAGTTGATGCAAGCAATAACGTTTGAAAATGTAGAGGTATTATTTTTATTTTGTAGCTCCATCGACAACGTTGTTGGAGTGGACAGCTCAGTTTTGATATTACCTGTTCTGACTCCGTGACTCGGTAACCCAATCAAGTCAATGAAAGTTGCAATAAATCGTGACGAAGACTGTCAATTCGTGACACTTATTATCACGAACGATTAGGGTATTAAGCACCTGAAATACGTTTTGCATTTGGTTTCAATTGACGTATGAAGTGTTTTGTTTTGCACCTTTCTATGAAGCTATTCGCAACGTATTGGATTCTTTCTGATATGCTGGTTAAGTTCAGATTCTAAATTTATCGAAAAAAAAAATCAAGATAATAACCTGTACTCTTTGCAGATAGTTTATGCTGTGCATCTTTCGCATGCCAAGATCTTTGTAGGTGCGAAATAAAACGAGTGATTGGAGAGCATACATTTACCGCATTTTTCTGTGAATAAGACGATATTTTTTCCCAAAATGTTTAGAGCAAAAATTGGGGGTCGTTTTATACACGAGGGGTAACCGGTTGAGAGAACCCTGCGGTTACCGCGTCGAAACAGCCAATACCTCTTATCCACTCTCCGCACTACGACTTACAAGCAGTTATTCCATGTGGAAATACAGATCAGCTGTAGCTTCTAGACGTTTCCATCAACAAGCCTTTCAAAGACATGACGAAAGAAGAACGGAATAAATGGATGAAAAAAGCAGGTAATAACTTGACGCCGGCAGGGAGAGTGAAAAAAAAAACAACCATTACTGAGGTCTGCAACTGGGTCCTAAACTCATGGAATGGAGTCAAGCAAGAGGTGTTTGTGAAGTCCTTCAAGAAATGTGGAATCAGCAATGCCATGGATGGAACTGAGGATGATCTAATACACAAGGTGTCCTAAGAAAGAAACTGACTGTACTAACTTACAATGTAACTACACAAGTTAATAAATTTCGATGCGAGATGCCTTGGTTGCTCGTTGTACGTCCAAGCGATACTCGATTTCATGCAATGTATTGGCAAGCATCTGAGGAGTTATGGGATTATTGGCAGCTGTGATACGCTGCTTCAGTTCCTGCAAATCAGTACAAGGCGTCTGATAGACACGATCCTTCATATAACCCCACATGAAATAAGCCAATGGAGTTAGATCTGGAGAGCGAGGAAGCGACGGAATGGGACCACCACGCCCGATCCATCTGTTGGGGGAATGCTCATTTAGGCACTTACGTAAACACGTTGACCAATGCGGAGGTTCAAAAACGACGTTGTCATATCTTTTAATCTGGGGTATAGAGAAATTTTCTAGCATATCCAAGGCCTACCGGTTCCTCCACGATGTTCCACATTGCCAGTTTCTTTAAACTGTTTCATCCACCGCTTAATTAAATTCGTTGACGGATGATTACAACCATACTCTAAACGATACCGTCTTTTAACTTTAATGACAGACTTTAATTCCGCAAGACATAACACACACGTCGCCTTCTGCTGTACGGATGACATGACTACTGATTGCGCATTTCTCATACATTCCTCATTAGGCTACACCTAGCGCCATCTATGGGATTCTGGGAATAACAATTCTGCTAAACAAAAATATAGAAACCGTGTTAGTAATACGTGACATAGAAAAACAGACAATGCTCATAGTTCTTTTTGTACATAATTTTGTAATGTGTCCAATAATTCTCGGACACCCTGTATATATATAGACAGCAGTGACTCAGACGACAGCAGTGATGCAGTTTAGGTCGGAAAAAGTGATATGTCTGGAATTAAAAGTGCTGAAGAAAGTGATGCATAATTTTGTAGTTTGTATCTTAAATATATTACCGTATTTCTAAATAATATAAATTTCCAAATTTCTTTTTTTTTATATATTACCACAGACTTTGCCTGGGGTATTACCTGATTTCAAAATGTACTTCAAAGACATTACCTAATTTCTAAAAACAGTCAAATGTGTCCTTATTTGTAATAAAGATGTGGATTTCCTAATTTTCGGTTCGAAAAAGTAGAGGTCATCTTATACATGGGGGCGTCTTATGCACGAAAAAATACGGTATTTACGACCAACACGTTGCATATAATAGGGTCACTCACACGACCACACCGAACCGCGGTCCGGTACATACTAAGCGTAATTAAATCATAACGACAAACAATAAGGTTTACTAATTTCTGACATTGTGCGGTACTTAAGTAGGGCGATTAATGTATGTTATTGTCGTAAAACCAATGAAAGAAGATATGTGAGTCATAAAAGTAAATATTTACTAGTATTTCGACTGTTATAGTATTTTGTGCAGCAATAGTATTTCGACTGTTTAGTTTCCAAATACAGTATTGATTTATTATTGTTATATATTATTCAGATTTAGACGAAGATAAGAAACGACCCTGACACCGATAAAATGTGATGTAGCTACGAAAGTGCATCTACGCATGCGCAAGCTAAAATATGACCTCAAGATAAAAAGAAAATATGAATCGCAAGTGTGTTAGTGAAGTAGACCTTTGGTCTAGGATACCTACAAGTTGCTCCCCGTTGTGTAATACATAACTTTAAAGCTCTCGTCAAGAGCAGAGGAAGCCAAATTTTGCTATGTCGCATACTTTACTACTGACAGGAAAGGTGTATAACATCAAAACCCATTTTCGTAATGGCTTTTATCACATTTAATATCAGGTTCTCGTAATTTATGCAGATTGCAATCAGAAGTTTATACACACTCACAGACAATGAAGTTTGCGCACCAAAAAAAGGAAGCATCGGATTGAACTGAAATTTTCCGTAATGATACAGAAGAATGGTACACATGATGACAAAAACAGAGCTGCAGGATAATTACAGAGGGATCTGTGGCACGCAATCCGGTCATCTTCAACAGCGCGTCGCACCGCCTCGTGCGACAATACATGCTGCAATACGGTCTGGCATGGAGGCGAACACACGCCTGATGTTGTCCTGCGGCAGACTGGCCCACACGTGTTGGACGGTGTGCCCCAAATCCCGGACAATGCGGCACGGCACGACGGTAGCAGGCGTTTCAACCGGTGCCACACATGCTCATTAGGGGAAATGTCCGGGGAGCAGGAAGTCCATGGAAATGTCTGGAGATGACGTAGGCAGTCCTGAGCAACCCGAGCCGTGTGCGGGCGGGCATTATCCTGCTGGTATGGCGCACTTGGAATCCCGGCCAGGAGTGGGAGCATTTGTGGCCGTAGGACCTCATCCACATACCGCTGGACGCCAAATGATTCACGTACCACTACTAGAGCTGATATCGTAGGCTATGGCTTCCCAAACCATAATGCAGTGGGGGAGGCGTGGCGCTCGATAGCGAGGTCGGGAATTGTGCCGCTGGCCCGGGGACATCCACACCTGGGCACGATGATCATATGTTCCCAGAACAAAGCAACACGCATCGGTAAACACCTCACGTCGCCAGTCAGTAGCGTTCCAGGTCGCTCTGTCCAGGCACCACTGCACACGGAGCCGGGGATGTTCCGGAGTTAATAGTAGCACACGTAAGGAACGCTGGGATCGCAGATTCGCATCCGCGAGGCGTCGGGAAATGGTTCATCGGCACACAGGAGTCACTACATCTGCCTGTGTAGTGGACCGGGTCCCCGTGGGATCCGTCGATCCTCTCTATCGATGGTCTACCTGCTCCGTCCGGAGCGTCTCCGCCGTGTGGCAATGCCGTCACGTATCCACTGCTCTCAACAGAGTCGGACGGTATGGTCAGAACGATCCGCGTGGCGGGCTATACGGCGCGCTGACCATCCTGCGGTTTTCAGACCGATGATCAGGCCTCTCTCAAAATCCGTAAGTTGTGAAAATCGACGTCTCTGGCATCTGTCCGTCATTCTTGTCACTCTGTACACTTGCTTGCGTCTGCCGGTGCTTTTAGCTTTCATGGGGCATCGATTGCACTTGGGTTTATAAGGCTGCCGTTTCGTGCTTGCACCGCCACCACAGGGTGTGCGGTCATGCGCAATCACACCAAACGTAGAGCATTTACTTACTAGCATGCACTCTAGCTATTTGCAAAGTTTCGCGTTTGTAGCATGTTTTTTTCTAGGTGGGCAAATTTTATTTTCCGTGAGTGTACATAACGTGATGAAATAACGTTCGGCGATAGGTTAGTACAACATATTGTTTAGGAACAATGAAATTACCTAGTTGCGTCACATGGCACAGCATGCGGCACGATCAGATTTCAACAGAGGTTTTGACAATGACGCACTGTTACCCATTTTCGTTACATCGAATTTTTTTACTTGGGATTTACTTTATTGCTGTCGGAAAAGATGCATACTATCAAGACTATTTTTTTTTTTTTTTTACATCTTCCATAAATAAAAAAAATTTGCAACTTTAAAACACTTGAAACGGACACCTTTCTTCCGTATAACTTATCGGTGTGTTAGATGATTTCCGTACAAGTTTTCGTGAACGCGGAATGTTAGCACTGTAGTAAAAGAGCAACGAACTGTAATAGGTTAAAATAAAATTAGCTACTTTTCTCACAAGGAAATGTTCATTATACATCGAATATAGTTTCGCAGAACGTTTGGCTCGGCATCCTCAGGACGAATGGGGCGTAAACATTCAAATTATTGTGCCATCATCAGAATTCTGACGGTCACAGATTTCGGTGAGTTGTTTCCACGCGCTTGAAAGAAATGGAGTCGACGTTCTGTCTTTGACAAGCCGTGACGAGTTCCGGTATATGTGAAAAGCTTCCAATATATTAAGCTTGATATTCGAGTCAGGTTTATCGATAAGTGTAGCATCTCCAAACAAAAGTGTATGGTTATTTTCGCGACAATGTTGGACTACAGACGACTTCTTCAGTTCATAATTCCGTACGTAGGTCTTGTGTTCCTTCACACAGAAATTTAAGGCCCTGCGGCTCTGCCCCATATATGAAAGTCCACATTCACAAGGTATCTGATAAATTCCCCAGTCATAAAATAGGTGACAGTGGGCTACCAATCGCAAGGCCTTCCGTTTGTTGGAAAAATTTTCCATGAGAAAGAAAACTGTTTTGTCTTATACAAATTTCCACTAGTCTCAACATTTCTTCTACTTCGGGTTGGCTAAAATAAATGTTCTTTGGGACTTGCTATCAATGATTCGAGGGCTCCATTAACTGGGACACTTGTGAGCATGGATTTCACATAAAATGATAGCATGAACTGATCGTTAAATGGATGTCGCTTTAGCCGATTAACAATTATATATAATAGTTAGGCTTTCTTTTTTCTTGAGGAAGGGGTTAACAATCACAGTGAACCTTTTTTTACACTTTCCAACCGTAGGTTGAAGAAGCGTATATGCTCCAGCTTTGTCCGTCCGTCTTTCCGCACGATAACTCGAGTAAAAATGGCTCGATTTCGATGAAATGTTAGTATGTAGTAGGGGACCACCTGGCGACGACCCCTATTGAAAATGGGACAAATGGGATCAAAGGTCACGACACAGGAGCAGGATCCATGCCATTGCTCTTATGCGTCATAACTTGCGTAAATATATTTCGATTTCGATGAAAATTTAGTATGTGGTAGGGAAGTATTGGGGCCGAACTCTGTTTAAAATGGGTGAAGTGGAGTCAAAGGTCAGGACATAGGAGTGGGATGCATATTATTGCTTTTATGCGTCATAATATGCATAAATATGGTTCGTTGTCGATGAAATTTTAGTATGTAATAGTGGGCAACCTGGGGACGAACCCTATTGAAAATGGGCGAAATGGAGTCAAAGGTAAGGACAAAGGATCGGAATCTATTCCATCGCCCTTATACGTTATAACTTACGTAAAAAAGCTTCGATTGAGACTAAACTTTGTCATGTTGTTCCCGAAGTATACTGAACCGGTTCTGTTGAATATCATTGAAATGGGGTCAAAGGTCAGGCATTATCCTCATACCTTGAGTAATAACTTGAGTAATAATTTCTGGTATGTTGGAAAGCGTATCATAATCAATGCATTGCATGATTTTACTAACTTGTTTTTTTTTTTAACTTCTGACTGGAGGTTTAACGACCCCAGTGAGCAACTCAATGGGCTATAACCATTCGCCCGTCACTGATTTAGGGTAACTGGTTCCAGGGAAGGGAGAGAGTCGGTGCCGTAAGACAAACACAACATCAATGCCTCAACGGGATTCGAACCCAGACTCCTTTCGGACGAATGGTTAGGAGCCATCGCTTAGAACACTGCGCCACTGGGGCGGCCAGTGAACCATTAAGCCCCTAGGAAGTTGCTCCTCTCTCTAAAGACGTGAAGGCTTCTAGTTGGGTATCCGATTTGTGCCCAGTTTGGAGTACGCGGATGAGACTCCAAATTAAGGATGATGGCTCGATAGTGTCTCTAAGTTAAAGATGAGCGACTGCTTATTAGCCTTAGATGTTCACAGTTCTCATTAAACCCAGAAAACGAAAGGGGGTGATGTTGGGAAAACCCATACTTTCACGATTTGGCAACCTGTTCAACAGACGGAAGCACTTTCTCCATACAATGAAATGAGATTCGTAATTCACTTACCTGATGTTGTCTATCCCTTAAAAAATCATGTTCCTAGTTTCGCTAAAACTGCTCTAATATTGAAACAATTTTTTTTGCACTGTATAAATTGCATGTATTTTGGTTTCGCATAAACCACCTGAAAGTATTTCCCTGTCATCGGGCTTCGTTTTATAAATATTTATTTCAACGTTTAATTTCATCTGTTTTCCCCACAAATTTCATTGATTTGGTTTTTCAACAGGAGGCGATGCTCACGAGTAACTTAGAATTTACTTCCATCAACACATTGCGGACGATGAAATAATAAATATCTTCAATTCTAAAAACCAGAACTATTCCCTTCCCGAATCATTCATTCAGCAGAAGGGAAGATACTTATCTTTTTTGTAATGTGAATTACTGATACGCCTTTTTTGCATTATTATTAGTTTACAATCATTATATCATTGTAGCGAAAACATCACGATTCGGTGTTACGTTAAGAATAAAAGTTTCTAGAGGATGTCCTTTTGAGCACTGAATAAAAAAAAAACAGCACAAGAATTGACTACTAATGTTAACATTACCAGAAGAAACCATTTTGAATATTAATGTAAATCTCCCAAAGTTTTAACTTGTTCTATCACTGCCCTTCTGAAAGTCTGTTTCAGAATCAATCGAATGGAAAGAGTTGTTGATAAAAATATAACACGTCACGCCCCGAGGGCCGAGTGGTTTGAGGGTCGGGTTTCTGATCTTTCGCCCTATGAAGTGCCCGCTGGGGTTTGAGTTTTCCAGATGGCTCTGGTTTTCTCCTTTCCCTGGAAACAGTGGCCCCCAAATTAGGGACGGTCGAATGCGTATAGCCCTTAGAGATGCAAATGGTGGCTCTGAACACCTCTCCAAAACGAACGATGTTTCCATTTTTCAAGTTTTACTTTTTTTTTTTTAAGTCTATGAGAACTAAAAGTCTTATAACGAAGTAAATTTCTCCGTCATTTTTCGTCCACGCCGGACACCGAATCCGGGTCCCCTCACTCCGGAATAAGTTGCTCTCCCAACTGAGCTACGCGGACGTATGTTCTCGCTGCTGTCTGCCTTTATCTCATGTGCGTCCTGCGGTGCAGGCACGTCACAGTCTGTTCATAAAAATCCTAGTAGAATAAAAACAAGTCTTATGTATAAATATATTTCTTAATGTTTTTAGTCCCGATGCTCAGTTTTAATCCACTGCTGGATGAAGGTCTCCTCAAATTTCTTCCACAACAGTCTGTCTCGAGCCATTCTCCTCCATCTCACTCCGGTATGCTTTTGAACTTCATCCACCCATCTTCCACGTGGTCTTCTTTTGGGTCTTCTCTCTTCCACGGTAGCCAGTCTAATATTACAGTTGTTCATCAGTGGTCAGTACTTGTAGCAACATGTCCAGCCCGTTGCCATTTCAGGAATTTTACTCTAATCATGATGTCTTAAACTCTTGTCATTTTCCTTATCCACGAGTTCCTCTTTTTATCTTTCCTAGTTGCACTCAGCATGCATCTCTCCATGCTTCTTTTAGTTGTCTGAAGCATCAGAATGTCTTTTTCAAGTTAAAATCTATGCCTTTGATCCATACGTAAGAACTGGAAGGATGCAGTGAAACACTTTTTTTTAAGTTAAATTGTTGAATACTTTTCTTTTCGGACACTACTACTTGCTTCAAGATTTCTAAGCCGAATATAATTTGGCCCTTATACTAAAATCTTTTATTTTGGTTACTTTTCTAAACAAAATAAACCTTATTTGCAGTTGTACTGTCGAAGAAAGTTTTCTGAGTACGGGATTTAGTATCAAAACCTGCACATTTCCAACTCTGAAAATATCGAAGATGGAACACTAACTATCAACTAAAAAAATTGAAAAAACCTCGCTGCCATCGAAAAATCAATAAAAACATGAACAATGAAAGCATAAAAGAAATACGACGTATATATAAAAGACTAAAAGAGAAGTATTCTTCGTAAAACGTTTGTCCTTCCAGAAACAACTATTTAGTCTAAACGACAAATCGGTTTGAAACATAATATTTACATTTGGCAAACAGTGGAAACACGTTTATTTTTTTCCACCAAATTTCACAAACAGTAAAGCCTTTTCTCTGTCGGTTTAGTTCTCCTGTACGAGTTGCTTTTTTTCTGTTTGTTGTTATTTTCAGGAAAGTCTGCTTTAGAAGAAACATTTCTACTATAAAAAGGACATAGAATATCTGTTGAGTGATAAACCCACTGTGCTTCAAGTACTTTTGACGAAACGTCTCAGAGAAGTAAGAGGATAAGCTTCTTTTTTCTGCATTTATTATAATCCACAAGTAAAATGCTTTCTATCGAGCCATTAATCATCGTGGAAAACGGTAGGATAAACTAGGTCATTCTACAAAACGTTGAAGAAATGACTAAACGATGTGACTGAAATATTTATAAGTGACTGATGAATAAATGGAATTCCATGCCTTGGGTCACAATGTGGTCAGTCAAGAGCGATGACCTGCGGTTGCGGTGAATCATGCTTGGCTGGACACTTGGAACTTGCAATGAGACGTTAAGTCATGGAACTTTGTAGTGAGTTTTGAATTTAACCCCTTAAGGACCGCATATTTTGGCTAAAAATTACACAATATGCTCAGGACACACTCAAAGGTTTTGACCGGGGACTTTGTGTATTCTACAAAGACGGTAAATGGCGATATATTCAAAATATAGACACTTACGTAAAACAGACAAAGTTTATTCCTTAAGTATTTCTCACTTTAATAACACTAATAAAAAATGTGGTTGGGTAATTATTGTCTTAAATAGCTACAGGAATGAACGTAAAAAAATAATCGGATATCCACCACCCTGATGATGAAAAGTATCAGAATAACAGTTACACTAAAACGAAATTACAGCACGAGGACTAAAGATACATATAAAAAAAGACTATTTACGAACATTATCTACAAAAGATATAAAAGTTAAAGCACAAGGCATCGAAGTCGTCGAACATGAAAGAGTCTGTAAGTGAATAAAAGAAGTAGGCGTCTGTAGTGCAAAACTAGTGAATATAAAGTTCATACAACACAGACTTCCTTCTAAAGAGAAAATAATATCTTACTACGATACCGATCCCACTCTCATAACTCTTTCGACCGTCCTACGTTCGATTTCCTTGCAGCTCCAACCTTGAAAAAAATGCGCCATCTAGTTTCTTAAACATAAATGCTCGTATACGGATTCAGACATGAAAAGAGTTCGATAATTTTTTTTTTTTTTTTTGATTTTAGGTTTAACGAATGAGCAACTCAATGGGTTATAAGCAGTTGCCTGTCTCCAATTTAGGGCCACTGGTTCCAGGGAAGGGAGAGAGCCAGTGCCGTAAAACAAACACAACATCCATGCCTCACCGGGATTCGAACCCGGACCCTTGTCGGTTGAATGATCAGAGGCCATCGGGCCGGTGAGTTCGATTTCAATAGCACATAGTAACGGGGCGAAAAATTACAATACAAAATCCTACCGTGCATGTCTTACAGTTAAAACTCACTGTCACTGTCGTTGCTTTATGAATTACTATCAGACGTACACCGATGAACCATTCCATTATGACCAACTCCAGCCTAGAGAAATGAGCGCGCCTAGAGACCGAACGGTGGCGCAAGTGAAACTCACAGAGCAGTGTACATATAACCCGAGGACCAGCTTTCTGTTAGTAGAATGTTCGGAGTCAGAATGGGAAAAGCTGCAGATTTATCGGAGTTTGATTAAGGACAAATTGTAATAGCTCGGCGCCTTGGAACTACAATCTCGAAAACGGCGTGGCTTCGGAGTGGTTCACGTGCCGATGTAGTGAGTACGTATCAAAAGTGGTGCACATATGGCCAAACGACGAACCGTCGTTCAGCCATGTGTCGTCCATAGCTCACTGACGACAGAGCGTAGCGGGCACTGTCGCGCATTGTTTACAGCGACCGCAATGCCTCAGTGCGACAAATCCCGCGCAGCTACAACAGTGGTGATGGCAATGTGTCAAAGCACACAGTTTCTTTTTATTGAAGGTTTAACGACCACCGTGAGCAACTCAATGGGCTGTGAGCAGTTGCCCGTCCCTAATTTAGGGCCACTGGTTCCATGGAAGGGAGAGAACGAGTACTGTAAAACAAACACAACATTCATGCCTCACCGTGATTCGAGCACGGACCCCGCCCGGACGACGGAGCAGAAGCCATCGCTTTTACCACTGCGACACCAGTGCGGCGCACACAGTTCATCACAGACCGAGTTGGGTCTTCAGACCCAGGCGGGTCCCCATGCTCACTGCACGTCATCGCCAACAACATATAAAATGGGTCCAATATAATCGAAATTGGACAGTACACGATTGGTAAAAAGTGGTCTGGTCTGACGAATCAAGATTCCTGATACATCACGAAAATGGCAGAGAGAGAGGATACGCCGATTACCAACGGCGGCTATGGCACCTAGATGCACTGTTGAGCGGAAACAGGCAGGCAGCGGTGGTGTTATGCTGTGGGCGAAGATTTCTTGGGACACGTTAGGTTCCATTATCCCAATAGCACAATCTCTGACAGCTGTCAGGTATCTGAACATCGTTGCAGACCAAGTTCACTCATTCATGGCAACTGTGTTCCTTAATGGTGATGGCCATTACCAACAGAATAATGTGCCATGCCACATCGCCAGAATCGTCATGGAGTGGTTCGAAGACCATGCTGGCGACTTTCTGTTAATGCCCTGGCCTACAAATCCACCTCATATGAACCCAATCGAACATTTGTGGTTCGATTTGATAAAGCGGGTTGGCGCTAAATCACCACCACCTCGATATGTACGGAAACTGGAGGACATGCTGTTGACATTATAGTAACCAGATACCCCAAGATACCAATCGCCAGCTCATCGAATCGATGCCTCTTCGAGTGGCCGCTGTTTTGCTGGCTAAAGGGGGTCTTAGATCTTATGAGGTAGGGGATCATAATATGTATAATGGTTCATCGGTGTATTTCACAACCTAAAAAATTAAACTGATAAAAACGTAAAAACAATCTCAACCTGAACGAAAAGAAAAACAAACAAACAATGACGTCCTTCTGAAGAGAAAATAATATCCTACTATGATACCGAACCCACTCTCATAATTTTTCAACCGTCCTACGCTCGCTTTCCTTGCAGCTCCATCCTTGAATACAACGCGCCATCTAGCTTGTGAAACATTAGTAAACAGATCCAGACATGAGTAAACGAGTGGGGAAAATGCGAAAGTATATTTACGGCTCTGGGACTAATACAAGGCTATAGCAAAACGTGCATATACGTAACGGGGCTCAAAGGGTTTATCACCATCAGCAACAGCAAATTTTTAGTGCACTTTCATTCCGATAGAACTGCTGATTTAAATCCAGTGCATCCAGGTTGTGCCGAGACAAATTATTACGCAGTATCAGACATCGGAAGAAGTGGATATTTTTTAACATCGGAAGAAGTGGATATTTCTGAAGTTAACAGAAAAGTAACCAAAGCTCTAATGGAAACAGCAACAAAATTAGCTGGGTCTAAGAACAAGTTGCATGTAAACAAATTATCAGGAAAAACCAAAATGTTGATGCAAAAAAGAAGAGAGATGAGGACAACTAAAGAAGATGTGACTTCCAAAGTGGAATATATAGAGCTATGCAAGACAGCACGAAAAAGTATCACTGAAGACGTAAGGAAATTCAACTGTGAGCTAGTGAGGAAAGCAATTAAAAACAACCAAAGCCTAAAGATAGCAAAGGGACATCTCAGTAAGGGAAGAAAACAGATTATGGCTCTGAGAAAAGAAGATGGTTCTATAACAAGAAATAGAGGCGAAATTTTGACAAGAGTGAAAGATTTCTACTCCAAACTATATGAAAGGGATGATACATGTACTCCAGACATCATGAAAGGTGCCAGAGTTCTTCCAGTCCTCCCAGCAGAAGTTGCTCATGCAATCAAGAACATGAAGCGGGGGAAAGCTCCAGGAGAAGATGGAATTACTATAGACATCATACAAGAAGCAAGTGGAGAAATTGAAACAGTACTCGCCCAAATTTTCACTCGATGCCTTAATGAAGGGAAGATTCCTGAGGATTGGAACAATGCTACAATGATCCTGCTACATAAAAAAGGTGACATTGAGGATATCAGGAACTACAGACCTATCAGACTCCTATCAGTGGTTTATAAAATCTTCACTAAAGTTCTTTCACACCGCTTGAAGGTAACACTGGACATGGCTCAACCGAGAGAACAAGCTGGATTCAGGAGTGGCTACAGCACAATAGATCATATCCACGTACTGAGAGAACTAATTGAAAGAGCGAGGGAATATGAACTTCCATTGTGCATGGCTTTTATCGATTATGAAAAAGCCTTTGATTCGGTGAAACCATCAGCAGTTACCACGGCTCTGAAATCCTGCGGTATTGAAGATGCATACATTAATATTATTAATAACATCTATGAAAATGCAAGTGCAAAGATTCGGCTGTTTGAAAATACAACACACATAAAAATTGGAAAGGGAGTGAGACAAGGTGACACCATATCTCCGAAGCTCTTTAATGCCACATTGGAAAATGTCTTTCAATCACTGAACTGGGAAAACAAAGGGATAAAGATTAATGGAGATTATCTAACCCACCTTCGTTTTGCTGATGACGTAGTCATTTTTGCAACTACCCCATCAGAGCTGCAGAGCATGATCCAGGAACTTGCTGACAAGAGTAAAGAAGTGGGATTAAAAATGAACTTTCAGAAGACAAAAGTGATGTACAATGCTTTTACAAGAAATGAAGATTTATCGATTGATGGAGAAAAGCTGGAGATAACAGACACGTACGTTTATCTTGGACAGCAGATATCAAGTGAGGGTCACATTGGTGAAGAAATTAATCGGCGTACAAAACTTGCCTGGAGAGCTTTTGGAAGAAACAGCATAATTTTCAAGAGCAATATGCCATTATGTCTTAAAAGAAAAGTGTTTGATCAATGCATCCTTCCAGTGCTTACGTATGGTGCAGAGACGTGGACCTTAACTAAAAGAGACATACAAAGGCTGCAGACAACTCAAAGCAGCATGGAGAGGTGCATGCTTGGTATAACCAGGAGAGATAAGAAGAGGAACACGTGGATCCGAAAAATGACGAGAGTGGAAGACATCATGATCAGAGTTAAATCCCTGAAATGGCAATGGGCTGGACATACTGCCAGAAGGACAGACCATAGATGGACAGCCGAAATTTTAGATTGGATTCCAAGGGACAGGAAAAGACCCAGAAAAAGACCACATGGGAGATGGGTGGATGAAATTCGTAAATATGCGGGAGTGACATGGAGGAGACTGGCACAAGACAGACCGTTGTGGAGGAAACTTGGGGAGACCTTCGTCCAGCAGTGGATTGATAATGGTTGACAATGATGATGATGATCAGACACAACAACGGACGTGCTCCAACACGCAAGGTGAATGATGCGTAGTGTTTCTCGCTCTGACCAGATGAGTTACACCCGGTAGATTTTAGTTGGTAATGATTCTTCAGTATATCTTACAAAGATATTGTAATTAGAATAAACGAACGCATTAATCAACGCAATGTTGACGTTCCTTCCACAAGTGACGCGTCAATAACCGGAGTCGCTTTGATATTCTCCTCTAAAGCACGGAAATTAAACGAATGTTGTAAATTTTTTTGAAAAGAGAGAAATAACACTGGTCAACAGCCAAATTGTATCTGAGACAAAAGTAACGATTTTTAACTAATTTGGACATCATGAATGTGAACTTAGAAATTGCGAATTAGTTCTAATTTTCAAAAACACGGGGAGGAGGTGCGGGGTTCAGTTGTAATGGATGGCCTGCACCGGAAGTCTGATATGTTGAGTGAGGGATTCACCCCGAGACGGATAACCTTGAGCGCCAATTGGATGACGCAATCTGTAGCAGTCATTGCAACTACATTTCCAACTTGTCATCATTTGCGCTGTGGATTCTGTGAGTGCAGACCTATCGTTCACGATGTCTCGTGAATGTTTGAATAGTGCAGATGATTCTTCGCTATACCTTGTATTAGTGTAATAATTACTTTGCTGTCACAAAGACGACTCGTCACACCCACCATGATAAAGAAAGTTACAGCCTCTATTTTGGTTGTGAGATAGATGACCAGGACCAGTATTGGACCACACACGTATGTTATCAACCCTGTGCAACGAATCTGTGCTGCTGGTTGAACCGAAGAGGACGATTTATGCGTTTTGCAGTTCCAATGCTAGGGAGGAAACCGACAAACCATCTTAATGATGGCTACTTTTGCATGACTACAATTGGACATGGTATTTCTTAGAAGGAGCTGCCATTGACCTATTCTGATATTCCCTGTGCTACAGGCCTAGTGTCTCATAGAGAAAGATTTCCTGTTCTCGACCTACTAAATTATTGATTGAGATTATGGAGAAAGTAAGGCCAGTGTACATCCGTAACCCGTGGAAGCATCTACATCAAGAGATCCTGATTTCTTGCCCGTTGAAGTGTCTGTGCAGCCACACAAAATTACCCAGAGTAAAGTGAATTATCTAGTGAGAGATCTGGAATTACCAAATAGTAAATCAGAGCTTTTGGGGGCCAGAGTGCGGCAATGGCATCTTCTAGAACAGAATACGCGTACATTGGTGTTTCTTGCTCTGCAAAAAGATCTTATAACGAAGTAAATTTCTCCGTCATTTCTGTCCGCGCCAGGATTCGAACCCGGGTCCCCTCATTCCGGAATAAGTCACTCTACCAATTGAGTTACGCGGACGTTTTATTCTGATTCCTATCTGCCTTTATGTCTGTGCGTCCTTCTGGCAGGTACGTCACATCTCTTAGTACGTTACATCATCTCCCCTTCATTTTTATTATTTTTTTTTTCGAAGTGCTGGAGAAGGGATTCTCTTATTCTTCCTATCTCGCGGTGTGTAAATAACATCTCACCATTGCGAGATTTTGAACGGTCGGGTCATCCGGATAGTTCGGGCGCCATTATAACGAAGTAAATTTCTCCGTCATTTTTAGTCTACGCCGGGATTCGAACCCGGATCCCCTCATTCCGGAATAAGTCACTCTACCAATTGAGCTACGCGGACGTTTTATTCTGATTCCTATCTGCCTTTATGTCGTGTGCGTCCTTCTGGCAGGTACGTCACATCTCCTAGTACGTTACAATCTGCTTTGGATTTTCAAAATGACAGACAACCTCATTGCTTGCGTTGATATAGTGAGACTGATGGCAGCACTACAAATCGACTACAAAGACAACTATTAGAGGCTGTTCATTGATTCGTTGAAGTTGAGCTTAAAAGCTGTGCTGCTCCAGTCCCGATAAACATCGTCAGTTGGTTGGAGATTCCTTGATCTGGGTGGTGTAACGGTAACATACTCGAACGTCAATTGGAGCTGCGGGTTCGATTCCCGTTCCAGGATCATGTAACTTTCAAGTTTTCTGAGGCATGTAAACTTTCATAATGTAATGTTTTACCATCTGTTCCACTTGGGTATGCAGTCGACAAGAAAGAAACGCACAACAACTTGAAACAACTGTTACACACCATCAACTATGACAAGTATAAGTGGAAGATTTGTGGTGAACTTCAGATCATTGCCATCTTGATTGGGGTACAACAGGATTACTCAAAGTTTTTCTGCTTCCTATGTCTCTCAGACAGCCGTGACAGGACTTCCCAATACAAGGAATAGGATTGGCTTCCACGACAATCACTCGAACCGAGGAAGAAAAATATACACTGCATGCCACCCAAAATGCAACACCAAGAAGGACACGAGATAGCAAAGCCATATTTGTTGGACACATAACAACAGATACAAAGATGAAATGATTGAGCTTACAGGTCCGTGCGACTTGCGGAACACGCGGACATCAATAGTTCATGTGGCCCCCATGGCTGGTAATAACGGCCGCTACACGCCGCGGCATTGAACGAAAGAGGATTTGGATGTGGGCTTGGGGTATGTCGGTCCAGGCCGCTTCCACACGTTGCCACAGTTCATCAGGCGTAGCCGCGGGTGGTGCTTGCCGGGCCACTCGGTTGCCGATCAGTGACCAGAAGTGTTCGATGGGCGGCATATCAGGAGAACAGGCGGGCCACGGCAGCAGTGACACCTGGTGGGCCATGATGAAAATGCTGCACGATGCGTGCCACGTGCGGGCGCATATTGTTCTGTTGAAACGTGGCCGCTGTCTGGTCCTGCAGGTAAGAGAGGAATACAGGCTCCGAAACGTCGGAGATGTAGCGGTGGCTGTTGAATGTACCGGCGGCGCGTATCAGAGGGGTGCGGGTGTCATATCCAATTGCGCCCCAAACCATAACGCCAGGCGACGGACCGGTATGGCGATACATAATGCAGGCGTCATAGGCCTTGAGTCTCTCGCCGCGGTGCCGTCACACGCGGATCCCACCATCGTGGTGTTGCAGGCAGAAGCGGGATTCGTCGGAGAAGACAATGTCGTGCCATTCCGTAGTCCAAGTGCGTCGTTTAACGGTCCACTGCCGCCGCACTCGCCGGTGGTATAACGTCAATGGTTATTGGAGCAATGGGCGCCGTGCGACAAGTCCCCGCTCCTGCAGACGACGTCGAACGATACGTGCTGTTACAGGTTGTTGCTCAACACACCCTAAGTCCTGCGCTGACGTTCGTGATGTGGTGGTGCAAGCAGTCAATGTCCGCCGCACAAGATGCCGGTCCTCACGTTCGGTAGTGTGCCGCGGCTGCGGCAAGCGCTCACGTCTGTCCGTCCGTCCCTCTTCTTTTAAAGGGAAAAATTCCGAAAAAAAATATCCGTATTAGTAGCCATTTCCCAGATTTTCTGAACGCGAATGTGAGCCGTACAATAGTTGAGTAACTGGTAACATATAACAGCTTTCCATATCTGTTTACTGGAGCGCGCTGAATACCGCGTGCATAGCAGAGGCGACGACTCTAGTCAACGCGTCGCCTTGTCGAAGCTTCAGGGAACAGTAACGAATGAGCAGATACGCGCTGAACTGCACATGCGTAAAACTGTCATTTAGGGGTTGATCGTCTTTCTATTTAACAACAGTGATTTCCTTTTGGCGTCTTCCCGCAGTGAGCAGCTGATTTTTTTGCTTGTGGAGTTAAGCTGTTTGGTTCGCTCGTGTAAATAAAGTGAACAAAGTGTACTTTTTATTGGAACACCCTTTTAGTTTATTAAGGAATGAAGAAAAATAGAACGTTAAAGGCTTGATCCCATATCGATCAAATATTTGTTTGATGCAAGAACATATAAATCAGAGTAGAACTCTATTTTGAAGCGTGTAAAGACTTGCTCACTAAATACAATGGGGCAAGAACGGTTAAATAGCTTAAGTGTTTTATCTGTTGAAAAAAAGCTCATTTAAAAAATTGACAATTTCAAAACGGAAGTTATTTAGAAGTTCGTAGAGCAAAATAACAGAACTCAGTTCCTTTACAAGTGAAGTAAGGCAAAAACCTAATTTTATTTTTATGTTACACCACAGGTAGCATTAAATATCTTACATTGTTTTTGTTTTATAGTGAGTTGAAACTGTATACTTCTTTATGAATCACCCTGTATATGTACCTCCAAACTCACAGCGCACTTTCCTGCGTAACTGTTCTTTGCATTTACGCAAACAGTTGGTAATATACGAATATTTTTGATAATATAGTGTATAAGTAGCCTGTTACAAGGAAGGAAAAGTCAAACGTCTTGTATTTTTTGTAAATGCAGATGTTCAACTTGGAGTCACAGCTTAAAAAAAAAACTATAACGTGGATAACAAGTAAAAAGACCTCACTTCTGACATTTTCACACGCAAAAGGCAGTGAGAAAACACTGTTTCTGGCAAAGAATTAGCTTAATTTATTTAGCGTCTTCCCATTTGTCTTTAGATAAATGTCACAGCGAATGCATATATCTTCACTAGCGACCACGCCCCTCGCCTTGTCCGTCGTCATCCCCGTTTACTGCTGACATGTCCGTTCTCAATGTTTCCGGGCCACTGTTGTGACTTGATGACTCACCTTCGTCGATGTCTGCTTTTTTTTTCTAGGCCTCTTGACGTCGAAAAAAATACTTACAAAGAGTAAGAAGTAAAATGAACTTCTTGCTTGAATCGCAAATTGGGTCAAGTCCAAATTGCAGAAGGTAAATCCTCTCATTTTGGGAATGAAGGCTTAAATTTATTAAATTTATTTGTGGGAAGAGAGAATAACCGCAGTAGGCGATAAATAAATTTTAAATTCTTTTGATACAACGCCGTCTTCACGAACTCCGGTTTGCATAAACATGTAAAACAGAAACATGGCATTTTCTGTAACGAGATTAACACCCTTTTTTTTTTTTTTTGTACGAAGTGTGTATTGACTTAGCTTTTTTAGCTTCTGTCTTTAATTTACGCAAAAGTCCTTTTTTGGAACTTCTACGACATGAGTTGACTTTTTTCCAAACAAAAATTCGACAATCGTGAACAACTCTACGGGAAATAAGCAGTGTCTGGTCCCTAATTTGGGTCAATGGCTCAGAGAGGGGCAGTGCGGTAAGACGAACCACCATTTCTTGATCATCCGAAGTTCGAGCCCAAGCCCATCTCAAATGATCGAGCAGACCTTAAACGACTGCACTATTAAGAGGGAGGGCAAAACTTGGTGATATTGTTTCCAGAGATGGAAACGGGTCATGGATCACCAGGTCGACAATTTCTTGCGGGCCAAATGGGTCGGGCTAAGGTGTTCCTGACACAATTTCGACCCGGTTTTATTTGTTTTACTTTTGAAAAAAAAAAAAAAAAAAAGAACGTTTCAGAGAACCCTTCAGAGGACTGACATATTACTACAGAGCTGCAGAGTATGATCCAGGAACTTACACAGAAGGGTAAAGAAATGGGATTAACAAGTTAGTAAAATCATGCAATGCTTTGATTATGATACGCTTTCCAACATACCAGAAATCATTACTCAAGTTGAGAGGATAATGGCTGTGAAATAAATATCGCTCCTGTGTCCTGACGTTTGACCCCATTTCGATGATATTATACACAACCGATTCAGTATACCTCGGGAAAAACATGATAAAGTTTTGTCGCAATCGAAGCATTTTTAGTCAAGGTATGAGGATAATGGCTGTGGAATAAATCTATCTCTTGTGCTCTGAACTTCAACCACATTTTGATAATTTTCAACAGAATCTGCTTAATGTACCTCTGGAACAACAAGATAAGGTTTTGTCTCAATCGAAACATTTTTACGTAAGTTATGACGCATAAGAGCAATAGAATGGATCCCGCTCTTATTGTCCTGATCTTTGACCCCATTTCGTCCATTTTCAATAAAAGTTGACCCCAGGTGGCCCCCTACCACATACGAACATTTCATGGAAATCGAAATATTTTCACGCAAGTTATGAACTATAAGGGCAATGGAATGGATCCCGCTCCTATGTCCTGACCTTTGATCCCATTTCGTCCATTTTCAATCAGGATCGTGCGGAGGTGGTACCCTACCATATACTAAAATTTCATCGAAATTGAACCATTTTTACGCAAGTTATCGCGCGGACGGACAGACGCACAAAGCTGAAGCATATATACGCTTTTTCAACCTACAGTTAGAAAGCATAAAAACTGAACTTTTAGAAAACAAAACTGAAGTACAATACAATGCTTTTGCAAGAAATGAAGATTTATCGATTGATGGGAAAAAGTTGAAGATAATCAATTACCTACATTTACTTTGGACAGCAGATATCAAACAAAGGTTTCATTGATGAAGAAATTAATCGACGTGTAAAACTTGGTTGGAGAGCTTTTGGAAGAAACAGTATAATTTTTAAGAGCAATATGCCATTATGTCTTAAAAGAAAAGTGTTTGATCAATGCATCCTTCCAGTGCCTACGTACGGAACATAGATGTGGACCTTAACTTAAAAAGACGTAGGCAACTGAAAGAAGCATAGAGAGATGCATGCTTGGTGTCACCAAGAACGATAAAAAGAGGAACTCGTTAATATGGAAAATTACAAGAGTGGAAGATATAGTGGTCAGAGTAAAATCCCTGAAACGGCATTGGGCTGGGCAATTTTGCCAGGAGAACGGACCACCGGCGGACAACCGAAAGTGTAGACTAGATTCGAAAGTACAGGAAAAGACCCAGAAGATCACGTGGGAGATGGGTGGATGAAGGAGAATGGCCCAAGCATAGGCGTAACCACTAAGGTGGTTGGAAGGGTCAGGACCCCCGGGTTTTTAGAGTCGGGGATCCCTAATGTAAAGAATCCCCCCATTTTTCGGGAATATAATGATATAATGCAGACTTTTTTATGATGTGAACCAACTAAATTTAAGAATATAAGATTGTACTTTTTCGTAGAATGCAAACACGTGTAAAATGTGTACTTAATAAAATAGCGCAATCAATTAAGCATGTTTACCAACATCGTTGGCGTGTAACTGAACCGAGAAGAGCAGCAAAAGCAAAGAAAGGGCTGTGTGCTATTTACTGCCTTGAGTCACTCAGGACTAGAGGAAAGGTTATCACTAAGTGAATCTCGAGTCTTGGTGCAACAGAAAAACCTGGTGCAACTGCAATTCCTCTTGGGAAACATGTCGAAAAAGTTCTGGCATTTTCCCATTTCGGCCTTAGTTTATGGGTAAAGTTCTTAAAATTCTATGATGCCATAGTTTATGGGTAAAGTTCTTAAAATTCTATGATGCCATAGTTTATGGGTAAAGTTCTTAAAATTCTATGATGCCATAGTTTATGGGTAAAGTTCTTAAAATTCTATGATGCCATAGTTTATGGGTAAAGTTCTTAAAATTCTATGATGCCATAGTTTATGGGTAAAGTTCTTAAAATTCTATGATGCCATAGTTTATGGGTAAAGTTCTTAAAATTCTATGATGCCATAGTTTATGGGTAAAGTTCTTAAAATTCTATGATGCCACATCTGTATTTCAGATTCTCCTCTATTGCGGAATTTTCTCAATGGTAGTCTTGTTTGTGAATTCTAGATTCAAAGTGCATGATAATAAGTCGTTCTCCCCGCCACACAGACGAATGGAGTGACAGTCCGGTAAACCCAGCCATACAGACGAATGGAGTGACTATGATTGCGATGTGGTTTTTTTTATTTGTACAATGATTATTGTTTTTTGTGTAAAACTCATTCCATAATCTAAAAATTGACCATCTTGATGTTCACATGCGTAAGAGTATTCCTTCGCTGTAACGTATACTCTAGATTGATTTTTTATTTTACTATCTCTTGTTATTTTATTTTCCTATGCAAATTATCTTCTCACTGAACGAGATGTTATTTCTCCCGCTGAATTATATGTGGCAACGAGTGTAAGTCATGACGTGGTGGTATGCAGTATATATAGGCGCGCTCAACTATACCAAGCAGCTTCGTTTTATATGTGATAGGTTCTTCCTAATTATTGTTATGCGATTTACCTAGGTTTCTACGATAGTACGAAAGTTCGGTCTATCAGTAGTTGTGTGATTTTGGAGTGTGTATTTGAGTAATACCAGGAGCTCCCCAATAAAAGGTTAAAAGTGAGTACGTTTACTTAGTTCATTTTATTGTCAGACCTCTGTCTGGCTGTTAAGTCTATTTCATTGAGTGTTTACGTTAAGTTCAATGTACATTGTGTTTACCGCTCTAATAAGGAGCCTTCAAGGTACTAATGTACTAAAACCGAAGTTATATTACTGATATTCAAGATAATGAGAAACGCTGAGTAAAAATAAATTCCATATTCTTGGAATTTATTGCACGTGCGTGTCTTACCTAAACAAACTCTAGCACTTTGAAGATTAAGCACACTTTAGCTACGTCAAGTAACCTTTCAATAACCCTAACGTGACTTAACGTAAGCTTTCCTGCACTACACGTCCAGCCGGAGAATTTTATTCATTATATCGCTGGTAATCGGATTCCCAGACTTACCAACATACAATAGTGTTTTTATATTGCTCATCAGTGCACCACGTATATTCTCCCATTGATCCCTTCTTTTTAGGACGAGACGGTCAGTCGGATTCGTAATAAGCAAAGTCAGTTCTACAACTTTGTAATTTAGATTTCTGTTCTATCTATCATAGTTTTACAATTCAGTTGCTCTTCAGTGTATATTAGTACTCCATGCTCGGTGTGAAAATTTAAAAATTCGGATCGATGACATTAATCTCCATCTGTTCTTGCCGTTCAGGTTCAATCTGTGAATTGAAGTGGGAGGTTGTGGCTCTGGAGTCGAACTTGGATGAAACGCATCCCCGCTCACGGACTTCTGACTCTCCCTATATTCCCGTGACCTTTCGGTTGATGACGTAGTGGACCTTTTCGGATTCCTCTCGTTTTCCTCCAGCAGTTTCTTCAACGTTTGCCGGTTCTTACAGTAAATTTCCCCTGTTTTTTCGCGGCATTTCTGAATGGTCGTCACCAAATGTTTTTATCAAGAAAAAAAAACTCACTTCGTTTCGGTTTATCACATACGTCCGTTACCTCTGGCTGTCAGCTGCGAAATGCCGGGCTGAGGTCATCAGTATCATCACCTATTCACTGGTTATCAACCTTCAAACGACATGCGGTGGAACAAAATAACTTGAAATTTAATTAACTTTCTAACGCTACTGTATAGACTGGTTATAGGGTTGAAATTTTGGTTATAAATGAGATTCTATAAACTATCTAGTGATGCATCATCTATTACTATACGATTATTAGCATCGGAGATATAACCGTTCAAATTGTGACATGTTTTCGTTGAATCCGTGCTCCCGATGGTATCTCCTGCCCAGCCGGGAGAAAGACATAGTTTTACATCAAAAACCACGAACCGTCGGCAAGATGTGGCCGACTACACGGCTCATGGATGCCGCAAGACAGCGAAGGCTATCCCGTATGGTACGAGCCAATACAAGGATACTGTGGTATACCTCGCAGGTAATTTGCCTGATGGTTACAGAATTAATGTTTCGCAACACACAGTACACCGTACACGGCAGAAAATCGGGCTGCGTGACCGCAGGACGCTCCGCTGCCCATGCTAACCTCAGTTCATCGTCGAAACTGCATGCAATGTGCACCCAAACATCAAAACTGGATCCTGAATGATTGGAAGGTCATCTCGTCAGATGAATCTCTTTTTCTGTTGCAGAACGTGGATAGCCAGGCACGTGCGATTCGTTTCCATGGGGAAGTATTGGCACGAGGATGCACGGCGGGAAGAAAACAAGCCTGTGGAGGAAAGGTAATGCTTGGAACATTGTTCTACTGGAAAATCCTAGGTTCAGTTATTCATGTGCAGGAAACTATTACGTCCGCCACGTGCCTAAATATGATTACAGTCTAGTTACATCCATTCATGGCAACGGTCGTCCTCTCTAGTAGTGCCTTCTTCCAGTAGGACGTCTGCCGCCAACGTAAGGATCATTACAGTCCAGGTGCATCCTTTGATGGCAACGGTCTTCCTCTCAAGTAGTGCCTTCTTCCAGTAGGACTTCTGCCGCCTACCTAAATATCATTACAGTCCAGGCACATCCTTTCATGGGAACGGTCTTCCTCTCTTGTAGTGCCTTCTTCCAGCAGGACGTCTGCAGCCTAACTAAAGATCATTACAGTCCAGGTACATCCTTTCATGGGAACGGTCTTCCTCTCTAGTAGTGCCTTCTTCCAGTAGGACGTCTGCCGCCAACGTAAAGATCATTACAGTCCAGGTGCATCCTTTAATGGCAACAGTCTTCCTCTCAAGTAGTGCCTTCTTCCAGTAGGACTTCTGCCGCCTACTTAAAGATCATTACAGTCCAGGTACATCCTTTCATGTGAACGGCCTTGCTCTCTTGTAGTGCCTTCTTCCAGTAGGACGTCTGTCGCCTACCTAAATATCATTACAGTCCAGGTACATCCTTTCATAGCAACGGTCTTCCTCTCTAGTAGTACCTTCTTCCAGATAGTTCTCGAATGGTTCGCGGATTATCAGGAAAACTTCCAGTTACTGCAATGACTTCCAACTTTTTCAGACTTCAACCCAGGCGAGCATTTGTGGTTTGTTTTGGAAACTGGAAATCAGATCTGCTGCTTCTCAACCACGTAACTGACAAAAGCCAAAAGACCTGCTGATAACGTGTGTGCACCAGATACCACAAGACACCTCTAGAGATTTTGTAGCATTGACACCTCAACACCTGATATATACCACAAGACACCTCTAGATATATACCACAAGACACCTCTAATATATACCACAAGACACCTCTAATATACCACAAGACACTTCTAGAGATTTGAAACCTCTAGATATATACCACATGTCCACTGTAATATATACCACAAGACACCTCTAGAAATTTTGTAGCATTGACACCTCAACACCTGATATATACCACAAGACACCTCTAGAGATTTTGTAGCATTAACACTTCAACACCTGATATATACCACGAGATACCCGTAGATATATGGGTATAGACTATTCTTCAGCAATTGACAATTCTGTAAATGCAAAGGTCCGTAAAAAACTAATGGTTAGGCCATGATTATGGTTTATTATAAGATTGGGTGGAAAAGTGGAAAATTACGTAAGTGTTAATCAAATTCTCATTTGTATCGTAAGTGTTCATTAATATTGTTTTAATATTTGCGTCTTTTCTCACATTATTGTGTACTTTCTCGTGCATTATATTGTTTTATAATAATAAATGTTATTATCATAATGTATTTATTATTCACAAAATGCTGAAGGTCAATAGTTTGAAACGTACGCTGGTACACTAGGAAATAGGCCTACTATATTTTTCATTAATAATAGATATCATTGCAAAATTGCTTACCATCACACAATAAAACACATTGCAGACCAACAGACATATACACGTCATAAGCCCGAAACCGTTTAGCAAAAGAACAAACTTGGTCGTGTTGGGGGCCACCATCTTGTCTTGTGCCTATGTCGTTAGATACTCTTATTTCGTCCTTGAGTATATTAGGGAGTATGCAAAATTTTCCGCGGTTTTAAGAAGAAAGGGGCAGGAGCAGTCAAGAAACCAGCACACTTTTATTGAACGAAATGTTGGCCGTCAGTATCAATGACATTTTGTCGGCAACAAATGACTACTCCTGTGAGAGAAGGGCTAGGGTTTTGAGCTGAAGAACGAAGTAACGATATTTCCCTCCTCTGGAACTCTGGCAAACCTCTGTTGGGCTAGGGCATGTCGCATGGAGCGAAAGAGATGAAAGTCTGAATGTGCAACATCCGGGTAGTAAGCCGGGTGCGGTGAAACCTCTTCAGTGTATCTGTTCAAGGGTTGATTTCGTGGTGGCACCGATATGTGGTCTGGCATTATCGTGTAACAGGATGACTGGGCGAACTCCTTTACCTGTCCATGGGCGTTTTTGATCGATTGTTTCATCAACTGATCGCTATATTTTTGTGCAGTGATTGTTTCGCCCGGTTTCAACAGATCGAAGTACAGCACTCCATGCATATCCCACCTCACACATAACAGCACCTTTACCCCGTGAGTATCCTTTTTTGCAGTGGATGTTGATGGCTGGCCTGGGCCGACACAGTACCGCTTGCGCAAGATGTTGTCGCAATAGATCCCTTTTTCATCGCCGGTGACAACCTTCCACAAGAAATTCTTCCCTTGAAACCTCTTCAGCAAAGATATGCAGCTGCCCCTATCGTTGACCAATATTACACCCACTTACCAATATTCTGGATCTTCTCCAAGGCCTGTAGACGCCATGCCACCGTCGACTTATCCACTTCCAAACGTTTCGCCAGCTGCGTGGTCGATGGTGTGGCATCCTTTTGCGACAGCGATTCCAGCTCCTTATCTGCGAGTTCCTGCGGTCTACCGGTGCGTGACTTTTCTTCCATGCTTTCTTAAACCTGGCAAATCATTTTCGACACGTTCGCTCACCCATAACCGTGTCGCCATACGCCTGAAATATTGAACCGTATGCTTCACTTGCACGTTTCCCTTAATTAAACGTGAATAACAAACAGTTCCGCAAATTAACTTTATCGATCGCCATGCTTGGCTTCATGTACGAACTGACAGCACGGGTCACCGGCCGGTTAGACACCTACAGCGCCCCCTACGGCGTCGGAAACTTTTTCATACCCCTGATATTCCACGTTGTATTTGATAAGTGGGCCTTCTGCTTCAAGCAAGGACAAAATGAAAAGTATGAGTCATTTATCTAGCCTTTTAAGTACACTGGTAGTTAGTTTTCTCTCCTAAATTGCAATATACCGAATTTAGTGACTGTTCACTAAAAACAAATATTAACAAAACAACTTTCAAACATTTCAGCACGTTTTGCGATACACACACCTTCCTACTTTCTAAAGTTTAATTGTCCGGTAAGTATGTAAGAGTAATTCAGCGTAACTAAATGACTTCCTTGTGAAGAACATATAAACGTGAACAACATACAGATGCATAAAGACTATTTCTTGAACAGATTGATGTATGAACTTAAGGTGACCTCGATAACCAAGTCAAATCAGGTCACGAAGATCACGTGACACTAGGTCACAGCTGCTATCAGTGATGATGTACACTATCGCATCGAAATCATTTCACGGGAATATCTTGGTCTAACATGTAAATTGCAGTACTCTTTTTGATCTATTTTTTCAATTTCCATTGAGGTCTTCATAAGCTACCGTGGCTTTGAAGTTTTCTGCTTCTGTTGTATGCGCGTGTGCATCAACCCTGTTAGGTATAAATAAATTTGGTATTTTTGAATTAAGCTCAATCACAAAAGCGTAGGTCGTATATGAGCGGCAGAATTGATAAATACTTAAATTTTATACAAATCCTGGCGGTGATCAACTAAGTCTTTCACTGCATCATTTAATTGTAAGATTTCAGGTTGGTCTAATAAAGGGAGTTCCATGTTGTGACAATTATAGAATCAATTTAATGCTACATGAGAAAATCTATGTACTCACCTCCTATGATCATCATGCATATTGTGAAGGCTTTCTCGTTGTCAGTTTCTGCCGCCACGTTGCCAAAACCCACACTTGTCATGCAGGTCATAGTGTAGTATAGTGCCGTGACGTACATGGTTCCTCTGTGAGGTCCTTTTGTCAGTTCGTGAGTAACATTGCCCTGAGCATTTGACTTATAGTAGAAATGCTTCCCTGTCGTGTTGGACAATTTCCACAGCCAACTGTGGACGAAACCATTCTCGGCATCACTCCGTCCGATGCTGTACCATATGCACGCCAACCAATGAGCAACGAGCATGTAGAAGCAGAGTAAGAGGATGAGCATGGCGGCGCCGTACTCCAGGTACCGGTCCAGTTTTCTGACAACTCGACCCAGCCTCAACAGTCGCACGACTTTCAGGGCGCTGAAGAGACTCCCGATGCCTTGCTGTAAACAAAATAATTACGCAAATCTTACTCAGATACTCTTACTGTAATCCACTCACTAATAACATTTTACACGGAGTTAGAAGTACATCAGTATCCATAAAAATGCACATACAATACATTAATGCTACTGTAAGTCCAAAAGAGAAAAATATAAAGTATTTCAAAGATACTTTGCAAACCTACAAAACGAACTGCAACCTCAGAAGCAGAGAAGGCAAATTTGGGAACAAAGAGGCACAACAGAGATGCTCTCTAGGGACACGCACCTACACAACAAGACAGGAAGTCCGCGATACATTCGAGGACTTCCTTGAAATCTCGAGAAAGAGGGAGTGTGTGATCCTCCCCGAAATAATGATGTACTGAGGTTTCTCCACATAATATTTTTTGGGATAACATTTTCTACCTGAACGGCACATTAAACACCTCGCCGTTAAACATTTTCTACCTGGACGGCACATTACTACCCCGAAGAGCTTTTACGATTTGGCAACACTAAACGTGAGTCAGAACAAGATAAAAAATAACAACATTGAATGTGGCGGGTGGAGTTGTTTAGGTGCCCAGAGATTTGTCCATTCATATAGTAATAAATTACTGCTGGATGGTCTCAAGTTTCTTTCCACAACTTTCTCTCTTGAGCGAATCTCCTCCATGTCATTCGGACGTGCTTCTGAATTTTATTTCCCGATATCTCACAAGGTCTTCTTCTGGGTCTTCTTCTCGGAATCCATTCTAGAATTTCAGTTGTCCAACGAGGTCAGTTCTTCTAGAAACATCTCCAGCCTATTGCCATTCAAGGGTTTTACATTAATCACGATGTCGCCAACTCTTGTCATTTTCCTGATCCATGAGTTCCTTTTCATATCCTTCCTGATCATGCCAAGTATGCATCTCCATGCATCTTTCAGTAGCTTAGAGCCTCTGGATGTCTTTTTTAGTAAAGACCTATATCTCGGATCCGTAAGTAAGAACTCGAGGGCTACCTTGATTAATCCTTTAACGACCGTGATCCAAAAATCTTGCATCACTCTAAATTACATAACGCCCGAAACTGTCTGTTGTTTCCCTTTTTGTTTTAATAACAACAATAGATCCCACATAGGTCAAGGGAATTTGAAGAATCAGTAAAGATAAGAAATATGACTCACTCTAGACAGGCTTTTCGGGCGTCTATGGCCGTTTGTACGTATAGACGTTTTGGGCATTATGGTCGTTAAAGGGTTAAGCACTTTTATTTTAAGACGTAATGGTGAATTACTCTTGAAAATTACACTGTGTCTTAAAAATGCCATTAAATCGAAAATGCCGTCTGCTGCACGATACACTTTAATGATAAAAAACAATGTACAATTAATATAAGTATATGTTTAAGACCTTTCAATGCAACAACGGCGTCATCCTCAGAAACAATGCAGCAGTGAGCACAGAAGTGAGTAGCCTATATACTTTACAAGACACATAGCTGTTAATGCAGCTGTTGTGGCATTGAAAGTTCTTAAACATATACTTATTTTAATTGTACATAGTTTTTTACCATTAAAGTGTATCGTGCAGGAGACGGCATTTTCGATTTAATAGCTTTTGGTGCACGAGTTAATTTCTTCATTTGACAAACGCTATCCAACCAAGTTTTATATTTAGAATAAATTATCAACCTTTATTCACAATTAAATGTTTTATTAATATAAACTATAATTTCGCAGAGCGTTTGGCTAGGCATCATTAGGACGAATAGACCGTAAATATTCAAATCATTAAGACATCAGAGACCTGTCGGTCACGGATTTTGATGAGTTGTTTCCACGAGCTTCAAAGAAATGACGTAGACGTCATGTCGTTGACAAGTCGTGAAGAATTCCGGTATATGTGGAAAGCTTCTAACACATAAGTCGAATCAGATTTACCAATAAGTATAGCGTTTCCAAAAAAAAAAAAAAAAAAAAAAATATGGTTATTTGCGTGACAATGTTAGGCTACTGATGACTTCTTCAGTTCATAGTTCCATAACTGTCACGAAAATAACCATAAATTTTTGTTTGGTAACACTACGCTTATTAATAAACATGATTCGACTATCAAACGTAATATATAAGCTTTCCACAGATACCGGAATTCTTCACGACCCGTGAACGACATGATGTCTACGCCAATTCTTTCAAGCGCGTGGAAACAGGTTATCAAAATCCGTGACCGTCAGAACTCTGATGATGTCACAATGTTTTGAATGTTTACGCTCCATCCGTCCTGATGATGCCGAGCCAAACGCTCTACGAAACTATAGTCGACGTTAATAAAACATTTAAAAGTGAATGAATGTTGATAATTTATTTTAAATCAACATCACAAGTGTGTAGTCCTAAATTATATATCATCATCATTGTCAACGATTATCAATCCACTGTTAGACGAAGGTCTCCCCAAGTTTTTTCACCAACGGTCTGTCTTGTTCCAGTCTCCTCCATGTTACTACCGCATACTTTCGAATTTCATCCACCCAACTCCCATGTGGTCTTCTTCTGAGTCTTTTCCTGTCCCTTGGGATCATGACTAAAATTTCGACTGTGCATCGATGGTCTGTCCTTCTGGCAATATGTCCAGCCCATTGCCATTTCAGAGATTTTACTCTGATCATGGTGTCTTCCACTATTGTCATTTTTCTGATCCACGGGTTCCTCTTCTTATCCCTCCTGGTTACACCAAGCATGCACCTCTCCATGCTGCTTTGAGTTGTCTGCAGATTTTGTATGTCTCTTTTAGCTAAGGTCCACGTCTCTGCACCATCCGTAAGCACTGGAAGGATGCATTGATCCAACACTTTTCTTTTAAGACATAATGGCATATTGCTCTTGAAAATTATGCTGTTCCTTCCAAAAGCTCTCCAGACAAGTTTTATACGCAGATTAATTTCTTCATCAATGTGACCCTCACTTGATATCTGCTGTCCAAGATAAACGTACGCCTCTGTTATCTCCAGCTTTTCTCCATCAATCGATAAATCTTCATTTCTTGTAAAAGCATTGAACATCACTTTTGTTTTCTGAAAGTTCATTTCTAATCCCACTTCTTTACTCTTGTCAGCAAGTTCCTGAATCATACTCTGCAGCTCTGATGGGGTAGTTACAAAAATGACTACGTCATCAGCAAAATGAAAGAGAGTTCGATAATCTCCGTTAATCTGTATCCCTATATTATATATAACAAGTTTTATATGTGTATTAATTTCTTCATCGATTTGGCCCTCGCTTGATATTTGTTGTCCATGGTAAAAACTAAGCATCGGTCACTTTCAGAATTGCTCCATCAATCACTAAACATTCAGTTCTTGAAAAACATTGTATATCAGTTTTGCCTTCTGTAAGATCATATTTAAACCCTTTTCTTTAATCTTGTCAGAAAGTTCCTGAAACATATTCCGCAGTTTTAAGGGGGTATTTAAAAGTATATAACCACGTCGTCAGCAAAACGAAGATGGTTTAAATAATATCCATTAATCTTTAATTTATTGTGTTTCCAGTTTTAGTGTTTCACCATTGAGTAAAATCTGTGACCGTCAACATCCGTGATCGTATCTCTCTTAAGTTTTGAATATTTAGTTGTTATTTGTCATAAGAACCTGGGCCATACGCACAATGCAACTAAAAAAAACAAAAGCGAATCAATTATACACTGAGTGGCCACTTTATTATGACCACCCCCTCAATACTTCGTTGGGCTACTTTTTGCCTTTAATACTGCATCGATTCTTCGTGGCATCGACTCCACGAGATGTTGATAGGTGGTTTGTGGAATCTGAGACCATGCTTGATGAACAGCAATTTCCAGGAGTGTGAGATTGCAGGGTTGTGGATCCAGCTGTCTGATGGCTCGTTCAACTTCATCCCACAAATTCTCAATGGTGTTAAGATCTGGAGATTGTGCGGGCCACTTAAGCAAAGAAAATTCACCGGCATGTTTCTGAAACCAATCCTGTACAATACGAGCACTATGGCAGGACGCATTATCTTGTTGAAAGTAGCCATCGTTATTGGGATAAACCATCCACATGACAGAATGCACTTGGTCCGCAACGATGTTTAAATAAAATGTGCCAGTCAGACGTTGATCAACACGAATTAAAGGGCACAAAACATGCCAGGAAAACATTCCCCAAACCATAACGTTGCCTCCACAAGCTTGAAGGGTTGTAGCAATGTATTTGGGGTCCATGCTTTCGTGCTGTTTCCTCCAAATTCTCACTCTGCCATCGGCTTGGTGCAACTGAAAACGTGATTCATCGGACCACATAATTTGTTTCCAATTATCGACTGTCCAATCCTTGTGCTCCTGTGCGGAATGGAGACGTTTCCTCTTGTTAACTGCAGACAGGAAATGTGTTCGAACAGGCTTTCGGCTGCCATATCCCATCCGATGTAGTGTACGGCGAACAGTGTGTGCAGAGATCATTTGAGAGGGTCCTTGATTAAGATGGTCTGTAATTTGCTGCACTGTTGCCCTTCTGTTGTCTGTTACCAGTATGGACACTCTCCGTTCCGCCCGAGCAGTCACTAGTCGATGACGACCACACGTTGCACGTAGATGCCCAGTTTTTTTGGCTGACAGTCCAGTCTTTAAACACTTTAACAACTGCTCTGGAACATTTCAGGAATGCGGAGGTTTCGGTGATACTCGCTCTATGGCTCCGAACTCCTACAGTCATCCCACGTTGAAAGTCCGTCAAATCGCATTTTTTACCCATCTCGTCACCCAAAAATCACTTCTACTACTGTCGCAAGTACTAAGCTTTCCCTTTTTATACTAGCCTCGCCCTCTGGCGGCAACAGCGTGCAGCCATAGCTCATTTTCTTAAAACTGTCAGGTGGTCATATTAAAGTGGCCACTCAGTGTATATTCGACAAGAAATTAAGATTCATTGCACCTAAACGTTGATTTACTTATTCTTATCACGCCATTTTATATTTACGTGTGAAGCAAATCTAATGGAGACACTAGTCAAGCAAGACAATCATAGGACGTGGCTTTACGTGTCAGTGAAGCATATTGTACTTATCTGTGAAGGGACGCCATCGCAGATAATAACGTAGTATCATAAAAAAATTTGATTGTTCTGAGAACAGAAACTGAAGAGAGTTTATAGAAATATATCAAATATCTCACACTCAGGTGCAGAAAATGTGAGGAGGTAAAAACATGGTTTCATAATAATTGCTCCATTTGTTTATTCCGTGAGTACGGAAATACTCAGGTTAAACGAATATTTTAATTTCCGTTGTATTTGCCACCTTAAAGAATAATTTTTCACTGTTAAATAGAAACGAATCAATTATACAAATCACACAATCTCAGCAGCATAAAGTTTGAAATGTGAAGTAGACAGTGTTACTTATAAGTTATAAAATAGTTTAGGCGGAATTCATTATCTTTCAAAAAAGACAATTACCAGCATGAATGATTCCTCATCCCATCGTGTAATACAAGCATTCTCTTAGGTGAAGTAGGATTTCTAATGGGGAGAAAATTATTCCCTTCCAACTGGAGGCATTCACCTATTGTCCATATGTTCTCTTTTCCGCAAAACAACTCGTTCTGATTTCAGGAATGTTTTAATCATTTCTGCTAGAGTTAATCGGTTGCTCGTGAATTTCCATTTTCCAGTTATTACTTTTTTTTTTTTCATTTTCAATCTCAGACTTCAATAAATTTAGCTTAGAATGGCAGTTTTGAGAGTTTGCGGATACTCCTCAAGAAGTAGTGATTGCCCTTAATAGAAATTCACGAATGCTTTCTACTTTCCAATTTTGTTTTTCATTCGTCGAACTTCCTCTTATGAGTTCTTCATTTTTAAGGGAAGTGAAAATTCCCATTAAAGACCGAAACTATTCCATTTATTTTCCTGATATATTTAGGCTTTCTGCGGAATGAATTGACATTTCAGGTTTTTACTAATATTCGGCAGAATTTTATTCTTCCTTTAGAAGGAAAAGACAGACTTTATTTTTTTTATCACCCCTGTTAAAACTCTTGTTATGAATGGTGTCGAAGCTGTTCCAGTGGCGTAGGTTCTAAAAGATAGCTTCTGAATGTTCGTCCAAAATGGGGTCTGGGCTCGAACTCTTGATGAGGCATGAGCGTTGCCATTGTGCTAGGGCACTGACTCTCTCCTGCAACAGTGTTCGTAGGTTTCAATGTTCTGGCGTTTTCCTTTGGTTTCAAACATTACAGACGGTTGGTCTTTTGTGTGCACCATGCATGTGCTTTTGAGTTCTGGTGGTTTCTTATTTGTTTACGATATATTTTCCCGTTCCAAATACGCTAATGCCAACTTTATGAATTATAACGAAGTAAATTTTTCCGTCATTTTTGGTCTACGCCGGGATTCGAACCTGAGTCCGCTTATTCCGGAACAAGTCGCTCTACCAACTGAGCTACGCAGACGTTTATTCTAGTTGTTATCTGCCTTTATGACGTATGAGTCCTGCTGGTAGGTACGTCACATCTCCCCCCCCGAAAGAGGGCCGGGGGCATGGCCCACGGGTCAGCCGTGACCATGAATCGATGCAGGCAGCTATCCGCTGTAGAACGTGCACTTGAGAACTCCCAGTCAATCTGGTATGTGGAATGCAACGTCACACACATTTATTTTTCGAAGCGCTGGAGAAGGGATTCTCTGATTTTTCCTATCTCGCGGTGTGGAAATAACATCACACCATTGCGAGATTTTGAACGGTCGGGTCATCCGGATAGTTCGGGCGCCATTATAACGAAGGAAATTTCTCCGTCATTTTTGGTCTACGCCGGGATTCGAACCCGAGTACGCTTTTTCCGGAACAAGTCGCTCTACCAACTGAGCTACGCAGACGTTCATTCTAGTTGTTATCTGCCTTTATGACGTGTGCGTCCTGCTGGCAGGTACGTCATAAAATGTTCATGCATTGTGCTTTTTTCTCTTCTCATATCACGTCTCAAGAGTTACCGTGTTAACATTTCTATTTTTTGTTGTTGTTGCATGTAATTGTGTTTGATAAATATATTAAATATTACCTACTTTGTTCAATTAAAATGCACTGTGCCCTAATGTTTGTTTTTATCCCTTCCGACGTAACTTTTAATTTCGGGTTGTCAGTTCAGTGTGCCAATTTTTTTTCATCTTCTACATTGTATTTTTTCTTACATGAGACAGGTGTTCCTCGGTATATATTGGAATATATACTGATTATTTTCTTGCCGTGTGGTCAAAATTTTCGCCAACTGTGTTTTGTATTGTTTAAAGTGTCTTTCTAATTCCTCGATGTTAGTATAAGCTGAATTATCCCTGTATTTCTCGATGACACTCTTTTTCATTGCCGCACTATACATATAGATATTGTCCATGTGAAAGTATTGTAAGTATAATTTGTATTACCTTTGTACAATTGAGAATACATAGCACTGTTTTTGTTATGTTTGAGAAAATTTTCTTATGTGCGGTTATTCTGTTGTCAGTTTTTAATAAACCACGTATGCGCACCCATTCCTACCGTATTACCTGTCTCTCCTCCCTGGAACTGATGGCCCGTATTTTTACATGTCTCTTTTCCCTGGAACTGGTGGCCTGTAAATTTACCTGTCTCTCATCCCTGAAACTGGTGGCCCGTATTTTTACCTGTCTCTCCTTTCTGGAAAATATCATTTAAAAATATAAGGTTCTTTTCTAATACAGTTTCTTTATAAAGTGAGCTTGTTATACCAGTCTATGTTAGTTAATGTGAGTTTTTCTTTGATTTCAGGATAAAATTAATTTTTAATGCTATTTCATGATAATTTCAATTTGGATTTATTGTATGGAAATGTAATTTTTCAACGGAAATTTCGTTTGAAATGTCATTTAAGGGTAAGTTTCTTTTGCAATGTAAAGTCATTATAAGCTGTTCTTAATATTAGTTAGTTCATGTTGTTATAAGTTTTTTTCCTGTGATTTCGTGATAAGGTGAGCTTGTATTGTTATTTTATGATAAGCTGATTTTATGATTCACTTCATGATAAGCTGTATTTGAAACGTAATTTCAGTATAAAGATGTTTTTCAAAAACATTTCGTTGGAAATGTCCGTTCGAGATTTCATTAGAAGCTGAGTCTCTAACGTTAGTTTATTTTAATCTGAGTTTCTTTTTAACCTCATAATACAATGAGGTTGTAAAGTTATTTCGCGGTAAGTTGCTCTTCTTGCACATTTTCGCGGTAACGCATATATGTAATGCTATTTTAATAGAAGGTAATTTTTAGATGTTGTTTCATTTTTTGAAATGTAGTTTTAAATGTCGTTTAAGAGTAACTTTTCTTTGTAATCCAATTTCATTATTTGATGAGTTTGTAATTTTAATTTATGATATAGTGAGTCGTTTTTCTAACATTACGATAAGGTAAGCTTGTAATGTTAATTCATAATAAATTGATTTTGTGACATATTTCATGGTAAGGTTATTTTACAATGCCATTTATAAGTAATTTTATACCATGGTAAGGTTATTTTTCAATGCCATTTCATGGTAAGGTTACTTTACAATGCCATTTGGAAAGTAGTTGGCTTGAAATGTTATTTAAGAGTAAGATTGGCTTGAAATGCCATTTAAGAGTAAGGTTGGCTTGAAATGTCATTTAAGATTGGTGTTGGCTTGAAATGTAATTTAAGATTGAGTGGGGTTGGCTTGAAATGTCACCTAAGAGTAAAGTTGGCTTAAAATGTAATTTAACCGTAAAGTTGGCTTGAAATGTAATTTAAGATTGATGTTGGCTTGAAATGTCATTTAAGATTGAGTGGGGTTGGCTTGAAATGTCACCTGAGAGTGAAGTTGGCTTGAAATGCACCTAAGAGTGAACTTGACTTGAAATGTAATTTAACCGTAAGGTTGGCCTGAAATGTCATTTAATATTGGTGTTGGCTTGAAATGACATTTAAGAGTGGTATTGGCTTGAAATGTCATTTAAGATTGGTGTTGGCTTGCAATGTCATTTAAGATTGGTGTTGGCTTGAAATGTAATTTAAGATCGAGTGGGGTTGGCTTGAAATGTCACCTAAGAGTAAAGTTGGCTTGAAATGTAATTTAAGCGTAAGGTTGGCTTGAAATGTAATTTAAGCGTAAGGTTGGCTTGAAATAACATTTAAGAGTAAAGATTTTTTTGCTATGTAAATTCATTATAATTTGAATTTTTGTAAAATGAATTCATGCTAATGCGAGCTTTTTCAGTAAAATCATTATAAGGTGAATTTGTATCTTATATGTCGATTTGGTGATATACGTTTCATGATAAATTGATTTTGCGATATATTTCACGACAAGGTGCTGTCGTAATGTTATTTTAGTGTAAGATGTGTTGGCAATGCCAGAAGGCTATTTCGCTATGTTTTGAAATCACTCACATCGTCGTCATGGTCAAAAGCGTTGAAGACATCGTAAGGCAAACAAGAAAGGAGATCAATGACGAACCAGCTCCTCAAATAGTTCATGCGAATGATCTTGGGATCGGAGACAACCTCGCCTCCGGGGCCCACAAAAGTAGTGTGGAAGTTGAGGACGATGTCGATGAAGAAGATGACGTCCACGATGCTGTCCAAGACCAGGAGACTAACGTCCTCGCTCGTCTTGTTCTTAAAGGCCACGTTGTAGGGGACCATGATGGCCGTGTAGAAGGTGAGGCACAGGATCACCCAATCCCAAATGGCCTTAAAGGCGCAGTAATGGAGAAGGATGTGAGGAGGGGTCTTCGGGGCTTCTTGTCGATACTGAGGGAGGACGTCTGAATTTAAGCTGATCATCTGTAAAACAAAAAAAATAATATATAACTAAGAACCAAAGATACAAATCATAAGAAAGGTGTTTTCATACAATATCTATAAATGAAACTACATTACACGAACGTTGTGAAATCTCAATACAGTTCAAATCACAATCACGCACAGTACTAGTGTAACTATACCCTGAGCCGCCAGAGTATGGTGCTCAAGATACAGTTCGTACATTCTGATTTTTACAGTGCTAAATGATTATGTTGCGATAACCTGCTACTGAACCACGAGTTCCTTTGTTATGCGCTCATTGTATGCAAAGCTTATTTGGCAGTCCACGGTGGCCGAGAGGTCTAAGACGCGGCTTCTGTCTAAGATGAGCACGAGTCCGGGATTAGGTACGGGTAGTGGGGTTGTCTAATGGGGCTGACTTTGTCCTAAACTAAGGATGGGATAATGCTAATATCCCTAGGTGTTTCTGATACAGGTCGTTAAATCCCAAGCAAACAAAACACTTGTGGGAACTGCAGTAATAATATCTTTTGAACACATGAACAAGAAAATTTTTCTTTATAATTTAATAACACTACTTTATAAACTTCGTTAATGGTCTTCCTTTTTATAAACTTCGTTAATGGTCTTCCCCACTAAAATATTTCTTTTCTGGGTCCTCTCGCTTCCTCTCTGTAGTAGTATAGCTTTGGGATGCAAAATTATCTTTGCATCGCTTAGCTCTTACCGTGATAAGGGCTATCTGCGCAATTTTTACTTCCTTGTCATTATTAGCATGACGGAGTTACACGGATCACCCATCCCCGAGACTTCAGACTGGAACACCTTGACTGGCCTCTTTTGCTAAAGCAAGGCTTTTTCGGTCAAGTTTGAAAACCTGCCTTATGTACAGGTGTTTCCCGTGAGAACTGTACATTGCCTGATGAGACTTTCTTGTTCGTTTGTTTTATTGGTGACATTTTGGGACCTGACATTTAGCACGGATGTTGCGTGTTTTGGATTGTCCTCGTGAGTTTTTGTGTTGTGTGGACGATTTTAATGAAGGTAAGGTCTTTTTTCGTTATTCTTTACGTCTTTTTTCGTTTTTTTTATATCTTTTTTCGTTTCCTTTTATGTCTTTTTTTGTTTCTTTTATCGTCTTGAGTCTGAAGTCTCGGGGATGGGTGGTCCGTGTGACTCAGCCATGCCACCGTTTGATTGGGATTTTTGAAAAGTTTTACATATGATGATCATCATCATCATTGTCAACCATTATCAACCCACTGCAAGAGGAAGGTCTCTTCAAGCCTCTTCCACAACGGTCGGTCTTACCTCATTTAGCCCGACGATGTCCCACTTGATCCTTTGTAGTTCCTCTTCCAATTCAAGAAGCCTTGAATCAGAAGATAGGGAGCGTCCATTATACGTAGCCAAGGTCAGCATCAGATGGCAGCTTAGTCCGGTCCTCCGGTTATTCTTAGCACCCTCTACTTTCATGTCGCACTGGCCGCTGCCTTGGCCAGGTACATTCCAGCTGCCGCAGACTGAGGGCCAAGATTTAAGTTGTGGGGTCATTTTGGAAGGGTTTGGCCCTAACTCACTAGGCTGGCCAAGCGGGTTGGTGAGTGTGGGATAGCATTTCCTCTAATCCCGATGGTATAGTTATACCGCTTATGGCGGTCGTCAGATCCTTTTTATTGGGAACAGGATGCACCACGAGAAGGCGAGGTTGACATTAGTGAAGGAGAGGGTGTGATGTTGCGCATCACCTGACCTTACATGCATTGATGAAACACTTACATAAATAAATAAATAAATATATATATATATATATACACAGCTGGCCACCCAAAATGCAACACCAAGAAGGACACGAGATAGCAAAGCCAGATTTACTGGACACATAACAACAGATTCAAAGATGAAACGATTGAGCTTACAGGCCTGTGCGACTTGCGGTACATGCAGACATCAATAGTTCGTGTGGCCCCCATGGCTGGCAATAATGGCAGCTACACGCTGCGGCATCGAACGAAAGAGGCTTTGGATGTAGGCTAGTGATATGTCGATCCAGGCAGCTTCCACACTTTGCCACAGTTCATCAGGCGTAGCCGCCGTTGGTGCTTGCCGGGCCACTCGCTTGCCGATCAGCGACCAGACGTGTTCGATGGGCGACATATCGGGAGAACAGGCGGGCCACGGCAGCAGTGAATCCTGGTGGGCCGTGAAGAATTGTTGCACGATGCGTGCAACGTGCGGGCGCTTATTGTCCTGTTGAAATGTGGCCGCTGGTAGGTCCTGCAGGTAAGGGAGGACCACAGGCTCCAAAACGTCGGAGATGAAGCGGTGGCTGTTGAGTGTACCGGCGATGCGTACCAGAGGGGTGCGAGTGTCATATCCAATTGCGCCCCAAACCATAACATCAGGCGACGGAACAGTATGGCGATGCATAATGCAGGCGTCATACAGTCTCTCACCGCGGTGCCGCCAACACGAGGATCCGACCATCGTGGTATTGCAGGCAGAAGTGGGATTCGTCGGAGAAGACAATGTCGTTCCATTCCGTAGTCCAGGCGCGGCGTTCAACGGCCCACTGCCGCCGCACTCGCCGGTGGTGTAACGTCAATGGTAATCGGAGCAATGGGAGGCGTGCAACAAGTCCCTGCTCCTGCAGACGACGTTGAACGGTACGTGCTCATACAGGTTGTTGCGCAACACACCCTAATTCCTGCGCTAACGTTCGGGATGTGGCGGTGCGAGCCGTCAATGCCCGCGGCACGACATGCCGGTACTATCGTTCGGTGGTGTACAGCGTCTGCGGCAATCGCTCAGGTCGGTCCGCCCGTCCCTCCTGCTCCCACCGAATCCACATTCGCCTCACTGTGGCTGGATGTCGTCCCACACGGGCGCCGATGTCTCGGTACGATAAACTGCTGTCGCGATAAGCCACTATTCTTTCTCTGTCGAACTCCGAAACGTGCTGGAATGACTGTCGTATTCTGCGACAAGGCATCAGGAAGCTTCCCAGACGCAGGTCCGGCAGCACAACACACTTCCACTACTTACACCCCGCCTTCTGTGCACCCTTTTTATAGTGCTTCTCCGTGGCGTGCCGGGCGCACATGATTTACATATGGCCATCAATGCTAATCGTTTGCATGTCCTCTCGCGGGCGACGCATGCTGCGAATTTCAGGCCAATCGGATGCTTCCTTCTTGGTGTTGCATTTTGGGTGGCCAGCAATGTATATATATATATATATATATATGTGTGTGTGTGTGTAAGCCAGTCGTAGCGCGCTGATACCCCAGACGTTCTCTATAGGCGACAAATCTGGCGGGCGAGCAGGCCAGGGAAGACGAGCGAATTGAAGCGCACAGAGGGTGTCCTGGACAGTATGAACAACATAAGTTCGCCATTGTGTTGTAGGAAGACGGCTCCCGGGATCGTCTGAAGGTAGGGTAGAAGTTCAGCTTCCAGCACTTATATGCTGTATCGTTAGCTGTTCAATATGCCTGTGATGTGTATTAGGCGAGTGCGTGAATGAAACGCAATAGCATCCCAGACCATCAGGCACGGCGCGGGACCGGTATAGCGCTGCACAATGCAGCCTTCCATATGCCGTTTAACCACTGTATCTGCGAACAAGGATTGGCCCGTCGTGATGCATTAGATTGAATCTGGAATCATCCGAAAACATAGTATGCTCTCATTCAAGACCCCAGGTTTGACGTTCGCGTCATCACTGCAGATGCTGGCGCCTATTGTTCAGATTCAAGGGAGTCACAGCCATGGACAGCGAGTAACGAGGCCTCTCTGCAGCAACAATAGGTGACGAACACAGCTTGCAGCCAACGGACGATGTGTGATTATCCTCCATTGCTGCGTGACTTCACTGCCATACGGTGAAAGTGCCTGTCTTCCCGCTCGTTCGTTCGTGCGATTTCGAGCTGCAGACCTTGTACAACGATGCGTAGAAACTTCTGCCGTCCATTGGCGCCATGTACGCCTAACGGTAGTTGCGTAAGTTTCGCATATCATACCAGCAATATCACGGTGTGATAAACCAACTTCTCTGTGTTCAACGATTCTACCTCTTTCAAACTAGGTTAATTGTTTGTATGGTTGCCTCGTTCTCCTGTTCTGCATGTTTACATGTTAACAACTGCGTACGGTTGACTTTAGCCATAGCAAGTTTAAAAACCTGCTCCCTGTACACTTTCTTTTATACCCCCTCCTGTGACGTTTGCGATGGAGTTGCGTCCACTTTACATATGCATAGGCGCTATAATGGTAATCATTTTCATCTCCCGTGGTGCCCTAACCACCTTGCAAATTTCGTGGAAATCCGAGTATTTCTTCATGCTGTTGCAATTTCTATAATAATTATCAATAGTATAGATACATAGATAGATAGATAGATGGATAGATAGATAGAAACTGTATAGTGTATGTATATATATATATAGATAGATTGATAGATATATTGTATATATATATATATCATCATCATCATCATCATCATTGTCAACCATTATCAATCCACTGCAAGAGGAAGGTCTCTCCAAGCATCTTCCACAACGGTCTGTCTTGTGCCAGTCTCCTCCATGTTACTCCCGCATACTTTCGAATTTCATCCACCCATTTCCCATGTAGTCTTCTTCTGGGTCTTTTCCTGTCCCTTGGAATCCAATCTAAAATCTCGGCTGTCCATCTATGGTCTGTCCTTCTGGCAGTATGTCCAGCCCATTGCCATTTCAGGGATTTAAACTCTGATCATGATGTCTTCCACTCTTGTCATTTTTTCGGATCCACGAGTTCCTCTTCTTATCTCTCCTGGTTACACCGAGCATGCATCTCTCTTCATGCTACTTTGAGTTGCCTGCAGCCTTTGTATGTCTCTTTTAGTTAAGGTCCACGTCTCTGCCCAAAGCCTTTAATACCACATTGAAAAATGTCTTTCTATCACTGAACTGGGAAAACAAAGGGATAAAGATCAATGGAAATTATCTAACTCACCTTCGTCTTGCTGATGACGTAGTCATTTTTGCAACTACCCCACCACAGCTGCAGAGTATGATCCAGGAACTTGCTGACAAGAGTAAAGAAGTGGGATTTAAAATGAACTTTTAGAAGAGAAAAGTGATGTACAAGAAATATATATATATATATTGTATGTAAATATACACGTATATATATATATATATATATATATACTATTAAGAAGAGACAGATGCAATGACACTGCTCTTGGGTACATCATCATCATCATCATCATTGTCAACCATTATCAATCCACTGCTGGACGAAGGTCTCCCCAAGTTTTCTCCACAACGGTCTGTCTTGTGCCAGTCTCCTCCATGTCACTCCCGCATATTTACGAATTTCATCCACCCATCTCCCATGTGGTCTTTTTCTGGGTCTTTTCCTGTCCCTTGGAATCCAATCTAAAATTTCGGCTGTCCATCTATGGTCTGTCCTTCTGGCAGTATGTCCAGCCCATTGCCATTTCAGGGATTTAACTCTGATCATGATGTCTTCCACTCTTGTCATTTTTCGGATCCACGAGTTCCTCTTCTTATCTCTCCTGGTTATACCAAGCATGCACCTCTCCATGCTGCTTTGAGTTGTCTGCAGCCTTTGTATGTCTCTTTTAGTTAAGGTCCACGTCTCTGCACCATACGTAAGCACTGGAAGGATGCATTGATCAAACACTTTTCTTTTAAGACATAATGGCATATTGCTCTTGAAAATTATGCTGTTTCTTCCAAAAAGCTCTCCAGGCAAGTTTTGTACGCCGATTAATTTCTTCATCAATGTGACCCTCACTTGATATCTGCTGTCCAAGATAAACAAACGTATCTGTTATCTCCAGTTTTTCTCCATCAATCGATAAATCTTCATTTCTTGTAAAAGCATTGAACATCACTTTTTTGTCTTCTGAAAGTTCATTTTTAATCCCACTTCTTTACTCTTGTCAGCAAGTTCCTGGATCATACTCTGCAGCTCTGATGGGGTAGTTGCAAAAATGACTACGTCATCAGCAAAACGAAGGTGGGTTAGATAATCTCCATTAATCTTTATCCCTTTGTTTTCCCAGTTCAGTGATTGAAAGACATTTTCCAATGTGGCATTAAAGAGCTTCGGAGATATGGTGTCACCTTGTCTCACTCCCTTTCCAATTTTTATGTGTGTTGTATTTTCAAACAGCCGAATCTTTGCACTTGCATTTTCATAGGTGTTATTAATAATATTAATGTATGCATCTTCAATACCGCAGGATTTCAGAGCCGTGGTAACTGCTGATGGTTTCACCGAATCAAAGGCTTTTTCATAATCGATAAAAGCCATGCACAATGGAAGTTCATATTCCTCGCTCTTTCAATTAGTTCTCTCAGTACGTGGATATGATCTATTGTGCTGTAGCCACTCCTGAATCCAGCTTGTTCTCTCGGTTGAGCCATGTCCAGTGTTACCTTCAAGCGGTGTGAAAGAACTTTAGTGAAGATTTTATAAACCACTGATAGGAGGCTGATAGGTCTGTACATATATATATATATATATATATATATATATATACTATTAAGAAGAGACAGATGCAATGACACTGCTCTTGGGTACATATGATGATGATATATATATATATATATATATATATATGTACGATTGTTAGGATTACACGAAAATACATAATATATATAGATGAGAGAAAGAGAGATGGATAGATATATCGTATATATTATTTAAAATATATATGTATTTTCGTGTAATCTTAACAACCGTCCGCCCCTTTTCGAACAAATCTACGTACATGGATTTTCGAATAGGATAAATACCATAATTATATGCTAAAGAATGTTTTTTTCTCGTCAATTTTTCAGGAGACCTTATGAGGGTTAGATATAAGCCCACTGAAGCGTTCAAGTCTTCAAGCTATATCTGACGGCTGACATGGTGTTTACGGCAGAAGAAACTATGTGACACGCTTGCTTTTATTTCACTGACAGAAGGAAACTTTTCCACCATCATTCCGAGACGTGATGCTTTTTGTTTTTAAGCTACAAGCCAGCAGCTTTGCCTCTCTTTTAGGAGCCCCTCCCCATTACTCTCTCCTTTTCATGCTTTTATCTTTTATCTTTGACCCCCCCCCCCTCTCCAAGTGATTCGGGCATCGTCATGGCAAGAGAGGGAGGGAATAGAACAGAGTGCCTTCTCGTAAAGTGAGTCCATCATCCAAAGGTTGCTTGCCCGTCGCATGCATCTCAGTCGGAGACTTCATGTTCCGCCCATAGGTCCATCAAAATGGGTGGATCATCCTCTGATTGGGAGGCCAGCTTCAACTTTGACCTTATCCAAGACGAGAGGCTCGGGAATAATGGTGAGTCTCTAGTGGCCTTCAACACCCCTGTTAATCAGCCGCGTTAGAAACCGCTGTACACACATACAGAGCACTTACATCCGCCTACCACTTTTAATATTCCCCCTAAACCGTTCGTCGTGTATGCGTCGCTCAAGTGTTTTGATAAAATTTCCTTCTCTTCCGCAAGCTGTGTGAATAACGGCTTTGTAATTAGCGGCATTATTCGCCTACATGCAGTTAAATGAACCATCATTCAAAACAGAAAAACAACAAACGGGATTTTCTGAAACAAAGCTTTACTCCGCTTTAATACACAGCGACAAAGAGTGATGAGACGGAATTCAAATACGGCAAAATATGGGAAAGAGAAATAATTTTTCACTCGCTCCTTGGAAACAATCTCGAAAGGACCGGATACGCTCTTTACAGCGTTCATTGAAGCTTTAGAATGATTTGTAAAATTATTCTGCTACATCGCAAAAAAAAATGGCGTCTGCTTCACGAAAAATCCCTGAAAATAATGTGCAGCAAAGCTACCACTAAGTCTCCGTCTTTTAGCGAAATTTTCGTTTTGAAAGGTTTCCTGATTTCAGTGTTTTGACAGATTTCGGTTAACAGAAATTCTGTATCTTTCAGAAAAGTCTGTTTCAAGTCTTCGTTTTTATACAGAAAATTTGCAAAAAAAAAAAAAACTTTCTCAGTCGAGATTCTTTCCTAGGGTGCGCAGTGAACGAATCGTTTCCATTTATCTCTAGTGGGTTCGTACCAGGTACGTCATAAATGGCAACGCAGCGCGCTACCAAATAACCTAGAAAGCCACTTAGCACATGACCACGTGCTAAGTAGAAATAAAAAGGACTTGAATAGCGTGACGATGAAATGCTTCTCGCAACTAATGCGGGTTAATTAGCCATTTCATGTTCTGTTGGAGCTTATTTTTATGAATAGGTTTGTTATAATTTTACTTTTTCAGTTGGAAGACTTATCTCAAGTTAATTTTTTTTTCATCGTGATTTTTCGAAGCTACAGAATGTTTTGGAAATCAAGACCTTTTTAAACTGACAGTGATTTTCAATTATGTTTAAGAAATAATGAAATCCACCGCCTCGTAGTGTTATTTTACAAAATCCCTAAATTTCAAATTTACTCTTGATGTTACCCGTATATCCTCCGGAATAACCTGCAACATTGGAGGACCATGATTTCGTAGGTGTAAATACCGGAGAGCGGGCCTACATTTTATTACGAGCAGGAAATCAAATCATTCACCAAATAATCCCAACGGTATCACGCTGTACGAGGAAATAGTAAAACTAGGAGAGTGGTTACCGAGTAGAAAATTCAGAGAGCCCGGAAAATGGGAAAGAAAATCCGAGAAGCATAAAGCAGACAGGGCATCCTAAGAGAAAAATTATAGTTCATATTTCATAATTATTCTAAGGCCTGGCTGAGCAGTTTTCCTTCTTTAGGAGGAAATTCGCTTTTTTTACATCTCGTCATTCTTTTAAATTTCTGCTTTTATTTTTTTCTGTTCCCGGAGCTCACCGGAATTCAAGTAGGGATAGGCACGAAACACACCCCTTCGTTAGTAAAGCGAAAACTCGTAAGGAGGTTACAATGAACAACGCTGCACTAGTCGAGATGGTTCGCACTCACAGGAGGAGAGCCAATTACTCGACCATCTTCTTTTGATGGAAGCGCGTTCTAGGTAATCGCTAACCGGGAACGAGTAGAGCATATTTCTCGTAGTGGGCGTAACTGGTTGACACCAACAGAAAGGGTCACACAGGAAGCAACGCGATAGGTCTCAGGCAACTCGGACATCCCGCAGAGAAAGTGACATGAGAAAGGAATATACATCTTCCAGAAAACTCCAAGTTCTCACCCTTTGCCGACGAATCACAGGGATCCCATTTAGGGATGTAAACCAATGCCGAATGGAGAGCAGGAGGCCTCAGCTAATGAGGGGTGAGCCATTTTGGGTGGAGCCAAGGAAACCCAACCCCTTCAAAATAGATGGACGAGGGAGAGAAGTTTTTTTAAGCATTCAACAGAAATTCAAGATAGAGATTTCAATGCAGTAGTCACGAAGACACTAGATGTAGTCACAGAATATTTGGGAATGCAGAGATAGACGGACGCGAAAGAGGAGTTGGCAAATATTATGAAATAGAGAGATCAGGAAGTAGTCAAGAAAATGCAGAGCTATACGGGCAGTCAAGAATATACTAGTAGTCGAGCAGTATACTAGATATGTAGTGAAGCAGCAGTTGAGACTTGCATAGTCAAGTTTGAGAGAAGCAGAGAAGTTTTAGTGACAACACAGAGACTCGAGTTATAGGCCAGAAGAACGAGATGTCCGAAGAGCCAGCGAAAGTACGCGAACTTTAACGGGACCGGATGAGGTCCAAAATCATAGACTTTATGCCTACACTCATACGGGACTAAAACCGACGGGATGAACAGAAAGGATTTGGTAAGATTTATTTATAATTCCCAATATCTCGTTAGCATGAGTAAGCATGATCTTGTCTCCTATACATCCTCGGTAGGAAAGTTAATTTTCTCTTGCAAGTGCTTAATATATAAAAGCTTTCTTCTATCTTGTGAAAGGTGAACTGTAGAATAAGAGTACAAAATTCAAACTGCTTAATTAGCTAAATATATAACTTGGTTTAAGTTAAAAGAAATCTTCACCGATCAATGTACTAAATTTAAAGGAAGCATTATCGAAAATAATTTCTTTATTTTGTATTGAAATTTACCAGAGTTTCTCAAATCGTTTATAACGAAGTAAATTTCTCCGTCATTTTTGGTCTACGCCGGGATACGAACCCGAGGCCGCTTATTCCGGAACAAGTCGCTCTACCAACTGAGCTACGCAGACGATTACTCTGATTCCTATCTGCCTTTATGTCGTGTGCGTCCTGCTGGTAGGTACGTCACATCTCCGCCCCCCGAAAGAGGGCCGGGGGCATGGCCCACGGGTCAGCCGTGACCATGAATCGTTGCAGGCAGCCATCCAATGTAGAACGTGCACTTGAGAACTCCCAGTCAATCTGCTGTGTCGAATGCAACATCACACATTTTTATTTTTCGAAGTGCTGGAGAAGGAATTCTCTAATTTTTCCTGTCTCGCGGTGTGGAAATAACATCACACCAATGCGAGATTTTGAACGGCCGGGTCATCCGAATAGTTCGGGCGCCATTATAACGAAGTAAATTTCTCCGTCATTTTTAGTCTACGCCGGGATACGAACCCGAGGCCGCTTATTCCGGAACAAGTCGCTCTACCAACTGAGCTATGCAGACGATTTCTCTGATTCCTATCTGCCTTTATGTCGTGTGCGTCCTGCTGGCAGGTACGTCACACGTTGTAAATTCAAAATGAGTGAATCTTTGCTTGTTTAAACCATAAACGCTAAACTAAAACAATCGCAAAGTTTTTCGATAGAGTAGCAACTCCCAGATTTTTAAGAAGTTAATTTTTTCGCTTTTAGCAAACACAGTCACCGGATAAAAGTCCCAAACTAACATCACGAGTTTCTTAAATGTTAAGCAGCATGTGGAGGAATATGGGTTTCCCATGTTCTCCCATATGAAACACAACGCAATGCACCTGTCAACCCTGAGCTTAGAGACCCTCAATTAGGGAACCCAACCTCGCGGTAGACACCCATAGGCGGAAGATAATAGAGGATATATACACTGCCGGACAATTGCTAAGGACGGATGACAATAGCAACGATAGCAACCATAAAATGGAAGGCAGGAAAATGTGGAAGTTAGCGTAAGTGCGGGATACAGTAAGACGTGTTGTGCATATGCAAATTTTGGATTGCCGAACTTGTTCGTGACGTCATAGCGCTGATAAGAGATATAAAGGATTTGACGCGTATTGATCGTTGTTGTTGAAACGCAAAGTTGAAAGGGAAAGATGCAATTGACGAACTTGCAATTTTCAGTATGTCTTCCCGACATCACCTAGATGATTTTACGCGTGGCCGTATTATTGGCAAGATTGAAGAAGGGCGAAAAATAACAGATGTTGCCAGGGAGTTCGACGTCAGCCAGTGTTGTTTCAAGGCTTTGGAAATCATTTGAAACAAATGGAGAGTGTAGCAAACATCACGGGGGAGGTCGTGTTTGCAGTACGACACCTGCAGAAGATCGGTACATAGTGCTATCAACAAACAGACACCGGCGCAGCACAGCTAGTGAGGTAGCAAATCAGTTTATGTCTGCTACTGGCAAGCGGATCTCCCGAAAAACTGTCTCCAGACGTTTGCATGAAGGAGGACTATACGTCCGCCATCCTGTTGTGTGCATCCAATTGTCCAGACGTCACCGTACCGCCCATTTGCAATGGCGCCATCAACATCGCAGTTGGACTGATAACGACTGGTCTGCTGTCCTCTTCTCAGATGAGAGTAGATACAGTCTATCGTCTGATTGTCGACGACAACTGATCTGGCGTGATAGTGGTACTGCATATTGTCCAGCAAATATACAGGAAATGGACTGATATCCGACATGTAGGGTCATGGTATGGGCTGGTATCATGATCCATGGCCGTCCGTCCCTCTATGTGCTTCCAACTGGGACTATGACTGACCAACGATACATTAATGATGTTCTGCTCCCTCATGTTCGCATGTTCCGTGGTGCTGTCGGTGATAGATTCATTTTCATGGACGACAACGCAACATGTCATTGAACAGTCGCTGTCCAGGAGTGTCTTGAGAGCGAAGATATTCAACGCCTCGTATGGCCAGCACGTTCTCCAGATCTTAATCCCATTGAAAATGTGTGGGATGCTTTGGGGAGGAGTCTTTCTGGTCGCCAATGCCCTCCAATAAACAAGGACACCCTCATCCGTGCACTGACAGAGGAATGGGATAAATTACCCCAACAGCTGCTTGATAATGTTGTGCAAAGCATGACACGACATGTGGAATCTTGCATCGCCCTCCATGGTGGCCATATCCCGTATTGACATCTTACTGCCGGAACGCCTGTGGACGGTAATTGCATTTTTTTCACGTTTACGTATTCTGCACAAAATGACCTGTTTGTCCCTTGAACACGTTCCAAAGCCTTCTGGATTTCAGAGCACAATAAATTGTCTTTCTTGTAATGTCCTGGCATTCTGACATTATTTTATTTCACTTGGCATCCAACCACACTTACTTTTTTATGCGCTATATAGCCGTTTATGATCCGTCCTTAGCAATTACCCCACCAGCAGTGTAGTAACGAAAATTTACGGCCTTTTAAAAATTCGTCCCACTGCAACGAATAAGACGCAGCAGATGGTTCGCTCACCAAGCAACTGGGGGCGGTAATATTGATACCTACTCGTTTGTCTCAAGGGGTTCACGGGCTGATACATAGACATCGTATAATAACCCGCACAATATTTCAGCAGCTTTCGGAAGACTTAATCATCACAAGCCCGGCACTCCATTGAGACCGATCGTGCCCAGAAGATCCGCACCGACGTACCATCTAGAGAAAGCATTATTTAAATTCCTAACTAATCATCTACCGAATTCGGATTTTATAATAATTTCCACTCTTGATTTTATCACGAAAACCAAGCAGCTCACTGTTCAACAACGCAACATTATCGGCAGTTTCAACATAGTTTCTCTTTATCCATTGATCCCCGTACCGGAAGCCATCAGAACATTAAAAGGGGCTATATCTAATTCGTCAGTTTATTCTCAGGAGTCTTGCCTCAGCATCTTCAAATTAATGGACTTGGTCTCAAATTCCAGCTACTTCAGTTTCCGAGGGCAAATTTATAAAAAAGTAAATGGCACTCCCGTGGGATTTTCGCTTTCAGCAGTCCTCGTGGAAGCAATACTTCGCCCCATTGAGCAACATATATACACCAACATCACCCCAAGGCTTACCACCTGGCTGCGATATGCCGACGACGTATTTTTCATATGGCCACACGGAAAGGAAACTCTCCCGTTTTTCCTCGATAAAATAAATTATATACACCCTACGATTAGTTTCACCATGGAGCTTGAACATAACGGTACCTTACGTTATCTCGACGTCTCAGTGAGCAAATCGCATGACAACTGCCTTCATACGGAAGTCTTTTATAAACCCACCTTTGTTCCCTACCTGATGCTTCGCAGTTCATTCTGCGATAATGATTATAAGACGGCCTTCTTCCGTTTTTGAATTAGAAGAGCCTTCGCTGTCTCATCCGATGTCCATTCTAGACAATCCGAACAAAAAAACATCGTCGAATTGGCCAATGAGGCAGGATATACGTCGAACCAGATGCATAACTTTATCGAGAAAGACAGAACCAGCCGTGCTAATATTCCTATGCCGCAACTTTGCTACCTGGGCTCTATTCCCTACATACCAAATGTTTCCTATCAACTCAAAAACGCGCACCGGAGGATGAACTTCGATGTCGGCATAAGGTCTCCCGCCTCTTTATATACGATGCTTAAGATAAATATTGACAAGCTCCCTTTTCTCAATGAGGCAGGTGTTTATGCCATCGCACTGAAATATCCGGACGGCTCCAGGCGATACTAAATCGGAATGACCAAGCGTTCGTTCGGAATTAGAATCAGCGAACATAAAAGGGATGCAAAAGACGGGAAAATAACAACTGCCCTATCAAGAGAAGTCAAGTTCATGTCCATCGATCCTATATAGAGAAGTAAGCTTCATACTCCACACCCAAATCTACTGCCATTCGCGAAACCTTGGAAATCTTGACCAGCTGCGGGGCTTGCAATGATAATGTCTCTCTGGAGTTACCACGTAATTGGAATCAATTCTTCAAATAATGCTGCGTTTTCTACCATGGTACAGCATGCCCAACCAACGTGACCTCGTTCCTTCGAATTGTAACGTTTGCGCCTATTCGTTTATTGTCTAGTCAAGTCATCGCGTTCAAATTGTTGAAACGTTCTACAGTATTATCCAGTTAGCAGTTAGCTGTCTACCTTCCTTGAAAACGCTATCTGGTATATGTGCAAAATCTTGGAAAATTTTATTTCTATTCTACGCCAAGAAATTTGGGATTATTAGTATAGTCATACTATTTTGGGTATTATTGGTGTACAGTTCCTACTTATTGAGCTAACGGTAACAAAATATACAATAGCTAGTACAACAAATGAGTGGGGAGGGTGAGTAATATCAGTTGCAACGGTAACCTAAATACATATCATGCGCTATCCTACTCACAATATCCGATCTCGCTACAGAAATTTAAAATCAGGTATTCCGACAGACGATTGAAATTTAATAGTTTATTAAACTTCACGTATCCCCCCCTCCCATTGCTCCTATTGCTTGAAATTTTCAATCATATAGATACAGAAAAAGTGAGAACAGAAGTTTTCCGTTAATATACGAATGAAATTGCGGAAAGAGTTTTGGAAATTCAGAATTTTCACGACGTACGAAAAGTTTCGTGAAATTCAGGATCCCTTTCGTCATTCCGCGGGGGAAAAGTTTTATCAGGAATATGCTCCGCTAATTCACGAACGAAATCACGGAAAACGGCTGGTGAATTTCAGAACGTATTTTTTTTTTACATTGTACGGTAGTGTTTGGTTCTATTGTTATAAATGAAATAATACCATAATGTTCCAGATGTTGTCAAATTCCTGACCTTTCAATCTCAATTTCAACTTGGGAAACATTAAAAAAGTCTGCTGGACAAAATTCTGGGGAATACGGAAAGTGGTTCAGAACTCAAATTTGCTTTGGAGTAAGAAGCCTCTTCACGTTGATTCTTCTTGTGTGCGATGGCTCATTGTGACCTAAGAGCTACCAAATCCTCCTGTGTGCGCGAATTATTGATCTTACTATGGTGACGTGGAGTGATTTAGAAAAATGGGAAAACTTAGAAACTTGGGAAACATTAAAAAAGTCTGCTGGAAAAAATTCTGGGGAATACGGAAAGTGGTTCAGAACTTAAATTTGCTTTGGAGTAAGAAGCCTCTTCACGTTGATTCTTCTTGTGTGCGATGGCTCATTGTGACCTAAGAGCGACCAAATCCTCCTGTGTGCGCGAATTATTGATCTTACTATGGTGACGTGGAGTGATTTAGAAAAATGGGAAAATTTAGAAACTTGGGAAACATTAAAAAAGTCTGCTGGAAAAAAATCTGGGGAATACGGAAAGTGGTTCAGAACTCAAATTTGCTTTGGAGTAAGAAGCCTCTTCACGTTGATTCTTCTTGTGTGCGATGGCTCATTGTGACCTAAGAGCGACCAAATCCTCCTGTGTGCGCGAATTATTGATCTTACTATGGTGACGTGGAGTGATTTAGAAAAATGGGAAAATTTAGAAACTTGGGAAATATTAAAAAAGTCTGCTGGAAAAAATTCTGGGGAATACGGAAAGTGGTTCAGAACTCAAATTTGCTTTGGAGTAAGAAGCCTCTTCACGTTGATTCTTCTTGTGTGCGATGGCTCATTGTGACCTAAGAGCGACCAAATCCTCCAGTGTGCGCGAATTATTGATCTTACTATGGTGACGTGGAGTGATTTAGAAAAATGGGAAAATTTAGAAACTTGAGAAACATTAAAAAAGTCTGCTGGAAAAAAATCTGGGGAATACGGAAAGTGGTTCAGAACTCAAATTTGCTTTGGAGTAAGAAGCCTCTTCACGTTGATTCTTCTTGTGTGAGAAGGCTCATTGTGACCTAAGAGCGGCCAAAACCTCCTGTGTGCGCGAATTATTGATCTTACTATGGTGACGTGGAGTGATTTAGAAAAATGGGAAAATTTAGAAACTTGGGAAATATTAAAAAAGTCTGCTGGAAAAAATTCTGGGGAATACGGAAAGTGGTTCAGAACTCAAATTTGCTTTGGAGTAAGAAGCCTCTTCACGTTGATTCTTCTTGTGTGAGAAGGCTCATTGTGACCTAAGAGCGACCAAATCCTCCTGTGTGCGCGAATTATTGATCTTACTATGGTGACGTGGAGTGATTTAGAAAAATGGGAAAACTTAGAAACTTGGGAAACATTAAAAAAGTCTGATGAAAAAAATTCTGGGGAACACGGAAAGTGGTTCAGAACTCAAATTTGCTTTGGAGTAAGAAGCCGCTTCACGTTGATTCTTCTTGTGTGCGATGGCTCATTGTGACCTAAGAGCGACCAAATCCTCCTGTGTGCGCGAATTATTGATCTTACTATGGTGACGTGGAGTGATTTAGAAAAATGGGAAAATTTAGAAACTTGGGAAACATTAAAAAAGTCTGCTGGAAAAAAATTCTGGGGAATACGGAAAGTGGTTCAGAACTCAAATTTGCTTTGGAGTAAGAAGCCTCTTCACGTTGATTCTTCTTGTGTGAGAAGGCTCATTGTGACCTAAGAGCGGCCAAAACCTCCTGTGTGCGCGAATTATTGATCTTACTATGGTGACGTGGAGTGATTTAGAAAAATGGGAAAATTTAGAAACTTGGGAAATATTAAAAAAGTCTGCTGGAAAAAATTCTGGGGAATACGGAAAGTGGTTCAGAACTCAAATTTGCTTTGGAGTAAGAAGCCTCTTCACGTTGATTCTTCTTGTGTGCGATGGCTCATTGTGACCTAAGAGCGACCAAATCCTCCTGTGTGCGCGAATTATTGATCTTACTATGGTGACGTGGAGTGATTTAGAAAAATGGGAAAATTTAGAAACTTGGGAAATATTAAAAAAGTCTGCTGGAAAAAATTCTGGGGAATACGGAAAGTGGTTCAGAACTCAAATTTGCTTTGGAGTAAGAAGCCTCTTCACGTTGATTCTTCTTGTGTGCGATGGCTCATTGTGACCTAAGAGCGACCAAATCCTCCTGTGTGCGCGAATTATTGATCTTACTATGGTGACGTGGAGTGATTTAGAAAAATGGGAAAATTTAGAAACTTGGGAAATATTAAAAAAGTCTGCTGGAAAAAATTCTGGGGAATACGGAAAGTGGTTCAGAACTCAAATTTGCTTTGGAGTAAGAAGCCTCTTCACGTTGATTCTTCTTGTGTGCGATGGCTCATTGTGACCTAAGAGCGACCAAATCCTCCTGTGTGCGCGAATTATTGATCTTACTATGGTGACGTGGAGTGATTTAGAAAAATGGGAAAATTTAGAAACTTGGGAAACATTAAAAAAGTCTGCTGGAAAAAAATCTGGGGAATACGGAAAGTGGTTCAGAACTCAAATTTGCTTTGGAGTAAGAAGCCTCTTCACGTTGATTCTTCTTGTGTGAGAAGGCTCATTGTGACCTAAGAGCGGCCAAAACCTCCTGTGTGCGCGAATTATTGATCTTACTATGGTGACGTGGAGTGATTTAGAAAAATGGGAAAATTTAGAAACTTGGGAAATATTAAAAAAGTCTGCTGGAAAAAATTCTGGGGAATACGGAAAGTGGTTCAGAACTCAAATTTGCTTTGGAGTAAGAAGCCTCTTCACGTTGATTCTTCTTGTGTGCGATGGCTCATTGTGACCTAAGAGCGACCAAATCCTCCTGTGTGCGCGAATTATTGATCTTACTATGGTGACGTGGAGTGATTTAGAAAAATGGGAAAATTTAGAAACTTGGGAAACATTAAAAAAGTCTGCTGGAAAAAATTCTGGGGAATACGGAAAGTGGTTCAGAACTCAAATTTGCTTTGGAGTAAGAAGCCTCTTCACGTTGATTCTTCTTGTGTGAGAAGGCTCATTGTGACCTAAGAGCGGCCAAAACCTCCTGTGTGCGCGAATTATTGATCTTACTATGGTGACGTGGAGTGATTTAGAAAAATGGGAAAATTTAGAAACTTGGGAAATATTAAAAAAGTCTGCTGGAAAAAATTCTGGGGAATACGGAAAGTGGTTCAGAACTCAAATTTGCTTTGGAGTAAGAAGCCTCTTCACGTTGATTCTTCTTGTGTGCGATGGCTCATTGTGACCTAAGAGCGACCAAATCCTCCTGTGTGCGCGAATTATTGATCTTACTATGGTGACGTGGAGTGATTTAGAAAAATGGGAAAATTTAGAAACTTGGGAAACATTAAAAAAGTCTGCTGGAAAAAATTCTGGGGAATACGGAAAGTGGTTCAGAACTCAAATTTGCTTTGGAGTAAGAAGCCTCTTCACGTTGATTCTTCTTGTGTGAGAAGGCTCATTGTGACCTAAGAGCGGCCAAAATCCTCCTGTGTGCGCGAATTATTGATCTTACTATGGTGACGTGGAGTGATTTAGAAAAATGGGAAAATTTAGAAACTTGGGAAATATTAAAAAAGTCTGCTGGAAAAAATTCTGGGGAATACGGAAAGTGGTTCAGAACTCAAATTTGCTTTGGAGTAAGAAGCCTCTTCACGTTGATTCTTCTTGTGTGCGATGGCTCATTGTGACCTAAGAGCGACCAAATCCTCCTGTGTGCGCGAATTATTGATCTTACTATGGTGACGTGGAGTGATTTAGAAAAATGGGAAAATTTAGAAACTTGGGAAATATTAAAAAAGTCTGCTGGAAAAAATTCTGGGGAATACGGAAAGTGGTTCAGAACTCAAATTTGCTTTGGAGTAAGAAGCCTCTTCACGTTGATTCTTCTTGTGTGAGAAGGCTCATTGTGACCTAAGAGCGGCCAAAACCTCCTGTGTGCGCGAATTATTGATCTTACTATGGTGACGTGGAGTGATTTAGAAAAATGGGAAAATTTAGAAACTTGGGAAATATTAAAAAAGTCTGCTGGAAAAAATTCTGGGGAATACGGAAAGTGGTTCAGAACTCAAATTTGCTTTGGAGTAAGAAGCCTCTTCACGTTGATTCTTCTTGTGTGAGAAGGCTCATTGTGACCTAAGAGCGACCAAATCCTCCTGTGTGCGCGAATTATTGATCTTACTATGGTGACGTGGAGTGATTTAGAAAAATGGGAAAACTTAGAAACTTGGGAAACATTAAAAAAGTCTGCTGAAAATAATTCTGGGGAACACGGAAAGTGGTTCAGAACTCAAATTTGCTTTGGAGTAAGAAGCCTCTTCACGTTGATTCTTCTTGTGTGCGATGGCTCATTGTGACCTAAGAGCGACCAAATCCTCCTGTGTGCGCGAATTATTGATCTTACTATGGTGACGTGGAGTGATTTAGAAAAATGGGAAAATTTAGAAACTTGGGAAACATTAAAAAAGTCTGCTGGAAAAAAATCTGGGGAATACGGAAAGTGGTTCAGAACTCAAATTTGCTTTGGAGTAAGAAGCCTCTTCACGTTGATTCTTATTGTGTGAGAAAGCTCATTGTGACCTAAGAGCGGCCAAATCCTCCTGTGTGCGCGAATTATTGATCTTACTATGGTGACGTGGAGTGATTTAGAAAAATGGGAAAATTTAGAAACTTGGGAAACATTAAAAAAGTCTGCTGGAAAAAAATCTGGGGAATACGGAAAGTGGTTCAGAACTCAAATTTGCTTTGGAGTAAGAAGCCTCTTCACGTTGATTCTTCTTGTGTGAGAAGGCTCATTGTGACCTAAGAGCGGCCAAAACCTCCTGTGTGCGCGAATTATTGATCTTACTATGGTGACGTGGAGTGATTTAGAAAAATGGGAAAATTTAGAAACTTGGGAAATATTAAAAAAGTCTGCTGGAAAAAATTCTGGGGAATACGGAAAGTGGTTCAGAACTCAAATTTGCTTTGGAGTAAGAAGCCTCTTCACGTTGATTCTTCTTGTGTGAGAAGGCTCATTGTGACCTAAGAGCGACCAAATCCTCCTGTGTGCGCGAATTATTGATCTTACTATGGTGACGTGGAGTGATTTAGAAAAATGGGAAAACTTAGAAACTTGGGAAACATTAAAAAAGTCTGCTGAAAATAATTCTGGGGAACACGGAAAGTGGTTCAGAACTCAAATTTGCTTTGGAGTAAGAAGCCTCTTCACGTTGATTCTTCTTGTGTGCGATGGCTCATTGTGACCTAAGAGCGACCAAATCCTCCTGTGTGCGCGAATTATTGATCTTACTATGGTGACGTGGAGTGATTTAGAAAAATGGGAAAATTTAGAAACTTGGGAAACATTAAAAAAGTCTGCTGAAAAAAATTCTGGGGAACACGGAAAGTGGTTCAGAACTCAAATTTGCTTTGGAGTAAGAAGCCTCTTCACGTTGATTCTTCTTGTGTGCGATGGCTCATTGTGACCTAAGAGCGACCAAATCCTCCTGTGTGCGCGAATTATTGATCTTACTATGGTGACGTGGAGTGATTTAGAAAAATGGGAAAATTTAGAAACTTGGGAAACATTAAAAAAGTCTGCTGGAAAAAAATCTGGGGAATACGGAAAGTGGTTCAGAACTCAAATTTGCTTTGGAGTAAGAAGCCTCTTCACGTTGATTCTTCTTGTGTGAGAAGGCTCATTGTGACCTAAGAGCGGCCAAAACCTCCTGTGTGCGCGAATTATTGATCTTACTATGGTGACGTGGAGTGATTTAGAAAAATGGGAAAATTTAGAAACTTGGGAAATATTAAAAAAGTCTGCTGGAAAAAATTCTGGGGAATACGGAAAGTGGTTCAGAACTCAAATTTGCTTTGGAGTAAGAAGCCTCTTCACGTTGATTCTTCTTGTGTGCGATGGCTCATTGTGACCTAAGAGCGACCAAATCCTCCTGTGTGCGCGAATTATTGATCTTACTATGGTGACGTGGAGTGATTTAGAAAAATGGGAAAATTTAGAAACTTGGGAAACATTAAAAAAGTCTGCTGGAAAAAAATCTGGGGAATACGGAAAGTGGTTCAGAACTCAAATTTGCTTTGGAGTAAGAAGCCTCTTCACGTTGATTCTTCTTGTGTGAGAAGGCTCATTGTGACCTAAGAGCGGCCAAAACCTCCTGTGTGCGCGAATTATTGATCTTACTATGGTGACGTGGAGTGATTTAGAAAAATGGGAAAATTTAGAAACTTGGGAAATATTAAAAAAGTCTGCTGGAAAAAATTCTGGGGAATACGGAAAGTGGTTCAGAACTCAAATTTGCTTTGGAGTAAGAAGCCTCTTCACGTTGATTCTTCTTGTGTGCGATGGCTCATTGTGACCTAAGAGCGACCAAATCCTCCTGTGTGCGCGAATTATTGATCTTACTATGGTGACGTGGAGTGATTTAGAAAAATGGGAAAATTTAGAAACTTGGGAAATATTAAAAAAGTCTGCTGGAAAAAATTCTGGGGAATACGGAAAGTGGTTCAGAACTCAAATTTGCTTTGGAGTAAGAAGCCTCTTCACGTTGATTCTTCTTGTGTGCGATGGCTCATTGTGACCTAAGAGCGACCAAATCCTCCTGTGTGCGCGAATTATTGATCTTACTATGGTGACGTGGAGTGATTTAGAAAAATGGGAAAATTTAGAAACTTGGGAAACATTAAAAAAGTCTGCTGGAAAAAAATCTGGGGAATACGGAAAGTGGTTCAGAACTCAAATTTGCTTTGGAGTAAGAAGCCTCTTCACGTTGATTCTTCTTGTGTGCGATGGCTCATTGTGACCTAAGAGCGACCAAATCCTCCTGTGTGCGCGAATTATTGATCTTACTATGGTGACGTGGAGTGATTTAGAAAAATGGGAAAATTTAGAAACTTGGGAAACATTAAAAAAGTCTGCTGGAAAAAAATCTGGGGAATACGGAAAGTGGTTCAGAACTCAAATTTGCTTTGGAGTAAGAAGCCTCTTCACGTTGATTCTTCTTGTGTGAGATTGCTCATTGTGACCTAAGAGCGACCAAATCCTCCTGTGTGCGCGAATTATTGATCTTACTATGGTGACGTGGAGTGATTTAGAAAAATGGGAAAATTTAGAAACTTGGGAAACATTAAAAAAGTCTGCTGAAAAAATTCTGGGGAACACGGAAAGTGGTTCAGAACTCAAATTTGCTTTGGAGTAAGAAGCCTCTTCACGTTGATTCTTCTTGTGTGAGAAGGCTCATTGTGACCTAAGAGCGACCAAAACCTCCTGTGTGCGCGAATTATTGATCTTACTATGGTGACGTGGAGTGATTTAGAAAAATGGGAAAATTTAGAAACTTGGGAAATATTAAAAAAGTCTGCTGGAAAAAATTCTGAGGAATACGGAAAGTGGTTCAGAACTCAAATTTGCTTTGGAGTAAGAAGCCTCTTCACGTTGATTCTTCTTGTGTGCGATGGCTCATTGTGACCTAAGAGCGGCCAAAACCTCCTGTGTGCGCGAATTATTGATCTTACTATGGTGACGTGGAGTGATTTAGAAAAATGGGAAAATTTAGAAACTTGGGAAATATTAAAAAAGTCTGCTGGAAAAATTCTGGGGAATACGGAAAGTGGTTCAGAACTCAAATTTGCTTTGGAGTAAGAAGCCTCTTCACGTTGATTCTTCTTGTGTGAGAAGGCTCATTGTGACCTAAGAGCGGCCAAAACCTCCTGTGTGCGCGAATTATTGATCTTACTATGGTGACGTGGAGTGATTTAGAAAAATGGGAAAATTTAGAAACTTGGGAAATATTAAAAAAGTCTGCTGGAAAAAATTCTGGGGAATACGGAAAGTGGTTCAGAACTCAAATTTGCTTTGGAGTAAGAAGCCTCTTCACGTTGATTCTTCTTGTGTGCGATGGCTCATTGTGACCTAAGAGCGGCCAAAACCTCCTGTGTGCGCGAATTATTGATCTTACTATGGTGACGTGGAGTGATTTAGAAAAATGGGAAAATTTAGAAACTTGGGAAATATTAAAAAAGTCTGCTGGAAAAAATTCTGGGGAATACGGAAAGTGGTTCAGAACTCAAATTTGCTTTGGAGTAAGAAGCCTCTTCACGTTGATTCTTCTTGTGTGCGATGGCTCATTGTGACCTAAGAGCGACCAAATCCTCCTGTGTGCGCGAATTATTGATCTTACTATGGTGACGTGGAGTGATTTAGAAAAATGGGAAAATTTAGAAACTTGGGAAACATTAAAAAAGTCTGCTGGAAAAAATTTGGGGAATACGGAAAGTGGTTCAGAACTCAAATTTGCTTTGGAGTAAGAAGCCTCTTCACGTTGATTCTTCTTGTGTGAGAAGGCTCATTGTGACCTAAGAGCGGCCAAAACCTCCTGTGTGCGCGAATTATTGATCTTACTATGGTGACGTGGAGTGATTTAGAAAAATGGGAAAATTTAGAAACTTGGGAAACATTAAAAAAGTCTGCTGGAAAAAATTCTGGGGAATACGGAAAGTGGTTCAGAACTCAAATTTGCTTTGGAGTAAGAAGCCTCTTCACGTTGATTCTTCTTGTGTGAGATGGCTCATTGTGACCTAAGAGCGACCAAATCCTCCTGTGTGCGCGAATTATTGATCTTACTATGGTGACGTGGAGTGATTTAGAAAAATGGGAAAATTTAGAAACTTGGGAAACATTAAAAAAGTCTGCTGGAAAAAAATTCTGGGGAATACGGAAAGTGGTTCAGAACTCAAATTTGCTTTGGAGTAAGAAGCCTCTTCACGTTGATTCTTCTTGTGTGAGAAGGCTCATTGTGACCTAAGAGCGACCAAAACCTCCTGTGTGCGCGAATTATTGATCTTACTATGGTGACGTGGAGTGATTTAGAAAAATGGGAAAATTTAGAAACTTGGGAAACATTAAAAAAGTCTGCTGGAAAAAATTCTGGGGAATACGGAAAGTGGTTCAGAACTTAAATTTGCTTTGGAGTAAGAAGCCTCTTCACGTTGATTCTTCTTGTGTGAGAAGGCTCATTGTGACCTAAGAGCGACCAAATCCTCCTGTGTGCGCGAATTATTGATCTTACTATGGTGACGTGGAGTGATTTAGAAAAATGGGAAAATTTAGAAACTTGGGAAACATTAAAAAAGTCTGCTGGAAATAATTCTGGGGAATACGGAAAGTGGTTCAGAACTCAAATTTGCTTTGGAGTAAGAAGCCTCTTCACGTTGATTCTTCTTGTGTGAGATGGCTCATTGTGACCTAAGAGCGACCAAATCCTCCTGTGTGCGCGAATTATTGATCTTACTATGGTGACGTGGAGTGATTTAGAAAAATGGGAAAATTTAGAAACTTGGGAAACATTAAAAAAGTCTGCTGGAAAAAAATCTGGGGAATACGGAAAGTGGTTCAGAACTTAAATTTGCTTTGGAGTAAGAAGCCTCTTCACGTTGATTCTTCTTGTGTGAGATGGCTCATTGTGACCTAAGAGCGACCAAAACCTCCTGTGTGCGCGAATTATTGATCTTACTATGGTGACGTGGAGTGATTTAGAAAAATGGGAAAATTTAGAAACTTGGGAAACATTAAAAAAGTCTGCTGGAAAAAATTCTGGGGAATACGGAAAGTGGTTCAGAACTTAAATTTGCTTTGGAGTAAGAAGCCTCTTCACGTTGATTCTTCTTGTGTGAGATGGCTCATTGTGACCTAAGAGCGACCAAATCCTCCTGTGTGCGCGAATTATTGATCTTACTATGGTGACGTGGAGTGATTTAGAAAAATGGGAAAATTTAGAAACTTGGGAAACATTAAAAAAGTCTGCTGGAAAAAATTCTGGGGAATACGGAAAGTGGTTCAGAACTCAAATTTGCTTTGGAGTAAGAAGCCTCTTCACGTTGATTCTTCTTGTGTGAGAAGGCTCATTGTGACCTAAGAGCGACCAAATCCTCCTGTGTGCGCGAATTATTGATCTTACTATGGTGACGTGGAGTGATTTAGAAAAATGGGAAAATTTAGAAACTTGGGAAACATTAAAAAAGTCTGCTGGAAAAAATTCTGGGGAATACGGAAAGTGGTTCAGAACTTAAATTTGCTTTGGAGTAAGAAGCCTCTTCACGTTGATTCTTCTTGTGTGAGAAGGCTCATTGTGACCTAAGAGCGACCAAATCCTCCTGTGTGCGCGAATTATTGATCTTACTATGGTGACGTGGAGTGATTTAGAAAAATGGGAAAATTTAGAAACTTGGGAAACATTAAAAAAGTCTGCTGGAAAAAATTCTGGGGAATACGGAAAGTGGTTCAGAACTTAAATTTGCTTTGGAGTAAGAAGCCTCTTCACGTTGATTCTTCTTGTGTGAGATGGCTCATTGTGACCTAAGAGCGACGAAATCCTCCTGTTGTGACGTACCTGCCAGCAGGACGCACACGACATAAAGGCAGATAGGAATCAGAATAATCGTCCGCGTAGCTCAATTGGTAGGGCAACTTATTCCGGAATGAAGGGACCAGGGTTCGAATCCCGGCGCGGATAAAAATGACGGAGAAATTTACTTCGTTATAATGGCGCCCGAACTATCCGGATGACCCGGCCGTTCAAAATCTCGCATTTGTGTAATGTTATTTCCACACCGCGAGACAGGAAAAATCAGGGAATTCCTTCTCCAGCGCTTCGAAAAATAAAAATGTTTGATGTTGCATTCCACACAGCAGATTGACTGGGAGTTCTCAAGTACACGTTCTACAATGGATGGCTGCCTGCAACGATTCATGGTCACGGCTGACCCTTGGGCCATCCCCGGCCCGCCTTCGCGGGGGGGGGGGAGATGTGACGTACCTGCCAGCAGGACGCACACGACATAAAGGCAGATAGGAATCAGAATAATCGTCCGCGTAGCTCAATTGGCAGAGCAACTTATTCCGGAATGAGGGGACCCGAGTTCGAATCCCGGCGTAGACCAAAAATGATGGAGAAATTCACTTCGTTATACTGTGTGCGCGAAGTATTGATCTTACTATGGTGACGTGGAGTGATTTAGAAAAATGGGAAAATTTAGAAACTTGGGAAACATTAAAAAAGTCTGCTGGAAAAAATTCTGGGGAATACGGAAAGTGGTTCAGAACTCAAATTTGCTTTGGAGTAAGAAGCCTCTTCACGTTGATTCTTCTTGTGTGAGATGGCTCATTGTGACCTAAGAGCGACCAAATCCTCCTGGGTGCGCGAATTATTGATTTTACTGTGGTGACTTTGTGTGATTTAGAAAAAATATAGAAGTCACATATCGCCCACAGCGAAAAAAGTCAGTGGTAATGTTGAAAAAAAAAAAAAAAAAAGGTAAAGTGAGAAAACTCTGAACTTGGGTAATGGGACGCCATTATTAAGTGAAAGAGAGGGAGAAGAAACTACAGCCATTTTTTGTGACAAGATCACAAGAACCGGGGGAGAGGTTGCGAGTTTCTAAGAATTTGTAACGTGGAATTCACAGAAATGGTAAAAACAATAGAGTGGACATCTGGATTATATTATGGGAAGAGTGACAGGACGCGGAGGGCGTGGATGACCAGAACAACGGGGTAAGAATCAGAAATGGCAACGGGTCACGGATCAACGGTTCGACAATTTCTTGCGGGTCCAACGGGACGAGTCAAGGTGTTCCTGACCCGATTTTATTCCCGATTTATTGTTCTGGTCATCCACGTATTTCCCGATTTTATTCCCGTTTTATTTTTGAAAAGAGAAAAATATATTCCAAAGAAAAATGCGCGTTGTGGAATTCTGTAATCGATACTGGTGCCCACGATGCGAATAATGATTTGCCATGCAAAAATATTGTTTCTTTCTTAAAGCAACGAAGATTTCCACCGAACGACGTCAGACCACACACCTTCCCCATATCGCAAAAAGATACTTTGCGTTCTTTTACAGTGAGATTGTCCAGGGCAAGTTACAGGCCAACGCCATTCGCCTGCTTCTCAGCTGATTCACTCTCTCCGTGCGGAGTTCACTGTATGACTGAGAGTTACTTTTCACATGACATCTTTTACATTGATCATTCAGAGGTTTTCGATTGATGTGGTAACATCGCGTTCCCACGACATGTCATGTCGAAATTAACTCCTTATTTGTTCATATGGATGGATTTAATATTAAGAAGGTTGAGAAAGGCGTCGAGGCCAACAAATGCGTGCTTGTTGAAAACCACAAAGGGAAGAGTGAATGCTGGAAATTGTTTCGCCTCATTAAAGAACAGGTGAATAATTATGTGTTGTTTGGTCTTGCTTGTTGTTCGAAATGATGTGGAAAGTGTATAATTACATAGAAAGATGTCGACGGTGTACTAAAAGATTATCGAACCAAAAATCTAACGGGCCATATGATAGTACGCGCACCTCCATCAAAACGTAGAAAATGCGAACAATCTAAATACATTTTAAAAAATGCATTTGCGTAATCGTAAAAATGATTCCCATTTGTAATATACTCCATGGTCAGGGTCATAGTCAACCATTACTTCTGGATTACACAAAATAGTGGCACTAAAAATGGCGCTAAAATTTAGCAAGTAACCAAATTGTATTATAAAAAATTGATTTTAGTTATTAAATATCAAGCAATTATAGGGATGCACACATATATTACGTTTATATGTACATATATATAAACTGAGTTTCGAATTTATAGTTCAAAGCAGATTTGTCCTAGTCGGGTCCGAAATATTTGACCTGTTTCCAAATCTGGTCAGAATGCAAGTCCTTGATTAGTCGTGCAGCGTCCAGGGTCTGAGAGGAAGTTGAGGGAGGTAAAAAGTGAAATTTTGGTGGGACTTAGAAGGTAGCGATCACTTAGAAAGGAAGTCAGGTGTCTTCTGAAGATGAACCAGGAGACCTAAAAAGTTTGGTTCCTCAGCTGCGGTTGGGACGCACGCGTAATCTTTCGCTAGCCGAGGTTAGTGGCTAAACGTGATCATTATTATCAGTACTGAGCCGAGGTCTAGGCAAATAAAATAAGTTAGTTAGCGGGTAAGGAGTACTCACTCCCTATGTTATCTTCAATGGTATTGTCACTACCCTGTGCGGCATTTAATAGGAATATTTCGATGCGTCTGCTGACGAAACAAACCTGTAACATTACCATGCCTCATGTACCGCGACTGTACAGTGTGTGTGTATCTGGATGGAACTCTCACTGCTGTATAAGAACAGGAATATTGAAAAGGAACTGTGCATGTTCAATACATTAACAAAGCAAGCCTGCAGCTGAATATACTGTACTACAACCGTGATTGTAAATGTTTCTTCAACCGTCACGTCATGTGTATAGGATTAAAGTTGTTTACGCTTTCCAACCGTAGGTTGAAGAAGTGTATATGCTCCAGCTTTGTCCGTCGCTTAGAAATGGTTCGATTTCGATGAAAATTTAGTATGTGGTAGGACACCGAAACCCTAAAATTTAGTATCTGGACACAAACCCTATTGAAAATGGAAGAAATGAATTTAAAGGTCAGGACATAGAAGCGGGATTCATTCCATTGCACTTACGCATCATAATTTACGTAAAAATGCTTCGATTACGACAAAACTTTATCATCTTGTTCCGGAGGTATACTGAACCGGTTCTGTTGAATATAATCGAAATGGGGTCAAAGGTCAGGACACAGGAGCGAGATTTATTCCACAGCCATTATCCTCATAACTTGACTAAAAATGCTTCTATTGCGACAAAACGTAAGTATGTTGTTCCGGAGATATACTGAATCAATTGTGTTTAATATCATCGAAACGGGGTCAAAGGTCAGGGCACAGGTGCCCTATTTATTCCACAGCCATTATCCTTATAACCTGAGTAATGATTTCTGGTATGCAGGAAAGCGTGTCATAATCAATGCATTGAATGATTTTACTAACTTGTTATGTCTTTGAAGATATCCAGATCTATTTTCCTCTGAGTAGAGTCGAATCTGATGCCTTACTGTCATTCTGGACTGGTGGCAGCTACTAACTAATAAGTTCATTTCCACAGGGAACAAATCTCCATTTTCATTTAATACAACACCACCCATTAAGATAAACAACCATATAACACTTACCGATTCCAAATATTCACATGTAACTCACTTGATGAAATTCTCATCATCAGAGTTTCCTGGTGGTCGTTCATTAACAAATTTTGCGTTTTTCCCGCCGTTTCGTGGGGAAAACTCATTTTCAGAGATAATAAGCTGTAAAATTTTGCTAGTGATTATCACAACCAAAGAATAAACCATTGAACTGGACGAGAGGTGTAAGTCAAACGTACCTGACTGGAAGTCTAATTTTTTTAGGGGATTTAAGATGACTTTGGAATGGCTGCTAATGAGTATGTGTACTAAAACCTGTACATTAATTATAGATTTTGCAGTTTCTCGGCATGCCACTGAAATGAGCATGTCTGGTGACTCAGTGTACAACGTAAACAAGTATAACTTTAAAGAGAAGTTACAAATATTTGCGGAAGTTATTGAGATATTTGATTTGTACGTTGGTACTGCCGCCCTCGTAGCCAGGTGGTCAGGAGCACGGTGTTCCGGATATACGCACGAGTCGGTTTCTGGCTTGAGTCCCAAAATCGGACTCAAGCCAGAAACCGACTCGTGTGGATGACAGAACTACTATTTCTAGTAAAGAGACAGAACTACTGTCTCTTTACTAGAAATAGTAGTTCTGTCTTATCGATTTGGGACTCATTGGATGTTTATGTGAGTTGTTAAACAATAAAGTGCCTTCCCTGTTGCCGAGCGGTCTAAGGCGCTGGCCATTGGTCTTATCCGAAACGGGCCTAGGTTCTAGTATCAGGTGAGGCATAATTGTAAAAGTATATAGTACCTTCATTCGATATTCGTTTGGTGCTCTTTTTCTTGCTAAAAGCAATGCTTGACGATCCCCTATATTATTAATAACAAATCAGATTTAACATTTAAAACGTTAATTCCATGATTTTCTCAGTGTTTCGTAAGGTGGACGTCAAGTGAAAATGTGCTGCTGTATTTGCAACGATGAAAATTGAGTTACATAAGTTCACATGCAAGAAATGTTTCCTGATTTGTGATAATTGGCTCACGGAAGTAGGCTGCTCGGAATTGTAGGCGGCTCTGAATTATAGTCAGTGGAGCAGATAAATCGAATGGAATACGGGATTACACCGTACAATACAAATTTTGAAGATGTGAATGCGTTTTTTTTTGCTGTAAATATGACAAGGATGCTAAGTCAGATAATATCCGAAAACTTCAAAATTTATCGGAAACTTGAGACTTGGTCGTTCTGGGTGGTGTAGTTGTTAGCATACTCGGACGCTATCGGAGGGACTCGTATTTGATTTCCGCTGCAGGACGACAAGATTTTCAAGTTTTCGGATATTATCTGACATACCATCCTTGTCATATTTACACCAAAAAACGGATTCACATCTTCAAAATTTGTATAGTCAGTGGCTTGCAAATTTAAGAAAAAAAATTATAGGAAATATTTTAAAGTTAAATTTCCATCTGTTGGAGTAGTGTAATATATCTTTAATAGGTAGCGCTAAAAGTACGTCAAGTGCTGGAAACGTTGCACTTCCTTACGTTTTTTCTTGAATATTAAAATAATAACTGAGCGATTTGTTCAGGATATCAGTAATTATTTAAATCACCTACGTTACAGTTTATTGGCTTTTCTATCCGCAATCTTATGTAAATCAGAAATCAGATACTGGTAATCTAAGATGCTGACAGAAGCTTTTCCAGAAATCACCATCTGTGTGATAAGCGAACGACTTCACGAAATTCTCTCACAAAACTAAGACCCCCATAAGAAGGGGTCGCCAAAACAGCGCGATTTTCAGCGTACTCTTTGAGCAGAAGGCTGCATTGGATACGTCTTTATCTCCACCTTAACTACAGAATACCAATATTTCTCTTCGTAAGGAGCAAAACATAACCTTCTGTCCACAGCTTGTTTACGTGTACCATTTTCTTAGAAGACGATATTCAACTGACGCAGATGTTTCCTTCGTGTTCATTTAACACGCTGTTGCCTGTTTCAATTCTTTGAACTTCTTTTATTTTCTGTAATTTCTTATCAAAAATGTTCTAAAAATGTGTGAACATCCTTTGTGTGACGTAGTGCATTTCGACCTTTTGGTTCCGATCACCCTGGGTTAATTCGCGTTGAAATGAATTTATATACATCTTTCGATATCAAAAGAATCGTTGTACCAATAGCAGTGTAACAACAATGCAGTGCTTTATAGATCTCACGAATAGTCCCCCAATTGCCACTCTGAGTTAATTAGCTTATAAGTTCTCGTCGATGGCTGCTGTTGAAAGCCTCCCGCTGCGTTGTTCGCAGGCCAGTGAGGCTCCTCCTGCTTGAAATGTCTTCGTCCACGTGTGACATTGCAGATGTCGACTCGGACATTTCCATATGTCTTTGTTTTAGACTGATACTGATCTCCGTCGCCTTATAGCCTTCCATTTCCAGAACTTGGTCAGGCAAAAGATGGATATATTTAGGAAAATATCGATCATTTTTTTTTTTTTGGTTGGAGGTTTAACGACCACCGTAAGCAACTCAATGAGCTATAAGCGGTCGCCCGTCCCTAATTTAGGGTCACTGGTTCCAGGGAAGGGAGAGAGCCAGTACCGTAAGACAAACACAACATCTATGCCTCACCGGGATTCGAACCCGGACCCCGTTCGGACGAATGATCAGAGGCCATCGCTTAGACCACTGCGCCACTGGGGCCGCTTCATCATTTGCCTTGACCAATCCAAACAAATGTTAAAAACTCTGAATTTCAACCTTGATTTGTATAAACTTTCATTAAAATATCTTGAAATTACGGGATTTATTAGCAAAAGAGCATTTACTTTAGGACAACCCTCATGTTAGAAATCACAGATTTGACTTTAGCATATACACCTGATTCGTATCGTTACGAATGCCCTAGAAAGATGAATATTGCAAGAAATTGCTAATATAAAAATTTGAAATTTAAAAAGGATACGGCTATTAAAATTGATTTACTTTACTCTTATTTGAGAATGAGTATCCTACATGACGTTGGACATTTCCTTAATCAATCGTTGGACATTTCTTTAATCAATCGTTGGACATTTCCTTAATCAATCGTGTTATATAGCTTTAAATCAGCTACGCCGTGATTTTAAAGAGGTAACTGATTAGCTAACTAAGTGACTAAGTGGCTAATTTTCTTAAGTTGCTCCGTTGCTTACACTTTATAAACATAGAGCCAAACAGCAAGAGGGAAGTATCAAGTATTCACCTAAATTTAACAGCCAGTTAAACACTTGTACTTCAAGAAATTAAGGTAATCCTTTGCCAGATTATAATCACTTTTGCTTAAAAACAGACATCAACAATTACCTTTGGGAGGGAAGGGGGGGGTTGAAGGTTTAACGACCACCGTGAGCAACTCAAAGGGCTATAAGCAGTCGCCCGTACCTAATTTAGGGTCACATGTTCCAGGGAACAGAGATGGCCAGTGCCGTAAGACATAGAACATCCATGCCTCATTTTAGAATACTGTTGTCATTTTCTAGACTCCTTATCAGTGAGTACAGTCTCCTTATTTGTACCTTTTATATACACTATTTGCATTTTTTGTATATAATTGTGTTTAATTTGTATAGCTTTTGTTTATAAGTAAATTCTGTATTACGAAAGTCTACCTGCGCATGGAATCTGGCCTCAAGACAGAAAGGAATGCTGAATCGCAAATGAGTTAGTGACGGAGATTTGCAACTTTTGGTCTAGAATATCCAGTTACATGCCATCGTACAATACATCATTTTAAAGGTCTCGTAAATAGCAGACAATCTCTTCTTAAAGTAATCGAGAGGAAGCCAAATTTCGCTAGAAGGCACCGTTTTTGAGATATTTGAGAAAATCAACCTAGGTGCTTATATCAAAACGGCAGTTCTCTAATGGCTTTTCTCACATTTAGTATCAGGTTCTCGTAATTTACGCAGATTGCAGTGAGATATCGTTACTTTTTTGGAAAACGTGATGATGTAATTAATGTTCAGCTATAGTTTGTTAAAATACATTGTTAAGTAACAATGTGTAACGTACCAGGAGATGTGACGTACCTGCCAGAAGGACGCACACGACATAAAGGCAGATAGGAATTAGAACAAATGTCCGCGTAGCTCAACTGGTAGAGCAACTTATTCCGGAATGAGGGGACCCGGGTTCGAACCCCGGCGCGGGTAAAAATGACAAATAAATTTACTTCGTTATAATGACGCCCGAACTATCCGGATGACCCGACCGTTCAAAATCTCGCATTGGTGTGATGTTATTTCCACACCGCGAGATAGGAAAAATAAGAGAATCCTTTCTCCAGCACTTCGAAAAAAAATAAATACATAAGGGGGAGATGATGTAACGTACCAGGAGATGTGACGTACATGCCAGAAGGACGCACACGACATAAAGGCAGATAGGAATTAGAACAAATGTCCGCGTAGCTCAACTGGTAGAGCAACTTATTCCGGAATGAGGGGACCCGGGTTCGAACCCCGGCGCGGATAAAAATGACGGAGAAATTTACTTCGTTATAAATGTAATTAACAATTGTTACGTCACGATCAGATTTCAACAATGTTTTTGATGATGACGCATCCTTACACATTTTCGTTACACCGAAATTTCTTTTTTGTGAATTACTTTACTACAGTTCGTCCTAGAATTATAATGGGAAGCTGTAAAGTAGAGTAAATGTATGATTAAAGAAAATGTACGCAACCCATTAACACAGTGGCGAAAATAAACACCATAGTATTTGCAGACATATTTTGCAGATGAGAAAATAATAATTTCGGACGTTTTAAACATGTAGTGTACTGAAACTGTCCCACAATTATATTTAATTTCACACAAACGCGCGAACAGTAACACGCATTACTATGCAAATTAGCCTGGCGTTAGAGCAGGATAAATAGTCGGTAAACTTAATGAGGCTGATTTGGTTTTAACAACGCCACGTGGGAAAGAGCTTTCAACGGCGAATGTAATTCACGTTCGAGAGTTGCACTATCAAGGAATGAATGTAAGTGCGATTTCAAACAAATTAAAACGATCCAAATCTACTACGTATTTATAAGGTTTGAAGTGGTAGCAAAAAATATCCAGCTCATAAACGAACTGGAAGGCATAGTTAATGTTTCGCCTCGAATGAAACGACACATCCGGAAACTCGATGTGCATGATAATCTGTCTGTACGGAATATAAGTCAACATACAAACATGAAAATGTCAAAAAGTACGGATCACAAAGTATTGCAGCAGACACCCCTCGTGAAATATGCAAGAATGTTAAACAAACCGCCTTTAACTGCACAGCACATACAATCTGGATTAAACTGGTGCAAATACCATATGCCATGGAAGGACGAATGGCTCCAAGTATTATTTAGTGATGAAAATAAATTTAATTTAAATGGCCCAGATGCTGCGAAACATTATTGGCATGATATGAAAACGGAGAAACGCCAAATATTCAGCTGACAATATGGAGGAGGTTCCGTGATGGTATGGGCCTTTTTTTGGATTTAATGAGCAAAGTAATATGTGCGTTTTCTCAAGACGTCAAAATGCTGTAACATACCAAGAACTTTTACAAGAAAGCTTGCTCCCAGCTGTTGCTGAAATAGTTGGTCCTGATTGGGATTTCCAGAAGGACAATGCGAGCATTCACAGAGCAACCTCTACGATGACCTGGCTGAGATCGAACAATGACAAATTACTGCCATGGCCAACTCGAGGCCAGGATCTCAAACCAATTGAAAATCTTTGGGGAATTTTGGTTCGAAGTGTTTACGCAAATCACCGGCAATTTTCAACCGTTAAAGTTCTGGAAACCGAAATCCCGAACTGTTGGTATAATATTAACGGTGCAATTAGGCATAATTTAATATACAGTATAGCAGAACACATATTTCAGCTCATTGCACATGGAGAAAAGTCCACTAATTATTGATTATGTTTGCCATTTAAATATTGTTCTGTTTTTTTCGTTTCCATATAATTCTGGGACTATGTTACATAGCTAGATTTCATAAAGCTAGAATACTATGTTAAGTATATGTTGTCAACAGCGCTTGACGTGTGAATGTTATGTTGCAGGTCATAATACATGATATCCAATAGAAGTATTTGTTATTTTCTGCATGCAATTGCTTTCGTTTACAAAATTATGTTTCCTTATATACACTGGAGGAAAGCGAAAAAAGAAAACCAAGATCGAATTGGCGGACGATCGTGAAATTTACATATGTTAATGGGGTCGAGTTTACGTAGGTGTAATGTTAATTTCGGGACCAACCGGTGAGCGCTTACGCCACAGCACGGCATAATATGCAAATTATCGTCGGTGGTATTTAAGGAGTACGGCGAAGTGAATGTAATCAGTCGTCTGCGTACGGACACGTGCGAAGACTCTGAAGAAGCTGCAATGGCTGGACATGGAAGACGTGTACGATTTCAGCAGTTATCGGACTTTGAGCGAGGTCTTCTAGTCGGACTCCAGCGAGGCCGGGTGGTCGTATCGTCGTATTGCGGAGCGAATTGGACGGGAAGTATCGGTAGTGGTACGATGGTGTCGTAGATGGTCCAAGGAACATTCCCACACGTGAAGACGTGGAACCAAAAGTCACAGACGGACTAATAAACGGACCGATCGACGCATAAGAAGAGCGGCGTTGTCAAGCAGAACATCCACTGCGACGTAAATCCGAGCTGCCGTTGCACCTGAGGTGACTGGGCGAACAATCCGCAGCCGTCTACTGGATGCAGGACTACGTGCACGTGTGCCTCTGGCATGTGTACCTCTGGCATGTGTACCTCTGACTAAAGCCCACCGTTAGGAGCGGCTGCAGTGGTGTCGCCAACGTCTGCACTGGAGAACGCAATGGCAATCTGTCGTGTTCAGCGATTAAAGCAGATTCTGCTTGGGAGCCTCCGATGGCCGTATGCGTGTTCGCAGACGCACAGAGAAGCGTCTCCACCCTTTTTGCATCCGCCAGCAACACACAGGGCCTGCACCTGGTCTCCTGGTGTGGGGAGCGATCAGCTATCCCTCCCGTACAGAACTAGTGTTTGTACCGGGTACGTTAAACAGCACCTCCTACATCAACAACATCATTCAGTTCGTTGTTGTGAAATTTGTAAGGTCGGTCCATCGTGGTGTTTTCCAGCAAGATAACGCACGCCCACACACAGCACATGCAACCCAACATGCACTTCAGGGTGTGAGACAACTTCCAGGGTCTGCACGTTTACCGGATGTGTCTCCCATTGAGCACGTGTGGGATTTTATGGGACAACGACTTACCCGGTCTCCACGGCCAGCCACGACCATCCCCGATTTACGCGTCCAGGTTGAGGATGCTTGGAACTCAATACCCCAAACTTACATCCAACATCTGCACGACAGACGCCATGCCAGAATTGCACAGTGTGACGCAGTTCATGGCGGTTCAACCTCGTACTAACCATGTTACATAGAAACGTTATTTTTCAGTTTACCAGCAAATACAACTGTATTTTGCCATAATGTTTTGATCACGTTATCCTCTGTATTTCGTTATTATGCCGTATAAATTTGTTGGTATCAGACGTCTCCTTCTTGGTGTTCTTTTTTCACTTTCCGCCAGTGTATATGGGACGGACCGTACTGTCGGACCAGATGCGTAGCATCATAGAACAGAAACTCGAAAGGATGATTATTTATAAGAATACATCCCAGTGCATTCACAACACGGTACCAGACAACAAGAAATAAATACCAGTGACATGAATCTCCTGTTTCAAGTGTTTCCACGTACAGGGGATGGACAACGAAACTGAAACATCTGCACAAAGAGCACCTCACGTGTAACACCCCTGTACGCGCTACCTGGTGACCAGCCTTCATCTATTTCGTAGTCGATCAACGAGAGCGGAGCGTGAAGGTTGCAATAGCGGAGCAGTAGCACAGCTGGACGTCAGAAAGTGCGATCCACACACCATAATGGGAGACGTACCCGAGTTTCATAGAGGAAAGATTGTTGGTGCGCGTCTCGTCGATGCATCTGTGTCCAAGACAGCAAGTCTTTGTGGTATATCGTGAGCCACGGTAACCAGGGTCATGTCGGCATACCGGCAAGAGAGGAGAACTACATCCAATAGGAGTAACAATCGAGTTAAGAGGAAGCTGTGTGACAGGCACACCCGGGTGCTAACACGAATGATAGCCAAAAACAAAAACATAAAACCACAGCTGTCCAACTCACCACAGAGTTGAATACGCAGTGCGATTCACCTGCTTCCATCAAAACTGTTCGTCGAGAGCTTCGCCGAGACAACAGTCACGGACGTGTTGCTATCGCCAAACCCTCTATTACGAAGTGAATTTCTACGTCATTTTTTGGTCTACGCCGGGATGCGAACCCGAGGCCGCTTATTCCGGAACAAGTCGCTCTACCAACTGAGCTACGCAGACGATTATTCTGATTCCTATCTTCCTTTATGTCGTGTGCGTCCTGCTGGCAGGTACGCACACGACATGCGTCCTGCTGGCAGGTACGTCACACCTCGTTTACCAATGTGAATGCCAAACGTCGGTTGCAATGGTGCCAGCAGCGCAAATCGTGGACTTTGGACAACGTGAAATATGTATTGTTCTGCGATGAATCGTCCTTCACTGTCTTTCCCACTACCGGGAGTGTTTACGTGTAGAGACATCCCACACAGGCTTACCACCTGGACTGTTTATTGCCCACAGTGAAGCACGGAGATGGATCGGTGATGATTTGGGCCTCAATATTGTGGAAGTCTGTCGGCCTGCTGATTACTTTTGAGGGGCACATCACTGCTAAGGACTATCGGACAATTCTGACAGACCAGATGCACCCAATGGTTCAAACATTGTACTCTGACGGTTGTGCCGTGTATCAGGATGATAACGCATCGATACACGGAGCTGAACTGGTGGAAGAGTGGTTTATTGAGCATGAAAGTGAGTTTGAGCATCTGTCATGGCCTGCACAGTCACCCAACTTGAAGATTAAGCCCCTTCTGGGATATTCTGGAGGAGCGAGTCAGGAAACGTTTTCCCCACCAGCATCACGTCGTGAACTAGCCACGTTTCTGCAAGAGGAATGGCTTCAAATCCCTCTGGACGTGTATCGTCCCTTCCCACGACGAATTGCAGTTGTATTGGCCTCCAAAAGAGGCCCTATACCGTACTAATAAATTGTTGTGTCCTAAATCCATGTGTTTCAGTTTCGCTGTCCACCCCGTGTAGAAGGGAAGTATCTTAAGCATGGGCAAATCCTACAATTTTCTAGAAAGCTGACGCTGTGTTTTTAGGCATTGTGGCCGTGCAATTAATAAAAACAATGTGTTTTAAATTTAGTGTTTGAAGTATATCTTATTTTCAGTGCTCTTTTTAAACAGCGTTCTTACATTCACAAGCAAAAATATATTCTTATTACAATGTAATTATTTGTTCAGGTCAATACAAATTCATATTAACTCTATTCATACAACAAACACGTCTACTGTATTGGCATTAAGAAAATAAATGAAATAACTCCACATAGTTTTTGTTATTTGATAAGAAAGTTGCAGGCTTGTATTGCTCAGTGGATAGGCCATTTCAGTAAGGCAAACATCCGCCAAATTGTTATCTCCCTCTTCGAATGGATAACATCCGCGTGGCCATCGGAATTTCAGAAACACACGCGATATAGTAATTACGAGAGATGCTGCTTTTTTTTTTTTTATTCTCTTTATTTCATGAGCGCAAAGCTTTCTTTGTTTTAGGTAATTGCTTCCTCTGCGATAAATCTTGAGTGACTCAGACCCTTTGACTTTTGATGGACTCTGCTTTGCCAGTCCAGGAAAAATAACGACTCCATGGAGAATAAAAGTGTCTGATATTGTACTACTACCACTTTTCTTACGACGAAGAAAAATCATGTATGTCACCCCAACTCCACTCTTTGATTTTCTTTTGAATACAAATTCAGTTAAACTTCCTTAACTAAAATAAAATTAATGAAAAAGAGCAGAATAATTTTGATGCTTATATAACTCGTATTTATGGATTGATTCGGAAATCTGGCATTTAAACAATGAGTGAGTGCAATAGCGTGTTTGTCTCGAGGAACTGTAACCGAAATCTCAAATACCATTTCCAAATATCAGTATTCTAGCAGGTTAAAAATATTCATAATTAGAAATGTAGCAGAAAGCAGCAGCAGATTTGTTTATACATCTGACTTTGATTAATCTGGTGAAACTATCGAAAACACGCTGTTTGATCAAAAGTATCCGGGAGCCATTTTTGAATATTTGATTTTCCTACATAATTACACTGCTGGCCACCCAAAATGCAACACCCAGAAGGAAGCATCCGATTGGCCTGAAATTCGCAGTATGTGTCGCTCGCGGCTACGCCTGAAGAACTGTGGCAACGTTTGGAAGCAGCCTGGACCGACATAACCCAAGCCCACATCCAAAGCCTCTTTCGTACGATGCCGCGGCGTGTAGCTGCCGTTATTGCCAGCCATGAGGGCCACGCGAACTATTGATGTTTGCGTGTGCCGCAAGTCGCACGGGCCTGTAAGCTCAATCGTTTTATCTTTGTATCTGTTGTTATGTGTCCAGTAAATCTGGCTTTGCTATCTCGTGTCTTTCTTACCCAGCAAAAACAGTATTGCTGGGCCAACAGTGGGCCATTGCTGGCAGCCAGCACTGCCAGCAATGGCCCAGCACTATGTTGCCGCTGCCGAACCGTCAATAAAATGTCCGGGCGGTCAACAGAAGGGCCAGCAGTTCAGGCCAACAGCTGGCCAACAGTTGGCACCCCATCAGTTGTCATATGCCACAACAGGGCCATCAGTGGTCCATCACAGGCAGTAGCTGCCACAAGTGGCCCTTCAGTGGCCCTGCAAGTACTTGCCAGAAATGACGGCTAGCCTAATGTGGTCCGCTAGTGGGCCGTTAGTGGCAGCCAGCAATCACGTGATGTAACTGGTAGCTTGCCGAATCTTGTCCGCCAATTTCCCACTAGTTAGCAATAATAAAAAAAAAAAAGCAAGTATAACCGCAGTTTCCTAAAGCAACAATTTTTTTCTACCCTTACGAAGCTTGTGAATTAACGCACTGCGCTGGGGAAATTTTCTCGACAGACCGGGAAAACGACGTTTACATCTGACTAGATTCGATCCTGGGCCGTTCACGTGGAAGCCGCGCTCGCTACCGACCGGACTAATTCACGACTCTCGGGTACGTGCTGGAAGCTATCTGTTTGGTATACATATTGTAATCGAATGCTTCCCTCTTTCATTTTATAATATTGCTAGGTATTTTTCATAAAAGTCAGTTTCATATAATTGATAAATTAATTTTTTCAACGTAACGATAGTTTTTTTTTACCTTAAGGGGACTTCACTCATTTTCAAGGCGTGTACATACTTAGAGTCGCTTTCCAAAGTTTTGTACTGTCCTTGCCGTCTTGAAAAGAGATTGTTGAATAAATATATATTTACCCGGGTTCATGTCACATTCTGTTACATTTTTAACGTTGTGTCTTTCCTTTCCGTTGTCCGAAGCTAAATTTGTTTTAAAGAGTAAACGATATTTTATTTTACTTCTCGTTATTTTTAGAAGCGAATTTCTCCCAGTCTTGTGTATTCAACCCATGGATGAGTACACCACATACCGTTGTTTTTTTTCCTTCAAATAATTAATAAATTTTGTACGCGTATAATTCTTTTTTTTTTTTTTTTCAACAAACGCTATTTTAATGGTTTTCCAGGATATGTGTTTCAAGGGTTTCAAATTTTTTTTTTGTTATTTATCCACTCCATTCCATGAATTGTTATTCATGGGAATGGAGTGGGTGTATTTCATGGCTGTAATCTAGTATTTCACGGCTTAATCTGATATCTTCGTCGACGTAAAATTTCATTAGGAAATTAATTCGCCTCTCCACATATGGATTTTTTCTTAACATCCACTAAAATAACACGATGGCGATAGCGTCGTCTTCAACTAACTGGTACCATGAGAGACACAGCAAGTGTTGCTTCTGCGCATGCGCAGTCCCGATGCTTCCACCTGCTGTTGGGGGTTGCATTGGTTGCCAGCTACGGGCCACTAGTGGCACTTGTTTGGAGGCCCACAATTCACGGCGTTGCTGCAGGGCCATCAATGGCTCGCCAATTGATAGCGCTGCCACCAACGGACCACTACCGGGCCGTGAGCGGCAGATTTCAGCCAGCAGTGACCCATCACTGCCAGCTGCTGGCCAGCAGTTTCCCAGCACTTGTGTTTTTGCTGGGTGGTGTTGCATTTTGGGTGGCCATCAGTGTAATTGCGTTGTTATGTAATACAGAGGTGAAGCACATGTCAAGACGATAAATCTGCAGCGACACGTTCCGTCGGTGTAGTTTAGTCGGTTACAACAAGTGGCTCCGGAGCGAGGAGGCGCGAGTTCGAACCCTATCACCGATAAATTTGTTTTCAAAGCGTTTTTTTGTTTTCGGTATTTGAGATTTTAGTTTGTTTACCTATATAAACATTTTGAGTTCATTCTTTTTAAGCGTTTTCACCTTAAAGCTATATTTTCTCACTCACTGAATGTTACTTGACAACAGTTTTGATGTCAGGTTAAATGATGTGTGCGTGTTGAACAAGGTAAGAACTATCTATATCATGTGTGCAGAGCAGTAAAAAAGCGTGGTGGGTAGATTAGTGCAGCTTGTGTGCATTTGTTGAATGAGGTATATGTTGCTGATAAAGATTACGTTGCCACTGAGATACTTGGAACCTAACGTTACAGATGTTGTTGTTGAAAGCTTTTTTTTTTTTTTTATTGAAGGTTTAACGACCACCGTGAGCAACTGAGTGGGCTATAAGCAGTCTGCCGTCCCTAATTTAGGGCCACTAACTCCAGGGAAGGGAAAGAGCCAGTGCCGTAAGACAAACACAGCATTCATGCCTGGCTTTTGAAAATTTGAAAATGAATGATCAAAAGCCAGCGCTCAGACCACTGCGCCACTGGGGTGGCATTTTGAAATATAGAGAAGCCTGATGTTGTGATTATCTCCTGAGCTGTTGAACTGAAGTGCCTTGAAGCTTCCAGAATAAAGACCTTTTTTTCGTAATTATTACAAGACTTGTTTCTTCTGGTCGTGAAGTCGCCTAATATTGCTTATTGTATAAATAAGAATTTTGTACTAGCTTTCCGGAGCATGGCATTAAGAAGCTCCAGTGTTACGAAAACGATCGACAATAATATATGTAATATTTACGTCAACAGGTAAATTAAAAACATTACAGTATCTGAATCGCAACATAGCCTTTACCAGCAAGATGAATATCTAATTCAATAAGAACACGCAAGCTACACTAATCTGCCTACCACACGATTTTTCTGCTGACTCCACATATCATATAGATCGTTCATATTTTGTCCAACATACGCACGTCATTGAACCTGACGTCAAACCTACTGCCAAATAACATTCAGTGACTGATAAAATTTAACGTTAAGGCTGCAAAGTTTAAAGAGCAGAAACTCAAAATTTGCACAGGGAAAGAAGCTAAAAATGAAAGTTAAATTAGAATATACGTCATAATCTCATATGTATGGCCCATACAGATATAAAAAGACGCACGCGGTCTTGCAACATCATAGACAAGGGTGAACAGTTGAATGGACCGTACGGCAGAGTTCAGTGACTTTCAACGAGGCACGGTCATAGGATGTCATTTTAGCAACTAGTCAGTTCATAGTCAAACATGAACAGTAGAATGGACCGTACGGCAGAGCTCAGTGACTTTCAACGAGGCACGGTAATAGGATGTCATTTTAGCAACTAGTCAGTTCATAGTTAAACATGAACAGTAGAATGGACCGTACGGCAGAGCTCAGTGACTTTCAACGTGGCACGGTTATAGGATGTCATCTTAGCAACTAGTCAGTTCATAGTCAAACATGAACAGTAGAATGGACCGTACGGCAGAGCTCAGTGACTTTCAACGTGGCACGGTTATAGGATGTCATCTTAGCAACTAGTCAGTTCATAGTCAAACATGAACAATAGAATGGACCGTACGGCAGATCTCAGTGACTTTCAACGAAGCACGGTCATAGCATTCCATCTTAGCAACCAGTCAGTTCATAGACAAGCATGAACAACAGAATGGGCCCGTACGGCAGAGTTCCGTGACTTTCAACGAGGCACGGTAATAGGATGACATCTTAGCAACAAGTCAGTTCACAGAAAAGCATAAACAGTTGGATGGAAGATACGGCAGAGCTCAGTGACTTTCCACGAGGCACGGTCATAGGATGTCATCTTAGCAACTAGTCAGTTCATAGTCAAACATGAACAGTAGAATGGTCCGTATGGCAGAGCTCAGTTACTTTGAACGAGGCACGGTCATAGGATGTCATCTTAGCAACTAGTCAGTTTATAGTCAAACATGAACAGTAGAATGGACCATACTGCAGAGCTCAGTGACTTTCAACGAAGCACGGTCATAGGATTCCATCTTAGCAACAAGTCAGTTCACAGGCAAGCTTAAAGCTTAAACTGTAGGATGGGCCATACGGCACAGCTCAGTGAATTTCAACGAAAGACGGTCATAGGATGCTATCTGAGCAACCAGTCAGTTTGTAGACAAGCATGAACAACAGAATGGGCCCGTACGGCAAAGTTCCGGGACTTTCAACAAGGCACGGTAATAGGATGACATCTTAGCAACAAGTCAGTTCACAGAAAAGCATAAACAGTTGGATGGGAGATACGGCAGGGCTCAGTGACTTTCAACGAGGTACGGTCAAAGGATACCATTTTAGCAACAAGTCAGTTCATAGACAAGTATAAACAGTAGGATGGTCCATACGGCAGAGCTCAGTGACTTTAAACGTGGCACGGTCATAGGATGTCATCTTAGCAACCAGTAAGTTCATACACAAGCATGAACAGTAGAATGAACCGTACGGCAGAGCTCAGTGACTTTCTACGCGATACGGTGATAGGATGTCATCTTAGCAACCAGTCAGTTCATAGACAAGCATGAGCAGGACAATGGACCGTACGGATGAGCTCAGTGACTTTCAACGAGGCACGGTCATAGGATACAATCTTAGCAACAAATCAGTTCATAGACAAGCATAAACAGTAGAATAAACCCGTACTGCAGAGCCCAGTGACTTTCAACGAGGCACGGTCATTGGATGCCATCTGAGCAACCAGTCAGTTCATAGGCAAGTATGAACAACAGAATGGGTCCGTACGGCAGAGTTCCGTGACTTTCAACGAGACACGGTAATAGGATGACATCTTAGCAACAAGTCAGTTCACAGAAAAGCTTAAAGAGTAGGATGAGCCATACTGCACAGCTCAGTGACTTTCAATGAGGTAGGGTCAAAGTATGCCCTTTAAGCAACAAGTCAGTTCACATACAAGCATAAACAGTAGGATGGGCATACTTCAGATCTCAGTGACTTTCAACGAGGCACGGTCACAGCATGCCATCTGAGCAACCGGGCAGTTCATTGACAAGCATAAATAATGGAATGGACCCGTGCGGCAGAGCTCAGTGACTTTCAACGTGACACGGTAATAAGGTGCCATCTGAGCAACCAGTGAGTTCATAGACAAGCATAAACAGTAGGATGGAAAATACGGCAGAGCTCAGTGACTTTCAACGAGGCACGGTAATAAGATGTCATCTTAGCAACAAGTCAGTTCATAGACAAGCATGAACAGTAAAATAGGCCATACAGGAGAGCTTAGTGACTTTCAACGTGGCACGGTCATAGGATGCCATCTTAGCAACAAGTCAGTTCATAGACAGGCATGAACAGTAGAATGGATGGTGCGGAAGAGCCCAGTGATTTTCAACGTGACACGGTAATAGGATGCCATCTTAGCAATACCTACGTTCGGAATATTCCTCCGAAGCTCCTTCTGTCCCGATCAACTTTAAGTAATGGTACTGTGAAGTGGAAGTGCCTAGGAGCAACAACAGGGTAATTGCCACCTAGTAGGACAGGTAAAGTGACAGAACGGGATGGAATGCTAAAGCGAGTAATGCGACAAAATCGCCTGTCCTGGTTTGCAACACTTACCACCGAGTTCCAAAATGTTTCTGAAAGCAACGCCTGAACCATAAATGTTCTTCAAGAGCTGAAAGCTGAAAGGAAAGGGTTTCCATTTCTAAACAGCCGCACACAAGCGTAACATCAGAAAGGTTAACACCAAACATCGGTTGTAGTGGTGTAAAGTCCCACACCAGTGGATCCTGGAGCAGTGCAAACGCATTCTCGAAATGACGAATCACGCTTCACTATCTGTCAGTCCGCCCCGGTGGTCTAAGTGCTGGCTTATGACCATTCGTTCGAGTTGTGTCCAGGTTCTAGTCCCGATAAGGCATGGCTGTTGTGTTTGTCTTACGGCGCTGTCTCTCTCTCTTTCCTGGAACCAGTGACCCTAAATTAAGGAAAGACGGCTGTTTATAGCGCAATCGAGTTGTTGTTGACGGTGGTTGTTAAACCCCCAATCAAGAAATAAAAAAGAGGATGCCAGGTGAACACTACCTTCCCAACTGTGTTGTGCCAAATATGAAGACTGTTTGCATTGTTTGTGTTGGCCTTCGAGTTCTAGTGCCCGGGAATTTTAACCCTACGGGCAATAATGACACTTTTGACAAGTTACGGTAACACTTAGGTGAAGTCCATTTCCTTTATCACCAGAACAATGCAACCGTCTACAAAGCAAGTTCCGTGAAGGAATGGTATGATAAAGTGGGTGTGGAAGAACTTGACTGGCCTGAACAGTGCCCCGATCTCAAACCCATGGAATACCTTTGGGACGAATTAAAACGCCGATTGCGAGACAGTTCAAACCGACCGGTATTTGTGACCGTCCTGACTAATGCTCTTGTAGCAGAATGTATCAAAATCTAGCGATAGGCTTTCCCAACAGTGTGGAAGCTGTGATAGCAGCAAAGGTTGAGCGAATTAGATATTAACTTCTTTCCTATTACAATGGGGTTATGTATTTGCAGGTGTCGGGATACTTTTCATTTAATAGTGTAGTTCTGTTTTGCTTTGTATGGAAAATATGATTAAATGAGAAAGAGAGACAGAAATAAGAGAGGCGCGGTATGGGGTAGAGAAAGAGACATTTATAAAGTAGAAGAAAGAGACAATATGAGACAGACCGAGGAATCTTTCGAAGAAAACGAAGCCGTAAAAGATAACGTAGGGAGAGCGGCCGAATGACACACAGAGTCAGTAGGGATTAATACGTAGAAAGAGATACAGAGATATAAGCAGAGAAGGAGACATATACTTAACAGAGATATATAAAGCGGTAGATAGTATGATGGAGAGATAGATAGGGAGGCTGTAATACACTGCCGGACAATTGCTAAGGACGGATGACAATAGCAACGATAGCAACCATAAAATGGAATGCAGGAAAATGTGGAAATCAGCATAAGTGCGGGATACAGTAAGACGTGTTGTGCGTATGCAAATTTTGGAATGCCGAACTTGTTCGTGACGTCATAGCGCTGATAAGAGATATAAAAGATTTCACGCGTATTGACCGTTGTTGTTCAAACGCAAAGTTGAATAGGAAAGAATCAATTGACGAACTTGCAAGTTTCATTATGTCTTCCCGACATCACCTAGATGATTTTACGCGTGGCCGTATTATTGGCAAGATTGAAGAAGGGCGAAAAATAACAGATGTTGCCAGGGAGTTCGACGTCAGCCACAGTGCTGTTTCAAGGCTTTGGAAATCATTTCAAACAAATGGAGAGTGTAGCAAACGTCACGGGGGAGGTCGTGTTCGCAGTACGACACCTGGAGAAGATCGGTACATAGTGCTATCAACAAAAAGACACCGGCGCAGCACAGCTAGTGAATTAGCAAATCAATTTATGGCTGCTACTGGCAAGTGGATTTCCCGAAAAACTGTCGCCAGACGTTTGCATGAAGGAGTACTATACGCCCGCCGTCCTGTTGTGTGCATCCCATTGTACAGACGTCAATGTACCGCCCGTTTGCAATGGTGCCATCAACATCCCAATTGGACTGATAACGACTGGTCTGCTGTCCTCTTCTCAAATGAGAGTAGATACAGTCTATCGTCTGATTGTCGACGACAACTGATCTGGCGTGATAGTGGTACTGCATATTGTCCAGCAAACATACAGGAAAGGGACCGATATCCGACATGTAGTGTCATGGTATGGGCTGGCATCATGATCAATGGCCGTACGTCCCTCTATGTGCTTCCAAATGGGACTATGACTGGCCAACGATACATTAATGATGTTCTGCTACCTCATGTTCGCATGTTCCGTGGTGCTGTCGGTGATAGATTTATTTTCATAGACGACAACGCAACATCTCATCGAACAGTCGCTGTCCAGGAGTGTCTTGAGAGCGAGGATATTCAACGCCTCGTATGGCCAGCACGTTCTCCAGATCTGAATCCCATTGAAAATGTGTGGGATGCTTTGGGGAGGAGTCTTGCTGGTCGCCAATGCCTTCCAATAAACAAGGACACCCTCATCCGTGCACTGACAGAGGAATGGGATAAATTACCACAACAGCTGCTTGATAATGTTGTGCAAAGCATGACACGACGTGTGGAATCTTGCATCGCCCTCCATGGTGGCCATATCCCGTATTGACATCTTACGCCGGAACGCCTGCGGACGGTAATTGCATTTTTCACGTTTACGTATTCTGCACAAAATGGCCTGTTTGTCCCTTGAACATGTTCCAAAGCCTTCTGGATTTCAGAGCACAATAAATTGTCTTTCTTGTAATGTCCTGGCATTCTGACATTATTTTATTTCACTTAGCATCCAACCACACTTACTTTTTTATGCGCTATATAGCCGTTTATGATCCGTCCTTAGCAATTGTCCAGCAGTGTAGTTAGATACAAACAGAGGCGGAGGGAAGGGTAGACTTAGAAGCAAAGATATCGAGAATCATCTAGAGAAAGTAAAGGAGGGTGTAAGAGGTAGAGACTGATGAGTAGAGGGAGAACAGAGTGACAAACCTGGGGACAGAGACCGCGGGAGAGTTACAGAAAAAGAAAGGTTGAGGGAGAGACGGACAGTGACAAAGCAGAGCTAAAGAAGGAAGGGAGAGGGAGATACAAGGAGAAACTGGGGTCGAGAGAGAGATATAAAAAGTTACAGGGATAGAAAGTGAGAAAGAGCTGCTTTTTTTTTAATTTTTGTGGCGCACTGTTTTCAGCTGTGAACTTATTTTCACTGTTTTCGGCCGTGAACTTATTTTGACGCTGAACAATATCTAACATATCTAAATTTCAGATTAGAAAAACTCGTTTCGCATGAGATTGGTGTACAAGCAAAATCCCTCTTGCAGTTTTTACTTTGCTCAGCAGTTTTACTTCTGGGTTCGATAAATGTATATACTGTGTAGACAAAAGTATTCGAACAATTAGGTAGAAGCGAAATAAGAGCACTGGTTAGCAAAAATCTATACGTAGTCGGCCCCTTTCGGCCGTTTAGACCGCAGCGACCCTTTATGCATCCTTCCCAGCAGCTTTGCGATGCCAACTGGTAGGACTGTAGAATTTTCTTCCATTTCTCCTGCAAAGCTTCTAAGAGAGCTACCGTGCAGGGTCTTACCGGCCGAGATTCGTTTGAGCGATCCAACGGACTCCACATATGTTTTATTGTATTTAGGTCGGGACTTCGTGCAGGCCAATTCAACACTTGGACGTCCTGCAGTTCAAACTAAGCCTCGACCGACCTTCCATTGCGGCAAGACGGCCGATTTAGCTGAAGCATACACGCCAAAGTACTGCCACAACGTAGGTAGAGCGTGATTGTTCAGACTGTCTTCGTACCTGGTGGCCGTTATGCCGGAGAACACCACTTCCATAGGACCAAGTCCTTCCCAGCAGATAATACGTTACACCTTTGCAGATCCCCCCCCCCCAAAAAAAAAAACTTTGACGGTAGCGCGGCTTAGCTGTAGCGATGCCATTAATTTGAATAATCTCAGAAAAGGGACAATGCAACGCGGTCATTGCTTACTCAGGTGACACACAAACTCCATGCCCATTTCAAAGCCCATCAGTTTAGCTCCGACGCCACAGTCACTACCATTGCGGCCCGAAATGGGTGCAAATGTGTATATACAACACATAGCACACCAGCGCGTTAACAACTCGTTCTAAAAATGCGTGTTGTTTACTGTATTTGCATGTGTGGAGGTGTCTGAATACTTTTTCCTAAGTAATGAATATTTTCGCGAGATAGTAAAATTTCTTCCTCACAATTGGCATGATAATGTCAGTTCTATAAGCGGCATTTAAAACATCCGTGTCGCATGCAATACATGTAATTTTTTAGATCTTTCGCCTTGTATGCTATGCGATGCCAACTGCATTTAATGATGCAAATCCTTTCTCAATAAATGGCTGATATTTAGAATTTTATTTGGACGACATGCTTAGCATTTTCAGGACATATCCAAAAATGTGCTTTATCACCAGGCAGCTCTAACTGTGATAATATCATCCATATGCTTTCTAGTTCACCAGATAACCAGTTAAGATTTCGTTTTTCAGAAATAAATCTAGATTTCAACAGAGTCCTTTAGAAAATTCTTTTTGCATCCGATTGTGGCAGTGAAGACCATAATTGCCGGCTTTTCAGGTCTTTCTAATGGACAATGTTTTTTCGCCACATATCAGAACAGGAAATTTCTCAGTATATTGGATAGATCTAACTGTAATCAATGTAATCATCTTGGTTTCTAGTCTTCCACACGCTGTATTCCCATTTAGAAAAATAACAGCCTATTTCTGTTTAACACTATACCTGTGCTGCCTAATTTGAAAAATTCTAAAATTATTTTTGTATCCGATTTTTTACTCACTACCGTGACCGATGCCTTGGGCATTATCGAGACATTTCTTATACAAAATTTTCTCCCAAGGTGGAGTAAAATACAGTCATTTGCAAAGTTTAAGACCACTTGTCAATTTATTTAATTTTCAAAGAAACAACTAATTATTAGTCAGAGATATTTGAAAAAATGACACCACAGATGAATACTTACACTCTTTAGAACACAAAAAGACCGAAATCAGTACTTTGTGTGGCCATCTTTGTTTCTTATAACGGACAGAATACGATGTGGCATACTGTCAATGAGGGATTTGCAGGAGTCACTTGAAATGTTTTTGCCCCACACGTATTTTATCGCGTCAGTCAAATCTTGGGAACTTGATAGCTGTTTTTCTGCTTCCTTGTCTTTTAAAATGGTCCACAAATTTTCGATGGGTAAGGTCGGGATTATTACCAGGCCAGTCAAGCATAGTTATGTTTTTTCCTCTGCAGGTAGTCCTTTACTGTCTTTGATCTGTGGCGTGAAGCACCATCATGCATAAAGATTGTGCATCTATGTACTTGCATATGAATTAACAGCTTCTCACGTAACATTTCCACATAAAAAGGACCAGACCAGTCATGATAGTCCCTGTCGGCAAAAAGAAAAATGAAACAGTTCCGGATGCTGACATAGCACCCCATATCATCTGATTAGGCTGATGTCTCAAGGTGCTAACAGTGTATTTTTCATCAAAGCATTTTGTTCTTAGAACACGTGCTTCACGTGACTCAAATTGACGCATAGTTGGTTCATCGGAAAAAGAACTTGGCTCCAATTTTCAGCAGATCACGATTGATGACGTTTCGTAAACTGGAGGGCCGCCCCGGTGGCGCAGTAGTCTAAGGCGCTGGCCTCTGATCATTCGTCCGTAAGGGGTCGGGGTTCGAATCCCGGTGAGGCATGGATGTTGTGTTTGTCTTACGGCACTGGCTCTCTCCCTTCCCTGGAACCAGTGACCCTAAATTATGGACGGGCTACTGCTTATAGCCCATTGAGTTGCTCACGGTGGTCGTTAAACCTCCAATCAAAAAAAACAAAAAAACAAAAAAACAACAACTGGAGTCTCTTCTTATTCATGACGGAGGTTACTCTAGGTTTATGTGTAGCTTTATAGGACTTTAATCCAGACTCTTCATTAAGACGTCGAGAAACAGTGCTAATACTAATATCAGACCCTTTTGAATGTAGAAAGGCCTTGCGTTTCTTGCACGAACTCCTCGGAGAACACATAACTATTCGCCTTATGGTATTGTCATCACGTGGGGTTGCCTTCCTTGGACGTCCACTTCCCTTTGTGTCGCTAAATTCTCCTGTATCTCCATATTTCCTGATCGTAGTATGAATAGCAGTTACGCACACCTTCATATTTCTACTTATGTCGCGTTTGGAGTATCCCGCATGAGAGAAAGTCTCTATTTGTGGCCTCTGAGTACCACTTTATGACGCTTTTTTTGGCCCATTTTTCGCTATATATTCCAAATTCTATCAACAGCTGCGCTGTAGGATGATGCAAAACCGAAGTTGAGTAATGCAGACAGTAGCTGACGCAATCAACAGAAATCTCCTAATACCAACAGATAGGCTTAAGTTTTTGCAAATGGCTGTAATATTAGTTTTCAGGAAAGGCATTAACGGCATACCACAAGACATTATCTGAAGTTCCCATGTCTTGCTGGGTTTGCGGCTGTTTTTCAATATAAGTGCTCATTACAACAGATAATTCGGCTGTGCCCATTTCGATGAGTTAAACTGACATTAAAAATCATATTAATTTTATATTTTACAATTTACTTAACAACAGTGTAAAGACATTTCCTTGCTAACGGTTAAAAGGTTAGCCCTTTTTTCCGCATGTTTTCTTTGATTTGGGGTTTAACGACCATCATGAGAAAATATAAGAACTATAGGCTGTCTGCTGTCCTAATTGTTTTTTTTTTTTAATTTTTTGTTTGATTTAAGGTTTAACGTACCACCATGAAAGAATCTAAGGCCTATAAGTGGCCTTACGCCCAATAATTTTGTTTGTTTGATTTTAAGTTAAAAGACCACCATGAGAAATTCCAAAGACTACAGACGATCTCCCGTCCTAATGCTTTTTGGTTGTTTGTTTGATTTGAGGTTTAACGAGTACCATGAGAAAATCTAAGGACTATAGGCGGTCTTCGCCACCTAAATTGTTTTTGATTGATTCTTTGATTAGATATTTAACGACCATCATGAAAAAATCTAAGGACTATAGACGGTCTTCCGTCCTAAATTGTTTGTGATTGTTTGTTTGATTTGAGGTTTAAAGACCTCCATGAGAAGATCCAAAGACTGCAGGCGATCTCCCGTCCTAATGCTTTTTGAATGTTTGTTTGATTTGAGGTTTAACGACCACCATGAGGAAATCTGAGAATTACAGGTGGTCTTCGCGACCTAAATTGTTTTTGATTGTTTCTTTGATTCGAGATTTAACGACCACCATGAGAAAATCTATGGACTACAGGCGGTCTTTCGTCTTAAATTCTTTTGGTTGTTTGATTTGAGGTTTAACGACCACCATGAGGAAATCTAAGGACTATAGGCGGTCTTCCGCCTATTTTTTGTTTATTTCTTTGTTTGATTTGAGGTTTAACAATCACCATGGGAAAATCTAAGGGTTATAAGCAGTCGCCCATCCCTAATTTAGGGCCACTGATCTCAGAGAAGGAAAAGAGCCGCCAGTGCCACAAGAGAAATACAATATTCATGCCTCGCTGGTTCTCATCTAGGACAAATGATCAGAAGCCAGCCTTAAAATACTAAGCAACCTGGACGGCTCTGTAATTTGAGTCCCGCTAACTCATAGGGTAGGCACCATTCGAAAGGCTAACCAACCTTGCTTCATTCAGCCGAGATCATCTAAGACAACTGATCTGCAGCCCGCATCTTAGACCACACGGCCATCCGAGTGTCCATTTAGCTCGTGTTACGTCATAATCTTCTGTTCTTATCGTTGACACGAACAAAATATTTAACACAACTAAGTTCTAGTTAGACTGTAAAAAACTGTTGACCGCGTTACCGTAAAAAGCGGTAACTTCGTTGAAAGTCACTGAGCTCTGCCGTATTTCCCGTCCTACTGTTCATGCTTGTCTATGAACTGAGATGTGCTTTAGCTCGTAACTGCTCGCCAACATTCTTGTCTTAAGGTAATTCCACCTAAAATCTCTGCCTTATGTTTCCAATGGTAAAATTTGTTTACATATTTTCTTCACAATTAATGTGTTCCCAAGTATAAAAATTTGCACATCGATAAAACTAACTTTAAGTTATAGCATGGGATACTTAATACTTGCTAAATAATAACCATAATTACACTGGCGGAAAGTGAAAAAAGAACACCAAGAAGGAGACGTCTGATACCAACGAAATTTATACAGCATAATAACGGAATACAGAGGATAACGTGATCAAAACATTATGGCAAAATACAGCTGTATTTGCTGGTAAACTGAAAAATAACATTTCCATGTAACATGGTTAGTACGAGGTTGAACCGCCATGAACTGCGTCACACTGTGCAATTCTGGCATGGAGTCTGTCGTACAGATGTTGGATGTAAGTTTGGGGTATTGAGTTCCAAGCATCCTCAACCTGGACGCGTAAATCGGGGATGGTCGTGGCTGGCCGTGGAGACCGGATAAGTCGTTGTCCCATAAAATCTCACACGTGCTCAATTGGGGAAGACTGTGGTGAACGTGCAGGCCATGGAAGTTGTCTCACGACCACCTGGCCTCGCGGAGTCCGACTAGACGACCTCGCTAAAAGTCCGATAACTGCTGAAATTATACACGTCTTCCATGTCCAGGCATTGCAGCTTCTTCAGGGTCTTCGCACGTGTCCGTACGCCGACGACTGATTACATTTACTTCGCCGTACTCCTTAAATACTACCGGCGATAATTTGTTTATTGTGCCGTGCTGTGGCGTAAGCGCTCACCGGTTGGTCCCGAAATTAACATCACACCTACGTAAACCGACCCCATTAACATATGTAAATTTCATGACCGTCCGCCAATTCTTTCTTGGTGTTCTTTTTTCACTTTCCGCCAGTGTATTCTAAAAATCAATCATTTTTCTTTGAGTAATGTTCAGACCTGTCAATAGATGGCGCGACCTGTACATTGATGACGTTCGCAGACAGACATGTTGAATTGCTTAATTATGGCTTTGTTTCAGCAAGTACTAAGGTGGATCCACTTAAAATCTTTGCCTTGTATTTCAAATCGCCAAACTTTTGTAGCCGTTTTCTTAATAACTAATGCGTTCCTAGGGACGAAAATTCGAAAAACGATAAAAATAACTTCATATTATAGCCTAGCATACTTAATATTTTCTAAAACCTAACCATAATTAAAAAAAGTCAATAACTTTTCCTTTGGTGGTGTTGAGACCAGAAAATAGATGGCGCGACCTTTATACCGATGACGTCAGTAGACAAACAAATGTTGGATTGCTTAATTATCGTTATGTTTCAACAAGTGTTACGTATCCCACGCTATAACGTTAAGTCAGTTTTATGAATGTGCAATTTTCATCCCTGGGAATACAATAATTGCGAAGAAAATATGTAAAGAAATTTTACCATTGGAAACATAAGGCAGCGGTTGTAGGTGGAATCACCTTAATGAACTTTTCATGGAAAATGCAGTATATTTCAGAGAGAATGGGGTGTCTCGAAGTGTGCATTTTCAGTTTTGTTCTAAAAGGGCGCGCCTGCAAAGGTGAATGTGCATCTTAAAAAAAGTAGAAAAAGGAAGAAAAAAGAAGTTCTACAGACTTAGAGTTTGCCCGAACGTCCAGATGTAGATACAGTACATGAAGTTCTGAAACCGAACTCAATTTTTTTGTGTGTGTGAGAGGCAACCAGGAATGAGGCCGGAGGCTTACAAAATATCTGACTGACAGAAGTGGGATTGTGGTTACACACAAGGCGGGGTGGTAGGTATCACACAAACTACAGGGTTATTAAAAATGATTTATCCCATTTCAAATTACTAAATTTTCGAAGTTTGCAAATACAGAGTGAGTAATGATACATAAACGAAAATAAAAACTACCCGAGTATTTTCTCTCATCTTATAAGTGCTATGTGTGACTTCAGTTACACTAGCAGCGTCGAGACGATATGTTTAGCATAATTAGCGTCGAGACGATATGTTTAGCATAATTAGCGTCGAGACGATATGTTTAGCATAATTATGGTTATGTTTTAGCAAGTACGATAGTCTATTTCCTCCCGTACTCGCTCCGCCATGTCCTTTGTCACAGACTCCACCGAAGAAACTGTGCGTTTTTTGAGCTCATCCAGCTTTACAGGTAACGGTAGTACTTACACAATACCCTCAAGGTACCGTCAAAGTCGCACGGCATAAGATTCAGTTACCTAAACTCACGCTGCAGTGTGACCAGAACCGTAGCTACCGGGAGGGTGGTTGCCCTCCAAAAATGATCATTCCAGGGGCGTAAATTCATGCTCTGGGAGATGAAAAAATATTGAAATTGTAACTTTAAAAAATAAGTTACACCGTTCAGTATTTTCTTTTTAAAGAATTTGGTTAGTCTCATACAGTATTATTCAGTTATCTAGGGTGCAGAGTAACATACACCAAGAAATGTAAACATCTCATATCCGTGAAGGGAATTTTCCAAAACAATGAGAGGAGGCGCAGGAAATAATATGTCTAATCTACATGACCTTTCCGAACATGTCGTTGGGATGAAGAACAAATTAATCTTCTGTGCTCTGTCGCAGAAAGTTCTCTAAGCGTTTAACCTAGAACGGGATTTTTCCAAGCGCTACCCCTAAAGCTTCTTCCTATTGTAACGTTCAATACACGATACTCGTTCGTTCAGCCCTAGTTTGTTTTTCATTCTGCACGTCTGTAGAGTTTTGTATTGTCGGGGTTCACATGATATTTACGTTTTACTTGGTATTTACAACCTGTGGTTCTTGGGTATTTACCTAGTTTTTACATTTTTAATAAAATTATGTCAAAAACCTGAAATATGGTTTTTGAACCACCATGATTCTTTCCTATAACGGCGGTGTGTGTGAGAGAAAGTAAAAACTACGTATTATTTCTCGAAGGGGCGTAATTTTGAACTCGAATGGGCGTATTTTCAAGTCCCGCCCTCCCAGATAAGTAAAACTTGCTACGGTTCTGACTGTGAATACTGATTCACCCATCGAGAACTGCAGCACACCAAAAAACTTTCTGCTGGACGATTATTACCATTTTATCACAAAGCCACAGCAACAGTGGAGCCCTCTTGCAGTGACCTATTAAAACTCGGAGATTTCCTCTTTCATTTTGTGTATGCTCAGGTTATTACGCGTTTGACTAGTATAGAATTGAACTCTTAAATTCTTTTGAAATCAGGTGAATCATTTTGAATAACTCTGTATGTTCTCTATGTTCCATAATTACTGTTTTTAGCGATAGTAATATGTTTGATGAACATTTTTACATCGATAAACAGCATGAAGCTTTCGGTTCTCTCACCTCCTGTGAAAGAAACATTTTATGCTTTAATTTATTGTTTAATATTTGAAATTTAAACCTGAAACTGAAGAAAAAGAATGATGTCTAATAAAAATACTAAAACATAATTACCTCGTAGGATGATTAAAATATCAAATTTTCATGTAATCTAATTAAAAGAGAAAAAATAAAAGCAGCACATTTTCCACAAAGGAAAGAGGAAAATGTTCTGTAACGCTCACATGAGTTAGATGCGTAGGTTTGGTGGACTCTGGCTTCATGGATGGCAGATGAGATGAGAATTGTTGGACTAATACCGACCGACTCCTTGTCACCGATCGAGCCAGACGTGCAAACTTACTAAGTCCAACTGTGAAGGTGAGAAAGAAAAGTAGAATTTAAACAATTGTTACAGCACTCAGCATGATAGGAATACATGGTTTGCACATACAGATCAACTCAAATTTCATTTCACATTGTGAGAAATATAAACAACAAGTTAGTAAAATCATGCAATGCATTGATTATTTTATAATACGCTTTCCAACGTACCAGAAATCATTACTCAAGTTATTACTCAAGTTATGAGGATAATGGCTGTGGAATTAATCTCGCTCCTGTGCCCTGACCTTTGATTGCATTTCGATGAAATTCAACAGAACTGCTTCAGTATACCTCCGCAATGACATGATAAAGTTTTGCCGCAATAGAAGCATTTTTACGTAAGTTATGATGCATAAGGGCTATGGAATAGATCCCGCTCCTGTGTCCTAAACTTTGACACCATTTCGCCCATTTTCAATAGGATTTGTCCCCAGGCAAGCCCCTACAGCATAATAACATCGAAGCATTTTTACGTAAGTTATGACGCATAATGGTGATGGAAGTAAATCCGCTCCTATGTTCTGACCTTTGACCCCATTTTGCCCATTTTCAACAGGGTTTGTTCCCAGGTGGTCCCCTACCAGATGCTAAAATTGAATCGAAATCGAACCTTTTTTACGTTAATTATGTCGCATAAGAGCAGTGGAATGGATCCCGATCCTATGTCCTGACCTTTGACCCCATTCACTTCACTTTCAATAGGGTTCCTTCCCAGGTGTTCCCCTTCCACGTACTAAAATTTCATCAAAACCGAACGATTTTTACGCGAGTTATCGTGCGGACGGTCATACGCACACAACGCGTGACGTAATGAGGCAAATGGGAATCGCGACCATCTGCTCGCAAGAGTGTGACGTCATTAAACTTTAATAGAATCCACACACAACGCGTGACGTAATGAGACAGATGGCGTGCCCGCGCGCCAACATATCAATCGCGAGATTCTGACGTCATAAGATTTCTAAGCATGGATAAACATCAATGGGACGACACCATGACACTAAAAACGTGTTTTTTTTGTTTTTTTTATTGGAGGTTTAACGACCACCGTGAGCAACTCAATGGGCTACAAGCAGTCGCCCGTCCCTAATTTAGGGTCACTGGTTCCAGGGAAGGGAGAGAGCCAGTGCCATAAGACAAACACAACATCCATGCCTCGCAGGTATTCGAACCCGGACCCCGTTCAGACGAATGATCAGAGGCCATCGCTTAGACCACTGCGCCACCGGGGCGGCTAAAAACGTGTTCACTCGGGGTGGTTATTTAACGCACTAAACAAATTTTCCTAAAGTCGAAATCAAGCTAAATCGATTTCTAGTGCCAGAAAACGGTAGGTTAACGACTTTCATCAAAATCCTTAGAGCCGTTTTCAAAATAAGATTTACATACATACAAGAATTACTCCTTTAAGGTGGATGTCAAGTAAGTTTGCTTCCTATACTTCCAATGGAAAAACGTCTGTCCACATTTTCTTCACAATTAATGCGTTCCCAAGGATGAAAATTTGAACATCGATTAAAATAGCTTCATTTTATAACTTGGAATACTTAAAATTTTCTGAAACATAACCATAATTATGAAATCCAACATTTGTTTATCGACTGACGTCATCAAAGTGCAGGTCGCGCCGTCTTTTTTCTGGTTCCAACACTACCAAAGGAAAGGTTATTGATTTTTTATATATTTATGGTTATGTTTTAGGAAATATTAAGTATTCCAAGTAATAATATGAAGTTATTTTATTCGATGTTCAAATTTTCATCCTTCGAAACATAATAATTGTGAAGTAAATGTGTACAAGTTTTTCCATTGAAAGTATAGTATGCAAAATTACTTGACGTCCACCTTAATACGTAGTATGGGATAAGGGAGATGGAATGGATCCCGATCCTATGTCCTGAACTTTCACCCCATTTCGTCCATTTTCAACAGGGTTCGTGCAAAGGTGGTCCCCTACCACATACTAAAATTTCATCGAAATCGAACCATTTTTACGCGAGTTATTGTACCGATAGACGGACGGCATATACGCTTCTTCAACCTACGGTTGAAACGCGTAAATTAGCAAAAACAAAGCACCAAGAGCTTTCCCCAAATCACCCAAATTTTTACATAGCTGTTCAACAAGATCAGATTTGCACACCGTGCACATTTGCGAATTAAAATCAACGATAAGCAGTACCATGCGTTTTAATGAGCACTCAAAATTGGTACAACGATTCAAATTACTGTTATTTATCAATCCACAGAATTTTTAAGGCCGAAAAAAATTGCCATTGCCTTGCTTACTGTTCAACATATAACTTTAAAATCAGAAAACTTGAAAATGACATCGCCTTGGAGCAGGAATCGAACCAGCACCTACCGATTTCCGTTCGAACGTGATATCCGTTACACCACTCAGTACAACGAAGTTGATCCATGATGTAGTTATTCCACGTGTTTGCGAACAATATTTTTTTTCACAACCTCCACGTTTGAAATACTGGTGATTTAAAAAACTCTACGAGGAAGCAGAATTTGCTTCAATAAAAGGATGACTTCGCACAACTCGTCAAATGAAATGAGAAAACTCACCGTCTATGTACGATATTTAATAAACACGAAAGATATCTACAGTTAAAATAACCCACTAGTACTTTCGGGGTAACATTTACCTCATCATCAGGTGGAACAGAGGCAATGTAGTGCTCCTTTATATATTAGTGCAACAATGCATTATGGGTATAAGTCAAACGTCGCATGGGTCGTAACCGTTGCCATTATAACAGTGTGAAGAGTATAATTTCACAAGTTATTAGTTTAGCACATCAAAACAAGGATGCGTTATAAATACAAAGTTATGATCAATTTACATGTTCTTGGAATTTGTAAATATATTACTATAATTTAAAGTTCAGGTTTGTAATACGTTCTTTTCTAAATTATTGATATGTCCACAGGCAAGTAGTCATTGCAGCATTTATCCCCTAAAGCGTTGATGTACATACTCTCAACAAAATGCAGTGAATGTATATATGCTGGAGTGTCCAGTAATCTGATGTTTTCCCAGTCTGGTTGTAGAATGCCGTTTACCACATTCCTTGATAAAGCTGTGTTATTGCTGTTGGTTCGGATGTCGTATTTGTGTTCCTGGACACGGATACCCAAACTTCTTCTTGTCGAGCCCACGTAGTTGCTAACATGTTCTCCTGTTGAGGAGTCCAGCAGTGGAATGTTATACACTCCCCATTTGTTCATAATATCTGTTTTTGCTCGATCCTTTTTAACTGATGATAGGAGGTTCTTCGAGCTGGTGCCAAATTGTATATTGTGTTTTGAACAGATACGAGATAGTGTGTTAGTGATATGGGGGTGCTAGTCCAATGCTCCTACGAATCGTTTATTAGGCTTTGTGTCTGGCTTCAGATTAATAGTTCGTTCACTTGATATTCTAGTGTATACTGTATTAATCATCATCCTGGGGTATCCATGTTGATCCGCTAATTTAAAAATGAACTGTATCTCAGACTGGAAATGATTATCATTTGAAGAATATGTGAAGGCTCTTCTAAAAAGGAAATTGATAGCAGGAAATTTTTGTGGAGTTGGGTGTGAAGAGTTAAACGGGATAAGGCTGTTACAATCAGTAGGCTTTCGACAGACACAACAGGACAGTGAGTTAGTATTTGAATCACGAAATAAATGAAAATCCAAAAAAGGCAGAGAGAAATTAGGTTCAAGTTCCATCGTGAGCCCGATAGAATGAAATACTGACGATAGTGCGTCGGCGAATTGTTTTAAATCATCCTTTTAGTGAGGCCAGAACACAAGGATGTCGTCGACGTACCTAAGGTATAAACTGGGAACTAAAGGGAATTCATTGAGAACTTTGTTCTCGATGTATTGTAGCAGGATTTCTGCTAGAACTGCGGAAAGTGGGGTTCCCATGGAGGAACCCTCGGTTTGTAAGTAGATTCTGTCAAGAAATTTGAAATACGAACGCCGTTTGACTAAACGAAGTGCGTTTATAATAGCTGAGATTTCAGTGGTGGTAACATTGATTTCAGCAGGCCAAACTTGCTGAAATCAATGTTCCCACCACTGTATCTCATATCTGTTCAAAACACAATATACAATTTGGCACCCGCTCGAAGAACCTCCTATCATCAGTTAAAAAGGATCGAGCAAAAACAGATATTATAAACAAATGGGGAGTGTATTACATTCCACTGCTGGACCCCTCAACAGGAGAACATGTTAGCAACTACGTAGGCTCGACAAGAAGAAGTTTGGGTATCCGTGTCCAGGAACACAAATACGACATCTGAACCAACAGCAATAACACAGCTTTATCAACGAATGTGGTAAACGGCATTCTACAACCAGACTGGGGAAACATCAGATTACTGGACACTCCAGCATATATATACATTCGCTGTATTTTGTTGAGAGTATGTACATCGAAGCTTTAGGGGATAAATGCTGCAATGACTACTTGCCTGTGGACATATCAAGAATTTGGAAAGAACGTATTACAAACCTGAAATTTAAATTATAGTAATATTTTTACAAATTCAAAGAACATATAAATTGATCATAACTTTGTATTTATAACGCATCCTTGTTTTGATATGCTAAACTAACAAAGTGTGAAATTATACTCTTCACACTTTTATAATGGCAACGGTCACGACCCATGTGACGTTTGACTTATACCCATAATGCATTGTTGCACTAATATATAAAGGAGCACTACATTGCCTCTGTTCCACCTGATGATGAGGTAAATGTTACCCCGAAAGTATTAGTGGGGTATTTTAACTGTAAATATCTTTCGTAATAAATATCGTTCATAGAATTTGCTTCAACTAGCAAAAATCGGGGGAATGTTATGATTCTTTTACACTCAGATATTTGGGTCTTCGTCGGCCTGGTTGATGCAATGTATAGCATGTTCAAACGGATTTCGGAGGATCCGTGCTCGACATCAGCTCCAGGGCGATGCAACTTTCAAGATAAATGATGTTGAAGTTACATGTTGCACAATAAGCAAAGCAATGGCTATTCTGTTTGCCGCCTTAAAGATTCTGTAGTTGTTCCATGTGTTTCAGAGATGGGAATGGGTCAAGGGTCACCGGGTCGACAATTTCTTGCGGGTCAAGGCGTTCCTGGCCCGATTTCGACCCGAATTTATTTCCATTTCATTATTAAATAGAAAAAGAAATACTTCAATGAACCCTTCAAAGATCTGTGAAATAATACTTCAGAGCTGCAGAGTATGATCCAGGAATTTGCTGAGAAGGGTAAAGAAATGGGATTAAAAATTAACTTTCAGAAGACAGAACTGATGTACAATGTTTTACAAGGAATGAATGATATGGGAAAAACTGGAGATAACCAATTCCTACATTTACCTCGGGCAGCAGATATCAAGCGAGGGTCACATTTATGAAGAAATTAATTGCCATATGAAACTTGGTTGAAAAGTTTTGAAAGAAACAACACAATTTTCAAGAGCAATATACTATTGTGTATTAAAAGGAAAGTGATAATCCATGCATCCTTCCAGTGCTTACGTACGCAGCAGAGACGTGGACCTTAACCCTTTAACGACCATAACGCACAAAACGCCCGTACATACAAACGACTATAGCTGCCCGAAACACCTCTGTAGAGTGAGTCATATTTCCCACCCTTACGTGTTCTTTAAATTCGCAAGACCTATGAGGGATTAGCAGGAGTCACAGTCAGTCACAATTATTGTTACTAAACAAAGAAGTGAAACAACAGACGGTTTCAGGCGTTATGGTATTTAGAGTGATACTAGATTTTTGAGTCATGGTCGTTAAAGGGTTAAGTAAAAGGGCATACAAAGACTGCAGACAACTGAAAGAGATATGGAGAGATGTACGCTTGGTGTAACCAAGAAGGATAAAAAGAGGAACTCCTGGATATGGAAAATAACAAGTGTCGAAGATATCACGATCAGAGTAAAATCCCTGAAATGGCAATGGGCTGGACATATTGCCAGGAAAGCGGACCACCAATGAACAATCGAAATTTTAGGCAGGATTCGAAGGGACAAAACAGACACAGAAGAAAACCACGTGGGAGATATGTGGTTGAAGGAGACAGGCCCGAAACAGTCCGTTGTGGAAGGGGAGACCTTCATCCAGAAGTGGATTAATAATGACTGATAATTATTGTGATGATGATATATTCGAGTTTATAGACCATAGCAGATTTGTCCGTGTCTGGCCCGGATCGGGTCCAATTATGGGACAGCCGGGTCAAGGTCGGGTCCGGGTCCAAAATGTTTGACTCGTTTCCAACTCTGATGTGTTTGCAAAGATTTTATCTTCCACAATCTCCATATGATAAATCTAGAGAATTGTACGAGAAATGTACCCAATTTATCATCAGTTTCGGTGTGAATGGCTGTGTGTATGAAAACGTTACTAATCAAAATCTTTTTTCTCTTTTCAGTTTTGTCCAAGATCAGGGAGAAACTTACTGTCTTGGAGTAACCAGCCTCAAAAGACACCACTGAAGTGTAATGAATATCTTTTACCAAATTCCGGTGTTTTAGACTGATTGCGTCAATATGTTTCAGTGGATTTCTTTCTTCCGAAACCGATATTGAAAATTTTACACTTACTGTGAATGTTCTTTTCCGTGGAGGAAACTTGAAGGTAATAAGTCAGACAAACCAAAAAATTTGCAAAATTGATTTCACAGTGCTTCTCTGTCATAGGAACTTGGTTTGTAACAGTATTTCGACATACATTATATTGACAAAATTCACCGGATACCCCTTCATAAACAAACGAACGGATCCGCTGCGTTGTTAAGATGCGCGGTACAGCTGCAAACGGCATAAAAATAAGCCTGCAGCTGACCGGGATCATGGCGCACTGTGAGGCTGAGTGAAAATGTCGCGGCGGGAGAGAACTGACTTTAAGAAAAGAAATATTGTTGGGTATTATATTAGTGGGTTGTCCATAAGAGAAACCGAGAGGCGTTTAAACATATCCAAGTCAACTGTTTTGGATGTACTGAATTAGTGGAAGACACATGGTGTGCGTGAAACAGTAAAATGTACCGGTAGACCGAAGAAAATCAGTGATAGAGGACGTTGAATCCCCAGGAGAGTCGTAACAGCTAATAGACGGAGTACTGCACAAGACCTCAGTGTACAGGTGAGTAAAAATGCTGGAACCTCGGTATGTACACATACTATTCGTAGAAAACTTCATTCCATGGGTTATCGTGGTCGTGCGGCTACTCATAAGCCTTTCATATCCACTCGGAATGCTACTCGTCGTTTAGCATGGTGTAAAGAACATTTATCGTGGACCGTAGATCAATGTAAACGGGTTCTATGGACTGATGAATCCAGATACACGATCCAACTGTCCGATGGCTGTGTGTGTGTATGGCGGCAGCCGGGGGAACACTATTTATCACAGTGTATTGTTCCTACGGTCAAGTTTGGAGCTGGCAGTGCACTCGTGTGGGGGTATTTTTCGTGGTATGGTCCCGGCCAATTTGTTATCGCGGACAAAACTGTTAACCAGCACGTCGACCTCGATATTCTGGACAATTATGCTCAACTCTGTGGCCTTGTTGGTACAAAAATGATAATGCACCGAGCCATAAAGCAAGGTTTCAAAATCGCTTTATTCTAATTTATCATAAGAAAACATAAGAGGGAGACGTACAGTATTGGGCATCTCACTGGGAAATAATACAAAACTGTTAAAAACATGATGGTATATACACTGCAATGACAATGGGGATGAATAACAAATGCTGCAAGCAAAGCTTATTGAATAAAAAATTGCAGAAGTGACAAAGAGAAACACATCGTGTCACATGACATTGGCTGGGCATGATTTACAGGATAACACAGGCGAAACAATAGTACACAATTAGAAAAAGAACAGCACAAACACCGCCGTGAAGGTAAAACATTACATACATGAGATAAAAACACAGCGTGCACAATTGTGCAAGTTATTTAACGAGGGCACCAAAGCAACATAATACAGGCGGGGTGAAAGTAAGTAATGTACACGAGTAAGCATGAAAACACACTGAGATGGCATTAGCATTCACAATTCAACGGTAGTGTGGATTGCACGAGTCGTAGAGTGGAGGAGGGCCACCAGGGTGCCACGGAACTCAGCAAAGGAGGTGTAGAATGTCCTAGGGTTCTGATAGGTGTAGCAGTCCAGAATCAATCGCAAACCATGGAGCGGCCGGCGCCCAGGTAGCATAGAAGGTGGCTTCTCGACGACTGGAAGAAGCCGACTGGTACTCCAGGCGGAGTCGAGAAAGCAATCGATCTTGAAAATGGCACAAAAGTGCTGCGTTGGCCTGGTGTAAAGAGACCGGCGAGGAAATGCTGCGGAGTTGTTGAAGGTATACGTAAATAACGTGTTTAACCAGCACGAAAAGATAGGCACATACTGAAGGAAGAGTTGTTGGTGGATGAGCCCGCAGAAGAAGATGTCTGTAGGCAGTGAACGGAAGATCTTGAGAACAAGAGCGACTGGCAATCCGGAAAGCCTGGTGGAGGAGAGGCATCAGGATGGGACAGTAAAGGTAGACGTGAGAAACGTCTGCCTCCTGTGCGCAGAAGGAGCAGAGAGGGGAGGAGAGAAGAGACATGCGAAAGAGAAAATACGGAACAGGGAGGCGATTATGCAAAAAGAGCCAGTGGGTATTAATTTCAAGAGGGGCAGATAAGGGTGAGCGGGCAGCGGCCCAGACAAGAGGAAGAGAAGCAGGGGGAACCTCCAGAATAGAAAGCGGTGAAGGGGTGGCAAGGTGCACTAGAAAACGATAAAGAGATTTAGAGGAGAGAGAGGAGAGAGGAAGAACCGAGTTTGTGAGTCGGAGGAAAAACGGCAGCGGAAGAGGGGCAGAAAAGACAGAGACGAGACCGGTGGGGGAGACAAGATCAGGGAAAAGCGAAAGAAGTGCAGTTAGCAGAGAGTCATAGACCAAATGGGCGGATGGGGACGAGAGAATAGCAGGGGGAGGCCAGAGAGAGGGCGCCAGGATAGATCCGAGTTAGTGAGGTCTTGTACAGTTACTACACCTGCTCGGAGCCAAGAGGGGAATGAAAAACAGGGGAGATGGGGGGGATGAACAAGGGAGTTGAAGAAGAGGGGTTCAGAAAGAAGCTCTAGAGTTGAAGATGGAGGGGAGCGAATGAGGGGGAGAGAGCGAAGGTGAATGAGGGCTTCAGAATATGCAGGTGGGAGTTTGGAGGGGGGAAAGGACAGCAATCCATGAGAACTAAAGAAAGAAAGGAAAAATGTGGGTTACGCAAGGAGGCAAGAACGTCACGTACCTGAACTGCGGAAGCCACTGGAGCCGTGAAAAGGTGAATGAAGTTGATCACTCGGCTTGCTTTGTAGCACAGCGGGACATCAGGTAGGCCAGCACCACCATAGGAGGGAGGAGCACAGAGCTTGTGGACGTTAATCCAGTGATGACCCGCCCACATTACTCGAGTAAGGCAGCGTGTAACCTCCTGGAGACAGAAAAGCGGGGTCGTAGATGCAATCCAAGAATGCTTGCAGATGGACAGAAGGTATGTCCTGGTGAGATTTGCACGCTGGTAGTAGGACGTACAGAACTGCGCACGACACCAGAATGCAGCTGTGCGGAGGAGGCGAGGATGGAGTTCCGAGCGAGTTGCACTGGATGTAGCTTGTGGTGCGCCTAAGTGCACACCCAGGAAGCGTTGGGTAGTGGATGACCATGTGGCCCCCCATGGAGCATCCAAGCGATTGGACCACGACCCGCACCACAATCCAGTGCTCTTAGACGTATTCAGTTCAGCTGCAGAACATGAAGCATATGCGGAGAACAAACGACGAAGCAGTTGGAACTGTGAGTCGCTACGAATGCAGACGGTGATGTCATCTGCATAAGCAGAGTAAATGACTGAGTGATGCCGTGAGCTGGCAACTGGTGGTGGAAGTTGTGCTAAAAGAGATGTTTGCAGAGAGCGTAGAAAAGGCTCGACGGCAATCGCAAACAGTTGACCAGAAAGCGGGCAGCCCTGACGAACTCCCCGCTTGAAGGGAACATGTGCTGTGAGAAAAGATGCCGTCTTGACATGGAAAACGGCGTCCCGATAGAGGGAGAGAAGAACGGAGACAAATTGTGGAGGAAAGCCAAAGTGTAGCAGGGTTTGTGTTAAATAGGCGTGTGAGATATTATCGAAAGCGGAACGGAGGTCTAAGGAAAGGAGAGCAAGAGGTTCAGAATGAGTCTTGGCAAAATGAATGAGATCGCGAAGAAGTTGAACATTGGAGGAAAGAGAACGGCCAGGAACAGTATAGGTTTGAGAGTCAGCAAGGATGTGAGGGAGGATAGAGTTTAGTCGACGGGAAAGAAGCTTAGTATAGAGTTTATAATCTTGATTGAGAAGAGAAATGGGGCGCCAATTTCCCAAGTCAAGAGGGTCACCCTTCTTGGGAAATAGGACCACATGTGCGTCCGTGAAACACCTCGGGAGGGGGAGCAGTTAAATGCAGCAGAAAAAGCGGAGAGGAGAAAAGGCAACAAAAGAGGCAAGAACGCACGGTAAAAAGGAAAAGAGAGGCCGTCCGGACCCGGAGCGGCATGGGGGTTAAGGGAAGAGAAGGTGTCGGACACCTCCGTGGATGTGGGTGCAAGAGACAGGGTGGGAGCAAGATGAGACGGAACTTGAGGTAGGTTATTGAGAAGATGGGGGAGAGCAGAGGGAGAAGGGGGAGGAGTTTCACCGAACTTGGTGGTATAGAACTGACGAACGTGAGAGCAAATCGCTGCCGAATCGGATGTGATTTCGCCAGAGGAGGCGAAGATGACGAAGCGAGGTAGAAGACTTAAGTGCAGATTCCATTGATGTTAGAAAATCATAGGTGCATTCCTCCGGATTGAGATGTTTAATGCGCAGACGTAAAAGTGCTTGCTGCGCAAGAGGTTTCAGCAAAGCCTGGAGCTCCGCCTGATATGCTGGAAAAAGCGGATCTGATAACCCAATCAGTGTGAGCATCTGCCTGGCGTGATCGAGGCGCATCTGACTAGAAGTCTTCATGGTGAAGGAAAGTTGCTTGATATGTAAGAGGAGCTGATGCTTGACACGAAGCCAATACGTCAAGGTACAGGGTGCGGAATGCAACCCTGCGCGACGAGCAGCGAGAAAAGAACACACAGAGGCACAAAATTCAGGATCAGTGAGGAGATTGGAGTCAAATGTCCACGGACGAACAGTCCGAGGGAGTGACGCCGCAACAAACACTGTGAGGGTGACCGTGCAGTGGTCTGAGGAAGCAGTAGGTTGATGTTGCAACTCGGTAATAGACGCAAGAAGCGGTGTGGAAACGTAAACCCGATCCAAGCGTGCAGTTGATGGAAGCTGACTCCCAGACGAGCGCCACGTGTGTGAGGTCTCTTGTGGATGAAGGCGCCTATAAGCATCGGTGAAGGAGAAATCAGCAACAAGGTCATGGAGTAGTGCGACGAGATCCGTCCGACGCTCTCGTGACGAAGGAGAGCGATCCAGAGCCGGGTCAAGGGTGCAATTGAAGTCTCCACCCAAGAGCACACGATCCGAAGGTGAGACTTTCGAGAGAGCTTTACGGAGTTTGGTGAACAAGATGGATAAATGAATAGAGGTGCATGGAATATACACATTAAAGATGTGAAATCGAGCTCCGCCAACTGTGAAGGAGACTTGCTGGAGTAAATCTCGGCATAAGTTCTGCACTGAGAGTGCAGTGAGGGTGGATCGGAAATGTTGATGTATTCCGATAGCAAGTCCACCATGAGATGAGTAGCGGAAAGCATGATGGAACACATAATCGCTAGCACGCCAGCGAGTAAACAGAGTGGAGGAATGGCAGTTTGTTTCTTGTAGTAGTAACAGATCGGCCCAGAGGGGCGAGAGGTCTTCCATAACAAGAGCATTCGCTAGGGGCTAGCGAACCCTCTGCGATTAAGGGTCGTGACCTTGAATGGACTGGTCAGTCGTTGGTTGGAGGAGTCGCGGAGCAACTTTCAGGAGTTGTTGTAATCGGTTTACGCAGCCAAGGGTCCATGAGTGGTGCAGGGGGTCATGAACAAACCCACGAAGGTACTTAGCAATGCATCCGGCTTGCAGGAGCAGCGCGGGAAGAATGTCTTCGCGCTCTCGGAGGTAGTCATACGTCGACTCCAGGTTCGTGGTGTGGGTGCAAAACTGATAGTAATCTCCAAGATTGAGAGGTTCTGAAGGAGCACCACATTTGGAGAGAACACTTGAAAAGACCTCAAACGAAGGCGGAGACCCATCATCATCAGTGTCCCTTTCAATTTCTGTTGGCGCAGGAGAGGGAGAGATATCTCCTGAAGATTTGGTAGTACGGAACGGTTGCCCATCCGCAGAGGAAGATTTCTTCTTCTTCCTCTTACGTCGGGTACCTGTACGAGTGCCAGAAATTCGTTTTCCAGGGAGCGACGATGCTCGGGAAGCTGACGCAGAGTCAGAGGAGTTATCGGCACCGCCGTCACACTCGGAGACACCAACAGTGAAGACTGGTGGGAAACCAGCGGCGAAGTCTCCCGATGCTGCCACGGGATGAGGAGTAATAGGTGAGGTGAGCACTGGAAATTGAAGGTGGGAGGTGAGATCAACATCAAAAGACGCTCGTGGACGAGAGGCTGTAGATATACTTTTTGTGTAACTCGGCCCTGGGGCAGTTGGCACATTTGAAGACGGTGCAGGTCGAGAGCGAGATGTAGCAGGAGGCTGCTTAGAGGCGGTAGGCACTGTAGAAGCCGTGGGAGCTGGATACTGGTTGTTGGGGCATCGAGCACGCTGATGCCCAAGTTCTTTGCAATTAGCACAGTGTTCTGAAGTTAGCATGTCAATTCTGTAGGAGAGCTGCCCACATCGGACGTTTAGGATCCGTGGGAACTTACGGAGATGCTCCTCTGATGGAAAGATGAGCCGAACACTCCGGCGAAAACTACGAACATTCTTATTTGCAGGATCCTTGGGCGCAGCTGAATGTGTGATAACAGGACCAACAATCTTACCACACTTACTAAGTGCAGTACATATCATCGCATCCGAGATTTCGGGGGGCACCGGATGCAAGGAGACCTGAACAGGGCGCCTGGAAATCGGTTCAGCTTCCAGGTGGTGGTCTCCCAGGTCAAGACCAAAGTTTAGAAGCGTGTCTGCATGCTCTTTGGATGTGAAATAAACAATCACCGTCCGCGGCCGGCGGGTGAGGTGAGTAATGGCTCCGGCTGGAAGAAAAGCAAGGAGCGTATCACAATAGACTTTCAGCGGTGTATTCGGAAGAGCATCTAGGCACACTCCCAACTCGCGGGTGGAGTGAAGTTCCTGCGCAGCGGGTGAGAAGTGCGGAACGTCCAATTGAAGTGAGTCACCATGTATCTGGACATGGGCATCTGCAAGGGGAAGGCGAGTCGATTGCGTCGGTAGGGACGCACCTGAGGTAACGCTAGAATAAGAGCGGGAAGGCAATCCTCCATTGGAAGGCAGAGGTGCAGCGCTGGATGAAGGAGCTGACACAACGCTGGGCAAGGCTACCGAGGACAGAGAAGCAACGCCCTCAGAGATATCCATTACGTCATCGGTAGCATCAGGAACGAACGTCATAGCCTCACCACCAGGAGGGGTGGTGGAGTCAGATAGTTGAAGCGTAGAAGAAGAAGAGCAATAGGCATCAGGAGGAGGACGATATTCCCTATCATCAAGGACGGACGCTGATTGGTTTGCTCCGTCAGAGATAAGGATCGACGTAGTAGGAGAAGCTGTGACGAGAGCGGGAATTCTGCTCTTATCAGCAGTCGCCATCGCCGATGGCGAGGCCTAACTTAGTAAAAACGACCAACTGGTCGAGAAAATAAAGTGCTGATAGCTAATTGAAAATAGTACTCACCGACTCGGGAGATGTCTTAAATGAAAGATACAACCTTCGTCTTGAAGGCACGCACAAAAGTTAAACGACAGAGCACACAAAACACACTCAGTAGACGGCGAAACACGGAGCTCAAAACAGACACGACTTACGTCCCATAAAGCAAGGACTGTTACGGCGTGGTTTGACGATAATTCCGTATCGTGTGTGGACTGGCCAGCACAGAACCCTGATCTTAATCCCATAGAGAACCCATGGGATGAAGTAGAGCGCCGCATAAGAAGTCTGGAACCAAGGCCTACTACTAAACAACAGTTAGCGCCAGCATGATGTACTGAATGGAAGTGCATACCTACCGCTGTGTTCCAAAACCTTGTCGAAAGCATGTCTTGAAGGGTCAGTGCATGCATTAAGGCCAAAGGTCGACCGACATCGTACTAATGTATGTCAATAAATGATATGTTGTGTTTCTCTTCTAGGTGTCCGGTGACTTTTGTCAATATAGTGTATCTTGGGGACCTTTAGAAAACAAACTTATATGAAGACTATACGAACTTCCAGAGTTTCCTCATAAATATGTTTTCTCAAAAGATCGTCCATTTCATGTGCCATGTCGTGTGGGATAAAAAAAGTGCTACGCGTCTGCAGATACGTGCTTTTGGTCTGAACGTGTCTTGAAGAAATTTCCTGCAGGCATCCGTCGCATTTCTCTACCTGTTAGTGCTCTGTTTCTCAAAGTTACTTTTAACTGTTACCACGTGGTCATCTCCTCAGAAACCTTACACTGTCCTGAAGCTAAAATCGAATCCACCTCTCCCGTTTTTCTTCCCGCATGGTACAGTTGCACCAGGCATTTAGATTATTGAATTTCCAATTGACTATAGCTTAGGAATCTGAACAAATATCTGATTGGCGCAAGTGAAAGCGTGTTATGTCCCCTTGTAGGCACGAGAGTTCTGATCTAGGAACGCATATTTTCATATTACGTTTCGGCATGGAAGGGGCAGCTAAAAACGTTTTTCACTCCAATTTGAAATAAACGGGAGAGAAGCATCTTAATAGAAGCATGTTGGCCCCATCAATATTTTTTCCGCTCCGTTTTTCTATCTCCGATATTTAAAGTGAGGCGGAAGTCTTTGTTTTTCCTCTTCATTCGAGCATTACGTTTGTGAATGGCGAAAACTTTTTCCATAGTTCTGGACCGTCGCGAAGATGACCAATATTTTTTTCAATAATTTTGCTGACAGAGTAAATGAACTTTACTTTTTGACTCTAAAATTCACGAATGAATTATCATTTGGGTTGGAGGTTTAACGACCACCATGCGCAACGCAATTGGCTAAAAGCAGTCGCCCGTCTCTAATTTAGGGTCACTGGTTCCAGGGAAGGGGAGAACAGGTGCCGTAACACAAACACAATATCCATGCCTCATCGGGATTCGAACCCGGACCCATGTCGAACGAATGCTCAGACGTCATCGCTTAAACCACCGCGCCACCGCGGCGACAAAAGTTTTCTGTCTTTTATTCTTTTCCCGAAAAACGTCTTCCCGTTTAGAGTAGATTTGTACTTTTTACGATTTCAAGAATTCTGGGAAAAAATTAATTCATGAAGAGGATCTTGTACGAGTTTCACGATTTTAATGATGAATGAATCAAACTACTCCTTTCTTGAAACAACACGCATTACTTCTTGCCAGCATTGTTGAAAAGGAATTTTAAAATTCGTTAGTGTTAAAAATATACCTCTGACAAATCTGAGACTTTTTAAAGATGCAGCTGCTATTGTAACCTATCTTGCCAGATTGGAAATCTTTTTCCCCTACTAAAAGAAAGAAAAATAATGTTAATCCCCTTTTTGCATTTCTAATCATAATTCATCGTATTTTGGCCACCTTAGTAGGCCTAACAACACCCGTTAAGGGCACGATATCAAGGCCACCTGAGCTCCCCTCGTCAACGCCAGGATATCAAGGGCAACTGAGTGAGCCTAACCATATCAGTGTTGATATCAGTAGGGCTTGGGCGATAATTTCATAACGCCACAATCACTGGCCAGGATTTCTTATACGCTGATTCTGACTTCCCAGTGCACAAACACAAAGAGTCAACCAATAATGTATCACTGTTCTAAAATTAAAATCCCAACCACTCCATATCTGCAAATAATCTTTATTTAGGGAAAATCTAATGTATTTTGAATCCTTATAACGGCCGCTAGTCTTTGTACAATACTCGTCACTAGATTTTTGATAATTTCCGCCCATACGATATATAAGTCACCGGACACTCCTTCAAATGCAAACGAACGGATCCGCTGCATTGTTAAAATGCTTGGTAGAGTTGCAAACGGTATAAAAACAAGACTGCAGCTGACCGCGCATATCGCACTGTGAGGTTGAGTGAAAAGGTCGCGGCGGGAGAGAACGGACTTTGAGAAACGAAAGATTGTTGGACGTTATATTAGTGGGTTGTCCATAAGAGAAACCGAGAGGCGTTTAAACATACCCAAGTCAACTATTTGGATGTACTGAATAAGGGGAAGACACATGGCGTGCCTCAAGCAGCAAAACGTACCGGCAGACCAAAGAAAACCAGTGATAAAGGACGTCGAAGCCTCAGGACAGTCGTTGCAGCTAATCGACGGAGTACTGCACAAGACCTCAGTGTACAGGTGAGTAAAATTGCTGGAATCTCAGTATGTACACGTACCATTCGCAGAGAACTTCATTGCATGGGTTACCGTGGTCGTGCGGCTGCTCATAAGCTTTTCATCTCCAGTCGGAATGCTACTCGTCGTTTAGCATGGAGTAAAGAACATTTATCGTGGACCGTAGAACAATGGAAACGGGGTCTATGGACTGATGAATCAAGATACACGATCCATCAGTCTGATGGCCATGTGTGGGTATGGCGGCAGCCGGGGGAACGCTATTTACCACAGTGTACTGTTTCTACGCTCAAGTTTAGCGCTGGCAGTGTACTCGTATCGGGGTGTTTTTCGTGGTATGGTCCCGGCCCATTGGTTATCGTGGACAAACCTGTTAATAACACGTTTACCTCGATATTCTGGACAATTATGTCCTACCAATTCTGTAACAATATTATGGAACGGAGTGTTGTTGGTACCAGCTGGATAATGCACCGATCCATAAAGCAAGGACTGTTACGGCGCGTAATTCCGTATCGTGTGTGGACTGGCCAGCACACAGCCCTGAGCTTAATCCCATAAAGGACCTACGGGATGAATTAGAGCGCCGCATAAGAAGTTTGGAACCAAGGCCAACTACTAAGCAACAGTTAGCGGCAGCATTATGTACTGAATGAAAGCTCATACCTATCGCTGTGTTCCAAAACCTTGTCGAAAGCATATCTCGAAGGGTCAGTGCATGTATTAAGGCCAAAGGTGGACCGAGACCGTACTAATGTATGTCAATAAATGCTATGTTGTGTTTCTCTTCTATTTAGGTGTCCGGTGACTTTTGTCAATATAGTGTATACTCCACCACTGGTCTTTCAAAGCAGTGATTAGTTGATCTATGTTTGCTTGGAGATCACTACTTCCACATACCTGACGACCTAATTTGTGCTAGAGATTATCTATGTGGTTCAGGTCAGGATTCTGAGCTGGTCAGTCTCACTTTCCGTCGCCCGTGTCCTCAAACCAATTCACAACACTTCGAGCAACACTGTAACACTGCTACTGCGAGTAATATAACGTGAAGCTTCTTCCTGCTGATAGAGGTATGTCTTTCCCGAAAGCACTGCCACAACGTTGGCAATGCATTATTGTGTATGGCATTTAAATAGAGCTTAGGATTCATGGCTTTGTTCAAAACGATAAATCGAGCCAAGCCGAATACACCATCACCAATAGACCCAAGCCATATCATCACATTGCCTCTATCAAACTTTATGTCGGGACGATTTTGTTCGGAAAGTACCTTTCTCTCCGTATCCCCTACATTCAGGAAGGACCAACAGACTGGTAGACTGTGTCCCGTGAATCATCAGAATGAAGTACAGTTTTGCGTTTATCTACAGTCCAAGATTGACATTCCTTACACTATGCTAATCGGCGGGTGACAGTCAAAATGATTAGCGACTTGTGGAGGTCTCCTTGACTTGGTAGCCCATGCCAGCAATGACATGGATTACCAGTCGTTCAGCGTCCTGTGCACTGTTCTGGTGCTGACATGAGTACCAATAGTCTCACATAGGGTTTGATAATGGTAACATATGTCCTACAGCGTCCTGTGCACTGGACTGGTGCTAACATATGTCCTACAGCGTCCTGTGCACTGGACTGGTGCTAACATAAGTCCTAATAATCTCGCATAGGGTTTGACAGGAGTAACCGATATTATGGAGCATCGCAAGCATTGTACTGATGCTGACATCAGTCCAATACTATCACATAGGATTCTACACTGGAAATTCATGTCGCACAGCGTCCTGTACACTGTATGGGTGCTGACATCAGTCTCTATAGTCACACATAGCATTTGACAGTGGTAACCTTTGTCGTACAGTGCCATGTGCACTGTGCTGGTGCTCACATCAGTCTCTATAGTCACACATAGGATTTGATAGCGGTAACCCATGTCGTGAAGCGCCCTGTGCACTGTTTTGCTCATCACATCAGTCCAAACAGTCTCACAGGTTTGACATCGGTGACCAATGTTATGAAGCATCCTATGTACTGTACTGGTGCTGATATCAGTCCCAGTAGTTTCACATAGGATTTGAAAGTTGTAACCCATGTCGTGCAGCGTCCTGTGCACTGTATTAGTTCTCACATTTGTCCAATAGTCTCACACAGTGTTTGCAGTTGTAACCAATGTTATGGAACATCCTATGCACTGTAGTGGCGCTGACATCAGTCCCAATAATCTCACATACGGTTGAACAAAGGCAACAAATGTTGTGGAGCATCCTATGCGCTGTACTGGTACTCATATGAGTCCCAATAGTCTCACATAGGATTTGACAGTAGTAACTGTTGTCGTGCAGCGCCCTGTGTACTGTACTTGTGCTCACATCAGTCTCTATAGTCACACATAGGATTTGACAGCGGTAACCCATGTCGTGCAGCATCCTGTGCACTGTACTGGTCCTGACATCAGTCCAAACAGTCTCACAGAGAGTTTTGACAGTGGTAACCGATATTATGGATTCCCCTATTTAATGTACTGGTGCGCTGACATCAGTTCCAATAGTTTCACATACGGTTTGACAGTGGTAACATTTGTCGTGCACTATACTGGTGCTCACATTAGTCGAATAATCTCACATAGGAATTGACAGTGGTAACCGATGTTATGGAGCATTTTATACACAGTACTGTTTCTGGTATCAGTCCCAATTGTTTGAATAGAGTTTTATTGATTGAGAGCAGTATTTACTTGCATTCTGAGCGGACCGTCCTTGGCACAGCTCTTCTGTGACGTTCTGTTAGCTTAGGAGCATTACCAGATCGTTTCTTGGCAGATTGAGCGCTATTCGATTTTCATTTTCATATCACATAACCAACTGTCGATCTTGGGATTTTCAGTGCTGCTAAAATACCACGTATGGACTGAGCGCTTGTGGCACCTTCTAATCAATCCGCTTCGAAAATCAGTTAACCCTGTCGATCAAAGCATTTTGCATCCACACTCTTACGAATGCTTCATCGTAGCCCTACGAGAACATTTATAGTTGGTTTCTGTGACGGGGTGCTCGCGGAGGACCTAATTCATTATCAGTAGAGGGGTGTCCGAATATTAATAATAGGGTAATGTATAACGCAACGATTTTTTAACTGGGCTACGATTCCTGTTTAGCCTACGCGGTGCCCTTTGTGTGAGAGAAAAGAAAGACATGCCGTATATTTACCTAGTTAAATCCTCGCAGACACAAATTAAGTATAGGCATTAAGTGCTGTTAACTACTTATAACCTGGAATTTATTTCTTCAGCTGTCCTAATTGTTACCTGTTTTCGGTCGCTTAGTGTTCGACCAACATAAAGTGGTCTGCGGCGTAATTTCGAAATAATAGTTAACGTTATAGCAATCTATAACAAGTGGGATAGCTTTCCATTTCAGTTCGAAATAAAGGGTGTACCATTACGCAACTGTCGATGGATTAAGGAGATGTGTAAAGAGGAAGCAGTCTCCCACAACCATTAATGAGATACAGCAGCAACTGACTTTTCTACTCATGCAGTTACATATGATGATGATGATGACGACGGTGCTTTGGTTACCGAGGAGAAAATGGAAGCAGATATCAATGAGTTTGACCCTGAAGATCCATACCCTGCGGAGTGGAAAAGAGCACTGCGTTTATCAAGAGTTCATGAGGCAAATACTGATCTTAAATTAAAGCAATTGCTTTAGATGTAACTGAATATCCCTTTGAATTTATTACATAAATGATAATGGCAGTGGAGTACATAACTGCACTATTAAATTCAAACTAATATTTACTTTAACCCCCGGCACTTTTCTTAGTATTTTAATATTGTTCTGAACATTAATCTAATATTATTAAATTTTTGGCATCTGCAATTAAAAATGGATTGTTGAAATGCTGTATCAAGTAACTTCAAATCTGTGCATAACTTTTCTGCTTGCTGTTCAATATATTATTAAACTGCTGGGAAGTACAATGAATTCGACACAAAATATCCTAATGTGAAATCTTATAGTCAGGAATTTCCACGGAAATTCCAACGGTGCGGGATTCTCAAAAGCTTGGTTTCTTTCATTTCACGGATCCACTCACACTGCGCTACTTTAAAATTGCTCTAACAGGAAGGTAAGGGCCAAATGAACCAAAAAATACCAGAGACAGAGTGTGAGGTGGATGATGTTGGATTTCATTTCCAAGACAGAATATCAGTTTGACAGGTACAAGACAAGATTACTGCCCCGGTGGAGCTGTGGTATAATGTTGGCTTCTGACCATTCGTCCGAGATGGGTCTGAGTTTGAATCCCGGTGAGGCTTGGATGTTATGTGAGCTTCTTATGGAACTAGCTCTCTCACGTCCCTTCAACCAGTGGTCCTAAATTAGGGACGGGCGAATGCTTATAGCCCACTGGTGTGCTAACGGTGGTCGTTAAGATGGACGTAATGTGAAAATGCACCGCTATACTTGCAATGGTGAATATTGAGTTACATCAGTTCACATACAAGAAATGCGTCCTGACTCGTGAACATTGGCACAGGGATGAAAAAGACACTGAACTACAGTCAGTGGCTTGCAAATTTGAGAAAACAATTATACGGAATATTTTAAAATTAAATATCCGCGTGTGGGAGTAGTGTTGCATATCGTTAATAGGTGGCGCTCTAGGCTCTACGTACGTCAAGTACTGGAAACGGGGCACTTCCTTACCTTTATTCTTGAATTTTAAGTTTTCATACAAACAATGATAACTGAGCGGTTTTGGACTTTTACTCAGGATGTCAGTAATTATTTAAATCACCTACGTTACAGTTTATTGGCTTTTCTATCCACAAACTTATGTAAATCAGATGCTGACAAACTTTTTCAGAAATCGCCATCTGATAAGGAAAAGACCTCACAAAATTCACTCAAAAAACCAAGACTCCCGCAAGAAGGGGTCGCCAAAACAGCGCGATTTTAAGCGCCATCTCCTAAGTCCCCCCCCCCCCCCCAAAGCCCAGAAAGATGACAGCAAATTTTCGGTCGTAATGAGCAGGTCTTTTGAATTATTTCTAATGCCTATAGAATTAATCAAATTTATTCATAGTCAACGGAACTGGTTAGGAAAAAATCAAACGGATTTCTATACTTCCACCAGAAGCTAGAAAAATATGTTACAAAAATTAATAAATGACGCACAAAAAGTTTCTCACAGCAGAGGAAATATCGGAGACAGATTTTAAAATCGAACAGTTAAAAGAAGAAATATAAAAGGAAACATTATATTAATCTACACCTTCTAGCGGAAGTATTTTGTATAACAAGGAAGTTGAAAATAGGCAAACACTAATCTTCATGGAAAAAGCTATGCTAAAAAATAAGAACTTTTCAAATACTTCACCCGGAAGCAGAGATAGCGAGAAAAACGTATTGACCTTTATGCCCCCTAGCGGGAAATTTGTACATTATTTAAAGAGATAATGCCCCACATCTCTATCGTAGAGAATGGCATACAGTAAAAAAGAAATTTATCAATATGATTTTTAGAAGCGGAGATACAGCTGCAAACAGAAGTACACAAACACCACCTAGCGACAGAACTATGAAGAACAAAAGTCCTCAAATACAAACGTAAAATGTTCCACAAGGTTGATTGCATCCAGTGTTGAAATAAGTTTTTTAAATCGCACATGTAATAGAAGAGATATTAAGAAAAACAGAATGAAATTAGTGCCACCTAGTGGGCAAAATTGTGTATTATTTTGGAAAGAAAATATATACAAAGAGTTTTTATAGATAGTGGTATCTGACTGAAAAATAACTTTTTATATCGGGTTTTTAGTCCCGCATATATTGCTGTGAACGGAAACGTGAGCTTACGCTCTCTAGTGGAAAACTTGTGCGTTAAAGGTTTTTAAAATTGTATGAGAAACATTTCACAGCGGAAACATTCTCCAAGAAAGAATTTTTTAAAATGGAACCTTACAAGCAGAGATATCGCCAAAAATGAGATATACTCCCCCCCCTCCGTGTCGTAAAAACTATGCATTATTTAAAAAAAAAGATATTTTAAAAAGATTTTCCAAGCTAAGCGGTATCGGTGCACGAAAGAAATTTTCAATCGAGTTTGCGGAGGCTTAGATTTTGCTGCAAATACATTAGAAGCAATTCTTAGGCATCCTGGTGGCCAAACCATTTGTTTTTATCAAAAATTAGAAATTATAATGCAAACATTTCCCATCAGGAGTTGTACCGATGAAGGAATTTTTTTTAAATCGGAGTTTTAGAAGCAGTGATATCGGGATAAACGCAGTTTACCTTTACGTCCCCTAGCGGAAGATACATAAATTACATGAACATTTTCGAAACTACATGAAAAACATTTCGCACCAAAAAATGCTCTCGAACAAACAAAGAATTTTTCAAATATGATTCTTACAAGCAGAGATATCGACAAAATTATGATATATGTACACTGTATATATATCATAATTTGTCGATATCTCTGCCTGCTAACGAGGACTATGCGCTATTCCAAAAGTGTTTTCCAAGGTGAGCGATATTGGTCCGCGAAAGAATATTTTCTATCAAGTTTTCGAAAGCTTAGATTTTTCTGCAAATTCATCAGAAGCAGAAATAAACACTTACGTCCTCTTGTGGCCAAATCATTCCTTATCAAAAATCAGAAACTATATGCAAAACATTTCCCATGAGGTGCTGTTTCCAGTGTAGGGAAAACATTTTCAAGTCTGAGTTTTAGAAGCTGAGACATCGGGGAAAATGCAATTTACCTTTACTCCCCCTAGCGGAAAATCTACGCATCACTTGAAAAAGGAACTGTACCCAAAACAGTTTTCGTTATAAGTGGTATCGAAAGGAAGAAATATTGTTTTGAAAAGGATATTTAGAAGCAAATATATACAATAAAATGCATTTTTAATTCGATATCATCTGCGTTTAAGCCCTCTAGCAGCGAAGTTGTGCATTAGAAAAAAAAACATAACGCAAGGTTCTTGATTCTCACATATTAAGCTTCCCAGGCAGGAGAGGAAATTTTCAAATAGGACTAATAGTTGCAGAGATAGGGTGTCCACTGACGTGGACGGACGTACAATCCGATAACATAAGTAGGGACTTTTTTTTTTTTTTTTATAAAAGAGATGCTAAAAATGGACAGAGCGCCCTGGTACTTTTTGTACATATCCTACGCATCTTTCGCATGACAAGGTTTTTGTGGAATAAAATGAGTGATTCGAAAAAGTATACATCTATCTCTGTACAACACATAGTATTTATTCCGGTCACTTACTGTCCTCAGTTCAAAACATACCAAGTGGAATTAAATCATAACAACAAACAATAACGTTTACTAATTCCTGACATTGAGCGACACATAGGTAGGTAGATAAATGGATTGTTATTGTCGTAAAACCAATGAAAGAAGATACGTGAGTCATGAAAGCAAATATTTACTAAACTATGGCGGCAATAGCAGTAAGAATTTCGACCGTTCAGTTTTTCAAGAACAATATTTATTATTATTACTAATATTATACTTCATATTATTTAGATGAACGTAAGTAACAACTCTGACACCGATGAAATGTGATGTAGTAACAGCAACGTACCTGCGCATGAACAAGCTGAACAAGCTAAAATCTGCCCTCCAGGTAGAAAGAAAAGCTAAATCGTAGGTGTGTAACGTACCAGGAGATGTGACGTACCTGCCAGAAGGACGCAGACGACATGAAGGCAGATAGGAATCGGAACAAAACGTCCGCCTAGCTCAATTGGTAGAGCGACTTATTCCGGAATGAGGGGACCCGGGTTCGAATCCTGGCGCGGATAAAAATGACGGAGAAATTTACTTCGTTGTAGGTGTGTAAGGGATTGGTAACTTTTGGTCCAGGATATCTACCAAGTTAAACCCCATCGCGTTATACATAATTTTAAAGCTCTCGTCAATAACAGTTAACCGTCTCCCCTTGGAGGAAATGAGAGGAAAGCGAATTTGGCTACGGCGCACCCTTGTCATAGCATCAAAAATACATTTTTGTAATGTCTTTTAATACGTTTATCATCAGATTCTTGCAATTTACGCAGACTGGAATGAGATATTTTCACATTTATGTAAAATGTGATGAACTAATTTTCGGCGGTAGTTTAGCAAAATATATTGTTGAGTAACAATGAAATTACCTTATTACCACGCCCCCGGTTGTAGCGGAATACTTATTTCATCATCTAAATGGATAAACAGTGAGGTTGCGTCCCCCAAAATTTAAGGAACCCAATCTCAATGTTTACAGACCTCGCGTTGTGTTTCATGTAGGTTGGTTACGAGGTATTCGTAAAAACAACCATATGCCGCAAATTATGACTTAGAAAAAATATACACAGCCTAGAAATGTTCACAACATCAGGTTAAGAAATTAAGATGTTTATTTTAAAGAAAAGTACGTTAAATCAAGTAGCTACAGCCTTTAGGTGGAGGCCAAATAAAGTTACGTTAAATTAAAATGATAAAATTAGCCATGTTCACTGGTTCATTGCTGCGTAAGACTGTTACACCACTGAGCTTGAATTAAAAAAAAATCCTTCAATCTATCTAACAGAAGGCATAGCGACCGTGCATATTCATATATACATATAACATTGGAACTGGAAGTGGGGGGGGGAACATCATCTTGCCTTACGTCTGGTGAGCTGTTGATTTTTCGGATCTCTCGGTTGACAGGGTAGATCTCTCCTGGTACTTCTAACTAACCACGAACTTTGATCCAATGCCTTGAACTGCCTACCATCAACTCTGTAGATCCTATATCTATGGTTGCCTATGACTACCTTATAAAGTTACATTATACACTAAAGAACCATTGAATTAGAGATACCTGTCTAGTAACGCGTAGCACCACCTTTCGCATTGATGACGGCGGCGATTCGTCTCGGAATGGACTCGACAAGACACCAGAAGCGTTGGGAAACCATACGGATCCATGACCCCTGAACAAGCTCCCACAGTTCACGAAGCTTTGATGGAGAGGGGTCAGAGCCTCGAACATCTCTCTCGATGGCATCTCAGATGTGCTCGATGGGATTGAGGTCAGGTGACCTAGCTGGCCGAGGAAGCGAGGTCACGTCAGTGGAGTGTTCATCCAACCATTAGGATACAATTCGGGAGCTGCATTTCCTTGTTGCAGGATGAGGTCCCCAGTGGGATGTTGAAGACGCACAAACGGGAGCAAATGGTCGTTCAGGATATCCCGGTAACGTTGACCTGGGAGGGACAATGTCACACGTACCAGGGATCCCATTTCAGTCTACGTAAACAGTGTCCAGACGAGAATGCCACCTCCAGCTTGAATAGTACCCTGCTGGCAAGAAGGATCAATTGCTTCATGTGGTTTGCGCCGTACTCTTATCCTGCCATCCGCTTGTACCAACGTGAATCTCGACTCATCAGTCCAGGCAACATTTTTCCACATGTCTAGGGTCCAGTGGCGATGTTCTCGCGCCCATGCTAATCTATGCACCCTAGGATGTGCGGTCAGCAGCGGTACCCTCGCGGTACGATGGCTTCTGTATCCCATAGCGGGGAGATAGTTCTAGATAGTGTGGCTGCTTACACGTTTTTGTGCACCAGCGTTAAATTGCCGAGTGATTTGTTGCACTTTGGCCTGTCTATCCGCTGTTACAATGAGAGCTAGCCGACGATTACCCCGCTCATTCACACGCTGTTGTCCACGGCAGTTGGCCCTTGCAAGGATGGTTTTATCGGATTCAATGTACTCACGGTGCACCCGTGACACAGTGGCTCGTGAAAATCCCAGCGCCTGCACGACTTCCGAGATGGGGGGATCCATTCGTCGGGCCCCGACAATTTGCCCACGATCAAATGCGCTTAGATCTTTCGTCTTACCCATACTGCGTCCGACTCTTAATGATTCCCGTCGCATCACTCCTTATATTGCCGAATCGCTTTATACGTCATGCCGTTTCCGTTTACAGGGCCGCCCACAGCGCCACATTTGCATAACGCCAGCTGTATCTAATTCAATTGCTCTTTAGTGTATGCTTCTATCCCTCCCAGCTCACTTTATTTCTGTGTATATATCTCAGTCCCTTTAATTTCCCACGTGGTAGGTGCGTGCCCTCAGCCCTCCAGGGGTTTCCTGCCTAGGGCCTGGATTGGTCAGATGAGTTGACCAGTGCTTGACCCTAGTGATTATTTGTTGGCCCCTGAGCCACTAAGCTACACATTAGTAACAGCTGATGTTAGGTGATGGTTTCCGTACTTTAAATATGTCATATTTTCTTGGGGCTGGTGAATAGTGAAATATTACGGTGGCTTACCTATGACAGAGGTACGACTTTCTTGTGACACCGCAGTATATTTTACGACTTTTGCTGGTGCCTACTTCTAGAAGAGATTGTCGTAAAACGTGAACTTGATTACTCATCTGACCGGGATTCGGACTTTGCAATGTACATTCTTAGATACCAAGGCGGTTTGTCCAACAGCAGCAACACTAGCACTGGGGACGGACATTTCATAAATTTCGTGAATACCACGCTTCTTCTCACGAGAGTGAAAAGAAGAGAAATTATTTGGTTATTCTTACGAATGGGAGGGGGGGGGCTTTATGCTCCAACGGGGGTATGTGGCAGGAAAATGAGCAAAGGAAAAAATAAAATGGATTAAATAAAAAATGAAAAGTAAATTACGCCTGGTATTTTAATTAATGAAGCCGCCAAAACAATGTGGTCCGAAAAAAGACAGGATCACTTGACTGCTGTCAAGTGATCCTGTCTTTTCGGACCACATTGTGTGACTGCCATGTGGTACAATGCAATCGGACGCACAGCACAGCATGGAGTGATACAGCCCTCTAATAGTATCCCGGGTTATCCCGTATCTCGTAAGGTTTCCCTGGTCCCATAGTTCTGCTTTATTCTTAGGCTGCCGAGGAGAAACTTGCAATTGTCAGCCAATGAGGTCCAATGGATGCCCGAAGGTTCAGAGAACTCACGGGCTATGCAAGTACATGGACCTCCTGTAAGCAGGCTTTGGAAATGCTAGAAAGTGTGGCAAAGCGTTATCTTGTTGGGAAACAATCTCCGAGATACCACTCAGAAATGGCAATAACACGGGCAAACGTCTTTGGTGATACAGGTTCCGCAGGACTGGATAACCGATGCTTTTAGACTTGGAAGGAGTGACTGATTATCGTAACTGTTATCACCCCATATGTGAATCTCTAGTACTAATCTCTGGTGACTAGTAATGGTAACTAATAGCACCCCATACGAGAATCTCCGGTAGACAAGAAATATCTAATAACTGGTTATCTTAACTAATGACACCCCAGCAATCTCTAGTGACTGGTTATCAAAACTAATGGCACCCCATACGAGAATCTCTTGTAGAAGAGAAATATCTGGTAACTGGTTACGGTAACTAATGGCACCCCATGCGAGTATCTCCTGTAGACGATAAACCTCTAGTAACTGGTTATCTTACCTAATGATACCCATACGAGAATCTCTGGTAGACATATATCGGGTACTGGCTATCATAACCAATGGCATCCCATACGAGAATATTTGGTACAAGCGCAATCTCTGCTGACTGGTTTTGGTGACTGATGTTACCCCATACGAGAACCTCAGGTAGATGAGAAATCTTTGGTGACTGGTTATCGTAACTAACGGGACCCAATGTGAGAATCTCTGTTAGACGAGAAGTGCGCTGCTAGCGGGCAACAGGTGAATCCTCCCTGGGCTATATCGTTCCCAGATGTGAAGTCGGCGATTGTCGATACCGAGACAGAATAGCAACTTATCGCAGAAGACGACGTGATTCCGCTCCTGTGGTCAAGCAGATATACTATGTCACCACTACAACCGTGTTTGGCGGGTGACGTAGTAGATCTGCAACACGTGATCTGTCCCCAATTTTTTTTTTTTTTTTTTTTGATTGGAGGTTTAACGACCACCGTGAGCAACTCAATGGGCTATAAGCAGTCGCCCGTCCCTAATTTAGGGTCACTGGTTCCAGTGAAGGGAGAGAGCCAGTGCCGTAAGACAAACACAACATCCATGCCAGACCGGGATTCGAACCCGGACCCCTTTCGGACAAATAATCAGAGGCCAGCGCCTTAGACCACTGCGCCACCGGGGCGGCTCTGTCCCCATTTGCAACCGTATCCGCCGATATTCACTTCGCAGTCGTAGTCTTACCGAGAATGTTCAAAATGGCTGCTACTACTCGTGGAATGCTCTCTGACTTGGCATTGGAATTTCCTGGATACGATTACGCTGATCGATGCTTGGCAATGTCCGCTTGACTACACAGGACCCGCTACGGTGGCTGGCGATACCTTCTACAAAGAATGTGCTACCATCCTGGCATTTCGATGCACGTGGACCACGATTTGAGGAATCCACCAATCAGCTTCACTGAGGCTTTCCATTCTTCCGCTCTCAAAAGCATCCGGCTGTTGATATGGTTATCTACATGCTGTAGCAGGCCTCAACGCTGTGGTACTTTTTTCGTACGACCTGAAGCATGGGACACAACATTGCGTCTGCGGACAGTGTACTTGAACAATCTGAAAGCTGATACGCCGAATTATTCTACGTAGGACAATTGTTTCCATGACAGTATAGTGTATGATGCTATGAAGTGTGTTTGCTTTGTAAAATGCATGCGTTTTTCACTCCTGCTTTGTATTGATATCTATTGATATCTCATGCAGCATATAGAAGAGTGTGGCGAACCCATAACATTTCCGTAAGAGTCACAATGCGACAAACCTTTCTCAAACCTGAGTTTCGAGTTGCTGCGATTGGGAATCCTTATAATTTAGTTGCCGTGTTTCCGAAGTTTAATAGATAATGTGAGCAGCGAATCACGAAATATAATTCGCAAGATCCATGGGGTCGCTGTAACTTTACACACGATTGCTGCAATCTCAACTACCATTTTTCTTGATTTTTTTAGTTTTTCTGTGCAAGATTTTATCCTATATGTTGTAAAATTAAAGTCCTTTTAGAAACGCATTGATTTCGTGGTATAAAATAAAAAAAATGTATTTGAATGCATCTAGCAATATAGCTTTGAAACTTTAATTATAACACCAGTGCTTATTATGTCCGATAATTACAGAGGCAAAACGAATCTCTTATATGAAAAATACAAGACATAGATTTCCCCACTTTACGAATTGAATTTCTAAACACAAGGAATTGTGTTGCCCCAGACAGAGGCTAAGTAAAGAAGTTACTATGTTCACAGCTGCCCACCAGTGGTTTCCTTTCTTCCTTTTGTGTTGTGACAATCGAATCAATCGACGGCATTATTTCCAATGTTGGACTCTCAGACCACCAATCCTTTTATCCTTACTTTCGCAAATAAATAAAACTGAGAGAACCACTTGTCATTTCTAAAGCGAAAGAAGAAGACGCCAGTGTGTAATCAAAGCGCCGTCTATGCTCTTTGTGGCAACAATTGCATTATTCTCAAATTTTCAACACTATAGCCCCCATCCCCATTTTCTTTGACCTTCATCCTCCTCTAACGCTAGAGATTCGTTCATCTCTCATTTAGAGGAATGACAAGGCGGAAGAGATAGAATTAGATTTTTAAACCGAGCATAACGTCCATGTTTTACGCGTAACGCAATTACGAGGAGCCAGAAACCAGTGCTCATAACAAACTCCTTTGGTTTTTACATAAGCGATGAACATGATCTTTGGCTTAGAGGTCTGAAGTCCTGGATTCTGATTATTCTTCCAAGATAGGCCCGCGTTCAACAAACGGAAGATGCATAGGCGATGTGCTTGTCATATAGCTCCTTTTCACGGAGCCAGTGACCCTTAATTAGGGACATGCGACTGCTTATAGCCTTCAGAATTTCCCATGCTAGTTGTTCAATTAAAGAAAACAAGAAAGATGACACCGAATTTTCAGTTATAATGGAACACGTCTTTTGGATCTTTTCCTACGCGAGTAAAATTTATCAACGTTATGCACAGTCAATGAATCCCGTTAGAAAAGAAATTTACCGGATTTTTACAATCGATAAACCATCCCACTAGCAGCGGCTTAGAAGTATGTTACGAAAAGTAACAAATTGTGCTCAAAAAGTTTCTCATGGCAGAAGGAACATCAAGGATAAAGTGATTTTCAAATCAAACAGTTAGAAGAAGAAATATACATGGAAATATGTTGTAACTTTACGCCTCCTAGCCGAAGAATTTTGAATAATGAAAAAGTTGAAAATGTGCAAAAAGTACTATTCATTACAAAAGCTATGCTAATAAAAAATAATTCTTCAAATACGTCTCCTGGAAGCAGAGATAGAAGGAAAAATATTTTGATTGTTAAGCCCCCTAGCGGAAAAGCTGTACATTATTTAAAGACGATAATGTTTCCCATCTTTATCGAAGCGAATGACATACAAATAAATAAAAGATAATTTTTTCAATAGGGTTTTTTAAAAGCAGAAGGTACAGCTGTAATCAGATGTACCCAACGGCAACTAGAGATAGAACTGTGAATTACAAAACACTACAAGTAGTCCGTGAGCCGGACATCAAAATTTTGAATTTGAGTACCAAAGAAGGTAAAAATTCAAACAATGTTTTCTAGTTAGCTGTATTTGTGTAGAAAATGTGTGATGAACTTTCTAAATGTGTAGCTAAATTATCTTTTGGGCCCCATTTGTAAAAAATGGCTGTCGTTTTAAAACGCAATATATATTTGTCATAAAAGCAATTGTAGCACAAAATCTAAGGATCGGAGGTAAAAATATGTAGACATAAAAGTTAATCAGCATGAAATTCTACTTTTAATAATGTATATTAGAATTATACATTGAAATGTATTATAAAATATGTTTGCATAAACACAGATAAGGAGGCCAAAAACGGGTATAGCTGACAGTATGAACTCTCTCTTAACTGATGACAAGATTACATATTACTCATCTTCATCAATATCACTATCATAAAGGTTTTCTGTATCTTCATCATCTTTTTGTTCCATATTTGAGCATGTTAGAAGCTCGCAGGCAGCAGTGCACTTCAGTCCATCAAGCATACATGAACAGTCAGATGGACGGCATGTTCTTGCACCTGCAGGATATCAGAGTGAGTACAACATCTGGAGCTGGCAGGCCTGTCATTCACTTAATAGTTAAATTTCCTTCCACATTTACTTCCCAAAATGCTGGTTTCGGAATGTTTGGACAATTATCTAGACTGCATTTCTAGATACCTGATTTGTAATTTGCTCGTAACATATGTTGCTTAAAAATGTCCTCACAAGGTAGTAATTGACCGGATTCAATGCAACTCTTCTTTTCAATGAGCATATAGTGGCGCAGATCATTGACAGTAGTAAGTTTGGTGGTTTTGAAATAGAACTGACATGTAGATCTCTGAATGCTGTTGTATAGTGGCTTTGCTAGTTCACAAGAAGTACCGAGAGAAGTAAATGTCCCTTGGTAATCTATATTATTCTGTAAAAGCTTATGCGCTTTAATCTTTGTCTGACAACAAAGGCAATCACTGAATCACATCCAGTCCAACTGTGTAACCCTAGCAGGGCTGAACAAACTTCTTTTCCCAATGCTGAAGTCCATTTTGGGACGTCAATCAGCCTGATACGAGATTTTGTACCACGTCTGATTAGAATTTTGCTTCCGATGAATTGGTTCATGTCTAAATAAATAATAAGAACGTTGGTGTCATCTGCTATGAGGACTATAGTGTTGAAAGCTTCAGCAGCGTGCGTTGCATGTAAAAAGAGTCTGGTGTCAGCTTCCTTGTGGTTTGATGTTAGTCAACGATTTGATTGTAGGTAAGTTTGTACAATTTTTCATTACTTGTCACATACAACGATTTATGACCTAACTTCTTTCTTTTCGATTCACATTTCCACGAATTGTCCAAGAATTGGCAAAGTTTGCTTTCTGTTTCGCTACAAGCCACCAAACGTCTATTTTATGATCCCGCTTTATTTCGTGAAACCGGACTCCTTCTTGCGATCCTCGGCTAATGCGCTCTGCAGATTTTATTAATTCATGCCTATAGACATCCAACATCACATCAACATGCTCACTTTCTTCACCAGCATGCAAGGCTGCTTTCAAAATGAAATAAGATAATTTACTAAAAGTGCGGTTATCTCCATGAAGTTTCTGTATAAGGCCCATATCATCAATCACAGTTGCACATTGCTCTGAAACGCTACCTAACGGATCTACCAAACCTTTCAAGTGTTGTGTCATGACTGCATATTAACCCCCACAGGTGTTTGCGACGTTTGGCTTGTGTTGTAAGTACTTCATTTGTTTGAATAACATCCAATGGTTTCATTACAGGCGGTTCTTGTCTTTTCCCAATCCTGTAAATTGGTATCGAAGTATCTGAAGTATGTATAGTTCGTTTCTTATTTTTCCTGTGTACTGAGGTTTGTTGAGGAATCGCACATGACAAAGACCTGGGCTGTACAATAACTCCAATTACTCGATGTGATGCTCCTGCTCCACTCAAAGTTTCCTCTAATCTATCGATTTTGTCAAATGCAAGCACAGTGCAGACATCTTGATATATATTAGCAGGTAATGGAATGTCGTCACCTTCCATTGAAGCTATTTTGTCAATTGCCAATGCTGTGCCAATTTCTTCTTATTCAGTATAAGAACATGCATGACCAGTCGATTTAAAAATCTTGATGAATTCCACATTACTAGTAAGAATCTTTATAACCCATAGAAGCAAGACATGCTTAGATGTTTTCACATTGCCAATACTTACAGCAGTGACAATATGCTGTCTTATTGACCACGCCAGCCCGTTTACTCAAGAAGAGCAGTCCTCCTTACCTCCAAGTAAGACACGCAAAAATGTTTGAACGGTTTCAAGCGCATATATATAATCTGCAGTAAGTTAGGTGAACAGGTTGTGGTGGCCAATTATATTCAAACTCAATAGCTTGGATCTAGTTTCTCATGTATGTAGCTGCTCGGCTAGATATATAGTTTTCCTTGTTGTTCTTCAATGTGTACTCAATAGCCTATGCTCTTTTCGTCAGATTATCTGTCATTAAATAAACACGACGATTCACAGTGAAAAATACACTGAAGAGCAATTGAATTAGAAACAGCTCGCGTTATGCAAAGTGGCGCTGTGGGCGGACCTGTGAACGGAAACGACATGACGTATGCAGCGATCCGACATTATAAGGAGTGATGCGACGGAAATCAGTAAGAGTCGGACGCAGTATGGGCAAGACGAAGGATCTAAGCGCATTTGATCGTGGGCAAATTGTCAGGGCCCGACGAATGGGGCACTCCATCTCGGAAGTCGCGCAGTCACTGGGATTTTCGCGAGCCACTGTGTCACGGGTGCACCGGATTCTGCACCATGAGTACATAGAATCCGGTAAAACCATCCCTGCAAAGGCCAACTGCCGTGGACAACAGCGTGTGGATGAGCGGAGTGATCGTCGGCTAGCTCGCATTGTAACAGCGGATAGACGGACAACAGTGTAAGAAATCACTCAGCAATTTAGCGCTGGTGCACAAAAACGTGTAAGCAGCCACACCATCTAGAACCATCTCCTCGCTATGGGGTACAGAAGCCATCGTCCTACGAGGGTACTGCTGCTGACCGCACATCACAGAGGGAGAAGATTGGCATGAGCGCGGGAACATCGCCACTCGACCATAGACATGGGGGAAAATGTTTCCTGGACTGATGAGTCGAGATTCACGTTGGTACATGCGGACGGCAGGATACGAGTAAGGCGCAAACCACATGAAGCGATGGATCCTTCTTTCCAGCAGGGTACTCTTCAAGCTAATGGGGGTGGCATTCTTGGCTGGGAACTGTTTACGTGGACTGAAATGGGACCCCTGGTACATGTGACATTGTCCTTCACAGGTCAATGTTACCGGGATATCCTGGACGACCATTTGCTCCCATTTGTGCGCCTTCAACATCCCACTGGGGACCTCATCCTGCAACAAGGCAATGCAGTTCCCGCATTGTGTTCAAATGGGTGGATGAACACTCCACCGACGTGACCTCGCTTCCTTGGTCAGCTAGGTCACCTGACCTCAATCCCATGTAGCACATCTGGGATGCCATCGAGAGAGATGTTCGAGGCTCTGATCCCCCTCCATCAAAACTTTGTGAACTGTGGGATCTTGTTCAGTGGTCGTGGATCCGTATGGCTTCCCAACGCTTCCAGCGTCTTCTCGAGTCCATGCCGAGATGAATCGCCGCCGTCATCAGTAAGAAAGGTGGTGCTTACACGTTACTAAACAGGTATCTCTAATTCAATTGCTCTTCAGTGTATGGGTGAGTCCCTAAATTCCATCTCTAAATTACGTCTCATGCGTTTCTTTGATGACTGACACTTCATATATCCCAAATGAACTCATTGAGGACACAAATTGAGATGTAATATCCATTAGGAGAAGAATTCTGGGGTTTCAAAACAAATTATTCCGGATACTCTGTTATACAGATTTCAGTGAAGATTTCTCACAGACTTGATAATTCCCGTTTTCCTCAATTACATCTCCTTTGTTTTTTGTTTTTTTCAGGATGAATGTATTCTTTGAAACAAGATGTGCGAGTGTGATAGTGGGCTTCGTCAGCAACGATATCACGAGCAGTTACGGCTAGAATTATTGTGTCCATCATGCGGCCAACTGCAACGTCATGAATTTTTTTGTCCGAGCAAAGATTGACAGCAGATATAAGAGCCTCACGAGTATGTGTGTCTTTGACATACTTTGTTACTTGTTAGCAAGAAATGCACTTCTTTTCATACACTTGAGTATTGCTGCAGTATGATGCATCTCTGAAAGAACGTCTTGGTTCAGGAGCTGGTACATCTTTACACTTAAACTTTTCCAAATATTTCTTATCAGTAAAGTCAGAGCGGCGCAAACGATGATAGGAAACTGATACATCAGGAAATACATCCCGATTATTCTGGGCGAGGAGCTGAATTGGTTGAAAATTTCGAATTCTTCATAGAAAGTTTTCCATGAATTATCTATGAGAATGCTTATTTCACATAATAATGACTTATTATTGCATGCAACACATGTCCTGTATCTAGTTTTTTTTTCCGTTTCACAGAACGTTTTTTTTTTTTTTACAGTCCGACATTTTTTGATTCACCGTGGCACTAACAACAATTATAAAACAATTAAATAAAGTTTTCGTTTCCAACAGTTTTCGAGCAGTTTTGCTACCATACCATAACGAAATTTCACTTGACTAGTTAGTTCACAGTACCAACCTCAAAAAATAGAAAATGATTTATTAAAAAAACAAAATTTTAATAAAGTTTAAGACAAATTTCATAACATGACAGGATATTATTTTACATATACATATCCCTTTTATATATGACGCCTAAATCTATTTTGAGGTAGCACACTGTGACGTACCTGCCAGCAGGACGCACACGACATAAAGACAGATAGCAGTCAGAATGAACGTCTGCGTAACTCAGTTGGTAGAGCGACTTGTTCCGGAATAAGCGGACTCGGGTTCAAATCCCGGCGTAGACTAAAAATGACGGAGAAATTTACTTCGTTATAATGGCGCCCGAACTATCCGGATGACCCGACCGTTCAAAATCTCTCAATGGTGTGATGTTATTTCCACACCGCGAGATAGGAAAAATCAGAGAATCTCTTCTCCAGCGCTTCAAAAAATAAATGTGTGTGACGTTGCATTCCACACACCGGATTAACTGGGAGTTCTCAAGTGCACGTTCTACAGTGGACGGCTGCCTGCAACGATTCATGGTCACGGCTGAACCGTGGGCCTTGCCCCCGGCCCTCTTTCGGGGGGGGGGAGATGTGACGTACCTGCCAGCAGGATGCACACGACAGATAGCAGTCAGAATGAACGTCTGCGTAGCTCAGTTGGTAGAGCGACTTGTTCCGGAATAAGCGGACTCTGGTTCGAATCCCGGCGTAGGCCAAAAATGACGGAGAAATGTACTTCTTTATAACACTTATAATCTTTTACAAATATGAATAAATATATTACAATTAATGCTTTATGTACATATTTTTTACATTATCAAAAGTAGAATTTCATGCTGATTGACTTCTATGTTTACATATTTTACCTCTGATCCTTTGATTTTGTGCTACAATTGCTTTTGTGACAAATATAAATTGCGTTTTAAAATGACAGCCATTTTTTACAAATGGAGCCTAAAAAATAATTGAGCTACACATTTGAAAAGTCCATCACACATTTTATAACACTGCACACATACAGCTAACTAAAAAACATTGTTGCGACTTTCCCCCCTATTTGGTACTCAACTTCAAACTGGCTTATGGACTAAAGAGTACAAGCAAAGGGTTCCCACAAGGCAAACGGTATGCGGTGATAGAAGAATTTTCTTTTTCATCAGAGTTTTAGAAGCAGGGATATCGAGAAAAACAGATTAAATATTTGCACTTTCTAGCTGGAAAATTGTGCATTATTTTGGGAAGGAAATGCATACAAAATGATTTCCTAATTAGTAGTATTTAAAAAAAAAGGTTTTCTCAGTCGGGAATTTAATCCCACAGATATTGCTGCTAATATGCTGTAAACTGAAATGTGAACTTACGCCCTCTAGCGAAACACTTGTGCCTTAAAAAAATTGAAATTACATGCAAAAGATGCCGTACCCGAAACGCTCTCCAGTAAAGAAAGGATTTTTTAATCGGACTCTTAGAAGCAGAGATATCAACAAAAATATGATACTCATCTACCTCTGCCGGTAAAGCCATGCACTGTTTTAAGCAGAAGGTTTTCTCAAAGGGTTTTCTGTTGTGAGGCGGTGTCCACCAAATAATTTTGGAAATCCAGTTTTCAGAACCGCAGATTTTGTTGGAAATACATCAGAAACAGAAAAATACACTAACGCCACCTGTCGATCAAAATATTAAATTATAACGTGTACGAAGAACATTTCCTGCCAGGAGCTCTATCCGAAGAAGAAAAAAATTTTCAAATATCACCATTAGAAGCATACACTGTAAAAAATTGCAGGGTTAAATTACGGTAGATACACCGGCAGCTGAGTAGCCAATCAATAAACCGTAATTTTAGAGTAGCATACCGTAATGTTCATCAACAGTCTAATGACCGGGAAGTAAATACGTGTTGCCCACAGAGGTGTTGCCAGTCGACTGATTGCACCTGAAAACGCAGGTATATAACCACTTTAAGAAGAACGTTGCTAGATTGGGCCGTGAGTGGCTTACTGGTCAACATTCGTGACTTCCACGGAGGAACCTCAGGTTCGATCCCGGGCAGGTACGAACACTGGAACTACTAAATATTCGCCGTGCATCGTATGGGCACGTTAAGCCGTCAGACCCCGGATACTGGCCCCCGGTAATAAATAAGGGCGTTTTCCTCCCCCTTTCGTATCACTTTCCTATCGGTCACTCTAGCCGAAATCTCCTAGCTTCCTACTTCTAAGGGTTGTTTAAGACCTAGGGTCAGCCACTCCCTTCCTAAAATGCTCTACATATGATCTGATCGTTGCTAGATTGTCAAGGTAAAAATACAGTAACAGTTTAAACACCGTGAATATGCAGTTTGTCTATCGAAAATTTATGGTTGACCACCAGGTGGCGTTCTTACGATCTGTAAACCGTCTTAATCCGGGTGAAACACTGATTATTCACGGCAATTTATTACAGTGTAGATATCGGGGAAATCGCAATTGACCTTTGCGCCCCTAGCGGAAAATCTGTACATTTCTTATAAAGAAACTGTATCCAAAATAGTCTTTGTTACAAATGGCATTGAAGGGATAACATTATTCTGTCAATCGAGTATTTAGAAGCAAATGTAAGGAACAAAATGCATTTGAATTTGATAGATAGCAGCGACGTTATGCAGCGTAAAAATAAAAAAAAACGGAAAGCCAGGAGCTTCTTTCTCACATTTCAGGCTTTTCAATGTAAAAATAAAAGTTCAAATCGGATTAATAGATGTAGAGATACGGTGTCCGTAGAGGGGTGGGCACAGTGACACTATCCGCACGTACTCGTTTTACAAATGGTGAGCTAAAAACATGAACGACAGCGTTCACAACGAGAACGAGAAACTCACACACAGTATTTGTCATTTTCTTGTAGGACTTCCGTCCACAGTGAGTAGAGTTTAGGTCCCAGCCACCTACAGCGAGATCGCCTTTTGGGCAGGACACAGAAACGGAAGGAATGAGAGCAAGTCTATCGACTTTGACAGAAAAGTTTGTAGTGAGATTAGAGTACAGTAGATGGCGCCACCGTACATCTACGACGTTGCACACAGAGGGTGTGAGAATTTAAGGGGGGGGCATAGGAAAGGATACCGCTTTAACCAGTGGGTCCAGCCTGGGGGCCGTCACTTAACGTGCTCGGCCGATGCACGGCGGATATTCAGCGATTGTTAGCAAATCACACCATCTCTGACAGATCAGTCCAGGTTCGAACCTGAGGACCTTGCATCGATAGTCCGACTCGCTAAACACTGAGCCATCCGCGGCTAACGACAGCGTTCATTTGACCTATGCCTTTTTATATTGGGTCATCCCATAAGTAAGGAAGTTTTGAAAGGCAATAAACAATGTGACAAGTTACTTTGAATCAAAAGTACAGGGTGTTCATAAAGCGTTTCCGACATTACAAAAATTGATATAAAAAATCTATGTAAGTTAAAATAGGATGGTTGGCAACATAATATAGCAGCACTAATAAAGTTTTTTGTTTCCGTTCTTGAGGTGAGCGCTACTGCTGAATAAGAGGAGCATTTCATCGATAATGGCTTCCATGAAAGAAAAAGTGGCGTGCGTGTTGTGGTACCATGAAAACAAATCGGCGGTTACTCTCCGGCGTCATTTCAGAAAAAGAGTACAGAAGATCACCACCAGAACAAAAATGCATAAAAGCTTGGTATGAAAAGTTTAAAGCGATGGGTAGTATTGGCGATCTCCCACGAGCAGGCCGACCATCGGTTACACATGAGACAGTTGCAACCGTTTAGTAGACATTTCTGCGAAGTCGAAAACGTCTTCATATGTATGCTTATAAGGTACAGATCGTTCAAGCTCTTCAGCCTGATGACCTGCCTCGTCGTGCTTCATTTGCAACGGAGGTGTTGCAGCGAATAGCTCATGATAGTGATTTTCTGCACCGTCTCTTTTTCACAGATAAAGCTATATTCCACATCTCTGGTACAGTAAATAGGCACAATGTGCGAATCTGGGGATAAGAAAATCCCCATTATATCATCGAACAACTGAGGGCTAGCCCGAAAGTGAACATATGGTGCGGCCTGATGCATGACAGAATCATCGGACACTTCTTTTTTTAGAGCCCACCGTAACATATAACGTGTACTTGGACATGCTGGAACTTTTTGCAGCACCTCAGTTGCATGCACTCTAGCCTTCGTATATTTTCCAACAAGGTGGTGCCCCACCACATCCGTCAATCATGGTTCGTGAGTTCCTGAATGCCACATTTGCGGACAGATGGATTGGCCGCGATGGTTCCATGACATGACCACCTCGATCTCCCGACATAACTGTTTCCTGTGGGGTTATGTGAAAGATCAAATTTACTCTATCAATGTTCGGGATATCGAGACGTTGAAGAGCAGAATAACGGACGCCATTGGTTCTGTCTCTGCTGAGATGTTAAACAAAACATGGCGTGAAATCGAATATCGCTTAGATGTTATCTGGGCCACAAATCGCGCACATGTGGAGTTGTACTGACACTGGAAAAAACACCTTCGATTGTGCACCGTCACTGTAGTGAAATCCCATTCGCGTACCTGTAATACGTTATTTTATATTAATTTTTGTAATGTGGGAAATACTTTATGCACACCCTGTATATTTACCATCATTATTTGCAACTTCTTGGCATCGAAATCTTATATCTCCAATTCCCTGGAGATAAGTCTTTGGGAGAACACGTACGTATTTTAAATTGATTTTTTGATTAAGGATTTAACGACCGCCGTGAGGCATTCGATGGCATGTAAGCAGTCGCTCGTCCCTAATTTAGGGACACTGTTTCCACGGAAGGGAGAAAACTAGTGCCGTAAGACAAACACAACATCCATGCCTCACCGGGATTCGAACCCGGACCCACCTCGGACGAATGGTCAGAAGCTAGCCTTTAGACAGCTGCGCCCTCAGGGTGGCATTTTAAATCATCCGACATTTTTCCAAGGTGGTGTATGCGTATTGTTTTTCTAGATGAATTTTTACGTTTTCCTAAAAATTGCCTTCGAAGTATTTCTTTCTTCTACGAAATGATTCAAAAGACGTACTCATCACAACTGATTATTCGGTACGCCCCCCCTTTTTTTTTGCATTTCAGGAGTTATTTCTTCAATTTGAAAAGTGACTTATGCAATTTTAACAGTACAATCCATCTCTCTGTATTATGTATATGAATGTAATTAATGCGTTCTTTTACTTATTATGAGGCTAATACAAGTAACATTCTGCCGCCCTGGTGGCGCAGTGGTCTAAGCGATGGCCTCTGATCATTCGTCCGAACGGGGTCCGGTTTCGAATCCCGGTGAGGCATGGATGTTGTGTTTGTCTTACGACACTGGCTCTCTCCCTTCCCTGGAACCAGTGACCCTAAATTAGGGACAGGCGACTGCTTATAGCCCATTGAGTTGCTCACGTTGGTCGTTAAATCTCCAATCAAAAAAAAAAAAAAAAAAAAAAAGTAACATTCCACGCCAAAGACAAGGCTAACCAACTGACCAATCCGAAATAAGTGTACTTGATTTTTTCGGTTCCCGTTAGGAAACATAATGAATAAACAACGACATCGCTCTTTCCACGTTTTAGCAACACACACCAACCGAAAAATTGTTATTTGGTCACCGCTGGGGTTCCGAAACCCAGATCTCTCGTTATTTAGCAGAGCGGGTTAGCCTTACATCACGGTGGCCAACAATTCGCGGAGCTATGTGTGTTTTTCTGTCAGCTTCTTACATCATAAATCCGTAAGATGGGCTCAGCTGCTTCGGTTGCTATGTGTTGATAAAACGTGGAAAAAGCGATGTCGTTGTTTATTTGGAGGATTTTCACTTTGGATCTCGCCCTTTGGATATAACTGCGCAGCGTGTTGTTGCTCCGCGATTTTCTTCTGATTTGGGTGTGTTATTGGACTCTTCGCTCCTTAATTTCACGTTCACCTTAAGTATAAAAGTATCGTCTTTCATTTTGCTTCGTTTCGAGCGCGGTGAGTGCCTATTTTGTTGTATTTCATCTTATTTACGTTTGGCCGAGCTGGCCAAGCTCGCTACCGGGCGCTGCCATTAAAGATGGCGACTTCCGGTAGGGATAGTGATAGCCCTAATCTCTCTTCCTTTTCTGATGCCCCAGATGGGGGTGTTGCCACGCAAGCGTCCGCTCGTGGCGTTGCCAATTTGCCTTCTCCAGCTACGTCACATCTCCCGGCTTCCGCTATCGATGATGACGCAATGGACATCACTGGAAATGCAGCCTCTTCTAGCACTGCCGAGCCCAACGTGTCATTACCTTCGTTTTCTTCTGTTGCAGCCTCCAAAGTCTCTCGTCCAGCATCCAAGAATAATTATGTTGACGCTGAAAAGCTGAAATCTTTCATTTCCCAAGTTGGCAATAATATCGTGCTTAATATCCCAGCCAGCTCTCCAGCTGGCACAGCTTTTACTGAGAATCTTGCAAAGGCGTTCATTTCGAAGCCCTTCCGGACACTCCTTTGCGAGTATATGCAGATGCCATTGCACAGCGGTTCCCATCTGAATCTATTCCGCAAATGTATCGTAGAGGACGACTTGTAGTTGTTTATCTGGCCACGGCTGAAATGGCGAAATCTCTCCTAACATCTGGTCTCACCATTGTTGATAGACATCTTTCTGCAGAACCAGTGGGCCAAAGACCCATTAACGTTTCTTTCTACCCGGTCCCGTTGGAGGTGACAGATCTCATGCTGTATGCTGTCTTATCTTCGGTTGGTCGGGTAGTTGGAGGCATACAAACGCATCTTGCTGCCCGAAACGACCCATTACGTGATCCACGACATGCGTCGATCCAAGGTGCTCGCCGTGTTGCGAGGGTCATATTTCCATCACAAGAAGCAATCGAACGGCTTCCAACACACTTCACTGTTCGGTGCGAAGATCAGGTCAGGCAAATAAACTTCCTGACGGAATTCCATTGTAGTCAATGTCATCAGGTTGGTCACTACTATAAGCAGTGTCCAGTTGCTCCACCAAAGTCTGTTCCGCCCGTCTATCAAGATCCGACGCCTTCTCATCAAGATCCTAGTAGCGCTCCGTTACCGACGGTGGTTCCTGCGAACAACCTACCTTTGGTAGCAACCTCTACGCCAATTGTTGTCCCACCTTCTCTCTCCGAGGAACACTACCCAGTTTTACAATCGTCAGCATCTTTTCGTGTTCCTGCGGACCTTACAGCAGTTGCTGAGTCCTTTGCGACTGACCAGTCTGATACAGAGACCTCGACCGCTGATGACACAGCCTATCAAAGCGTCAGCGACCAAGCGATGAGTGATGGGACGGAGGGCTATCTCCGGACCCGTTCTGACAAAAGGGATGCCAAACCTCCTCGCGGCTCTACGAAACGACGGCGACAATCTGGCCACTCTACTCACACCTCTCCGACTAAGCCTGCTGGATCACCTGCTTCGGGTCGCCCTGTCAAGTCTTCCAATCCAGTTATCTACCTCCTGCCTCTTGAGGAATTTTCCGCACGCCTACACATGAATGTGTTTCCGGACACTCCTCTCCCTTATAACGAATTGCACGACTTTGCTTGTGCCAAGACTCTTCTTCCTAATTTACCCACCTATGTCAACCGATTTGAAGGTCGCTACCCAGCAGTTGAGAATCAACTGGCACAACTGTTAACTCTTTACAATACTATCAAGAGCCCATCTGCCGAGGATGCTGCCACTCAGAAGTGCATCCAACGGCGGTACAACAATTTCCGTTCCCATTTGGAAAAGATTGTCACTGCCACTAGAGACATGGCACTTTCACTGTGACTTCCTTGAATTGTCGCGGGTTCGCGACACCATTGAACTCCCTCGTTTATGAGGACATTTCTGCCGCTGGTGGAGATGTTCTCCTTCTCCAGGAAACTCACTGCTCTGCTGACACTCCCACTCACCTATGGAGACGCTGGCCGTACACCTTTTACCACTCGTATCGCCTCTCGCGGTATGGTGGTATAGCTGTAGGTGTGCGCCAGCGGTTTTTGACTCAGCTGACTTCTATTTCTGTGACAAATTTACACCTTGATTTTCTTCAGTGTTTTACCTTTTGTGTGCGTAATGTTACTTTTCATATCTTTAATGTATATATTCCCACTGATGAAATATATGTTGCTCATCTTTTCAGTAATATTCGTGCAGCGATTGCAGCGATTCCTCCCGGGGATTATTTCGTTCTTGGGGGGGGATTTTAACTGCACGCTGCAGCCTTCTCTTGACAGAAATTCGTCTTTTGGCGAATACCGCATGAATTTAGTTTCACAGCTGACTCAGCTCCTTGATGATTTTCATCTTGTCGATTCCTTCAGACGGCTAAATCCTGATTCCATTTCCTTTACGTGGTGTAATCTGCCGACGTTCGGTTCTACTGCTGCGCGGTTGGACCGAATATATGTTTCTGCTTCCTTACTCCCTGCTATCACTGCTGCTCGACATTCACCTACTGTTTCTTCCGACCATTCTGCCGTTTCACTATCAATTTGCGTCTCTCCTGCACCTTCATCTACGCGTCGTCATTGGACGTTTGATGACACTCTCTTGCAAGACCGTTTCTTTTGTGAGGAAGTTGAGAAGTTCCTTTCTGATCGGAAGATGCTACTCACAACGACCCCAAGCGCCTTGCGTTTGTGGCTTGATGTCAAACGGGATCTTCTCTTGCTCGTTCGTCAACTCTCCTTTACTATTTCCACCACTCGCTCGACGGAGGTGAGTAACCTACGAGGACTCCTCTCCGCGACGCCAATGTCTGACCCGCACTAAGCCTCCGTCCGTGATGAACTTCATGCCTGCCTCAAACCGTTTGCTCAGCAAGCAGTCCGTCGTCTTCGGCTGCTACGTATTTCACCATCGACGCATTCTTTCGAAGTCCTTTCGAAGATGGAATCCATGCGACGCACGTCATCTTCCTTCAGACATCTCCGATTGCCTGATGGCACTGTTACTGGCAATACAACTCTCATCTGCTCTCATGTCCGTCACTTCTTTCAGGAGAAGTTCCGAGCGGTTGCGCAGGGTTCTTCTTTTTCTTCCTCCTCTTTTCTTTCTTCTCTCCCTCAGGTCCCGTCTTCTCTCTGCGCCCCTCTCATTGCTGATTTTTCTTTGCCTGAATTGAGAGAGGCTTTTGCCTCCATCAATCTTCACTCTTCCCCGGGACCTGATGGCCTCCCGCTCTCGTTCTATCGGGCCTTTCTTCCGTCACTCCTGCCTTTTCTCTCTGCCGCTTATTCGTGTGCTCTTTCTACTCCTGCGCTTCCGCCGGAATTTACAGTTGCACATGTCATCCTCCTGCCGAAGAAGGGTGACCTTCTGGACTTGTCGAATTGGCGCCCCATCTCTATTCTCAACCTGGACTACAAATTCTTCACTAAACTCCTTTCTCGCCGCCTAAATTCTGTTCTTCCGTTCCTCATATCCCCCGACCAGACATATACCGTGCCTGGTCGTTCTATTTCTAACAATATCTCCTTTCTTCATAACCTTTCCTTTCTTGTACTAAAACATTCCGAACCCTTAGCTTTGTTTAATCTTGACCAGAAATCCGCTTTTGATAACGTCTCTCACGCTTACCTTTCTGCCGTATTAACTCACTATGGTTTTCCTCCCGCTTTTGTTTCTCTCATCCTTAGCCTCTACCGGGGCGCACATTTGCACGTTCGAACGGCCATATTTTTGACGGCCCCGATTCCTTTTCGATCTGGCATCAGACAAGGTTGTCCATTATCAGGACAACTCTTTGCTCTCGCCTTTGAGCCCTTTTTGATTGCAAGTCGGGCGTCTCTCTTACCTGCGGTGGGACCGATTGTCTCTAGTACTCGGCATCACCGTTTTCTTGTCTCTGCTTACGCAGATGATGTTACCTTTTGTCTTCGCCGCGATGACCAATTTGATACTCTTCTTGCCACTTATGAACAGTATGCTGCTCTCTCTGGTGCTGCCCTGAATATTCAGAAAAGTGCTGGCCTGTGGTGTGGTTCTTGGAGAGGCCGCACTGACTCGCCGTGGGGAGCAGTGTGGTCCTCCTCGACCCAAAAATTTCTTGGAGCTCATTTTGGACACTCCTTTACCACAAGCAACGTCACTTGGCAAGCTCTTCGCCCACGACTTCATCGCACGGCTGGTTTTTGGCGATTTACGTTTTCCTTTTCCTCTTACTTTCAACGTGCTCAAATTGTTCATCGATATCTTCTCTCACAATGCTTCTATCCTTGGGATTCCTGTGTGTTTAAATCGCATCATTTCTCTGCCATCAATAGTATTTTCACTTCAGTGATATGGTCATCTAGACATTGGATTTCTGCTGCAACGCTTTCTCTGCCAACATCATTTGGTGGTCTTCATTTCCCGGATGTCAGAACATATTATCGAGCTCACCGAATCGTCTCCTTCATTCGTCTTCTCCTTTCGCCCTCCCCTGCACTTTCTTCTACCCTGAATACTCTTATTTCTCTTCATGATCCATCCTTCACTTTCCTCCTTTTTCTTCGGATGGATTCATCTCCTTCTACTTCTAAACGCCTCCCACCACTTCTTATCGACGCTCTAGCGGTATTTCATTCTCTCCCGCTACTCCGCGCTCCTCCCTCTACCACCCTGGACCTGCTTGCAGAACCTCTTTTCTTTTCCACTCTGATTCATCCACCCGATCAACCATACTTTCTTTTCCCCTCTTGGTTCCGCTCAGGAATTCTCACTGTCGAAGCTTTATTAACTTCCGATTTGACCTGGAAACCCCTCTCTTCTCTTTTCCCTGACCCTTCTTCCACCTTGGAAGAGGAGTATGGCCTTCTTCACTCCGCTCTCCGTACCCTCTTCCCACTTCTGGTTTCTGACACTGGCCTTATTTCTGTCTCTGGACCGAGCCTCTCTCTTCCTTTCTTCCTTCCCTTTCGGGACTCTGTTGCTCCCATTTCTTCTTTTTCCACTGCCTCTATCTATGCGATCCTTCGTGCACCCCTCACTTCTCCGCATGGTCTTCCTGATGCTTCTCCTTCTCTTCTGCTGCCTATCTGGTCTGCCTCTTTCTCTCCCCTTTCTACCCCGTTAGAGCAGAAACATCCACTGGCGGTTTCTTCACCGCCGCCTTCCTGTTCCTTCTTCTCTCTTTCACATGTCTATTTCTTCTACTTCTCTCTGCTGCTTTTGTGGTGTTGAAGGTGATGTTCCTCATGTCTACTGTCACTGTCCCGTTCTCCTTCCACTTCTCAATACTGCCTTTCGTCTTGCAGGCACCATTTGCTCCAGAGACATCCCTTTTCAAGCGTACGAGTGGCTATTGCTTACCAAACACCCCCCGGCTTTTTTGCCGGATGCCTGTGCCTATCTCTTCGTACTTGTGAAACATGTCGTTTTCTTTATCATCAATCTCTCCGCTCTCCTGCTACCACACCTAGTATTTTCTCTGCTGGCGCGGCCTTACGGTCGATTTTTAGGAATCGCATCGTGTCTCGACTACGCCTGGAGAACTTCGCTGCTTCCACCCCTCAATCTCAAGCCTCTTTCCGGTCTACCTGGGCGCAGGGGACCGGTTGGTTCGAAAATCACTGGATCTTCCATTCATCTTTCTTTCTGATTTTTTGTTTTTCCAGCTTCGAAGATCTGAATGCATCAGTTGAGATTTTGTGTTCTCTCTTCCTGGTGCTTCGTCACAGCGTCTACTAAGTGTTTGCCATGTAACTGCTTATGATTTGTATTGTAGGGGTTTTCTGCAATTTTTGTGTAATTCGTGTGCATGTACCGTGTTGTATTTGTTTCTTCGTTGCACCTGTCCTTAATACTTATTCTTCACTCATGTGTCTGCTTTTGCTGCCTGTACCTTCATTGAGTTGCGCACCGTGTATTTGTTCTCTAGGAGCAATACGAGAGGTATTGCCCTGCGATACTTTGTTCTTTCTGTTTTTTCTTGCTGCATTGTGTTGCATCTTTTAATTTATACCTTATTTCTGTCTTGCATTTTCACATTCTTTGACGTCATGTATTTTTTGCTCGTCCCATGTCGTTGTTTTTTGGACCGATGCAATACTGCACGGCTTGCTGTTTGTATTTTGTGTATCCTTGTGTTTCACTTGGGAGTTCGCCCAAGTTTCCACTATGTTCTGTAATACTTATCATGTTTTTGTCACATATCGTGTGGTTTCCTGGATTGTGGGAACTTCTGTACCTTTATCGTAGTATATGCTTTTGTTGTGTTTTACATGTTCCCTTCTTTTTGTGCACTGCGTTGTACAGCCATGTTCTTGTAAATATATTTACCTGTTATTTTGTGCTCTGCTTTCACTCTGCACGTCATCACATGCTTTATTAATTAATCATTACTTTTGCTCGTGCATCATCTTCCTCAAGCATATATTGTTCCTTCTTAACGATTTTAACATTTTGTCATCCTTAGTTGACTGTCGTATCACATTCACCTGTAAAATTTCATCAGTATCGCTCATTGTTTTGTTGTTTATTTTGCCATATGTGGTACGCCTGTATTCCCTATGTTTTTGCCAATAAAGTATATTTTGAACTAACTGCTACAATTAATATATAGCCAGTGCCTTTAATGCCCACCAGATGGAGACATCTCAGTAGCTGAGCATATCTTACGGTTTTATGATGTCAGAAGCTGACAGAAAAACACACATAGCGCCGTTGATTGTTAGCCAATGTGGTGTAAGGCTAACGTTGTTGGCCACCGTGATGTAAAATCTCTCGGCTAGATATCGAGAGATCAGGCGTTCGGATCCCCAGCGCTGACCGAATAACAATTTTTCGGTTGCCGTGTGTTGCTAAGACGTGTAAAGAGCGATGTCTTTGTTTATTCACTGACGTCACGTATTTGGAGGATTTTCACAAGGAAGCATAGTGTTTGCAAAATGCCACAGCGGTTGTAAAGTACCACGTGGCATGACGTAGACGACGTACTACTAAGATGACGCATGAGCCAAATCGACAACGAAGCAGAGGTAAGCTTACCGGCGTAGTTCTACTGGGAGAACAGCCGCTCTAGAAAAGAATGATGTGGCTTCGAATCACATCAAAGGTAAAAGGTTATATATCGTACGGGAACGAATTTTCATGCCTTTTTGCATAGTTCTTTTTCTGTAAAATGGCAATTTTAGAAGTTGGGTATCGATAAGGATTGCTCTTTTTTTATCAGCTGTATTAGCGTTAAGAAAACGATCAAGGACATACCATTACAGTTTGCCCTTTTCAGCTTTTCGTTCACGCTAACTTTTCGGTATTTTTTTCTTTATTTTCCCGTTTCTCTGTCTTTCGCTTTATGACTGTTTTCGAAATTGCGCTATTTTTTTGTCCTCTATTAGGGAGTCCCCAGGAACAGTGCAGTTTGGACGCATGTTTATTGACGAACGTTTTAGCACTACCCTACTTTCTCTTAACTTGATATTTCAAACTCTCATGCACTGCATTCAAGCTATTTTGGAATATGTCGGGTATTTTTCCCTCTCCCTTTCTGTTTTTTTTCTCTGTTTTTGTTTTGTTTTATTTTTACCTCTTTTTTTAACCTGCCACACGAAATATATTTTGCTTTATCATTAGACGGCAATCAATATACTTTGCGTCGATAAACTATGCCATTTCAAGCAACGGTTAACCTCTCTTGTCTGCTAAAATCATCTATTTGCAGCACAGGCGATTGCTGGATAAAAAAATGTTAGAATTTTTAATGTACATCGTTTTTACATTCGATGATGGATCGAAATAAATTAACCTCACAATTAAGAACTCGAGCAATCCAAAACGCTATGCAGCAATAAATAAATTTATGCATATACTTATAAATTTTACTGCAGTACTTGAATGTACATTGCTGAATAAACGATCGATATAAGTGTATTTAGAGGCAAGCACAAAGCCATTCCCAAACGCAAGCCAATTTTCCATCTATAATAATAAAAGGGAAGAATGTGTGTGGGTCACACATAACTCATCAGAATATCACGGTAGACACCTCAAAATTTGGTAAACTGTTTTTCATTTTTGTCCGGGCTGCAGCGGTCTATTGCAAGCCTCAAATCTAAAAGGAGGGATCACTAGAAGCCTGTATATTTGCCATGCTATGCTATTTATACGGGAATTAAAAAGTTATGAACGAGACTGCAGAGAACCCCCGTGTCACATTTTAACGTGCGCTTGCGGGTTGTTATTCGCCTATGTAGTAAAACATTTCTGTCTCATTTTACTACAGTTGTTCACAAGAAGGGAACAACTCCCCATATTTGGATATTGTTATTCTATCGGCGATCTGCATATTTGCTCACCATGAATGTACAGCACTTTTTCGAAGTTGCAGTGCTTCGTTTTCGGTATTCAGTTGGGCACATTATTTTATACGTATATGGTTTATATAGGGTTATACAGGGAGTGATTATCAAACTCATTATCACTAAATGTATTGGATACCCACAACCCATTTTCAATGCAGAGCTCAACTAACCTTTCACCATTATAATTCACACCAGAATCATTAAACTTATCAAGAACATTATCAGAAATCCAATTCCGAACACCTGCACTAAACTCCTCTGCTATTATAACCTTCTCCTTAGCACTAAACTGTCTCAAAACAGCCTTTAGCTCATTCCAAAAATCTTACTTCTTATCAGAAGGTTCCGAGTCACAAGAAGCATACACTACAACAATTGCTATTCTCTGAAGTTTCACTTTCAAACGAATCCAAAGATGGATGAACAGACATTGCTCTTTCCACGTTTATCAACACATAGCAACCGTATCCCAGATCTCTTGATATATAGCCGAGTGCGTTCGCCTTATGCTACAAATGGCCAACAATCAACTGCGCTATGTGTGTTTATCTGTCAGCTTCTGACATCACATATCCGTAGGATGGGCTAAGCAAATGAGGCGTCTCCATCTGGTGGGCATTAACGGCACAAGCTACATATTAATTATTGCAAATAAATCCAAAGGGTGAGAACAATAGTGAAAATCCTCTGAACACGTGGCGTCAGATAAACGCACATAGCGCCGTTGATTGTTGGCAATCGTAGCGTAAGGCAAACGCACTTGGCTAGATATAGAAAGATCTAAAGTACAATCTTCTTAGCATTGGCCGGATAACAATTTTTCGGTTACTATGTGTTAATAAACGTACAAAGAGCGATGTCTTTATTTATTCACTGACGCCACGTATTTAGAAGATTTTTACTATTGTTCTCGCCCTTTGAATTTATTTGCTTTAATTAATATTTAGCTTGTGCCGTTAATGCCCACCAGATGGAGACGTCTCAGTTGCTGAGCCCATCCTACGGATATGTGATGTCAGAAGCTGACAGATAAACGCACATAGCGCCGTTGATTGTTGGCCATTGTAGCGTAAGGCGAACGCACTCTGGTAGATATTCATAGATCTGAGGTACTATCCTAGCAGTGGTCGGATAACAATTTTTCGATTGCTATGAGTTGATAAACGGGGAAAGAGCGATGCTTTTGTTTATTCACTGACGCCACGTATTTAGAGGATTTCCACTATTGTATCCAAATATTTCTCTCACTAATGCAGCTGTAATGGATCAAGTTGCTCTTTATCTTGTCACTTTAAATCGCACCTACACCAGCCTGCCCTCCCGCATACTCCAGCACTCTAGACCACACACTCGCCGTTCCATTCATTTCTTCTATCCCAATTTCTTTCTTTTTGGTTTCACTTACACGCAGCACACCCAATCTATACTTATTCATTTCTTGAATCACTTCATTCATCTTGCCATTTATACCTCTAGTATTCCATACACTAATCTTACACTCACTCAGTCAAGATTTCTTTCTCCTTCGCCTGTTGTCAGTTCCATGTCGTTTCCCAGGTGGACCGTCCTTCTCAAGTGTGGTAGGTCCACCATATCCCACCCTTGAGTCCGTTTTATTCTTACTGAGAGTCATAAAAATCATAAAGGTACATTATTAGTGCCGGTGATTGCGTTCAGGCGTGATGCCAAAAGGGACAATACTGGTTTATGTCTTGGTATGTTCGTGTGGGTAGATTGCTTTATGCTGATGACACAGTCCGGATGGCAGACAGTCCTGCTTGCAGCGTATGCTGGCCTGGATGCACGAAGTTTTTATAAATTTCAAACTGAGTATAAATAAGGGAAAAACCAAAATTATGGTTTTTGAGAGAGGAACTGTTAGTACTGAATGCAGGATGAGTCTAAATGGCACTGTTATTGAACAGGTAAGCGAGTTTGTATATTTGGGAAGCATGTTTGACAGAGAGAACAAATTAGATGGTGAAATTAGTAGGCGAGTGAATTCATTAAAAGTCACAGCTGCTTTATGAGGATTTCACAGGAATGATGGGTTCTCAAGAAAGTCCCGAATGGAAGTGTAATTTTTTCTACTCTGATGTATGGAAGTGAAACCTGGGTTCTGCAGAAAAGACGTAAGAGCCGTTTATGTGCTGGGGAGATGCGTTACTTACGGGGTATTTGTGGAATGTCACGCTGTGATCATGTGAGGAATGAAGATGTGTTTCAGATGTGTAATGTGAGGGAAAATGTTGTTAGTAAGGTGGAGACTAATGTTCTTAGGTCACTAACTGTCATTACTCACTAGTCTACCGACCTCAGATTTCATTTCATTTCACCTTTGTACCTAGGCGTCATGACCAAAACTTTTATTATTACCTTTGTGGCTCTTTGAGTGGCAACTGCATTAATTTATTCCTGCATATACACTGGCGGAAAGTGAAAAAAGAACACCAAGAAGGAATTGGCGGACGATCATGAAATTTACATATCTTAATGGGAATAGGATTACGTACGTGTGATGTTAATTTCGGGACCAACCGGTGAACGCTTACGCCACAAACCAGCATAATATGCAAATTATCGTCGGTGGTATTTAAGGAGTACGGCGAAGTGAATGTAATCAGTCGTCGGCGTACGGACACGTGCGAAGACCTTGAAGAAGCTGCAATGCCTGGACATGAAAGACGTGTATGATTTCAGCAGTTATCGGACTTTGAGCGAGGTCGTCTAGTCGGACTCCTCGACGCCGGGTGGTTGTATGGTCCTATTGCGGAGCGAATTGGATGGGAAGTATCGGTGGTGGTGTGATGGTGGCGTAGATGGTCCGAGGAACATTCCTACACGAGAAGACGTGGAACCAAGAGTCACAGACGGACTGATGAGCGGACCGATCGACGCATAAGAAGAGCGGCGTTGTCAAGCATAACATCCACTGCGACGCAAATCCGAGCTGCCGTTGCGTCTGAGGTGACTGTGCGAACAATCCGCAACCATCTACTGGATGCAGGACTACGTGCACGTGTGCCTATGGCATGTGTACTTCTGACTCCAGCCCACCGTCAGGAAGGGCTGCAGTGGTGTCGCCAACGTCTGCACTGGAGAACGCAATGGCGATCTGTCGTGTTCAGCGATGAAAGCAGATTCTGCTTTCGAGCCTCCGATGGCCGTATGCGTGTTTGCAGACGCAGAGGGGAGCGTCTCCACTCTTCTTGCATCCGCCAGCAACACACAGGGCCTACACCTGGTCTCCTGGTGTGGAGAGCGATCAGCTATTCAGCCCGTTGTTGTGCCATTTGTAGGGTCGGTCCAACGTGGTTTTTTCCAGCAAGATAACGCACGCCGACACACGGCACGTGCAACGCAACATGCACTTCAGGGTGTGAGACAACTTCCATGGCCTGCACGTTCACCGGATTTTTCCCCCTGGAGCACGTGTGGGATTTTATGGGACAACGACTTATCCGGTCTCCACGGCCAGCCACGACCATCCCCGATTTACGCGTCCAGGTTGAGGATGCTTGGAACTCAATACCCCAAACTTACATCCAACATCTGTACGACAGACTCCATGCCAGAATTGCACACTGTGACGCAGTTCATGGCGGTTCAACCTCGTACTAACCATGTTACATGAACATGTTATTTTTCAGTTTACCAGCAAATACAGCTGTATTTTGCCATAATGTTTTGATCGCGATATCCTCTGTATTCCGTTATTATGCTGTATAAATTTCGTTGGTATCAGACGTCTCCTTCTTGGTGTTCTTTTTTCACTTTCCGCCAGTGTATATGTGCCCATGTGTTTCACGACGTAGTTTCTTCCATCTGAAGATGAGGCTGATGCAGCCTTGAAAGGTATAATGGTATTTTAACTTATGTGCATGTGTTTTTATCTTATAAAAGTTTTTAACTCATCACTGGGTTTTATTGTGTCATCGTACAACTACGGCTAGAGTTCATTCACTTATATACTGCACGAAAATATTCTTCCTATTCCTATTGTTCTTAAGTGATTTGGCCATGGTGAAAGAATGAGTGATGAGATGCTTACTAAGATAATTTGTTCAGCCCAAGTGGCAGGAAAGAAAGATAGAGGAAGACCAAAGAAATCATGGGAGAACCAGATTTAAAAATGTCTCAATGAGAAAAAGATAATCAGTATGAAGTACAAAAGGTCTTGTGTGCGGCGTGTGATGCATGTCAATGAAGCTTGAACTCTTTGCCGAGATCACTGTAATTGGAGACGCCTGATACAGCAACAGTGAGGTCCTTCTGTGAGAAGCTAACCTCTGAATATCAGAGAACAGCTTAGTGGTATTCAAATGATGAACATAGACTGTAACAACAGGGATGACAAGGGAAAAGGCCAAAATGGCCTGACATATCCCTATACTCCCCGTAGAAGAAACAAATGAAACAACAGATAGACACATCAACTCAGACAACCAGAAGACGTTTTGCCAGACTTTTCATTTTTTTTTTAATTATTGAAGAAGATAGAGTTTGAATTTTTTTTTAAATAAATTCAGAGTATTTAAGTTAGTCAGGTTGCTAGTTAAAGAATTCCAGTATTGAGGGCCTCTGTAATTTAAAGTAAATTTAATTGATTCCCTTTTTGGAAAAATAGGTTGTAATTGTAGTTTATTCCTTGTTTCATACGAATGTGCAAGTATGTTGAGAAATATGATATCTGAATATAAATAATATTTAATCCGTTTGAACATAATTTTACTAAGATCAAAATAGTATAGTTGAGTAATAATAAGTATATTATATTTATTAGGATATACTTTTGTCCTGAGATTTATTAAAGGTTGAGTATTAGGATATGATTTGAGATCGATTAGTCCAATAAATCTATTTTGTAAAATTTGTAATTTATTATTATTGTATTGTGTCGTTTGTCCACAGGATAGTATGCAGTAATTAATATGAGTTTGAAATAATGTGTAATACAATGAGATCCAAGTTTTAGTTGTTAAATAAGTCAGCATATTACTCACTATACCAATGTTTCTAGATAGTTTAATTCAAAGAAAATCAATATGTTTATTCCATTTGAGGTCAAAATTCATTGTTATTCCCAGGTAGTTGAATGAAGGTACTATATGTAAATTATTTTATTATTAATGGTTATTTGTGCGTTTGGTGTTAAGGAGATAACCTATTAGAAAAAAATAATTGGTTTAGTTTTATTAACATCAACTATTAATTCATTAACATTTAACCAGTCAGATATAGTTTGCAACTGTTTATTACATTGTGTTAGTATTTCACCTAAATTTTTTCCTTTTATAAAAACAGCTGTATCATCAGCATACAGAAAAAGATCCATATGAGTTAACAGCGAAAAGAAATCATTAATGTATATATTAAACAATAAAGAGCCGAGGACAGAGCCCTGTGGTACTCCTGATCTCATAATTTGAAATGAGGTGTGATAATTCTCAATTTGCGTATATTGTTGTCTGTTAGTCAAGTAATTTTTGAAAAGTGAATAAGTATTACCCCTGATTCCGATATTTTGTAATTTAGAAACAAGAATATCATGATTTAAAGTATCAAATGCCTTTGACAAATCCAGAAATAAAGCTATTGTATAGTTTTGAGTAAAATTATTTTGTATAGCATTTTGAAGGTATAGCAATGCTAAATAATTTTGAAGGTATGGCAATGCTAATTCATTTTGAAGGTATAGCAATGCAAATTCATTTTGAAGGTATAGCAATGCTAATTCATTTTGAAGGTACAGCAATGCTAATTCATTTTGAAGGTATAGCAATGCTAATTCATTTTAAAGGTATAGCAATGCTAATTCATTTTGAAGGTATAGCAATGCTAAATTGAAAGATTTGCTATAGGACGATATTTATTTGCTTCATTTTTTTAATCGATTGATTAACGGCTTAGGGTTGCTTTCTCGACCGCAGTATCCAATTTCGTGCAGCGTCCTGCGTACTATACTGATGATAACATCAATCCCAGTTGTCTCCAATAGGGTTTGCATGATTTTAAGCAATGTTGATCGGATTTCGTCAGGATCCTGGGTTGTCCCTTGCAGGACTCTCCTGTTACCTTCTATCAGATACGCAGGGATAACGGTTTATAGCAGATTCATTCCTAGCCCGCTACCATTTGCATACTACTGAGTACAGAAAACAATAGAAATAGGGGTGATGGGCAGTTGACATGGGCATCCCCAGTGCAGAGCGGAAGAGACTCAAACCGAACGCAGGCGAAACATAGGACGGCAGCAGTGCTTCCCAGCAGTGACAACGTTCGTGACTTCCACAGATAAGACCTCGGGTTCGTTTCCTATCGGGCACTCCATGCGAAATCTCCTATCTTCCTGTTTCTGGGGGTTGTTTGAGACCTGGGGTCAGACACTCCCTTCCTAAAATCCTCTACATATGTTCCCAACAGTGCATGGAAATCGACGAACATGAGTAAACGTGGTGATACGAAATACTTTGATCCGTGGAAACATTTTCAGCACAAGGCAGATGGATCATTCTATCGCCCAAGTGTCAAAAAGGCACGGGTTATAGTGAGTATATCATCGCGTCCAGAGAGCAAGCGGTAGCCGACCACACGCCGTTGATGACCGAGGTCGACGTAGAGTATCCAGTCTTGCAGAGACCGATTTCGTGGCAACGGCTATGCAAATCACATTCAGGTAAAATGTCGGAGGCCCATGCAGCGTCAGCGAGTGAACAGTTATAACGAAGTAAATTTATCCGTCATTTTTGGTCTACGCCGGGATTCGAACCCGAGTACGCTTATTCCGGAACAAGCAGCTCTACCAACTGAGCTACGCAGACATGTATTCTGATTCCTATCTGCCTTTATGTCATGTGCGTCCTGCTGGCAGGTACGTCACATCTCCCCCCCCCCGAAAGAGGGCCGGGGGCATGGCCCACGGATCAGCCGTGACCATGAATCGCTGCAGGCAGACAACCACTGTAGAACGTGCACTTGAGAACTCCCAGTCAATCTGGTGTGTGGAATGCAACGTCACACACATTTATTTTTCGAAGCACTGGAGAAGGGATTCTCTGATTTTTCCTATCTCGCGGTGTGGAAAGAACATCACACCATTGGGAGATTTTGAACGGTCGGGTCATCCGGGTAGTTCGGGCGCCATTATAACGAAGTAAATTTCTCCGTCATTTTTGGTCTACGCCGGGATTCGAACCCGAGTACGCTTATTCCGGAACAAGCAGCTCTACCAACTGAGCTACGCAGACATGTATTCTGATTCCTATCTGCCTTTATGTCATGTGCGTCCTGCTGGCAGGTACGTCACACAGTATGTCGCACAATGCATTCCCTGGGCTACAGGAGACGTCGCCCCACTCGTGTAGCACTGTTGACTGCTCGTCATCGGAAATTACGCCTCGCCTGGTGCCGAGAGCATCAAAACTGGACCTCTGCAGAATGGCGCCGCGTCGTGTGGCCAGATTAATCCCGTTTCACAAAATGTGATGGAAGGGTAAGATATATCGTCAATCCTTAATTCTATGAATGCAGGGAAAAAAGAAAACCAGAACCAAAACGAAAAAATCCTCAGATTTATCAAATTTGTTTGTGTGTTTGAGGTAATCTGGAAAACTACTGAACCGATTTGGATAATTCTTTCACCGTTGGGAAGCTTATTTTTCTCAAGTGGATATAGCCTATTGAGTTTAGTTATTATTATTTTATTGTTTTTAGCTGCACTGCCAAATCATATCGCTTTTAAGTAGTTCCCGATTTCCCGTGTATCGTTCCGCTTTGTTTACATACAACCTGATCACACCTAACGGGAAAGAAAGTAGTTCATGATAATATACTGACTTCAAACAGAGGTCATCCTTCTCTGTTTGATGTTCCTAGTAGAAAAGAGCGATGACCTCTGTTTGATGTCCCTAGTCCACCTCAAGTGTCTGTATTAATAATTCATTCGCCTTCTAATTAATTGTTCGATTGCTGCTTACCATCTTTGGTGAATCCCCAGCATTGTGCGGGGCTCCAAGAAGTAACCTGCCAAATTGGCTTTGCAGTTAGTGTGTGTGAGTTTGGAGGAATTCCGGGCCACTGTGGTGCAGTGGAAGCATATCCGGCGCGTAAATGGAAGACCTGGATTCGATTCCCGATGTCGGCCAATGATAATCTTTCGGTGACACTTATAAACGTGGAAAGAGCGATGACCTCTGTTTGATGTTCCTAGTCCACGTCAAGTGTCTGTATTAATATACTGGCTTTTTTTACTAATCTCGAAAACTATTGAACCGATTCGGATAAATACAACTACGTAGTTAATAGCGGAAGGCTTAGTTCCAATTGCGACCACCGCAGAAAAGCAGATAGCGCTGCAAGTGATAAAGCGAGAACAAACGCCAGGATAACGAAAGGCGATTATACAAAAAAAAAAAAAACAATGCCATGGTAACATAAAAAAATTACTTATGACAATTAAAATTAGCGATGACAAATCGGTAGGTCAGTAGCTTTCACTTAAAAATAAATATGAAAATAGCTCCACTGGGTGGCGCTGATGGATTGTAGAAAGAAACAGCCTTGTGTTTTAAATATATAGATTACTTATGACAAAAAAAATTAGCGATGATAAATCTATGGTTCAGTAGCTTTCATTTAAAAGAAAAATCCTGAAAATCACTCCAGTGGGTGGTTCTGGCTGATCGCAGAAAGGAACGGCCGTGTGTTTTAGATAAGTACACCGGACAAAAAATTAGTCCCTCTTAACACAAATGACAGTAGGAAGTTACCGGTCGCACAGAGGGCGCCGTGATAGCATTATTGGGAGATAAATAGCACTCACGTGGTCTACATGATCATTTCTGTCTCGTGCAGTGCTGAAGAGCAATCTGTGTGCTCCATTTAGTCTGAAATATGGATCGTAAGACAAAGGTGACTGAATGGCAAAAAGGAGCCATCGTTTTTGGCCGTGCCCACGGACACAAAGGGAATAGAGTCACTCAATTTGTTCGTGTGTCGAAGCGTACTCTCCAATGGATTTACAAACAGTGGTGTAGTTCGCAGTCAACTGAAAATCGGCGACGTAACTGTGGACGGAAAGCAATTCTCACCAACAGGGACCGTCGCCATGTTTAACGCGTAGTAACTGCAAATCGGTTTCAAACCAGACAACAATTGCTCCAAACAGTCAACGAAAGTCCAGTCCAACCAATTTCCGAAAGGACATTGCGACGAAAATTGCACACGATGGACTTCTGGAGCAGAGTAAAACGGAAGAGGTCTCTTTTAACAGCAAATCAGAAAGTAGCACGTTATCAATGGGCCCAGAGGCACCAAGACTTTTCTTTGGGCATTGAAAACGAGTAATTTGGTCTGATGAGTCCCGTTTTCTGTTTTACTCCAATGATGGGAGGCGACCAGTGCATCGCAGTCTCAATGAAGCCTTTAATCCTGATTATGTCGATGGTGTTATTCAAGCTGGAGAGGGTTCTGTGATGTTATGGGGATGTATTTCGTGTCACGAAATGAGCCCTCAGTTGCAGTGACTGTGAATTTAAACCAGCATACGTACCTCCGCATTCTGAATGACGAAGTGTTGCCCTTTGCCCTACATCTCCAGGAGCAGCATCACATTGCCACTCCTGCCTTTCAAGACGCGAATTGCCATGTGCACAGGGCTAACACTGTGTCTGAGTGGCACAACAAACAATCAGCAACACTGTCTCACCTCGACGTGCCCGCGATATCCCCAGATTTAAATCCTATTGAAAATCGGTGGGATCATTTTGAACAGAAGATGAAGCACTAGAATAGACACCCACGTACTCTGGTGGAACTTCGGGACCAATTGCCGCACGAGTAGCTGCAACTCGACCTTCAATACATCCACAACCTCGTGCAGTGTTTACCACGCTGGATGTATGCTGTTATCAAGGCACGAGGCGCTGTCACACGTTATTAGGTAAGTTCTGACGGGATGACCAATTTTTTTGTCCGGTGTGCTTATATAGATGTTGTAGTTTTACCATATTGAGTACATTCAGTACGTTTGCGTTTCTATAAAAAAATATTTTCAGTCACTAAGGGGCATTCTGATTTCTGTAAAGTGTAAAATGGTAATAACAAGTTAGTAAAATCATGCAATGCATTGATTATAATACGATTTCCAACATACCAGAAATCATTACTCAAGTTATTACTCCAGTTATGAGGATAATGTCTGTAGAATAAATCTCGCTTATTCAACAGAACCGGTAAAATTACTTCCAATAAAACATAATAAAGTTTTGTCTCAATCAAACCATTTTTACGCAAATTATGACACATAAAGGCAATGGAATTGATCCGGATCCTTTGTCCTGACCTTTGACCCCATTTCCCCCATTCTCAATAGGGGTCGTCCCCAGGTAGTCCTTTACCGCATACTAAAATTTCATCTAAACGGAACCGTTTTTACGCAAGTAATGACGCATGAGGGCAATGGAATGGATCGTGCTCCTATGTCCTGACCTTTGACCCCATTTCGCCCATTTTCAATAGGGTTCGGCCCCAGTAAGTTCCCTACCACATACTAAAATTTCGTCGAAATCGAACCATTTTTACGCGAGTCATTTCATTTTCAGTTGTAACCATATACACCAAAAGCAGTGCCATAGTAATAGCACTGTAACTAGTGACAACTGGGAAGCACGAAGGAAAAGGTCTGAATTGGCCTAACATATCCCTCGGCACCTATAATAAATTGTAACTAGTGACAACTGGGAAGCACGAGGAAAAAGGTCTGAATTGGCCTAAGATAGTTCTCGGAACCCATAATAGGGTGTAACTAGTGACAACTGGGAAGCAGGAGGGAAAAGGCTTGAATTGGCCTAACATAGCCCTCGGCACCCATAATAAAGTGTAACTAGTGACAACTGGGAAGCACGAGGGAAAAGACCTGAATTGACCTAACATAGCCCTCGGCACTCATAATAAAGTGTAACTAGTGACAACTGGGAAGCCCGAGGGAAAAGGCCTGAATTGACCTAACATAGCCCTCGGCACCCATAATAAAGGTGTAACCAGTGACAACTGGGAAGCACGAGGGAAAAGGCCTGAATTGGCCTAACATAGCTCTCGGCACCCATAATAAAGTGTAACTAGTGACAACTGGGAAGCACGGAGGGAAAAGGCCTGAATTGGCCTAACATAGCCCTCGGCACTCATAATAAAGTGCAACTAGTGACAACTGGGAAGCACGAGGGAAAAGGCCTGAATTGACCTAACATAGCCCTCGGCACTCATAGTAAAGTGTAACTAGTGACAACTGGGAAGCACGAGGGAAAAGGCCTGAATTGACCTAACATAGCCCTCGGCACTCATAATAAAGTGTAACTAGTGACAACTGGGAAGCCCGAGGGAAAAGGCCTGAATTGGCCTAACATAGGCCCTCGGCACTCATAATAAAGTGTAACTAGTGACAACTGGGAAGCCCGAGGAAAAAGGCCTGAATTGGTCTAACATAGCCCTCGGCACTCATAATAAAGTGCAACTAGTGACAACTGGGAAGCTCGAGGGAAAAGGCCTGAATTGACCTAACATAGCCCTCGGCACTCATAATAAAGTGTAACTAGTGACAACTGGGAAGTCCGAGGGAAAAGGCCTGAATTTGCCTAACATAGCCCTCGGCACTCATAATAAAGTGTAACTAGTGACAACTGGGAAGCCCGAGGGAAAAGGCCTGAATTGGTCTAACATAGCCCTCGGCACTCATAATAAAGTGCAACTAGTGACATCTGGGAAGCACGAGGGAAAAGGCCTGAATTGACCTAATATAGGCCTTTGGAACCCATAATAAAGTGTAACGAGTGACAACTGGGAAGTCCGAGGGAAAAGGTCTGAATTGTCCTAACATAGCCCTCGGCACTCATAATAAAGTGTAACTAGTGACAACTGGGAAGCAAGAGGAAAAAAGCCTGATTTGGCCTAACATAGCCCTCGGCACTCATAATAAAGTGTAACTAGTGACAACTGGGAAGCACGAGGAAAAAGCCTGAATTGGCCTAACATAGCCCTCGGCACTCATAATAAAGTGCAACTAGTGACAACTGGGAAGCACGAGGGAAAAGGCCTGAATTGGTCTAACATAGCCCTCGGCACCCATAATAATGATCGTACACGTCCGGAACAGACATAACTATGTTTCTGACATCATATAAGTAAATTGGTAAGTAGTAAATAAGAATTATAAAGAAAGAAAGGTCACCATGAATAATTTACTATTGTGCAAGTCGAATTTTAACCTAGTTTCACAATTTTTCACTGCAAATAAGAGCATAGGCATATGAAATACAAAAATAAACAAGATAACCTTCAAAAAGTTAGTCAAAATAAAGTAACTGTTATATAGCTAGTTCTTCTCCAATAAATAGACTTTTAGTTTTTTCCTAAAACGATTAATACATATTATTAATAGTAGTAAGATGGTGAGGAAAAGGTATTCCATAATTTAGGGCCAGAATAATTTATGATATTTTTAAAAGTTTCTGTATATGAGTGCGGACGGACAGACAGACGGACAAAGCTGGAGCATATACGCTTCTTCAACCTACGGTTGGAAAGCGTAAAAAAGAAGTACATATCTTAAAAAAGTGAGTTTGATTCTGCTCTGTGGTTTATGTCTTTTCTTTCCTTTCTAAGTTGCTGAGGGAAGCATTTTCCGATGTGTTTTCCACTGACACTGAGGAGCCCGAGGGATTCCTTCCGTCACCCACTCTTTTCCTCTTGCATGACTTCCAACATCTCTCTCTTTCTCTCAATCCCTGAGCTAACTCAATTCACTGTTTTGCTGACGACGATAGTCTTCAGCCATTTATGCTCACAATTATTCACACGGCCGCGATGAAGATCAGAAATTGCGCGTTGAACTTTTCTCCTTCTTTAAACACTGACACCGGATCTTCGAGGGTAAATAGAGAAAAAAATTCCGCAGAAGTTTTCTGCTTGGCGCAATGCATTGTGACGATCTTTGTTACAGATAAATGAAAGAGGAAACCCAAATGCGTTTTAAATGTGTTTCATGGAATAGGGGAAACTTGTTGGTTTTGCTTCGTCACTTCATACCAGGCATTTCTCTTCTGCGTACCACGTAAATGGAAAGCCTAGACCTTCACGTGCGTTTCTTCGAACTAGTTATGCGATTAATGCTGTGAAGTCTTCCATTCAAAACAACAAGAGTATTAAAATTCTAGATTATTGTTAATGATCACGAAAACTTCGTCGTTTCTATCGATTTATGAACCCGGACGTGAGAAAATTTATATTTGCAATGATACAAAAGCAGTTATAGATGTTGCCACGTACCCAAGAAACTTTGCCAAACACAAGGAAAGGCTGCAATTTGGCTACTGCGGATTTAACTGAAATTTTTTTTATATTATTCTACGCATAAAAAAAAAAAGAAAATGTGCTCTTTGGTTAATTTCACAATTTCTTGAATTCAGAGATATTACGACGAAAAGGTACAATACAACATTAAGGTGGTTCCACCTAAAATCTCTGCCTTATGTTTCCAATCGTAAAACGTCTTCATATATGTATAATCTTCACAGATAATGCATTCCCAAGAATGAAAATTTGCACATCGATAAAACGAGTTCTAAGTTATAACATATTTAATACTTGCTAAAACATAGCCATAATTAGGCAATCCATCATTTGTTTGTCTACTGACGTCATCAATGTACAGGTCCCGCTATCTATTAACAGGTCTGAGCGATACTCAAAGAAAAATGATTGATTTTTAATATAACTATAGTTATGTTTTAGCAAGCATTAAGTATCGCATACTATAACTTAAAATTAGTTTCATCGTTTTGCACATTTTCTTCCTTGGGAATATATTAGTTGTGAAGAAAATATGTAAAGAAATTTTACCATTGGAAACATAAAACAGAGATCTTAGTTGGAACCACCTTAAGCTACGCATATATTCTGTGATAATACGTATATATACAAAAAGGTAATGCTTTCCGCCGCACATTTAAATTTCAGGCGTAATTTTCTCAAATCATGGAATTCACGCAGTCGGGGTTTTCGCACTTGGCAACTATAATATGTTACGTTTAGTTCTAACATACAGTCGAACGAGGTAAAGAAGTATTACGCAATAAACTTGCCTGCTCGTCTCTCCTTTCGTGGTGACGTTTTTAAGTATTTGTCTGAAGCACCCAGAATGCTCTAGCCAAGCTCACTAGGGTTGAATATGCTAATTTCGGTAACATCTCACACAGCGGCATCGGGTATTTTTGTTTACATCATCTGCGTAACTTAATGTTATATGGTACCTTTTCGGCCCTATATCTCTGAATTCAAGAGATTACGAAATGAACGAAAATGCACATTTTACTCTTTTTCGTACGTAGAATAATATAACAAAATATGAGTTCGATCCACGATAGCCAAATCGCTGCCTTTCCTTGTCAGTAGTCAGGTGGTGTAGGTTGGACTCCTTACTTCTCGTCCTGCTGGGTTTGGCTTCAAACTCCGGGTTAAGACATGGATGTTGCTTTTGCCCTTCTGTTGCTAGTTCTTTCTCTTCCCTTGGAGACAATGATCCTTAGTTAGTGACAAGATACATCTCCTGGACTTAGGGATAGTTAGACTCCAAACAAACATATCTTCATCTTGCACCACCTAGTTTTAATACTTAAAACAATTTAGCATGGCATATTCGTCAGTTTCTCCACTTCAAAATTTACTTACGAGAAACTAAGGTTTTTTTCTGGAGCAATACCACCGATTTTGTTCTATAAGAAACTAAAGCTTCTCTTTGGAATAAAGCTGACATTTTTTTCTCACACGAAAATGGGATTTTTATTTCAAGAAAAGCAGACACTGCTCATGGTTTTACAAGAAACTGGGATCCTCGTTCGAGAAACGCTTTTAAAATATCTTTCAAGGAACTTGCTTTTTCTTTCGAGAAACGCAAGCGATGATTTTCTAAATCAAATTTGGGTTTCTCTTTCCAAAAGGAGCAGGAGCGTATTTGAAAAGCAAGTAGGATCTTTTCGAGCAAGGTACAGACTTTCCATAAATAAACTAACCTTTTTCTGTGGAGCAAGGATTACCATGTTTAAAAAAAGCAGAAAAAAAAATAGAATTTCTCTTTGTAGCAGGAAGGGTGATATTTTCCTAGGGAAAACTAGAGTTTCTCTTTCGAGGAAGGAAAACGGTATTTTTTACAAAAAAGAAACTAGTGTTTCCCCTCGATCAAGTCCTCGATGTTCTTTCGGGAGAAATTTTTTTAGGGTTTCTCTTCGAAAAACCCAAACGATGTTTTTTTCAAGGAAATGAAATATCCCTTTCAAGAAAGCCAGACGATGTTTATTTTTTTACAAAAAAACTAGGATTTCTCTTTCGAGGAAGACACACGTTGTCTTTCCATTTCAACAATCTAATATTTCTCTTTCGAGAAAATCAGACAATTTTTAAAAAGAAACAATGATATCTATTTTGAATAAGGAGGATGATGTTTTTTACAAGAAACTAGTGTTTCTCATTCAAGGAAGGCAAACCATGTTTTTCCACAAGAAACGGCTGCCTTTCTTTCTTGCAAGGACACATTTTTTAAAAGAAAAGTAGGATTTCTCTGTATAATAAGGCGGACGATGTTTCTTTTATTAAAGCAAAGTGAATTCCGGAAAAATGCAAAATGTGAAAAAACCTGGATAATTGTTGCCTTATTTAAAGATTTTTCACTCCACGTTAATCAGTATACGTCTCAAAATTCAGCTGGAAAAACGAAACTATTTTAATTTATAGCATCAAATTCATAAATTATCTTCAGTTGCTTTCTGTTCTGGGTATCTTCGAAAGCATATGGCATGAAATTTCCACAGTACAGCATATGCCGATGTCTGACTTTTTGTAGGCCCGTACATGACTTTTTGCATGCCCGTGCACGACTTTTTCCATGGCCATGTCTGACGTTTTCACGACCATGTCTGAGCTTTTGCATATTCATATCTGACTTTTTGCAGTACTTAACAGGAAAACAAAAAAATAAGAAAAGATAAAACAGAATCATCAAATACATCTCTATTCAACTAAGTGGGAACTGCTCAAGTAAGTTAATGAATTTCCTGATTTTTGGATCAATGAGTGAGTTGCCACGGCTTTCTGGCTGAAGCACTCTACTGCCTCGAACCTTTTTGTTTTTAAAGTTGTATGGTCAGCCCTGGTCACTGTATTACTTAATTCTAAACTTCAGTCAAGCTAACCCAGTCTAAATGTTAACTTCCATTTGATAAGATTTTCCTGAACTTTTGACATTCATGCAGAAGTATGAAGAAGGTGACTCTTACCTGGAACCAAAACATGTAATTTGTGTTCTTGGGGAGGAAAAACGCAACCATTTCATTCAAGTATTTGTTCCGGAGTTTCGATAAACGCCATGTGAGTTTCAGGTTTGAAGGTATTTCTCGTAATTGGTTCCAAGAAAGAGAGAGAACTGGAGACGTAAGAAAACATACAGCATCCAGATCTGTCCGAGACTTGAACCCACTAAAATCAGTATGAGGATTCAGAAACTACGATTAGATCACTTGAACACTTTGGGACAGAAATGCGTTTGAGAGAGCGATTTCGAGAAGCAGCTTGAATAGAGATATGTTTACCAACCTGCAAAAACATCACAGATATTTAAGAAATACGCCAGAATAACAATTCGAAACCAAGTGATGGAACCAATTCCTTTGACATACTCAACACATTAAACGGATATATCATTCAAGTACAAGGAGATCTGGACGTTTTGTGTAGCTAAATTGCTTGGCATAGCATGTAACTAACTTCATCAGCAACACGTTTCAATACTGTCGAAGTATCCAGTAGCTGATGGCCGGAGGGACAACTGCTTCTACTGTGTCCAAAATGAATATTGAGAATCATTTTATACACCCGTCCTACCCCTAAGTACATTATCTATTTCATGTGACGATCTCTTCACTGAGACAAATGTTTACATACCCAAACGAATGCGACGTCGTTCTGCATGAGCTCAGAGCCGCTATCGCAGCATAGGAAGTGCTGGTTTGAAATGTGACAGGCACTGAACCATTGAGGCCTGAATGACTAGCGAGTCTAAGTCTTCCAAGGTGAAAGGTCTTCCATGTGTTGCGGTAGTACCGTGAATACATTACTCATATCTACATCTTCTACGTCGACGAGAGGTGGATGTGATTGGTAAGACAAAGCATTGACACCAAATGGAAGATTAAACGGATGAGAATATTAAGTTGCAAGTCTTGCTGTGTTAATTTCAAAATGTTTAGTTTCTGTGTTAGTTTCAAAATGTTTGAACATTTCGGAATAATTAACACATTCTAAAATCTCGTTCTTTTCAGGAAATTCAGCGCACCGAATGTCGTTAATCCCGTTTCAGTATAAATCCCGTTTCAGCTAAGATATATCGCTCTAGACAAATTGCTGATTAGAAATTATCAAAAATAGCAATGCTTATTTTCATTCAAGGAACCATTGCTTGTGTAACGTTGGTGAAAAGTCCTCAAATAGTCTATAACTCTAATGTCAACCGACGAGTACCAGTTTTGCCTCGAATGATGGAGTAAAAGACAAACTCTGGAATGTCTGCAAGCGACATACTTGGAGAATCCAGGATCATCCACAGACATCTTGGACTGGGTCTCTACGTAATGGTGTGATATGGGGGTCATGTATAAGTGCCACATATATCTTTGACGCATTTCGTGTCTTTAAAATCAGCTTTTTTTTTTATTTTTTTATTAGTAGTTTAACGACCACCGTGAGCAACTCAATGGGCTATAAGCAGTCGCTCGTCCCTAATTTAGGGTCACTGGTTCCAGGGAAGGGAGAGAGCCAGTACCGTAAGACGAACACAACATCCATGCTTTACCGAAATTTGAAACCGGACCCCTTTCGGACGAATGATCAGAAGCCATCGCTTAGACCACTGCGCCACCGGGGCGGCTAAAAATCAGCTATGGTAAACCTATTCGGTTATGAGCATTCTTACCATTATTCGGGAACAATCAGGGATTAATGACGTGATAACGTAATGCTCATCGCACACTTAACGTGTTACGACGAACAGGATGTTTCAGACGCCCCGGTGGCACAGTGGTCTAAGAGCTGGCTTTTGACCATTCGCTCGAGAAGGGTCCCGGCTCGAATCCCGGTGAGGCATGGATGTTGTGTTTGTATTACGGCACTGGCTCTATCCCTTCCTTGTAACCAGTGGCCTTAAATTGGGGACGGGACGACTGCTTATTGTCCATTGAGTTGCTTACGGTGGTCCTTAAACCTTCAATAAAAAAACAAAAAAACAGGATGTTTCACTAGCTAGTTCCCCAAAGAATCAACTGTTGTTTTCTTCCCACTCTACAAAGAAACACGACATTTGGTTTACAAGTGACTTTGATCATTGAGAAATGCGCGGGAGTCGTTTCCTTATAAGGAGATGACCCATTGTGACGTCACTCCACCAGAGAGCCGAGCACGATAATTCTGACCGGAACAATCTGCGTGTTTTACTGTGTCTTTGAACATAGTTCAGGATGGCTGTGTATACACTTGTGTAGCGGGTGTTTAGTGTGAAGAGTTATTGGAAAACAAAGGCTGTAAAAGGTAACACGGCGCCATTTCCTACAGAAGTTTCAGGGAAGAAAAGCACCAGACAAACATTAATGTACATCGCCAGGTAAGCGAAGAAATTTAAAACTACGAACAACGTTGTGAACCAATAAAATAGCGGACATTCTCCTTTAGCGGAAGGAAAAACCGAAGAGGTTAAGCATCACCGAAGAATTCACTATGACGTTTGTCACAAGAAGCTATTCTGTTTCCACCTGCCAAAGAGTCGCGAAGAACGAGTTACTTCATCCGTACCGTGTGGCAGCTATGCAAGAATTGCAAGAACGGCATCTTGAAAAGCGTGTGCCTTTTTGTCACTGGTTCCTGCCATTTTTCTCGCGATTCCGAACATTTTGAATTTTACATGGTTCACCGACGAAGCATGGTTTACAATGATAAGCCTCGAACGTTAGAAGACTTAGAAAGCAACATATGTGCAGCAATCCGGACTATTGGAGAAGACATGCTGCGTAGGACCTTATATAATATGCAACGTCGCATTCGAATGTGTCTGGATGTCGGTGGAGGACATTGCCAGCATTTATTATGAATGGTGCTACATTCCCATGAACTAAGGAACGTTGTAAACTACATGTCAAGTTTCTAAGTAGAGTGTGTTGCAAAATATGACTGATTCTTTGGTAGAGAGACATCTTGTGAGAGACAGCCAGGCATTTTCATGTAACAGAGAGAGAGAGACATCTTGTGAGAGACAGTCAGGCATTTTCATGTAACAGAGAGAGAGAGAGAGAGAGACATCTTGTGAGAGACAGCCAGGCATTTTCATGTAACAGAGAGAGAGAGAGAGACATCTTGTGAGAGACAGCCAGGCATTTTCATGTAACAGAGAGAGAGACATCTTGTGAGAGACAGTCAGGCATTTTCGTGTAACAGAGAGAGAGACATCTTGTGAGAGACAGCCAGGCATTTTCATGTAACAGAGAGAGAGAGACATCTTGTGAGAGACAGCCAGGCATTTTCATGTAACAGAGAGAGAGACATCTTGTGAGAGACAGCCAGGCATTTTCATGTAACAGAGAGAGAGAGACATCTTGTGAGAGACAGCCAGGCATTTTCATGTAACAAAGAGAGAGACATCTTGTGAAAGACAGCCAGGCATTTTCATGTAACAGAGAGAGAGACATCTTGTGAGAGACAGTCAGGCATTTTCATGTAACAGAGAGAGAGAGAGACATCTTGTGAGAGACAGCCAGGCATTTTCATGTAACAGAGAGAGAGACATCTTGTGAGAGACAGTCAGGCATTTTCATGTAACAGAGAGAGAGACATCTTGTGAGAGACAGCCATAGGCATTTTCATGTAACAGAGAGAGAGACATCTTGTGAGAGACAGCCAGGCATTTTCATGTAACAGAGAGACATCTTGTGAGAGACAGTCAGGCATCATGTAACAGAGAGAGAGAGACATCTTGTGAGAGACAGCCAGGCATTTGTCATCTTGTAATTTTCATGTAACAGAGAGAGACATCTTGTGAGAGACAGCCAGGCATTTTCATGTAACAGAGAGAGAGAGACATCTTGTGAGAGACAGCCAGGCATTTTCATGTAACAAAGAGAGAGACATCTTGTGAAAGACAGCCAGGCATTTTCATGTAACAGAGAGAGAGACATCTTGTGAGAGACAGTCAGGCATTTTCATGTAACAGAGAGAGAGAGAGAGAGAGAGACATCTTGTGAGAGACAGCCAGGCATTTTCATGTAACAGAGAGAGAGACATCTTGTGAGAGACAGTCAGGCATTTTCATGTAACAGAGAGAGAGAGAGAGACATCTTGTGAGAGACAGCCAGGCATTTTCATGTAACAGAGAGAGAGAGAGACATCTTGTGAGAGACAGCCAGGCATTTTCATGTAACAGAGAGAGAGACATCTTGTGAGAGACAGTCAGGCATTTTCGTGTAACAGAGAGAGAGACATCTTGTGAGAGACAGCCATACATTTTCATGTAACAGAGAGAGACATCTTGTGAGAGACAGCCAGGCATTTTCATGTAACAGAGAGAGACATCTTGTGAGAGACAGCCAGGCATTTTCATGTAACAGAGAGAGACATCTTGTGAGAGACAGCCAGGCATTTTCATGTAACAGAGAGAGAGAGACATCTTGTGAGAGACAGCCAGGCATTTTCATGTAACAGAGAGAGAGACATCTTGTGAGAGACAGCCAGTCATTTTCATGTAACAGAGAGAGACATCTTATGAGAGACAGCCAGGCATTTTCATTTAACAGAGAGAGAGAGACATCTTGTAAGAGACGGCCAGGCATTTTCATGTAACAGAGAGAGAGACATCTTGTGAGAGACAGCCAGGCATTTTCATGCAGGATTTCCGTCCACAGAGAAGGTTTACGCCCAAACCACATGCAGCGGGTCCGCCTTTTGGGCAGGGCACAGAAACGGAAGGAATGAGAGGAAATCTAGCGACTTTGACAGAACAGTTTTTAAGTGAGAGACAGCACAGTAGATCGCGCCACCGTATAAGTACGCTGTTGCTCATAGAAGGGCGAGAGAAAGTCAGGGAGAAGTAGGAATGGATAACCAACGTAACCGGGGGGGGGGAGGTCCAATCCGGGGACCGTCATTTAACGCACTCGTCCGATGCACGGCGGATATTCAGCGATTATTAGCAAATCATATCATATCTGGAAGATCAGCCCAGGATTGAACCTGGTGACCCTCCATCGACAGTCTGACTCGCTAACCACTAAGCCATCCGCGGCTCCATGGGTCCCTTATGCGATACTTTGCTCCAGATATCTATGGCATGCAGTTCCCTTCTGGGCTTTCCTTCGGAAACAGCATGTTGTAGGATTGCATTAACAGACGGGAGCAATTCCTGCCCCGTTGCAAAGCAGTTGCCCTCACAGTGAGTGAAAAACGGCGGTTGTCCCTATTCGTGAGCACAGTTTTTCTATCGCAGTTCTGGCGACGATTAATTGTGAACTGCGATGTACCTCAATCCTGGAAAAATATTTGCACAGTACGTTTCGATAGTGCTGCAAAGTCAGCAACTTCTTGTACACCATGCCGTTTGGCTCGACCAAACGAGATAACACCTTTTTGGAACTCATTCACATCTTTTGCACGGCCTATGTTACATAGAGTGTATAATACACACGTGGCACACAGCCACTTCTAGTCACTGTATGAACTCCGTAGCGCACGGCACAGTTTTTTTTATTGGAGTTTTAACGACCACCGTGAGCAAACTCAGTGGGCTACAAGCATCCGTCCGTCCCAAATTTAGGGTCACTGGTTCCAGGGAAGAGAGGAGGCCAGAGCCGTAAGACAAACATAACATCTATGCCTCACCGGGATTCGAATCCGTATCCCTTTCGGACGAATAATCAGTGGCCATCGCTTAGACCACTGCGCCACTGGTGCGGCTAGATGATTTTAGGAGGGGGTGTCTCACCCCAGATCTTAAACAACCCTTAGAAATAGGAAGCTATGAGATTTGGGCCAGTGCCCGATTGGAGAGTGACACGGAAGCGAGGTACAAAGGGTGAGGAAGACAGCCTTATTTATTACTGGGTGTGTGTGTGTGGGGGGGGGGGGGGGTTACGGTAACCGGGGTCCGACGGCTTAGCGTGCCCATCCGACGCACGGCGGATATTCAGTGGTTCGAGCGTTCACACTCTTCTAGGATCGAACCTGGGATTCCCCGTGGTAGTCTCTAACGTTGACTACTAGGCCATCCGTGACCCCCCAGTCAGCTACCGTGGTGGCGCAGAGTTATTTGTAGGACGTTATTAACACTGGTGCGCCCTCTGTTGATGGCTAACGTAAGTAAACCTCTTACAGTGGGAGGTGACTAATTTTTGTCCGATGAGCCTAATTGTTTCTTATAATGCCAGTGAGAGCGATCAGGATCCATGATACGAACGGGGCTGTGGAGCCATCAAATATGTGGATGAATTACTACTTATTTTGTTGCATCACCGCCCCCCTTCCCCTCAGGATTACAATCTTGAGGGAAAACTGAATCCAAGCAAAATCAATTGCTTTTGTTCCATATTTCAATTTTATAACAGAACGAAACTCATCATAATAATTGGCTTTCTTAAAAAACTTTCTTTACGCACACACAAAAAAAGTTTTTCATAGAGTGGCTTACGCTTTCCTAAAAGTTTCTAAACTTTTCCTTATCTCATACCAATTTTTGCATCTTTTTTTTTTTCTGTACATACTTTGGCACTCACTGGTATGAACGATCTCTGAAACAATGGATAGTTCAATAAAACAGTGAAGTAGAAAATATGTCTTGACTTCGTTTTATTTAAAGGAATTGAAGGAATAAAATAGAAGGCATGCAAAAATGAAAAAAAAAGAAGAGGAAATAATGTTCAAAACTACGCTTCTCATGGGCGGAAATTCGACCAGAAGCATTTTTATGAAAAGGGAGAGAATTCTAAAAATAGAGCCAGAAAATAAATAAAGTTTTGATACATACCGAGAATAATAGATGGAGACACTGTAAAATAGAGACAAATTTTGAATGGAAGAAAGTTTGACGAATATTTGTCAGCATTACTTATACTTTAGACATTATTATCTTTAAAATGGATTGTAAAAGCATAATGGAAGTAAAACAAATTAGAGATGCGGAAATTTTATTATTCGGAACGTGATGCTCTGAGACAGGTATAAGAAGAATGGATATATTTTTTTAAAAGTGCGAATATTTTTGAATGTAAAAAAGTGATGAAAAGTCTAAACAGATATCAGCGCCAGTGTAGATATTGTATAAATGATGTCTTATTGCTTTAAAAATGCTATAACGAAGTGCATTTCTCCGTCATTTTTATCCGCGCCGGGGTTCGAACCCGGGTCCACTCATTCCGGAATAAGTTGCTCTACCAATTAAGCTACGCGGACATGTATTCTGATTGCTATCTGCCTTTATGTCGTGTGCGTCCTTCTGGCAGGTACGTCACATCTCCTGGTACGTTACAATGCCTTTAGGTTCATTAAGGAATGAATAATATATCGTAAAGAAAAAGTCATTGGATTAAATAAATAAATTTAGCTGACATGAAAGGCTATGAATTTATTTGAGAGGAACTGAAATTACTTTTCATTTTCTTTATTTAGTTTGAACTTACCAGTCTACAACGCATAGAAGCTACAAGCAGATAAGCTTGATATTTTTTAGGCCATCAAATTTGAACAGCTTCTGTGATACATTATTTTGAGCAATTAGATTTTGGTACTGATTTTTTTTTTGTTTTCTGTTCTGTCCATTATACACTAGTGTCCAATAGTTAAGCGCAACCAATGAAAGTGTTAAATTATAAAAAACGAGAAGGCACAAGGAAATAGGGTATTACAAATTATTTACTGTAGTGTGACGTATTACAATAGGGTATTAAAAATTAGTTACTGTAGTGTGACGTACTACAGAGGCAAAGCACATGTCAAGACGACAAATTGTCACGGACAAATGTGTGTTTTCACATTGGCACCAGAACGTAAAAAGGGATATATTGGCAGTTGGGTTCTTCGGAAAATGTGTGATGGTTGTTCTACACATCGTCTAGAATTAATGAAAATTCACTCTACACTTAAAAAAAAAATTAAGAGGTATAACGAAGTAAATTTCTCCGTCATTTCTGTCCACGCCAGGATTCGAACCCGGATCCCCTCATTCCGGAATAAGTCACTCTACCAATTGAGCTACGCGGACGTTTGTTCTGACTACTATCTGCCTTTATGTCGTGTGCGTCCTGTCGGCCGGTACGTCACATCTCCCCCCTACCCGCGAAAGAGGGCCGGGGGCATGGCCCACGGGTCAGCCGTGACCATGAATCGTTGCAGGCAGCCATCCACTGTAGAACGTGCACTTGAGAACTCCCAGTCAATCTGGTGTGTGGAATGCAATGTCACACACATTTATTTTTCGAAGCGCTGGAGAAGGGATTCTCTGATTTTTCCTATCTCGCGATGTGGAAATAACATCACACCATTGCGAGATTTTGAACGGTCGGGTCATCCGCATAGTTCGGGCGCCATTATAACGAAGTAAATTTCTCCGTCATTTCTGTCCACGCCAGGATTCGAACCCGGATCCCCTCATTCCGGAATAAGTCACTCTACCAATTGAGCTACGCGGACGTTTGTTCTGACTACTATCTGCCTTTATGTCGTGTGCGTCCTGCCAGCAGGTACGTCACAGAGGGAGCACATGTCAAGACGACAAATCTGCAGCGATACATTCCGACCTGAGAGCTTAGTTGGAAGAGCAACTTACTCCGGAATGAGGGGACGAGAATTCCATCACGTCACGGACATATTGTGTTTTCACGATATATAGATATCTTAATGAGAAATTAAATGCATAGTACAAATCACATAAAAAAATGATGAACCAGGAAAAAGCACCATTAATCCAAAATGGTGAAAACTGCAGGAATTTTCTAGAGGCGTTGCTGTTCTTGTACAACGGTCTACTAAGAGGTATGGGGACCTCTTTGGGCGACACAAGTGTCACAGCGATGTCTCATGCTGTTGACAAGGCGAAACAAGAAGTCTCTGTGGCAACACACCTCACTCCTGAACAAGAGCAGATCAGATTTCCTCGAGAGTTGTAGCAGGAGGTTGACGACCTGCAATGTGTATCCCCAACACATCGCACACATGCTCTATTAAGTCGAGTCCTGCGGAATGTGCTGGCCATGTGATACGGTGGATATCTTCATTTTCCAGATAATCATTGATAATAGCAGCTGTATGAAGTCTCGCGTTACCGTCCATGAACAGGAAATCTGATCCAACAGCACCCCAAAAAAGCCTTAAGTAGGGATTTAGAATTTCGTATCTGCACCTCTGACCTGTTAAAGTTCCACCATACTAGACATAGAGCGTTGTTCTCCTGTTAGAGAACATCACTCCAGAGATTTATATCACCTCCTCTGTAATGTTGCACCTCTCAGATGTTTATGGGGGAGAACCGGGTTCCAGGTTCTTTCCAGATGAGAACACGACAGCTCTCACTTTCGAGACCGAACCTGGATTCACCGAAGAAGAGCACATTGGACCATTGATTTTCGTCCCAGTCTCCATGTTGTCTGCACCAATGAACCCTGGCACTTTTTATTGACTTAGAGAGTGGAATCCAAACTGCAAGTCTTCTCGCGTAATGTCCATCTTCGTTGAGCCGTCTGTGTACTGTTTGCCTTGAAACAGCTCTAAAGCAACCGCTGTCGCTGATTTCGACCTGTTACGTCTCGCTGTTATTGCCACATACCTATCATCCTGAGCAGTGGTAATTAGTGAACGACCTGTCACAGATTAAGGATTAACATCTCTGGTGGCCTGGTACCTTCCCCAAAGTCTAGATACAATTGATTGATTCCCGCCAGTGGCTCTGACAACATTACCCTGCGTCTGAGCGGATTGAAACTTTCCGGTTATCCCACGATATTCATTTGCCATCTTTCTGACATACTGTTGTAGTAAAAATAATAAATTCTACTACGGAGAGGGCGCAATGACGACAAGAAATGTCAAATTTTGCATTTTTGCAGCTACTGCGTCACGATTACCACATTTGCAGATTCACATGGCGTCTGCATTTTACTTTTTACCTCCTTCTCCCCCGCCCCTCTTTCGTTTGTTCCAAAATTTCTTTTTTTTTACCATGCTTAACTTTTGGACACCAGAATAGAATAACAGAGTTTAAAAGCTAGCAGACATCGGTTTAAATTATTTTAACTTTAACTTAAATGTCACTGGACTTGAACCTTATTTTCTGATTTAGCTACTTTAAGAATCCTAATGATTCAAATTCATATCGTTGCTTGTTCGTAGAAGCTACGACCTTAATTAAACATTGATACATCTCTAATTAGACACTTCCAAACAAATGGTCCAGGGTAAGTGATGAGACAGTATAGTTACAAATACAAAGTCCACTTTATCATATGCACAGTCGAGTCACATTATTGGGACCACCACTTAATATCCAGAGTAACCGCCGTGTGCAGCGCGGACGGCAGCTAGACGGGCTGGGATTGACTCAATATGTTTCTGGAAGATATTCACAGGTATGTGGAGCCATGCTGACTGCAGTGCATCTGACAGCTACTGGAGGGTGCGTGGTGGTGGATCCATACAGCGAACAACACGATCGAGGTGGTCCCACAGATGCTCAATTGCGTTTAAGTCTGGGGAATTAGGGGGCCAGGAAAGTACTTTGAAGTCCTCATCGTGCTCTTTCCACCACTCTCGGATATTTCCAGCTGTGTGACACGTCGAACTGTCGTACTGGAAGATCCCATCCACCGCATGGAAGACCATCGGCATGTACGGGTGTACGTGGTCTTCAAGGATGAATTCATAACGAATTCGGTCCATAGTGGCTTCCACAGGTATGAGTGGACCCAGGAAATGTCACGAAAACATTACAAAGCCCACATCGCTACACCAACCAGCTTGTGTTCTTCCAGAAATGGTTAAAGAGTATTTGTAATCCGGTGTTTCTCGCCTTAAACGCCAACGTCCATCCGTTCGATGAAGCAGAAAACGTGACTCATCGGAGGTCCAATTCCAATACTGCGGTGCAAATGTAAGCCTTTTCTGCTGATGCACCTTCGTTAGCATAGGTGCAGTGACCATACGTCTGCATCGGAGCCCCACACGTAGCAGGGTTCTCTGGACTGTCGTTTATGCACACTTCCGGTAGCCTCCTGGTTCATTCGGCCAGTGAGTTGCTCTACTGCAACGTTTCGATCGGCTCACACGCATCCCCGAAGCCGACGTTTACCTCTCACGTCAATGGCCCGCGGTGCTCCGCAATTTCCACTTCACTTATTCGCAATGGTTCCGTTTCTCCTATCACAATACACTTTAACCACAGCAGCACGCGAAAAGTTCGCGAACAGCGTTGTTTCATAAATAATGTCACCTTTGGCCCGAAAGCCGATAATCATCCTTTTTTTTTTTTTTTGCAAATCTGATAAATCGCTCCTTTTATCCATGGCAGCAATGAGTGATATGTTTTCAGAATGTCTACAGCACACCTTATATTTCTTGCAAGCCAGCTCACGGCACGTGTCTTCTTTCAACTGCTATACGCGCTGTTGACGTCAAAAGTAGGAGGTGGTCAGAATAATGTTACTCGACTGTGTATATACGAGAGAGAGGCCTTCTTTCATTGGCTACGCGCTGTTGACGTCAAAAGTAGGAGGTGGCCAAAATAATGTCACTCGACTGTGTATATACGAGAGAGAGGCCTTCTTTCATTGGCTACGCGCTGTTGACGTCAAAAGTAGGAGGTGGTCAGAATAATGTCACTCGACTGCGTATACACGAGAGAGAGGCCTTCTTTCATTGGCTACGCGTTGTTGATGTCAAAAGTAGGAGGTGGTCAGAATAATGTCACTCGACTGTGTATATACGAGAGAGAGGCCTTCCTTCGTTGGATACGCGCTATTGACGTCAAAAGTAGGAAGTGGTCAGAATAATGTAACTCGACTGTGTATACATACTGTACTGGGTACATGCATAGTAAATGTTCTGTTGAGCCAAACACTGTTTTTGATACAACCTTTTCTACTTTGTCGACTTTCAAATTTAAGCCCCGTCCTACACTGGGTTGATATCCTCTACCTCATTCCACTTTTGCCGTTTAGAATTGCTGTATAGTAATCAATACAATATAATCAATCACCTATGCTATCAATTGTGTGAGACAGAACCCCGAAATTAAAAATTTGGGGTGCTTCTGCGTATCGTATGTATATGCTTTTCTTTTTTTTTCGAAAGAGATCTGCATCTCATTCGCTACTTTTTGGCCTTACGGTGAAGAAAATTTTAGAACTGCAGTTCTGGAAAGCTTGTCTCAGGTACAGCAAAAAGTACTTTTTTTCCATTTGAAAGTAAAAAAGAAAAAAAAATCGCAACAGTTAAACTTTCTCACTTTATAAATCTACGCTGACATTCTTGCAATTCTGGATATTTTCCGTTTTTTTTCAAGATATTGTTTGTAATTACTCTATTAATGATAAGTAAGTCTTTTAAAAGAAATTAATTTTTGGCTCATTTGGATTTCCATTCTCACTAAAAGCGGAGAAACTATTTAAAATTATGAATTCAGTTATCCGAATAAGATTCATAAATCGAATAAAGTTTTCAGCACCCTTTCTCAGACAATGTACCTTTTCTGTTGCTGCTAAGCAACGGAAGTAATTCTGTTTTTATATTAAATTTTACTAGGGAATCTGCGGTCCAAAATATGAGTAAAATGTGGTTTATTTATATCCTCAATACAAAAAAAAAATTAGTTGAATCGTTCGTAAATGTGTGTTAAAAAGATATTTAAACAGTAAAAAATGATGCTGACAAACGTTTTTTTAGGTATGGGCTACCTTGACAATTTGTCTCAAAAGTGCGCCGCACAAAAATACCTTTCAGGGCTCCTCATGAATCTCCACTCCGCTGCTGGTTCCACCTTTCTTTGCAATCTTGTTATCAAGCAGGTGCAAGAGCCTATTCGTCACTTCCTTGGCTGCGGATGGTCGAGTGGTCAACGTTATCGTGACTGAGACGGAAAAGGCTCAGGATCGATCTCAGGCAGGTAGGAATGCTCGAATCACTAAACATCATCCGTGCGTCGGATGTACACGTTAAGCCGTCGGGTTCCGGGCACGTGGTTATACACTGAGGGGCCACTTTATTATTATGACCATCCCCACAGTACTTCGTTGGGCCACCTTTGCCATTAATACTGCGTCAATTCTTCGTGGCATGGACTCCACCAGATGTTGATAGGTGGTTTATGGAATCTGAGACCATGCGTGATGAATAACACTTTCCGGGAGTGTGAGATTGCAGGGTTGTGGATACAGCTGTCTGATGGCTCGTTCAACTTCATCCCAGAAATTTTCAATGGGGTTGCGATGTGGAGATTGTGGGGCCACCTAAGCAAAGTTAACTCACCGGCATGTTCCTGAAACCAATCCTGTACAATACGAGCACTATGGCAGGACGCATTATCTTGTTGAAAGTAGCCATCGCCATTGAGATAAACCGTCCACATGACAGGATGCACTTGGTCCGCAACGATGTTTAGATATGATGTGCCAGTCAGACGTTAATCAACACGAATTAAAGGGCCCAAAGCATGCCACGAAAACATTCCCAAAACCATAACGTTGCCTCCACCAGCTTGAAGGGTTGTAGCAATGCATTTGGGGTCCATGCTTTCGTGCTGTTTCCGCCAAATTCTCACTAGGCCATCGGCATGGTGCAACTGAAAACGTGATTCATTGGACCACATAATTTGTTTCCAATTATCGACTGTCCAATACTTGTGCTCCTGTGCGAACTGGAAACGTTTTCTCTTGTTAACTGCAGACAGCAAAGGTGTTCGAACTGGCCTTCGGCTGCCATATCCCATCCGATGCAGTGTACGGCGAACAGTGCGTGCAGAGATCATTTGAGGGGATCCTTGATTGAGATGGTTTGTAATTTGCTGCAGTGTTGCCCTTCTGTTATCTGTTACCAGTCTGGACACTCTCTGTTCCGCCCGAGCAGTCACTAGTCGATGACGATCACACCTTGCACGTAGAGACCCAGTTTTTTGGGTGACAGTCCAGTCTTTAAACACTTTAACAACATGCAGCTGCTCTGGAACATTTCACGAATGCGGCGGTTTCGGTGATACTCGCTCCATGGCTCAGAGCTCCTACAATCATCCCACGTTGAAAGTCCGTCAAATCGCATTTTTTACCCATCTCGTTACCCAAAAATCACCTCTACTACTGTCGCAAGCACTAAGCTTTCCCTTTTTATACTAGCCTCGCCCTCTGGCTGCAACAGCGTGCAGACATAGCTCATTTGCATAAAACTATCAGGTGGTCATAATAATGTAGCCACTCAGTGTACATAAACGCAGGCGTCTTCCTTCCCCTTTCTACGTCGCTTCCGTATGACTTTCCTGTCGGCCACTCTGGTACAAATCTCTTAGATTCCTACTTTTAAGGGTTGTTTAAGGCTAGGGGTCAGTCGCTCCCTTCCTAAAATCAAGTACACGAAATCTCAAATTCCTCCGTCCCTTCCGCATTCATGCCTCGGTCGCTTCAGAATAAGAAAATCAGGTCTAAACCTAAGTTTTGGAAGAGTACTTACGAGGAAATGCAGCGTGGAACTTTGTCGTGAGTTAAAAATAAAGGAAATTATTTTGAAGGAGAGAATTATTAGAAATTAGTTTATGGAACGTAAAGACATTGACTTTTTACAGCAAGCTAGGGTGAACAAAGACTTCTCATGAAATCCCATGTAAGCTATTTTTCTTCTTTTGTTTACCCCTGATCCCACCCCCACAAAAATGACACTGCTCTCAACACAATAAGCACAAATCTGTGGTGGGCCTTATAAATCTCTAAGCACAGCACTACAGTCACTTCGGGTCATCTAATCATAAACAACATTTGATTTAAACAACCGGGGATCCCAACCGTTGCCTTATTCGGACCTTTGGGATTAATAAAGGGAACAGAGAAAACTCTTTCTGTCCTTTGTTTAGAGTCAAGGAAAACAGCGAGGCAGAAAAGGAAAAGAAAAAAACATTGCTTTGGGAGAGGAGAAATTGAGGCCACTATTAGGTAGGGAAGAAAAATATTTGCTTTGTTCTTCTTTTTTTCTGTGTGTAAGTTATCTTCCCCCATGTCTGTGTTAAGCTCTAGAAGCCTTTTTTTGTTTTTCTTTGCAGCGGTTCTGTATCAGTTTTTACGCTGCAATTGATAATTTGGTGAACGAAATTCTAAAAGAAGTGTTTTAATTTAAGCATGATTAAATTTAAGTCCATTACGAAAACAAATAACGTAGGTCGCTCAAAAAGTGACGTCATAGACCCAAAATAAACCCATTGCATGTGTTCCGACACATGCAATGTCAGTCACGTGACAACGCGTCGTTACAGTGCTCCGCTAGTTTATTAGTAAACGGCGTAGAGTTCAGATTTAAAATTGGAGTAAAGAGCTGAAATAAAATTTTGCATGCGTTTGAATACCACCGCCACAGAAGCGCACGAGATAATTAAAACAGCCAATGAGGAAGATGCTTTGTCCCGTGCAAGGGCTTTTAAATGTCACAAGGAATTTGTGAATGGTGAAGAGTGTGTAGAAAAGGAGCCACGCTGGGGTAGGCCTTCGACATCGACTACGGAAGTTAATATCAATCCCATCGAGGCACTCCCGCGCGAAGACAGCCGAATGCCGATCGAGAAGGTTCTTAATGTGATACAGATGTCCGTTGGTTTCGTTGATGATATTGTGAGAAACTGGTACGGTACCGAAAAGTGGCTACAAAGTGGATTCATCAACTTGTTCACGGATGAACACAAGGCAAATCGTGCTGTCACTTGTCGCTAATGGAAGTGCCGGCTGCGACTTGAGCCACACTTTTTGGATCGAGACTATTTCGATCCAAAAACAAAAGAACAGAGCATCGAATGGAAGCACCCACAGAGTACGCGATCCAAGAAAGCAAATTCAAGCAAGTGCAGTGAAGGTCATGCACCTTGTTTTCATCGATAAAAATAAAATTGTGTATGGCCATATTTGTACCACAAAAGAAAACTGTTACCGGGTGCCTATTATTTTGAAATTCTCAAAGGTTCTCTAAAGAAAATATTTCATGAAAGTGGACGTCAAGTAATTTTGCTTCCTATACTTCCAATGGAAAAATTTTGTACACATTTCCTTCACAATTAATTGTGTTCCCAAGGATGAAAGCTTTGAACATCGATTAAAATAACTTCATAGTATAACTTGGAATACTTAACATTTTCTAAAACATAATCATAATTATATTAAAAATCAAACTCTTTTCCTTTGGTGGTGTTGAAACCAGAAAAAAGATGGCGCGACCTGTAATTTGATGACGTCAGTAGACAAACAAATGTTGGATTGCATAATTATGGTTATGTTTTAGAAAATGTTAGGTATTCCAAGTTATAAAATGAAGCTATTTTAATCGATGTTCAAATTTTCATCCTTGTGAACGCATTAATTGTCCAGAAAAAAGATGGCGCGACCTGTAATTTGATGACGTCAGTAGACAAACAAATGTTGGATTGCATAATTATGGCTATGTTTTAGAAAATGTTAAGTATTCCAAGTTATAAAATGAAGCTATTTTAACCGATGTTCAAATTTTCATCCTTGTGAACGCATTTATTGTCCAGAAAATGATGGCGCGACCTGTACTTTGGAAACGTCAGTAGACAAACAAGTGTTATTGCATTATTATGGTTATGTTTTAGAAAATATTAAGTATTCCAAGTTATAAAATGAAGCTACACTGCTGGACAATTGCTAAGGACGGATCATAAACGGCTATATAGCGCATAAAAAAGTAAGTGTGGTTGGATGCCAAGTGAAATAAAATAATGTCAGAATGCCAGGACATTACAAGAAAGACAATTTATTGTGCTCTGAAATCCAGAAGGCTTTGGAACGTGTTCAAGGGACAAACAGGCCATTTTGTGCAGAATACGTAAACGTGAAAAAAATGCAATTACCGTCCGCAGGCGTTCCGGCGTAAGATGTCAATACGGGATATGGCCACCATGGAGGGCGATGCAAGATTCCACACGTCGTGTCATGCTTTGCACAACATTATCAAGCAGCTGTTGGGGTAATTTATCCCATTCCTCTGTCAGTGCACGGATGAGGGTGTCCTTGTTTATTGGAGGGCATTGGCGGCCAGCAAGACTCCTCCCTAAAGCATCCCACACATTTTCAATGGGATTCAGATCTGGAGAACGTGCTGGCCATACGAGGCGTTGAATATCCTCGCTCTCAAGACACTCCTGGACAGCGACTGTTCGATGACATGTTGCGTTGTCGTCCATGAAAATGAATCTATCACCGACAGCACCACGGAACATGCGAACATGAGGTACCAGAACATCATTAATGTATCGTTGGCCAGTCATAGTCCCAGTTGGAAGCACATAGAGGGACGTACGGCCATTGATCATGATGCCAGCCCATACCAAGACACTACATGTCGGATATCGGTCCCTTTCCTGTATGTTTGCTGGACAATATGCAGTACCACTATCACGCCAGATCAGTTGTCGTCGACAATCAGACGATAGACTGTATCTACTCTCATCTGAGAAGAGGACAGCAGACCAGTCGTTATCAGTCCAATTGCGATGTTGATGGCACCATTGCACACGGGCGGTACGGTGACGTCTGGACAATGGGATGCACACAACAGGACGGCGGGCGTATAGTCCTCATTCATGCAAACGTCTGGCGACAGTTTTTCGGGAGAACCGCTTGCCAGTAGCAGCCATAAACTGATTTGCTACCTCACTAGCTGTGCTGCGTCGGTGTCTTTTTGTTGATAGCACTATGTACCGATCTTCTGCAGGTGTCGTACTGCGAACACGACCTCCCCGTGACGTTTGCTACACTCTGCATTTGTTTGAAATGATTTTCAAAGCCTTGAAACAACACTGTGGCTGACGTCGAACTCCCTGGCAACATCTGTTATTTTTCGCCCTTCTTCAATCGTGCCAATAATACGGCTACGCGTAAAATCATCTAGGTGATGTCGGGAAGACATACTGAAAATTGCAAGTTCGTCAATTGATTCTTTCCCTTTCAACTTTGCGTTTGAACAACAACGGTCAACACGCGTCAAATCCTTTATATCTTTTATCAGCGCTATGACGTCACGAACAAGTCCGGCAATCCAAAATTTGCATACGCACAACACGTCTTACTGTATCCTGCACTTATTCTAATTTCCACATTTTCCTGCCTTCCATTTTATGGTTGCTATCGTTGCTATTGTCCTCCGTCCTTAGCAATTGTCCGGCAGTGTATTTTAATCGATGTTCAAATTTTCATCCTTGGGAAGGCATTATTTGTGAAAAAAATGTATACAGAAGTTTTTCCATTGGAAGTATAGGAAGCAAAATTACTTGACGTCCACCTTAAAACACCCAGAACAAGCACACTTGCATGTTCTGGGTGTTTTAGGCAAATGTTTCCGATTTTGTAAAATGTTTTCGATTTGTTGGATAGCAAAAATGTTGAAAACATTTTGTGCGCACGTATAAATGTTTTCGATATTGTTTGGAAATGTTTTCGATTTTGTTGGATTTTGCATCAAAGTAAGGCCATTGCACATTTCTTTGCTTATACAAGAGGTTATCTAGGATTTAGGCATTGAAATGATCACGCACCTCCGTATTCACCAAAACAGACGCCGTGTTACTTCCACCTATTTCTTGAAGTGGGAAAACAACTTCGTGGGCGTGGGTTTGCATCAATTACTAAACTGAACGATGCTGTAATGGCTATTCTGAACCACACGTCGTGAATGGGGCTTCGAACACATCTTCCGGAAGTGGATAGAAATGTGGGACTTCGAGTATTCACTTCGAGTAAGAATACTTTGAAGATATGTAAGTGCCAGTACGTTCACTGCATCAGACTTCTGTCTCGTGTAAAATCAGTCTACTTACTTTTTGAACTACCCTGTCACTGAAGTTTAAATCGAACAATCTGGGATTATGAAACCTAGTTCGGCGAAGAATTAAATCAGAGATTTAAAAGAACGTGTTTTACTTATTGTAATTGAAATAAAATATTATTCTTTCAGTCGAAGAGCCTTGATCTAGATTTTTCATACTTGGAAGCTAAGAATGTCAATGCGAAACAACAGTTTCTTTTTTTATAACCTAGTAAGAATTGTTCTCTTTTTTTTTTATTTTTGCACTCTCTGAAAAATGTAGCTTTTTTTTATCGCTAAGTAAGGGTTTATATTGAAAGAAGGCAATCCAGAACCTTTCATACACTGGCGTGCAAAAATTAAGGACGAGACGGTTTTTCGAATGCAACGTCGTGCAGAAGTGCTCCACATTGACTCCAATCATAATATACGTTCTCCAAGATGTAGGAATATAGGACAAGTGAGCAAAACCGTCCAAACAAGGAATCCAAAGGATACAAAGGCACTTTATTGAAAAGGTAGCTTTGAGCACAATTGGACAGAAGACAGAAACTTCCATGTGACAGGCGGCTGCCAAGAAAAATCCAGTCTTTAGTTGGGGATATGATCATCCCTGACTGCGTTGCAGGATTTACAACGTCTGTCCATGCTGAGGACGAGGTTGACAAGGAGCTGTTGAGGCATTGCGGCCAATTCCTCTTGTAGCATCAATCGCAGATGCGGAATCGTTGCTGGAAGCTGGTGACGTGCTTCCAATCGTCCACACGTGTTCGATTGGATTTAGGTCCGGGAACCTTGCGGGCCAATCCATGCGTTGAATATATTCATTCTCCAACAGCTCTGCGACAGACACTGTACGATGAGGTGTAGCGTTGTCGTCCATGAAGAGGTACTCAGGCCCCACAGCACCTCTAAACAGACGCACGTGAGGCAGGAAAACCTCGGTAAAATAACGGACACCAGTGACTGAACCTCCTTAAAAGATGCAGAGGTCAGTACAGCTACCAAGCATGATACCGCCCCAAACGAGAACTCCGCCACCTCCAAATTGGTCCCTTTCGATGATGTTGAGGTGTGATTGCGTGTTCCTTGCTCTCTCCAGATGTGTATACGTCCAGAATCGCTCGTCAGACTAAATCGGCTCTCATCCGTAGAGAGAACTCGATCCCATTGCTGATGTGTCCAGTTCTTGTGTTCCTGGCACTACAGAAACCGCCGTCTCCGATGAGCAGGCGTTAATGGCATACACCGTACTGGTCGTCGTGCAAATAGACCACCTTTGTGCAGCCTTCTGGCCACGGTAAAACGCGATAACGGAAGTCCAGTTTTCTGTTGCACGTGCCTTGCGATTTCTCCCGCTGTCTGCCGTTTGTCTCTTCTCGCCTGTAGGACAATATACAGGTCGTCCGCCGCCGTGGTTGCTCGTGGACGACCACTGCTAAACTCTCGGACAGCTGTTCCTGTCGTTTGAAATGCTCTCCAAGCTCGTGAAATGATGCTGTGAGCGATCCCGAACTCCTCGACCACACTAGTCACACTTCGACTTCTTCCAACTTCCCAATGACGCGACCTCGGGTAAAGTCATCCAGATGTCGTCTACTGGATTGCCTGTTGGCCATATCAAACGGTGGCAGCAACTCGACGTCGTTCAAACCGATCTACACCGTGCAATAGCTTTCACCGAATTGCTGAACGTACACCGCCCGTGTGCTTTATACCCTTCCGACACTCCCCACTCCCCCTACGTCATGCTGCATGTATGCGCATGCCCTACCGTACCGAACCCTAGTCTATCTCCTGAGTGGTCTTTCGGTCCGTTCGGCCTTCTTGTTCCGCTGTTATGCTAATTTCTCCTCTTCGTCCTTAATTTTTGCACACCAGTGTTCGTATATGCTCAGCGTTGTCGCATTGCAGAATCATTGACACATAATTGGACCCTACCCGCAGCAGACCCGGATAAATCTGCTTTGAACTGTAAATTCGAAACTTTTCTTCAACATATATAAAGTCTTCAAAAACGTCTACGAGAGTCAAAAAGTCCCTCCGCAGTAATGTTAAGGCTGTTCCACTTAAATTCGATGGTGCCACAGTAAAACATTTTGAATTAAGTAATTTCTATAATTTCAGTTTTTGCTGTTTCCTTGATAACATATCAAGCTTCAGAATACGTTTTGCATGCAACACAAGTTTTCAACAGCTTCTGATGAGTTGAAAGTTTCCAAAATGCGGATGTGGATTTCATCATTGCTCCTCAGAAGGAAGGAACACTCATGAAATCAACATACACATTTTGGAAACTTTCAACTCATCACAAGCTTGTGAAAATAGGTGTTGCTATGAAACATATTCTGGTTTCCTAATGAGAAGAAACAACTTCCAGCATTCGCTCTTCCTCTTTTGTTTTCAACCAGCACGTATTCATTCGCTTCGACGCCTTTTTAAATCTTAATATTAAATTCACCCATATTATCAATTAAGGCATCAATTCCGACGCGACATGCAATGGAACGCACGTCAACGAAAGCCTCTGAATGCTCAATGCAAAAAGATGTGATGTGAAAAGGTTACTTTTACAAAGTTTTACAAAGTAATACGAGGGTGTGAGAGAATGAATCGTCGGAGAAGCAGGCGATAGGCGCTTGCTTGTGCCTTGTCCGTACAATCGCACTGAAAACAAACGCAAAGGAAGTATCGTTTTAAGATACGGTATCGGTGAGTTGAAAGTCTGCTCCGTATCGTCGGTCGGTGTAAACCTTCGTTCTTTAGGAAAGAGACGGCAATATTTTTTGTATGACAAACCATTATTTATTCCTCTAGTGGCAGTATTGAGCACATAATTCCACAGTACGTATTTTCCTTCGAACTATTTTTTTCTTTTCAAAAATTTAACGGAAATAAACCGGGTAGAAATCGGGTCAGAACATCTTGACCCGACCCGTTTTGACCCACAAGAAAGAGTTACCTCATCGACCCGCTGACACGTTTCCATGTCTGGCCCCAAGACACAGTGAGCATGCGCTTGCCGATAGAAATTCGAGTTTTTGAATTTTTCGCTCAAGGAGAAGCTGGGTGTCGGAATTCTAACGATTGATTTTTCTTTTCTGAATCATATGAGTGAACCCAACTCTCATCACCAGTCACAATTATTTTTCATTTGTGATTTTTCATTTCTGGGTCATATGAGCGAACCTAACTCACATCACCAGTCACAATGATTTTTCATTCGTGATTTTTCATTTCTGGGTCATATGAGTGAGCCCAACTCCCATCAACAGTCACAATGATTTTTAATTCGTGATTTTTTCATTTATGGGTCATATGAGTGAATCCAACTCTTATCACCAGTCACAATGATTTTTCATTTCTGAGTCAAATGAGTGAAGCCAACTCCCATCACCAGTCACAATTATTTTTCATTTCTGGGCCATATGAGTGAACACAACTCTCATCGCCAGTCACAATTTTTTTTCATTCGTGATTTTTCATTTCTGGGTCATATGAGTGAACCCAACTCTCATCACCAGTCACATTGAGTTTTCACTTCTGAGCCATATCACCAACCACAATGATTTTTTATTCGTGATTTTTCATTTCTGGGTCATATAAGTGAACCCAACTCTCATCACCAGTCACAATTATTTTTCATTTGTGATTTTTCATTTCTGGGTCATATGAGTGAACCCAACTCCCATCACCAGTCAAAATTATTTTTGATTTGTGATTTTTCTTTTCTGGGTCATATAGGTAAACCCAACTCTCATTACCAGTCACAATTATTTTTCATTCGTGATTTTTCATTTCTGGGCCATATAAGTGAACCCAACTCTCATCACCAGTCACAATGATTTTTCATTCGTGATTTTTCATTTCTGGGTCATATGAGTGAACCCAACTCTCATCACCAGTCACAATGATTTTTCATTTCTGAGCCATATGAGTGAACCCCAACTCCATCATTGTGCCACAATGATTTTTCATTCGTGATTTTTCATTTCTGGGTCATATGAGCTAACCCAACTCTCATCGCCAGTCACAATGATTTTTCATTTGTGATTTTTCATTTCTGGGTCATATGAGTGAACCCAACTCTCATCACCACTCACAATGCTTTGGAGAAAAGTACTTTCACATTTTTTCATAGCGAGCAAGAAACCTTTGTCATGTTTCAAGTCTTGTTTTTCGCCGCCCCAGTGGCGCAGTGGTTCAAGGCGCTGCCTCTGATCATTCTTCCGTAAGGGGTCCGGGTTCGAATCCCGGTGAGGCATGGATGTTGTGTTTGTCTTACGGCACTGGTTCTCTCCCTTCCCTGGAACCAGTGACCCTAAATTAGGGACGGGCGACTGCTTATAGCCCATTGAGTTGCTCACGGTGGTCGTTAAGCCCCCAATCCAAAAAAAAAAAAAAGTCTTGTTTTCTTCATTTCAGTCTTTAGCAGACACGGTGGTACTCAACGAGCACGCACTCTGTTGTATCCTAAAACGTTAACAACGTCATCGACACCATATAAACTAATATTCAGTTTAAATACTATGGTTCTCTGATTTATTCTTCGACTCCCCATGATGAGTTCATCGATTTCTTACCTGTTGAAATCGCAAGTTGTGATCATTTTTAGGGGGATGGAGGGGGTGGTGGTTAACGACCACCGTGAGCAGCTCAGTAACAGTAGGCTATAAGCAGTCGCTGTACCTAATTTAGGGTCACTGGCTCCAGGGAAGGGAGAGAGCCAGCGCCATAAAAAAAACACAACCTCCCTTCCTCACCGGAATTGAGATGAGAAGTCATCGCTTAGACCACGGCGCCACATGTGGCAAAAAGTTTCGATTACAGGCATCCCATTCCGCTGTGGATCATTTACGGCCAATATTCCTCCACTGTCGTTTGATTTTCTTGCAAACCGACGAACCGTGATTATGTCCAAAGTTACAAAATCAAAAACTGCCTATAATCTAGCGTGAATTTCTTCGGGAGGTATATTTTCATGAGTAAAAACTCTATTAGCGATCTATATTTAAAACCCGTCGACACAGCTGAAAAATAATCATGCATTTTAAACACTATTAAATACGAACAAATAGATGTACGAAGTTCTATTACGCAGTAAATGAAGCTAATGGCACAAAGAATCTCGTTTGCCGTCTGACTGGTTGCTAGGCAACAAGTTATGCGCGAGTCACTTGCGCGGAGGCATTATTTATTGAGCACGCCTCATGCTAGTTGATGTTTGAAGACCCGTAAATTGTTAGCCAACTATTGGCGCTTGTAGCACGTCATTCAGTGCTCGAATGACCAAGCAGAGAAAATTGCTTCACATATGTAGTGGACTCTATTCACTTTTATACCGCTATCAAATTAATGTGATGTTTGACTGAAATGTTTTTAATTGACCAAGGTGTGGGCAGGACAGCCTTTATAGTACTGGGCACTGCACCTCTGGAGTTCACGTACTTTAGACATAGAAAGTCGAAGCATCATTACGTATTATAACAAACCATACTCGATCCACAGGTATCATGAAGGTCTCCCCATGTTCTACCTCAGCTCTCAGCCTTGAGGAATTCTCCTCCATACCACACACACACACACACACAGCGTACATATATCGTTTCAGTGATTTTTCCCAAGAAGGGAAAAACGATATCAACACTGATTATAATACAGAATATCCTTTGCAAAATGAACATGCATTAACCATCTTTCACTGGTCACCACAGAGAGAACAAATAGGACAGCATAAAGAAGTGAAATAGTAAAAAAGATTTTGACATACAGACTACTGATTGTAGTCTTGTAATATAACGTGCTACACATTATACTGCAAGTTTAATTTTCCAAAAGGTATGACTTTTAACTCTCTGCCCGTTTTGCTGCCGGAGTTCAGGTCGTGGTGGACAAACTTGAAGAAACAAAGTTTTTATAATTCTATTGCTAAGTTATTTTTATCTTCTATTCTTTATTGTAGAATGTTTTAGTTGAATAGTTTATTAAAATTTTACTATATACACTGTCCAAAAAGGCATTATTGATACAAAAACATTTTAACAAGATTTTCTACCTGGGGAGACCTTCAAACCTCTGATTAAAGACACGTATTCTAAAAAGTCATTTTATGGTACATACTATGAGTAGAAACATTTAAAAACACTGAAAATGATTTGTTATGTTAAGTTCGCACCGTCGCTTGAGTCTTATTCCACACTTTGGAGCTAACATAGAATAAGACTCGAGCTAACTTTGACAGTGCGAACTTATTTTTAGTGTTTTTTAAATGTTTTTATTCATTAGTATGTACCACAAAATGACTTAGAATACGTGTCTTTAAATCAGACGTTTCAAGGTCTCCCCAGGAAGAAATATTGTTAAAATATTTTTTATCAATATCTTTTTGGGCAATGTTCACTGAAGTGCCAGAAAACTGGTACAGACGAGCTTATGCAAAATACATAGCAACGTCACCTATGCACGTACTCGGTTACGTCCGCTAGTGCGTATACAAAGCTGTAGACATCCTTGCCAACTGTCAGATCTGTTTTCGGCATGAGAATGACAAGTAATAACGATTTAAGCGATTTTCAACGAGGAGTCATAGCTGGCGCTCGTGAGATGGGCCATAGTATTTCGGAGGTAGAAACGAAGTTCGGATTTTCACGAAAGACCATTGCAAGGGTGTACCGTGACTACAAGAATTTCGGCAAAACCTCCAACCTACGATACCAGTGTGTCCGTAAAATGACATTGGGTGAACGTGACCATCGTCGGCTGTCAAGGATCGTTTCACGCGATAGGCGTGCAACACTCTCGCAGGTATCATCGGAATTCAATGCTGGAGCTTCAACAAGCATCAGCGTCAGGACTGTGCAACGTACCTTGCACGATATGGGCTTTGGGAGCCGACGCCCAACTCGAGTCCCTTTGATGGGTGCACGACACAAAGCTATGCGCTTTGTTTGGGCACGGCAACACCGCCACTGGACACTTGATGACTGGAAATAAGTAGCCTGGTATGACGAGTCGCGTTTCCAACTGTATTGGACAGATGGAAGGATTCGTGTGTGGCGCTCAAACCCCCATGAAGCCATGGATCCCGCCTGTCAACAGGGAACTGTACAGGCTGGTGGGGGATCCGTCATGGTATGGAACGTGTTTAGTTGGACTTCACTGGGACCCCTGGCACGTCTACAAACGTCTGTGACCGGCCAACGCTATGTACGTGTCCTTTCTGACGAGGTACACCCGCTCATGTCCTGCATTCATGGTGATGGGTTGGGCTCTGTTCCAACAGAACAATGCACCTCCACACAATTGTCGGGACGCCACATTATGGTTAGAGGAGCATTCATCTGAGTTTAGGGTGTTGCCGTTCCCACCCAAGTCCCCAGATCTGAACGTGATAGAACACATTTGGAATGTCATGCAACGCGCTATCAAACACAGGAATCCGAGACCTCGGAATACACCCGAATTGTGGAACGCTTTGCAGGAAGTATGGTGTGCATTGCCTACAGCATATTTCCAGAAGCTAGTGGAGTCCATGCCCCATCGTATCTCTTCAGTCCTGCGCTCCCGTGGGGGACCTATTAAGTATTAGACTGGTGTACCAGTTTTTCTGGCACTTCAGTGTATATAGTAAAACTTTAATAAACTATTCAACTAAAACATTCTACAATAAAGCATCGAATATAAAAATAACTTAGCAATAGAATTATAAACACTTTGTTCCTTCAAGTTTGTCCAAAACGACGTGAACTCCAACAGCATAACGTGCAGAGAGTTAAATGTCATACCTTTTCGAAAATTGAGACTTACAGTAGTACAAAAGAGGTAGAAAATAAACTTTCTCAATGCGCGTGTGCATGCAATGTTACAGATTAACCTTTTAAGCGGCCGAAGTACCTGAACCATAGAGTGCCCAAGATTTTCTGCACTTTCTAAACAGAAATGTTCACAAAGCGGCCAGGTTTTACGAAAACTACGGCGAAACAATTTCTTTCCTCCACTCATCTCCGCGGTACGGACCATAACCCTGCTATTCGTAAGAACATATCCCCTCCAGTCCTATATTTTCTGACCCACGACCCAAGGCATGATGGTAAAGGTATAGTCCCTCTGCCACGGACATCATGCCACTGGGCAGAAACAAGAGACTGAAACACATCTCTCACCTTTCGTAGGTTCTTTACCATTATTACAGCCCTCTCAGTCGGTAATCAGTCATAAAGATTTACTGTCAATCATCCCCGCAAATGACTATTTTCTTTGAACAAGAAAGCTAAGGGGAAAGCAGCGTTTTTTGATGCGCGGGTTCTCTTGTTGCTGTCTCTGCTTAGACAGCGAATATATTCGTGGGAGCTGATTTCAGCCATTTTGCTAACCCCGAGTTAATTCGTTCCAGCCGGTTAAAGGAATAAGACTGGTTACTATACAAAGATGGCCCCCTTTTTTTACGCTTTCCAACCGTAGGTTGAAGAAGCCTATATGCTCCAGCTTTGTCCGTCTGTCTGCATGATAATTCGCGTAAAAATGGTTCGATTTCGATGAAATTTTAACATGTGGTAGGGGACGAACCCTATTAAAAATGGGATTAATGGAGTCAAAGGTCACGACATAGGAGCGGTATCCATTCCATTGTCCTTATGCGTCATGACTTGCGTAAATGTGGTTCGATTTCAATGAAATTTTAGTATGTGGTAGAAGACCACCTGGGAACGAACTCTGTTGCAAATGGGTGAAATGGGGTGAAAGGTCAGAACATAGGAGCAGGATCCATTCCATTCCCATTATGTACCATAACTTGCGTAAATATGGCTCAATTTTCGATGAAATTTTAGTATGTGGTAGAGGACCACTGGAAACAAACCCTATTGAAAATGGGCGAAATGGGGTCAAAGGTCAGGACATAGGAGCGGGATGCATTCCATTGCTTTTATGCGTCATAACTTGCGTAAATATGGTTCGATTTCGGTGAAATTTTAGTATGTCGTAGAGGACCACCTGTGGACGAACCCTATTGAAAATGGGTGAAGTGGGGTTAAAGGTCAGGACATAGGAGCGGGATGTATTCCATTGCCTTTATGCGTCATAACTTGCGTAAAAATTGTTCGATTTCGATGAAAGTTCAGTATGTGGTAGGGGACCATCTGGAGACGAATCATATTGAAAATGGGTAAAATGGGGTCAAAGGTCAGGACATAGGAGCAGAATGCATTCTATTACCCTTATGTGTCATAACGTGCGTAAATATGGTTCGATTTCGATGAAATTTTAGTATCTCGCAGAGGACCACTGGGACGAACCCTATTAAAAATTGGTGAAGTGGGGTCAAAGGTCAGGACATAGGAGCTGAATGTATTCCTAACTTGTTTTTTATATTAATTTCTTTTTAAAATAGATTGAAATTATATATTACTGTAAGATCATGAGGTAGATAATTCCAAATTTGAAGCCAAGTATAATTTAGACTGTTTAACATACTGAGTCCTGGAAAAAATTGGTCTCAGTTGAGATTCACCTCTAGTATGATAGACATGGGTAGGTAATGAAATTTCAATTAATATATGGTCTGCATCATTTTTTATTTTCCTGTACATGACTTTTCCCAAATCATAATTATATAATTGTTTTAATGCCAATATGTTATATTTATTTGGGTCAATGCGTATATATATAGAGGCGAGTTCATTAGTGAAAAGTGATTCATATCAGAGTTATGTTTCCTATAATTAGAGTTAGTTTTTTGTCCCAAAGATAGAATGCGATAATTTAAATGTGATTGCACCAGAGAATAGTATAGCTTTCGTGTTGAAACTGATAAGTTAGTAAGAACATGAACAACTTTCCCAATACTTGAAGATACTTTATTCGTTAAGAAGTTATTATGGTTATTCCACTTTAAGTTAGACTATAATTTTATCCTTAAATATGTGAAATCAGTTACTATTTCTATTGTCTTATCATCTAAAAGTATAGAATTAGGAGGTGTTAGATTTATCTGACGATTTGTAAATATTATTGCCTTGTTTTATTTTTCTATTTACACCACAAGCTCATTTGAGGTCAACCAATTAAAGTATTTTAATAACTGCAGATCACATCGGTTAATAATTTCAGAGATGTCTGAATTAGTAAAAAGAATGGTAGTGTCATCAGCATAAAGAATGTGTGCATTAGATAAAACCGAGAATATTTCATTAACATAAATATTAAATAAGATCGGACCCAAAATAGAGCCCTCTGGTACAGCAAAATTTATATACATTATAAATTATATATATTATTTTGTTCTAATGGAGAACAAAACTGATCAACGTATGCTAGTTGCTGTCCGTTAGATAAATAATTTTTAAAGAGTGTCTGAGAAATACCTCTTATTTACCAATATTATGTAACTTTTAAATACCAATATTATGTAACTTTTTTAATAAAAGTTGATGATTTAATATATAGAAAGCTTTAATAAGATCCAAGAATAATGCAAATGTTATTTTTTTGTTCCATATTTTTCTGTACTATATTTTGTATATAAAGTAAGGCTGTTGAGGTTGATTTATCAGGCTGAAAACCAAATTGGTTAGGATTAATTACGTTATATTTTTTTAAGATAAGATATAAGACTACTATGAATAAACTTTTCTAAAAGTTTTACAAAAATCGACATTCTTGCAATAGGCTTATAATTGTTTTCTCGAATCTTCTTCGCTGGTTGTAACGCAATTTATGGCAACATTTCTTTAATTACGGCCTCTGTACAGAAATGGCTCCGGAGATTTATCCGTTTCGAAACGGTACCCGAAACGAATAAACTGGAGCTTTATCCGTTTCGGGTTTATTATTGTTCCAAAAAATAAAGGAAATCAGTAAGTTAGCCCTGCTAAAATAGCAAACACCGCCCCTATTCTAAGCACATAACAAAAATGATCCACCACATAGTAAGTGTCATGAAGAACAATATCTAAAGAAGAATTAGCTAGCACCACCCCTGTCAACCCTCTTAAAGTAAACAATAAAAACAAACCTCTATACACCATATTAAAGACACATCCAGTTTAAAATAAGACCCATATAATGTCGACATTCATCTAAACACCTTGATTTCTGTGGGAAACGCAATCACTTTTGTCACCGCAGTAAAATACGCCCGAATGTCCACATCCATCCCCACATAAAATATATGGTGTGCTCAAACCACAAACCTATCCCCGTGTAAAGCAATTTATGGCGATATTTAATTTTCAATTTCTCAGGCAGACTGTAATAGTATTAGAATCTAAAAACATAATACTTTTCAAAGAGTATTTGGCATTTACCACAGGGGAGTACATATCGTTGCATAGTCCTCACAGTTGCGCGATTATTGACGCACTAGATGAAAGCCAGCCAATAATGACGGGGGAAATAAGATTTATGATACAGAAATGATTGACATTTATTTATTGAGTTTCTGAGTTCCACGTCAATAGATGGCGACGTTGGCTCACAGCTTTTTGAAAATTTCCCGAGCAGTCGGTTATGGAATTTGATACGACGACGGGCTGTCTGTTATGTGTTTTGTAAAACCTTTAGTTCCTATTTCGTCAACACTTCCTTGTACACAACATTTTTCGTATACACTGAGTATGAAACCTGTATCGATTGACCCTGTTCTTTTCCGTGAACTATTTTTATCTTGACGTCGTCAGATCGTCGTATTCTTGACGTTGCCTCATACAGATGGCTAAACACCGGTTCAGGTGGTGAACCAAAATTCCTGATGTAAAGTTTTCGTATCTCTAAAGAGTTGACCGCGTGACGTGATGCATCTCTGACGTCATGTGAGAATGATTTGGATTAGATGACGTCACACCAGCAGCTGTGTTCTTTGTTGCTTTGACAACAAAACAAAGTGATATACACGTGGACAGTGTGCGTGTAGGTGATGACGTCACTTGCACGATAACACGAAAAGCTAAGCGTGACGTCACAAACATTTGGTTCTCGGTTGTAGCTATGGCGACATAAAAAGTGGCACGGAGGAGGAGGATTCCAACAAAATATATATTAGGACTGACCTTGGTGATCGCACGTAAACGCAGCTAAACTTTTACAGACAAATGGATAGTACGGCTAACCATGCTTTCTCCTCTGTCTCCATTTTTTTCTTAAGATGTCTACAATATTTCCCAAGGGGAGTGATGGTTGGTTGGTTGTTGAATTTTTATGACCGCAAAGGGCTATGCGTGGCCAAAGGGCACCAAACACAAGACAATCAAATAAACAGTAACCAAAGGGAGAGATGCAAACTTCAAAATATGAAGCCGTTGTCTTTAGCACCCATTCAAAATAGAATTTCATTGCACTACAAAGCATGTAAGATTACTATCCCTTTGAATAGAACTGCAATGTACTTGAAAAGCTTGTTTCTGATTAACTACACGAAACATTACTTTCCATTTTAATATGAACACTTGCACCATCAGCGAGAAGAATAAAAGCTATCATAACTAAAAGGGCAAGCTTAAACCATTTTTTGTTTATCTGAAAAGTTATAACACGTTTTTCAAAAATATAAATCATATGTACTGATCGTGACTTACCTTTCGTTGCATCTTCTTCTAAGGGTTGCTTGAGTGCTGTGATATCCCTGAAAGTGAGCAAAAATAGCACAACCCCATCTTTCTCGTTTCTAATGGGTGCTATGTGAAGGAGGAGCCAAAGTGGCTGTTCTGTAAACAGAGAAAATAAAAGGAATTTACTATTTAAATCATTGAAAGACAAAACAGAAGTGGCACACTTGATCTTTAGTCGATAGCAAAACAACATGAACTGAAAATCTGTTTTAATTAAGAGAGAAAACAAAGAAATTCATTATATCTTTAAACAAAAAAACAAAATCAAAATGTGTTGATAATCGATAACGAAAAAGAGTCGTTATTGAAAACGATGAGTTGAGAATTTATTTCATCAACAGAGAAAGAAAGTGAGTTAATTAAGCAGTTTACTCACACAGAAAGGGAATGAATGAACAGATTACTTTTTTTATCGTTAGAAAAAAAAAAAAAAGAAGTGAACTGATTTGTTTTCCCAACAGAGAATGGAAATTAAATTTTCAATTCGTCGCTAAGATAAGAAAATTAATTTATTTAGTTGGTTATTCATTTCGCATGTAGAGAAAAGAAAATCAGTTGGTTATTTATTTTATCGTTAAAGAAAAACCTGTTGATCATTTATTTTATAGTGGAAAAAAGAAAAAGAGTAAATCGTTGGTTTTATCACTAGGGAAAGAAATGGTGTTGATTATTGTAAAAAATAATTTCGGTTACTCATTTCACCGATACAAAAAAATTGATTACTCATAAATAAGTTTTTTTAGCTTTTAAGTTTTGGTATTTATAAAAACATTTTGAGCATCAAGTTGGCGCATTTCGCATATGTATTCAATCACCATCACAGTTGTGTACATTCAGTGGTACTTTATCTCTACAACTTTTATATACCTGGTTGAAAATGACCCTGTTTTATAACATTATCGTTTCACGCTATGGTTTCGCATGGAAAGTCTGAGCGTTGTCCTCTTCGGACTGTCAAACGTCAGTGTCACAAAGATAATACGTTTGAAATGGGTCAACTAACCGTCCTTGAAAGTACAAACTGAATCCTGATACTTTTTATTCAATTCATGTTCAATTTGCAGCGTTTTGGGATACGCTACGAAATTTAAACAAAAAGCTCTCAACTGCATTTGATCGCAAAAGCAAAATTCAGCCATCTTGTACGGCAGTGGTGCGCAACCTTTTAATGGGTGCAACTCCAATGAAGAATTATTTTATTATTGAGATCCCATTTCACCATGAAAACAAAACAAGGGCTTAAAATTATAATTATATATGAATTTTTTAAAGACATTTATTTTATATTCACCAATATTTGTTACAGTTATTAACTAAAAATTTCAAAATATTTCATCTAGCTATTATAGAAATAATATGTAGAAAGCATTGAAACAAAAAGTAAACACAGTTAGTTTGAGGAAAAAAACTACGCAACCTTTTTTGACTGTCCCAATATGAAATTTGAACTTGAATCTTGGGAATTATGCTCCCCATTCTTGGTTTTATAAAAAAGAGGAAAAAAGCAAAAGAAATGGCGAACCCTTAATAAACCCTCAAGATCCCAAAAGGGTCCCGACCCAAAGATTGTGCTACCCTATTGTAAAGTTTGGTTTGGTAGTTGAACAACTTTGACTGTACTCAAAACTCTAAATAGTAATTCATCCTTACTTTGAAGTTGGTGGCTCCTGTAAAGTAAAAAAAAATTGATTCGGAGAATGAATCACAGAACGGATCGTATCACGTGGAATTCTAAATCCTGACCATCTACTCAAGATGGTAGAATTAGAATCATAAGAGAAGAATGCAAATACTTGTAGCCTCACCAGATTTAATGACTCGTATATTTAATGTATGTTTTCACAGAAATTGAGGATCTGCAAGTTGGTGGGGGAAATCTAGAAGTAACCAGTACCAACATTTATTATGGACAGCATTCATCAAGTGAGGGTTACATATAAGAAGAAATAAAAAATCGTATAGAACTTGGCTGGAGAGATTTTTGGAAGTAACAGTACAGTTCTGAAGAGCAACTCACCATTATGTCTTAAAAGAAAAGTGTTTTATCATTAGCTACTACCAGTTCTTACTTATGGATCAAAGACGTGGACCTTAACGAACAAAAGCTTAGAGAATCTGAAAACTACTGAAAGACGCATGGAGAATTGAATACTTGCTAAAATCAGGAAAGATAGGTAGAGAAATACATGGATTTGGAAAATGACAAGACTTGTTCACATCATGATCAATGTGACGACAATCAAGAGCAATGAGCTGAACGTGTTGCCGGGAGAACTGGCTACACTTGGATACATAAAATACTAGATTGGATACCCAGGGACAGGAAACGGCTCAGAACAAGGCCAGATTGCAGAAAGTAGGATGAAATTTGAAAGCATGCTGGGGTGACTTGAAAGATACTGGCCCAAGACAGAGAGTAGTGGAAATGACTGGGAGGAGGATACCTTCGTCCAGCAGTGGATTGAGACTGGATGAGTAGATAACAAATGTGAAACAACTATTGAGATATTAAGAGCGAATGATATGAACTATCATTATCAGTTCACGAAGTATATATACACTGTCCGCCGCGATGTCATGTACATGAACTCCATGAAAAAGAATGCCCGCAGATAATGAAAGTTTTTGAAAAACAGTGGCAGTATACTTCAGATGATGTAAGTTTTTGAAAAAAACAGTCAGTTTACCTCGTACCACAGACTCTCAGCTTCAGTTATTTACATTATGAAGTATATGAACATTTACATATGCTAAATACAGTATGTTCTCACACACTCTTTGTTCTCAAAATGGCTTACAGTAGTGGCGTATATTCGAGGCTAGCATGGCTAGCTGCGAAGACCAGAGAATGCACAAATAAAAGCCAATTAAATATACACACATAAAAGTCAATTATCAACGGCATTAATATATGTTGATGCTTTCGCTGCGAAAAAAACCCGTGCGGATTCGCTTCTTTGAATCTGTCTGGCAAGCGAAGCCAACGGTGTAACGCAAGCAGCTCTTCTAGAGTCTTTGCTGTTCTAATTCGAAAATCTTCGATACGATCGCCTGCTAGCGTTTCCATGACAACATGAATGAGCGCGTATGGACCATTGTTTTGCGCAAAGGTTCGCTCAGAAAAGAGAAGACTTCGACTTCCTGAGTCACCGCTTGATTCCACCGGTAGCAGCACGTGTTTCACGAGAGCTGTTTCAGTTTGTGTGAAGTGTCAATGAATTAAAATCAGTGATATTACATCTTAATTTCGTGGCTTTGTTGTATTTGAACTATTTTGATAAATTTAGTGAAAGCTACCCTGAACAACTACTGTCAGAATTTTAAGAACTATGTTTCAAATTTTGATATAGCTTGAATAAATAATGAACTGAAAGTGTTTTATTCCCTTGGTGAATGGAAAAACCAATCAGTAAGAAATATTACTTGTTACATAAAGTTGAATAAATTGGGCATTGTGTTTAGTGAGGTGTACAAATTAGCAGACCTAATATATTAAAATTTCCATCAACAGCTGTAACTGCCGAAATAAGTTTTTCTGCGTTGAAAAGAATCAAGATATATCTTAAAACCACACAAAGACATGTACATTCGAACAACCTGGCTGATTTGTGAAAAGAAAAAAACATTCTTCTTTAATAGGGAAAACTACTCTGAAGGAACTTTTTATGAAAACGTGATATTCAAGTTCACACGAAAGGAAAGAAGAATGCAGTTCATGCGCAAATAAAGTATTCAAATCCTAATCCTCTTAATTATTTGGTATCATGTTAGCAATAGTATGCAGTAGTTTAAGATACTTCTATTACGTAACAGTTAAAAATAAAACTTTGCAATTTAAAAAAATCAGTACTGTGTGTTGTGTGTGGGGGGGGGGGGGAGAGATAGCCCGGTTCTCGGACCTAAGATACGCCACTGACTGAAAGGCAGTCTTGCTCGAAATAATTTTTGAAAGGAAAAATACAGTTGTTAACACAAATACGCACTAATCGAACTATTGGAGTTGTAACCATCCGCTATGGAAATCCTCACCCACCATCCGCTATGGAAATCCCCACCATCCGTTATGGAAATCCCCGAGTACATGCGAAATATTTTCCGCATTGGAAATATACGAGCATTTGCAAAATGTTCCACAAAGTGAATGGCATCCGGTGCTAAAGGAATTTTTCAAATCGTACTGATAGAACCAGAGGTAACCGAGAAAAATGAATTTGATACCTGCGCCTCCTAGAGTGGGTTAATTGTGTATTATATTTAGCAGAAAATGTGCAAAATAATGTTTTTGGACTTAGTAATATTAGACCAAAAAATAATTTTTTCAATCGTTTTTTTTTTTCAGTTTTTTTTTTCATGTTTTTTTTTTTTTCAGATTTTCAGACGCGCAGATACTACAGACTATTTGCTGTGAACAGAAATATGAACTTACGCACTCAAGTGGCAAACTTGAGGGTTTCGAAAAATTACAATTCATATGCGTCATTCCTCACCAGAAACGCTATCAAATAAAGAAACATTATTAGAATTATTAGAAACAGAGATTTCAAGAAAAATAGGATTCACTTACTCCGCCTAGCGGAAATACTGTACATTATTAGGAAAAGGCTATATGCGAAAAAAGATTCCCCGTGGGGAGTGGTATCTGACAACAGAATAATTCTTACAATTGAGGTTTTAGGAGCGCATATTTTGCTGAGAATAATTCGAAAAGAGAAAAATGCTTTTACTCCTCCAAGCAACAAAACTGCTGGGTACGAAAAATTAGAGTTATGTGTAAACCTAAAATGAATCCAACGGAAACAGAATTTTTCAAATCGGCCTTTCACAAATCAGAAATATTTGGGAAAACGCGATTTTTGTTTATCCCCAGAGGTGAGAAAAATGCGCATTATTTGAAAAAAAATGTACTCGAAATGTTAGTCTTTGTGAGTGATCTAAAAAGAAGGAAATAATACTTTCAATTCGATATTTATAAGCAATTATATATGGGATTAACTGTATATTGTATTCGATAGCATATGCTTTTATTCCCATCTGCGGCAAAGTTATGCATCGGATAAAGATCAAAATGAAGCATTATCGTTCTCACATTTCAGGCTTCCTCTTGCAAAATTTATTTTTTTAATAGAAATCATAGTTGCACAGGTATAGTGCCCGCACGTGGACATACGGACATGTGAAAAAAGACAAATACGTGCTAATAAATGACGTCACATTTTGTTGATTCACACAAGTGCAACTGGCTTCCAAAGCATTTCTCCTATCAAAACTTTTATTTTTGATGTTTACGTTGAGTTTGGCTGTTCCTGTCAATATGTACATTATATAATATAACGTTTCAGAGTAATGACGTGACCATTTAATGTAGATTGAAATGGTCGCATAATATTCAGATATTCAACAAGTTTTTTTTTTTTTTTTTTGGAAAACTTGTCAGAAGCAAATCTCTTCATGTAAAAGATTTTTGACGATTAATTGCGATGTAAGTTTATGCTAATATTCTGTCCACGATTTAAGAGTTCTAAGGCGAAGGGAGGAAGTTTAAAGTTTCGCACTGACAAGGCGAAATAAAAATTCAATCTGAAAATTGATGTCTTAATTCTCGTTACAAAATTGTTAAACATGAACATTGGAGGAGGAAATATTAATCTCCCGTGTTGCCGAGATTGTCAGAGAAAGACTTTGCTGAATTGAATCTGAAAATATTTTCCAAGCCAAAGGTGATCTCGCTCACTTTAATAACATTTCTCAAAAAAGAAACTGAATTAAGATGCAGCCTTCCCATGTATCGCAAATTCAGCTTTGTCCCGAGCGATTGAATTTTCCAACTTCGCATTTTGCCTTCTCAGCAGGGGTACCTCCTAGAATTTGCTTCCGGCATCAACCATTTGCGCTAATTAACGCAGTGAACGGAAAAGACAGTATCATAGAGTTCAGTTTACAAATGAAATTTAAATAACTTCAAAATGAAGCTCCACTTGAGTAAACAAAACCGAGCATGCAGGTCCAAAACATTTATGTTTCAAAAACATTCACAGCCTCCCTATCCAGAGAAATAACAACAAACTCAGCTAGAAAAGATGGAAATAACAACAAACCACAAGAAAAGATGGAGTTTGGGACGTTTAATTTAATATCCCAATTCTATTGGAAATTTGGAATTGGAAAACGATAACGTGAAAGCGGAAAACCTAGCAAATCGTAAAGTAGTACGCCCAAACAAGTTACGCTCAGGGTTTGTGTGTGATGAACTTAAAAGGCTTGGCGTGGCCCTGCTCGGCACTGTTCATTATTTTGAAAACAGTTACCAATATACATGATAATACATGACTATTACTAGCATACACTTTCTTCAAGAGCAGCATCATTTAATAATAATAATAATAATAGCAGTAGTAGTAGCAGTGTTCTAGTGCAGTAAGTAAGTAATAGCAATAGTATTAATCTTTCATTTTCACGAATTACTGTTTTCTACATATTAGCCAAGCCTTAATTAATTACACTTGACCCCCTTGAAAACTTTCCTGCAGGCTCCCATGCCCCCAAGGGACAAGGGTTTATATAATACTGATGAGAACTTGTGACGTATAATCTAAATTAACTTTCCTTTTTAGTTTCTTTCCCTATGTAAATCTTGAGTTTATTCTCAGTTATTCTTCGCTCTTAACATAATATCTTTTCTCTCAAATGAATGCGTTTGGCAACATAATTGAGGTTGAATGAACGTGACGTATGCCTGAGATAAGATAAGAACGAGAGATAAAAACGATGACAAAACTGTTACTTGGCGAGCGTTGGGTTGTAAACTGATTATTGAAAGGAGCGTTGTGAAAAGAGCGTTGTGTTAAGAGTTGTGTGGTGTGTGGAGAGTTTAGTGCAATATGCTATGCTAAGTTACGATGTGTTTGCTACATCCTGAATAAAGCATCTTTTCCATAAGTTTGACTTCTGCTGTTTACATGTTTCGTCTGGCCGTTAAGGTTTAATTTTAGGAACTATTTCTTCGTATAGTGATGTTTTAAATTAACGTAGAAGTGCGAAAATACTTCTACGTCATAAGCTTTACAGTGATGCATAACATGATGGGGTTTAGCCTGTAGATATCCTACACCAGTGGTTCCTAATCTGTGCCTCGCGACGTCCCGGGGCGTCGTGACTATGAGGTAAAACTAAAGCTCATATATAATTTACAGTGAAACGCAGTATGAAAATTTTCAATACATGTACATATTTTGAAGTGTAATTTGTAAGAAAAAATATTAAAGAAAAAAATCCGACAAGATTCTGGCTTTCAAAAGACAGCTACTTCTGTGGAAGAACAGTACGGAATCAGGTGATTTTGAATATTTTCCTATACACAAGTGTATACAAGAACACGAGATGCTACTAAGTGCGAGATTGAAATCTGTGATTTTGGAGCACCTATCTCAACTCGACGTTCAATTTGATAAATATTTCCCTCCGCAAACAGATAAGCATAAGTGGGTTACAGACCCGTATACAGCAGATCCACCATCAGCCTTCACTACTGCTGAGCAGGAACAGTTAATAGACATTTTTTCAGACTCCACACAGAAAATGACATTCTCTTCCGGAACTCTGGAACAGTGTGGCAAAGGAGCACCCAGAATTAAGTAAGAAAGCCGTGAGAGTAATTCTCCCCTTCTGCCACATCCTACCTTTGCGGGGCAGGATTTTCCGCTCTGGCGGTAGTAAAATCCAGATATAAAAGCAAAAGTTAACGTTGAGAAGGAGATCCGCGTAGCTGCATCGAATATTGTCCCCAAATTCGATGTTTTGTGTGACTAGAAACAAGCCCCCCTCCTCCCCCCATCACATTAAGACGGAAATACCTCTGTTAGGTATTTTCCAAAATTACTGTAAAATGTGAAAGGAAAATGAAGAGTGTTACCATTGTGAAATTATCCTTATCTCATCAATTTCATCATATTCAGGTTCTGCAATTTCATTCTTATTTCATATATTACACTAAAAAGAATCCAAGTTAGTAATGTAAATGACTATTTTCTTTAAAAAAATGCCACAAACACGAATTGGGGCAATTTTATTTTTAAATTTGGGTACATAAGCGTCGCACGGCAAATGTGATATATGTGAAGGGCGGCGTGGTCTTAAAAACTTCGGGAACCCCTGTTTTGCATTAAAAGTTACACATCCCCCTCATTAACACACTTGCGATTCAGCTTTTCTCTCTATCTGGAAGTCAGATTTCAGTCTGCGCATGAGCAGATGGGTGTTGTAGCTACATAACGTTTCCTTGGTGGCAGAGTTGTTTCTTACGTTCGTCTAAATTATGAATAATAATAATAATAATAAATATTGTTTCTGAAAATCTAAATAGCCGAAATACTTACAATCCCCAGACGCATTTTAGTAAACATTTTCTTTTATGACTCACATAACTTCTTTCATTGGTTTCATGATAAAACGTTCATTAATCAACCTACATAAGTATCGCAGAATGTCAGAAATTAGTAAATCTTATTGTTTGTTGTTATGATTTAATTCCACTTACAAGGGAAGTTCCCCATAGCGATCCCTCCGATTTTCTTGAAATTGACAACATAGGTTCAGACTCATGTCTTAAGTGTAACTCTGGCGGCTTTTCAAGTGGAGTTATTCAAGTTTCAGCTTTCGCTCAATAATGGTTTGAAAAAAAAACAAACCCTATGGAAGGTTGTACTTCCGTTTCTTTTATACGATGTGCATTTTGTTCTATATTTACTTGTTTTGATTATTTCATTGTACAGTCCCATTACCACTTCGACGAATAATGCAATAATCTGTGCATCCTTCAATTACAGTTCATTTCCATATCTTGAGCTATAATTTATTTTTTATTTTATTTTTTTGCCCCCAAACAACACTGCACGTCTTCCTCCTTATATACCAACACACCTTTTCTAGGGACAAGACACGCAAATGTTGTCATTCAGGCCACAAATCAGCCTGAATAACTGCACAAGCGCGCATTTTCAACTATCAAATCCACGAGTCGGTGCTCAATACAAGAACTCAAAACTCGTATACTGGGCGATAGTGCTTTTCTGCTCCTCACGCAGAAAGCTGATTTCTTGCTTCCGAAACATCTGTTGAGCTTTGTCTCAATTTTTATGGTGTTTAAACAAGGTTTTTTTTTTTTTGACACGTCTATTGGACAGATCGGCCTTTAATAACAGCAAGACAGTGACACTTTCGTCGACACTTGAAACTTGAATAACTTCGCATGCGCACATTCGCGCATAAAAACCCGCCAGGGTTACACTTAAGACGTGGGTCTGAACCTATTTTGTCAGTTTCACGAAAATCGGAGGGATCGCTATGGAGAACTTCCCTTGTTAATATGCATTGGACTGTGGCTTGGTATGGTCGTGAATGTATATATATAATGCAATGTGATAAAGTATACTCTAGAATCATTGGTTTATTTCATACCCACGTAGGTCTTGTCTTGCGAAAGATGTATATCATAAATTATCTACAAAGAGTGCAAGGGTACTATCCCGTTTTTCTTTTTATTCCAGAAATGTGATAGTAATATTTTAATTTATTTTAATTTAGATAAAACAGAACTTTTGGTTTAATGGTAAAATATTTCTGGGAATGGAAATATTGAAGTTCCACCATCATCACATTCACAGCCTGAGGGATCAAATAAAAATATTTGCTCCGAGACAAGCTCAACAAGCATGGGCAAGCTTCTTGTGCGTGAAAAAGCAAATGCGGCAAGGGAAAGGAATTGAATTCTGCGAGAATTAAGATTTATGGTTACGGTTATAAGAACTATGGAAAGTTACGGATATATTCTCCTGATTCAAAAAAATTATTTTAAATGCTTGAAACCGTAAATATAAGAAACTCACTAAAATTTTTAAAAGCATAACAAAATCCGCTAAAATATCGTTGATTCCATTATAATATTTTTGTCGCTAATTCCCATCCAAAAAAATACTAAATTTAGCGACTTTTTCGCCCTACGTTGGCAACACTGACTGGGTGATTGAACACGTAGCACTGACTTTTCTACTCAGACATACTGCGCATGTCGGGTAAATACAGCGCCAGCTAACGGCGAGCGCAGGCGATGTTTCATTTAACAGTATCAAATATTCCATGTGTACTTCGGTTGAAGGTTTGAAGGTCACCTAGAGCTTTAGCAGAAGTTTACTAAGCGATGTTTCGTATGTTTGAATTCCAATAGAATTACACTCTATGGAGAAATCAGTGGAAAATGCTGGACCTAGTCATGCAAAAACATCAAATAGTGGGAAAATTATAGATATAAGAAGAGGAAACATATCAATTAAAGAGTGGAAAAAAATATTCATGAAAATGTGTTTCATTCCTCCCATCGTCAGCTAAATATTGAAACAATAAATGCAACTTATTGAAATTTATAATCCTTAACTTCATATTTTTTTTTATTTTTTATTTTATCATTTTTAATTTTACAAGTATTTATTATTTTTACTTTATAATGTAGTTTTATATTTTTTTTACTTTTTTAATTTTATCATTTTTATTTTAAAATTTAATTTTACAACATTTGAATTTTTATAACTTTTCTATAGTGTAATTTATTGAAATAATAAAGGCAATAACTGTAATTTGAAACAACAATGTAATTCTTCATCCATCTTTAGGAATTTGTTTCTTCTTGCTGGGAAATTCTTTCCTTCCGGCTGCTTAGTACCCTTACTCTAATTTACTTTTGTTACTGCGTTTCTCAATAGCTTTGTGTTAAAGTGTTTCACGACCTAAAAAATGAAAATATCTTCCGAGACGTAGTAATCATAAAATATTGAAAACTTACAAAAGTCAAAAGTTTCGTAAGCGCATTTCCCTCATTTACATAATTTTTCTAAGGAATATTATTCCATTTAACTAAAATTTCTTTCGAACAAGAATTTCCTGAAACCCATGTATTAGATTTTTTTTTGATCAGTTCTCAGAGCGCAGCATTTTCTCTAGCGGCCTTTCAGAACAGCAATCTCAACAAAACAAAACAAAAATACAAGTAAAGAGAGAAATGGTGTAGAAACACAAGAGTGAAATGCCTGCAAAGTAAAAAAGTGTCTTATCTCCGCTTACAATTTCTTTTGCACCGATTGATAGCTGCAAAAGAAACTAGAGAAAGAATTATTATTTTTTCTTTGTGCCTCAATGGATTTAGTGAGAAAAACGTCTTACTATCAAAGAAAGAAAAAAAAACGTTAAGTAGAAAAGTTACCGTATTTTATCTCATTCTCTATTTATTTGTTTTCAAACTCGTACGATTGTGAATTGTGAACTTACTGTTTTCTAGATCGATACATTATAATTTCCAGATTATTTTCATCTTGTACTTCGGAAACCGTAAAAAGCACGTAAGTGCAGAAAAGAACTAGAATTGAAAGATAAATACAGTATTCACTTTTGTCTGTACTAGTGGTTTCCACCTTTTTGACATTTTCGGATCGGCAAAACGTTGGGAAAACTACCGCTGACCGGCGATGCCGAAACAAAACGTTTAGTCTATTTTCGAGCATTTAATTTTATGATATTCTATATTATAATGATCACTGCGTACAATATATATTTATATTCCAGTCACCTACTTACAGCTAATACGAGTATCATTTAATCTGTTAACATTCTTATCGACAATAGTCTTGAGAGTTCAGGATATGCCGAATTTAATGAATTGGGATGAAGTACAAGGTATGAACAAAAAGTGCGGTTAATTTGCAAATAAAGCACATTTATAACACAAACTAAGAGTACAAGTACTTAATCTCCATCAACGTACTGCCCTTCTGATCACAAACACACATTTTTTATTGGTGGTTTAACCACCACCGTGAGCAACTCAATGGGCTATCAGCGGTCGCCAGTCCCTAATTTAGGGCTACTGGTTCCAAGGAAGGTGCCAGTTCCGTAAGACATACACAACATCCATGCCTCACCGGGATTCGAACCCGGACCCCTGTCGAACGAATGATCAGAAGCTATCGCTTAGACCACTGCGCCACCGGGGCGGCACAAACACACTTGCTCCGGTGCTCTTGCTATTGTTCAAACAGCCGCGAAAAGTCTCCTATTTTATATTTTGCCTATGATGTTTTGCAAGCTACGTGCGTCATTTTATACGTAAACGGGCAAGTAACCACTACGTATTCAAAAGTGGTGCCCAGATACTTTTGACACTTTAGTGTATTTGTTATTTCACAAGAGCTGAATTTTGTCAACGTTGCTCTCTTCGTTAAAAGTTTCATAATTATTATTATTATTATTATTATTATTTTGATTGGAGGTTTAACGACCACCGTGAGCAACTCAATGGGCTATAAGCAGTCACCCGTCCCTAATTTAGGGTCACTGGTTCCAGGGAACGGAGAGAGCCAGTGCCGTAAGACAAACACAACATCCATGCCTCACCGGGATTCGAACCCGGACCCCGTTCGGACGAATGAACAGAGGCCATCGCTTAGACCACTGCGCCACCGGGACGGCTAATTACTATAAACACCCAGAACTCTCGCCCTTTCTCTCTCTATCTGGAACGCTCTCAAGATGTCAAAGTGATCGCATGCTAATTTAAAAACATTGGATTATCTCTCTGCGTCTAGAACTCTCTCGAGATGTCAAAGTGGTTGCGTGCTATATAATAGCACGCGATCACTTTGAGAGGTCTAATTAAAAAACATTGGATTATCAACGAATCGAGTTCTATTCATTCGATACAATTCGAATTGAATTCTTAATATCACAGTAAGTTGAGTTAGCATATTGATTTAATTTAACACAATTTGAATATTAATTTGTATGCTTCAATTATCTTTTACATTTTTATTTTATCGAACTTTCCGGGTTTAGTGCTGATTACATTATACATTTTGCAAAATATCGATCTACCTAGGACGCTCTAACCTACAATAAAAACTGAAATCTTGAGATCTCAAAGTGAGCAAAATTGCATCTAAAAACAGGTGTCACCACAATGCCACATTGTCGTTAATTTACATAGTTCGGATTTGTAATACCGGATGTCGCATTATTTTGTCGAAAAAGCTTCGGTATGAAGTTTCAAACTAACTGTCGAATATGATGGTCTAAATAGTACACTGACGGAAAAAAAATCCCAACACCAAGAAGGGGTTGTGTTAGATAAACGACAGTTGGTAGCCGGTGAGAGTACATCTGTAAGATGACGTCTATGCAAATTTCGCGCTCGGCGCATACGTGTGGCGCTAGTAGCGCCCCTCGGAACATGCAAAGCAGGTTTGCTGTAAATACGCGCTGTAACGTTCGTGAGCGTTAGTTATCGTTGAGATTCGACGTAGGGTGTTGATGCTAGTCAAGAATGCCTTTAAGAATACGAAGAAGCCATTATCAACAGCTCACAGAGTTTGAACGAGGTCGTGCAATAGGGCTACGAGAAGGTGGATTTTCTTTCCGCAATATTGCAGAACGACTTGGCAGGAATGTACCCACTGTGCATGATTGTTGGCAGCAGTGTTCAAGGGAAGGTACTGCCTCAAAAGACAGGGTTCCGGCCGGCCACGTGGCACTACTGAGAGGGAAGACCGCCGTGTACGGCGTATGGCCGCGGTGCATCGTGCCGCGTCTGCGGCAGCAATTCGAGCTGCAGGTGCCACCACAGTGACACAACGAACTTTTACAAATCGGTTACTTGAAGGACAGCTCCGAGCCAGACGCCCTGTAGCGTGCATTCCACTTACTCCAAACCACCGCCGTTTACGACGTCAGTGGTGTAATGCTAGAGCTCATTGGAGGACGGAGTGGATATCTGTTGTGTTTTCTGATGAAAGCCGGTTCTGAATGGGTGCCAGTGATGGCCGTGTGTTGGTTAGAAGGAGGTTGAGCGCCTGCAACCAACCTGTCTGCGGCCGAAACACATTGGACCTACACCTGGAGTTAGGGTCTGGGGAGCAATTCCTATGACAGCAGGAGCACTCTCGTGGTTATCCCACGCACCCTGACGGCACAGTCGTACGTCGGTCTGGTGATTCATCCTGTTGTGCTGCCATTCATGAATAGCATTATAGGGAGTGTTTTCCAACAGGATAACGCTCGTCCGCATACCGCTTTTGTAACCCAACATGCTCTACAGAGTGTCGACATGTCGCCGTGGCCTGCTAGATCACCAGATCTTTCACCAATCGAGCACGTATGGGACATCATTGGATGACAACTCCAGCGTCACCCCCAACCAGCATTAACCGTCCCTGTATTGACCGACCAAGTGCAACAGGCATGGAACTCCATCCCACAAACTGACATCCAGCACCTGTACGACACAATGCATGAACGTTTGCGTACTTGCATTCAACATTCTGGCGGTCACACCGGTTATTTATTACCAGCATTTCACATTTAAAATGGCTCTTCTCGCGCTTACATTAAGCTGTGATCTTGAAACCTTAATCGATTAAATATGTTACCTATACAAATGTATTGCCGCCATTTCATTCCTCTACAACTATTTTATCGTGGTGTTGGGATTTTTTTCCGTCAGTGTATATTAATATTATTTAAAGCTTAGAAACAAACTAACCGTCGAATAGGACATCCCCTATATATTAATATTTATTTAAAGCTTAAAAGCAACCGTTCTAGGACGGGCTATAGGGGAGTTACACCGTATATTACAAACCAACAAGAGTGATAAATTTTATCCCTCCTAAGTCCGCCTCTCCTACTTCATATAAAATGGCGGCATTCCGAACGTACTTCAGAAGAACAATCACGATTTGTTCCACCTAAGAAACGAAGGACAGAGAGATTACAAGTCTTATCAACAAAGGTAATACCGCTGGATTCTCGGAACGGATTCTGAGGTCCATCTCACACAAGCCAATAACCAGGAGCCGCAAGACACCAAATCCAAGATTTGACAACTTGCAGCATGCTGGGTCCATCTCATACATCCCAAAATTGTCATTTGTGTTCAAGATCCGGATGAAGTGTCATGCATTACGCATTGGAATCAAATGACCAAAGTCCACTGACACCGCGACAACAAATACGTACAAGGAACCAGAGAGGAATTGTGGAGCTGGGGTGTATGAGATACCGTTGGAATACCCAGACGGTTTGTCCCGATCATACATCGGAATGCCCAAGAGATCCCTGACAATTAGGGCGCAAGAGCATATCAGGGACATTAAATCAGGCAAAACCCAAACGGCGCTATGCAGGAAAGTAGCCCAATGTGATGCTATACCGGTGTGGAAAAAGCATGAAGAGGATTGCTCCATACACCGACTACAAAGAAACCCTGACCAGAGAAAGCGTCGAAATATTTACCCACTCGAACACTTGCAACAAGAACCTTTCTCTCGAACTCTCGACTGAGTGGAAGATCCTACTGAGATAAGATATTAGAAAAGGGAGAATGTTTGAAAGATAGTTTGCGAGGCGTCACCTTCTGTGAGACGCAATATCCCCTGGACACACAACAGACGTGCGCTACAGGATTTCAAATTATCGTGGTTCCCAAAGATGTTCTAGTGTTCACTGGCCTTGAGAAAGCATCCTGTTTGGAGCGTGAAAGCTTGGCCCTTAGTCACTGTGTGTTTTTGTAAATTGTTACACCAGGAAAAAACGGATTAAATAATTGAAGTTGTATAGGGTGGTTGCTAATAGTCTGCTAACCTTCCTTGAGGTTTCACATAATTAATCAACATGTTAGTTTTTATTCATGCGTAAATGTTTCGTCTTGCTGGTGTACAAGTCATGTGGACCCAATGAAACGTTACGTTGTATAACGTACACGTTTGTCGGCGCCGGGCATCGAATCATGGTCACCCTCACTCCGGAGTAAGTCGCTTTCTTAACTGAGCTACACTGGCATGTGCTCTCACTGTTATCTGCCTTTATATCACGTGTGTCCTGCGGAGCAGGCACGTCACATCTCCCCTCAGCTCCGGAGCTCCGAGTGCTATCCACTATACTACACTGGCATGTGCTCTCTCTGCTACCTGCCTTTATGTAATGTGCGTCCTGCGGGGAAGGCACGTCACATCTCCCCTCGGCTCTGGAGCTCCGAGTGCTATCAAGTATACTACACTGACATGTACTCTCACTGCTATCTGCCTTTATCTCATGTGCGTCCTGCGGGGCAGGCATGTCACATCTCCCCTCGGCTCTGGAGCTCTGAGTGCTATCAAGTATACTACACTGACATGTACTCTCACTGCTATCTGCCTTTATCTCATGTGCGCCCTCCGGGGCAGGCACATCACATCTCCCCTCGGCTCTGGAGCTCCGAGTGCTATCCACTATACTACACTGGCATGTGCTCTCACTGCTATCTGCCTTTATCTCATGTGCGTCCTGCGGGGCAGGCACGTCGCATCCCCCTCGGCTCTGGAGCTCCGAGTGCTATCCACTATACTACACTGGCATGTGCTCTCACTGCAATCCGCCTTTTATCTCATGTTCGTCCTGCGGAGCAGGCACGTCCCATCTCCCCTCGGCTCCTAGAGCTCGAGTGATATCCACTATACTATACTGGCACGTGCTCTCACTGCTATCTGCCTTTATCTCATGTGCGTCCTACAGGGCAGGCACGTCACATCTCCCCTCGGCTCCGGAGCTCCGAGTGCTATCCACTATACTACGCTGACATGTGCTCTCACTGCAAACCACTTTTATCTCATGTTCGTCCTGCGGAGCAGGCACGTCACATCTCCCCTCAGCTCCGGAGCTCCGAGTGCTATCCACTATACTACACTGCCATGTGCTCTCACTGCTACCTGCCTTTATATCATGTGCGTCCTGCGGGGCAGGCACGACACATCTCCCCTCTGGGCCGCCCCGGTGGCGCAGTGGTCTAAGCGATGGCCTCTGATCATTCGTGCGAAAGGTGTCCGGGTTCGAATCCCGGTGAGGCATGGATGTTGTGTTTGTCTTACGGCACTGGCTCTCTCCGTTCCCTGGAACCAGTGAACCTAAATTAGGGACGGGAGACTGCTTATAGCCCATTGAGTTGCTCACGGTGGTCGTTAAACCTCCAATCAAAAAAAAAAATCTCCCCTCGGCTCTGGAGCTCCGAGTGCTATCCACTATACTACACTGGCATGTGCTCTCACTGCTATCTGCCTTTATTTCATGTGCGTCCTACAGGGCAGGCACGTCACATCTCCCCTCGGCTCCGGAGCTCCGAGTGCTATCCACTATACTACACTGGCATGTGCTCTGACTGCTATCTGCCTTTATCTCATGTGCGTCCTATGGGGCAGGCACGTCATATCCCTTCCCCTCGAAAAAGGGAAGTCAGCCGGGACCATGTGTCGCCGTAGGCAGTCATCCCATGAAGAACGTTCATTTGAGAAATCCCAGATAATTTGGTATATGGAACGTAACATCCCACTGATTAATTTTTCGAAGCACTGAAGAAGGGATTATCTTTTTTTTTTTTTTTTTTTTTTTTTTTGTTTGGAGGTTTAATGACCACCGTGAGCAACTCAATGGGCTATAACAGTCGCCCGTCCCTAATTTAGTGTCACTGGCTCCAGGGAAGGGAGAGAGCCAGTGCCGTAAGACAAACACAACATCCATGCCTCACCGGGATTCGAACACGTACCCCTTTCAGACGAATGATCAGAGGCCATCGCTTAGACCACTGCGCCACCATTTTCCTGTCTCGCAGTGTGGTAAGAGCATAACCTCTTTGAGAGAAACTTAACAGCCGGGTCATCCTGGAAGTTCGGGAGCCGATATGCAGTAACGTACAAGTTTGCCCGCGTAAGGCATCGAATCTGTATCTCCTCACTCCGGAGTAAGTCGCTATCCCAACAGATATACGCGGACATGTGCTCTCGCTGCGATCTGCTTTTATCTCAGGTGCGTCATGCGGGGCACGCACGTTACAGTTGGACATTTCATATCAGTCTGTTTTTGCTGTTATCTTAACTCTTATCTGGTTTAAACCTTAATACGTGTACATAGTTACAATTCAAAAACCATCATTGTAATTATGTATATAATTCTAACCACACAAAAATTGGCTTTTGTTGCATTCCGCCGTGGTGTGCTATAAATGAATCATCAACTAGTTCGGAACATCATAAAGTCACGAAATACATATATATATATATAAGTAGAAAATATCCGTGTCCAGAAACTTTATACTTTTCTCATTTCATTTTACAGCTTTATGCCTCATCGGTTTCGTGGAAGTTGTTTCCGAACTAATAATAAGAAACCAAAGAAAACTCCTTTTATGGGTCTTTTCGGAAAACGTCTAGCAGCAAATCTTTGTTCTCACGGCATTGGTCAGTTTCTGTTTCTCAATCGCAAGACCCAATGGCCGGCTGTCCGATTCACTCTCACCTTGATAGTGATTAAGCCGCTGCTATTTATGGCAACGCTTCGTTCTTGGGTTCTCCCCAATGATTACGGATAGAAAGACAGCGAGCCAAAGTGCCTTTTGTCCTACATTCTCGTCCGTGACGTTTAATAAGGGCTTCCTTGACAGTCGCACCGATGATACCTTTGTTGCAACGTACAATATACTCCCACTAAATCTCAGAGCACGTACAATACTGTTCATTACATCGCCCATCTACCTTAAGCTGTTGCTTCTGAGTTGAATAATAATTAGCAAGCGTGTCAGAAAAAATTAAGCAGAGTATTCTTCATGTTGCATGATGAAGAACACATCTTCTGTGTTAAAAAAAGGAAACAAACTAAAATTTAGCTACACAGCAAGGAATCTGTAATAATGAATTATACTGTTTCCCTGTGTGTCTGTCTCTCTTGATTTTCTACAAGCATTGAACGTAAAGTTTTAAATTTCGGCTTAAACTCGCAGATCAACTGTGTTTGTCCCATTGTTTGAAATTCAAATTTCTAAAAAAGTTTTTCAATGTCCCTGTTCTGCAGTTTTTTTTTAATTTTAATCACTGTTTTCGGACTTCAGTACCTGCATAACACGAAACACCGCAGATGTAAAACAGACGTCACCGACAGATGGTAGCACATTCTTTCTCAGGAAAACAAGTTTAATTCGTAATCAGGCTTGTTTGTAATTTCAAGATGACCGCGGGAAGTTGTGATGAAAAAGTCTGTTGAATTTGTTTTGGCTTGTATTAATACTTAATTAAGCGAGCACTCGTTTAAATAAATAACTTTACCGACGAAAGCCAAATTTACGAAAAAGGGGGCATTGCATCGGGGACAGCATACAAGTGCTAATGGGAACTGATTCGTGATTATTCTATGAAGGCCGGCTATTGCCGTTGCTTGGTATTGTTCTGACCTATTTGCTTGGTAAATTTGCATTTGGTGCATGTGTTTTTCTGAGAATTTTTTCATAAGGTCAGGTCCTTAATTGTGGAGTGCTGTTAAATCAAAGATTTCAGTGGAAAAATAACTGTTTTTCAGTAAGCGCTCTAGTGCGGTGACGTGGAGATCGCATGTGGTATAGGCATATTCGGAGGACTCCTTCTGTTCGAAGCATCATGTGTAATGCTACAAGAAGAGCATTCAAATATGCACATGAAATCCCTGGTTTCAAACAAATGGCAAAGAAAAATCATATAGTTTAATTTCTTTCTTTTTTTCCTCTTGTCGCAAGACATTCTCGGAAGCAAGATCGAGAAATATACGTCGTACGATCGGGATATTTCCATGGCGCGAGGGAGTCATTATCAAGAAAAGACACCTGCTCTCTGCTGCATGGCGTCATTACCTTGCGGCATGCCTCTTTCACCTAGCGGAATCAGGGAACTGGTACGCTTTGATTTGGATTCTGATAGAGCTGAAATATTTTTTTCTTCAAAGAGGGTGCCGATAAAATTCCTGGATCTTTCACCTCCGAAATTTGTGTGCTGATCAGGATCACGGAGTTCACCACCGGAGAACCAACCTAGATGCCTTTCGTTTTTGAAGACATAAAAAGTCTTATGTTATTCCATCCAGGTCGTTACGTCAACACATTTGGAGCAAAGGAAACTGTTTTTGTACATATATAATCGCACCCCTCATGTACTGTGAAGGTCATTATGTTTTCATAAAATGGATTAATCCTCTGCAAGATATCATCTCATTTGTTTTATAATTATTATTATTTTGATTGTATCATTCATGAGATTATGGAATTTTGGTTCGCAACGTATTGCATGGAAATCTTGTCACGACACTAGTACGAATATCCTATTAAATCCAGGAGTACCTAATAAACTAAGATGCCAGTTTATCAGGACTTATTAAATAAAATTAGGAGTGTTTAATAAACTGAGATGCAAATTTATTAGGGTTTAATAAATCTAGGAATGCCTAATAAACTAAGATGCCAGTTTCTCAGGTCCGACTGAACCTATGTGTACCTGAGAAACACAAACTTATATCACCCATTAGGTTAAGGAATTGTATCACTCATTAGATTAAGGAATTTTGGTCAGCAACGTATTGCGTAGGAATCTCTTGTCGCGACATCAGGGCGAATATCGTATTAAAGCTAGAAGTACCTAATAAATTGAGATGCCAGTTGATTAGGTCCTACAAAGCTAGAAGTACCTAATAAACTAAGGTGCCAGTTTATGAGGTTCTATTAAAAAAAGAGGACCTAATATACTAAGATGTCAATTTATATTAGGTCCTACTAAAGCTAAAAGTATCTAATACACTAAGATGCCGTTTATTATGTCTTACTAAAGCTAGGAGTGCCTAATAAACTGATATCCCAGTTTATCATATCCTAGTGAAGCTAGATGTACCAAAGAAACTAAGACCACTCATTAAATTGAGGAACTGTGTCACTCATTAGATTAGGAAATTTTGGTCATCAACGTATTGCTTAAAAATCTCTCGTAACGACAACTTCCGATCCCTAGGCTTGACATGCATTGACCATCGGACGTTTCCCTGGAAAAAATCAGTGCATTTTTCTACTGTGTCTTAAGCATACAGGAGGGAGTGGTCACAGCTGGAAAATCTAATTTATTTCACCCTTTTCTTATTCTTTCTTGTAAAAAACATGCTGTCAATTTGTTTATTTGGATTGAGCAAAATGAAAGAATTTTTACCACCAATTTACCCCCATAAACTCCACTTTTGGGGCAATGCAAATTATCAGAGACAAATGAAACACGTGTCAACAAAGCAGGAGTTCTACTCAGCGACGCCAGAAGGCTGAATGATACAGCCCCGAGACAAACCAACTCCGGGTTCACTTCGTTTTTCTTTGTAACGGCAATAATGACGACTTAGGGTGATTTCTGCTAATCCCTCGGACGCCGTGCAAATTCAAATAAAATGGTGGGTAGGCAATCCTACTCATGCTACCCGGACGACTCGGGCGCTTTTGGTTGTTTGCATGTAAGGGCGCGTAGGGAGCTACGGTCGCGAAAGAGAAAGGAATCGTACCATTCATTAGATTCGGAAATGCTGGTGAACAATGTATTTCATAGAATTTTCGTCACGACACCAGCACAAATATCCTGCTAAAGTTAGGAGAACCGAATAAACTAAGATGCCAGTCCACTAGATCCTACTAAAGCGAGTAGTATCTAATAAACAAAGATGCCAGTTTATCGGGACCTACTAAAGCTAGGTAAAGACTGGTTGTTCAGTACATGTACTCTGTCTCTTCAGTCCTCTCTATTCTCCACCTTTCTCTTCAAGCCATAGTATATCCTAGTATTGGTGCCTTGGTGTAACTCTGCTAAAAAACGTTTCCCTGACCGTCCTTATTTTTTGCCTTGCCTTAAATTTTCACTTCCAAAACTTTCAGAATCGGGCCTCTATGACACAATGTGTGCCCCATAAATAACATTCTTCTTCTTTTTAACATGTTGATTAGATTCCTGGGTTCTCCCACTCTCTCAAGGACCTCCTCATTAGTCTTTCTATCTAGCCAACTTATACTCTCCATTCTTCTACAGCTCCACATCTGAAATGACTCCAGCCTTTATCACTTCCCTCTTGTTCAATGTCCATGAAGCCAACTTATTAGGTACACCTGCTCTCGTGACAAAAATGGCTCATTCCAACAGGGCACGTGAGCGAGGTTTATGGTATAAATCGGGCATAATGTACTCGTCGAGCATAAGTTAGCGTTTATTTGACAATCAGAATAGGCAAAACGAGTGATCTGAACGACTTTTGAACGTGGCATAATAGTTGGCGAGAGGTGTAACGGTTTGGCCATTTCCCATGGCAGCTTACTTGGCTTTTCATGCATAGCATTTCAAAGTGCTTGTGATGACTGGTGCAGGCTGCAAAAAACTTTCAGCACCGAGACAGAGTTGAAAACGGGCCAAAAGTTTGGACCCGGACGTTATACAATTGGACCCGAACCGAAAAATCTGTTTTGAACTATAATATCTATATAGGGCCCTCAAAAGATCTCTCCGCAGCTGGTATCTTCGGTTATATGGAAATCAAACAAATTTATTATAGGAACGTATAATTTACTCACTTAGTTACAAGAAGTATTGAAACTGTTAACCTAACTGTTTTACACATGTTTTCAAACACATCTGCGAGAGCCAAAGAGTTACTGCGTAGTATTGTTAAGGCTGCTCCATCTAATTTTGATGGCGCTACAGTCAAATGTTTTGAATTAAGCAAAAAATGTATGCTTAATTTCAGTGTTTGCTATTTTCTTGAAAACATATCAAAAGCTTCAGAACATGTTTCGCAGCAACACCAATGTTTGCAAGTTTCTGATGAGTTGAAAGTTTCCAAAATGTGGATGTTGTTTTCATCATTGCCTCTCAAAAGGAAGGGACTTTTCTCCTTCTGAGGACACTCTTCCTTCATATCGCATGAGAAAGCATTTTTCATTCCGCGGGCACCAGTGTCGAGCACAAGATTCTCCAGTGCGCATTTTTCTTCGAAAATTCTTTTTTGCATTTCAAAAATGAAAGGTAAATAAAACCGGGTCGAAATAAGGCGAGGAACAACTTGACCCGATCCATTTTGACCCGCTAGAAACTATCGACCCGCTCACCCGTGACCCGTTTCCATCTCTGCACCGAAACAGCTGGTGGGTCAGAAGGAGTCAAGGAGTTCTGATTGGAGACATGAGTCTTCCTTGACCCCTCCTGCCCGATTGACAGTCAGTCGCACATGCTTTTCTTTACAATATCTTTTACACCCCTTATTGTTTTGAGCAGTGTATATCATACCAAGTATCGTAACTTAAAAAAAGTGTCACCATGTTTGTTATCAGCTCTAGTTCTTAAGAATTCAGCAAGAATAAAATCACAGCTTTCGTCGTGTTTTCTTCAACCTCTCAGATATTTTGCCACTTGTGAGCCAACACATACGATAATTTGTAAAGTTCCAAATGGTTAAAATTTGATAAAAGTATAATACTTGAATTTATTGTTTCTTTATTATCACATTGCTGGAATGAAACTAAAAATTAGCAATTCATTACCAGTTTTCACGTAACCTTACTCCTATGTTATAAATTGCGTCAACGAAAGAGAAAACCTTTAGAAATTCTGCTGGGCGAAATAACACTGACAACACGATAGTTGCTAAAATAGAAAATTTTCGCATCTTTGAAATATGTGTGTAGTTCATTTTCTGAAAAACACAAGCTGCATTTTATTTTCTCTCCGAAATTCGGTAAATAACTCTTTGTCGAAGTGTCGCAAGGGACACTTAATTTAATAGAAGGTCACTTCACACTTGACATAAGAATGAACCAGAGCATAGCGTTATTATAATAGGAAAGGTGATTTTATTTACTTGTACTTCCGCCAGAATGGTATTTAATTATCTAGTAAGCTTTTTCTAATATAAAGAAAAATTTAGAAAATTAGCTGCATTGATATCATGACACGTACCTTCTCCAACCATTAACATTATTACACAATTTCGCTCGCTATGATTACTTAGTTTACTTCTAGATGTGGGCAGGAGGAGAAGACTGAAAATGCAGAAATAGATATAGAGAACAGAACAGGTAGTGTGGCAGAATGTGAAAGAGCAACAGAACAATTAAATAGAAAGATTTCTACATCACATCATCGGTTTTTCCACAATTTCTACTGAATCGGTACATCATCAACACATATGAAAAACTACTTTAAGCCGTTAGCTGCCTAAATGTGTGCTATGAATATCGCAAATAAAGCACAAAGCTTTTCCCATAACGGAAGATAAACAAGGTAAAGGGCGTTTTTCAAGTCGGGTTCTTAGAAACAAAGATACGGTTCCAAGTATGTTATAAATAGAAACGTACACTTACACCCACCAGGGCCGGATTAGGACCGTAATGGGCCCACTCTAGGCTAAAACATTTGAGTGGGCCCCAAGGCTAAGACATCTGAGTGGGTCCCAAGGCTAAGACATTTGAGTGGGCCCCTAGGTTAAGACATCAGAGTGGGCCCCAAGGATAAGACATTTCAGTAGGCCCCAAGGATAAGACATCTGAGTGGGCCCCTAGGCTAAGACATTTGAGTTGGCCCCTAGGCTAAGACATTTGAGTGGGCCCCTAGGCTAAGACATGTGAGTCGGCCCCAAGACTAAGACATTTGAGTGGTCCCCAAGGATAAGACATCTGAGTGGGTCCATAGGCTAAGACATTTGAGTGGGCCCTAGGCTAAGACATTTGAGTGGGTCCATAGGCTAAGACATTTGAGTGGGCCGCAAGGCTAAGACATCTGAGTAAGCCCCTAGGCTAAGACACCTGAGTGGGCCCCAAGGCTAAGACATTTGAGTAGGCCCCTAGGCTAAGACATTTGAATGGCCCCCAAAGAAATTATGACTGGCAATTATTATGAACTTCGTTAAAACACGTAACTGTAACTACTAGATGATCTACAAAGTTTTCATAAAAAGTAACTGTATTTTTTATTATTCTCACATGATCATTAGTTAGAAGCTAAAGATTCCTAGTTTCTGTCTTGGATTTTCAAATGATTTAGCATTGTATACTTTTCTTCGTGCGTCGTTTTTGTCATGCAATGAGCTGCCTCAGGGAGACTTCGACTAGTAACGGTCCCGAGTGCAAATTGTGAGGTGTAGGTGGATAACGTGAAAAAGCTGAAAACCGTCTCTCGCCGATCGTGATGTACACAGCGACTTGAAATCCTTTTTTTTTTTTTTTTTTTGATTGGAGGTTTAACCACGACCACCGTGAGCAACTCAGTGGGCTATAAGCAGTCGCCCGTCCCTAATTTCGAGCCACTTGTTCCAGGGAAAGGAGAGAGCCTCTACTGTAAGACAAACACAACATCCATGCCTCACAGGGATTCGACCCCGTACCCCTTTCGGGTGAATGATCAGAAGCCATTGCTTAGACAACTGCGCCACCTGGGCGGCCTTGAAATCTTTGCCCTTGGTGAGTCACTGCCTTGAAATATGTTGTTCGTCTTCCAGCTTCTGTTTTTGACCAAGTGGAAATCATACGAGAAAAAAGTGAAACTGTTTTATAACACCCCCCCTCTCGTTCTCTCTCTCTCTCTCTCTCTCTGGCTCAGGCATACCTTCTTGTCCCTTGATCATGGTAGGCACCAAGGCTACACACGCTACCTTAATCCTGCCCTGACACCTCTACACACGCTACCTTAATCCTGCCCTGACACCCACTACTGCAAAAACTGTGTTACACAAAAATTGGAAAACATGAAAAACATTCCTCGCCACAACCGGTATCAATAGCAAAACGAATTTTTAACTCGAACTTTTTAGAAGATGAGATATCATCATTACAGAGATTTATATTAACATCCTCTAGCTGGAAACTGAACAATATTTAGAAGAAAAAGGGCACATACAAATGTTCTCCAAGGTTAATAAAGTCTGATTGACCATAGATTTTCTCAGTTAGATTTTTTGAAGCGAATGTACCGCAATTGCAGCCATTATGGAAAATAAATATATGTGCCTATACCCCCTAGTGGCACAGCATTTGGCCACAAAATATTGTAAAATGCATTCAAAATATTCACCGTAGTGACATATGTCTAATGCAAAACTAATTTTTAAAACCCAATTGCGATTTGACGGACTTTCAACGTGGGATGATTGTTGGACCTCGGAGCCATGGAGCGAGTATCACCGAAACCGCCGCATTCGTGAAATCTTCCAGAGCAGCTGTTGTTAAAGTGTTTAAAGACTGGACTGTCAGCCAAAAACTGGGTCACTACGTGCAACGTGTGGTCGTCATCGACTAGTGACTGCTCGGGCGGAACGGAGAGTGTCCAGACTGGTAACAGACAACAGAAGGTCAACAGTGCAGCAAATTACAGACCCTTTTGATCAAGGATCCCCTCAAATGTTCTCTGCACGCACTGTTCGCCGTACACTGCATCGGATGGGATATGGCAGCTGAAGGCCTGTTCGAACGCCTTTCCTGTCTGCAGTTAACAAGAGAAAACGTATCCAGTTCGCACAGGAGCACAAGGATTGGACAGTCGATAATTGGAAACAAATTATGTTGTCCGATGAATCACATTTTCAGTTGCAACATGCCGATGGCCGAGTGAGAATTTGGCGGAAACAGCACGAAAGCATGGACCCCAAATGCAGTGCTACAACCCTTCAAGCTGGTGGAGGCAACGTTATGGTTTGGGGAATGTTTTCCTGGCATCTTTTGTGCCCTTTAATTCCTGTTGATTAACGTCTGACTGGCACATCATATTTAAACATCATTGCGTACCAAGTGCATCCCATCACGTGGATGGTTTATGCCAATGGCGATGGGATGGTTACTTTCAACATGATAATGCTTCCTGCCATAGTGCTCGTATTGTACAGGATTGGTTTCAGGAACATGACGGTGAGTTTACTTTGCGTAAGTGGCAACCACAATCTCCAGATCTCAACCCCATATAGAACTGTGGGATGAAGTTGAACTATCCATCAGACAGCTGGATCTACAACCCTGCAATCTCAGACTCCTGGAAAGTGCTATTCATCAAGCATGGTCTCAGATTCCATAAACCACCTATCAACATCTCGTGGAGTCCATGCCATGAAGAATCGACGCACTATTAAAAGGTAAAACGTGGCCTAACAAAGTATTGAGGGGGTGGTCATAATAAAGTGGCTACTCAGTGTATATACCCCCCCCCCCCCCCCCGGGGAAATGGGCTAAAACGTAATTTTAGGTGTCCGGGAAAGCCAGCATTTTTCGAAGATTCCAACGGGCAGAAGATTCAGTTGTGTTCGGGCAGCAATATTAACGTAAACGCCATTTCCCGGTGGCGGTAATCGATCCAGCATCCTGCCGTTCCGAAGCCGAATACTTTCCCAATTAAGTTACGCCAACGGTTCCCTCAATTGGTTTCAGGCGAGATCTCCAATTGAACTCAACGGCGGCCCAAACCGTGACGATTGTCGTTGGGCTGGTATGATTCTACAAAATGCACGCTCACCACAATATTTTCGAGCACGCATGCAACCAGCATGGCTCACCAAGATGAATCGTGACTCATCAGAAAACATGGCCTGTTACCAATCAGTGCTCCAATGTCTGAGTTCGACACCCCTATTGATGCCTGAGGCGTCTGTGATTGAGGGTCAAAAAATGCGCAGGAATGGGCTGATAACGGCCAGTCTTTTGTTAAGCAGACGAGAGAGAGAAGATAAAGCACAGCTAACGGACAACCTTTGCAGGCAATTAAATGAAGAAAATAAAAGTTTTTTAGACATATTTACGAATCGCAAGAATTATTTGCATATAATTTTACTATCATCTACAAATATATAAGGCTTACCAACTCAACCACGTAATGTTGATGAAGTTAACAACAAGAATTAAAACATAGCAACGAACTTGTTAACGCACGATTCAATTTGATTAACCATGATGGTCGCATACGTGTTCGAAGATATCGTGGTAAACGGCATCTTACAGCGTCAAACCGGCCCAGCGTCATAGTTTGGGGCAAAACTGGGTTCAATTCGCTAATACGAATTGAGGAAGAACTCATCAGCCAGCGGTACATCCGGAATGTATTAGAAGCAAATGTGAAACGCTTCTTTCGGACTTGTCCTGGCGCTATATGGCAGCAGGGCAATGCTCGGCGACATGTGACTCGGAACGCCCAATACCTCTTTCATGCACGGCAGATACTACTTCTTTCCTGTCCTGCACGTTCACCGGAGCCAGCTGCCATGTTCCAGACATATTCTATGTCCCCGATAGAATATGTCTGGAACATGGTAGCTAAGTGACTGGCCTTCACCTGTTACCACAAATGAGTTCTTGACTCTCATAGGAAAAGCCTGGCTGGCTATTCCCCTTTAAAAATGTCAAAAACCTCTCCTATTAAATACCACGTGTGTAGAGTCTGATATTGTTGCTCGAGTTGGTTTCACACGACACTGCCTTTTAAAGCGAACACATTTTTTACAGATCTACAAATGTAATCTGTTATCTCCTGTAGTATGAAGAATCTGTGATATAAATTTAATTTAAATAGCGCGATTCTTTTTTGGTGTTGCAACTTTCACAAACAGTAGTGTATTAACATGTTATAAAATGTTTTCTATATGACAAACATACACTTAAGTAAAAAAAATTGTTCGGATTTCGCAGGAAAATAAAAATTTTTTGGTTGGATTCCCAATTGAGGAGGATACAGCTTTCAAATTCTCTAAAACAACTTGGACACAGATTCATATTTGATGACACTGCTAAAAAAACAACAACAAAACCCAGTGTTTTTGTAATTGTCTCGAGAAACCAGGGCTATAGAAGAGATGGGCTGGTCCTTAGAACTAGCTGCCTTGAAGCTGGAAGTTGGAGGTTATGACGTAATCATGATGCTGGGTTCTCTGAAGCCACTGTGGGTTTTCTGCATGGGAACTGCGAACTAATCAGTGCAAAAGGGCAAAAAGATTACATAAACCTGAAGCCCTAGTGTAAATGGAACGAGAAGAAACTAAACTCTCTGTCATCATCGTAATTTAAAAGAAGCAGGTTATTCTGTAAACATATGTTTCTAACATTACAGTATTGGACATATCGAACTGAGTCTTCGCGAAAACGCAGTTGACACATTTCTTCAAAGTTTTTAATTTGCTTTTCTTTTCTAAACTACCTATATTTTCATTTTGCTTTTTAATTGCTGAATTTCAGAAATCAGAGGTCTCCTAAAAGTGGACCATCTTTTCGATCGTTGAACAGAAGCTGCTATTTGTTTTGGAGATCTTACTCAAGTATTTATTTTTTTTGTTCATTAAATTATCATTACAGATTTGTTAAAAAATTGCAGTTACGGCTTTCTGTCGTCTGTACATTGCCACTGATTCCCCATTTCGTACTCCAGCGTTTATTTCACCTTTAGTATCCAGATTTTTCTTCGGGCTTAATTCACTTACCTGTTCCAAAGCGCTTCGAACATATTCTTTTTTTCCTGTGTCTCTGGGACCTGTGTGTTATTTCTTCAGAATTTAAAGAAGGTACATTTACGCTGAACACAGCGTCTGATTTGAGTTTTCATATTATCTTCATAACCACAACTCTGAAATATTCGCTAAAAATTTTGGCGCACTTAACATTCGCAGAGCCCATTCTTCGACACTTCTTTATTTATTATTTTACAAGCACCGATTTATTTCGGGAAAAAGCACGCAACAAATCATTTTTATCTTTCAGGTACCTGTATTTTTTCCGACACGTTGCAAACGCACACGAAAATACTTGTTAAAAAAACAAAAAGGCGCACCGATTTACGCAGCTAAACTATTTATATACATGCATACAACTGATACACTATTAAATATTCATATAATTATTTTTTACATGTACACTAATAAGTATATCGCAAACGATATCTAGTTTGATGAAATAAAGAGGTCCCCAGCCTCTCTCATGAGGACCGTGTTGGCATTCGGTTTCCCAAAACGACGGTACTACAGTATTTGTCATTTTCTTGCAGGACGTCCGTCCACAGTGAGTAGAGTTTAGGTCCCAGCCACCTACAGCGAGATCACCTTTTGGGCAGGACACAGAAACGGAAGGAATGAGAGCAAGTCTAGCGACTTTGACAGAACAGTTTGTAGTGAGATTAGAGTACAATAGATGGCGCCACCGTACAAGTACGACATTGCACATATAGGGGTGAGAGAATTTCAGGGGAGGGGCCTAGGAAAGGATACCCATTAAACCAGTGGGTCCAGCCTGGGGGCCGTCACTTAACGTGCTCGTCCGATATTCAGCGATTGTTAGTAAATCACACCATCTCTGAAAGATCAGCCCAGGTTCGAACCTGAGGACCTTTGCATCGATAGACTGAACTGCTAACCACTAAGCCATCCGCGGCTCCCAAAGCGACGGTCCAGCCCTTGCCTTTTTTATAGCCCTGAGAGAAACGATGTATGACTTAGAAAAAGTTTATAATTTTCCAAATAACACATTTTGGATGAGTAACTCTAAACAAATTTTAAATAACTGGTTTACATACTGTTTCTGACGATTACTACCAGCTGATATTACCAATAAAGAACATAAATTCGCTGAAGCTAGGCTGGCTGCATCAGAACGGAGTCTAGCACATAATTAAAGTTTATGTTTTCTCATTTTTCCAGTCGTTTAGGAGATACATCCTTCCTTTAGGAGACCGGATATAACGACGAAACCACAGAAATATAGTTATTTATTCTGCCGTATTTTTCTTCATGAAGCAGATAAAAGTGTCTAATAAAATAGGAAGATGATCCTGTCATGAATAATGCAGGAATTGGCACAGTATGCATAAAATGCTAATTATTTGCGAGATATATTTGCTAATGCACAAGAATTTGAAATCGGAAACTACTCAACTACGTACCGTATGACGTCGATGCAAATAGCAAACTCAGTTTCCTTTCATCAAGCAATTTTAAGTCTGCCATTAAGAGAAAATGCCACCTTTCTTTCATGTTGGATTCAAAAATTCGAACAAAACTCTGGTGAATAAAAATTGTGCTTTACACGCTTAACAAACCCTTTCAGAGTTCTTTGACTCCTTCAAAAGCGCAGTTTCTCTGCTTCCGAAAATATTGTTAGGTGCCAGCGAAATGGTGGCACCAGTAATGCATTAAAAGGAAATTTTTTCTTCGACTCAATCTGCATCTTCAATGAAATTGCATCTCAAACAAAGGAATGTTAAAATATGTATAAAATGTCATATTTTTACCCTTGCTTGTCGCTCGTTTTACTGAGTTGTCGGTCATCAATCCATCGGACGTCACCGAATGACATTAAGTTTGGAATTAAATACTTACAATATGTGCGTTTATGGCATACATCATCACAAAGACAGAAAATGTTTAGCCCTTGAACAGTGAAACATGGTAAACTGATAATCCCATTGATAAAATCCTTTTAATGAGTGACTATTTTTTTCAAGTAGAGGAAGTATTACTTGAAAAAATGAGAACAAGGATTGGACAGCCGATAATTGGAAATAAATTATGTGGTCCGACGAATCACATTTTCAGTTGCACCATACCGATGGCTGAGTGAGAATTTGGCGGAAACAGCACGAAAGCAAATGCATTGCTACAAACCTTCAAACTGTTGGAGGCAACGTTATGGTTTGGGGAATGTTTTCCTGGCATGCTTTGGGCCCTTTAATTCGTGTTGATCAACGTCTGACTGGCACATCATATTTAAACATCGTTGCGAACCAAGTGCATTCTGTCACGTGGATGGTTTATCCCAATGGCGATGGGATGGTTACTTTCAACATGATAATGCTCCCTGCCATAGTGCTCGCATTGTACAGAATTGGTTTCAGGAACATGCCGGTGAGTTTACTTTGCTTAAGTGGCCCGCACAATCTCCAGATCTTAACACCATTGAGAATTTGTGGGATGAAGGTGAACGAGCCATCAGACAGCTGGATCTACAACCCTGCAATCTCAGACTCCTGGAAAGTGCTATTCATCAAGCATGGTCTCAGATTACACAAAACACCTATGAACATCTCGTGAAATCCATGACACGAAGAATCGACGCAACGAAGTATTGAGGCGGTGGTTATAATAAAGTGGCCAATCACTGTATATTCCCTAATAATTGTTATTTCCCTTTTGTTCTGAGCTTCATCTAGTTTATAATCAGCTGCAAACCTGATTATCTGCTCTAAAAGTATCTGATCCGTCATTAAGAATGTGTAAAATAGATCTTGATAGTGTGTGGTGTATATGAAAGGGTGCTAATAAATTCTTGGCTTTTCATAGAAGGAACTATATACGCATATACACTATATATGGACAAAAGTGATTGGATACTGTAAATAAATAGAAAACCAGTATTGTATTTGGGGTATGCAAACGTTTCCGCAGTTTTAAGAAGGAGACAAGATCAGTCAGAAAACCTGTACACATTTATGCAACGAAATATTGGACGTTAGCATCAATGACCGTTTGCCAGTTTTCAAGCAACAAATGAATGTCCCTGTGATAGAAGGACTCGTGTTTTCAGCTGAAGAACGCAGTGACGAAATGTTGCATCTCTGGAACTGTGGTTAACCGCTGTTGGGCTAGGGCATGTCGCATAGAGCGAAACAGGTGAAAGTCTTAGGGTGCAACGTCCGGGGATTAAGCCGGCTGCGGTAAAACCTCCTAGTGTAACTGTTCAAGGATTGATTACGTAGAGGCACCGACATGTGATCTGGCATTATCATGTAACAGGAGAACTGGGAGGCGTCTTTTACCTGTCCATGCGCGTTTTTGAACGATTGCGGTGTTCAGTTTCCTCAACTGATCGCTATACCCTTGTGCAGAGATTGCTTCGCCCGGTTTCAACAGTTCGAAATACAGCACTCGTTGCATATTCCACCCCACACACAACAGCACCTTTTCCCCGTGGATATCCTGTTTTGCAGTGGATGTTGATGGCTGTTCCTGGGTCGATCCAGAATTGCTTGCGTACGGGGTTGTCGCAATAGACCCATTTTTCATCCCCGGTGACAACGAATTTGTCCCTTGAAACCTGTTCAGTATCGACATCCAGATGCCCAATCGTTGGCCAATATTACTCTCCGTTAAAGTATGCGGAACCCACTTACCAATACTCTGGATTTTCCCAAGGCCTGTTGACGCAGTACCATCGTTGATTGGGCCACTTCCAAACGTTTCGCCAATTGCGTGGTCGAATGTGTGGCATCCTCTTGCAACAGCGACTCCACCTCCTCGTCTGCGAGTTCCTGAAGTATACCAGCACGTGGCTTGTCTTCCAAGCTTAGATCAGCTTTCTTAAACCTGGCAAACCCCATTCGCGACACGTCCGCTCACCCATAACCGTTTCGCCATACGCCTGACATATTGAACTGTATGCTTCATTCGCACTTTTCCCTTAATTAAACATGAATAACAAATAGTGCCGTAAATGAAATTTATCGAACGCCATGCTTGGTTTCATGTACGAAATGACAGCACGGGTCGCCGGCCGATTAGACGTCTACAGCGCCCGCTAGCGGGGGCGGCATACCCCTTCTATTTTCATCAGTAGTGAATAGGTCCTTCATTTGCAGTGATTACAGCAGCCACCCGTCGTGGTAAGCTGTCCAAAAAAAAAAACGTCCATGGAGCACGTAGAGCGGGATCTTCCTCCATTCTGCCTTGAGTACATCGACCAACTCTGTCAGTGAAGAAGGTCCTGATGGTCTACACTTCACCCAAAATTCAAGTCCATCCTTTGGGTGTTCCATAGAATTGAGGTCTGGGGCTCTGAGCAGGCCAGTCCACCCGCGAGACCTGAATTTCCTCTACTGTAGTCCTGAAAACATGACAAATGGCATTGTCGTCCTGGAAGAAACAATCGTCATATCCATAGAGCTGCCACAAGGTCGGGAGTATTGAGTTAATCAGGATACCTTTATGCAGCACAGAGTCCATGTTGCTGTGAACAACAACCAGTGGACCCACACGGTACCAGATGAAACCGCCCCATACTCCACAGCCTCGTGCTTCACAGTCTGCACTGTACACTTCGGAAGAAGGCGTTCTGAGGGTAACCGCCAAACCCAGACTCGTCCATCCGATCGGAGTAATGTGAAGCGGGATTCGTCGTTCTATAACACCTGCCGCTATTACTGCAATGTCCAATTTTTAATGCTGTTGACACCATCCTAGCCGCATAGCATTATGGGTCTTTGTGGTGAAGGGATTATTGGTGACAGCTCGGCCATGATACCCAAATGCATTGGCCTTTCTACGAAGTGTCTTGATGGAGACCATAACATCTGTCGCAATCTGGAACTCATGTACTATGGCGCTCATTGGTCGGGACCTAGTTTTCCGGATCTCCCTCTACAACACCCTCCGATCCCTGGGTTGCAGTTACGTGAGCCTTCGAGTTCAAGGTAAATTCATGCAATGCTCCTTCTTCTTCCACTTGTTAATGATATAGGCAACAGTCGGTTTAGCTACCTGTCTGACATCAGCAAAGCTTCTTATTGTCATACCTCCAATTCAGCTGCGTTTCATAACTCGAAGAGCTCTATCCTGCTACCCATTTTATCAGCCATTTTATCACCCATTATATAGCCATTTTCAAACTCGAAGAGCTCTCTCCTGCTACCCATTTTATCAGCGATTGATCTGAACGTACTCTCGTTGCCATTTTTATACCTTATCGATCACGTGTCTGTGCAAAAGCACACACCATTGCGCCTGCGTGGTGGCGTCCAATCACTTTTGTCCACATACAGTATCTATCCTGAGAGCACAGAAATCATGGGATTCCTGGTTTCTGGCCATGTGACGCTGTCATCCCTCTAGTTAGTGGACGAACCCGGAGCTTGACAGATGTACGGATACGAAGGCATCACTACACTCACGTAGACGGTAATTCGATGCTAATGTGGATAAACGCAGTAAATTAGCAGAGTTTGAAGAAGAGATGATAGTGAGTGCCTGACGCAAGGGTCACTGTATCGCGGTGGTGGTACAGGAATTGCAGTATTACCGTTTGGCAGTATCAAGAGGGTATCGAGAGTACTCCATTTCCAGAATAATATCTCATCGTGGACAACACATTGGGTGGGAGAAAGATGGCGGATGAACGTGTCCGTCGACGCGTGTCTCTCATAGCTGCGAAGTCAACACACTTCTGACATACGTGGATGCTTCAGTTTCTTTAAGATTTCCAAATTAAAATCTGATGGTTGTCAATGAATGAAATATGGGATAACACAATACAAATTTTAAAGTTATGAATCCGTTTATTGGTGTAAATATGACATGAATGGTAAGCCAGAAAATATCCGAAAACTTGAAACTTTCGTCGTCCTGGAGAGGAAATCGAATCTCCCGGCTTAGCGTCCGAGTATGCTAACCACTAAACCACCCTTAAAGGCCGAATCTCAAGTTTCCGATTAATTTGAACATTTAGATTAATCGGAAACTTGAGATTTGTTTTTCGGATATTATCTGACTTACCATTCATGGGATATTTACACCAATAAACGGATTCGCAACTTCAAAATTTGTATCTGATGGTTCTGCGTGAACCACGCATCACCAGCTAATGTGGCATCATAAGCGGACTGAGATTAAGTTATCTTTAAAAGTTTTTACGATTTGAAGAACAAGTATTAGTCAGACGGTGCCAAAATCCATAAGTAAAATTCTTCCACAGTTTAAAATGAATACCATAATATTTTGCCGGAGTGGTACCAGACCTGCGGGCGGAAGCATTGTCCTGCAAAAACGGAACTACTTTCAATAGTATCTACATGCGTTTTGATTGCATTTCCTGCTTCAATTTGTCTGGAAGGAATGCGAAATTTTCATGCAATAGCGTCACCGTTTTCCAGATAGCACATTAGCACTACCCCATCCGTTTCCTAGATCAGAGGCGCTACCACCTCTGCTACAGACTTCTATTCTTGCAAAATTTTGATGCGATAGCGGCACCGTTTTCCAGATAGTACATTAGCACTAGCCCGTCTTTTCCTAGATCTCAGGCGCTACCACCTCTGCTACAGACTTTCATTCTTGCGAAATTTTTATGCGATAGCGGCACCGTTTTCCAGATAGCACATTAGCACTATCCCGTCCGTTTCCTAGATCTCAGGCGCTACCACCTCTGCTACAGACTTTCATTCTTGCGAAATTTTTATGCGATAGCGGCACCGTTTTCCAGATAGCACATTAGCACTATCCCGTCCGTTTCCTAGATCACAGGTGCTAACTCCTTTGCTATAGACTTCTATTCTTGCGAAATGTACATGCGATAGCGTCACCGTTTTCCAGATAATACATTAGCACTACCCCGTCCGTTCCCTAGATCACAGGCGCTACCATCATTATTACAGACTTCTATTCTTGAAACAGTTGCTGGGCGAGGAGACCTGCTGTGTGTCAATTCTTCGGATTATTCTTTGGGCCCTGGATATCACAGATGTATTCACATTTCATTCATGGTTGTCTATCAAGCCAAGAAACTATACTCCTCGTGGTAAAAATGCTGCAGCATTGAATCAGCAGCTGCAATCCGATTTCTCTTCAGATTCGCAGTCAAGCATTTCGGCACTTACTTGGCAGAGAAGTTCCTCATGTCTACTACCTCGTTGATGATGAATCCAACGCGTTCACGGGATATATGAAGAAAATCTATCTTTGGGGCATGGATTCTTTAGTGTTCCAAACCCATGTTGTGGACAGCATCCTCATTTTGTGGACGGTGAGTACAACAGCCCGTCTTTGACGGTCTTCCTTTTCCGTTCTAAAATATCCTTCTTAAATTTGGCAACCGGGATTTTAATTATGGAATAAGAACATTACTAATCGTATAATGTCTCCGACGTTTTGTTACGAATTGCTTCTGCTGCCTTGCCTTTCATGAGAAGGAACTTAGTTATCGGTCTGCTGTCCTTCGTTGTGAATTCTTTTTAAGAGGTAACCATCTTTACTTCAGACGCGAAAATAAAGTGGTTATTCATATCACAATTCGTCAAGAGGTATTAAAAGATGCATTGGTTGTCCAAAATAATGGAAACATCTCGCTGAAAACAGTAACTTTGGTATGTGCTGCGTTTTGAGTAACACGAACATGTAGCTACAATTTTCTTTTCTAAAAAAGTGTTGCTTATAGTGTTAATATCGGTGTTTGCATAATTTCGTTCCAGGTGAAGGCACAATCGGAGTTCCAAAGAGGGCAGATTGTAGGAGCCCGTCTGGCTGGTGCGTCGGTAACCACAGTGGTACAGGTATTGGGGGTATCGAAAGGTACTGTGTCAAAGGTCATGACAGCATACAATGTTCACGGCACAACATCATCTGCGAGACGCAACTGTGGAAGGAAAAGCAAACTCACTGCAAGAGACAGGAGATTATTAAAGAGGATTGTGACCGCAAGGAGGAAGACCACGGCGGCTAACGTGACCGCTGAGCTTACTGCACATCTCCAAAATCCAGTGTCAACCCATAGAGTGCGAAAGGAATTGCATAAGCACAATATTTACGAGAGGTACACAGGTACGTTTGCAAAACCCGTGGTGTCACAGGTGAATATGAAACAGAGACATCACCTTACACGAACGGATCACTAGCGGTGGCTATGTCAATCTTTTGGCAGACCATGTGCATTCAATGGAGCAGACATTGTTTCCGTTTCCGTCAGGGGATTGCACCTTTCAAGATGGTAATGCCCCGATTCACAGAAGTCGAACTGTTCAATCATGGTTTGAGGAACATGAGGATGAAGTTGCACTCCTTCGCTGGCCTGCACAATCACCGGACTTACACATCATTGAGCCCCTGTGGTCTGTGTTGGAAAACAGAGTGCGATCGCTTTATCCTCATCCGGCGTCTCTCGAGGAATTGGAGCAGTTTCTGTAAGAAGAATGGTACAACATACCACTTACCACAATCCAGGACTTGTATGCGTCCATTCCAAAGAGGATTCATGCATTTTTAAATGCCAAGGGTGCTACTCCCACACCCAGAGGAGTAAAGACAGCTTTCGCAACGCCGCGTTGCGTTGGGGGGGGGGGGGGGTTGTGAACTTCAGGGGGCCTAGATCTACGTATGTATCTTTTTATTTTATTTTATTTAGCAATTTAATTTTAGACAAGAGGTTTTCTACTTGCACTAAATTATTTTGTTTTAAATTTTCTGTCTTTTGGATACGAAAGTTTTTGAACTAAAAGGCTCCATTGACACAGACTTTGATCTGCTCGCCGATTAGAGATCAGATCAGATCATATGTAGAGGATTTTAGGAAGGGGTGTCTGACCCCAGGTCTTAAACAACCAATAGGAAACTAGAAGATTTGGGCTAGAGTGGCAGATAGGAAAGTGGCACTGAAGCGAGGTACAAAGGAGGAAGAAAACGCCCTTATTTATTACCGGGGGCCAATACCCGGGGTCCGACGGCTTAACGCGCCCAGCCGAAGCACAGCGGATATTTAGTGGTTCGAGCGTTCGTATCTTCCTGGGATCGAACCTGAGGTTTCTACCTGCGGTCATTGCACACTCAAAGTAGGCTTGATGGACTTGCGATGATAAGCATTGAAAATTACCGAGCCAGAAAACTAGACGTGACAAAACTGATTGAAATATTCGCTAAGAAGAACGTTAGAAGCGAATCCAGTTTTTAGTAACGTAAGTTTTCTTTATTTTGTAAAGTATGCTTGCTTCTTGAATTTAAAAGGCAAGACACTAAAAAGAAACAATATTGCTGAAATATTTAAAACTAGAAAAATGTAAACACACTTATTAAAGAGCTTTAAAGGAAGTTAGAAACCAGACACTCGAAGATCAGTATTTGTTTTTACTTGATTTGATATCGTGAACATTTGTCTTTTGAAGATTTTGCACTTTTTTCCCTGAGTACTAAATTTATCGAGCATACTTACCGGAATAAGTGCTCACATAATAAAAAGCAATACATAAGTGATAATAGAATCAATATCTGGAAAATATATTTTTACTACGGCAAAGTTAAATATTTACCCTCAATTTTTGCATTAATTTTTCCTATGTTGGGGACCTGTTAGGAAAATTTCGCGGGGTGCCCAGATATTTCACGTTACGCCACTGCCCACACCATATTATGTGCGTAACACCTATTGTTTCAAGGTGTTTCCATTATTTTGGACAACCCCTGATTATGGTTTTTGTGATATACTGTATATTTCATTTGCTGGGAAACAGAGGAAGGTATGAAAGCCAAAGAATTATCAGCATCCCTTCATATCACCTATTTAAATATTGGTTAACTGCCGTTATACTTTCGGAACTTAACTTCATGTCTCCACTTTCAAGAAATGTCCTTATGCATGTGGCAACAATTGCTGTTAAGCACGTCAAGCTACTCAAACAAAGGCTGCTGTGATACGTCGGGTGTGTGAGATGTTATTTTGCTATTGTCGTTAGGTCATAGAGATCTTCAGCGTCAGGTGTGTGAGATGTTATTTTGCTATTATCGTTAGGTTATAGAGATCTTCAACGTCGGATGTGTGAGATGTTATTTTGCTATTATCGTTAGCTTATAGAGATCTTCAACGTCGGGTGTGTGAGATGTTATTTTGCTATTATCGTTAGGTTATAGAGATCTTCAGCGTCGGATGTGTGAGATGTTATTTTGCTATTATCGTTAGGTTATAGAGATCTTCAACGTCGGGTGTGTGAGATGTTATTTTGCTATTATCGTTAGGTTATAGAGATCTTCAGCGTCGGATGTGTGAGATGTTATTTTGCTATTATCGTTAGGTTATAGAGATCTTCAACGTCGGGTGTGTGAGATGTTATTTTGCTATTATCGTTGGGTTATAGAGATCTTCAGCGTCGGGTGTGTGAGATGTTATTTTGCTATTATCGTTAGGTTATAGAGATCTTCAACGTCGGGTGTGTGAGATGTTATTTTGCTATTATCGTTAGGTTATAGAGATCTTCAGCGTCAGGTGTGTGAGATGTTATTTTACTATTATCGTTAGGTTATAGAGATCTTCAACGTCGGATGTGTGAGATGTTATTTTGCTATTATCGTTAGCTTATAGAGATCTTCAACGTCGGGTGTGTGAGATGTTATTTTGCTATTATCGTTAGGTTATAGAGATCTTCAGCGTCGGATGTGTGAGATGTTATTTTGCTATTATCGTTAGGTTATAGAGATCTTCAACGTCGGGTGTGTGAGATGTTATTTTGCTATTATCGTTAGGTTATAGAGATCTTCAACGTCGGGTGTGTGAGATGTTATTTTGCTATTATCGTTGGGTTATAGAGATCTTCAGCGTCGGATGTGTGAGATGTTATTTTGCTATTATCGTTAGGTTATAGAGATCTTCAACGTCGGGTGTGTGAGATGTTATTTTGCTATTATCGTTAGGTTATAGAGATCTTCAGCGTCGGATGTGTGAGATGTTATTTTGCTATTATCGTTAAGTTATAGAGATCTTCAGCGTCGGATGTGTGAGATGATATTTTGCTATTATCGTTAGGTTATAGAGATCTTCAACGTCGGGTGTGTGAGATGTTATTGTGCTATTATCGTTAGGTTATAGAGATCTTCAACGTCGGGTGTGTGAGATGTTATTTTGCTATTATCGTTAGGTTATAGAGATCTTCAACGTCGGGTGTGTGAGATGTTATTTTGCTATTATCGTTAGGTTATAGAGATCTTCAACGTCGGGTGTGTGAGATGTTATTTTGCTATTATCGTTAGGTTATAAAGATCTTCAGCGTCGGGTGTGTGAGATGTTATTTTGCTATTATCGTTAGGTTATAGAGATTTTCATCGTCGGATGAGTGAGATGTTATTTTGCTATTATCGTTAGGTTATAGAGATCTTCAACGTCGGGTGTGTGAGATGTTATTTTGCTATTATCGTTAGGTTATAGAGATCTTCAACGTCGGATGTGTGAGATGTTATTTTGCTATTATCGTTAGGTTATAGAGATCTTCAACGTCGGATGTGTGAGATGTTATTTTGCTATTATCGTTAGGTTATAGAGATCTTCAACGTCGGGTGTGTGAGATGTTATTTTGCTATTATCGTTAGGTTATAGAGATCTTCAACGTCGGGTGTGTGAGATGTTATTTTGCTATTATCGTTAGGTTATAGAGATCTTCAACGTCGGATGTGTGAGATGTTATTTTGCTATTATCGTTAGGTTATAGAGATCTTCAGCGTCGGGTGTGTGAGATGTTATTTTGCTATTATCGTTAGGTTATAGAGATCTTCAACGTCGGATGTGTGAGATGTTATTTTGCTATTATCGTTAGGTTATAGAGATCTTCAGCGTCGGGTGTGTGAGATGTTATTTTGCTATTATCGTTAGGTTATAGAGATCTTCAACGTCGGGTGTGTGAGATGTTATTTTGCTATTATCGTTAGGTTATAGAGATCTTCAACGTCGGGTGTGTGAGATGTTATTTTGCTATTATCGTTAGGTTATAGAGATCTTCAACGTCGGGTGTGTGAGATGTTATTTTGCTATTATCGTTAGGTTATAGAGATCTTCAACGTCGGGTGTGTGAGATGTTATTTTGCTATTATCGTTAGGTTATAGAGATCTTCAACGTCGGGTGTGTGAGATGTTATTTTGCTATTATCGTTAGGTTATAGAGATCTTCAACGTCGGGTGTGTGAGATGTTATTTTGCTATTATCGTTAGGTTATAGAGATCTTCAACGTCGGGTGTGTGAGATGTTATTTTGCTATTATCGTTAGGTTATAGAGATCTTCAACGTCGGGTGTGTGAGATGTTATTTTGCTATTATCGTTAGGTTATAGAGATCTTCAACGTCGGGTGTGTGAGATGTTATTTTGCTATTATCGTTAGGTTATAGAGATCTTCAACGTCGGGTGTGTGAGATGTTATTTTGCTATTATCGTTAGGTTATAGAGATCTTCAACGTCGGGTGTGTGAGATGTTATTTTGCTATTATCGTTAGGTTATAGAGATCTTCAACGTCGGGTGTGTGAGATGTTATTGTGCTATTATCGTTAGGTTATAGAGATCTTCAACGTCGGGTGTGTGAGATGTTATTTTGCTATTATCGTTAGGTTATAGAGATCTTCAACGTCGGGTGTGTGAGATGTTATTTTGCTATTATCGTTAGGTTATAGAGATCTTCAACGTCGGGTGTGTGAGATGTTATTTTGCTATTATCGTTAGGTTATAGAGATCTTCAACGTCGGGTGTGTGAGATGTTATTTTGCTATTATCGTTAGGTTATAGAGATCTTCAACGTCGGGTGTGTGAGATGTTATTTTGCTATTATCGTTAGGTTATAGAGATCTTCAACGTCGGGTGTGTGAGATGTTATTTTGCTATTATCGTTAGGTTATAGAGATCTTCAACGTCGGGTGTGTGAGATGTTATTTTGCTATTATCGTTAGGTTATAGAGATCTTCAACGTCGGGTGTGTGAGATGTTATTTTGCTATTATCGTTAGGTTATAGAGATCTTCAACGTCGGGTGTGTGAGATGTTATTTTGCTATTATCGTTAGGTTATAGAGATCTTCAACGTCGGGTGTGTGAGATGTTATTTTGCTATTATCGTTAGGTTATAGAGATCTTCAACGTCGGGTGTGTGAGATGTTATTTTGCTATTATCGTTAGGTTATAGAGATCTTCAACGTCGGGTGTGTGAGATGTTATTTTGCTATTATCGTTAGGTTATAGAGATCTTCAACGTCGGGTGTGTGAGATGATATTTTGCTATTATCGTTAGGTTATAGAGATCTTCAACGTCGGGTGTGTGAGATGTTATTTTGCTATTATCGTTAGGTTATAGAGATCTTCAACGTCGGGTGTGTGAGATGATATTTTGCTATTATCGTTAGGTTATAGAGATCTTCAACGTCGGGTGTGTGAGATGATATTTTGCTATTATCGTTAGGTTATAGAGATCTTCAACGTCGGGTGTGTGAGATGTTATTTTGCTATTATCGTTAGGTGTTAGACATCTTCAGGCCTAGATATTTGGTGTTATTTACAACGTTACGATATTGTTGCTTTGTTAATCACACGTCATCTGCCTTGCTCTTTAAGTTAACTCGTTAGGGAGGTAATAACCTCTTTAATGTGTCAGCTTCTACTACTAAAAATTGTGTTCGAGTTCATATGTTAAATCATTGCCATTGTGTTTTACTTTAACCTCAACAAAAATGCATCGTCTAGGAGATTTAAAATAACCGTGGTGCTGGGCATGTAAGTCTGTTTATCTTCTCATTTAATCGAGCATAACTACATAGTCTTTAATTATCATATAAGTATTCTATTCCACTAAAAAGGATCGTGAATCTACCCCAATTTGCTAATAGTTACGTTACTTTATTCCTTCCAGTTCTTTATTAATGGATATGAAAGCTACGATACATAAATGAATTTGAAACTGTTTTATTCAGCAGTTAGAGAAAGTATCCAGATAATAGGTCTTTAAATTCGTAGTAAATTTGTATAATGCTTAGTGTCAATAGATTCATGAAAATTAAGTTCTTCTCTAGTAGCTTTTCAAAGTTTAGTTGAAAAATATATCGCTTACGTTATTTGAAAAGAAAGTAAACAAATTTTGAAAAATGTTTTATTACCAGAACTAAAAAATAAACACCGATATACCGTCTAAGCCCGATTTATTAATGTTAAAATACGAATACTATTTACAATTAAAACATAAGCACTTTCGAGGTGAGAGTCACTTCATCCTCAGATGTAATGCAGGCTCAAAGAACAGTGTCTTAAATACATTGCAAATTACGTCGGAAGCTAATCAGTCACGAGATATAAAAATATCCATCAATCAAACAAAAGTCAATTGGGTACATTGTTCACAATCAAAAAGTCCGCAGGCATATCTCATCACAGCCAAAATAAAATACAACTAATATTAAATGAATCACGGTAAAAACAAATCAAACTTTACCATAATTTGAAGAAACTGCAAAACGTTTCCATATTTCCGGCAAATCATACGGGCTGTAATCGTTCCAGCATTTATCCCTAATTGCCGAAGTATACAGACTCTCAGATATCAACAGCGAGTATACAGATGCAGGGTTACCAATTTTCTAACATTATTCCAGTCCGGAAGTAGATCCCCTCTATTAACACATCTTGCCAGAGCTGTACAATTGAGATTCACTTTAATGCTGTATTTATGCTCCTGCAATCGCAATCCAATATTACGCCTCGTTGAACAAACATAATTACTTACATGTTCATTAGAACCAGAGTCCAAAAGTGGAATACTGTAAACGCCGCATTTTGTAGTGTTAGATATGTGTTAAAAGGTGTTTTCCCACGTCTTTACCTTCACCCAACTAGAGGGCCTTGTTTGACACAACAGTTTGAATAAAAGAGAACGGATGATCAGTAAGTATTTTCGGATTACCGGATTACGGATATAAAAATCAATGTTGTACGACGTCATTGCACTCTCTTGACTAGAAAACGTTGTTTACCCCAGAAATTTGAATAAAATTGCAAATGCTGGTGAACAGATTCAAGTGAAAATGACAACTCGCCTGGAGACAGGGTGTCACTCGGAATTACGAACCGTGATTAGGTTACACCAAAAGAAACATTTTGATCACTCTGACGCAAAGTCACCCGTCTCTCTTCTTGCAGCAGGGACTGCACACGGTCCACGTTGCTGTTGATTTGAAGCTTGTTAATGCGTTTCTCATTCATCAAGACACGCCCATGTACGAATTTTGAACACAATACGGACACACAGCGAAACGGTCACGATTTGAGGACCGTAGACCTCTTCCAACTGGTGATGAGACTCCGATGGCTGTTTTTTTCGTGCCAAGAGAAACGTAATCATCAAACCATGTTTCTAACTAGATCGTCATTTTCATTGAATATGTTCTGCAGCAAACTGTCTTTACATTCAAATCCAATCATCAGACCTTGTTTCTAGTGTAAGTAGTTCGTCATTTTCACTTGAATATGCTCTGTGCAAACTGCCTTTACATTCAAACCTAATCATCAAACCATGCTTTTAAATAGGTCACTATTTTCACTTGAATATGTTCCGCAGAAAACTGCCTTTACATTCAAACCTAATCATCAAACCATGTTTCTTGTGTAAGTAGGTCGTCATTTTCACTTGAATATGTTCTGCAGAAAACTGCCTTTACATTCGAAACTAATCCTCAAACCACGTTTCTAACTAGATCATCATTTCCACTTGAATATGTTCTGCTGCAAACTGCCTTTACATTCAAACCTAATCATCAAACCATGCTTTTAAGTAGGTCACTATTTTCACTTGAATATGTTCCGCAGAAAACTGCCTTTACATTCAAACCTAATCATCAAACCATGTTTCTTGTGTAAGTAGGTCGTCATTTTCACTTGAATATGTTCTGCAGAAAACTGGCTTTACATTCAAATCTAATCATCAAACCATACTTTTAAGTACTTGAATATGTTCTGCAGAAAACTGTCTTTACATTCAAGCCTAATCATCAAACCATGTTTCTTGTGTAAGTAGGTCGTCATTTTCACTTGAATATGTTCCGCAACAAACTGCCTTTACATTCAAACCTAATCATCAAACCATGTTTCTAACTAGATCGTCATTTTCATTGAATATGTTCTGCAGAAAACTGTCTTTACATTCAAATCCAATCATCAGACCTTGTTTCTAGTGTAAGTAGTTCGTCGTTTTCACTTGAATATGTTCTGTGCAAACTGCCTTTACATTCAAACCTAATCATCAAACCATGCTTCTAAGTAGGTCATCATTTCCACTTGAATATGTTCTGCAGCAAACTGCCTTTACATTCGAAACTAATCCTCAAACCACGTTTCTAACTAGATCATCATTTCCACTTGAATATGTTCTGCTGCAAACTGCCTTTACATTCAAACCTAATCATCAAACCATGCTTTTAAGTAGGTCACTATTTTCACTTGAATATGTTCCGCAGAAAACTGCCTTTACATTCAAACCTAATCATCAAACCATGTTTCTTGTGTAAGTAGGTCGTCATTTTCACTTGATTATGTTCTGCAGAAAACTGCCTTTACATTCAAACCTAATCATCAAACCATACTTTTAAGTATAATTCATCATTTGTACTTGAATGTGTTCTGCAGAAAACTGCCTTTACATTCAAGCCTAATCATCAAACCATGTTTCTTGTGTAAGTAGGTCGTCATTTTCACTTGAATATGTTCCGCAGCAAACTGCCTTTACATTCAAACCTAATCATCAAACTATGTTTCTAGTGTAAGTAGGTCGACATTTTTACTTGCAAATATGTTCTGCAGCAAGCTGCCTTTACATCTAAATGTCCTGTGGTAACCAACGCCCAAACGAAGAACTCCTCGTTCTGAACGCTTTTTGATATCAAGAAAATGCACTGTCCTGAAATGCAAATCACTTGTTTAAAAACATCCGAGGAGTATTTAAAGATTGTTAAATTTTTAGAAATAAATTTAAACTCATTCGCGTTCCAAACTAATTTTGAAAACATTGATTAATTTTTAGAACAATTTAACTTAATTTTTAAAACTTTATTGACTTCCTGTGCTTTGAATGTTAATGTCCTGTAGAAAGTCGTGATCACTGTACCGATTTATTCAGTATAAATCATAATAAAATACCAAGAAGTTGTTTTTACGTTTTTCGCAAGTACGATTCAAACATTTTGAATAAATAGAAACTTGAAGATGTTAGTATTATTAAGACTAACATATCGCATTTTCGATAACCTTGCAATCAAGAGTTTGGCATCTGCCGGCAGGCGCAGAGTTAGGTCGCGTGATCAAAGATCACCAATCCGTGCTGTAAGATCTAAAATGATTGTACTACCTATGCTGTTCTCTTTTGAAATATTTGAAACCATCCGAGTGCCGTAATGGCGTCAGAAGTAATTTAAGAGGCTCCTAACAGCAAAAGTGAGAAAATAAAGCACTTAGACAAGACATATAAACAGACAAAGAAATTGGATGCTTTTACATGCTGAAAAGGTTCAAACATCAGAGTGTCATCATGAATGAATATTACATTTGCTCTTCGATAATATATTGAAAAATGAAGATAAATAGGGAGCATTTATTGCAGAAAGAGAAATAACTGCTATGTATTCTGAAATACGGCAAACTTTCTCAAAGTCAGACTAATTGCAAGTGTTTCAGTGCAAAACTTTTATGTCTTGTCTGTTTTTGTGCCAATGCTCTCAGAGAAAGCAACCGACTTCACAGGAAAGTATAAATTACCATTACCCGAATGTCTTCAAAAAATGGCTATGCAATTTTAAGCATAGGCATGGTAACATCAGAAATGACCGAAAATTCTGTTGCTCTCGTTTCCTCTAAGCATACTGAACTCAAGGACATATTTACCAGGTATCAAAAGGTGGTGCCGCGTTTACTTTCGTCAGAAACATAGGTTTCATCAGATGATGAGTAATTGCCTAGCATTCACCTAATGTGCTATATAAATTTGTAATAAATACTTGCAATTGCTTTAGCTCTGGACAGAGTAGGTTAGATCAATCAAAAAAGCACTGCCAAATTTTCGAAAACAAATTGGAGTTCTTATTACTTAGCATTTTTTATCAAATGTTTATTGCAAATAATGTTTATCAAATTTTTGTTAGTAATGTTTTATCAAATTTCAATAAAACTAAATTTAAGTAGTATCAAATAAAACAAAGAATGTGTTACACGTGATAAGAACACTAAGTTCGTTTTTAAATGCTGCATTTTCATTCCATACGATTCTAAATGTTCATTGTGAATGAAAGATATTAGTCACACTGAACAGATGTGAGGAATATACATCGCTCGAAATAATTAAGGGATCATGTGACTGTGTCGACATGATGCAAGCCAATCGTGTAGTATCTTACCGGAACATGAAAGGTGTAAGATGAGTGTAAAGTAAACAGCTGACTCATCATGCATATCCATATGCAAATTATTGTCTCTGACGTCAGAATGGGGATATCGCAGTTTGGGATAAAAGCGAAGGTTTTCCATAAGCTCCCTTATACTGCCATGACATTTCGTTTCTTGAAATCTTCGGTTGGAACGATGTCTCAACAGCACGATTTATCGGAATCAACGGCGTGGAGAGAGCTATTGGAAGGCTGAAAGCATTTCAGACACACCAAGTGGAAGCAGAAGCTATTGGAGTGACTCGAAATGTCATTTCCTGACTCTGGACACCATTCCAAGATACCAGAAGCGTTCGAAGACGGAAAAGTCAAGTCCATCCACGATCAAGTACGGCAAGGGAAGACCGTTACCTATTGTTAACAGCCCGTCGGAACAGGCGGCAACAGTTCCAGCCAAACTTTCTCGTGTAAGTAGAATGAAAGTTGTCAACTCTAACTATCCGAATTGGCCTTCATGCACGTATACCAATGGTATGTATCCCTTTAACCGCAGGACATCGTACGGCCCATAGAAACTGGGATGTGGGCATAATGGTTGGAGACACGATGAGTGGTGTCCAGTTCTCTTCTTTGAAGAGTGGAGATTCAGTCTGGAATCTGACACTCGACGAGCTCTTTCCTGGAAGGAATCCGGCACACGATGTAGCCCAGCTTCGGTGCAATAAACATCACATTAGAGAGGACATGAATGGTGTCACATTAGAGAGGACATGAGTGGTGTCCAGTTCTCTTCTTTGAAGAGTCGAGATTCAGTCTGGAATCTGACACTCGACGAGCTCTTTCCTGGAAGGAATCCGGCACACGATGTAGCCCAGCTTCGGTGCAATAAACATCACATTAGAGAGGACATGAATTGATGGTCTGGGAAACTAGAAGTATCAGTGGACGTACGGACCTGTACGTTATCCCAAACGCATCCTGACTCCCCAGAAATATAGAAAAATATTCTCAAACATGTTGTCATGCCGTATGTTGCAGACGTAGGCGATTCGTTCCTTTTCCTGGACGATAACGCTCGACCTGATACAGCTCGGCAAGCGTACAACATACCTAGGTACTTCAAAAGAAGGGAATCGAGCGTGTCCAGTGGCCAGTATGCTCCTCCCACTTAAAAGCCAATTGAACATGCCTAGGACGTATTTCGCAGACACATTACAGCTAGGCTGACACTACGTGAACTTTAGACTGCCCTCGTCGAGGAGCGGCGTAGTTACCCCCAAAACATCCTCGATAACCTCATCAGTTCCATGCCACACAGGTGTGTAGTGGCCGTAGCCGTTCGTAGAGACCACACACTCTACTAGAGGTCAGTTACCACCTTCAAAAAGTCATTTTTTCTTGTTTTACGGATACGCATATTGTTGTACAGCATATCGCATCATGTGCATTGAATGATAATATTGCATAAAATTTGCTAATGTGATTTTTCGTACCCATATTACTGAATATTCTACTATATCTTACATGAAAATTAGATTTTACATCCAACAACATAGTGGGACATGATTTTCCTTGCAACAGCTCTTGCTCCCTTAATTCTTTTGAGTAGTGTCAGAACCGTACTCTCACAATTTTCGTTGTTGTATTTTTCTGTTTATTTCATTTTTGGTATGGGATAGTGGGAGGTATTGCATGGTGAATGTTATTGCACTTTATTTCACTGCGATACTGCTATCATCCAGATGCACTTCTTTCTCGCTGCCACCAGTCTAGATTGAGGTAAGGGGTCCAGAAGCCTTATGTAGATCCACTTTATTCGAGACAGAGGCGTGGTTGAAGACTTCTAAGCTGGTGAAGAAATGAGCCGAATATACACTGACGGAAAAAAATCCCAACACCACGAAAAAATAGTTGTAGAGGAATGAAATGGCGGCAATTTATTTGTATAGGTAACATATTTAATCGATTAAGGTTTCAAGATCACAGCTTATTGTAAGCGCGAGAAGAGCCATTTTAAATGTGAAATGCAGGTACATTAATAACCGGTGTAACCGCCAGAATGTTGAATGCAAGCACGTAAACGTTCATGCATTGTGTCGTACAGGTGCTAGATGTCAGTTTGTGGGATGGAGTTCCATGCCTGTTGCACTTGGTTAGTCAATACAGGGACGGTTAATTCTGGTTGGGGGTGACGCTGGAGTTGTCGTCCAATGATGTCCCATACGTGCTCGATTGGTGAAAGATCTAGTGATCTAGCAGGCCACGGCAACATGTTGACACTCTGTAGAGCATGTTGGGTTACAACAGCGGTATGCGGGCGAGCGTTATCCTGTTGGAAAACACCCCCTGGAATGCTGTTCATGAATGGTAGCATAACAGGTTGAATCACCAGACCGACGTACAACTGTGCCGTCAGGGTGCGTGGGATAAACACGAGACTGCTCCTGCTGTCATAGGAAATTGCTCCCCAGACCATAACTCCAGGTGTAGGTCCAGTGTGTCTCAGCCGCAGACAGGTTGGTTGCAGGCGCTCACCTGGCCTCCTTCTAACCAACACACGGCCATCACTGGCACCCAGGCAGAACCGGCTTTCATCAGAAAACACAACAGATCTCCACTCCGTCCTCCAATGAGCACTAGCTTGACAGCACTGACGTCGCAAACGGCAGTGGTTTGGAGTAAGTGGAATGCACGCTACAGGGCGTCTGGCTCGGAGCTGTCCTTCAAGTAACCGATTTGTAACAGTTCGTTGTGTCACTGTGGTGGCGACTGCAGCTCGAATTGCTGCCGCAGACGCGGCACGATGCGCCACGGCCATACGCCGTACACGGCGGTCTTCCCTCTTAGTAGTGCCACGTGGCCGGCCGGAACCCGGTCTTCTTGAGGCAGTACCTTCCCTTGACCACCGCTGCCAACAATCATGCACAGTGGCTACATTACTGCCAAGTCGTTCTGCAATATTGCGGAACGAAAATGCACCTTTTCGTAGCCCTATTACACGACTTCGTTCAAACTCCGTGAGCTGTTGATAATGGCTTCTTCGTCTTCTTAAAAGGCATTCTTGACTAACATCAACGCACTACGTCCAATCTCAACGATACCTAACGCTCAAGAATGTTACAGCGCGTATTTACAGCAAACCTGCTTTGCATGTTCCGAGGGGCGCTACTAGCGCCACACGTATGCGCCGAGCACGAAATTTGCATAGACGTCATCTTACAGATGTACTCTCACCGCCTATCAACTGTCGTTTATCAAACACAACCGCTTCTTGGTGTTGGGATTTTTTTTCCCGTCAGTGTATTTAAACAAATAACAATTAATTTATTATCCACCACTTAGGGTAGGATGAAGGTTGGTTTTACACTGAAGAGCAATTGATTTAGAGACATCTGGTGTTATGCAAATGTGGCGCTGTGGGCGGCCCTTTAAACGGAAACGACATGACGTATGCAGCGATCCGACAATATAAGGAGTGATGCGACGGGAATCAGTGAGAGTCGGACGCAGTATGGGTAAGACGAAGGATTTAAGCGCATTTGATCGTGGCCAAATTGTCGGGGCCTACGAATGGGTCACTCTATCTCGGAAGTGGTTCAGACACTGGGATTTTCACGAACCACTGTGTCACGGGTGCACCGTGAGTACATCGAATCCGGTAAAACCATCCCTGCAAGGGCCAACTGCCGTGGACAACAGCGTGGGGATGAGCGGGGTCATTGTCGGCTAGCTCACATTGTAACATGCGGATAGACGGCCACAGTGCAAGAAATCACTCGGCAATTTAACGCTGCTGCACAAAAACGTGTGAGCAGCCACACCATCCGGAACCATCTCCTCGTTATGGGGTACAGAAGCCATCGTCCCACGAGGTTACCGCTGCTGAAAGCACATCACAGGGTGCAAAGATTAGCATGGGCCTAGGAACACTGGACCCTAGACATGTGGAAAAATGTTGCCTGGACTCATGAGTCGAGATTCGCGTTGGAACATGCGGATAGTAGGATACGAGTATGGCGCAAACCACATGAAGCGATGGATCCTTCTTACCAGCAGGTTACTTTTCAAGCTGGTGGGGGTGGCATTCTCGTCTGGGGACTGTTTACGTGAACTGAAATGGACCCCTGTTACGTGTGACATCGTCCCTCACAGGTCAACGTTACAGGAATATCCTGGATGACCATTTTCTCCCGCTTGTGCGTCTTCAACATCCCACTGGGGACCTCATCCTGCAACAAGACAATGCACCGTGCCATCGCTCACGAATTGTATCCGAATGGTTGGATGAACACTCCACCGACGAGACCTCGCTTCTTTGGCAAGCTAGGTCACCTGACCTCAACCTTATCGAACACATCTTTAATGCCATTGAGTGAGATGACCCCTCTCCATAAAATCTTTGTGAACTGTGGGAGCTTGTTCAGGGGTCGTGGATCCGTATGGCTTCCCAACGCTTCCGGTGTCTTGTCGAGTTCATGCTGAGACGAATCGCCGCAGTCATCAGGATGAAAGGTGGTGCTGCACGTTACTAGACAGGTATCTCTAACTCAATTGGTATTCAGTGTACACCTTGCATTAGAACATACAGAAGATGCTCGTATGAGCTTGAGGTGACAATAGAGTTTGAGAGCTGAGCTAATAGAAATATGGTGCTTCCTTCTTAGCACCATTCAGTTTTTTACAAGAGTTCAGTGATGTTAAATTCAGTTCTTTCGAGTTCATCGGACCAGCAGTATTCAGCACATAAGGTAACACTTTAGCACACATGTCCGATTTAAGAGCTATTTATCTCATGCAGACAATTATGCAACTCTTCTGACATTTAGATTGTCCGATCTCAGGTATCATGGATCTAGACCGCAGCCCTTGGAACAAAATATAGATAGTTACTAACCGCAAATAGTTGAAATCTACCCCTAGCTAGCTCGATCACAGCCGATGGCTATTCTTAAGTCAAAATCATCCCATGCGGTGATCTGACGTCTTACTCCTGTAAAAGCTATAGGAGAAGAGACCGCCAAAAAAAACTAACTTCCTGAGTCCTCCCAAATTTTATGAGCCCCAGCGAGTGCTCAGCCAATCACGACGATGCATTCGACCCCCTTAGCTGGGCATCCTTCACTCTCCGCGTTCTAAGCTCTCACGGTTTACATCTGCCAGATGACCCCTCCCTCGCTATTACTTTGCTCTTCAAAGAATTCCATGCTCAATGTTCTGAGAATTCATGGGCTCGTTAAGACCTTGTGAACTGGTCACCAAGATGACTGTTCTTCTCCCTTCTTTGCTTTTCACTTCAAAATGGCGTTCCATTGCCCATTTCTGATTTTTCCCACGTTTACTGTATTAAAATTCAGCAGTTCCCATTTTCCTGAGCACCACTGGCATTTTTTTCCAATTCTTTTTTTCTACCGGTTTTCACATCATCACAAATAGTAAAATAAAATTTATTCAGTGTGATTAGTATGCCGGTATTATATATATAAATACCCATATCTCTCTCTCTCTGTTATTCTCTCTCACTATGTCTAGAACGCTTGAAGTCACTGCATTGTTCTGCCATCACGTGTCGATGAATTCGTGTGTGCTCTCAAGATGTCAACGTGATTGACTGCAATATAATAGCACGCGATACCTTTCAGATGTCAAGGTGATCCAGTGCTAATTTAAGTCAGTGACTCGAGTTCTATTTTTCCGATCTACAAAATTCGAATTGAATTCTTAATATCACAGCAAGTTGAGTTTGCACGCGATCACATTAAGATGTCAAGGTGATCGCTTGCTAATTTAAAAAACATTGGATTATCAATGACTCGAGTTCTGTTTTTCCGATCTACAAAATCTGAACTGAATTCTTAACTTCAGCGTAAGTTGCGTTTGTATATTAATTTAATTTAATTTAGCACAACTCGAATATTAATTTGTAGGCTTTAATTATTCTTTACTTTTAATTTAACTAACTTTCGGAGTTTAGTTCTGATTATATTTTACATTTTACAAAACATCGATCTACCTAAAAACTCAAATATTCTATAAAAACTGAAATTTTGAGATGTCAAAGTGAGCAAAATTGCATCTAAAAGCAGATGTCGTCCCAATAGCACATTCTCGAGAATTTAGATAGTTCCGATTTGTATTACCAGATGTCACATTATTTTGTAGAAAAAGCTTTGGTATGAAGTTTTAAACCAACCGTCGAATAGGACAGTCTAAAAGAATCCGTGAACGGAATAACAAATGTGCCGGAGTAAAAGTAATTTAACGCGAAAAATCAAAGTAAAAGTTATTAAGGTTAAGTTTACACGAAAACGACTTTCCGGGTTTAGTTCTGATTATTTTACACATTTTGCAAAATATCGATCTATCTAAACGCTCTATCCTGCAATTTTTAAACAACAAATATTTTACATAGAATGTTATTTATCGCCAGGTGTTTTGAAAAACGGAAATAAATAGCACATAATTTTTTATTTTAACACGAATGAGTTCTTACTATATTAGTCTGTACTGTATTTCCTTACAGAAATCCGGCGTGTATTTGATTTGTTTTCAATCTGCTTCAATTAAACATTTCACTCCGCCATAGGACAGGCAACATCCGCTATATATTAACATTTATTTAAAGCTTAAAAACAAATGTCCAAGGACGGGCTGTACGCTAGTTCTTAAGATTATGAGATGGCCGCAGGAGATTTCTTTTGTGTTGCTCATGAGATGTCAGAGAATGAGCACGGGAATTACTTTTTATTGCATCCTGTCACCATTGATGAGTGATTTAGTAGAAATGCCCTTAGCAACCATAAAACACTCGTGATTCAGCTCTCATGGCTGATTTTTTCTACCGTTTTTCTCTTGTATACAAGACACCTCCCTTGACTTTGTTTTAAGAACCGAAGCCATGATGAAGGAATTCCCATTGTCTTTATACCCGAACACATCATTCCGACTGTTTAGCCTCATTCCTGCAACACGAACATTTGGTTAAGATATACATACAAACATAGTATTTCCTGTACTTCTAAACATAGTCATCTAAAAAAAAATTGCCCAGTTTCTCTCAACATAGAACAACGGAAAGTACGTTAGCTCAGCTAATTCTACAAAACTTACACTGTAAAACATTTTTCTGAAATTCACGAGCCACTTTCCGTGATTTCTTTCGTGAATTAATGGAGCTTATTTCTGATACAACCTTTTGCGTGAAATGACAGAAAGAATCTGAATTTCGCGGATTTTTCGTTTGCCAAGAAAATTCTGAATTTTTAGAAACATTTCAGCAATTCCAATCTTATATTAACGGTAATTTGCCGTTTTTAAGATATGTTATCAGAAAATTCTGAATTTTTCAAAATCTTTCCGAAATTTCTTTCTTGCATTGACGGTAAATTGCCGTTTTTAAGATGTATTAACGAGAAATTCAGATGTTTCAGAAACCTTTCCACAATTCCTTTCGTATATTAGCTTCAACTCTCTGTTCTCACTTTTTCCGTATCCATATGAAGGAAAGTTTCCAATAATAGGAGAGATTCGCAGGAATACTTGGGGTTTGATTAATTGTTAAATTTCAATCGTCTGCCAAAGGAGCTGATTTGGAAGTTATGTAACGAGATCGGATATTGTGGAGAGCATATCGCATGAAATTTTGATTATTGTGGTACCGGATATTTCTTTCCCATTTTGTGCTCCAGCTATTGCATTCTGTGTTTCTATACGAAGCGGGGTATTTATTGTACAGGTGATTGTACTTTGTTAGTGTATCAGTCTAAGGAGTCCTTAAAACAAAAAATATTTCAGCTATCAAGAGTAAATTTTATACACTCACTGACATAAAAATGCGCGCGCCAAGAAGAAGGCGTCGGATTGAAATGATATTTTAGTAGTGAGATGATACATACCCAGGACAGAAGTTATTACAATATCACTTCTGTCCTAGGTATGACATACGGTACACATTCCGGTCCGCATTAGTACCGCGTCGGATCGCCTCGTGCTGGGATACATGCGGTGATACGGTTCGGCATGGAGTCAAAGAGACACCGTATGTTATCATGGGACAGATTGGCCCACACTTCTTGCAACTGACGCTCTAAATCACGAACACTGAGGCACGGAGAAAGCTGGCGTCCCATCTGGTTCCACACGTGCTCGATGGGTGAGAGATCAGGTGTTCTTCTAGGCCACGAAAGCGTCGAAGCATGGCGTAGACAGTCTTGCTAAACCCAAGCCGTGTGCGGACGGGCGTGATCTTGTTGAAAAATGGAAAGACAGCCCATGAGGCCGCGGGATCCCCTGTGCGTAGCGCTGGGCTGTCAACGTCCCTCGGATCACTGCGAGGGAAGTCCGGCTGTCATACGCGACGGCTTGCCAGACAATCAGGCCGGCAGTTTGGGACGTGGGCTGCTATACAGAGGGGTTGAGATTGTAGCGCTCACCTGTGGTCCGCCACATTCTGACACGGTGATCGTCCATTCTCATGCAGAAGCGGGATTCGTCGCTGAACACTATACGTCGCCAGTCCGTAGCATTCCACGTTGCTCGCAGCTGACACCACTGCAATCGACGCCGACGATGGTCAGGTGTTAATGGCAGAAAACGTAAGGGCCGTAGAGAGTGCAGATTCGCCACTGCGAAGCACCCACATGTCTCTGGATATTGGACAAGGACATTGTTGCATCTGTGCCTGCCGTTCTCACGATCCCACGGTCCTCTCTGCTGGTGGTGTGTCTGGGTTGTCCAGAGCCAGTCCGCCGTGTCTGGGTGCCTTCCCGTGTCCATTGCTCTCAACACGATTGCACCGTACCGTACGACCGGCCCAAATTGCGGCCGTTTCGGCACGCCGGCCACCCTGCCTCTCTTATCCCGAAGATACGGCCTCGTTCAAACTCCGTCAGTTGCCTGTACGCACATCGACGGCAGCTCCTCGGCATGTCTATCGCTCAGGGATCTCACGTGACTCTTACCGTGCACTTCGGCACGAATGTGGAGTCCCCTGCGCTGCGCAATGTAAGCCCCACGGATTGCTATCGCAGAGCCGGTCTTGGAGGCGCGGTCATGCGGAATCGCACGAAACTTTAATCATTTGCATGTCTGCCCTCTCCGTAGCTATTCGCCGAGTTTCGTGTTAATCGCACGGTTTTTTCTTGATGCGCGGATTTTTATGAAAAAGGAGTTTTATGAAATAATACTATAAAATAGTAAATTGTATTTTTCTTAAAGATAATTGGAAGTCATTGTCAGTTTAAAAAGATCTCAAGTTCCAAAGCAATCTGTTGCTCCGAAAAAAATCACGATAAAAAAAACACTTAATTTGTGATAAGTCATCCTACAGGGGAAAAAAATATTACAAACCTATTAAAAAAAATAAGGTCCAACAGAAAATAAAATGGCTCATTCACTCGCATTAGTGACAAAATACAGATTTCATCATTGCGCAATTAGAGTTCTGTCTTGGACGTGACAGTGTCTTCTGAGTCTTTCTGGCTCAGTGGCTAAGGCTGAAATACGCAGCTTTTTGGATGTTCCGTAATTTCTGTATAAATACGGGAAAATACGAAACGGACTTGTTTTATATAAACGGCCTTACTGACAACGAAGAATTCGTGAAAATGCGGATGTTAAGAAAATAACAGAAACTTTAAAAAACGGATATTCCGTTAAAAAACGGACACTTACCGGCAACTTCGCTGCACGTTATTTTCAGAAATTGTCCGTGAATTCACACCATTTACAGTGTTGTCCAAAATAACGAAAACACTTTGCTGAAAACAGTAACTATGATATGTGTTGCATTTTGAGCAAAATGAACATGTAGCTAAAATTTTTATTTTTTTTGTAAAAAAATATTGCTTATAATTCAAGGGTCTGTGTAATTTAATTGTGAATCGGTGTTTGCATAATTTCGTTCCAGGGGAAGGCACAATGAGTGACCTGTCGGAGTTCCAAAGAAGGCAGATTGTAGAAGCTTGTCTATTTGATGCTTCGGTAACTACAGTGGCACAGGTATTGGGGGTATCGAGAGGTACCGTGTCGAAGGTCATGACAGCATACAATGTTCACGACACAACATCATCTGCGAGACACAACTGCGGAAGGAAAACCAAACTCACTGCGACTGACAGGAAGACATTAAAGAGGATTGTCACCGCAAGGAGGAAGACCACGGCGACGAAAGTGACTGCTGAGCTTAATGCACATCTCCAAAACCCAGTGTCGACCCATATCGTGCGAAGGGGTTCTGCGATTGCAAAACCCCTGGTGCCACGGGTTAATATGAAAAGGAGACTGTAGTGGTGCCAGGAACATGAAACGGGGACTGAGGATCAATTGTAACATGTCTTGTTTTCCGTTGATCAAGTTTCTCACTATTTTCAAATACAGGATGGGTTTACGTGTGAAGAACGCCCGCAGAAGCCTACAACCCAGACTGTCTCCTTCCTACAGTGAAGCATGGGGGCGGTTTCGTAATGGTTTGGGCCATGATCTCGTGATTTGCAGCAGTTCCCATTATCACCTTACACGGACGGATTACTAGCGGTGACTATGTCACCATTTTGGCCGACCATGTGCATTCCATGGCGCAGACATTGTTTTCGTCAGGAGATTGCACCTTTCAAGATGATAATGCCCCGATTTACAGAAGTCGAACTGTTCAATCATGGTTTGAGGAACATGAGGATGAAGTTGCACACATCCCCTGGCCTGCGCAATCACCGGACTTAAACATCATCCAACCCCCGTGGTCTGTGTTGGAAAACATAGTACGATCCCGTTAAACTCCTCCGGCGTCTCTCAAGGAATTGGAGCAGTTTGTGCAAGGAAGAATGGCACAACATACCCCTTACCACCATCCAGGGCTTGTATGCGTCCATTCCAAGGAGTATTCAACCAGTTTTAAATGCCAAGGGTGCGCCCACACCATGTAAGGTGCGTAACACCTATTGTTTCAAGGTGTTTCCATTATTTTGGACAACCCCTGTATTTTTCACAGGGCAGGGAATACCCCGTGAATTTTTCATGCATTTATGACGAATATCTTCCCCTTAATTTCTAATAGTACGCTTAGGTCATAACTGCATAATATAACCCACTCTTTGGTCTGAATATTATTGCTGAAAAGTTTAGTCGGAAAAAAAGGAGCACTAGGAGATTAACGCGCTATGAAGAAAAAGTAAACGCATGCCTAAAAATATGCCCAAAACTTTCTTTTTGCATTATTTCCAATTTTTTTGAAACCACGTAAAACCGTTTCGCTAAATCCATATCTCGTAAAGTTCATGCCTCAAGGAAATTTTAAACCACTCTTGTTCTCTGAAAGCCAGCAGTAATTCCATCTTCGGAACATCATTTTTGCATGTTTGCCTTTTTTATTCTTCGCATCCACATATTAAGGTTCTAAGAATTTCTTTGTTACGCTTTCCAACTGTAGGTTGAAGAAATGTATATGCTCCAGCTTCGTCCATCTGTCTGTCTGTTTGTCTGTCCGCACATTAATTCGCGTAAAAATGGTTCGATTTTGATGGAATTTTAGTATGTGGTAGGGTACAACCTGTGGACAAACCTTACTGAAAATGGGCAAAATGGAGTCAAAGGTCAGGACATAGGAGCGGGATCCATTCCATCGCAATTATGCGTAATAACTAATGGAAAAATGCCTCGATTGTGACATAACTTTATCATGTTGTTCCGGAGGTATACTGAACCGGTTTTGTTGAATGTCATCGAAATGGGGTAAAAGGTCAGGGCACAAGAGCGAGATTTATTTCACAGCCATTATACTCATAACGTGAGTAAAAATGCTTCTATTGCAACAGGACGTTAGTATGTTGTTCCGGAGGTATACTGAACGAATCAATAGTCAGGGTAGGGTGGAAGGTTTGTCTGCACGCGATTTCTGGTATGTTGGAAAGCGTATCATAATCAATGCATTGCATTATTTTACTAACTTGTTTTCCTTTTGTGCTGTGCTGAAGTAATCAATACAAGTATTAATAAAATGAATTGAAAGACATGTAATTGCCATCTGAGTTCAATGGATAACATGATATTAATAGAAAATGTAAATGTTTCGGAAACGCGTTATGGATTTTTAACTTTTTTTTTTATCCTTTGCAGAGAGGCTGCAACGGAAATAATTTCTAGCTTCTGAAATTACCTTTTCTACGTTCCTTTAAAATTACTTAGCTTCTTATACTTGAAACATAACAAACGAGTTCCATAACGGGAGAGTGGGATGTACTGTATTTCCGTTTTTCTATATTTGAACTTCGAATTTACACAAATCCACAAGTAATTAAAGAATTTCATTTCATGATTCGAACGTCAGGAAAAAGAATTCCACTCGGCTACTAATATCTAATTTTTCCCCCGAAAAATATATTGGCTTGTGACGCATATCTGCTGTTCAAAGGCTCAAATTGCACTGCTCGACGTAGAAAATACCACAGCAGGAAGTATTTATCGGAGCGCCATGAAAATTGGCGGGTATGTCTCGACATTTGGGCTATGTAAATGACTGCAGTTCAGGGCCATAGCTACCGGGAGGGAAGGAAGGGCGGTTACTCTCCCAGAATGGTCCTACCAGCGGAGTAAATTCGTGCTCTGGGGGATGTATGAAAAAGATATTGTAACTAAAAAAGATGAAAGTCTTCCAAATACCTGGCATCAGTGAATAAACAAAGATATCGCTCTTTCCACGTTGTATCAACACATTGCAACCGCAAAATTGATAGCCGGTCAAACCTGGGATCCGCATAAAACCTTTTTGTTTGCTATGTGTCGATAAAACGTGGAAAGAGCGATGTTTTTGTTATTGTGTTTTGGAGGATATTCACTTTAGATCTCGCCCTTTGGATTTAACTGCTATAACTAATACACTATATTAACAAAAGTCACCGAACACTCCTTCAAAAGCAAATGAACGGATCCGCTGCGTTGTTAAGATGAGCGGTACAGCTGCAAACGGTATAAAAACAAGCCTGCAGCTGACCACGATCGTATCGCACTGTGAGGTAGAGTGAAAATGTTGCCGCGGGGGAGAACTGACTTTGAGAAAGGAAATATTGTCGGGTATTATGTTAGTGGGTTGTCCACAAGAGAAACCGAGAGGCGTTTAAACATATCCAAGTCAACGGCTTTCGATGTACTGAATAAGTGCAAGACACATGGCGTGCCTGAAGCAGCAAAACGTACTGGCAAACCAAAGAAAATCAGTGATAGATGACGTCGAAGCCTCAGGAGAGTCGTTACAGCTAATCGACGTAGTACTGCACAAGACCGCAGTGTACAGGTGAGTAAAAATGCTGGAAACTAGGTATGTGCACGTACCATTGGCAGAGAACTTCTTCCATGGATTACCGTGGTCGTGCGGCTGCTCATAAGCCTTTCCTCTCCACTCAGTATGCTACTCATCGTTTAGCATGGTGTAAAAAACATTTATCGTGAACCGTAGATCAATGAAAACGGATCCTATGGACTGATGAATCCAGATACACGATCCATCAGTCTGATGGCCGTGTGTGGGTATGTCACAGCAGGGGAACGTTATTTACCACTGTGTGCTGTTCCTACGGTCAAGTTTGGAGCTAGCAGTGCACTCGTGTAGTGGTGTATTTCGTGGTATGGTCCAGGACCATTGGTTATCTTTGACAAACCTGTTAACCAGCACGTCTACCTCGATATTCTGGACAATTATGCCCGACGAACTCTGTGGCAATACTATGGAACCGAGCCTTATTGGTACCAGCAGAATAATGCACCGAGCCATAAAGCAAGCACTGTTACGGCGTGGTTTGACGATAATTCCGTATCGTTTGTGGACTGGCCAGCACAGAGTCCTGATCTTTATCCCATAGAGCACCTGTGGGATGAATTAGAGTGCCGCATAAGAAGTTTAGAACCAAGGTCTACTACTAAGCGACAATTAGCGGCAGCATTAGGTGCTGAATGGAAGCGCATACCTATCGCTGTGTTCCAAAACCTTATCAAGAGCATGTCTCGAAAGGTCATTGCATGCATGAAGACCAAAGGTGGACCTATACGGTACTAATGTATGTCAATAAATTCTATGTTGTGTTTCTCTTCTAGGTGTCCGGTGACTTTTGTGAATATAGTGTATGTTCAGTTTGAGGTAAGTTTTTACCTCTATTACTAGTAACAGGTCAAAGACGGTTGAGGAAGATAGACGGGCGAACGTAATGCTAGCGGTTTGAACGTGCTATGCCATCTATGAATGGAGGGGGAGTTGGCAGTGAAAAGATGTCTATTGGAAAGCAAGAATGTTTGATTCAATTCATAATGTACTGCAGAAGTTACATAGAAAGAACGTTTGCGTATGACCCGAGAACTTTCTATATCAAATTTTAATTACCGAGCTCTGATATTCGAGAAAAACAAACAAGACCAGTAAGCAAGAAAATATGAGACTATATCGGGAGCCGGCCATACGCACAGATGCGGGAAACTAGAAAAAAAAGGAAACAAAACTACTAAACGGGAAATTTTCGCGTCACGTACAATTGAATCTTATAGATATTTCGAAATCTTAAACATTTGGAACTAAAATATTCGCGCAAACAAGTCAACACACTTATTACTCCGTAGAATGGCGGGATTCTATGTGTGCCAGAAGTAGCAGGTTCTTTGCCAGTATATTCTCCTCCAATGTTTTTGAGTTACGTTTGGTCGTCCTAACCTGAGCGTGAGAACCACTGCATCAGAATAATCTCGGTGGCGAAAGCGCGTGTAACGAGTGAGAACGTCTGCGCGACGTCTGCTGGAGTCCTACCATCACGGGGACACCTTTCGTACGCCGTCCCGATGGCGCAATGGTCTAACACAAGATCTCTCCCTGCCCTGGAGTCAGCAGTCCAACATTAGCAACGAGCGATTGCTTATATCCCATTGAGTTGCTTACGGTGGTCGTTAAACCTCTAATAAAAAAAGTTAATAAAATCAGGCAATGCATTGATTATGATACGCTTTCCAACATACCAGAAATCATTACTCCAGTTATTACTCAAGTTATGAGGATATTAGCTATGGAATAAATCTCGCTCCTGTGTCCTGACCTATAACCCCATTTCGATTATATTAAACAGAATTGGTTCAGTACACCTCCGGAATAACATACTAAAGTTTTGTCGGAATAGAAACATTTGTAGTCAAGTTATGAGGATAATGGCTGTGGAATAAATCTGGTTCCTGTGCCGTGACCTTTGACCCCATTTCGCCCATTTTCAGCAGGGTTTGTCCCCAGTTGGTCCCCGACCACATACTAAAATTTCCTCGAAATCGAGACATATTTACGCACGTTATGACGCATAAGTGGAACGAAATGCATCCCGCTCCTATGTCCTGACATTTGACCCCATTTCATCCATTTTCAATAGGGTTCGTCTCCAGGTCGTCCCCTAACCACATATTAAAATTTCATCGAAATCGAACCATTTTTACACAAGTTATGACGCATAAGAGCAATGGAATGGATCCCTCGCCTAGGTCGTGACCTTTGACCCCGTTTCACCCATTTTAAATAGGGTTCGTCCCCAGGTGGTCCCCTAACCACATCCTAAAATTTCATCGAAATCGAACCACTTTTACGCGAGGTATCGTGCGGACAGACAGACGGAGAAAGCTGGAGCATATGCGCTTCTTCACCCTACGGTTGGAAAGCGTAAACAACAACAAAACAGGTGGGCTCAGTTCTGTTTGAGCAGTTAGTTTGGAACGTAGGACGGCGATTGGTGTGTTGGATTCTTGTTTGGCGGCGGCTGCTGCTTTCAGGCGTTCTCGATACTCTCTAGTTCGTTGGGCTGCAACCTTCTTGGGCTTCTTACATTCCTTATCCCTTGCTCTTGCCTCTAGTTTTGATTTTCTCCAGTTTTGCCTGCGTTCATTCTTCGAATTCCACTGCATTGTCGAAAATGTTAACCCGTTCGCACGAAAACAATTTTTAAAAAAATTTAACTTATACCACTGCGAAATGTTCTTCACATATTTGAATAGATCTCGTCGAGAGCTTTAAAACGATCCCACACACAGTCGTGTAGTGCTCACGGCTGCCGATACAAACTGAGTCAAGCGCGGCAGCACCCCTGGAAGTATTGCGTCATCTCCCAGCACACAGATACAAGGGGGCGTTGCTCGCACGATGTGTGGCGTAATATGCGAATTTTTCTCTATGCTGTTTACGAATATACTAACACGATTAGTGTGCGGCACGTATTTTTAACGCTATAATGATTTCAATTGGGATCTATTTTTGTAACAGGCGGTCGTCCGTAAGTCGCCCCATACTATTCGCGGAGTTAGACGCAGTCCTACGTCAAAAGAAAGAAAACTATTAAACAGGAAAATTTCGCGTCATTTACACTTAAATCTCATAGATATATCAAAATCTTAAAGATTCAGAACTGAAATATTTGCGCAAATACGTCAACACACTAGTTACTCCTTACAATGGCGGCTTTCTATGTGTGCCGGAAGTAGCATGCTCTTTGCCAGTCTATTTTCCACCAATGTCTTTGAGTTACGTTTGGTTGTCCTAACCAGGGCGTGTGAACCACTGCATCAGAGTGATCTCGGTGGCGAAAATGCGTGTAACGAGTGAGAATGTCTGTACGATGTCTTGGGGAATCCTATCTTCACACGGATGCAACAATACACCTTTAGAAATATTGTAGCGTCCATACCTCACCGGATAAGATCTCTTTTGGTTGCACGTCTTGACCAACATCATATTAAGCAGGTGATTATAATGTTTTGGCTGTTCGGTAAAGTATTGAAGCTTCAGTGGTCACGAGCTTTGTTTTTACACGGAAAACTTCCACAGAAGAAGCATCGGAAAGATTAAACTTACCTTTCCTGTGTAAACATGTGCATTCCTCTTCCCTAAATACTTCAACGTTTCTCTTAATTACCTTAAAATAATGCACTAAAACAAATTAATCTCAGCATGAGCAAATCCCTAAATCCGAAAAATTTGCAACAAATTGGAAAAAAGAAAAAGTGGATTGTGTTTAGTAAAAGACACTGGTACCTAATCATTAATTCTCTCAAAATTATTTTGCTGTGGTAGTGTGAAGAATAAAATGAGGTTCCTGGCCTCCCCAATTTGGAAATAAACAGCTGGTATTGAGCGGGAGGGGGGAGGGGGGACGAAACCTCTGAAGCTTTATGTATGCTACCTACTAGCAACTGCAATTGGCATTTATCCAGAAAAGATGAGAAATTGATTCTTTCAAAAGCGGAACTGTTACCAAAATCACTGAAACTGTTAAAACCGCCCATGAAAGTATTTGCTTTTTTCTTTGCGAACGCAAAATTTCTTTGCTAGACAGGTACAAAGCTGAAAAAAATATTAAAGAGACTTTGTGAACTAATTGCAACAGCTAACGCTTTTGGAAACTCCGGACATGAAAACAGCAAAATGCAGCTTTTGAGATTATTAGCAACTGATGAATTAATTGAATCATCCGCAACAAGCTAATTTTGTTGCAGCTTAATCTAATACGATACATTTATCTCATGATGTACGCTCATTAATTACACAGCTTTGTAAATGTTATCAAATACGTCTTGCAGGTATTTGAGTTAAGGTGATGCTATTCACTTTATTGTTCTATTGGAGTGATCTTAACACTCAGTAAAGTATTCACAGTTCATCAGCATACAAAAAATATTTCTCAAGGAAACATTGTCTTAAAACTTCACCGTAAACAGCAATGGGCGCTACACTTTGTTATGTGATCATCAGGAATTGAAATTTTTTATGGTCTTCCGAAATGAAAGCCCTTTATGGGATCTTCAGAGAGTGAACTTCTTTATAGGACATTTAGGAATTAAACTGTTGAAGAAGCGGATATGCTCCAGCTTTGTCCGTCCGTACCATAACTCGCGTAAAAATGGTTCGATTTCGATGAAATTTTAATATGTGGTAGGGGACCACCTGGGACGAACCCTATTGAAAATGGGCGAAATGGGGTCAAAGGTCAGGACATAGGAGCGGGATCCATTCCATTGCCCTCATGCATCATAACTTACGTAAAAATGCTTCGATTGAGACAAAACTTTATGTTGTTCCGGAGGTATGCTGAACCAATTGACAATACTTCGATTATATCCAAATATAATCGAAGTATTGTCAAAGGTCAGGACACAGGAGCGAGATTTATTCCACAGCTATTATCCAGATAACTTGAGTAATAATTTTTGGTATGTTGGAAAGGGTATTATAATCAATGCATTGCATGCTTTTACTAACTTGTTTTAGTTCTTGGAAGAGCAGAAACAACTGTTTATCTATATTTGCTCTAATTATCCCGTTTTATGTCACCCTTGATTTAAAAGAAAAGAAAAAGAAAAGGTTTCTCATTTATAGCAGATTGGCTCTTACCTGATGTTGTTGATGCATCCCACCCGAAACTAGGGGATTTTCTGCCGAGACTCCCGGAATCCAACTGGGTGTCCACGGAGTCCGGAGACCGGCTGGTTGGGAGTCTTGCAAGGAGGCTATCCATCTTACAACCTGCAACGAAACGAAATAAGAAAATTAAATTGAAAGTCCATCAAGTGTCTTACAAGTGCTTATAGATAAATGTGTTTGTAGTCAATACGAATACCCAATTTAAAAGAAACACACAGCAGCCGCTGCCCGAGTGGTCTAAGGCCCTGGCTTTTAACAATTTTCCAAGCTGGGCCCGGTTTCAGTTCAGGGTGAGATATGGGTGGCATGTTTGCCGATGGCGATGGATCTATTCCTGCTCTGGAACCATTGGCCCTAAATTAGGAACGGGCGGCTGTTTCTTGCTCAGTCCTAATTAATGAAAGCAAGCATGAATCCACATTCAGTAGCTTAGTTATCCTTTTATGAATCCACATTCAGTAGCTTAGTTATCCTTAGTTATCCTTTTATGAATCCCCATTCAGTAGCTTAGTTATCCTTTATGAATCCACATTCAGTAGCTTAGTTATCCTTAGTTATCCTTTTATGAATCCCCATTCAGTAGCTTAGTTATCCTTTATGAATCCACATTTCAGTAGCTTAGTTATCCTTAGTTATCCTTTTATGAATCCACATTCAGTACCTTAGTTATCCTTTTATGAATCCACATTCAGTACCTTAGTTATCCTTCCATGAATCCACATTCAGTAGCTTAGTTATCCTTTTATGAATCCACATTCAGTAGCTTAGTTATCCTTTTATGAATCGACATTCAGTATCTTAGTTATCCTTTATGAATCCACATTCAGTAGCTTAGTTATCCTTTTTTGAATCCACATTCAGTAGCTTAGTTATCTTTTATTACAGAGTGCCCAAAAAAAGGTGTAACTAATTTTAAATGATGACAACTTTTGATACAAAGCTAATATCAGCATTGTTGCAGATGGTAACGAATACCCTCAAGTTTTCTAGAAGTGTTCCCAATGGATCCTGCGACGAAAGCACAGATTGTGAAGTGGTTTATTGAAACCCGATCCGAAACGCAGTCTCAGCCGAATTTTAAAACAAAATATGGGAGCAAACCGTCCACCTGTAATGGCATCAGGAAGTGTTACAACCCCATTCAGAGAAACTTATAGCGTCCTTACAAAGAAAAGCCCTGGACGACCATCGCTGGTTCCAGAAAGAGAGGAGGTTGTGAGACAAACATTCACTCCTACCCCTCGAAAGTCAATCAGACAAGCAGCACGACAGCTGGCCATCCCCAAGTCATCAGTGCACAGAGTGTTACATCAGAGATTCGAAATGCACCTGCATAAACTGCAGATAACCCATCACCTAACCCCAGGTGATCATGTGAAACGTAGTTTGTTGAAGAGATGCTGGAGTACATTGCAAGTGCTGAATCTTTCCTGAGACAAATCAGTTTCTCGGATAAGTGCACTTTCCATGTTTCTGGAAAGGTTAATAAACATAATGTGAGAATTTGGAGAACTGAACACCCGCATTGTACAATGCAACATGAACATGCTAGCCCAGAAGTGAATGTTTGGTGCGGCAAAATGGTCGACCGTGTTTTTGGACCCTTTTACCTTTCGGGAAGCGACCGTGAGAACTGATAATTACGTGGAAATGATTGAGCAGTTTGTGTATCACCAGTTGGATGAACTTGCAACTCCGGCCATTTTCCAACAAGATGAGGCGCCACTTCATTGGGCTTTGATTGTGAAGAGGTCTCTAGATACCAAATTTCCCAACCGATGGATTGGGCATGGTCGTCCCACTGCATGGCCCCCCACGTTCGGCGGACTTAACACCCTGTGACTTTTTTTATATGGGGATTCATCGAGGGTGAGGTTTTCAGCAACCCAGTTGCAGACGCTGCTGACCAAAAGAGATGGATTACACACGCACTGCTGAACGTTAACGTAGACATTCTGGAACGAACATGGTTGGGACTGAAATACCGTTTAGACATTGTTCGGGTGACAAATGGTGCCGATGTCGAATGCCTATAAAAGTTCACGATCTTTTCTGTCAATTAACACAAGTTGTGTATTGAAATAATTTATATTAAAACTGTTATGATTATTTGAAATTGGTTTCACTTTTAAGGGACACCCTGTATTACTGCAATTAATTTCACATTTCCATCATGACTTAGTATCACTCTTCAATGTTAAAACAAACACCAGCGTTAGCTAGATACTTATTGTCCGATGGCCTAGGAAACTGGCTTCCTGTTCCGATTTGCCGAAAAGTACCATGCCCGTTTTCCAATGCCGAAGAACACCCGCTGTTGTTCAAAATTTGAGTTAAGCTCAGGATTCTGATGCAGAGGCTAATTATGCACAAGACTCTCTTTATCTAGGACTGAGGCCTTTAAAGCTACCAGTTGTCCGGCTCCTGGTACTGCTGAGCTTAGGTTCGAAACTTAGGTAGAACGTGGATGTTGCATTTGTCAATCTTTCTATCTTCATTCTATCCAGTGGCTCTAAATAATGGCGGTGCGACTACTTCTAGCTTTAGATACTAATCGGTTCGTTAAACTCTAAAACAGAAAAAAGAACAAAAACACAAAAACAAGAAAGATGACACCGAATTTTCGGGTATAATGAGAAAGTCTTTTGAGTCCGTTCTGAGGTGAATTAAATTTATCAAAGCTATTCAAATTGAATGCAACCGGTATGGGAAACAGTAGTATCTGACGGAACAAAGAAGTTTTTCAATATGTGTCTAATGATCCGTATTGTAAACATTGGGGTCTCTTGGAGAACACTGAGCCCAGTTTTGTTGAGTGTGATTTTGTAGAAAAACATTTGGACGTGGTTAAGGAGTTACTTAAATTTAAAGAAGGGTTTTGACAGTAAACAAATATCATGCACCTTTAAAATATAGTGATTTAAAAAGTAATGCAATTCATTATCTAATAGCAATTACAAAATATAATATGTGGAAGAATAGAAATTTAATGCCATTTTATCAGAAATACCGAAATTCGGAGCAGATAAAATTAGCAATAAAATGCGACTTTGGAAGAGTTCTAAAATTTGAATATAGGATATAAGGTGTAAATAAGACTTTTAAAAAGTGTATAGCATTTAAACCAATAGTTTATAGAAAAAGTAATGATATTCTTAATAAACATGGGAATAAAATAATACTTAAGTCACAAATTCATAGTAGGATCCAAGAGTCAAATTTTTATTTTTCATGTGTTGGAAACATGTTTCTCTTCCGGTGGCTATACTTTCACTTTCTTTCATGGTTATTTTTTGTGTTTTTTTACCTTTTCTCTCATTTTTGAATAATCACTTCAGTATGGGTCTCTTCATAATGCTTCCTGATGGGATGATTCTAAATAAATTGCATTAAACTTGCTTCGGGTGATTTTTTTCTGAACAGGTTCCTCCCCTCACCCCGCCAGCAAAGATGTTTTGAAAGATCTGTATAAAGATGTGAAAGAATATTGCTAAAACTTTTAAGTACTTATTGTGAAATTTTGTCTCTTTGATCCACATGAAATTTAGTATGAAAGTATATCTGTGAGAAATAATTTAACTTGGTGTCCTTTAATTTTTTTAAGCCATGCACTCGTTTATAGCGCTCCTTATTTATCTATTCTCCAAAATAGTAGCTTAAATAAATTACGCATTTTTAGATAAATCTTTAGATTAAGTAAATGGTATGAGAGTGAGTAAAAGTTGTGTTTAAATGTGATTCAGAAAAAAAAAGAAATCTTTAACAATTCTTTATGAATCCCTCATTTTCGGCTTTCATTCAAGTCGGGCATGAGACATAAAATAAAGAAACGAAAAGTTTTCAAAATCGAGTTTTTAATCCCGCATATATTGCAGTAAACGGGATCCTGATTTCACGCCCTCTGGTTGCAGACTTGTGCGTTAAGAAAATTTTTTTAATAATATGAGAAACATTTCGCAGCAGTAACGCTCTCCAACAAAGAATTTTTTTTCAAATCGAGGTCTTAGAAGCAGAGATATCGACAAAAAAAGGATATGCATCTACGCCCCCTGGTGGGAAAATGCATTATTTTAAGAAGAAAGTATTCTTAAAAGGTTTTCGATGTGAGTGGTATCGGTCAAGGGAAGAATCTTTTCAGTCGAGATTTTAGGAGCTCATATTTTGCTGCAAATACATCAGAAGCAGAAATTAACACTTATGCCACCTGGTGGCCAAACCATTTTTTACCAAATATTAGAAATTATTAGATATATGAAAAACATCTCCCATCAGTAGCTATATGCGATATAGGAAGAATTTTTCAAATCGGAGTTTTAGAAGCAGAAATATCGGGGAAAACGGAATTCACCTTAACTCCTACTTACGGAAAGTCTATGAGTTACTTGAAAATTTTGAAATTACTATATGAAAAACATTCCGCACCGGAAACGCTATCCAACAAAGAAGCAATTTTTCAAATCGGGCTCTTAAGATTAGAGATATTGAAAAAAATAAGATATGCATCTACTTCCCTGGCGGAGAAACCATGCATTATTTTAAGAAAATATTTCGAAAAGGTTTATCGACGTGAGTTTTTTAACGAATTTTTTTCAGTCGAGATTGTACAATAGAAGCTCATATTTTGCTGCACATACATCAGAACCAGAAATTAAATCTTACGCCTCCTGGTGGCCAAACCATTTTTTTACCAAAAATTAGAAATTATATGCAAAAAATTTCTCATCAGGAGCTGTATCCGGTATATAAAACATTTTTCAAATCGGAGATTTAGAGGTAGAGATATCGCGAGAAATGCAATTTAGTATATGCCCCGTAGTAGAAAATCAACTAGAAAACGTGACTGTATCTAAAATACTGTTTGGCATAAATCAAATCGAAATGTAAAGGAATTTTTTCAATTGGATGTTTAGATGCAAATATATGGAATAAAATGTATTTTGAATTTGATATCATCTGCAGTTATGCCCTCTGGCGGCGAAATTGTGCATCGTAAAAAAAAATAAGAACGAAATAAAGGATCATAATTCGCATATTTCAAGCTTCTCAATGCAAAAAAAAAATTCAAATCGGACTAATAGTTGCAGAGATATTATGGTGTCCACAGAGGGACAGATGGACGGACGGACGGACAAACCGATAACATAAGCCCGATTCTTTTTTGCAAAAGATAAGCTGAAAAAAGATATAAAAAAATAATCACAACGTTTCAGTGTAGCCTACACGAATAATATTACTGGTTTTCATATTATTTTGTCCAACCATTGTATATTGCTCCGTAACAGTCGGTGTTTTTCAGCAGTATGAAGAAGCCTCTTCGTTCAATTACATTTGCACTACAACCGGCCACCAGATGGCGCTAAGGTGCTACGGAGCTTCATTTTCTTATGTGTGTACGGCTTTTTAGTCCTTTGTTTCCACATGATCGGCTAGCTGAAAAATGCGTTCGTTTAAAAAAAAATTAAATAAAATGCACAACATTTTGGTTTCCACTTTTGTAATATTTCCATGTTCGTGTGACATGCGACGCTGTTCTTTTCTTTTTCTTTTTTTCGTTTTGTATTTCGTTGTTACTTAGTTGAATAACTCCTCCTGGCTTTTCAAATTACGCAATTCCGGTCTAACGACTAAGACGCTCGCTTGCTCCGAGCAACGCAATAAAAAAAAAGTAAGCTGTTATTTTAAATCTGCAGGGATATTTTCAAGTGACGCCAGGCATGAAAGTTCTCCTGCTATTTAGGGACATATATACGATTAGGTGAAGAATAGAGTGTATTCACACTTAAAAATAATAGGGTCGCCTTAAATGAGGTTTCTCTCGCAGACGAGAGTCGGTAGTTCTCGAGACAGAATGTTGACGTCGCCCTTGTTTGCCTCGTAGTTGTTGTTGTTGTTGTTGCTGCTGCCGCCTAAGCACATGCGTGCCTCTATGTAACGCATTGTCCGTGGGAATGCGAACGCCTGCCGAGCTTGGAGCAATATTGTCCAGGGCTCTGTTTCTCTCTCTCTTTCTCTCTCTAAGGATAAACTCTGCGCTGCTGAGATGAATAGAGTAAAAGAGTAGCATCACGTGATGAGGGCGATGACGTCAATGGAGCCCAGGCGTGGTTGCTATGGCGATGGCGTTACTACGTCTACGGGAATGAGCCGCTGAAGCCCAGCTGGAGCTCGGATACTCATGATTTTCGAAAAGAGCCTTTGAGAACCAGCGTTCTTCGATAGCAGATGCTTTTGTACCTATTTCTAGACATACCTGAACTGACGTGAGCACCTGTAGCTACTTATAGCTTGTCGCCAAAGTGTAAGATTCCCACCGTTAGTTCTCAGGACGCACTTCCGGAAAGACTTCCGCGTCTTATAACGAAAAACCACCTTCTTTCTTTCCTTTTTCCAGTATCCCCTCATAGCGTTCAATTTAGCATAATCTATACAAAGTTCTTTTAAGCATATTTGCATATCAGATGCTTCGAATCGAAGCAAAGAGCTAGTGGCGCGCCCATAAATTTTTTTCGAGCGGGGGGAGGGGAGGTACGAATTTTTTTATACAACTACATGCGCTTTGAATGCATTTTTAAAATGTATGCAACGTCCGCGCAAAAATGAAATTTTCAAGTAAATATTGTTGGAAATTATTACTAATATTCTTATTACCTATATCCTTATCACCACATAAAGGTTGACCACTTATATTTTGCCATTTATCTGTGCAGAAAACAAGAATATAACACTACTTACTATTGAATGGTTAAAAGATACAAGTAATTCTAGAGCGAAATAAGAATTTACCTTCTAGTGAAACATTCTGCATTCGTATAATGGCGCTTTTTTCATTGCATAGTAAGACTAACTACACTATCTACCAACAAGTAATTAGACACCCCTGCAATCGACGATATCTGCGGTCCTGATACACGTCACGGCCGCCGCCGTTAAATATCGTGTGGGAAACAACAACGCAACCAGTCGCATGCAAGATCCCACGCAGTTCGGAGGTTTCTGATTTCGAGAAAGGTGTAATCGTTGGGTATTACAGAAATAGCCGATCCATACGTGACATATCCAGCGAGTTGAAGTACCCAAAATCGACAGTTGCCTACGTGATTGGCAAGTGGAAGATGAGAGGTGACTGTCGGAATGTGCCCCGACCCGGCAGACCCACAAAACTGGGAGTTAGAGACCGAACGGGTGCTGGCCAGAGAAATTCGGAAGAACCGCACCAAATCGATGGGTCACATCCTCGAGGAGTTTCAGCAGGCATCCGGGAGTGTTCTGTCGATGAATACCATCCGTAAGAAAGCCCATCTGCTCTTTTATCATGGACGTGCTACCGCCGACAAGCCTTTGATCACCAAGTCCAATAGCGCTGCTCGGCTAACGTGGTGCAAAGAACGTCGACAGTGGACCGCTGAACAGTGGAAACAGGTTCTCTGGAGCGACGAATCAAGGTTCACCCTCTACCGTTGGATGGCAGGGTATGGGTTTGGCGTCTGCTAGAGAACGCCTCCTGCCGGAATGTATTGTGCCAACTGTGAAGTACGGCGGCGGTGGAATTATGTTATGGGAGTGTTTCTCCTGGTATGGCACGATACCCTTGGTCGCAACTCCTGATAGACTCAACGCCGAGACCTACTGCACCATTTTGGATGACCACGCGCTTCCTACGTTGTGGCAGTTTTACGGGGCGGACCCATATTACTTTCAGGATGACAATGCCACCCGTCATGTTGCAAGGTCCACGATGGCTTGGTATGGGGACAATGGGGTTAATCGAATGGACTGTCCTGCGCAGAGCCCGGACCTTAACCCTATCGAACACCTCTGGGACGAGTTGGAGCGTCGACGTAAGGGGTGTCCCCACCGTCCGAAATCGGTGAAGGAACTGACCTGTCTTCTCCTAGCCGAGTGGAAGAAAATACCGCTAGCCGTCGTACAAAGCCTGGTTGAGAGTATGCCCCGAAGGGTTGCAGCTTTAATCGCCGCTCGTGTAGGCTCCACCAACTATTGAAGGTGAATAAACTTCGTTTTCCTTTGCTATCACAGGTGTCCAATTACTTGTTGGTAGATAGTGTATCTCTGACCCTGACGACACTCATTGAGACAAATATTTTTTTAATTGATTCAACTCACAGGTTAATTTTATTTACTGTTATTGAGCCGCATTTCCAAACTTCTGGGGTTTTTTGCTAGTTTATCTAAAACTTCTTCAGCTTTCAGTGTGTATTCACGATGTATGTGAAGTAATGTTAATCCATTGAGTCTCAGTTCTAATATGGTATTGCGTAGATATGATTTTAAGAGGCGCAGTGTTGAAATCGAACTCTCACTTTCTGAATTTGTCACTGGTAGATTACCTAGTATGTGAAACAGTGGTTTTATATTGGGTAACACCTTATTGTAGCACAGTTTTAAACAGCTTAATGCATCTTTTGACCTGTGCTCCTTTTCTTTGCGGGCAATCCTACGGTACCACAGTTTCAATTCCGCGATTAGTTCTTCTTGCGAGCCATTCAAGTCACCTGTATAAACTTCAGTTAAAGTTTTAAAACCATCAATATCTTGAGAATATGGTGGCACATTAGAATTTGTTAGAAAAAGTGACTGGAATCCTGATAAGACCGATTTGCGGGCGATAAATCTATGTTCTGGAGCACTAATAAACATGTCTAAAACTTAGTACATAAATTGCTATAATGTAATAGTCTTCTGGATTTGCTGGGTTTGTATTACAGCGTTGATTTTGTTTTGATATGATTCTTGGTATTTTAATCAGAACTCCTTGTTTTTCAGGGTGCTTTAGAGTAATCTGAAAAAGTCATGGAACTCAAATTTGGCATTGCTTCGTCGCCACAGAGAGCTTCAGTATACCCATGTATTGACTTTTCATTGCAAAGCGACATCCTGGTCCTTGGCTCCTTGCCCCTTCCTAGTCTTAATGGAGAAAATACGTTCAATTGTTGCTGTGAGACATATCAAGCGCTGACAAAACAATGCCTTTTAAAATCGCGTTTCTTAAATATAGAAAGGTTCCATATTGGGGGAAGGTAAACACCTCCCCCCCTGTTGGGCACGCCTCTGCAAAGAGCCCCTTTTATCTTTTCGAATTCTCTGAACTTGAAAAAAAAAGGGGAACGTCTAGCCCGTTCGTTATTTCCCGGCAGTTTAAAAGAATGGAATCGGCCAGTTTTAAGGGAGGTTCTCATTTTAAGAGAGAAACGTGCCGTTCCCCAAGAAGCGGAAGATCTGTGTTTAGCTAGGGAAACGACTCATTTCTCTCCTAAAATGCGAACCTCTCCTAAAATTGATCGATTCCATTCTTTCCAACTGGCAAGAAATAATGAATGAATTATACCAAACACACATGCGACGTACACAGTCGTATCAGAATAATATGAGCACCTACCTAATAATGAGAATAACCACCCTTGGCCCGGATGACACGGCGTGGCCTGAACGCAATGAGGCTCTGGAAGATTTCCCGAGACACACGTACACATTCGGAGTGCAGCAGAGCACGGAGGTCCTGGAAATGACGTGTTTGTGGGTCGGCACCTCGAATCTGTCGATCCAAATAGTCCCGCAAGTGCTGTATCGGATTGAGGTCGGGCGATTTCGGCGGCCAAGGAAGAACGGAGACATCACTGTCGTGTTCCTGGAACCACTCACGCACCACCTTAGCGACGGTGGCACGGCGCATTGTGCTGTTGGTAGACACCATCCTCATCACAGTAAATGTCCAACATGAAGGGATGCACGTGGACAGCGAGGATGGATAGGTAGCCACTGGGGCTCGAGGACACAAGAGGTCCCAGATCATACCAGGAAAACATCCCACAGATATTTACATTACCACGGCCGGCCTATACTTAAACGACAAGCATGTCCGGATGTCGGTTCTCTTGTGTCTGACGCCGTATCCACCACCGACCGTCACTTCTGTGGAGTAGAAACCTCGAATCGTCGGAGAAGGCAACCTTTGCCCACTCTTCCAATGTCAGTAATCCCATGCAAACTGCAGGCGATGTTACCGATGGACATGTGTTAAAAAGAGTCCCGAGACCCATTAAGTAACAGGGTTCGTTGTGCAATTATCAGGGACACGTACCTGTGTGCCCCGGCGTTCATTTGCGTGGTCAATTACTGCACTGTTGCGCGTCGAATGCCCTTCTTCAGTCGACGTTCTCCTCTAGGGTCGATGGACTTTTTGGCTACACGGATATGATGACCGGAGGTACGCGGTGTGCCATTGGTCCATTCTTGGTGCACCCTTACAAGAGCAACCTTGTGAACAGTCCACGAATTCTACTGTCTCTGAGATGCTTCCTTCCTTTTTCATTTTCCGACGATCATTCCTTTTTCAACGCCCGTTAAATCACTATCTCTGCCCATTGTGTTCACGTAACGCACTACGGCTCATCTGTCCTATCCAGCCGCTTATATCTCCGTGTGGTCGAACCTTGTCACGTGCACTCTGTGACGCGCCTGGGTGGGTTCACTGTGATTCCAGGGGTGGTCATATTATTCTGATACGACTGTGTTTAAAATTCGAAGAAACAATCATCACACTTAGAAATGGTTCTAGTCATATCTTGTTGATATTCAAACCTTTAAAATAACATACTATTTTGCTCTCAGTAAAATGCGTCTAGTGCAGCAACAAAAGGTATATATAGTGACTTAATGCTACGTGGAATGTGTGTTCGTGTGTCTGTTTTGGAAAGGTACAAAATTCAGTTGGAAAGCATTTGGAAGAAACGGTACAGATTTCAGGACCAATTTAACATTAAGTCTTAAGAGAAAAGTATTTAATCAATGCATCCTTCCAGTTCTCAGCTATGGATCAGAGACATGAGGATTACTTAGAAAATACAGGGGTTTATGAAAATAATGGAAGCCCTGTTTATGGAGAAAATTTTAATAATATGCTGTAAGCTGATCGTAGGCTTTCAGAACAAAAGCAATTCGACTTGGAAAAAACTTATACAAGTCATACACATACGATAATGGAATTTGGGACCATAGTCCTTTTGAAATGTGTCCTAGCTGTGCCAGTGAATTTGGAGGTGAGAGGCGTGATTTGACCTTTTGCTCCAAATATTCCCACAAATGTTCAATTGTATTGAGGTCTGGAGATTGAGGTGGCTAGGGTAGCTGCTGTACCTCCTCTCTTAAGTTCTGCAAACCGAAACCTGATAGTTTTCGCACGATGCGCGGGTGCATTATCTGCTTGAAACGAGAGACGGTCATTAGGGATATGTCTGAAACATTCTCGTCCACAAGAATGGATTCGTACTTTGGAGATGTGATACAATCCTGCAGAATAACGAATGACCTTAAGGAATGCCGTGATCAGAGATCCACCTCCATGTTGTGATCAGAGATCCATCTCCATGATCAGAGATCCACATCCATGATCAGAGATCTCATCCGTTATCAGAGTTCCATATGATCATGATCAGATATCATCCGTGATCAGAGATCCACCTCCGTGATCAGAGTTCCATATGATCATGATCAGATATCATCCGTGATCAGAGATCCACCTCCGTGATCAGAGTTCAGAGATCCACCTCCGTGATCAGAGTTCAGAGATCCACCTCCGTGATCAGAGATCCACCTCCATGTTGTGATCAGAGATCCATCTCCATGATCAGAGATCCACATCCATGATCAGAGATCTCATCCGTGATCAGAGTTCCATATGATCATGATCAGATATAATCCGTGATCAGAGATACACATGGTCATGATCAGATATCATCCGTGATCAGAGATCCACCTCCGTGATCAGAGTTCAGAGATCCACCTCCGTGATCAGAGATCCACCTCCATGTTGTGATCAGAAATCCATCTCCATGATCAGAGATCCACATCCATGATCAGAGATCTCATCCGTGATCAGAGTTCCATATGATCATGATCAGATATAATCCGTGATCAGAGATACACATGGTCATGATCAGATATCATCCGTGATCAGAGATCCACCTCCGTGATCAGAGTTCAGAGATCCACCTCCGTGATCAGAGATCCACCTCCATGTTGTGATCAGAAATCCATCTCCATGATCAGAGATCCACATCCATGATCAGAGATCTCATCCGTGATCAGAGTTCCATATGATCATGATCAGATATAATCCGTGATCAGAGATCCACATGATCATGATTAGATATCATCCGTGATCAGAGATCCACCTCCGTGATCAGAGATCCCACTCCATGTTGTGATCAGAGTTCAGAGTTCCACCTAAGTGATCAGAGATCCACCTCCATGTTGTGATCAGAGATCCACCTCCATGTTGTTCAGTCGGAACCAAATAATCCGGGTGGTATGCTGTTGCAGGTTTTCGCTAGACGTACACTCAACCAGAGGTGAGTAAAGTGCACGTTTGATCCAACCACATGACACTTTGCCAGTCTTTAGCATCCAATCTTTTACGTGCTTTGCAGCACCTTACACGTTTTGTGGCATTGATGTAGGTAATCAGAGGTATGTAGATTGTAGCACAACCACAAATACCGCCACCATGGAATTCCCGATGAACTGTTACGACGAAAAAGCAATCATTCCGACTAGGGTTGAGTTCTGCTGCTATTTGTCGTGGAGTGGTTTTGTGCTTCCGTTGTACTGTCCCTGTCAACATTCGCTTATCCCTATGTGACATTTTCCTATGGCATCCAGAATCAGCACGTTTGGAGACAACGCCGTGTTCATTTTGATAGGTAGTCATAATCGTCGATACAGTTAATAGTGTTACACCTCCTGTTTTTGTGCTGTTCTAGTTAGTAAAGGTCCTACAGGACTCGCACCGATGATTATGCCTTTTTTGAGGTCACTGCTATCTGATATTGTCGACAATTAATCCACAACATCTGTTTCACCTGCGACTGTGGCACTGCTACCTGATGGCCGATATCGTACCGCACCTCTATATGTAGCTCACGTCGTGAGTGACAGGGTCCGTGTGACTCACATACGGGGCATTGCGTGTACACCAGTCGCAGTCGGTGTTTCCACTATTTTGGTAAACTCATGTACATTGAAAGGCTGCACACACTAAGAGATATATGGAGTGGTGAATAAATTATTGCATTAAGAGGAAAGATAGGAAAAAAACCTCACATACCAGCAAAATGATAAGAGTTTATGACATCGTAGTCAAGATCCCTGAAATAACAACCGGATGAACATATTACTTGAAGCACTGCTCACTATTGAACAACAGAAATACTGAACTGGATTCCAAGTAAGAGGAAAACACCCAAAAGAGAGACTATATGGAAGGTGGATGGATGAAATTCGAAAGCAAGTCGTAGTGATATGTAGGAGACTGACTCAAGACAGAAAGTTGCGGTAGAAACCCAGGGAGACCTTCATTAACAGTGGGTTGATAATCTTTTTACAAAACTTGCCTGGAGAGCTTTTGGAAGAAACAGCATAATTTTCAAGAGCAATATGCCATTATGTCTTAAAAGAAAAGTGTTTGATCAATGCATCCTTCCAGTGCTTACGTATGGTGCAGAGACGTGGACCTTAACTAAAAGAGACATACAAAAGCTGCAGACAACTCAAAGAAGCATGGAGAGGTGCATGCTTGGTATAACCAGGAGAGATAAGAAGAGGAACTCGTGGATCCGAAAAATGACGAGAGTGGAAGACATCATGATCAGAGTTAAATCCCTGAAATGGCAATGGGCTGGACATACTGCCAGAAGGACAGACCATAGATGGACAGCCGAAATTTTAGATTGGATTCCAAGGGACAGGAAAAGACCCAGAAAAAGACCACATGGGAGATGGGTGGATGAAATTCGTAAATATGCGGGAGTGACATGGAGGAGACTGGCACAAGACAGACCGTTGTGGAGGAAACTTGGGGAGACCTTCGTCCAGCAGTGGATTGATAATGGTTGACAATGATGATGATGATGATGATAATCTTTTATGATTATGATGACAATACCTGATCGTCTTTTGCTCAGCACTAGTTTTAAGATGCGGTAAATTTTAGCACGAAATATTTTTCCATGAAATATTTTCTGCTCCTGCCGATCATCTAGTCAGAGAGAGAGAGAGAGAGAGAGAGAGAGACAGAGTACCAAGGTGGACAGAGAGAGAGAACCAAGGTGTGCAGAGAGAGAGAGAGAGAGAGAGAGAGAGAGAGAGAGAGAGAGAGACACTCAGACACACAGAGAGAGAGAGACAGACACAGAGAGAGAGAGCACCAACGTGGCAAATATTTTAAAGCCGAAAACTTTGGAACTGCAGGTAAGCCATTCTTTAAAACAAATTGCTTTCCTTCTTGAAGCCCTGGTCCTGTTGTACGAAGGCCACCCTAGTTTCCCACGAGTTGTGTGTTAGTCTCTTGATCTACATTCGGTTCCTGCATTTCGCTTCTATCTCTTCCAAACGTCATCTGCTTTGAGAGTCTATCTTTCTTGCGTGAGCGCGCGCGCGTGTGTGTGTGCGTGTCAGTTGAGAGCTTGATATTATAATTTCAGTCAGAAAATCTTCAATTTTCCTTTTCGGCTAGGTGATTTTTCTTTAATAATGATGTCGGTTCATTCAAGAATTCCTTTATCTATCCTCCAAAAACATGCTTGATGTAATTGTTTCAATCTTTCTTTGTGTAGTTGGACTTTTTACTGGACTGCTTTTTATGTGGTGTCCATGTCTAACCATGATATGTTAAGAATGAACTATACATTTACCGAAGTCTTACTCTTGAGAATTATGGGAATGTTTTCCCGAATACATCAAGTAACTTTCCAAAGTCCACTTAGGAATGTTGAATTATATCTTCTATCATCACTATCTCTCTCTCTCTTTCAGGTTTCCATTACTGACTAGTTATTATTCCAAGTAACTGAAAGTACTTGCAGTTTCATCTACAGGATAATTGAATCAAGTATTTTGTATCAGTTTCTTATTTTTTCTTGAATGACCTTCAGGACCGCATTCCTGCTTTTTGATCTAAGTCATTTTGCATTTTTTCTGTACTTTTTATTTCATTAACAGGACAATGTCATGAGTGCATAAAAAGTTGTTAATTCTTTTGTAACCTATTTTGATATGATAGTAGTACCAATTTGAGGCTTCAAAAGACATAAAATGCTGTAAGTTACGTACGAATTCGCATAAGACTAGTTCGACTAAGACGAAGGTCTCCTATGAGGTGCATAAAATTATTTTGACTAAGAAGAAAATTCCGATCCCCCTTATAGGTCGACTTTTATTCACATAGTCTTGCATCAGTCCAACAAGACTATTTTGACTAAGAAGATGGTCTTCTATCACCTGTATAAGACTATTTAACTACGAAGAAGATCTCTCATCAGCTGTATAAGACTACGGTATTCTTACAAAGAAGAATGTCTCACAGCAGCTGATAAGACTATTTTGATTAAGAAGACTGACCGAAGAACGAAACTGGGTGGTTAGAATGAAGTATTTAAACCTGACCTCTTACAGCAGTGAGAGTTTACCTATATTTACATAATTTTTCTATGCCATTTAATGAAAGCTTACATACATGTTGTGTGCATGTGTGTCGAATGGGGGAGAAAATATGTTATGTTCGAAAGTAGCTGAATGGAAACCAATTGTGAAACCTAGAGAAGAAGTATCTTATTCACAATTGACCATTGGTCACAAACGGAGTGATTTGTCAGAGGCAGAAAATATTGCAGTTGATTTCCTGACACCGACGAAGTAGATGGGTAAAGTTTGTAGGTAATCGGCGTTATTAATTTTATTATCATATTCGGCATTTATCTGGGGTGTCTCATCAACCTAAACATGCAAATGTGAGCATTTAAGGACGATGCAATAAATAATGTCTGGATAGACGATGTAATAACGTTAAAAAAGAATGTAGAAATGACTCGTGGAGAATATGTATTATTATGGGCAGGTAAGTGTAATACTACAAGTGTGTAACACGATATAATAAAAAAGGCAATGTATGCAGCGGAAGGTCTTCGTTCGTGAGGAAGGTCGCAATGGGTCTGTGCCCAAATGCACAGTACTCTTACAAAGTACCAGTCCCAGTTTCAATATATGCAATCATTTGTACACAGGTTGCAATTTGAATTTTCTCTATGTTGTTTTCCTTGTTATTGGTTTTAGCGATATTACTGTCATTTCTGGCATTGTTCCGTATCTGTACTTATCTCAGTCTTTTGCCTTTATTTTATACTTGATAAAGATATATGAAGGGCACCGTCTATGTGCGAACAAATGAATAAGAAAATCAAAGAACCAATGAACTTAAAAGCCGTAAAACTTTCAATTCATTAGTTTGATCTAAAGATACACATTACTACTTTCGGGCCACTTTGGTGCCATCTTCAGATGAATGAGTTCTTGGTGTTACACGGATTCTTGCATGGTCCCAATCCGGGTAGAAAGTTTCATCGTTGACAGTTTGCGCCAAGGCAGTATTTTGAAGCCCTGCCTTGATGTTGTATTTAGCATCAAGGCAGGGCTTCAAATACAACATCAAGGCAGGGCTTCAAATACAACATCAAGGCAGGGCTTCAAATACAACATCAAGGCAGGGCTTCAAATACAACATCAAGTTAGGGCTTCAAACTACTGCCTTGGCGCGAAATGTCAACGATGGAACTTTCTACCCGGATTGGGACCATGTAAGAAACCTAACCTAGTAACACCAAGATCCCGTTCAATGCTGTTATTGATTGAAAGTCTATTTATTTCTAAAGCTCATAAAAATGTTGTAATGACTGTATACCATGTGATTTACTACCTGTATGGAAAAATATTATATAACCACTCAGAGAAGATTGAACAAAACGGGGGGAGGGGGCTCTAATTTAAACATTGCAGACGTAACACACACATACTATGTTTACCCATACTGCCCTGGTTTGTATAAATAGCAGCACTGTTCAAATATTCGCTTCACAAGGGACTGCCTCGGAAAGGGCTTCAGGTTCGATCCCAAGCAGGTACAAACGCTCGATCCACTAAATATCCGCCGTGCGTCGGATGGGCAAGTTAAGCCGTCGGACCCCAGGTACTGGCCTCCCCGGTAATAAATAAAGGCATCTTCCTCCCCTTTCTACTTAGCTTCCGTGTCACTTTCCTATCGGGCGCTCTAGCCCAAAATTTCCTAGTTTCCTGTTCCTAAGGGCTGTTTAAGACCCGGGGTCAGACACTCCTTCCTAAAATCCTCTACATATGATCATGATCATGTTCGCTTCACATCTGTAGATGGGACCAAAGCGGCCCGAAAGTACTAATGTGTATCTTCAGATTAAACTAATGAATTGAAAGTTTTACGGCTTTTAAATTCATTGGTTCTTTGGTTTTCTTATTCATTTGTTAGTACAGAGACGGTGTTCTTTATACTTATTTCTCATTAATGTACGAGTGAGTTCTTTTATACTGTTATATTTGTTAACTTCAATCACGGCTTTAAATCTTCATTGACTTTTATACTAAGTGTTTGTAATTTCTTCATCTATCGAAACGTTCAGTCACATCACGAGGCTCACTATCGGCAGTATAGCTAACCCTCAGTGACTGCTGCTTTATGTTTTTTGATATGTTCAAATACAGAACTGCCTTCTCCTTCCTACATCTGGTTTTACTCATTTTGCTAAAGTTCAACTAATTTCATATTTTCGTTTGTTGAAAAGTCCTAAGCCGATAACTGAGTTTTCACTCCAATGTTTTAATGAGCGTAAAGTTTTAATATTTGAAATACTCAAATAGTGGCCCCGGTGGAACAGTTGTCAGAACTCTGGCATTTGGCCTTTCGGACAAACAAAAGAAACACTCATTTAAGAAAATTTCAAACAATATAAAATGTGTTATTATGTGAAACCAATGAAAGATGTAACTTACCTGGGCTATGAGGAAGACTCCCTTGCATGACAGCTATAAGAGATAAAAAGAAAAATATTTGAGCCAAGTCTTATCAAACAGCATCTATCACATATTCTTATAATAAGGATGTTTCATTTAGCTTATAGTAACAAATCACATGCCTGACCACTTTGTTCGGGCCGTCCTCACATGAAGTATTTGGAGAGGATGCCGCATACATATATAATTCATAATAAAAGTATTCAAACAATTGTTCATGGCCAGGATTTCCTTTGCAAGTGCTGCAATAAATTCAATTAAAAAGGAGAGAGGAAACGAAATGTATTGTGTGCATAAATTTAAAATATCTGCCAACGAATGTTTGGCAAGGTTGTATTAATAATCATAATGAAATCTTTTTCCTTCTGAATAGTTTTTCTTGCAAATCAAAAAAACATAGGAAACCCAAAAGGTGCGCAGCACTAAATTTAAAGCGAAATTCTGCAGAAACGAATAATTTTATTTGATAAAATGTACTCATGCAGTCTACTCTTGCCATTTCTTCATAAGTAATTTTGATTTGCTCAGGTAGAAAGTGTGGAAGAGATATGCTTCACATAATACGTAGAAATAAATCTGAATTATTTACACAGCAATCAGACATCTCTGAGCTGCGTAATTTTTAAGTTTTCTGACGTGGTTAATGTTACGTGTGGAACTGTAAAAAACACGCAGCTCAGAGATGTCTGATTGGTGTGTTAATAATTCAGAAGTAATTTTGTGAAAATTCCTGGTACTCAGAAATATGATATATATATATATATATATATATATATATATATGGGATGTAAGGTCAGGTGATGCGTAACATCACAGCCTCTCCTTGACAAATGTCAACCCCGCCTTCTCGTGGTGCATCCTGTTCCCACTAAAGGGGCTCTGACGACCGCCCATAGCGGTATAACTATACTATCGGGATAAGAGGAAATTCTATCCCACACTCACCAACCCGCTTAGCCAGCGTGGTGAGTTATGGCCAAACCCCTCCAAAATGATTCCACAACTTAAATCTTGGCCCTCAGTCTCCGGCAGCTGGAATGTACCTGGCCAAGGCAGCGGCCAGTGCGCCATGAAGGCAGAGGGTGCTAAGAATCCCCGGAGGACCTGACTAGGCTGCCATCTGATGCTGACCTTGGCTACTTACAATGGACGCTCCCTATCTTCTGATTCAAGGCTTCTTGAATTGGAAGAGGAACTACAAAGGATCAAGTGGGACATCGTGGGGCTAAGTGAGGTAAGGAGAAAAGGAGAAGATCTCATCGAACTGAAAAGTGGACATATCTTCTACTATCGCGGGACAGATACTGGCAGAACTAGTGGTGTTGGATTTATAATAAACAAGAAACTGAAGGATAAAGTTGTAGAAGTTGAAAGTTCCTCTGACAGAGCTGCACGACTTGTTATCCAACTCTCGAAAAGATACCAGGCTCAGATTATTCAAACTTATGCACCCACCACAAGTCATCCTGAAGAAGAAATTGAAGAATTTTATGAGGAAATTTGTCATCTAAATAATAAAGGTAAGCAGCACTTGAAAATAATTATGGGAGATTTCAATGCAAAAATAGGGCAACGGCAACAGAATGAAACTTCAGTAGGTAAATTCGGTCACGGCAACAGAAACCAGCGTGGAAATACTCTCGTTGAGTTTGCAGAGGCAGAAGGGTTTTTCATCTTGAACTCCTTCTTCAAGAAAAAGCCACACAGGAAATGGACATGGAGACATCCAAATGGGACGACAAGTGAAATTGATTTTATTATGTGTAACAAAAAATTCGTCATAGAAGACTGCAGTGTGCTAAACAAGTTCAACACAGGTAGTGACCATAGATTGGTGAGATGTAAGATGCACCTCAACAATAAACTTGAACGTATCAAGCTCATAAGACAAACAAAATCTATAGACATAACCAACCTTAAAAAACACCATAATACCTTCAAGTTAGAACTGAAGAACAGGTTCTCTGCTTTAGAAGGCCTGACATCGGAAGAAGTGGACATCTCTGTAGTTAACAGAAAAATAACCAAAGCTCTTATGGAAACAGCAACAAAATTAGCTGGGTCTAAGAACAAGTTGCATGTGAACAAATTATCAGGAAAAACCAAAATGTTGATGCAAAAAAGAAGAGAGATGAGGACAACTAAAGAAGATGTGACTTCCAAAGTGGAATATATAGAGCTATGCAAGACAGTAAGAAAAAGTATCACTGAAGACGTAAGGAAATTCAACTGTGAACTAGTGAGGAAAGCAATTGAAAACAACCAAAGCCTAAAGATAGCAAAGGGACATCTCAGTAAGGGAAGAAAACAGATTATGGCACTGAGAAAAGAAGATGGTTCTGTAACAAGAAATAGAGGCGAAATTTTGACAAGAGTGAAAGATTTCTACTCCAAATTATATGAAAGGGATGATATATGCACTGCAGACATCATGAAAGATACCAGTACCAGAGTTCCTCCAGTCCTTCCAGCAGAAGTTGCACATGCAATCAAGAACATGAAGCGAGGAAAAGCTCCAGGAGAAGATGGAATTACTGTAGACATCATACAAGAAGCAAGTGGAGAAATCGAAACAGTACTCGCCCAAATTTTCACTCGATGCCTTAATGAAGGAAAGATTCCTGAGGATTGGAACACCGCTACAATGATCCTGCTACATAAGAAAGGTGACATTGAGGATCTCGGAAACTACAGACCTATCAGCCTCCTATCAGTAGTTTATAAAATCTTCACTAAAGTTCTTTCACACCGCTTGAAGGTAACACTAGACATGGCTCAACCGAGAGAACAAGCTGGATTCAGGAGTGGCTACAGCACAATAGATCATATCCACGTGCTGAGAGAACTAATTGAAAGAGCGAGGGAATATGAACTTCCATTGTGCATGGCTTTTATCGATTATGAAAAAGCCTTTGATTCGGTGAAACCATCAGCAGTTACAATGGCTCTGAAAACCTGCGGTATTGAAGATGCATACATTAATATTATTAATAACATCTATGAAAATGCAAGTGCAAAGATTAGGCTGTTTGAAAATACAACACACGTAAAAATTGGAAAGGGAGTGAGACAAGGTGACACCATATCTCCGAAGCTCTTTAATGCCACATTGGAGGGTGTTTTTCAGTCGCTGAGCTGGGAAAACAAGGGGATAAAGATTAATGGAGATTATCTAACCCACCTTCGTTTTGCTGATGACGTAGTCATTTTTGCAACTACCCCATCAGAGCTGCAGAGTATGATCCAGGAACTTGCTGACAAGAGTAAAGAAGTGGGATTAAAAATGAACTTTCAGAAGACAAAAGTGATGTTCAATGCTTTTACAAGAAATGAAGATTTATCGATTGATGGAGAAAAGCTGGAGATAACAGACACGTACGTTTATCTTGGACAGCAGATATCAAGTGAGGGTCACATTGATGAAGAAATTAATCGGCGTACAAAACTTGCCTGGAGAGCTTTTGGAAGAAACAGCATAATTTTCAAGAGCAATATGCCATTATGTCTTAAAAGAAAAGTGTTTGATCAATGCATCCTTCCAGTGCTTACGTGCGGTGCAGAGACGTGGACCTTAACTAAAAGAGACATACAAAGGCTGCAGACAACTCAAAGAAGCATGGAGAGGTGCATGCTTGGTGTAACCAGGAGAGATAAGAAGAGGAACTCGTGGATCCGAAAAATGACAAGAGTGGAAGACATCATGATCAGAGTTAAATCCCTGAAATGGCAATGGGCTGGACATACTGCCAGAAGGACAGATCATCGATGGACAGCCGAAATTTTAGATTGGATTCCAAGGGACAGGAAAAGACCCAGAAGAAGACCACATGGGAGGTGGGTTGATGAAATTCGAAAGTATGCAGGGGTGACATGGAGGAGACTGGCACAAGACAGACCGTTGTGGAGGAAACTTGGGGAGACCTTCGTCCAGCAGTGGATTGATAATGGTTGACAATGATGATGATGATGATGATGATATATATATATATACTGCAACAAGTTCTTATTGAGTAGCATATTGTTGGAAGAATGAAAGATGGACAAGATTAATAACAGAATGGCAACCGAGAGATGGAGGGAGACGAAGAGGGCGCCATAAAATAAAATGGTTGGTTAGTTGTTGAATTTTTATGGCACAAGGGCCATGTGTGGCCAAAGAGCGCCAAACAAAAGACAAACAGACAGTATTAAAAACATGGCATAATGATTAAAATCTGGCTGATTCGGTAAAAGTGAAAAATGAGAATGATGGAAGGGCTAAAATCTAGATACGTTTAAAAAAGTCAATTTGCTTTAAAAATGAAAAAAACAGCGACAGTATCGCAGCGGTCATCAAGCAGTCGCTACAGCGTAGCGGCGTCCTCGGTCAACAAATGAGAATGAAAGAAGCGAAACCTTATCACGAAAACAGCTACACAGAAGATGAGTGACAGTGAGTCGGCATTTGCACGTCTCACACATCAGCGCAGTGTCGCCACACAGCAAAAACCGGTGAGTGAAACGACAATGCCCAATGCGGAGACGCGCAAGCACAACTTCCTCTCTACGGTTCCGACGATATGAGGATTTCCAGATTCCAAGAATAGGTTTAATACGATGCAGTTTATTTTCCACCTGTTGGTCCTACAGACCTTGCCACGTTCGCTTGATATTATCTTGAACAGGAAAGCGGAAATACCGATGAAACAGTCGCAAGGGTGTGACGAACAAAGAGGAAGCAGATCTAGCAGCCGCATCAGCACACTCGTTACCCGAGATTCCAACATGCCCAGGAATCCAGCAAAACTGAACCTGAAAACCGGCCTCGAGCAAACGACGAAGCAACCGTCTCACATCCAAGAGAAAAGGATGTTCACGGCAATCCGCAGATGACAAAGACTGCGAGACACTTAAGGAATCCGTATAGACTATAGCACGATGAAGAGAATAAGATGGAGACACGACCTTAGGAAATGTAGAGGTGCTAAAGGGTGGATTGAGGCTTAGGATCGAGGAAGTTGGAAGAGACTTGGGGAAACCTATACCCTGCAATGGGTGTCAACAGGCTAAGAAAAAGAAGAATTATATTCCACCAGTAAAACGGAAAAGGTGTGATGATCTTTCCAAACGCGGTTCTAGGTGGTTTTTTTTTTTTTTTTTTTTTTTTTGACAGAGACAGTGATTACTTGTCTGTAAAAAAAAAACAACAACTTTGAAGGACCTTATTTAGTCATGTGAATTACGCCGCCCTGGTGGCGAAGTGGTCAGAGGAATGTGTTTCTGACTAGACCTACTCGCGGTGCTTGGATTGGAGTCTCAGATGACTCAGAACTGATGTGTTTGTCTTACGGGGTTGTGTCCCTCTCTCTCCTGGAACCAATAGTTCCAATTTATAAACGGGTGACTGATTATAGTAAATAAAATTGTTCATGGTGGTCAATAAATCCTCTCCCTCGAAAAAACGAAGGTCACGACTTCATCGGCCAGCAGTGGTCAAAGTTCGACTATCATCGTTATTAGAAAAGAGTGAATTTAACTGGTCTATTTTTTGCCGCTCTTTAATACATTTGGTTTATATCTGCGAAGTCGCTGAGAGTACCACGAAGACTGGACGGATCAAGGTAACCCAAAAGGACCCCACGTTGACAATTCAGATAGAAACCTTTCAAATTTCACCTAAAGCCTTTCATTCTGATAGTCAGTGTCCAACTTTGGTTTAAGGCAAGGTGAAATTACGGAAAGTGCTTACGGCTAACCGTTGCAAAAATGTCTGGTGACATTTGTTGGCATGCAGCTTGAATGAAGGTAGAATCTCTCTTTGTTTGTAAGAACTAATTCTTAGACTTGGTCGGTATCATTTGGCCCCACTATTAATAAGTGCTGAGGATTCGATACTACCGGCACGCTTCGATTTTTTTCGCATTGTCTTTGGTGCATCTTCTCTCGCATGATTCTTGCATAACATACATACACAGTCCAGTCAAACGTTTATGACCACTTGTTAGTATGAGGCATGACCTCCTTGTGCCGCCAACACTGCATATATACTGCGTGGCATTGATTCCACGGAGCCTCTGAACGTTTCTGTAGGGATGCAATAACATGCAAACACCAGAGCTTCTTGCAGATCATCAAGAGTCATCAGTGGTGGATCAATACGGCGAATGTGTTTGTCAAAATAATCCCACAGATGTTCAATGGGATTGACGTCTGGCCAGTCGATGACCAGGATAGTAAGCTAAATTCACTGGAATGCTCCTAAAACTGTTCTTACACACGCATGGCAAAATGGCAAGGGACATTATCTTGCTGGAAGCAAGACATGCCATCGGGGTAGGCAGTCATCATGAATGAGAGCACCTGATCCACCACAATAGATAGGCAGCCTGAAGTCATCTTACGATAAAGGGGAATGATTGCTCCCAATGATTCCCAAGGAAACATTCCCCACAAAAGCACAATCCCACGTCCTGTCTGTTTCTTGTCGAGCATCGTGTCGGGATGATTTCTGTCATCATTGCTTCACCGTATTCTCCATCGACCATTCACCCGATAAAGCACAAAATGTGATTCGTCTGAAACGGCAACTTTCTTCCCCTGTTCGCTGGTCCAATGCCCTAATGCCTCCTCTCAAATGCAAATTCACGTCGAAATCGTTGATGTCTGACCGTCAGAATGAGATATCTTGAGTGGACGGCGGCTACGGGCACCAATAGAGAGTTGAGTTTATTGAACTGTGTCCTGCGATTCGCTCCTAGATATGCCTTGGCTAGTTGTTCCGTGGGGGTTCACTATTACTCCGATTACTGCAGATGTTGCCGGTTTCCTTCCATTTCTGGAAAACTTCAACAACTGCATCACGTGAATAGCCAAAAAATATCGGTGTTTCTTTAAGCCTTTCAGTCGGCAGCCTACAATAATTACTTTTTCAAACTCTGTTAGATCATGTCCCTTTTCTATTTTTCACTCGAAACTGTGAGTTCGTGACCTTTTAAACGCCTTACATGATTTGCTTATGTTGCAACTAACGCCATCTGGTTGCTGGTTAAGGTTCCTTCGTACATTAGGGGTGGTCATAATTTTTTGACTCGACTGTGTATATTGCATGTAAATGTTACTTCCCATAATAATAATAAGAGTGTCTCTAGGTATCCTTTCTCTCTCTCTCTCTCTCTCTCTCTCTCTCTCTCTCTCTCTCTCTCTCTCATCTGGTTCTAACATGACGCCAGTAAATGTACATAAATTGCATCTCGCCCCTAAACCTTCAGTAGCCATTTTTTACGCTTTCCAACCGCAGGTTGAAGAAGCGTATATGCTCCAGCTTTGTTCGTCTGTCCGTCCGCACGAACACTCGCGTAAAAATGGCTCGATTTCGATGAAATTTTAGTATGTGGTAGGATACTAACTGCGGACGAACCCTATTGAAAATGGGCAAAACGAGGTCAAAGGTCAGGACATCGGAGCGGGATCCATTCCATTGCTCTTATGTGTCATAACTTACGTAAAAATGCTTCGATTCTGACAAAACTGTATCATGTTGTTCCGGAGGTATATTGAACCAATTCTGTTTAATATCATCGAAATGGGGCCAAAGGTCAAGGCACAGGAGCGAAATTTATTCCACAGCCATTATCCTCATAACTTCAGTAATAACTTGAGTAATGATTTCTGGTATGTTGGAAGGCGTATCATAATCAATGCATTAATGCATTGCATGATTTTACTAACTTGTTTCTTGTTCAGATGTCTATTTTCCTACTTCAAACAAACAGTAAGAAGTCGAATTTTCGTATATTCTTTTTACTCGGTAGACATCAGTTAAAATTCCAGACTGGGATGAATAAGTACAGTTATCGAACCAAAATATGGAATAATCGAAATTGTGTAAGACATTTATGCGTAACCCAAATTCATTACTCTCTATTTCTGTTTCTTTCTATTTAGTCCAGAGTGTCTCTAGGTGTCCTTTCTCTCCCTCTCTCTGTCGAACATTGTCTACTTTTGTCTCTTTCTCTTTGCGTATGCCTCTTTTTCTGTCTTTTTGTTGGTACTTTATATCTCTGTGTCTATCACCATGTCAATCCATCTGCATTTTTCTCTGTCTCACTCTTTGTATCTAACGGTCTCCGTCCCTATTTTTTTCCATTTTTCTCCCTTTTCTCTCTCCGTCACTTTCTCTCGATATCTTCTTTCCGTCCAGTTTCTATCGTCAATGCTCTTTGTCCCTGTGAGCGTCCCATTTGTGTGGTTCTGTTTGTCCCTCTGTTTGTTTTCTCTTTACCTGTGCGTGTATATTTCTCTCTGAATTTCTCTACACGTATGTGTCTTTGCACTACAGCACACACTCTAAGAAAACAAAATACGATCAATTATTTAAATTATTTCACTCTTTTTAAGAAGTGACGGTCTTTTTGGGCAAATCAGAGTAAATTTGTAATTCCAAATCTTAGGAAAATATTTTATCTTTTTGGAATTAGTATGTATTTATTCTTATCAATTTTCTTCTAATGTTATTACTCTATCATCTTTCGCCATTGCTCTGAAAGAGCTCGAAACGTAGAAGCGTAACTCATTTAACCAGTAAAGAAATCAAGTTTTCTTTCGTGCACTGAAAGGAAAATATTAAAACTTCCTGCGCCAATGTGTAGAACATTTCTTGGAAATCAGAATTCTCATAATGAAAAAAATAAATAAGAAGACTTGATCTTTTCATGCGTTATTTTCAAAACTGTAAATTGCATGCCAATGTAAACAAAAAAAAAAAAATTCGTATAATTATGTAAAGATTTGCAGAGTCAATCATCCTTAAGCAATGCTTTAGAAGTCAATAATGTTACTGAATCTCAAATCGATAATTTAGTGTATTTTCTCTCACAGAATGCATATAACTCCTACGTCGATGAATCAGCTTAGTGAAATAAATCTAAGAAACTGGAAAAAAGAAACGTAGTTTTTAAAGAAATTATAAAAGAAATCAATCCATATTTATTAAAGATCCTCGAAAACCTGGCAAAAAGGTTATTGAAAACACTCGATGTATTTAAAGAATAAAGTCAACATCTTTAGAGGGAAATTATGATCTCCAGCTACTTACATTTTTCTGCCACGAATATCTCCCTTTTGTGTGGTAGATCCTTAAATATATTTCTTCGATTGCAGGTTTAACGACCGCCGTGAGCAACTCAATCGGTTATAGGCAGTCGCAAGTCCCTAATTTAGATCCAGTTGTTCCAGGTAAGGAAGAGAGCCAATGCCGTAAGACAAACACAACATCCGTGCATTACTGGGATTCGAACCCGGACCCCATCTCGAGCAAATAGTCAGAAGCCATTCATTAGACGACTGCGGCACCGAGGCTGTTCTTAGATGTTCTTTTCAAATATATTTTACTGGAAATGATAGTTAAATGTTTGTCGTTTCTTAATAAATGCTAATTTGAATGAATTTCTATTGTTTACAGAACTTTTTGTTGTTCATAAAATAAAATATAAATATGACATACCGATTCCAGAATACTCGGCATGTCCGAAAAAATTATTGAAATTAATATTTACTACTACTAACATCAAAAACATTAATATTCACTACTTCAGTGATGCAGTTGATATACGAGACGTACTTTAAATCTATTCTGCAAACTGTAGTCTTTTGAGTTACCAAACCATTCTGCCGCCCCGGTGGCGCAGTGGTCTAAGCGATGGCCTCTGATCATTCGTCCGAACGGGGTCTGGGTTCGAATCCCGGTGAGGCATGGATGTTGTGTTTGTCTTACGGCACTGGCTCTCTCCCTTTCCTAGAACCAGTGACCCTAAATTAGGGACAGGCGACTGCTTATAGCCCATTGAGTTGCTCACGGTGGTCGTTAAACCTCAAATCAAAAATCAAACCATCCTGATTTCGCCAATGAAGAGTACGTTCAGCGTGCGATAAACACTTTAATGAAAAATCTGCTATAAAGAAAAGCAAAACTACTAAAAGTAAGCTTACAGTAAACACACTGTTCAAAATTATTGTAAAATAATGATTTTATTAGTCCTGTGTTATAGAGTATTTAATGTTCACTTACGGAAAGGTTCTCAAACCTTTATTAAGTTCCGGACCACATGACAAAATGAAATTGGGCAAGCTGACCATATTCCAAAATGGAAAAGGTCTGGCAGGCCACGTGACAAAATGGGATAGGACTGGTAGTGGTCATACGACATGTAACGTATACTCTATATTCACTTTCCTTTTGATTTTACTATCTCTGGTTATTTTATTTTACTATGTAAATTATCTTCTTACTGAACGAAATATTATTTCACCCGATGAATGAGATCTGGCAATGAGTGTAAGTCATGACGTGGTGGTAGCTAGTATATATAGGCGCGTTCATCGATAGCGAAGGAGAGCGTTTGTTATTGAAGAGGGAGATTTTGTTGTTATAAGGAGAGCTTTTGTTGTTATAGGGAGATCGTTTGTTGTTATACTAGAGGAGCGTTGTCGTTGTGAAGGAGAGAGTTTCGTTCTATGTGATTAGTTTGATTCTTCATTATTGTGAAACAAGTTGTGTGTGTGTGCTTTGGATGACCAAGAGTTGCATAATAAAAGAGCTTTGAGTAAGTACGTCTTTCTCAATTAATAGTTTTTGTCAGACCTCTGTCTGGCTGTTAGGTTTATATCATTAGTTTATTACCATTAACAACGAGCGTTAAGACTTTATTCATTCTAATTACTGCTGCAACATTACTACCAGTTATAAGTTTGTTCAATACTATTACTACACTACTAGCAGGAGACTTTATTCATGTTCTTAATTAACTAGTAACAACAACCATTTGAATTCACTATTTGAAGCTTAGTACAAGCATATCATTCAGTAGCAGAAGCATTATCATTAGCTAGCTGGTAGAAAGAGCTTATTCATTATAATTAGCTTAGCGGAAAGGAAATAAAGCTAATTCATTATAGACAAAATGGAATAGAACTGGCGAGCCACATCACAAAATGGGATGCGACTGGCGGTCACATGACAAAATGGAATAGGCCGGCCCATCACATCGTAAAAAAGAAGAGCAAAAAATGTATGTGTTTATTAAGAATGTCGATCATTTCAGTGAGGTTTTGTAATCCTAAAACTTAAATTTCCGAAAAAGAAGCAATGTATGCGATATGATACTGTAACGAAATGTCTTTTCGCACTGATTCTTTGATCGCTCTTCTTACTTTATTTTAAAACATAACCATACGATGAAAGAGTTCCTAAATTAAACGTTAACGGCCAGACGAAACATTTAAACAAAAGTCAAACTTACGGAAATTGGCTTTATTCCAGATGATTTCATCAATACATCATAACACTTCACATTTTTCTTAACAAATCAGTGTCAACCACATTCAACACCCTACACGAGCAACCGTTGTATCGTAGTTTATATCTCTGGTTCTTATCTCATAACAGGCATACGTCACGTTTATTCTGACCTCAATTGTGTTGCCAACAGTATTCGTTTGAGAGAGAAGATATCACGTTAAGTGTGCAGTATAACTGAGAACAAAATCAAGATTTACGTAGGGAAAGAAACTAAAAAGGAAAGTTAATTCAGAATATACGTCACAATACTTATGTTACAAACAAGTCCGATGTAGGTACCTGAGCTACCTACATTTTAACCACTCTTTAAAAATCTATGGTATATAATTTATTCCAACATAACTCATTACAGATTTGAGAATTTAAACTCCACAGACGCAAGGCACCTTGTGACGCATACTCTAGTTCATCCTTTCTTTTGAGTTCATGTATCCTTCTGTAAATCTGGTTTGTGCTCGTTAAACGTTTCTCTAATCTTAACGCCACTGATTCTTTCCCTATGAATTTGAGTTTGACAACCCTTACTACTGTCAGGTTAAAAAGCATAAACTTCCATTAAGACTCTAGTTTGCATAATGGATTGGTAAAACCGAAATTAATAAGAACTGCTTTATACAGTCAATTAGCAAGTAGCCAATGTGTAGGCCAAAACTCTGAAGAACTGAATCTGCAATGTAGCAGCTAAACATTGAGGAAACTAAGCGCTAGGTTCCTATTCGAAGGTGACGCTTTCTTTACTTTGTTTATCAGTCCGTTAATTTCTAAAATATGTCTATAGTATTGTGCCAAAATTTGGCTTCCCATTCGCATGGCTCTAGTGGGCAATTCATGTGTCTCTAGCTTATTAGCGTCAGTTAATGCCCAGCAATCCAGCTCCGCGAATATATATAGTTTCCGTGCTCTTAATTATTTAAATGAAACCGCTCGAAAACGAAACGCTATTATTTATATATCTAATTAAGGTTTCGGCCGCACGAAGCGTAAAGCTCTCCGGGACAGCATCTTTGAAGTTTAAAGTTACAATTTGATGTTCTGCAGTAAAGTTAATGTAACATTAACGTATTCTTGAAATTCAAGTTAATGCAATATCATAGCTTAAGCGACTTTAACTAATTTACAAATCATCATCATCATCATTGTCAACCATTATCAATCCACTGCTGGACGAAGGTCTCCCCAAGTTTCCTCCACAACGGTCTGTCTTGTGCCAGTCTCCTCCATGTCACCCCTGCATACTTTCGAATTTCATCCACCCATCTCCCATGTGGTCTTCTTCTGGGTCTTTTCCTGTCCCTTGGGATCCAATCTAAAATTTCGGCTGTCCATCGATGATCTGTCCTTCTGGCAGTATGTCCAGCCCATTGCCATTTCAGGGATTTAACTCTGATCATGATGTCTTCCACTCTTGTCATTTTCGGATCCACGAGTTCCTCTTCTTATCTCTCCTGGTTATACCAAGTATGCACCTCTCCATGCTTCTTTGAGTTGTCTGCAGCCTTTGTATGTCTCTTTTAGTTAAGGTCCACGTCTCTGCACCATACGTAAGCACTGGAAGGATGCATTGATCAAACACTTTTCTTTTAAGACATAATGGCATATTGCTCTTGAAAATTATGCTGTTTCTTCCAAAAGCTCTCCAGGCAAGTTTTGTACGCCGATTAATTTCTTCATCAATGTGACCCTCACTTGATATCTGCTGTCCAAGATAAACGTACGTATCTGTTATCTCAAGCTTTTCTCCATCAATCGATAAATCTTCATTTCTTGTAAAAGCATTGAACATCACTTTTGTCTTCTGAAAGTTCATTTTTAATCCCACTTCTTTACTCTTGTCAGCAAGTTCCTGGATCATACTCTGCAGCTCTGATGGGCTAGTTGCAAAAATGACTACGTCATCAGCAAAACGAAGGTGGGTTAGATGATCTCCATTAATCTTTATCCCCTTGTTTTCCCAGCTCAGTGACTGAAAAACACCCTCCAATGTGGCATTAAAGAGCTTCGGAGATATGGTGTCACCTTGTCTCACTCCCTTTCCAATTTTTATGTGTGTTGTATTTTCAAACAGCCTAATCTTTGCACTTGCATTTTCATAGATGTTATTAATAATATTAATGTATGCATCTTCAATACCGCAGGTTTTCAGAGCCATTGTAACTGCTGATGGTTTCACCGAATCAAAGGCTTTTTCATAATCGATAAAAGCCATGCACAATGGAAGTTCATATTCCCTCGCTCTTTCAATTAGTTCTCTCAGCACATGGATATGATCTATTGTGCTGTAGCCACTCCTGAATCCAGCTTGTTCTCTCGGTTGAGCCATGTCCAGTGTTACCTTCAAGCGGTGTGAAAGAACTTTAGTGAAGATTTTATAAACTACTGATAGGAGGCTGATAGGTCTGTAGTTTCCGAGATCCTCAATGTCACCTTTCTTATGTAGCAGGATCATTGTAGCGGTGTTCCAATCCTCAGGAATCTTTCCTTCATTAAGGCATCGAGTGAAAATTTGGGCGAGTACTGTTACAAATATATATATATATATATATACAAATATATATATATATACAAATATATATATATATACATTTACAAATATATATATATATATACATTTACAAATATATATATATATATAATGTACAAAGGTAATCGTCTTTAAATCTTGAGAACGTGTATAAAATAATTACTTATAAATCTGGGATGTACATGTAAAATGCCATAAAATATATGATTTATTAAGCAAAGTGCAATTGAAATTAATGTAAAACAAAAATCTACTAGGAAATAAATACTTTTTTAATTATTTCGACTAGTTCTTTTTTACGCTTTCCAACCCTAGGTTGAAGAAGCGTATATGCTCCAGCTTTTCCGTCCGTCTGTCCGTCTGTCAGTCAGTCTGTCGGCACGATAACTCACGTAAAAATTATTCGATTTCGATGAAATTTTAGTATGGGGTAGGGGACCCGCTGGGGACGGACGCTATTGAAAATGGGACAAATGGGTAAAAGGTCACAGAATAGGAGCGGGATCCATTCCATTGCCCTTATGCCTCATAACTTGCGTAAATATCGTTCGATTTCAATGAAGGTTTAGTATGTCGTAGAGGACCACCTGGGGACAAACATTACTGAAAATGGTTGAAATGGGGTCAAACGTCAGGACATAGGAGCGGGATGCATTCCATTGCCCTTATGCGTCATAACGTGCGTAAAAATGGTTCGATTTCGATGAAATTTTAGTATGTGGTAGGGGACCACCTGGAGAGAACCCCCATTCAAAATGGGACAAATTGGATCAAAGGTAAGGACATAGGATCGGGATCCATTCCATCGCCCTTATCCCATACTATTAAGATGGACGTCAGGTAATTTTGCTTCCTATACTTCCAATGAGAAAACTTTTGTACACATTTCCTTAACAATTAGTGTGTTCCCAAGGATGGAAATTTGAACATCGATTAAAATAACTTCATATTATACCTTGGAATACTTAACATTTTCTAAAACATAACCATAACTATATTAAAAAACAATAACGTTTCCTTTGGTGGTTTTGAAACCAGAAAAAAAGATGGCGCGACCTGTAGTTTGATGACGTTAGTAGACAAATAAATGTTGGATTTCTTAATTATGGTTATGTTTTAGAAAATATTAAGTATTCCAATTTATAAAATGAAGCTATTTTAATCGATGTTAAAATTTTCATCCTCATTTATTGTTAAGAAAACGTGTACAGACGTTTTTCTGTTGGAAGAATAGGATGCAAAATGACTTGACATCCACCTTAAAGGAGCAATTCTTGTATGTATGTAAATTTTATTTTGAAAACAGCTCTAAGGGTATTGATGAAAGTCGTTAACCTACCGTTTTCTGGTACTAGAAATCAATTTAGCTTGATCTCGACTTTAGCAAAATTCGTTTAGTGGGTTAAATAATCACCCGAATTACCACGTTTTTAGTGTCATGGCGTCGTTCTACTGATGTTACCTATGCTTAGAAGTCTTATGACGTCAAAATCTCGTGATTCAGATGTTGGCGCGCGTTCACGCCCTCTGTCTCATTACGTCACGCGTTGTGTGTGGATCCTATTAAAGTTTTATAACGTCACACTCATTCGAGCAGATGCTCGCGATTCCCATCTGCTTCATTACGTCACGCGTTGTGTGCGTTTGTCCTTCCGCACGATTACTCGCGTAACAATCGTTCAATTTCGATGAAATTTTTGGTCTGTGGTAGGAGACCTACTGGGGACAAACCCTATCGAAAATGGACGGAATGGGGTCAAAGGTCAGGACATAAGAGCGGAATCACTTCAATCGCCATTATGCGTCATAACTTACGTAAAAATGCTTCGATTTAGATGAAATGTTAGTACGTTGTAGGGGCCTTCCTGGGGACGAATCCAATTGAAAATGGGCGAAATGTGGTCAAAGGTTAGGACACAGGAGCGGGATCTATTCCATAGCCCTTATGCATCATAACGTACGTAAAAATGCTTCGGTTGCGATAAAACTTTATCATGTTATTTCGGATGTGTACTGAACCGGTTTTGTTGAATATAATCGAAATGTGATCAAAGGTCAGGGCACAGGACCGATATTTATTCCACAGCCATTATTCTCATAACTTGCGTGATAACTTGAGTACTGATTTCTGGTATATTGGAAAACACATTATAATCAATGCATTGCATGATTTTACTAACTTGTTTTATATTTATTTTCCACTTGAGAATATCATATGCAGCAAAAGTTTTGCGGTTCACGGGAAAGATTTTCTGTACGCCGCATATGAACATGTACGACGTCAAAGATTTTCTGTACCTCTCATAAGTGCTGTTGCATGTTAACTGATTATTACTGATGTTATCGTGAAGCTGTACTTTGACAAGTGGCTAGGAAATAAAGATCATCAGTAGGATTTTTACGCAAGTGTTATTTTATCAGACGACCTCTGGCCGCATTGGCTGAGTTCTATTGTTGTTTGAAGTGCTAATGTTAAAATGGATGTTGCTGTAGCTAACCATCTACAAAAACACACAAACCTAACAACTTTAAACCATTATGCATGTTGAAACATGGTAAATATGCCGGTTTCCAACATTTGAAATGATTTATGAATCTCAATGGTGTGCTGAATTGATGGATTATTTCCACAGGAAATCTATGTGTACAAAGCAAAGTGGGAAAATGACCTACAGATCTGAAAATTTTCATGCTGATAGGCTTTAATGTCTGTTTACCTAGAAAAGTCCGAAAACCAAAAAACTTAAAATGGCGAATTTGGGACATTTTCTCCTTGAATTTCTCGCGAATTGTTCGCCCACTTCTAAATGACCTAGAGTCCGAAAACCAAAAAATTCAAAATGGCGAATTTGGAACATTTTTTGCTTGAATTTCTCGCGAATTGTTCGCCCACTTCTAAATGACCTAGAGATCTGAAAATTGCTGTCTGATAGGTCTTAAGTTATGGATACCTAGAAAAGTCCGAAAAATAAAAAAAATAAAAAATGTCTGCTTAAAAATATTGTCTGCTTGAATTTTTCTATTACTTCTTCACCTAGAATAGTCCGAAAACGAAAAAATTCAAAAGGGTGGCTTAGCTTTACTCTTCAAAATGCTAATAGGTTTAAAAATAGTTATGCCAGAAATGTTGAACTGCTGTAAAAAAATTCCATGAAATTTCAATTTAAAATTAAGGGACACTAAAGCCTGCTACCGTTTTACGTCAAACCGTATTCACTGACGGCCCTGTTCTAAATCGTAAAACAGTTACCGATCTTAAATTACTTTTCCTTCCCTTAATTTTTTTCCTTTCTTTAATTTTATACTCCCTGATTCATAAAGAAGTATACAGTTTCCAGATGCTGTAAAACAGTAACAGTTGAAGACACGGACCACAACTGCGAACCGTTAGGTAGATGTACTCATAAAGTTTGCGTCCCGCTACTGAGGGAAATGACGTAGCCGATAGCGCGCGTGTCACGTGACTAGTCAGTCAAAATTGCAGCGTCTGCAGTAGAGAAGGCGTTTTGTGTTCTCGAATTGAGCAAAGCGGAATCTGTAACTGTTGGGCAACGGCATTTTCAATCACGATTCTGAAAAAAAACCCCAACCTGAAAATCTATCTACGATTGGCATAAAAAATTTGAAACTACGGGCTGTTTGTGTAAACTGAAAATACCTGGACGACCGCGTGTATCGGAAAGAAGAAGAAAGTGTTACGGCCCGTTCTGTTTTCAAGAGAAAACTGTCATGAGAGGCTGTTTTATCGATATGATAAGTCTTTGGTTGATGCCCCAGTTGCAAGACGACAGTGACAATTTATTCTCCAATTAGATGGTGCATCACCGCACTGGTTAGGCGACGTGCGAGATTATCTCGATGAACATCATCGTCACCGATGGATTGGACGAGCCGCAGACTACAATATGCCACTGACCCAATGACCACCCAGAGGTTATCACCTTGTGACGTTTTCTTGTGGGGGTACCTAAAGGATAAGGTATTCGCCCTGCCCCTTCCTATTGATCTAGCGGAGTTGAAACAGCGTGTCCCAGCCACTATCATTGCACTTGATTCAGATATCTTACCTCGCGTTTGGGCGGAAATGGATTACCGGCTCGATGTGTGTCGTGTGACTAAGGGTGAACACATAGAACATCTGTGACTGCCTCTAAAAAAACTTGAAACATTCTCCTACAATTCTGTTACAGGTAACATAAAATATCTTACATTGTTCTTGTTTTATAGTGCATTGAAACTGTATACTTATTTATGAATTACCCTGTATTTAAAAATATACTTTTATGAATTCACCTGTCGGAAAACGGGCGCAACTGCTAATAATACATCTATATTTTTTCATTTCCGTCAAGAGTGCTAAGACCAGAACAGTAGTTCTTTTAACAGATGGTACTTTACTAAAGTTACTGAGAAATTGTTTTCTATTTATAAAGAAAACCATATGTAGGAAAATATTTGCCGCAGATTGAAACGATAAGGGGGTCGGTGTCCGAAAATACCACAGCTTCCTTTAGGGTCACGAGCTCTTCCATCTAATGTTTTTGCTTTAAGAATTAATTTAGTCTTCGTAAATCAAAGAAATATCTTCTTGATGTCATACAATGTATTATTATTCTGGCGATGTCTTCCAACGTTTCCTTTGTTGTCAGGGTCGTTGCACCGGCAGTTCCATCTATCAGACAGTTTTTTTTCTTAAAAAGTAAGTTAACCTTAAATTATATAATCCATACTTAATTCACTCCCTTGCTGCAACTACAGTTGGGAATGGGGACTTACTAGCTGTAAAATTATGCTTCGGATCAAAGGGATTGATCAATTTGTTAATTAAAGGGAAAAAATGTAAAACGATTCTTTCAGAAAAACATTCTTCAGAGCACTTCGGGATATCTCAAATAGTTTCCTACTGAACAGTTAAAATATTAGTTATATTGTGAGGGTCGAACAATACGCTAATTTAAAAATGGCGAAAAACTTATTCAAAAAACTTTATTCAGACAATTTTCAACACAAGCCTCACGTACGTTGTTCTGTTTAACCGTTTGATTGCCTTTCATATTCTCCTGTCTTTATGATATTATTATTACTATTAAAAAAACTTAAGACATGATTCCATCTCTTCCTGAGATTTTCTTCTTTTCGTTCCAGGACGGGTACGACGTACCAAGTCTGGGAAGAGGTATTTCTTTTCTCTCAGTTGTCCAGGAACTTTCTAACTATCCTGCAAGTGGTCAGGATAGCTGTATTCTGTAGTTCTACGTAGGTGTTAGGTTGAAGGTCTAGTGTCTGTATAGAGATGTGAATGGTCTTAGGCACAACTCTTGTGGCTGTAGTGACGTTCTCCATATACCACATTTCCTTGACTTCTTAACGTAAGTCGTTATACATTGACAACTTCTCTCCGTGCGTCTTTTGGATGTTGCACGTGTTGGACACGGCTATGTCAGTGAGGTGTAATAACTTCTCCTTGTCGACCAGGACGATGTCGGGCCGATTGTGGGGATTGTCAAATCTGTTCTGATCGAGATGTCCCAGTACATCTTGTCTTGTAGGTGTTGTTCTCTAGAAGCGTTGTAGGCTCATACTTGTAGTAGGGACAGGCTTAGATCTAACGATTTGGTGCTTTCTTGCCAATTTCTGATGGAAAAATATGATTACTATTTCTCTTGTCGTAGACTTTCCCGGCTAGAGCCGTTGAGCAAAAGACGAAGGTATGATAAGAAACTTTGATGACTGTTGAAAAGGATTCTATGTTATCCGTAACTTTGTAAAGAATTTTGAAAAAGAAAATCCTGCATCCTGAGGCCCAGTGAATGAATGGACATGTTTGGTGCATCCTGATTAGTCTAAGACTAAACCTTGATGACTGTTTAAAAGGTTTCTGTATGATCCGTAATTTTGTAAAAAATTTAGATTTTTTCTCTGGTCTCACATATGCTTCGTACCAAAGAACAATTTCCTCTGTGAATGTAATGAAACAACCGGGAGTAGAAAGTGAATGAACACTCATTTAATTGATTATTCGTGAATGGCACTTCTGCGTGAATGGTGAATGAACTCCGAAGAGGAAATGTTTTTATGCTCGTACCAGTGTTCGCAAGTTTATTCACGCAAAAAACAAATATGCTAAACAATCCTCATGAACACAAAATGAGCTGTTTTGTTTCACAATAATAACAGTGCTGCCTGAAGACTGATAAATATCATCGTCACTATTCGATGAAAATACCCCAATGCCTATAAAGCAACTGAAGAACATCGGTGACGTCATGTTTTTAATGAAAATCAGGAAGAGCTGAAGATATTTTTCTTGCGGGAAAATCAGTTGCTGATTCAAAAGTTCGTTTCTGCAGATGTTTCTGTAGAAGTCTCTGCATTTTTAAAACACAACTTAGACCTTTCGTGCAGTTTTCACACTTATTTCGTTATTATTAATCCTGATGTATAAGGAAAGAAAACTCTTTTGACTTAATATATCTTATTGCTCTTGAAGCTTAACACGTTTGAGTTATATAAAATGTTTAATGCGTTCTGTAAATCTCTAACATTTTAACACAATGCGTTTTTTAAAATTAGAAAACCAGCCTAGATTATTCCTTAAAATTATTTTTTTTTCTCGGGAAAGAGTTGAAGTAAAAATGTGGGATGTATACCTGTAATTGCACTTTCACTTTGAGTTTCTATTTCTTCGCCGTTAGAGTTTCTCACGTTCTCTCTAGCTCGTCGAATTTCTTTATGCATTTTGACTACCCTGACAGTGAATTGATGTCTGAAAGTGGATTGATGACTGAAGGTTTTGACAACGCTGATAGTGGATTGATTGAGTAGGAGAAGGCTTCTACCACTCAGCGATCAGGGCTTAATAGCAAGATTGGTTGTATTTAGCCCTTACGGCGACAAACAAACCCCCTGGTGATGAGCATTGCTGAATCACTCTCAGACACGTCCGTCAGACGAAAGCGGAAGGCAGCAAGAGTCTTCGCTTCACATAAAGGATTTCCATTAATCTAATTCAACACGGCTTCAGTGACCCATGCTCCTATATCCTTTCCTCCCTATCAATAAGCTCAATAGTAGAGACTGTATTTGTAGGTTCATGGTCGTAGATGTTGCATTTCTGTAGCACGTAGAGAGTTATAATTCTCTACGTGATACAGAAATGTTTTGCTGCTAAGGAGCGCATTTTCAATCGCTGATTTTAACCCTAGAATACACAGCGGAGTGCTACAGCACCCGAGTAGTTCTTCGTTTGCTCACAGATAACGCAGTGTTCTCATTGTACTCTATTAAAATAAATTGTTTTCAGTCAGTTTTGTTCTGATAAATTGAACGGTTTTCCTCTGGGATTCCCTAGTACCCTGCCTGTGTATTACGAGGTGAGAAAATATAGTCTGCGTATTCCATGGATAAACTTTCTCCTGGTGGTATGAAATGACGCATCTTCTCAGGAAATATAAGGGTCGCCCAAATGAAACTAAGGCTGTTGGTTTTTTGCCGTAAATGTTTATAGGTTGGAATATGTGAACATAGAGGACGTAAAAGTGATACATGGGCTACATACCCGCTGCACATGGTCGCATTGTCGGTTCAAGCAAGTGTCCCAGCGCGGCACGAGATTGTGGATATCCTGAGTGAAGAATGTCCGTGGTTGGCTGTGGAACCAGTCATCAACGGTGTCCCGGACCTCAGCGTCGTTAGCTTACCGGCGGAACTTGAGAGCTTTTTTCAGTGGCCCAAAGATGTGGTAGTCGCAGGGCGACAGATCGGGGCTATAGGGGTATGATTGAGGACCTCCCACCGGAAGCTCAGCAGAAAATCCTAAAAAAATCACGCCAGCAACACTGTTGCCACATGCGGCCGTGCGCTTTCCTGCAGCAGAATAATTCCATTGACAACATACCGGGTGACTTAAGCTTGATAGCCGTTTTGAGGTTGCTTAACGTATTGCGATATGTGGTTGCCTTGATTGTACTGCCTGTGTCCAGCCAATCCAACAACAATGTGCCATTCTCATAGAAGAAAACAGTGAGCATCACTTTTCCAGCTCAGCTCTTGAGAAGGACTGGGCTTTCTTTTGGGCGTGCAAAGTTGGGATGCTTCCATTCCATACTCATCTGTTTTGTGGCAGGATCAAAGTGGTGGCACCAGGCTTCATCTACGGCCACAATCTTGGAAAGAAACGGTCTCCCCTCTGCGTGGTAACGATGCAGATGCTCCAGGCAAGCACCCATTCGCCGAGTCTTCTGCTTCTCCTGGAGATGCTTGAGAACCAATTGTGCGCAAACCTTGCTGTATTCCAATAGGCGATGGAGAATGGTGTTAACAGTTCCCTCACTCACTGGCAATGCTGCCGGAAGGTCGTGGGTGGTGATTCGGCGGTGAGCCGCACCATAAACCAGTGCTTTTAGATGAGTTGAGAGCTGCACCGGAGCATGAGGCATAAGCTGCGAATAGACGTTGGAGACAAGGAAACTGTGAGGCATGACGGATGCAGATCGTGACGTCATCTCCGTATGCGACAGAGGTAGTGGCATGATGTCTTGTGCAGGCAGAGAGTGTTGGCAGAACTGCTTTAAAGGATTGGTGTACAGAGCGGAGGAATGGTTCAATTGCGATTGCAAAGAGTTGTCCGGTGAGTGGGCAACCCTGCCGCACTCCCCGGCGGAAGGGAATAGGCGCTGTGAGAAAGGTGGGCAACTTGACCTGGAGAACGGCGTCTTGATAGAGTGAGCAAAGAAGAGAGACGAAGGGAGGAGGAAACCCGAAGTGAAGGAGAGTAGCCGATGGATAGGAATATGAGATATTATCAAAAGCTGATTGTTGGTCAAGAGAGAGAAGGGAGAGGGGTTCAGAGCGAGATCGGGCAAGATGGATTAGATCGTTAAGTAGATGGATATTATGAGAAAGTGAACGGCCGGGAACTGTGTAAGTTTGATTTGGGGGAGAGAATGTGAGTAATAATGGGGTTAAGGCGTTGGGAAAGAAGTTTAGTATAAAGTTGATAATCTAGATTTGAGAGGGAGATAGGGCGCCAATTCCCCAGGTCAAGGGGATCACCTTTCTTAGGGAATATGACAACATATGCTGCTGTGAATTGCCTTGGTAGATGGGAGTGATTGAAAGCAGCAGAAAGTGCAGAAAACAGAAACGGTAGAAGGACAGGTAGGAAGGTTTTCTAGAAGAGGAAAGTGAGGCCGTCTGGACCCGGTGCGGCCCTAGAGTTTGAAGAAGAAAACGTAGAGGATAGTTCAGAGAACGCGGGAGGAAGGAGGAGGGAAGAGGCAAGATGGGGAGGAACTTGTATTAGGTTAGAAAGAAGTGATGCCAAAGCTGTAGAGGATGGCGGAGGAGATTCACAGAATTTCTCTGTATAGTACTTTCGGACTTGGGAACATAGAGTGAGTGGATCATCAGACACCTCTCCAGATGGGAGGCGAAGGTGCCGAAGTGAATTCGATGCTGTTCGTGTTTTTCCATGGATGTAAGAAACTCGTAATTGGATGCGTCTGACGATAGATGTTGTGGCCGGAGACGTCGTAGAGCTTGTTGAGCCAGAGGAAAGAGGATTGATCGCAGTTCTTCTTGATAGTGGCAGAAGAGAGGATCACTTAGGCTTAGGATAGAGAGCATGGAACGGACATGGTTGAGACGCATGTTCTGAAGCGTTTTTGCTTTGAAAGAAAGTGTGCGAACGTGGAGACCGAGTTGCTGTTTAATATGCAACCAAAATGTTAGACCACAAGGAGCTGATTGAAGTTGCGGTCGTTTGTCCTCAAGGAAAGAGCGTACTGAAGTACAGAAGTCTGGATCTGTAAGAAGAGTGTCGTCAACAGTCCATGGACGAATTGTACGGGGTTGTGCTGGAACAGCTTGAACAATGAGAACGATGGCGCAATGGTCATTTAAATAATTGAGGGCACGGGAAGCTGTAGGAGTGATACTAGATTCTGTTACTACGCCTCATCTATTCTTCTTACAGCTGTATCTGTCAAGACGAGCTGTGTACGGATTTTGATTATAATGCGAGCGCCAAGTATGTACAGTCGATGAAGGATGCAAGTGACGGTGAACATCAATGAATGAGTTGTTGGAGACCACTGACTGAAGAAGATTCACCAAGTTAACACGGCGTTCTCTGGTGGAAGGAGATCGGTTCAGGGTAGGATTCAGAGTGCAATTGAAATCCTCCAATTAAAACATGATCTATGGGGGAAATGCGAGACAAGGCACGACGAAGGAGAGTAAAAAGTATTGTCAAGTAGGTTGAAGAGCTTGGGATATAAATATTAAAGATATGATAACATGTGGAAGCTATGGTGAATGATGCACACTGTAATAGGTCTCGACATAAGTTTCGAACAGAAAAAGAGGTGATAATATAGTTGAAAGTAAGGCGGATACCTATAGCTAGACCACTATGGGGTGATAGTTGGTAGGCATGGTGAAATGTGTAGTTCCAGTGGCGCCATCGTGAGAATATCGTAGTGTATTGGCAATTTGTTTCTTGTGGTAAGAGAAGATTAGCTCCTAACGGAGTGAGGACTTCATGTACCAAGGCATTAGAAAATGGGGATGAAAAAGCCCTGCAATTAAGTGATATAATCTTGAAGACTTGTTTCCATTAATGCTTGCTGAAGAACCTTCACAACAGGAGGAAATGATTTGAGTCGATTGAAATAGGTTTTAGCCCACGGATGTTCCTTGCGAAGCCGGGAGATGCATTGATTAAGGACTTGGATCTGATCAAGCACTAGAGGGAGAAACGACGCGTACTTTGAGAGTAAAGCCTGCGTTGTGGAGTAGTCTGTCTTATGTGACAGGTATTGATGTAAATATTCATATGAAATCGGCTCAGTAGGAACCGAGCCATCCTTAAGGTATTCGACAAGATCCTCAAATTTGAGAGGAGGCTCTTCGTCGGCATGGACAAAAGAGGTAACAGCCTTTGATGGTGAATTCTTACGGGAGACACCACCAGTACGGGGAGAGGTACGGGGTGATGCTGCAGTCTGCTTCTTCGGTGGGCGTCTTCGAGAGGATCCAGGACGGTTTAGCGAAGGCTCAGTCGAGCTCTCATCAACCCGAGATTCGTGGCCAGAAAATCCGTCATCAGCAGATTTAGAAGTATCGATGATAAGGGCAGTGGAGAACCTCCTGAAGGGGACTCCGCTACAGAATGACGACGCATGGTAAGCGAACAATTAAGTGAGGGAAAATCCAGTGGCTGGTCGAAGGAAGGAACGTCCGTAGACACGTGTTGACCAACTCCTGCAGTCGACTTTTGTGAAAGTTTCGATTCTGAAGCTTTCTGTACAGTGGAAGAAGATGTTGCTCGGCTCAGAAGAGAGCCAGAAGTTGTAGGATAATTATTAGGAGCATGTGATGCTAGAAGTGGACAATGCATACGTAGATGATTCTCTCCGTGGCAAAAAGTGCAGTGGAGGGAGGTAGTCACTTCAATTCTCCTACGTTGCTGTCCACAACGAACGTTGAGCACCTTTAAGCAGGCGAGCAAGTGTTCATCAGATGGAAAGATCACTCTTGCACTTCGACGAAATCCTCCTATGGATTTATCGTCTGGATCTCTCGGCGCAATAAAAGAGTAGTAACGGGCCCAACAACTCGGCCGAACTTACTGAGTACAGTGCACAGCGCAACGTCTGATACCTCAGGTGGGACCGGATAAAATGTAACCTGAATGGGACGCTGAGAGACAGGTTCTGGTAGAAGATGGACGTCTTTGAGGGACAAACCTTATGTCAAGACAAGATCCGCATGCTCTTTAAGAGCAAAGTACACCAACACAGCTCGAGGTTTTCGAACCATGTGAGTAATACTGGCTCCAGCTGGCAGTATCTGTTTGAGAGCCATACTATATTCTTTCAACTTTGTGTCTGGGAGCGTATCAAAACACACTCCAAAGTCCATTGTAGATTAGAATTGTTTTTCCGCTGGGGAATCTTCGGGAATATCTATGGTGGCAGTAGGCCATCAACACTGACGTACGAGTCTGGTAGGACTTCTTCAACCAACTTGGAAGGAGCTTTTGTTCCAATAAGAGCGTCAGAGTATGTCCTAGTAGCAGGACTCAAGCGTGAGGGCTGCGACGCAACGCGGCTGTCTGCAACCGGCTGTTTGAACTGAGCTGGAGTAGAGGGTAAATTAGCAGCGCTGTCAGACACATCCATGTCTTCACCTAAAGCAACAGAAGGTTGCGCTGCACTGACGTCACTGGTTGAAGCAGGGAAAGAAGCTTGAGCTGCAGTTGATGAGTCACTTTCCACTTCTAGTGGTTGAGTGACGTCACCTTAAAGCATTGGAAGAGATTGGTCTCGTATCGAGGAGGAGGGGGAGGATGCGGCAGAGACTACCTGAGAAATCGACCGAGCTGCTCGATTTCTCAGGTAGTCCTCGCTGATATGGGCGTGTACATCGCTCTTATTTTTTTTTTTTTTTGATTGGAGGTTTAACGACCACCGTGAGCAACTCAATGGGCTATAAGCAATCGCCCATCCCTAATTTAGGGTTACTGGTTCCAGGGAAGGGAGAGAGCCAGTGCCGTAAGACAAGCACAACATCCATGCCTCACCGGGATTCGAACGCGGACCACGTTCGAACGAATGATCAGAGGCCATCGCTTAGACCACTGCGCCACCGGGGCGGCACATCGCTCTTATCACAGCCGCCACCATTGTTAATGGCGAGGACTACCTGAGAAATCGACCAGCTCGGTCGACAATTCAAATGATGATAACAGAAAAAATAAACTACTCACCAACTTGGGAGATGTATCAAAACAAAGCACAAACTTTCAGCTTGAAGGAACACAAAAGGAAAATGACGAACCACACGATAAAACACACCAAATAGGCACACAACACGGAGCTCAGAAAAGCGTGACTTAGGCCAAAGGTGGACCGACACCGTACTAATGTATGTCAATAAATGCTATGTTGTGTTTCTCTTCTAGGTGTCCGGTGAATTTTGTCAATATAGTGTATAATGTGTGAGCAGCAGCAAAGGTGTGGAGATGGTGGAAGTTATAATGTTAATTGTGGAAGAGACGTTCTCTAAGTAAAGTTGGAGCTATTTGAAGGCTGCGTGTTATATTATAGTGTTGTTGTTATTTTCTTAACCTAGTGTTATTATTATTAACTCCCGTTCGTTTGATTAAGGTAGTAATATTAAAAACGAGTTGTAGTTCCGCCTTGTTGAAGTGCTAAAGATTTAGTGGCCGAATAAAAACTAATCGTAAGTAACTTCTTCTCAACGTTTTCTTTAATGAATCCTGTTTCACTGCAGATGAAGTTTTTGAGAACTGATTTTTGTAGTGTTCAATCAGCTACACTCACACGAACAATACACACCTCATTACGGACTAGGAGCACCGGGAAATGTGCATAGCATTTTCTTTCCTTTTTTTTTTTTTTTTTTTTGATTGGAGGTTTAACGACCACCGTGAGCAACTCAATGAGCTATAAGCAGTCGCCCGTCCCTAATTTAGGGTCACTGGTTCCAGGGAAGGGAGAGAGCCAGTGCCGTAAGACAAACACAACATCCATGCCTCACCGGGATTCGAACCCGGACCCCGTTCGGACGAATGATCAGAGGCCATCGCTTAGACCACTGCGCCACCGGGGCGGCACATCGCTCTTATCACAGCCGCCACCATTGTTAATGGCGAGGACTACCTGAGAAATCGACCAGCTCGGTCGACAATTCAAATGATGATAACAGAAAAAATAAACTACTCACCACCTTGGGAGACGTATCAAAACAAAGCACAAACTTTCAGCTTGAAGGAACACAAAAGGAAAATGACGAACCACACGATAAAACACACCAAATAGGCACACAACGCGGAGCTCAGAAAAGCGTGACTTAGGCCAAAGGTGGTTTCAAAATATCTTTATTCAAGGTAGAAATCAGGAGACGAACTAATAAGGACGTCTAAATACAAATAAAATGCGATCAAAGATCGTTAAACTACTAAAACCTATATAAAAATATACAGCATAGTGCACAAGTTGAAAAATGGAGCAAAATTACAGCTCGTGATAAATGAACAGCGACAAGCATGTCCGGGCATTGAGGAAGGATTTTAACAAAAAAACTTATTGCTCATAAGTGCATTGCTGTGCGATTAACAAACTTGTTCAAGAAAATTGAGAGCTTCAGGAGACAACATTTCTCTTGCAAAAAAAAAAAAAAAAAATTACAATAAGACAGTAAGGTGTAACACATCATAGTTACAAGAATGTACAGTACAAAGCAATTGACAAACTGATCATAAGACAAATCAATGAAATGATGAATATCAGGAGAAGAACAAACTTGGACTTCCTGGAGTAAATATAATATATTACCTGTTCGGCAATATTCAAAAACAATGTACAGATATACAGCACAGTGTCAACATGTTACAAATCAAAATCGGACCATATACAGAAATGTAACACTATTCTGTTGACCAGATAGAAAATGTAAGTATAATAAGAAAACACACGATGAATAAAGCTTTAACATATTCTCACTATCCATATGTAGTGATAGAAGAATGATAGTACCAAGCATCACCTCACACAAAAGAACAAAATAGGTAAAATGTTTTTCAAAATATATTACTCATGAGTACAACACCATGCAATTGACTAACTTGTGCAAAAATAAATACAGTAAGAATCATTAGTCAACATGTCTCTTGAAAGAAGGTACGATATGACAGTGAGTTTTAACACAACATATTTACAAGGATGTACAGTACTATGCAATTTAAAAAACTGATTATCAGACAAATCATTGGAATGTTTAATAACAGGAAATAACTAAACTTGGACATTCTGATGCAAATAAGATGGATTACTTGTTCCGCAATATTTTGAAAACTATGTACAATTATACAGCACAGTGCAAACATGTTCGGGAAACAAAATAGAACAAAATTACAAAAAACTACACTGCAGAAACAATATCTATGTTTATACAGCACTATGCTAATGACTAACTGCAATATTTATACTCAAAATGTAAACTAAAGACGAACTAACTTGAACGTCAATGTAGGAAAAAAAAATACAAGATGAGTGTCACAAAAAACAATTTGCTGTGTAAACACGTACAGCCCTTTATAAAAAAAACCCATGCGGTAAATTTCCAAGCTGTGCAAAGATCTTGAAAACAGATTGTTGATATTTACATATGCATTTCTGATTCAAAAAGGTCAAATACCAAATCTGCCGACCGTCAGGTACAATGACGCTGGCGAGCTGGTAAACCATGAGACAGCCGGTGACCAGGTGGCAAGGAACTGGCTCTCCCGACGCTGAGTAACTGCAACAGAATACTCTAGCCGAAGTCGAGATGTCAGACGGTCGCGGAAATGGCATAATAATGCCGTAGAAGCTTCATGCACAGTCAGAGGAGTAGTCAAATATCTGCAGCGTTGATGAAACACGTAGATTACATGCTTCGCTAAAATAAAAATATAGGCACAGACTGATGGGAGCTTGACTGGGGGATAGTTCTGTAGCAGAAGAGTCCGATATGCATCAAATGTAAGATCTGCTGTAATGGAACATTGGGCGATAGTAAATGCCAAGTTCAGCATTGGGAGTAATATAACACAGTGTTGATAGACATGGGAGACATCAGCCTCCCGAGCACAGAAAGGGCAAAGAGGGGAATCGAGAAGAGACATTCGGAAAAGAACGGAGGGAACAGGAAGGCGGCGATGGAGGAAAAGCCAATGGGTATTAATTTCTAGAGGAGCAGAAAGAGGAGACAGGGCGGCTGACCACACCGTAGCAGTGGCAGCAGGGGGAACATCAGGAATGGGGAGAGGAGGAGAAGAATGGGACATAGAGAGGAACCGATAAAGAGCTGACACCGAGAGAGAAGAAATGGGATGAGCTGAGCCAGAAGTAAGCAAGAAAAGAGGAAATGGGAGAGAAGCAGAAGGAACAAAGGAAAGACCTGAGTGGGAAGCAAGATGAGGAAATTGAGAAATGATAGATGAAAGAATAGAGTCGTAGATGTCACGAGAGGAGGAGGAGAGGAGAAGAGAGGGAGGGAGGCTGGCGAAGGGTCGCCAAGAAAGGTCAGGGTTAGTGAGATCTTTAACTGTTACCACACCTGCTCGGAGCCAGGTAGGATAGGCAAAGTACGGAAGATGAGAGGGGTGAATAATCGAAGAATAAAAGAGGGGTTCAGCAAGGAGCTCAGTTGTGGAATCAGGTGGAGAACGAGAGAGAGGGAGGGAACGAAGGAAAGTTAGAGCTTCACGGTAAACAGGGGGAAGTCGAATGAGGGTGAGGGGTCGGTGGTCCATGAGTAGTAAGGAGAGAAAAGAAAAGTTAGGGTTGCTCGGGGAGGCGATGACGTCCCTAGCTAAAACGGCATCTGGTACTGGCGACGTGAAGAGACGGAGAAAAGTAGTAATTCTGACGGCCTTGTAGCACTCCTGTGTATCAAGGAGTCCGATGCCGCCGTGATCCTGAGGGAGGCAAAGCTTTGTGACACTGACCCAGTGGTGGCAGGTCCAAATCAGAGAAGTAAGACATCGGGTAATTTCATGAAGGCGGAGTTGTAGAGACTTGACACCAAGCCAAGAGTGTGTGCACAAGGAAATCAGGTAAGTTCGAGAGAGGCGAGCTCTCTGGAAGAATGATGAGCAGAACTGGGCTCTCCTCCAGGAGGCAGTTGACCTGAGCAAGCGTGGGTGAATAGCATTCCACGTGTAGAGGGGGCAGCTTGCAAGGAACCAAGATGAACTCCAAGGAAGCGCTGTGAGATGGACGACCAGCTTGCTCCCCAAGGGGTGTCTACACGATGTGCCCATGAGTCGCACCATAAACCAGTGCTTTTAGATGAGTTGAGCGCTGCACCGGAGCATGAGGCATAAGCTGCGAATAGACGTTGGAGACACGGAAACTGTGAGTCATGACGGATGCAGATGGTGACATCATCTGCGTATGCAACAGAGGTAGTGGCATGATGTCTTGTGCAGGCAGAGAGTGGTGGCAGAACTGCTTTAAAAGATTGGTGTACAGAGCGGAGGAAGGGTTCAATTGCGATGGCAAAGAGTTGTCCGGAGAGTGGGCAACCCTGCCGCACTCCCCGGCGGAAGGGAATAGGCGCTGTGAGAAAGGTAGGCAGCTTGACCTGGAGAACGGCGTCTTGATAGAGTGAGAAAAGAAGAGAGACGAAGGAAGGAGGAAAACCGAAGTGAAGGAGTGTAGCCGATAGATAGGAATGTGAGATATTATCAAAAGCGGATTGTTGGTCAAGAGAGAGAAGGGCGAGGGGTTCAGAGCGAGATCGGGCAAGATGGATTAGATCATTTAGTAGATGGATGTTATGAGAAAGTGAACGGCCAGGAACTGTGTAAGTTTGATTTGGGGAGAGAATGTGAGTGAGAATGGGGTTAAGGCGTTGGGAAAGAAGTTTAGTATAAAGTTTATAATCTAGATTTAAGAGGGAGATAGGGCGCCAATTCCCCAGGTCAAGGAGATCACCTTTCTTAGGGAATGGTACAACATATGCTACTGTGAATCGCCTCGGTAGAGGGGAGTGATTGAAAGCAGCAGAAAGTGCAGAAAAGAGAAATGGCAGAAGGAGAGGTAGAAAGGTTTTATAGAAGAGGAAAATGAGGCCGTCCGGACCCGGTGCGGCCCTAGAGTTTAAAGAAGAAAACGTAGAGGATAGTTCAGAGAACGTGGGAGGAAGGAGGAGAGAAGAGGCAAGATGGGGAGGAACTTGTGGTAGGTTAGAAAGAAGTGATGCCAAAGCTGAAGAGGATGGCGGAGGAGATTCACAGAACTTCTCTGTATAGAACTTTCGGACCTGGGAACATAGAGTGAGTGGATCATCAGACACCTCTCCAGATGGGAGGCGAAGGTGCCGAAGTGAATTCGATGCTGTTCGTGTTTTTTCCATGGATGTAAGAAACTCGTAATTGGATGCGTCTGACGATAGATGTTGTGGTCGGAGACGTCGTAGAGCTTGTTGAGCCAGAGGAAAGAGGATTGATCGCAGTTCTTCTTGATAGTGGCAGAAGAGAGGATCACTTAGGCTTAGGATAGAGAGCATGGAACGGACATGGTTGAGACGCATGTTCTGAAGCGTTTTTGCTTTGAAAGAAAGTGTGCGAACGTGGAGACCGAGTTGCTGTTTAATATGCAACCAAAATGTTAGACCACAAGGAGCTGATTGAAGTTGCGGTCGTTTGTCCTCAAGGAAAGAGCGTACTGAAGTACAGAAGTCTGGATCTGTAAGAAGAGTGTCGTCAAGAGTCCATGGACGAATTGTACGGGGTTGTGCTGGAACAGCTTGAACAATGAGAACGATGGCGCAATGGTCATTTAAATAATTGAGAGCACGGGAAGCTGTAGGAGTGGTACTAGATTCTGTTACAGCTGTAAGAAGAGTAGATGAGGCGTAGTATCTGTCAAGATGAGCTGTGTACGGATTTTGATTATAATGCGAGCGCCACGTATGTACAGTCGATGAAGGATGCAAGTGACGGTGAACATTAATGAATGAGTTGTTGGAGACCACTGACTGAAGAAGATTCACCAAGTTAACACGGCGTTCTCTGGTGGAAGGAGATCGGTTCAGGGTAGGATTCAGAGTGCAATTGAAATCCCCTCCAATTAAAACATGATCTATGGGGGAAATGCGAGACAAGGCACGACGAAGGAGAGTAAAAAGTATTGTCAAGTAGGTTGAAGAGCTTGGGATATAAATATTAAAGATATGATAACATGTGGAAGCTATGGTGAATGATGCACACTGTAATAGGTCTCCACATAAATTTTGAACAGAAAAAGAGGTGATAATGTGGTTGAAAGTATGGCTGATACCTATAGCTAGACCACTATGGGGTGATAGTTGGTAGGCATGGTGAAATGTGTAGTTCCAGTGGCGCCATCGTGAGAATATCGTAGTGTATTGGCAATTTGTTTCTTGCGGTAAGAGAAGATTAGCTCCTAACGGAGTGAGGACTTCATGTACCAAGGCATTAGAAAATGGGGATGAAAATGCCCTGCAATTAAGTGATATAATCTTGAAGACTTTTTCCATTAATGCTTGCTGAAGAACCTTCACAACAGGAGGAAATGATTTGAGTCGATTGAAATAGGTTTTAGCCCACGGATGTTCCTTGCGAAGCCGGGAGATGCATTGATTAAGGACTTGGATCTGATCAAGCACTAGAGGGAGAAACGACGCATACTTTGAGAGTAAAGCATGCGTTGTGGAGTAGTCTGTCTTATGTGACAGGTATTGAAGTAAATATTCATATGAAATCGGCTCAGTAGGAACCGAGCCATCCTTAAGGTATTCGACAAGATCCTCAAATTTGAGAGGAGGCTCTTCGTCGGCATGGACAAAAGAGGTAACAGCCTTTGTGGTGAATTCTTACGAGAGGCACCACCAGTACGGGGAGAAGTACGGGGTGATACGGCAGTCTGCTTCTTCGGTGGGCGTCTTCGAGAGGATCCAGGACGGTTTAGCGAAGGCTCAGTCGAGCTCTCATCAACCCGAGATTCGTGGGCTGAAAATCCGTCATTAGCAGATTTAGAAGTATCGATGATAAGGGCAGTGGAGAACCCCTGAAGGGGACTCCGCTACAGAATGACGACGCATGGTAAGCGAACAATTAAGTGAGGTAAAATCCAGTGGCTGGTCGAAGGAAGGAACGTCCGTAGACACGTGTTAACCAACTCCTGCAGTCGATGTTTGTGAAAGTTTCGATTCTGAAGCTTTCTGTGCAGTGGAAGAAGATGTTGCTCGGCTCAGAAGAGAGCCAGAGGTCGTAGGATGATTATTAGGAGCATGTGATGCTAGAAGTAGACAATGCATACGTAGATGATTCTCTCCGTGGCAAAAAGTGCAGTGGAGGGAGGTAGTCACTTCAATTCTCCTACGTTGCTGTCCACAACGAACGTTGAGCACCTTTGGGCAGGCGAGCAAGTGTTCATCAGATGGAAAGATCACTCTTGCATTTCGACGAAATCCCCCTATGGATTTATCGTCTGGATCTCTCGGCGCAGCTGAAAGAGTAGTAACGGGCCCAACAACTGGGCCGAACTTACTGAGTACAGTGCACAGCGCAACGTCTGATACCTCAGGAGGGACCGGATGAAATGTAACGTGAATGGGATGCTGAGAGACAGGTTCTGGTAGAAGATGGATGTCTTTGAGGGACAAACCTTATGTCAAGACAAGATCCGCATGCTCTTTAAGAGCAAAGTACACCAACACAGCTCGAGGTTTTCGAACCATGTGAGTAATACTGGCTCCAGCTGGCAGTATCTGTTTGAGAGCCATACTATATTATTTCAACTTTGTGTCTGGGAGCGCATCAAAACACACTCCAAAGTCCATTGTAGAATAGAATTGTTTTTCCGCTGGGGAATCTTCGGGAATATCTATGGTGGCAGTAAGCCATCAACACTGACGTACGAGTCTGGTAGGACTTCTTCAACTAACTTGGAAGGAGCTTTTGTTCCAATAAGAGCGGCAGAGTATGTCCTAGTAGCAGGACTCAAGCGTGAGGGCTGCGACGCAACGCGGCTGTCTGCAACCGGCTGTTTGAACTGAGCTGGAGTAGAGGGTAAATTAGCAGCGCTGTCGGACACATCCATGTCTTCACCTAAAGCAACAGAAGGTTGCGCTGCACTGACGTCACTGGTCGAAGCAGGGCAAGAAGCTTGAGCTGCAGTTGATGAGTCACTTTCCACTTCTAGTGTTTGAGTGACGTCACCTTAAAGCATTGGAGGAGATTGGTCTCGTATCGAGGAGGAGGGGGAGGATGCGGCAGAGACTACCTGAGAAATCGACCGAGCTGCTCGATTTCTCAGGTAGTCCTCGCTGATATGGGCGTGTACATCGCTCTTATTTTTTTTTTTTTTTGATTGGAGGTTTAACGACCACCGTGAGCAACTCAATGGGCTATAAGCAATCGCCCATCCCTAATTTAGGGTCACTGGTTCCAGGGAAGGGAGAGAGCCAGTGTCGTAAGACAAGCACAACATCCATGCCTCACCGGGATTCGAACGCGGACCACGTTCGGACGAATGATCAGAGGCCATCGCTTAGACCACTGCGCCACCGGGGCGGCACATCGCTCTTATCACAGCCGCCACCATTGTTAATGGCGAGGACTACCTGAGAAATCGACCAGCTCGGTCGACAATTCAAATGATGATAACAGAAAAAATAAACTACTCACCAACTTGGGAGATGTATCAAAACAAAGCACAAACTTTCAGCTTGTAGGAACACAAAAGGAAAATGACGAACCACACGATAAAATACACCAAATAGGCACACAACACGGAGCTCAGAAAAGCGTGACTTAGGCCAAAGGTGGACCGACACCGTACTAATGTATGTCAATAAATGCTATGTTGTGTTTCTCTTCTAGGTGTCCGGTGAATTTTGTCAATATAGTGTATAATGTGTGAGCAGCAGCAAAGGTGTGGAGATGGTGGAAGTTATAATGTTAATTGTGGAAGAGACGTTCTCTAAGTGAAGTTGGAGCTATTTGAAGGCTGCGTGTTATATTATAGTGTTGTTGTTATTTTCTTAACCAAGTGTTATTATTATTAACTCACGTTCGTTTGATTAAGGTAGTAATATTAAAAACGAGTTGCAGTTCCGCCTTGCTAAAGATTTAGTGGCCGAATAAAAACTAATCGTAAGTAACTTCTTCTCGACGTTTTCTTTAATGAATCCTGTTTCACTGCAGATGAAGTTTTTGAGAACTGATTTTTGTAGTGTTCAATCAGCTACACTCACACGAACAATACACACCTCATTACGGACTAGGAGCACTGGGAAATGTGCATAGCATTTTCGGATAGGGAGGGTTAATACCAGCAGGATAATGCTTAGCGTCACAAAGCTCGGACGTTAACACAGTGATTCTGGGTGTATGACAATGACTTGAAAGTTCTAAAATGGATCCCACAGTCCACAGAGCGTAATGCAATTAAACTCCTGTGGAAAGAGACTGAGAGAGCCATTCGTAACAAACTTCCTGCTCTAGCGAATATTGGGCAATTGACGGAACATTCCCTTGGCCGAACATACCTGTATAATGATTTAACACTTTGTTGAATCCATGCCACACCGAATCGAGGTCAGTTTTAAGTCCAAGGGCGGTCTAAAACTTTCTTAGGCAGATGTTGCTAATAATTAGTTACATCAGAGTAAGAACACCGGACAAAAAATTAGTCATCCATAACAGAAATGAGAGTAGGTAGTTACCGGTTGCACAGAGGGCGACGTGATAGCATTATTAGGAGATAAATAACTCTCACGTGGTCTACAGGGTAATTTCTGTCTCATGCAGTGGTGAAGAGCAACGTGTGTGTTCAATTTAGTCTGCAATAAGAGTCATAAGGCAGACACAGACGTTACTGAGTAGCAAAAAAGGAACCATGATGTTTGGCCATGCCCACAGGCACAAAGTGAATGAAGTCAGCCAGTTTGTTGGTGTTTCGAAGCGAAATGTCCAGCGGATCTACAAACAGTTATGTAGTTCTAAGTAAACTGAAAATCGGCTACGTAAGTGTGGACGGAAAACGATTCTCACCAACAGGGACCATCGCCATGTTTTACGCTTGATAACTGCAAATTGGTTTTAAACTAGGCAACAGTTGCTCCAAAGAGTCGATGAAAGTCCACTCAAACCAGCTTCCGAAAGGACATTGCGACGAGAATTGCATGCGATGGACTTCTGGAGCAGAGTTAAACGGAAGAGGTCTCTTTTAATAGCAAATCACAAAGTCACATGGCACTAATGGGTTCAGAAGCGCCAGAATTTTACTGTGGAGGATTGGAAATGAGTAATTTGGTCTGATGAGTCTCGTTTTTGTTTGGACTCCAATGATTAGAGGCGACGAGTGCATCCCAGGCCCAATGAAGCCTTTAATCACGATTGTGTCGAAGGTGTTGTTCAAGCTGGAGGGGTTTTTTTGTCATGTTTTGGTGATGTTTTTCGTACCTCTCGTTGCAGTGACGATGAATTTGAACCAGCATGCGTACAGCAATTTTAACTTCTTCATAAAAGATAAAGAAGTTGATATTACTGAACCGCTTAAACTTCTTGCTTTGATGCAAAAGAAGCAGCATGCGTACTTCCGCATTCTGAATGACGAATTGTTGCCCTTTGCCCTTCATCTCCAGGAAGAGCATCACATTGCCACTCCTGTCTTCCAAGACGACAATTTCAGTACGCACAGGGCTAAAACTGTGTCTGAGATGAAACACCCCCGGGATCGAACAAACAAAACCGAACCAAACTTCCGTTATAAGTCATTTATGTACCTCTGATTTCAATGGTGATATTCGTTTTTCTGTAAATCTCCGAAGTTGACCAGTACAGGTCTCTGAAGACAGGTGCCACGTCGATGCATAAAGAGCTGATCTGCACGAAAATAATTATCAAGTACATAGGACTGTAGACGTCCGTAACTTCATAACGATGGGTCAGGATGTGCAAGTGTCAAAAGATTAATGTATGTGAGGGCTGTCTACAAAATGATCAAAGCAATAATCATTGCCTCAAAATGCACAATTAATAAATGCAACATCGGTACACTCACAGAATGCACACGCACGAAGAACGTTAGTTTTGAAAGCCACGTCGATGACACTTTTGAAATTCTGCACAGGTTCACCACAATAGTAGCCAGCTTTCTGCTATGCGAAACGAAGCATCGCTCCATATATCTCCGCAGACAGTTGATTGTAATTCCCAGAATGCATCTTCAGAAAGAATATTCTGTCATGTAATTTTAGCCGCAGCATGTTGATCGTAGTTTTGGATCTGTAATCCTATTTGCGTAAATTTTATATTGTTTGAAAAAATAAACATCGAGGGGTTGAACATATTTCGTAGTTCTTGGTGGAAGGATTTTTAAATGAACTTGTTTTTCTCCCCGAGGCCTCCTGAAGTATTTGTTCATCCTAGTGTCCAAACGAGGAATCACAAAGTACGAGTGACTTGTCAGACAGATGCATATTTAAAACTGACGCAGAAAAGGTCTGCAAAAGTCCTTTCGTCATCTTTCCGCTCACATTGGCTTCCACGAAAACGTTTGATGGACACTTTTGTTCGATTTCTTTTGCTACATGAAGTCCAAATGTTCCAGTTAGTTCTTGGAAGCATATATGCAGTTTATGTAATAAAATATTATACACCCATACTATGAATAAATAACTTCCGTATTTAGATGTAACTAATTATTTATTTTTCTATTTGCCGAGTTTCGCACCTCAACGGAGGGCTTTTTCAAAGCTTCATACAACTGCTAAGAATAAGTTACATGATTTGAAATATAAACAAAAGGTACACATAAACATTAAGACAAATGGTCACGAATCTACTTCCGCCTGAATCACATGCTATTGCATGTTATGCATTCTTTCTGCGATGTCACACATTTGATTTTAAATTTCTTAATACAATCGATGAAATGTTAATAAATAATAAGTTTCCACACATTAAAAATTTTTTTCCATAAATTTGAAATTTCGAAAGATACACTCTCATTACATATATTCGTCGTAGACGGAATTTCAATTGATTCTCTCATAGCAGATTCATATCTCGTAGTGTATGTTGCAACGCACTTTGTTTCTTCCCAATCAGGTCTCGCTCCTTTAAACAGTACATCTCTTTTCAGGACTGAAACAGATTCTTCAAATTTCTTTTGAGTTCTTATATACGAACCTTAATAGACCTTTTGTTAGCCCAATATACGATTTCGTATTTCCATCTGGGTATTGTAGGGGTACTGAGTAAATTCCCGTTTTCTACCATATTTCTCCTCTATCCTGGGAGCTTTTATAGTTTCGTAATGAGCCATTTGTTGATCCTGCTGTGCGGATCCCAACATTACATTGAAATTTTCTTCAATAAATATTTGAAGAAAAAGGTGATTCTTAGTACATAAGAAACTGAATTTCGTAGGATTCAGTACCCTATCACTCGGCGTTATGTCCTTTCTCTCTCACACTCTATTTACTTGTTTTAATATAATCTCTATAGTTTTTCGACTGTATCCCGCTTGTAAGCCTTCATTCATAACGTTTTTAATTTCCTTCGTACGAAGGGATTCATTCGAACATACCAAGAACGCTCTCTTAAATCTTGTCCGGTAGGCTGCCATCTTGTATGACCATGGGATATATGAACTTGTGCTCATGAAATTATTCACGGCCATCGGCTTGTAATACACCTCTGTGTTAACTTTTTTATCATTTCTTCTACTTATCGTTACATCTAAGAACGCTATCTTACCTTCTTTTTCAACTTCCATCTCAAACTTTATGTTGTCATTTAGAGAATTCAGCGTAGTCAAAAATTTATCTAGTTCAGTACTCCGTTGAGATGCGAAAGCTCGGCAAATAGAAAAATTAATAATTAGTTACACCTAAATACGGAAGTCATTTATTCATATATACAGCTTGCTAAACGGCCATCCATAGACATTGCAACGTCTATCGTGTAGATGTGTGTTGCGCTATGAAGTGATTGCATCGTCGCTTTGGTATATATCTCTCTCCCTTTCTGGACAATGTTCTTTCGCATGAAATCTCGTAGTTAAACTGGATCTGATTACAGTTCCAGATACACCCCATTTGAATAATTTCCGTTTCAATATGTTCATTAATTTCAATAACGAATGAGTCTGCTCGTTTGATTACTTCTTTGTCGTCCTGGGTATCGTTCTTTGCTTGGAGAATAGTTATGTGGCAAGACGTTATTCCAAAGTGTCTTTTCAAATTATCAATGAAATGTAGGGAAGCTTTAAAATTCCCAAGCCCGATATTTTTGGCTGCTTCAATTGCCCAATGTTGTAAATGCCAGTAATGAACGCCATATTTCAGTTCTCTTGCCTCGTAAACTTGTCTATTTGTATGTTGTTTAACTGCATTTACTTGTAGTGTGCGATTTCCTTTAAAAACGTTAACATCTTCCCTTTTCTTCGCTGCATAGTCCAACACGATTTTAATATTACTTTTCGTCTTTAGTTTGGGGTATCTCTTCATTAGCTTCTCATATGTGTTATACCCTCGGGCACAATAATCATCAAAAATATTGTCTAATGTTTTATCATCGAATTTTGTAACTACAGTTGACACTTTGACTTTTTTACAGGTGAAAGTTAATATTCACTGTTGCTGCTTGTATCTTCTCTCGTGGGACTTGAAGCGCAACGACTGCTTTCAATGCATAGCTCATCATTACCTTCATCACCATTAACGTAACTGCGATCTAACGTTACGACACTATCACTGTCTATTTCGATTTTCATATTTGTTCATAATCACGGACCCAAGAAAACATGCGAACGACTCATCTTCCAGACGACTACCATCTTCATGGCGCACCTTACGTCGTACTTTCAGCTCAATCAACCTCAATACATTAAGTGGATTGATTACTAATTGTTAGAGGCATTTTGTCATCTCACTACGTACACAGACAAACAAGGCATGTAATAAAAGCACCTGCATACTCTCGATTGGTGTAGTAGCCGGCGAGCAACGGGTGACTCAACGGGGCCCTCTAGTGAGCAACTGCGGAGTTTTACAGAAAAACGAATATCACCATTGGATTCGGAGGTGCGTGAATGACTTACATCGGAAGTTCGGTGTGGTTTTGTTTGCTCGACCCCGGGGAATTCCTTGCGAGTGGCACGACGGGCAATCATCAACATTTTCTCACCTTGACTGGCCCGCCAAATCCCCAGATGTAAATCCTATTGAAACTCTGTGGGATCATTTGGAACAGAAGGTGAAACGCCGTAATAGACACCCACGTACTATGGCGAAACTTCGGGACCAACTGACACACGAGTGGCTGCAAATCGATGTTCAATACATCCACAACGAGTCTCCACCACACTGGATTCACGCAGTTATCAAGGCAAGAGGCGCCGTCACCCGTTATTAGGTAGGCTTTGCCAGGGGTGACTAATATTTGTCCCGTGTGTTTATCCTACAGTGGGTACGATTCCAGACACAGTGCCTTGTGTTGCACGAATACAGCAGCTTTTCACAACGCACACCTTGCTAATCATTAAAATGCGCATTTTTAGGGAGAATTCTTTGGTATTCAAACACCATTAATTTGCAGAAAGCATCCCCGTGACGACAAATGGTCTCTGAACCGTTATAGCAAATTATTTTTTGCCTAAACACACAGACATTTATCCATCCGTATAAATGAATATAAACTTCAAGACTACGTCACATGAATTGACATGATACTTTCATTCTGAAATATTCTCTGTTACTGAGCTGTGACAGAAAAATAATTATCAGTCATTATTCAATATAAGAGAATGCCTTAGAATTTGTTTAAAACCTCGGATGCTACTACATGTCCCAGCCATCCGACGTACTTTTCCTAAAGATGACGTCTACCAAGTTTTATCACCATTTCCCGGAGTGTGTTTGAATGGCAATCGTGTTTAGCTTTTACAAATTTGCTGACTACTAGCGCAGGTGTTCGAGAAAATGTGTCAATCTTCCCTTGCGCTGAGCACGGATTTCCGGAACTTATAGCTTTCAGCATCTGACCTTACGGAAAGCTCGTCTCCCTCTTGAACAAAAGATTGTAGTAAACCTCTTTCTTTCGTTCTCCATTAACACTTCGCACAAACCGTAAAAGTTAAATAATTCGCAAAGCGCACTTTCTATCCTTTGGGGAAGCTAACATTATATGAATACACAGAAACTACGCAGAAACCAATTTAGACGCCAGTTGGTATCTGCTAGCATGTACTGTTGATAACCAAATTAACTCCGTTATTTCTTCATAATGATATTTGTCTTCTTTTTTAACGACCACCATGAACAAGAATGATCATCTGAAGGTTACGTGCGGTAGCTTGTCCCTAATTTAGGGTCATTGTTTTCAGGGAACGCACAGGGATGGCCCGATCACACAAATACACCCTCCATTTCTGATCTGTGAATCGAACCCGGCAGCATCTTTTACGAATTGTCGGAAGCCATCGCCTCCGACAACTCGCCCAGCAGTACTGGCAGGAAAATGTTCATGCATATACACTGCTGGAAAATTGCTAAGGACGGATTATAATCGGCTATATAGTGCATAAAAAAGTAAGTGTGGTTGGACGCCAAGTGAAATGAAATGTCAGAATGCCAGGACATTACAAGAAAGACAATTTATTGTGCTCTGAAATCCAGAAGGCTTTGGGACGTGTTCAAGGGACAAACAGGTCATTTTGTGCAGAATACGTAAACGTGAAAAAAATGCAATTACCGTCCGCAGGCGTTCCGGCGTAAGATGTCAATACGGGATATGGCCACCATGGAGGGCGATGCAAGATTCAACACGTCGTGTCATGCTTTGCACAACATTATCAAGCAGCTGTTGGGGTAATTTATACCATTCCTCTGTCAGTGCACGAATGAAGGTGTTCTTGTATATTGGAGGGCATTGGCGACCAGCAAGACTCCTCTCCAAAGCATCCCACACATTTTCAATGGGATTCAGATCTGGAGAACGTGCTGGCCATACGAGGCGGTGAATATCCTCGCTCTCAAGACACTCCTGGACAGCGACTGTTCGATGACATGTTGCGTTGTCGTCCATGAAAATGAATCTATCACCGACAGCACCACGGAACATGCGAACATGAGGTAGCAGAACATCATTAATGTATCGTTGGCCAGTCATAGTCCCAGTTGGAAGCACATAGAGGGACGTACGGCCATTGATCATGATGCCAGCCCATACCATGACACTACATGTCGGATATCAGTCCTTTTCCTGTATGTTTGCTGGACAATATGCTGTGCCACTATCACGCCAGATCAGTTGTCGTCGACAATCAGACGATAGACTGTATCTACTCTCATCTGAGAAGAGGACAGCAGACCAGTCGTTATCAGTCCAATTGCGATGTTGATGGCACCATTGCAAACGGGCGGTACGGTGATGTCTGGACAATGGGATGCACACAACAGGACGGCGGGCGTATGGTACTCCTTCATGCAAACGTCTGGCGACAGTTTCTCGGGAGATCCGCTTGCCACTAGCAGCCATAAACTGATTTGCTACCTCACTAGCTGTGCTGCGCCGGTGTCTTTTTGTTGATAGCACTATGTACCGATCTTCTGCATTTCAAAATTGCCTTTATTCTTCAGTAAAATAACATTTCTATGTACATGACAATGGAATTCTGCCAATAAATACAGCGGTATATACATCAGCTGGAAAGTTCCAGTGAAACGTAAAACAAAATATTGTTAAAATCATAAAAAAATATTTCGCCACGTAGGGCGAAGGAGAGGCAGACAATAAAGCACGAGCGATACAAACGAAAATGTTTACCTACAGTATTGTAGACAGGGCAAGACATGAATCTATACTATGCACAAATTCCAATTAAGCATTACTACCATACTAAAGATTAAACATTAGGTACTAATTCACAGAAATGCAACAGTGATGCTACATTCAAAATTTACAACATATGTACAGAAGTATTCAGTGACAAGGGGAAATAACGCTAAATGTACTCAGAAGGGCATCTTGTTGCATTAAATTATACACACAGTGACTAATATTTTAAAAAAATATTCAACATAATGAAGGGGACATTGCGTGGGCAGTAAACTGTGCAGAAGGAAGAATTATATACAACAACATAAAACCCAACATTATCGAAGAGAACATGGGAAACATATTGAGCTATCTTCAATGGCACATTAAAACAGAAAAATCACAAATAGCGAAGCACCAAAATTAATACGTAAAAACATGATTTGTTACAGTGAACGTGGGCGACAACAAAAATCCCACTTATAGGTTGAGATGTAACTGCAAATTGTGGATATGGAACCACCCAGCCGATTGGGCCCAAGTGGATTGAAAAACGCTATCGGTGTTTGTTGAGGCAGCACGAGAGTGCTCCATTTGGAGGCGAGTGGTTAACCGTGCTAGGAAGCGTCTCCGAATGATAGCACTTGCCTCCTGAGGAGGTGGAATAAGAGCGGGGAAGCGTTGTTGAAGATGGAAAGCATAGACAGTGAACTTCACAAGAAGAAAAATATAACGGCACACAGGAGGCAAGTGAGTAGGTGGATGCTTTGTTTGGAGTAGCCAAGCATATGCAAGAAATGGTAACGATCGAGCACAAATTCGATCAGCAAGACGAAATGCTGTGTTTAGGACTGGCAGGAGAACGGGGCAGAATAGGTATTGATGTTGGACGTCGCTGACTTCAGGGCAAAAGGAGCACTGCGGAGAGGTGAGAAGGGTCATGCGAAACAGTACTGATGGGGCGGGGAGACGAAGGTGAAGAAATTGCCAATGGACATTGAGTTCAAGAGGGGAGGAAAGGGGGAGGTAGATGCTGTCCAGATGGCGGGGAGAAGAGAAGGAGGAGCAGAATGAACAGAAAGTGGAAGTGCGGGAGGGGAAAGAAGAAGCCAATAAAGAGAAGAGGAGGAGAGAGAAGTAACTAGAACCGGGGAGCTACGAATGAGGAGAAAGAACGGTAGGGAAAGAGGAGCAGAGGGGACCGAGAAGAGACCATCAGGTGAAGCGAGGAGTGGAAAGAGGCTCCAAAGCGCTGTGCGAAGAAGAAGATATTCGTTAGCAAGAGTAATGGTTGGAGATAGAAACAGGGAAGAAAGAGGTCTCCAGGTTAGATCAGAAGTTACGAGAGAACGGACAGTTATCACACCAGAGCGGATCCAATGAGGAAAGTAAAAGTAAGGGAGGTTAGGAGGGTGAATAAGAGAAGAGAGAAGAAGAGAGGTTCATCTAGGAGATCAAGAGTTGAAGAAGGAAATGAACGGAGAAGAGGAAGCGAACGAAAGAGAGAAAGGCCCTCTCGCAGGACAGGAGGGAGGTGGGACGGGAGAAGAGAGTATGCATCCATCTTCAGAAACAGTAGGAAGGTGAAAGATGGGTCACGGAAAGAAGCTAGAACATTCAAGGTAGTGGTAAGGGACGGAACAGTTGAAGTGGCAAGGCGAATGAAATGAATAATGCGATGAGTTTTATAAAGGAAAGCTGGATCAGGAAGCTGGATGCCACCCAAAGAGGCTGGCAGATGAAGCGTGGCAGGTTTAACCCAGTGATGTGAAGACCAGATGACGGAAGTTGAGAGGCGAGTGATGGTCATCATTTGTGACACGGGCACAACCGTCGACATCCAAGAGTATTCGCATAGAGAGATAAGTTGTCGACGAACAACGGCTGCTCGTTGACGGAACGATGTGAAAGGGCGGGCCTTACTCCAGTAGGCAGCAGTCCGTTGTATCCGGGGAAGAAGAGCAGTCCAGGTGGCAGATGCAGAAGCCAAGGGCAATCCGACATACGCACCGAGGATCTTCTGTGTAGTGGCTGTCCACTGCGCACCCCAAGGAGCATCAGTGCGGGCAGCCCATGCCCCGCACCATAAGCCAGTACTTTTAGTGGCATTCAGCGCTGCTCCAGATAATGCAACATACTGTTGATATACAGAATACAGGCGATCAAATTGAGATTCATCCCGGACGCAAAAGGTCACATCATCAGCATAGGCGGTGAAAATTATTCGATGATGACGAGTACTAGCCACTGTCGGCGGTAGGACATCCAGGAGTGATCTTCGGGCTGCTAACAGGAAAGGCTCAAAAGCGAGAGCGAATAGCTGGCCGGAGAGCGGACATCCTTGCCGGATGCCTCGCTTAAACGGAATTGGAGCGGTTAGAAATGTGGCCGCTCGAACATGGAAACTAGCTCCCTGATAAAGGGCCAAGAGTGCGGAAGAAAAGGTAGGAGGAAAGCCAAATTGTGAAAGGACAACAGAGAGATAAAAATGAGAAACGTTATCAAAAGCGGACTTTTGATCCAGATTGAGGAAGGCAAGAGGTTCACAAAAAGAGCGAGCGAGGAAGTGAAGATGAAGGAGAAGAGAAACGTTAGTGGAAATAGTCCGACCAGGCACAGTGTATGTCTGGTCAGGAGAAATAACGAAAGAGAGAACAGAATTAAGGCGACGGGATAAGAGTTTTGTATAGAACTTATAGTCAGTGTTTAGGATGGAGATAGGGCGCCAGTTTCCAAGATCCAAGAGGTCACCCTTCTTAGGAAGGAGGATGGTGTGTGCCAAAGTAAAGTCGGGCGGTAACGCAGGAGAGGAAAAAGCAGACGAGAAACACGCAGACAGAAAAGGCAGAAGGCACGGTAGAAAAGCACGATAAAAGGACAGAGAGGAAGGCCGTCAGGTCCAGGAGCGGCATGAGGATTGAGAGTAGCGAACGCCTCGCGGAGTTCGCGAAGAGAGAAAGGAGAGAGTAAAGAAGTAGATAAAGTAGAGGGGACCTGAGGAAGAGAGGAGAGAAGAGGAGAAGCTAATGAGGATGAAGACTGCGTTACCGCACTGTACTTGGCGATGAAATACTGTCTGGTGAAAGTGCATAGCTTCGATGGGTTCGAAGTGATGGAACCATCCTGGAGGCGAAGATGACGCAAAGATGTAGCAGAACGATGTTGAGATTCCAAGGCGGTTAAGTAATCGTGAGAATCAGCTGTAGGGGAGAGATGCAAGAAATGCATCCTGCAGGCTGCATCGGATGCGCGAGGAAGAAGCAAAGCATGGAGATCTGCCAGATAGCCGGGGTATTGCGGATCATCAAGAGAGAGCATCGACAATAGAGCACGTAGATTCGCAATTTTCATATCGCTCTCATTCCGAGAGGCATGGGAGTAGCGCCGTACAAAAAGGACCAAGTCATGTTTGACACTGAGCCACAGTTGCATCGCGTCGGACGTAGTATCAAGAAGGGGCTGACGACTTCGGAGGAACTCACGCACAGCAACACAAAATTGTTGATCATCCAGGAGCGAGTCCGGAACTGCTAACACAACCTCCTCCGTGACGTTTGCTACACTCTCCATTTGTTTGAAATGATTTCCAAAGCCTTGAAACAACACTGTGGCTGATGTCGAACTCCCTGGCAACATCTGTTATTTTCCGCCCTTCTTCAATCTTGCCAATAATACGGCCACGCGTAAAATCATCTAGGTGATGTCGGGAAGACATACTGAAAATTGCAAGTTCGTCAATTGCATCTTTCCCTTTCAACTTTGCGTTTGCACAACAACGGTCAATACGCGTCAAATCCTTTATTTCTCTTATCAGCGCTATGACGTCACGAACAAGTTCGGCAATCCAAAATTTGCATACGCACAACACGTCTTACTGTATCCCGCACTTATGCTAATTTCCACATTTTCCTGCCTTCCATTTTATGGTTGCTATTGTTGCTATTGTCTTCTGTCCTTAGCAATTGTCCGGCAGTGTATTATCATATCTCAACACATGATCAGGAACTTCGCTAGTGATAAAATTAGAAATTCGATTTTTGGAAGATGTTAATGAAATTGTCAAAGCGAATGAATTTTCTTTGTTCAAATAACCCATGCCCATTCGCGAGAATTAAACTATCTAGGAGCGTCTGCTGGTAAAAAATGATGATAAAAAAAATGTTCGGATATTTGCATGAACGGTTCACCGATCCAATAATGATGTGAGATTTAAATGTCGGTTAAATTCAGTTATGATGTTGGAACTGTGAATAGACGCTATGTAAAATGATGATTTCATCTCTAAGCTTCACTTAAACGTATTTCTCTCCGTGGTGAAAAAAAAACATTTCACTTTGTTCGACAAGATGAAAAAAAAAGTTGCTTAAAATCACGATTCCAAATCATATGCAACACGCGAAAAGGTATGGAACATTGTTACCGTACAATTTATGGTTGCCTGATTCCTTCTCGGTACGATTTAAACATGCGCAAATAATGATTAGCAGAAAATATCATTTGGTGTAACATTCTGTGATAGCACAATTTTATCATGATTTTGTTGTGCCTCTGACGTGGACACTTAGAGGAGAAAGGCTGCGTTTAGCATATCTTTATACAAAGGTTGTACCGAAAGTAATGCAAAAGTAGGCATAACCTTTTTATTAACAGACAGAGATCCTTCAAATTGCACATGTTGGTATTGTAACTCTTCCTCTATAGTAACCTTTCTTCATTGCGGGTAAATAATTGATTCCAAGCAGAAGCAACGTGCTATCATTGAGTTGTTGACGGAGGAATGGTGCAGGCTGTCCGATATCCACAGAAGGCTACAGAATATTTATGGAGATGACACCACTGAAAAGAGCAATGTGCGCAGATTGATGAAAAAGTTTAAAGGGGAAGCCAGCATTGAAGAAAAGCCACGCAGTGGGAGACCATCATCTGCGACCACTGACACGAGTCGTCAGAGAATGAATTGATTCGGGAGTCACAATCCGTAAACTTGTTGCACAACTGGACTGTGGTCACAATGCCATACAGAAGATGGTGGAAAACACAGGGTAACAGAAAAGAAAGTGTGTGCAAAGTGGGTACCTGTGCTGTTGACACCCGATGAGTAGGGTGGAAGTATGCTCTGATCTTCTGGAAGAGTTTGAAGAGAATTAAGCCACGGTTTGTTTCGATCTGGTGGCAGGGGATGAAAGGTGGGCGTATCTTTGCCATCCGGAAACGAAGAATCAATCCATGGAATGGCGTCACACCTCTTCACCAAGGCCTAAGAAGTTCAAGAGCCTGCGATCAGCAAAGAAAATCATAGTGACTGTTTTTTGGGGTGAACGGGGTGTTATTCTTCTTGATTTTCTGGAACGTAGCCGTACCGTGACTAGCGAACGGTACGTTGAGACACTCAAGAAGTTTAGGGAAGCCATAAGAAGGAAGAGACCGAACAAGAATCTGAAAAGGATCCACATTCACCATGACAATGCGAGACCACACACATCTTTGGCAACAAATCAGTTGATCAGCAAATTAGCCCGTTCGGTGGTCCTCCATTCACCGTACCTCTCAGATATGGCGCCCTCCGACTTCCACCTGTTCAGTCAAATGAAGGACAGTCTCCAGTGACAACGATTTGATGACACAGAGGAGGTGAAATTGGCTGTGAAGAAGTGGGTACAATAGACCACACCTGAATTGTTTCAAAGAGTTATCGAGAATTGGGTTCAACGATGGCACAAATGCATCGCTTGTGATGGAGCCTATATTGAGTAGTACCTTTGTATAGAGACAGAGAAACTCTACCAACATGTGCAATCTGAACGACCGCTGTCAGTTAATAAAAAAGGGATATCGTTCACTTGATCGAAAGGTCACTTGACCGAAAATCACTTCGCCGAAAATCACTTCGCCGAAAATCACTTGATCGAAAGGTACATTTTACCGAAGGGTCACTTGACCGAAAAGTTCATTTCACCGAAAGGTCACTTTACCTAAAAGTTCATTTCATCAAAAGGTCATTTGATCGAAAAGCTCATTTTACCGAAGGATTACTTTGCCTAAAAGTTCATTACATCGAAAGATCATTTCACCGAATGGTCAGTTTATCGAAAACTTAGAATTGTGTTGTTAGAGATATATTGGAGTGTGGTGGGGTTTTTGAAATACTGGCCACCTAAGCATTATCGGATTGTATAAAAAATACACTTTTAGTTTCTATGAAACACCTCCACATCAGTAGGTTTTTCGAAATGCAACATTAAATATAATGCTTAGATCTGTGCCTTTTTGTCAAATTTTAATCCTCCGAGCTCATATTCATAAGGGTTACATAGTAAATCAAGTAAATAATGTTCCACTTTTACTGAACCTCAAAACATTAATTTTTTGACCGTAGGCTTAGATGCAGGGCATTTTAACATATTTTAACCCTACTCATATTCATAAGCATTACATAAAATGTAAAGTAACTTTTTATGTAAACTTTATGAACATGAGCACGCACGGTTAAAGTTGCTAAAAAGGCCTAAGCCGAGACATTGGAACTTAAAATTAATTACTTTTGCCTGAAAAAATGTGCAACATTATTTACTTGACATTTTATGTAAACCTTATGATGTTTGTACGATTAAAATTGGGTAAAAAGGCCTAAGCCAAGGCCTAGGGACCTAAAGTTGATTCTTTTTGTCTGAAAAAATGTGCAACATTATAAATTTTACTTTTTATGTAAACTTTATGAACATGAGCACTGAACATGACTTTTATGAAAACCTTATGAACATAATTACAATTTACTAAAAAGGCCTAAGCCGAGGCCTAGGGACTTAAAATTAATTATTTTTGTCTTAAAACTAAATCTTTGCGTTCTCTGTGACACGGGGAAATCAAAAGTGCAATTTGAGCATGATCCCCTAACGTTTCGGTGGTCTGTCTGCCGAACTTGCACCATGCTTCAACAGATCCTGTAATGAAATCCAAAGTTTTCGATAAACTGACCCTTCGGTGGAATGACCTTTCGATGAAATGAAGTTTTAGGTAAAGAGACCTTTCGGTGAAATGAACTTTTCGATCAAGTGACCGTTCGGTGAAATGTACCTTTCGATCAAGTGATCCTTCGGTGAAATGAAAGTTTCGATCAAGTGATCTTTCGGTGAAACAATCTTTTCGGTGAAGTGATTTTCGGTCAAGTGACCCTTCGGTGAAGTAAACGTCGGGCAAATGAACCAGACCCATAAAAAAGTTATGCCCACTTTTTCATTACTTTCAGTACAACTCACGTATATTGTTATTAACGTGGTCACCTACTTGACCTTTCATTTGCGAACTTCTGAAGTGTTCCTAGCAAATGCATTGTGTCAAATAGAAGACAAATGGTTTGCAGCCACTCTTTAAATTCCTTTTCTCATTGTCATTTTCCATAAAACATACGAAACAGACTTCATACATCGCTACTTGAAATGAACTGTTAATACTCGCATCAAAAATACAGCTAAAGTGAAACTGTGCCGTATATGCATATGAAGTAAACACAAACTGTTGTTTCGTTTGTTTGAGTGGTCCGTTTCTACGCTATTTGAATACTGAATACGTCTATCGCATTTTTGTAAGAGAATAAATTTATTTGCTACGCACCCCCCCCTTTCCCCCGCCCCACCGTGCCGCGCGCTACGTGCGTGTTTCTTTCATCTACGAGCTTTCAAATATTCACATGGCGACAGTGGCGTGAAAACTGGGCATCAGTCGTCATGGCGATGTAAGTTAAAAGCAAATCGGTTATGACTGTCCAAGGTAAACTAAATTATCGAAAACTTTTTCTTTTACTTCTCGAAATACGTAAATCGAAATAATTAATTAACAGCGCCATTGTACCTCTTTGCAAGTTCTAAATATCACTTGCTAAAAGGAGCAGTTATCAATCTGAAAAATGTTTGATGTTTCAAATTAAGGCATGGAAAACAGAACTGTCCTCCAAGAAGCCTTCTACAATTTTATAGTTATTTACGTCGACGTTGACGTCGGAATGACATCATGCAATCTGGATTTAACAATAAAACTCTCAATTACACGTAATCATACATCGCTTGCAACAATCCGTTGAAAGCCAGTCAAAATTTTGTGGTGAACTGGAAAGCGATGAGTTCCCAGATGAGACTTAACTAGGTGTTTAATTTTGGTAAACTACTCGTTGGCATGCAGTAAATACCGTTTCAATGACATTAAAATACGACGTGTACTCTGCGCGCTTAGACTTTTGCCTTTGGTAAATCACTGATTGCCCATTTATCTCTGGTAGATTTCTTTTTAATAGCCGTAGCCAAATATTTTACAGACATTAGAATAGAGCGTTCACTCTATAAACTTCAACTCACATCTGTATCCGGTAAACTAGAAATTAACCGACATTGCATTCCCGTCCAATATCTATAGAGTTGTTTTAGTCAACATCAGAACGCGAAATTTATCATCAGACTTCATTTGATTACTTTTTCCGATAAATAACGTTTTTGCTACCACTAAACTTGAATTTTCCAACGTGAAAGCGATGTTTTACAAATACAGTCGCACCACAGTAACGCGAATTATTATTTTTAGAGCGAACTGTTTCGTAATTCTGCGACAAGTTTCTTATATAACATACTTTTATTCTTTTTTAAACACGAACACGCTTAACATGAAATACCAGTTTAGGCGAACTGACATTGCATCAGCATAGAAAAATGTAATTAAATAAAAATAGCAACGTTTGCTTACAATTTAATGTTTATTTCATCATCCTCATTGTCAACCATCATCAATCCACTGCTGGACGAAGGTCTCCCTAAGTTTCCTCCACAACGGTCTGTTTTGTGCCAGTCTCCTCCATGTCACTCCCGCATACTTTGACTTTCATCCACCCATCTCCCATGTGGTCTTCCTCTGGGTCTTTTCCTGACCCTTGGAATCCAATCTAAAATTTCGGCTGTCCATCGATGGTCTGTCTTTCTGGCAGTATGTCCATTTCAGGGATTTAACTTTGATCATGATGTCTTCCACTCTTGTCATTTTTCTGATCCACGAGTTTCTCTTCTTATCTCTCCTGGTTACACCAAGCATGCACCTCTCCATGCTTTTTTGAGTTGTCTGTAGCCTTTGTATGTCTCTTTTAGTTAAGGTACACGTCTCTGCACCATACGTAAGCACAGGAAAGATGCATTGATCAAACACTTTTCTTTAACATCGACTATATTCGCAGATCGTTTGGCTCGGCATCATCAGGACAAATGGAGCGTAAACATTCAAATCATTGTGACAGAATCAGAGTTCTGACGGTCACTAGTTTTGGTGAGTGGTTTCCACGCGCTTGAAAGAAATAAAGTAGACGCCATGTCGTTGACAATCCGTGAATAGTTTCGGTGTATGTGGAGAGTTTCTAATATATTAAGCTTGACAGCCGAATCAGGTTTATCAATAAGCATAGCGTTTGATAAACTTGATTGTCCATTAAAAGATTACCTCAAAGGCATAAATTCCTGGAGAATTCATCAGATAACTTGCAAATGTGGACTTTCATATATCGGTCAGAACCAGAAAGCTTATGTTTCCCTGTGACGAAACACAAGACTTACGTACGTAGCTATGAACTGTAGAAGTCATTTATAGACGGCTGTCCTGAACAAAAGATAAGGAATTTCCGAAAGGGTAAGGCCCTGGGAATAAGGGAAATGTCCTCCCTCTCAATCCATCTTATCCGCTTAGGCTGAAAATCCGTCCCCATTAAAGAAAAAGAAGTCTTCGGATTAAAGAAAGAGAAGTTTGGTATGAAAATGTCATGACTTCAGATCTTTTGACATATGTCAAAATTGTTGACAATGTCATTGACAGATGTCAAAATTGTTGATGACGAAGACAAAAATGTGGAAATCCCTGTCACAAACCTGAAGTTTTCGGAAGCTTTCCCTAAGTTTCGATCCAGAAGTAGTCTTGTAATGGAACAGGCAGATAATTCGGCGCCATTAGAGAACGTGGACAAAATTGAAGAATTTTTCAAGCATTGTTCTTATAAGAAAAGAAAGCTTCTTTCGATTTTTTTTTAAATCCAAATTTCACTGAATGTATTCGGAAATTACTTTCACACGTACGTACTGCATTACACTATACAATGATACAGCATTATGCATAATTTTGTCTTCTTATTGATTTGGAAAAAGGTAATATAATTAATGTTTTAAGAATAAAAAAGTACGTATTTTTTCTTTAAGTCTATTGTATAATTTTACATGTTCCTGCTGGCCATCTAGTCTGCGGTTTTTCAGGGGTTTTCCGCAGGCTCCCTGTGGTTAGGGACCCGATTGCATAGATGGTTCCCTGTGACTTCGGCCCTGGACGCACTATGTCCCTTAGCAGCAGAGGAATGGCAAGCGGACTGCATCCATTTGCCGCTAACCCTCAAGGGTGCATAGTCGTCTTTGTGGGACTCTCCACGCCGTGTGGGAACGAGGTAGATGGATGGAGTATGTATTTGGTTGTTCAATTAATGACATAATAAATAAAACGAACTATTTCTAACGAGAACAAATTTTTGGGTCCTTGAGATGTTCCTGTTTACGAGGTTTGACTCTAATACAAATTCAACGAACTCTTTATAAAACGAATCTGTCTCTTCACTTGAAATTTATACTTGAAAAGGCGGAGCTTCAGTAAGTTGTACAGTAGTTTAGGAAGGATTTCTACAAAATCAAGACAAATGATTATTTGAATGTACGCGCTGAAAATATTTCCACACGTATATAACCATAATAGCTAATCAACGGGTTATTAAACGTTATTGTAAATAACGTTGGGTGTGAGTAGCGCAAAAACACGACCAAGTAACAAAAAATCAGCTTTAAACCGTATGACTAGGCCACAATTCGACTACAAATGATCCAATTTTAAAATATCATATTGCTACAAACAAATCTCAGTATCCTTTCAAGAGACCTCAATATGGAAAGTGCATCCATAGTGTTCTCACAAAATATGCGGATTGAGACACCAGCTAGTATTGATATTCCTTGAATTGCATTTCATAGAATGTCTTCTGCTGAATGGAAGTGGAACATTGAGAGAAATCTGCATTAAAGCAAAGATTGAAACACTTAGATATACACTATATTACCAAAAGTATTCGGACACCACCAAGTATTTGCGTAAGTGCAAAGAACGGTTGCGCAGGAAGGTGTGGTATGAGTGGGGAGGTACGTATATAAAACTGAGATGTTCCGTCGTGTCATCAGTAACTTTGAAGAGGGTATGCAGCCTGGACCCCAACTTTCCGGACTCTTGGGTCGGCTGGTGATAGGATGTCACTTGAGTAATGTTTCCATATGGAGTATTGCAGCTGAATTAACGATAACAAAATTGGACATCGTGAAGAGATGGAAGCAGAACGGTCCAACTACGGCAAAAAAAAAAGTTCTGGAAGGCCGCACAAACTGACGAAACGTGACAGAAGAACCATGGTAAGGAATATTAAGAAACCCATTGCTTCCTCTGCCGTTTCCATCGCTGATGAAGTAGGAAAGGCTTGCAATGGCTCGGTTAGTACCATACGTATCCGCAGAGAGTTGCACAATGCGGGTTATAATGGTAGAGTTGCAGCACACAAGCCACACACATCAGTATCGTGAATATGAAGGCGCAGTTTAGAGTGGTGTGCTTTCCGTCGTTTCTGGACTGTAGGCGACTAGAAAGCTGTTCTTTGGAGTGATGAGTCACACTTTTCACTCTTCCAATCTGATGATCTTCCAATCAAAGCTGTTCTTTGGAGTGATGAGTCACACTTTTCACACTTCCAATCTGATGATGTTCCAATCAAAGCTGTTCTTTGGAGTGATGAGTCACGCTTTTCACTCTTCCAATTTGATGATCTTCCAATCAAAGCTGTTCTTTGAAGTGATGAGTCACACTTTTCACTCTTCCAATCCGATGATCTTCCAATCAAAGCTGTTCTTTGGAGTGATGAGACACGCTTTTCACTCTTCCAATTTGATGATCTTCCAATCAAAGCTGTTCTTTGGAGTGATGAGTCACGCTTTTCACTCTTCCAATCTGATGATCTTCCAATCAAAGCTGTTCTTTGGAGTGATGAGTCACGCTTTTCACTCTTCCAATCTGATGCGCGTGTTTGGATTGGGCGACGATTTCCGTCGGACTGCGTTCTTCCATCTGTTAAGTTCAGCGGAGGCTCCACCATGGCACGGAGTAGCGTTTCGTGGATGGGACTCCGCCCGTTGGGTATTATACCACAAACGATGAACCCTGAAGTGTACCTCGACGTTCTGGATAATTCTGCTCGACCAACAATGTGGAAGTATTATGGAAATGACAGTTGTCTCTTCCAACACGATAGAGCTCCCTGCCATACTGTACGGCATGTGCAGGACTGGTTTCTTGAAAATGAGATGGAATTGTTAGACTGGCCCGCTCAGAGTCCTGATCTGAATCCCATTGAACACATCTGGGATAGACCTGAGCAACGAATACAAAATCGACCACAATGACAGTGTTCGCTCTCCACCCTGGTGGTAGATTTGCAAGACGAATAGTGAGCCCTTTCTGTCAAGACCTAACGGAAATGTGTTGATAGTATGCCTTGAAGTGTTGCCACTCTAACACAAGCAAAAGGAGGACCGACTAACTATTAATTGCGGTAACAAAGCAATTTGTCCCAAAACATTGTGATGCCCTGATTCTTTTGATAATGTAGTGTAGATTCTCTACAGAAGGCTACTCCAACTGTTTTCTTCCACGTCTCTTACGTTATACCCTTGTAGTTTTGCTATTTTTGTAGTACAATAGCCAGTCTCAACTGTGGTATGTAATATTCTCCTTCCAGATAGCACTTATAAAAATTCTGACACTGACGGATTCCAATCTGGTTCGCAAATGCATTAAATTAAAAATGAGCTCTGTATGATTGCAAATGTTTAACCTTTCCTTTCTATTGCAGTAAAGGAAGACACGGTGAAGCATGGATGTTGTGTTTGTCTTACGGCACTGGGTCTCTCCCTTTGCTGGAACCAGTGACCCTAAATTAGGGACGGGCGACTGCTTATAGCCCATTGAGTTGCTCACGATAATCGTTAAACCTCCAATCAAAAAAGGAAAAAAAAAGAAGACATGGCTTATGATAGTGTCAGGAACCACATTCTAATCATGAAGCAAATATGCAAATCGGATCAACTACGATTATGACAAAACATTTAGAGAAAGATAAGAGAGATATGCGCGTGCTTGCATGCGACGGAAAAAGGATGAAGGGCAAACAATACAAGGGATGCGAAAATGATACGGAGATACGAGAGAAATATCTTTTACCGTTCTTTTTGTAAAGAAGTATCTCGAACTGGTCCTGAGTTTGATTTTCGAAGCACTGCTCCATTCTTGATATTGCTCCTTTATCTGTCAGCTCTCCGTACATGAAAGTACACCGACAAGATTTCTGCATGACCTCTGCCCGATTATAGCCGGAGATCTTGCAAAACGATTCAGAACAATACACGATTGGATAATCCACAATTTGAGCATTGGCCAATAGGAAACTGCAGTCGGCTGAAATGAGAGAAAACAAGCAGTAAGTTTCGTGTATAGTTGATTTTCACAAACATGCTATCTATTTTAGTTTTAAATAGTAAAATGAATATTACTGATGAGTAATTCAAATTTTGCGTACATTTATAATTAGTATACTCACTTATTAATGCTCAGAACACATTAGACATTTAAATGCGTTCCCATCGTCACGTAATGGAAAGAAATTTTATCGTTACAACATGGTGATTATACGTACTGATTTTTCAAACAGGATTTAAATCTTGTTGAAAGATGAGGTGACAAAATGCAGCTGGTTTCGCGAACAGGAAACAGCTACTACACTTTAGTATTAGGCCTTTGCATAAGTTTCGGGTGCTCCACATAGCAGACCATAAAAGCCAAAAGGTAGAATATTTGTCAGAATTTCGTGCTGTGAGAGTAAGGTGGCAACACTGTGTCGAAGGACAGGCGTAGGCTGACAGCCCAGATGTGTGCTACTTGAGCTACGACAAGGTATGAACCTGAAGATTTCTCGCAGACCAGGTACAAATTCGTCAATGTCCGTTGACCATTATTAATCAAGAGAAAACATTTAATGAAGCACGAGAGTTGACTTGTTCTGTATATGGCCAGAAATCTTCAGGTTCAAGCGCGTGTCGTGCATATGGCTTGTAAAATTAAAAATGGTGATTCGAGCGTGGAAGACAAGCAGCGCAGCGGACGGCCGAAGAAGATGCAGAGCTCAAACTGGGAAGCTATTCCGGGAGGATATGCCGTCTAGTCGACCACATAAATGGCATACTTTGATGATGGTTAAATACTATTTGTTCGTGTAAGCACGACATGTATTAGACCATGAAACGCTGAAGCGTCATACATATACCTAATGCTTTTGTCATCCAGTTTTTCGAGTTATATAATTCGTTCTTTCACATTCTTGTTGTTTTCTTGATTGGCCTTTCTATATTTCTATTTAGTTTTGCATAGAAGAGACCGAACAAGAATCTGGAAAAGATCCACATTCACCATAACAATGTTAAAGCAACGAATCAACGGAAAATGGGCTACAATTCTGTACCTTCCTGTTTTTTTTTTTTTTTTTTTTTTTTTATTGGAGGTTTAACGACCATCGTGAGCAACTTATAATGAATTAGCTTTGTTTATCTTTTTGATAAGCTAATTATTATGAATGAATAATGCTCTAAGCTTCAAAATGATGAATTCCCAAAAGGGTGTTGTTACTCGTTAATTATGAACTTAAACAAAGTCTCAACGCTGGTTGTTTATATTAAGTAATCAAAGTCATAAACCTAACAGCCAGACAGAGGTCTGACAAAACTAAGAATTGAAAAAGACTGAACTTACAGAACAACTTGTTTATTATGAAGACTTAGGTCAACTAAGGCACTCATATATCACTACTACATAACAACACAACTCCAACGCAACACCAACCACCCTCAACTCCAACGCAACAACACAACGCAACAACACAACTACAACGCCACAACTCAACTCACACACACACTTCTCGATGAACGCGCCTATATACGAGCTACCACCACGTCATGACTTACACTCATTGCCAGATCTCATTCAGCGGGTGAAATAATATTCCGTTCAGTAGGAAGATAATTTACATAGTAAAATAAAATAACCAGAGATAGTAAAATCAAAAGGAAAGTGAATATAGAGTATACGTTACATCATCTCCCCCTTAATTTTTCTTTTTTTTTTTTTTTTGGTTTTCCGAAAAATCTATCAATTTTGGAGTGTAAGTCTTACATTTCGATGATTGACGTTTCTCGATCTTTTTTTTGATTTGTTGTTTGGTGGGTCGTCCACAATTTCTGGCGGTTGAACATGAGATATAGATTCTTGAGTCTGTGGAACAGAAGGTTGAGTAGGATTGATAATGAACTCGATATTCCGTTCGTGATACTTGCGACATTGATCAACATGTACATATTGAAAATTGTTGTTCGGTTTTTCCAGAACAATATTATTGTCAAAGACATTTGCCACCCGATATGGACCTTCGTAGCTGGGTGCAAATTTCTTCACTAAAGTATGCGAAACAGAAGACTGGAAGTGCGTTTCCACGAGAGTGAGATCTCCAACGACAAGATCTGGTTCCCTACGCCTAGAATTATAATATCGTGCTTGAGCCGCTTGTGCTCCTAGCATTGCAACACGAGCTTTTTCTGCCATAATGTGTACTGATTGCGGAGTTGGTCGCTGATTTAATTCGTCGATAATCCCCGTTAAATTTTCAAAAGGGGTTTTAATTTTGCGACCCAGAAAAAGTTCTGCAGGAGTAATTTTAGTAGACTCGTGGAGAGACGAGCGGAGGGCGAACGCAAAAAAGTTCTAAATGGTCATCCCATCTTTCATGGTGGTCCATTACGAAAGTCGCAATCATTTTCACTAGCGTTCGGTTAACGCGTTCTGCAGGATTACTCTGGGGATGATATGGGGAAATGAATTTATGTTTAATGTGTAATCTCGCACACATTCTTTCAAAAATGTCAGAAATAAATTGAGGACCATTATCCGAAACTACTTTATTAGGTGCACCATATCTAGAAAATACTTCATTAACTAAGACATTACAAATAATCTCAGCCGTAGCGGCTTTAATGGGAAAAACTTCAACCCATTTAGAAAAATTATCAGTTAGTACTAACACATAACGAGCTTTATTTTTAACAGATAATGGATAAGGTCCCAATAAATCTATGGAAATAATATCAAATACATGAGAACTTGAACTAGATTTCAAGTGACCGGCCGGTCTTACATTACGGTAATTATTAATCTGACACAAGTGACATGATTGAACGTATGCGAGCACACTTTGGTACATGCCAGGCCAATAGGCAACATCCCGCAATTTACAACGGGTCTTGCGAATACCTAAATGGCCTGCAAGAGGTTTGTCATGAAATTCATTTAAAAGAGCCATTCTAAGGGTTCGCGGAATACATGGGCGAAACTCTGCCCTAGTGGTCCTAGACTTTGTATAATAAAGAAGACCCTCTATTACTTCAAAATGTCGTGACCTTCCAGCCAGAGAAGGATCACTTGGTAGGGGGCGAACCCGCAAGCAAAAAATTGTAAATATCCCCAAAATCTGGATCATTTATTAATTCTGCCATTATCTGCTCTCTGGATGTAATATCAGCTATCAGAAGTAAAGGCTGACATCCAGGAGTAGTTTCGGTGGGGACCCCACTAATCGGAACGCGAGATAATGCGTCCGGTAATTGATTCTTATTACCTGGCTGATACGAAATTTTGATATTGCTCTCTTGTAACTTCAGAGCCCACTTCATAAGTCTTTGAGATAGGTGCTTAGCAGAATTCAAATACTGAAGGGCAGAATGATCCGTAATTATGTTAACTGTCAATTCGTTAAGATAACATTGAAATTTATTCAGTGCATACACAACAGCAAGACATTCACGTTCCGTAGCTGAATAATTGCGTTCAGCTTTAGCTAAAGTACGAGACGCAAAAGCTATTGGATGCCCAGCTTGTGACAAAACGCAACCAAGACCAACTCCGGATGCATCAGTATAAATATCAAATTCTTTAGAATAATCCGGGAAAGCCAACACCGGAGGCTGAGTCAATGCAGACTTCAGTGTTTCGAATGCAGCGTTAGCTTCAGGTGTCCAAATAAACTTGTATTTACGCTTTAAAGCATACAATGGCTCACATATTGTAGCATAAGCGGGGACGAACTGCTGATACCATCCGGTCATTCCCAGAAAGCGGGATAGTTCTTTTGCTGTTTTAGGCCGAGGAAAGTCAGCAATAGGCCTAATTTTTTCATTATCAGTGAATAAGCCGTGGGGAGTAATTTTCAACCCCAGATATACAATCTCGTCCCTCGCTATCTGGCATTTACTAGGTTTTAACGTCAAGCCAGCATTGTATATAAGTTGGAACACCTGTTTGAGCAGAGAAAGGTGCTCGTCAAAAGTCTCTGATGTGATAATAATATCATCCAAATAGACATGCACATGGGGACCCAGGACAGGTCTGAGAACCGTGTCCATAAGCTTTTGGAAAGTAGCAGGTGCAGAAGCTAAACCAAAAGGCATACGTAAATATTCATAGGCCCCAAAAGGAGTCACAAAGCCTGTTTTATCGACAGAGTCCGGATGTACTGCCACCTGCCAATATCCACTTGCCAAATCCAAAGTTGACATCCATTTGGTCGACGACAAGTCATTTAGAATATGTGACATGACAGGTAGGGGATAATTGATTGTTTTTGTGACTTGGTTGAGTTTGCGAAAATCTGTCACGAAACGAAATTCATTTGGTTGTTTCTTTGGAACCAAGAAGGCAGGAGCAGCCCAGGCGCTTGTTGATTCCCTGATTATGCCCTGCTTAATCATTTCCGCAATTTTACGTTGCATTTCCTGTTTTTTATGTGGAGCACAAGGGTAAGGTTTCGTCGCAATTGGTTTCGAACCATCAGTGTCAATAACATGATAAACCACCTGTGTGAAACCAGGTTGATCCGAAAATAAACCAGGGCTTTCCTGTAAAAGGAGAGAAAGCTGGTCTCGTTGCCCCTCATTCAATTGGTCACTCAACAATAAACTCGTAATATCTACAGGAACCGTCGGAATCATTTCGACAGGTTCCGGAAAGGAAATCACATGTTGTACAAAATTCAAAGTTATTTGAAACTTGTTAATAAAGTCCATACCCATGAGACATTTCACGGGTAGCTCGTCTATAAGCAGGAAAGAATGTGTAAAACGAGCTTTTCCCAGCCCTAAAGATAATGTGATAGTTCCTGAAATACTGAAGATTTCGTTATTTGCACCTCGCAAATACTGCGTTGCAGGCTGAACATGTATTGCAGAAAAAACATCATTGCAAAACTTTGTATTTAGGGCTGATATCTCAGACCCAGTGTCGAACTTTGTCTCGACAATAATGTCTTCAAGTGTCAAGAATACATCAGGCAACTGAGGAGTTTGAACAGTCACTAATACTGTTTTAGGGTCAGGATGTTTGGTATCAGGAAGCAGGACCGACCCTTCGTCTACTTCCTGTGGAAGTAGAAAGGAATTCTGGTGGTGTTATCATGTGGTCGGAAACCTCGACCCTGCCGGGTATCGGGAAAATTTTCACGATAAGGAAAATTGCGTGCACCCTGCGTCGGGAACTCCGCGTGTCTGTTGAGATTTTCATTTTCGTTACGTCTGCCCTCAGCACGGGCAGAAAAATTATTATTGCCCTGAGCATGATAACGTTCGAATGCTGCTGAGTGGAACGGGGTCGAGCATACTGTGCATTATGACGATACCCCGTAGCTTGCTCCGGAACTCGTTGCTGGTTCGCCACTCTTCTGTGTGGTGGAACGTATGAAGCTTGGGTGGGCACGTGTGTATGCTCGCGCTGAAAGTTTTGTCTATTATGCCGCTGAGGGTTTTCGTAATAAGCCTCGCGGGGTGCCGAGCATGGTGAGTTGAAGCATGTTTGCCATGTCGCTCTTCATACGTGCGTATGAGGCGAAGGCATTCATGAATAGTGGCAGGGTGTCGAACCTCAAGAAAATCTTGCAAGAATGGGTCGAGCTGCTGTAGAGGGTATCCAACATGTCAACATGACTGGCATGTGGATCCCATAGATTATATAGGCGTGTAGTTTCCAACGCAAATGCAACAGGGCTATCATTGGGACCCTGCTGACGAGAAAACAGCTGTTGAGCAAGGCTAGCTCGACTGAGGCCGAAAGGAAAGACCTCCAAGAATTCTGCACGGAAATTCTCATAATGAGAATCCGGGTTCGACCCTCGCCACTGCCGATACCAGGTCTTGGCGGTATCCCTCAAGCAAGTTCCGGCAATTTGGACCTTGCAGTCTTCCGGAATATTATATAAGTCAAAATGGTCTTCCAGATCTTCGAGGAACTTTAAAGACCCCTCCAAACCATTGAAATTAATTGTTCCTGCATGCGGCACGAAATGGGCAAGCATTCTGCTTCGCTGAGAGGATTGAATTCCCTCAGCTACGACCCGCGACTCAGAGTGATAAGAAGCTGGTGCATTACGAGATGGTGAAGAATGCTTGGGTATGTGTAGATTATTCATATCCAAGTCAGAGTCACAGGCTTCGTACAAATTGTCCAAACAAACACCATTACCCTCGAGACTTGCCGGAAGGTGGAAATTTGCAGTTGTCTCAGGTAAGGAAGCCATGGGTAATAATAGTCAGGATCTCGTGTTCGAGAAAAGTTCGGGCGCCAATTATAATGAATTAGCTTTGTTTATCTTTTTGCTAAGCTAATTATTATGAATGAATAATGCTCTAAGCTTCAAAATGATGAATTCCCAAAAGGGTGTTGTTACTCGTTAATTATGAACTTAAACAAAGTCTCAACGCTGGTTATTTATATTAAGTAATCAAAGTCATAAACCTAACAGCCAGACAGAGGTCTGACAAAACTAAGAATTGAGAAAGACTGAACTTACAGAACAACTTGTTTATTATGAAGACTCCTGGTCAACTAAGGCACTCATATATCACTACTACATAACAACCACTGCAACGCAACACCAACCACCCTCAACTCCAACGCAACAACACAACACAACACAACACAACTACAACGCCACAACTCAACTCACACACACACTTCTCGATGAACGCGCCTATATACGAGCTACCACCACGTCATGACTTACACTCATTGCCAGATCTCATTCAGCGGGTGAAATAATATTCCGTTCAGTAGGAAGATAATTTACATAGTAAAATAAAATAACCAGAGATAGTAAAATCAAAAGGAAAGTGAATATAGAGTATACGTTACAAACTCAATGGGCTATAAGCAGTCGCCGGTCCCTAATTTAGGGTCACTGGGTCCAGGGAAGGGAGAGAGCCAGTGCCGTAAGACAAACACAACATCCATGCCTCACCGGGATTCGAACACGGACCCCTTTCGGACGAATGATCAGAAGCCATCGCTTAGACCACTGCGCCACCGGGGCGGCCTTCTTCTTTTATTCTCACTGTTTCCCTCACTTTCTCTCTCTCTCACCGTTTACATCTCATGGTAAACGTTCGCGCTACATGTTGTGCTCACACAGATTTACATTCCTGTAAAGAGTATTTTTTTTTTATTGGAGGTTTAACGACCACTGTAAGCAACTCAGTTGGCTATAAATAGTCGCCACGTTTAAGCTACTGACTCCAGGGAAGGGTGAGAACCAGTGCCGTAAGACAAACACAACATCCATGTCTCACCGGGATTCGAACACGGACCCATCTCGGACGAATGATCAGAAGCCAGCGCTTAGACTACTGTGCTGTCAGAGTGACCTGTAAGGAGCACATGTACGAGGTGTGTTCGAAAAGTACGAGGACAATATTTATGATTCAAATTGCAAAATATTTATAAACTAATCAATATATCTGCTCCAAAATATACTTCTGAGCCAATGTCAAGGCACCAGGGTTTCTTTCACCTTATACAGGAAAGATTCTTTGCCAAAAGCGTGTTGAGCTGCTTTTAGACGACAGTGTGTTAGACTGTCTTTCGCAGCGATAATTGAGGCATCGACCCCGTTGATCTAAGGAAGGCGTTTTCACGTATTCTATTTATATCAGATGGACAAAATGCTTCGCGAAAAAGGACATCGGAGCAAGGCAGTGGCTTCGGCTGGCAGATCATGCGTCATATTGCACCCCACAAATATTCGATAAGATTCAAATCGGCAAAATTGGAAGACAAAGGTGGAACACGAAGTGTTAGACATGATCCTGGAAGCATTTCTGCGCAATACGATCCTCGTGGCAAGGAGTGTTATCTTCCAGAAAGAATGGAGTGTCGCCTGTGTGTATGCACGAACACATTGCAGAGCAACATTTCGCCCAAAACAATGCCTATATTCTCAGCAAAGCTAGCCTTAATAAGGTTGAAAGTACGGAATTTAAACTTCCACTGCAAAATATAGTTCGTCTGAAAGCTCGTACTCGAGCTTGAACTATGACAAAACAAGTACGTAGTTGTTCTAAGCTTTGTGAGTACGTACATTAAATAATGAGGATCTTAGTTTCTGTCGCGTTCTTTAAAGAAAAACGTACAGGTATTCGCATTTTTGCGACGTCATTGTAATTTGTATCTGTTGGCTACATGCGTTAGACAGGCTTATACGCAGAGGATATTTACTGCTGGTAAGAGCTAAGCGGATAATCAAGTGTTTTTATGTGCAATGTTAATTTAACTGTACAGGTATTCTTGTATTAAGTGAGCATTCACGGATATTGTGATTGAAGTTCTTTTCAACATATTTTGTTGGTTCACGAATTATGTGTGGATAAATAATTAGTGATGCGCTGATTGATGTAAATAAAAAAAGTAGAAACCTGTAAGTACACTTTATTAACTGAATCTTGGCCGTAGTACTCAATTATTGTAGCGGCATTTATGTGATTAGTTATGATTTTCAGCTGTTACAAACGACAGATGTAAGTCCGGGTTTAAGAGTGAAGAAGATTCACTAAGTTTACCAGCTGTAAGCTACGCTTTGGGTATCGTGCAGAAACGTTACGTTAAAGTCGAAGAGAAACTTAAAGTCAACATGACGTAAGAGTTCAAAGTTACAACCGAATTAAAAGAATTATAAAGGGTTATTACAACAGTTTCAACGTTTTACGAATGTTGATTGATAAGTATGTTCACCTACCGCGTGGCGTCGCTAATAGTTGGTGAAGAAAACCGTTTGCGCATGCGTTGGGTAGCTGATGCTGTGTAGTGTGATTACTGATGTCCTTGAAAAATAGCGTTCGTTAGATATGAGTGCTACCTCCGAGTTACGTATAAAGCAGCGATCAGTAACAGAGTTTTTGACGCTAGCAGGTTGCGCGACAATCGAAATTTACAGACGTATGAAAGCAATTTATGGCGTGTAAAAGCAAGTATGAAAGCAATTTATTGCATCACGACAACGCAAGGCCACACTGCACTCGGCAAACGATGGAAACAGTGACAAGCCTGAAATTTACAGTTGTTCCACACCTTCCTTACAGCCCAGATTAGGCACCGTCCCACTTCTGGTTGTTCCCAAATTGAAACAGATGTTAAAAGGTCAACATTTTTCATCCGATGCCGAAGTTGAAGTTCCTGTGCGCAAACGGATCAGAAGCATACCACAAACTTTCTTGATGGACGGAATGAAAAACTGCTGCTCCGGTGGCGTAGTGGTCTGAGCGATGGCCTCTGATCGTTCGTCCGAACGCTGTCTGGGTTCAAATCCCGGTGAGGCATGGATGTTGTGTGTGTCTTACGGCACTGGTTCTATCCCTTCCCTGGAACCAGTGACCCTAAATTAGGGACGGGTGACTGCTTATAGCCCATTGAGTTGCTCACGGTGGTCGATAAACCTCCAATCAAAAAAAAAAAGAATGAAAAACTGGATAGCGCGTTTGAAAGAATGTGTAGGAGTAAATGGTGACTATGTTAAACAAAAGAAATGACACCGAATTTTCGGGTGTAATGAGCATTTCTTTTTTTTTTTTTTTTTTTTTTTTTAATTGGAGGTTTAACGACCACCGTGAGCAACTCAATGGGCTATAAGCAGTCGCCCGTCCCTAATTTAGGGTCACTGGTTCCAGGGAAGGGAGAGAGCCAGTGCCGTAAGACAAACACAACATCCATGCCTGACCGGGATTCGAACCCGGACCCCTTACGGAAGAATGATCAGAGGCCAACGTCTTAGACCACTGCGCCACCGGGGCGGCGCATTTCTTTTGAATCCGTTCTGACGCAAATTAAATTTAGCAAAGCTGTTCAAAGTCAATGGAACCGGTATGGAAAAGTTTTTCAATCGGTTTTTAATCCCGCATATATTGCTGTAAACGGAAGCATGAGCTCACGCCCTCTGGTGGCAGACTAGTGCGTTAAGAAAAATTTGAATTGATACAAAAAACATTTCGCAGCGGAAACGATCTCCAACAAAGACTCTTCGAAGCAGAGGTATGGACAAATGTAAGACATACATCTACGCCGTCTGGCGGGAAAACCGGGCATTATTTTATGAAGAAAGCACTCTCAAAAGGTTTTTCGATGTGAGTGGTATCGGTCCAAGAAAAAAAAAAAATTCGTTGAGTTTTCAAGAGCTGAGATTTTGCTGCAAATACATCAGAAGCAGAAACTAACACTTATACCTCCTGGTGGCCAAACCATTATTTACCAAATATTAGAAATTATACGAAAAACATTTTCCATCAGGAGCTGTATGCGATACAGGAAGAATTTTTCAAGTCGCAGTTTCAGAAACAGAAATAACTCAGAAAACGCAATTTACATTTGCGCCCCCGAGCGGAAAGTCTATGATTTACTTGAAAATTTTGAATTTATATGAAAAACGTTTCGCATCGTAAACATTATCCAACAAAGGAATTTTTCCAATGAGACTCTTAGTGAATATATTGACAATAATAAGATATACGTCTATGCTTCCTTGCGTAGAAACCATGCATTATATGTATTTAGAAGAAACTATTCCTAAAAGGTTTATCGACGTGAGTAGTATCGGTTCGCCGCCCCGGTGGCGCAGTGGTCTAAGCGATGGCCTCTGATCATTCGTCCGAACGGGGTCCGGGTTCGAATCCCGGTGAGGCATGGATGTTGTGTTTGTCTTACGGCACTGGTTCTTTCCCTTCCCTGGAACCAGTGACCCTAAATTAGGGACGGGCGACTGCTTATAGCCCATTGAGTTGCTCACGGTGGTCGTTAAACCTCCAATCAAAAAAAAAAAAAAAAAAGTATCGGTTCACAAACGAATTTTTTTTCAATCGAGATTTTAGAAGCTCAGATTTTGTTGCAAATGCGTTAGAAGTGGAAATTAAGACTTACGCCCCTTGGTGGCCAATCATTTTTTTACCAAAAAGTCGAAATTGTATGCAAAGGATTTCCCATCAGGTGATGTATCTGGTGCAGAAAGAATTTTTCAAATCGGAGATTTAGAAGCAGAGATATCGGGGGAAACGCAATTAACTTATATATTACCCCTACCGGAAAGTCTATCATTTCCTTGACAATTTTGAAATTATATGAAAAACATGTTACACCGGTAACTATCAGAAAGAAAGACTTTTAGAAACAATTTTTCAAATCGGACCATTAGAAGGAGATATATTGACAAATATAAGATATGCATCTATGCCCACTGGCGGAGAAACCGTGCAATATTTTAAGAAAAAAATATTTCAAAAAAAGTTATCAACATAAGTGGCATCGGTGCACGAAAGAATTTTTCAATCGAGATTTCAGAAGCTCAGGTTTTATTGCAAATACACCAGAAACAAAAATTAACCCTTACGACCCCTGGTGGCCAAAGCATTCTTTACCAAAAATTAGAAATTATATGCAAAAGATTTTCCATCAGGAGCTGTATAAAAACGTTTTTCAAATCGGAGTTTTAGAAGAAGTAATATCGGGCAAAACAGAATTTTATTTTACGCCCCCGTAGCGGGAAATCTATGCGTAATTTGAAAAAGTAACTATACTTAAAATACTCTTCGACATAAACGGAATCGAAAGACAAAATAATTTTTTTAATCGGTTGTTTAGAAGAAAATATATGGTTTGTGATTGTGATTTGAGGTTTAACTACCACCGTGAGCAACTCAATGGGCTATAAGCAGTCGCCCGTCCCTAATTTAGGGTCACTGGTTCCAGGGAAGGAGAGAGCCAGTACCGTAAGACAAACACAACATCCATGCCTGACCAGGATTCGAACCCGGACCCCTTACGGACGAATGATCAGAGGCCAGCGCCTTAGACCACTGCGCCACCGGGGGGGGCGAAAAATATATGGAATAAAATGTATTTTCAATTCGACATCTGCATTTACGCGCTCTAGTGGCGAAATTGTACATCGTAAAAAAGAACGAGATGAAGGATCATTCGAATGTTTTAAGCTTCCCAATGCAAAAATATTTCTTTCAAATCGAACTAATAGTTGCAAAGATACGGGGTCTAGAGACGAACGGACGGACGAACAAAGCGATAACATAAGCATGATCTTTTTTTACAAAAGACATGCTAAAAATAAGATTGTAATGTTTAACCCTTTAACGACCATGACCCAAAAATCTTGTATCACTCTAAATACCATAACGCCCGAAACTATCTTTGTTCACTTCTATGTTTAAAAATAACAACTATAGTGACTGAGAATGACTCCTGCTGATCCCTCATAGGTTGAGAAAATTTGAAGGACTACTAAGGATAGGAAATCTTACTCACTCTAGACAGGCGTTTCGGGCGGCTATTGGCCCTTTGTACGTACGGGCGTTACGGTCATTAAGGGGTTAAGAGAAATAAATTTCCTTCACTTTGATACCACTTTCCTTTTTTGTCGGAAACTTATTTTATACCTTTGAAGACCTTTTTTTTTTTTTTTTTTTGATTGTAGGTTTAACGACCACCGTGAGCAACTCAATGGGCTATAAGCAGTCGCCCGTCCCTAATTTAGGTTCACTGGTTCCAGAGAAGGGAGAGAGCCAGTGCCGTAAGACAAACACAACATCCGTGTCTCTTCCGGATTCGAACCCGGACCCCTTTCGGACGAATGATCAGAGGTCATCGCTTAGACCACTGCGCCACCGGGGCGGCTTGGAGACCTTACTTATCAATTAACCCTCGTGTGAAACCAAGACTTTTTAAGACATCGATACTGACGCTGTACTATTTTATAGGGAAACTCTTGAAGTTTGTTTCAGCAACTTTACAGATGTTCGATGTGTGCTTCCTTAGTCACACAGAATATAACAACGCGGTAGTCGAATTCTTGCCATACACGCATTAACGTATCTTCATCAACTCTAGCAATAGTTGTTGTTCACATCAGCTAATTTAAGAGGAAGGTGAGAGATGAAGACCTCGTCTTTGACATAGACTCATATCAAAGTGTTAAAGGGTCTTAGTTCCGGGCTTCATTGTTACAGCGCCATCAAATACTGCGATACAGAAGATGGTGAAAAACCTGGAGACAATAGACACGATGGCGACTACACACGGCGGCTGTTGTCTCGCAGTGACAAAGGAAATGAAAATCCTCCAAATACGCGGTTGGTTGGTTGGTTGTTGGATTTTATTGGCGCAAGGGCCAGGTTTGGCCAAAGAGCGCCAGACAAAGAACTGATCAGCCACAGATTTTTAAAAACGTGGAAAATGATTAAGATCAGACAGGCTTGGTAAAAGTTGAAAAAGAGAGTATGAAGAAAGCAGTGAAGAAAAGGTAGTTAATGAAGTTTATTAAAAGTAATATATTTACTAATGGAAAAGGACGAACCGTCACTCTCCTCCCCCCCACACTCCTCTGCAATGCTGGCAGAGGGCGGGGACGAACTGTCACTCTCCTCCCCCCATGTTCCTCTGCAATGCTGGTAGAGGCTGGGGACGAACTGTCACTCTCCTCCCCCCGTGTTCTTCTATAATGTTGGGTGAGGGGTGGGGACCTCGCTGAGGCCGAGACAGTTTGATGGACACCGCACACCTTTGCGGATTGAGGGCCGGGTCTTCCGCACGTGCAGGCTGTCTGCTGGGAACCGGAAGAGGCGGGCGTCTTCAAAAGAGAAGGCGAAGACGCAGCTGGTCGAATAAGCTGGAGCTCGGTGAAATCCACCTGTGTCGCTTGTTCAGCTGTAGATCGCTTGGCAAGTGCGGCGAGAGCTACAGGGCGCGGAACAAAAGGCTGCACGGGTTGTGGCTGAGACTGAACAACTGCGGCAAAAGTACGCTGTCGGTTGTTGGGAATACCCAACTTGGCCTTGGCAGCAGGGTACGAGAGGCCCTCCAGGGTCTTGAGGCGCTGGATCGCCTTCTCGTCGTTCCACTTCGAACAGGACCTGGCATAAGCAGCGTGGGAGTCACCACAGTTTACACAGCAGGGCTCTGAAGTGCATCCAGTCCCTTCGTGGTCGCGGGAACCACAATTGGCGCACCTCGCAACACTGTTACAGGACCGCTGGGAATGTCCATACCTCTGGCACTTAAAACAGCGTAGAGGATTTGGTATATAAGGACGAACTGCACATAACAAGTAACCAGCCTTTATTTCAGTAGGTACCTTCGGGCTGTTAAAAGTCAAAATAACATTTCGTGATTTGATCAGCGCGCCATCGCGCCTGAAAGTCATGCGTCGGGCAGCTATGACACCCTGATCAGCAAGTTCACACACAAGTTCATCTTCATCGCAGACCAACAAGTCGGGCTCAGAAATGACTCCCTTGGAGGTGTTGAGATACGGATGTGCCGTCACTTGAACTGGAATATCCTGAAGTCTGGTCAACTGCAGAAGAGATTTGCTCTGAGAGAGAGTGCAAGTTTCCACAAGCAGGTCACCAGAGCGTAGCTTCTTCACTGACTTCAAAGAGCCAGCAACACCCGCAAGTGCCTTCGAGATGAAAAAAGGAGACTTTGAGGAAAGTTTCAACATCTGGTCAGTAGAAGAAATGACGAGAAAAAGTAGCTTGAGGTATCGAATCTGCAAGTGTAATGCGACGTTTCTGAGCTGACGGCTCAACACCTGGATCTAAAGATACGTCGCGGTGATGTCGTTTTTCAACGAAAGTTCTCTTCAGTGTGTTATGTGTGGGAGGTGGTTGAGGCAAATTTGGCCCCTGATCAATCACCATATCCTGTTGTTTTTTAAATTTTGAGGAGGGTTTATGTTTCCCCATGGGAGTAAGAAAAAATTCATCAGCAACGTACTCCGCCCACAATCGAGCCCAACAGGGGAGAACTGGAGGTCCGCAAGCCAAACACATGACGCAAGACACAGTTCTAGAGCTTAGTTGCAAATATAGTCCGTTGGCTGTGATCACACGCACTCGGCGGACACTTCGGCCTCCGGGTACCGTCATGCCAACGCCTTTGGCATGATCCCACAGCCCCCGGGCTCACCCTGCCGTGCAATACGACAAAAAGCCGCTAAAGCCCTGCACACAACTTGGTACAAGACTTCTGATTAGAGGTGGGTTAGGCTCTAGCCTCCCGTTTACAGCGAAGCCGGGGTCGAAGAGGAGTGTTGGTACACAGGAGGCACTTAACCGGTCTCCTGCGACCTCAGCCGCCAGACATCCCATTTCCGCCTCACGGGTCTCCGCACGCGGCAAACATGCAGGTAGGTCTAGCACCCAAAATAGCTAAAAGGAAAAAAAAAAGAAATCCAAAGAAGACAAATCCTGGCAGGGAACCTAAACGGAATCTCAGCAACCTACGAACTGAGCGGTTAATATAAATCAGTTAGTGGTGGAGGGTAACAAAACCACAAGACCGGGGTGTTAGTACATAACGTGGTAGCGATTAGGTAGAGAATACAACACGGGCAACTAGCCAGTGGAGAAAATAAATAAAAACGAAAAAGCGAGACACAAGACCAGCTCGGGAACGTGGGGCCGCGACTCCCCAACAGCTGGATGAACAGCCGTCCCTGCAAACACCAACAGCACCAAAATAAGAAAAAAACAAGCTGTGGCATGACATCAGATGTTGACCAGTCACAAGGTCAGCTCGGGCCGTGGGGGCGCCGCTCCCCAAATAACTGGAAAACCAGTTATCCCCGTGCGGGCCCAAATACGCGGCGTCAGTGAATAAACAAAGACATCGCTCTTTCCACGTTTAGCAAAGCACAGCAACCGAAAAATTGTTATTCGGCCACCGCCTGGAAAATTATCGAAAATTCTTATTTGGCCGCCGCAGACAGAAAAACGCACATAGCGCCGTGGATTGTTGGCAGCTGTGATGTAAGGCAAACGCACTCGGCTAGATATCGAGAGATCCGGAGTTCAATTCCCCGGCGGCCGAATAACAACTTTTCGGTTGCCGTGCGTTACTAAACAGGGAAAGAGCGATGTCTTTGTTTATTGACAGAGGAAATAGTTGTATTTATTGACAGAGGAAATAGTTGTGTTTATTGACAGAGGAAATAGTTGTGTTTATTGACAGAGGAAATAGTTGTATTTATTGACAGAGGAAATAGTTGTGTTTATTGACAGAGGAAATAGTTGTATTTATTGACAGAGGAAATAGTTGTGTTTATTGACAGAGGAAATAGTTGTGTTTATTGACAGAGGAAATAGTTGTCTTTATTGACAGAGGAAATAGTTCTGTTTATTGACAGAGGAAATAGTTCTGTTTATTGACAGAGGAAATAGTTGTATATATTGACAGAGGAAATAGTTGTATTTATTGACAGAGGAAATAGTTGTGTTTATTGACAGAGGAAATAGTTCTGTTTATTGACAGAGGAAATAGTTCTGTTTATTGACAGAGGAAATAGTTGTATTTATTGACAGAGGAAATAGTTGTGTTTATTGACAGAGGAAATAGTTGTTTTTATTGACAGAGGAAATAGTTATGTTTATTGACAGAGGAAATAGTTGTATTTATTGACAGAGGAAATAGTTGTGTTTTTTGAGAGAGGAAATAGTTGTGTTTATTGACAGAGGAAATAGTTGTGTTTATTGAGAGAGGAAATAGTTGTATTTATTGACAGAGGAAATAGTTGTGTTTATTGACAGAGGAAATAGTTGTGTTTATTGACAGAGGAAATAGTTGTGTTTATTGACAGAGGAAATAGTTGTATTTATTGACAGAGGAAATAGTTGTGTTTATTGACAGAGGAAATAGTTGTATTTATTGACAGAGGAAATAGTTATGTTTATTGACAGAGGAAATAGTTGTATTTATTGACAGAGGAAATAGTTGTGTTTTTTGACAGAGGAAATAGTTGTGTTTATTGACAGAGGAAATAGTTGTGTTTATTGAGAGAGGAAATAGTTGTATTTATTGACAGAGGAAATAGTTGTGTTTATTGACAGAGGAAATAGTAGTATTTATTGACAGAGGAAATAGTTGTGTTTATTGACAGAGGAAATAGTTGTATTTATTGACAGAGGAAATAGTTGTGTTTATTGACAGAGGAAATAGTTGTGTTTATTGACAGAGGAAATAGTTGTGTTTATTGAGAGAGGAAATAGTTGTATTTATTGACAGAGGAAATAGTTCTGTTTATTGACAGAGGAAATAGTTCTGTTTATTGACAGAGGAAATAGTGTAGGACGTGCGCAACGGGTTGCTTAACTCACCAAGCAAGACCTTAGGCCGACAGTCCAAGAAATTAGCTTGTCACCTTTGAGTTCCCACAGAGCAGCAAAAAAAAAAGGAAGCATTCGCCTGCATCGAGTGTCCGTAGTGCAGGAACTTCAGAGGTCCAATTTCACAAAAAGGGTGTCATACTGCAACTGGTTTGACACCATCGTGGCTGAAAACGATGACATCCTGGACATAGCACTTATCTCAGACGAAGTGTGGTTCCACTTGTCTGAGTACGTCAATTCGCAGAACACGCGCTTGTGGGCCGCAGCGAATCCACATGCGATTGATGAACATCCGCTGTATGACCTCAAGATTAAAGTGTGGTGCGCCATGTCGCGCACGCGCGTTACAATGGTCATATACTTTGAAACGACGGTGAACACGGGCGTAACGTCCGAAATTATGGACATATTTGTTGTGGCGGAAATCTCAGCAACGTGATGTAAGGTGATTGTAATAGATAGCCAAAAGTAAACCTGAAGGAAAATTTTGAATTTAGACTAAAATTTAACTTCGGGAGATGAGTAGATGCATTTCGGAACCCAAAGTGTTTTTATGGTGGCTATATTCTTGTTACCTTGAATTGACAATTGTGTATGAGGTTTTCACTTGCAGGTGAGCTTGTGTGTACACAGATACAATTTTGTTTTCACCACCTGTACTATTTCTATATGTTATGACATCACACTGTATTCATGTTACATGTGTATAAATGTGTCAACTCTGGAAAAATCAGTAATTTTGGAACTCGTGTATATAAGCATCAAAAAGAAATGGTCGTGTAATCATCACTTCATTTTACTAAATAGACATTGGTATATATTGTGTCACAACCCCAGATTCTCGTCCTAGGCCAACGTCAAAGCGTTGGTTGATGAATGCGATGGCTCAGAAACTACGAGACACAACTAGAAATCGAATGCCAACTTATACCAAAATTTGGTTTTTGAAAGGCTAATGCCTGTATTTATTTTTACAACAATAAGAACATGCACAAATAGGACAGATATTAATATTTCTATGAAAGGTTTAATACATTTACTATTTAGCACTTCGCCAAGGCTTCACTGGCCCACTCATATGTGAAGTCAGTAATTCAAATGATCGATCTTATATAATCATGGCAGAGTCCACGTGAATAATGTCATTTGTTAACACAGCGTGAACGTTAATTTACATTTGTGGCTTGCTTACATGTTATCAAAACAAATTGTATCTTCTCTGAACAAATATCAAAACTCTGGATCCAATATTTATGAGTGTATATTTATATAGGTATATATATAGGTGTAGATTAAGATTACTTATATCTTTCTCTCTATCAACAAAACTCAAAATAAATTTCTTAAGGCAGGTATGCACAGGTGAACTGAAGTGTTAATATTTTAACATGAAAATTCCCGCCTTGAAGAGGGGAGTAAACTATTTTTTTTTTTTTTTTTTTTTTTTTTTGATTGGAGGTTTAACGACCACCGTGAGCAACTCAATGGGCTATAAGCAGTCGCCCGTCCCTAATTTAGGGTCACTGGTTCCAGGGAAGGGAGAGAGCCAGTGCCGTAAGACAAACACAACATCCATGCCTGACCGGGATTCGAACCCGGGCCCCTTACGGACGAATGATCAGAGGCCAACGCCTTAGACCACTGCGCCACCGAGGCGGCAGGGAGTAAACTATCACGATTTACAATCATATTTGTGAGTTTAACTTTTTTTTATATGTCTACTACATTTGTGAGAGCAATGTCACGTACAGTTCCCTCTTTCTTTCCTGATGAATCTTAACTGGATAACCTCCGACATGCAGACGGAAAGTACCCTTTTTTTCTTTAGAGCATACTGGTAATCAGATTACTGTAGTGCCGACTTCGGCTCTACGAAAGGACCAAAAATAGAATTAGTGTATACAACTTACCTTTTGATGAGGGGAAATCGGTGTTGCAATTCACAAATAGGTCGGATCATCACGTCTTAGGCTGACAACTGCTGGAAGGTTGAATGCTTTGAATACGCTCACTGACGAAGTGCAACTGGTACGTTAGGATGCCAACTTCCCGGAGCCGTCATTGACCATCATGAATTAGGTTGCAGGTATCGAATGCCAAGTCTCGTCTGGGGTGGAGATGCACGCGTCGGTTGACCTCTTCACGGCCCGGCAAATAGACTATCTTTTTTCTTAGGCCTAACTGCCTAGTGGTGGAGGCACAGCTCGACCCGGGCCCCTTCATGCTCTGGAGTCAGTTTTAGAGCCGCTGTTTGCTTATTTTATTTTTTTTGGAATCAGGGATGAGGTCTTGTATCTTTTTCCTGGCTGGTGGTTGGTAACCACCGATGACAAGGACTATCTTCCAATTTCCCTGCATTCTTTCTCCCTTCCTTCTCCTCACGACCCACTTCTTTTTCGAGAGTTTTTTTTTCCAGACTCAAAACGACGCTCTCTCGCAGAAGAACACAGAGAGCCAATTAGCTCCGTCCACGAGGGACGCTTTTGCTCCCATTGGTCAGCCGGTCAAAACCATGCAATGGTTTCGTGCTTGCCGACGTGACATTCCTCTTACAACCAGAGGAAGGTAGGGTGGGGGAAAAAGCAAAAGCGCGGGAACTCTCAGCGACCAGGCACACGTGTAATCTGATATGACCCTTCTTGCCTTTTTGGAGGGAAACACATAAATTTTTATGCACGCCTGCTTTCCTGCCATTCAGAGCTTGACAGCAAGTACTATAACTCTTCAGGTTTAAACCCTCTTTGCCAGCCCACGGAACCCAGCTGGGAAATTTCTCGGGGTGGTGCTTCGGTTCGGAGAATTTCACCACAGCGTTGTAGAGAGGGTAAAATGCCTTTTTGTGTAAATAACTGCTCACTCTTGGGTGGGCGACCTCCTAACAATTTCAAAAAGCACTCCCCTTTTCTTGGAATGAGCTTGGGGGAAAAAAAATGACCGTTGGACGAAGGAACTGCATTTGACTTACAGAAAATATAAATACATACATCATATACCATAAAAAGAACTACACATTTTTTTTTACTACCTACTTTGAGCATAGACCAGCTTTCTTCTTCTTGCATTCCTTTTTAATACTCAACAAAAAAAAAACAACTAAACCACTTATGAAATTACTTATCCTTATCCTGGCGAAAGATTATTCTTTTCCCTTTTTTTTCTTGATTTGGATTATATTTATTCTTGTTTTTAAAGCCCACATATCAAGTCCATCCCAGCCTTACCTCACCAACTTCATAATTTCAAAGTTAAAATTATAATACATCCTACTAACTTCTGAATCATCCTACTCATAGATTAGATAATGAATAATACAAATGCTACAAAGAAAAAAAATTATTTACACTACTCTTCACTCAGAATATTACATACCTTCCTTTTTTTCTTATGTGCACTGCCATTTCCCTCCTGCTGGGCTGAGTAATTTTGAAAGCAATCACTAACTCTTATTTCACAATTTATATGCTTAACCTCGGAACTCAACCAAAAAGTCCATAGGCTAGCCCCAGAGCGATGATAAATACTGAAATACTGAATCGGAGGGAGGGTATCCCTTGCTACTCTCTATTCCTTAGCAAAGTAAAAACACCCGTTTTGTACATTAAGCAGAGAAGAAGAGAAAAAACAAGAACGATGAGAAAATAAAATTTTCTGTAACTTTTTCTTGACTTTCTCTTTGGATCCAAAAATCGAACCCAGGGAGGTGAAATCTAAATCTACGAAAGGTTTAACAGCAAATCACTCCAGGAAAGAATCGTCACCCTTTCCTGAACTGACCACTATTATCCCTTCGATTTATTTATTTTTTTCTTTCAAGAAAAAACGTGGATAATGTTGATGAACATCTGAAAACATTGATCAGGTGTCCACAGATTTTCAGCAACATATTTCATTTGTGAATCAGTTGGAGACATTGAGTTACAACCTGGATGCTTCCGGGAAGACGGGGCAACGTGTCACATGTCTAAACGGTCTATGTAAGTTGCAACCAGCGTCTTCGAAGATCGCATATTCCCCAAAGGAATATGGCCACCCAGGTCTCCAGATCTCAGTCCTCCAGACTTCTTGTGGAGTTTGTTGATGGTGAAGGTCAATGTAAGTAAACCAGGCACTCCAGCAACTGAAAGCGAACATTACCGCTGCAATTGACGATATCAGACGCACTCAGCTAATTGTGACATTTGTAAACACAGAGCGCCGAGTTGCTAGGTGCCTGAAGGAAGGAGGTGGCCACTTACAGCATTTGTTGTGATGCGATATGTTAGACATCTCTCAAGGTATGTACTACCATAATTACGTTTGCCTACCTTGTATATTATGTCTGTAATAATAGATAACTCGTGGACTCCTGCGAGTGAAACACCCTGTATCTTCTACAAAACGCTCCTGCACTTCTGTGTAGTGATCCCGATACGTGGTTCTGTCATTGTTTCTTAGAGTTTGTAATAACTGCAGTTTGTAGTGATTCATTTTCAGCCGCTTCCTCAAAATTTTCTAAACAGTCGGTTGTGGAATTTAAAACCTGACCCGCCATTGTCGTGGAGGTTACGTTGAAAAATGGCACGACGACACTCCTCTTGTTCTTCAGGTACACGTGTCCTCTCTGGACCTTAACCTTTACACAAACGCATCCTTTTGTTTCAAATTTCTTGTGCTAGCCGTAAATGAACTATCTATTCGGCTGCGATTTCTTGAAACGCTTTCTAAAAATCCGATGCACGACAGTGACAGAATTCGTTTTGCTTATTTCGAGCACACAGAACGCCTTCTTCACAGGATTTGCGGCCATGATGCCTTACTGGTCACGTGATAGTGAAAACGTACAATCTCTTAATGGCGCCATCTGTATAATAAAATCGTTACTATTTGCCATAGAATGGTGAATCGTGAGTTCCGATATCTTAAATCAGCAACAGCATCAACAACAACAATGGGTACTTTTCCTGTAGGTGTATGTTGCCATTTTAACAGTATTGTACCATTGAAATCTGTTCATTGCAGAGTGACTTAGTTCTTGAAGGCTTACACCGCACCAGTCTTCAATATTGTCAGCCCAAACACGGCGATGGCTTCTTCTCGCATTTCCTCCGTTCATTAAGCCAAACACAAATGTCTTTATCTTTCGGCCATTTTTCATTCGGCAGATTTGCCAAAGTGTCTTACTTTTCTTTGCATGATTTTTTGGAGCAGGGCCTCTTTTACTTGTATTCTTCTGTAAACTTCTTCATTTATTATCTTCTGGGTCCATCAGATTCTTAAAATTTTACGATAACACTTTCTTTCAAAAGCTCTCCGATTCCTTTGTCGATGTCCAAGTCTCGCATCCATATACACTGCTGAACACCCAAAATGCAACACCAAGAAGGAAGCATCCGATTGGCCTGAAATTCGCAGCATGCGTCGCACGCGAGAGGACATGCAAGCGATTAGCATTGCAGGACACATGCAAATCATGTGCGCCGGCACGCCACCGAGAAGCACTATAATAAGGGTGCACAGAAGGCGGGGTTTAAGTAGTGGAAGTGTGTTCTGCTGACGGACCTGTGCGTGGGAAGCTTCCTGATGCCTTGTCGCAGAATACGGCAGTCATTCCAGCACGTTACGGAGTTCGACAGAGGACAAATCGTGGCTAATCGCGACAGCGGTTTATCGTACCCTAGACATCGGCACCCGTGTGGGAAGACATCTAGCCACAGTGAGGCGAGTATGAATTCGGTGGGTGCAGGATGGACTGACGGACCGACGTGAGCAATTGCCGCAGCCGGGGCACACCACCTAACGAGAGCACCGGCATGCTGTGCGGCGGGCATCGACGGCTCGCACCGCCACATCACTAACGTTAGCGCAGGAATTAGGGTGTGTTGCGCAACAACCTGTGTCAACACGTACCGTTCGACGTCGTCTGCAGGAGCAGGGACTTGTCGCACGGCGCCCATTGCTCCAATTACCATTAACGTTACACCACCGGCGAGTGCGGCGGCAGTGGGCAGTTGAACGCCGCACGTGGACTACGGAATGGCACGACATTGTCTTCTCCGACGAATCCCGCTTCCTGCCTGCAACACCACGATGGTTGAATCCGCGTGTTGCGGCACCGCGGGGAGAGACTGTATGACGCATGCATCATGCTTTGCCATACCGGTCCTTCGCCTGGGGTTATGGTTTGGGGCGTAATTGGATATGACACCCGCACCCCTCTGGTACGCACCGCAGGTACACTCAACAGCCACCGCTACATTTCCGACGGTTTGGAGCCTGTAGTCCTCCCTTACTTGCAGGACCTGCCAGAGGCCACGTTTCAACAGGACAATGAGCGCCCACACGTGGAACGCATTGTGCAACAATTCTTCACGGCCCACCAGGTGTCACTCCCGATATGTCGCCCATCGAACACATCTATTCGCTAATCGCCAACCGAGTGGCCCGGCAAGCACCACCCGCGGCTACGCCTGATGAACTGTGGCAACGTGTGGAAGCAGCCTGGACCGAAATACCCCAAGCCCACATCCAAAACCTCTTTCGCTCGATGCCGCGGCGTGTAGCGGCCGTTATTGTCATCCATGGGGTCCACACGAACTATTGATGTCTGCGTGTTCCGCAAGTCGCACGGGCCTGTAAGCACAATCGTTTCATCTTTGTATCTGTTGCTATGTGTCCAGTAAATCTGGCTTTGCTATCTCGTGTCCTTTTTGGTGTTGCATTTTGGGTGACCAGCAGTGTATCATGTTGCTGAAGATGCATGTCTCGAGAATGCTTACCTTAGTTTTGAGGCAAATAGTTCTGCTCTTCCAAATTTTATCCATGGCTTTTAACAGTGTTATAGCCTTTGCAATTCTAACAAATTCATTTTTTTGCTGTTTAAGTCATATGTTATACAACTTCGGAGATAAGTGAGATTTTCCACATTTTCTAGTTAAGTGAGATTTTCCAAATTTTTGATTATCTTTCAGAATGATCCTTTTCCTGATTTCTTTTGCGTCAAATACCATTGTTTTTGTCTTTTATGTGTTCACCTTTAGTCCATATCTTTTACCCTCTCTATTCAAATCTTGTACCATTTTATCCAGTTTCATTTTATATTCTTCAATCAGTACATGAATCTTTGTCCTCCAACAGAAATTCCCATGTCGTCGTACCTGATTTTGTCCAACATTCTCTCCAGATGTGAGATGAAGATGCTTGACGATATTGGATCTCCTTGTCTTGTAATTCTGCTGGTGTTAAACCAAGATCCACGTCTGTCTCCTATCCTGACAACCGCCTGTTCATTCAGGTTTTTTTCTTTCAGAAGCCGAATTATCCTGGCATCCACTCCATATGATTCCAGTACAGCCCAGGTGATGTTTTGTTCAGTACTGTCAAAAGCTTTTTGGAAGTCCACAAAGCATGTGAATGCCTTTCTATTCTTTCTTCGTGCATATCTTTTACCCGTTAACCGGCTGGAACGAATTAACTCGGTGTTAGCAAAATAGGGTGAAATCTGCTCTAACGAATATGTTCGCTGCCTAAAAAGTGGACCAAACGTGGGAACATGCGCATCAGAAAGTGTTGCTTTGCCCTGTAGCTTTATTATCCAAAGTTGTCATTTAGGAGGATAATCGACACTACTCCTTTCTGACTGATTACCTGACAAAATGGCTAAAATAATGGCGACGAACATTAGGCAAGAAAGAGAGAGAGAGAGAGAGAGAGAGAGAGAGAGAGAGAGAGAGAGAGAAGAGGTTTAAGTCACTAGTTTGTACCCAGTGCCAGGATGTTTGCGTCAGGAGTACTATAATAGCACTTCCCCATCATGAATTAGGTCATGGAGTAAAGGATAAAGGATTGGACTGGAATGGGCTAGAAATCTATCATAAGTGACAGGTTTATAGCCCGTACTGCATAGATGAGAGGGGAAAGGAATTATTTTGCCGTAGCTTTCGTAAAACTCCGCCGCTATATAAACATTTTTCTTCGGGGGCATCACGAAACTTTCAGCAGCATTTGGTTCAGGTACATCGGCCGCTTAAAATGCTAAATAGTTTTGGTTTCATAAAATGTGGGAACTGTCTATTTCATTTATAATAACCCTATGTTATAGACTCAATATCTTAAGAAGTTTTGGTTTCATAAAGTGTTGAAACTGTCTGTTTCATTTGTAATAACCCTGTATTATAGACTCAATATCTTAAAAAGTTTTGGTTTCATAAAATGTTGAAATTGTCTATTTCTTTGTAATAACACTGTGCTATAGACCGGAGTTTTGTAACAATAATTTTACATCTTATGAAAAGCAGGCATGCATTTCACTCCACGAAAAATGCAAAAAAAGAGAAAGAAATATATTTTAAACGAAATTTATGGCGTTTAATGAAGAGTTACGCCGCTGAGGATTCTGAGTGGTAATTATATTATACAGGGTGTCTTGAAAACGGGGAAGTACCTCTGATGGCCTGCTAAGGAGTATCGTGCAATAACAATTACATTGCGCTCCAGTTCGAGGTACGGACGAAGGAAACGGAATTTTTATTTGTACTTCAAGCAAGCAATATAGCTCAACACCAGTAAGAGATTAGAAGCGGATAATGATACATCAAGGGCAACTACGTACTTGAAGCTGTTATCATCAGCTGCGCGGTTTATTAGCACTTTCAGGCCGACATAGTTAAAAGGACCTCTTCTACGTAACTACCAGGAAACTATCCAATATACTGACGCAATATCGGTAACGCGCTGACTGAATTTCAGGTCGCAACCATTAAACCGAAATGCTGATATGCACTCGACCTCTTTAAATTTCATCGCTGCGAAATTGCCGTCCATCTTCCAAGCGGGAACGGGCTTGGAACATTGAATTACACCACACTAGGAGACAAATTTCTAGGGCATCTAAATTTAGCTATTAATATCACATCAGCGTGGAAGCTATTTCACTTAAACTTTTCAAATTACGTCATGGTATCCCGTTTTGTTTAATTTATTCTTTAGCAAATTTTAGAGGATGTTTACATATTTTTAGAAAGTTTTTCATAAGAAATTACATAAAATAAAAGAAAATACAAGAATTGAAACTGGCAACAGCGTGTTAGATGAATCCGAAAGAAACATCTGCTGCAGTTAAATATCGTCTCCTAAGAAAATGGTGCGTGTACACAAGCTGTGGTTATGATTTTGCTGTTTAGGAAGAGAAATATTCGTATTCTGTAATTAAAAAAACGCTGCGAAAATCATGGAATTAGCATTTCCAAAATAATTAATATTATCAATAATAGAGATAAAAGTCGTCCGGTATTGCTTTTTGCATGAAAAAGAACACCAGACGAATATTCAAAGGTAAGTACTTTTACGACTATTTTAAAAGGTCTGTGGTCTTAAAAGAAAATCCACCAACCCATACAAAAAATCGCTTAGTCGTCAAAAATCTCTGTATCGACTGTTAACTAGGTCATAAACAAACATTTTTATCTAAAAAAAGCGGAAAACATGTTCGCCGCCTACTTCATAGGCACGTGGCTTAACCCAGAATGCGGTGTAGACTTTATGAAAATCATTTATAGTCCAGTCAACGAAGACTGAAAATGGACAAATATAAGAAATAAATTTGAAAGTTTTGAAACTTGGCACACTTGTTTATAAGTATCTAGTGAAGATTATATCAAAAGTCCTGACGAATCAGTGGTGAGCTCTAGCCACATCTTGAAAAATAGGTATATTTTTTTGTTTTTCGTAAATATCTCGAAAAGGGTTGATCGCAGCCCAAAAATACTATTTACAAAATTGAAGCTTACAAAATGTCCTACAAAAAAGGTTCGATTCACTTTTTTGTATCTCTAATAGTTTTTGAGATAATCGGGTGTCAATGTTGTACTGTTTCGCTGATCGCTACGTTATCCCTAGCTTATTTGTATGGAAAACCGCAGTGATAACGTAGCGATCAGCGGAACAGTACAGCATTGACACCCGATTATCTCAGAAACTATTAGAGATACAAAAACGTGAATCGAACCTTTTTTTGTAGGAAATGTTTTAAGCTTTGTAACGAATATTTTTGGGCTACGACCAACCGTTTTTGAGATATTCACGAAAATCCGAAAAAAACGTACTTATTTTTCAAGATGGCGACTAGAGCTCAGCTCTAATTCGTCAGGACTTTTGATATAATCTTCACTAGATACCTATAAACAAATGTGCCACGTTTCAAAATTTTCATATTTATTTCATCTTAAAACCCTATTTTGACTGGTCTATTAGCCGGACACAGATGGAAATTTATTGCAACTACTGATAAAGCATAGATCTACCTAAACGACTGTAGCAACAAAAGGTCGATTTACTAATATCTCAAAAGAGGAGAAACATACTTACAAATCTTGGTTCCGATAGTCCAAAGAAAGTTTTAGTAAAGGATTCATCACTATTGCCGGTAGTAGTGTTGGAAAAGGGGGTTCTACGCCAGTGGAGGATCAATGCTAACCTATGGGATCCTCCACTTTGGTACGTGGAGGATCAGGGGGCCGGCGCGGGATCACATTTTACGACATCTTGGGTGATTGCCTGGGACTGATATTGTCATGGGGATGCCGCAGGGGTCTCGGAAATAAAACTGCACAGTCTTAATATGGCATCATCGGGGTGGGGATTTGGTGTTACGGTGTCATGTTCCCACACTACTGCCGGTTTCGCGTACAATGGGAAATTGAGGTTAAGAAAAGTTCAAAAGAATGTTAAAATGAGTTCTACATAATACCAAAATAACGTTTGAACCTCTATATTTAAAGAGTAAATACCATTCCTTTCATGAAAGAAATACGGAATTGCACCATATAATACAAATTTTGAGGATGACAATCCGATTTTTGGTGTAAATGTGACAAGGATGGAAAGTCAGATAATATCCGAAAACTTGAAAATTTTATCGTCCTGGAGCGGTACTCGAAGCCGCATCTCCCACACAGCGCCCAGGTATGCTAACCACTACACCACCCAGAACGACCGAGTCTCAAGTTACCGATTAATTTGAATATAACCATCATAACCATCACAGGATTTGCGAGTCGAAGCAACCGGCATTCATGTTTAGCGAATCTGGAGGTTAAGAATTTTATCCCGTGATTGCCTGGAGGAGCAGATAAATCATGAAAGATATACGGGATAACACGATATAATACAAATTTTGAGGATGACAATCCGATTTTTGGTGTAAATGTGACAAGCCTGGTTAAGTCATAAAATAGGCCGCCCCGGTGGCGCATTGGTCTAAGGCGCTGGCCTCTGATCATTCGTCCGTAAGGGGTCCGGGTTCGAATCCCGGTCAGGCATGGATGTTGTGTTTGTCTTACGGCACTGGCTCTTTCCCTTCCCTGGAACCAGTGACCCAAAATTAGGGACGGGCGACTGCTTATAGCCCATTTGAGTTGCTCACGGTGGTCGTTAAACCTCCAATTAAAAAAAAAAAAGTCAGAAAATATCAGATAATATGATGTGATGATTATATTCAAATCAATCGGAAACTTGAGACTTGGTCATCCTGGGTGGTGTAGTGGTTAGCATACCCGGGTGTTGTCTGGGAGAAGCGGGTATGACTCCCGCTCCAGGATGATAAAATTTTCAAGTTTCCGGATGTTATGTGATTTACCATCCTTGTCATATGTACACCAAAAATCGGATTGTTATTCTCAAAATTTGTATTATATGGTGTAATCCCGTATTTCTTTCATGATTTACCTACTCCTCCGGGCAATCACGGAATAGGATTATTAACCTCCAGATTCGCTAAACATGAATGCCGGTTGTTCAACTAGCAAATCTTGTGATGGTTATATTCAAATTAATCGGAAACATGAAACTTGGTCGTTCTGGGTGGTGTAGTGGTTAGCATGCCCGGGCGCTGTCTGGGAGACGCGGTTTGGACACCCGCTCCAGGACGATGAAAATTTTCAAGTTTTCGGATATTATCTGACTTACCATTTTTGTAACATTTACACTAAAAATTGAATTGTCATCCTCAAAATTTGTACCATTCCTTTATCCACAGAGCGTTCAAAGAGCAGAACTCCTTGAGGATATGGTTGCTAGTAACACATCCAAATCTACCACTATGTTTGTTGAAAAAACTGAAAAAGAAACGGGGATCAAATCTATACTTTTTGCTTATATTCCTTCAAAGTCACGTGATGTGTCGCCAATGGACTACTGTGCCTTTGGGCTGATATAAAGATCTCTTTCTAAACCAGACCTAAAACAAACTACGGTAAGCAATGGAAGAGGAGTGGAATGAAACACCATTACCAATTTCAAGAATTATATTGTGATCTTGGAAATCTAGATGTACGTTTATATCCAGAGAAAGAGCTATGAGACAGAACATTTAAGAAAAAAAATAATTTTATTTTAAACATTAATTATATTGCTGGAAAATCGTTGTGAAAATGGGTGAACGTCCTGTGTGTTTTCCTTTTCAGCGATACATTATTTACTGCGTACCGTAAAAGAAAATCTAACGGACTCTTCAATACTCTTGTGGAGTCGTTGGATGATAACCCAATTACTGCAATATTTTGCTAAAATAAAAGGGACAAGGGTTGGTCCGTCGCTTTGTGAAAACGAATGCCGACACGGTCCTCGTGAAAGAGTCTGTGGGCCAGTTGTGACGTCACTGTGCTGCTTGGACATCTCCAGTGCTGCTGTGCTGTCATTGCGAGAAGAGTTTTCTAGATTGCGCTTTATTTCATCAAACTAGATTATTTTATCGTTTGCGAAATACACTTTATTGACAAAAGTCACCGCACACCTACAAGCGAAACACAACATAACATTTATTGACTTACATAAGTACGGTGTCGGTCCACCTTTGGCCTAAGTCACGTTTTTCTGAGCTCCGTGTTGTGTGCCTATTTAGTGTGTTTTATCGTGTGGTTCGTCATTTTCCTTTCGTGTTCCTTCAAGCTGAAGGTTCGTGCTTTGTTTTGATACATCTCCCAAGTTGGTGAGTAGTTTATTTTTTCTGTTATCATCATTTGAATTGTCGACCGAGCTGGTCGATTTCTCAGGCAGCCCTCGTCATTAACAATGGCGGCGGCTGCTGCTGATAAGAGCGATGTCCACGCCCATATCAGCGAGGCATTTCCTGCCGCCTCCTCCTCCTCCTCGACACGAGACCACTCTCCTCCAATGCTTGTAGGTGACGTCACCCAAACACTAGAAGTGGAAAGTGACTCCTCAACTACAGCTCAAGCTTCTTGCCCTGCTTCGACCAGTGAGGTCAGTGCAGCGCAACTCTCTGTTGCTTTAAGTGAAGACATGGATGTGTCTGACAGCGCTGCTAATTTACCCTCTACTTCAACTCAGTTCAAACAGCCGGTTGCGTTGCAGCCCTCACGCTCGAGTTCTGCTCTAGGGCATACTCTGCCGCTCTTACTGGAACAAAAGCTCCTTCCAAGTTTGTTGCAGAAGTCTTACCAGACTCGTACGTCATTGTTGATGGCCTTACTGCCACCATAGATATTCCCGAAGATTCCCCAGCGGGAAAACAATTCTATTCTAGAATGGACTTCGGAGTGTGTTTTGATGCGCTCCCAGACACAAAGTTGAAAGAATATAGTATGGCTCTCAAGCAGATACTTCCAGCTGGAGCCAGTATTACTCACATGGCTCGAAAACCTCGAGCTGTGTTGGTGTACTTTGCTCTTAAAGAGCATGCGGATCTTGTCTTAACAGAAGGTTTGTCCCTCAAAGACGTCCATCTTCTACCAGAACCTGTCTCTCAGCGTCCAATCCAGGTTACATTTTATCCGGTTCCACCTGAGGTGTCAGACGTTGCGCTGTGCACTGTACTCAGTAAGTTCGGCCGAGTTGTTGGGCCAGTTACTACTCTTTCAGCCGCGCCGAGAGATCCAGACGATAAATCCATGGAGGATTTCGCCGAAGTGCAAGAGTGATCTTTCCATCTGATGAACATTTGCTCGCCTGCCCAAAGGTGCTCAACGTTCGTTGTGAACAGCAACGTAGGAGAATTGAAGTGACTACCTTCCTCCACTGCACTTTTTGCCACGGAGAGAATCATTTACGTGTGCATTGCCCACATCTAGCATCACAGGTCCTAATAATTCTCCTACAACTTCTGGCCCTCTTCTGAGCCGAGCAACACCTTCTTCCACTGCACAGAAAGCTTCAGAATCGAAACTTTCACAAAAGTCGACTGCAGGAGTTGGTCAACGCGTGTCTACGGACACTTTATCCTTCGACCAGCAACTGGATTTTCCCTCACTTAATTGTTCGCTTCCCATGCGTCGTCATTCTGTAGCGGAGTCCCCTTCAGGGGGTTTCTCCACTGCCCTTATCATTGATACTTCTAAATCTGCTGATGACGGATTTTCTGGCCACGAATCTCGAGTTGATGAGAGCTCAACTGAGCCTTCGCTGAAACGTCGTGGTTCTTCTCGAAGACGCCCACCGAAGAAGCCGACTGCCGCATCACCCCGCACCTCTCCCCGTACTGGTAGTACCTCTCGAAAGAATTCACCATCAAAGGCTGCTACCTCTTCTGTCCAGGCCGACGAAGAGCCTCCTCTTAAATTTGACGATCTTGTCGAATACCTTAAGGATGGCTCGGTTCCTACTGGGCCGATTTCATTTGAAGATTTACATCAATACCTATCACATAAGACAGACCACTCCACAACGCATGCTTTACTCTCAAAGTATGCATCGTTTCTCCCTCTAGTGCATGATCAGATCCAAGTCCTTAATCAATGCATCTCCCGCCTTCGCAAGGAACATCCGTGGGCTAAAACCTATTTTAATCGCCTCAAATCATTTCCTCCTGTTGTGAAGGCTCTTCAGCAAGCATTAATGGAAAAAAGTCTTCAAGATTGTATCTCTTAATTGCAGGGGATTTGCATCTCCATTTTCTAATGCCTTGGTACATGAAGACCTCACTCCGTTAGGAGCTGATCTTCTCTTACTACAAGAGACGAATTGCCAATCCACTACGATATTCTCACGATGGCGCCAGTGGAACTACACATTTCACCACGCCTACCAACTATCATCCCATAGTGGTCTAGCTATAGGTATCCGCCATACTTTCAACTCCATAATCACCTCTTTTTCGGTTCGAAACTTATGTCGAGACCTATTACAGTGTGCATCATTCACCATAGCTTCCACATCTTATCATATATTTAATATTTATATTCCAAGCTCTTCAACCCACTTGACAATACTTTTTACTCGCCTTCGTCGTGCCTTGTCTCGCATTCCTCCCATAGATCATGTTTTAATTGGAGGGGATTTCAATTGCACTCTGAATCCTACCCTGGACCGATCTCCTTCCACCAGAGAACGCCGTGTTAACTTGGTGAATCTTCTTCAGTCAGTGGTCTCCAACAACTCATTCATTGATGTTCACCGTCACTTCCATCCTTCATCGACTGTACATACTTGGCGCTCGCAACATAATCAAAATCCGTACACAGCTCGCCTTGACAGATACTACGCCTCATCTACTCTGCTTACAGCTGTGACAGAATCTATTATCACTCCTACAGCTTCTTCTGACCATTGTGCCATCGTTCTTATTATTCAAGCAGTTCCAGCACAACCCCGTACAATTCGTCCATGGACTCTTGACGACACTCTTCTTACAGATCCAGACTTCTGTACTTCAGTACGCTCCTTCCTTGAGGACAAACGACCTCAACTTCAATCAGCTCCTTGTGGTCTGACTTTTTGGTTGGACATTAAACAGCAACTCGTTCTCCACGTTCGCAATCTTTCTTTTAAAGCAAAAACGCTTCAAAACATGCGTCTCAACCATGTCCGTTCCATGCTCTCCATCCTAAGCCTAAGTGATCCTCTCTTCTGCCACTATCAAGAAGAACTGCGATCAATCCTCCTTCCTCTGGCTCAACAAGCTCTACGACGTCTCCGGCTACAACATCTATCGCCAGACTCATCCAATTACGATTTCCTTACATCCATGGAAAAAACACGAACAGCATCGAATTCACTTCGGCACCTTCGCCTCGCATCTGGAGAGGTGTCTGATGATCCACTCACTCTATGTTCCCAGGTCCGAAAGTTCTATACAGAGAAGTTCTGTGAATCTCCTCCGCCATCCTCTTCAGCTTTGGCATCACTTCTTTCTAACCTACCACAAGTTCCTCCCCATCTTGCCTCTTCCCTCCTCCTTTCTCCCACGTTCTCTGAACTATCCTCTACGTTTTCTTCTTTAAACTCTAGGGCAGCACCGGGTCCGGACGGCCTCACTTTCTTCTTCTATAAAACTTTTCTACCTCTCCTTCTACCATTTCTCTTTTCTGCACTTTCTGCTGCTTTCAATCACTCCCCTCTACCAAGGCGATTCACAGTAGCATATGTTGTACTATTCCCTAAGAAAGGTGATCTCCTTGACCTGGGGAATTGGCGCCCTATCTCCCTCTTAAATCTAGATTATAAACTTTATACTAAACTTCTTTCCCAACGCCTTAACCCCATTCTCACTCACATTCTCTCCCCAAATCAAACTTACACAGTTCCCGGCCGTTCACTTTCTCATAACATCCATCTACTAAATGATCTAATCCATCTTGCCCGATCTCGCTCTGAACCCCTCGCCCTTCTCTCTCTTGACCAACAATCCGCTTTTGATAATATCTCACATTCCTATCTATCGGCTACACTCCTTCACTTCGGTTTTCCTCCTTCCTTCGTCTCTCTTCTTTTCTCACTCTCTCAAGACGCCGTTCTCCAGGTCAAGCTGCCCACCTTCCTCACAGCGCCTATTCCCTTCCGCCGGGGAGTGCGACAGGGTTGCCCACTCTCCGGACAACTCTTTGCAATCGCAATTGAACCCTTCCTCCGCTCTGTACACCAATCTTTTAAAGCAGTTCTGCCACCACTCTCTGCCTGCACAAGACATCATGCCACTACCTCTGCTGCATACGCAGATGATGTCACCATCTGCATCCGTCATGACTCACAGTTTCCGTGTCTCCAACGTCTATTCGCAGCTTATGCCTCATGCTCCGGTGCAGCGCTCAACTCATCTAAAAGCACTGGTTTATGGTGCGACTCATGGGCACATCGTGTAGACACCCCTTGGGGAGCAAGCTGGTCGTCCATCTCACAGCGCTTCCTTGGAGTTCATCTTGGTTCTGCAAGCTGCCCCCTCTACACGTGGAATGCTATTCACCCACGCTTGCTCAGGTCAACTGCCTCCTGGAGGAGAGCCCAGTTCTGCTCATCATTCTTCCAGAGAGCTCGCCTCTCTCGAACTTACCTGATTTCCTTGTGCACACACTCTTGGCTTGGTGTCAAGTCTCTACAACTCCGCCTTCATGAAATTACCCGATGTCTTACTTCTCTGATATGGACCTGCCACCACTGGGTCAGTGTCACAAAGCTTTGCCTCCCTCCGGATCACGGCGGCATCGGACTCCTTGATACACAGGAGTACTACAAGGCCGTCAGAATTACTACTTTTCTCCGTCTCTTCACGTCGCCAGTACCAGATGCCGTTTTAGCTAGGGACGTCAGCGCCTCCCCGAGCAACCCTAACTTTTCTTTTCTCTCCTTACTACTCATGGACCACCGACCCTCACCCTCATTCGACTTCCCCCTGTTTACCGTGAAGCTCTAACTTTCCTTCGTTCCCTCCCTCTCTCTCGTTCTCCACCTGATTCCACAACTGAGCTCCTTGCTGAACCCCTCTTTTATTCTTCGATTATTCACCCCTCTCATCTTCCGTACTTTGCCTATCCTACCTGGCTCCGAGCAGGTGTAGTAACAGTTAAAGATCTCACTAACCCTGACCTTTCTTGGCGACCCTTCGCCAGCCTCCCTCTCTTCTCCTCTCCTCCTCCTCTCGTGACATCTACGACTCTATTCTTTCATCTATCATTTCTCAATTTCCTCATCTTGCTTCCCACTCAGGTCTTTCCTTTGTTCCTTCTGCTTCTCTCCCATTTCCTCTTTTCTTGCTTACTTCTGGCTCAGCTCATCCCATTTCTTCTCTCTCGGTGTCAGCTCTTTATCGGTTCCTCTCTATGTCCCATTCTTCTCCTCCTCTCCCCATTCCTGATGCTCCCCCGCTGCCACTGCTACGGTGTGGTCAGCCACCCTGTCTCCCTCTTTCTGCTCCTCTAGAAATTAATACCCATTGGCTTTTCCTCCATCGCCGCCTTCCTGTTCCCTCCGTTCTTTTCCGAATGTCTCTTCTCGATTCCCCTCTTTGCCCTTTCTGTGCTCGGGAGGCTGATGTCTCCCATGTCTATCAACTCTGTGTTATATTACTCCCAATGCTGAACTCGGCATTTACTATCGCCCAATGTTCCATTACAGCAGATCTTACATTTGATGCATATCGGACTCTTCTGCTACAGAACTATCCCCCAGTCAAGCTCCCATCAGTCTGTGCCTATATTTTTATTTTAGCGAAGCATGTAATCTACGTGTTTCATCAACGCTGCAGATATTTGACTACTCCGCTGACTGTGCATGAAGCTTCTACGGCATTATTATGCCATTTCCGCGACCGTCTGACATCTCGACTTCGGCTAGAGTATTCTGTTGCAGTTACTCAGCGTCAGGAGAGCCAGTTCCTTGCCACCTGGTCACCGGCTGTCTCATGGTTTACCAGCTCGCCAGCGTCATTGTACCTGACGGTCGGCAGATTTGGTATTTGACCTTTTTGAATCAGAATGCATATGTAAATATCAACAATCTGTTTTCAAGATCTTTGCACAGCTTGGAAATTTACCGCATGGGTTTTTTTATAAAGGGCTGTACGTGTTTACACAGCAAATTGTTTTTTGTGACACTCATCTTGTATTTTTTTCTTACATTGACGTTCAAGTTAGTTCGTCTTTAGTTTACATTTTGAGTATAAATATTGCAGTTAATCATTCGCATAGTGCTGTATAAACATAGAAATTGTTTCTGCAGTGTAGTTTTTTGTAATTTTGTTCTATTTTGTTTCCCGAACATGTTTGCACTGTGCTGTATAATTGTACATAGTTTTAAAAATATTGCGGAACAAGTAATCCATCTTATTTGCATCAGGATGTCCAAGTTTGGTTATTTCCTGTTATTAAACATTCCAATGATTTGTCTGATAATCAGTTTTTTAAATTGCATAGTACTGTACATCCTTGTAAATATGTTGTGTTAAAACTCACTGTCATATCGTACCTTCTTTCAAGAGACATGTTGACTAATGATTCTTCCTGTATTTATTTTTGCACAAGTTAGTCAATTGCATGGTGTTGTACTCATGAGTAATATATTTTGAAAAACATTTTACCTATTTTGTTCTTTTGTGTGAGGTGATGCTTGGTACTATCATTCTTCTATTACTACATATGGATAGTGAGAATATGTTAAAGCTTTATTCATCGTGTGTTTTCTTATTATACTTACATTTTCTATCTGATCAACAGAATAGTGTTACATTTCTGCATATGGTCCGATTTTGATTTGTAACATGTTGACACTGTGCTGTATATCTGTACATTGTTTCTGAATATTGCCGAACAGGTAATATATTATATTTACACCAGGAAGTTCAAGTTTGTTCTTCTCCTGATATTCATCATTTCATTGATTTGTCTGATGATCAGTTTGTCAATTGCTTTGTACTGTACATTCTTGTAACTATGATGTGTTACAACTTACTGTCTTATTGTACTTTTTTTTTTTTTTTTTCAAGAAAATTGTTGTCTCCTGAAGCTCTCAATATTTTCTTGAACAAGTTTGTTAATCGCACAGCAATGCACTTATGAGCAATAAGTTTTTTTGTTAAAATCCTTCCTAAATGCACAGACATGCTTGTCGCTGTTCATTTATCACGAGCTGTAATTTTGCTCCATTTTTCAACTTGTGCACTATGCTGTATATTTTTAAATAGGTTTTAGTGTTTTAACGATCTTTGATCGTATTTTATTTGTATTAAGACGTCCTTATTAGTTCGTCTCCTGATTTCTACCTTGAATAAAGATATTTTGAAACCACCTTTGGCCTTAATGCGTGCACGGACCCTTCGAGACATGCTTTCGACAAGGTTTTGGAACACAGCTATAGGTATGAGCTTCCATTCAGTGCATAATGCTGCCGCTAACTCTTGCTTAGTAGTAGGCCTTGGTTTTAAACTTCTTATGCGGCGCTCTAATTCATCCCATAGGTACTCTATAGGATTAAGATCAGAGCTCTGTTCTGGCCAGTACAAACACGATACGGAATTATCGTCAAACCACGCCGTACGAGTTCTTGCTTAATGGCTCGGTGCATTATCCGGCAGGTACCAACAAGGCTCGGTTCCATAGTATTGCCATAGAGTTAGTAGGACATAATTGTCCAGAATATCGAGGTGGACGTGCTGGTTAACAGGTTTGTCCACGATAACCAATGGGCCGGGACCGTACCACGAAAAATACGCTCACACGTGTACACTGCCAGCTCCAAACTTGACCGCAGGAACAGTACATTGTGGTAAATAGCGTTTCCCCGGCTCCCGCCATACACACACACGGCCATCAGATTGATGGATCGTGTATTTGACTTCATCAGTCCATAGGACCTGTTTCCATTGATCTACGGTCCACGATAAATGTTCTTTACACCATACTAAATGACGAGTAGCATTCCGAATGGAGATGAAAGACTTTTCAGCAGCCGCACGACCACAGTAACTCATGGAATGAAGTTCTCTGAGAATAGCACTTGTACATACCAAGGTTCCAGCATTTTTACTTACTTGGACACTGAGGTCATGTGCAGCACCCCGTCGATTAGCTGTAACGACTCTCGTGAGGCTCCGACGTCTTCTATCACCGATTTTCTTTGGTCTGCCGGTACGTTTTGCTGCTTCAGGCATGTCATGTGTCTTCCACTTATTCAGTACATCCAAAACAGTTGCCTTGTGCATGTTTAAACGCCTCTCGGTTTCTCTTATGGACAACCCACTAATATAACACCCAACAATCTTTCCTTTCTCAAAGTCATTTCTCTCCCGCCGCAACATTTCTACTCACCCTCATAGTGCGATATTATCGCGGTCAGCTTCAGACTTGTTTTTATACTGTTTGCAGCTGTACCGCGCATCTTAACAAGGCAGTGGATCCGTTAATTTGCTTTTTGAAGGGGTGTCCGGTGACTTATTTATTAGCTTACATGTTAAAAAATTAATTGTGTGAATATTTAATAGTGTATCTACTATACGCATGTATATAAATAGTTAGATTAGCTTTTGTGTTTTTAACAAATATTTCCGTGTGCCGTTGCAGAGTGTCGGAATAAATACAGGTACCGGAAAGGAAAAATTATTGTATTGCGTGCTTTTTACCAAAATAAACCAGTGCTGGTAAAAGAATAAATGAAGAAGTGTCTAATACTGAGCTCTGTTAATGTTGAGTACGCGGCAATTTGTGGCGAACATTTCAGAGTTGTGGTTATGAAGATAATATGACAAATCAAATCTATTACTTGGATTGCCTTTGCGAAAGATACTCAAATCTGACGCTGTGTACAGCGTAAATGTACCTTCTTTAAATTCTGAAGAAATAACACAAAGGAAAGGCAGAGACACAGGAAAAAGAAATATGTTCGAAGTGCTTTGGAACAATTAAGTGAATTAAGCCCGACGGAAATTAATCTGTACACTAAAGATGAAACGAACGCTTGAGTACGAAATGGGAAATTAGTGGCAATGTACAGACGACAGAATGCCGTAACTGTAATTTTTTACAAATCTATAATGATAATTTAATGGGGAAAAAATGAATACTTGAGAAAGATCACCAAACCAAAAGGCAAGAAAAAGTAGGTATCACAGTGTTTCTGTTCAACCATCAAAAAGACGCGCTACATTTAGGAGATCCCTAATTTATGAAATTCAGCAATTAAAATGCAAGATGAAAATATAAGTACTTTAGAAAAGAAAAGCAAATTAAAAACTTTGAAGAAATGTGCCAACTTAGCTTCCACGAAGAATCAGTTCGACATGCCCCATACTGTAATGCTCAAAACATGTTTAGAGAATATCTTGTTTCTTTTATTAGGGGTATGCAAAAGTTTCTGCCGCCCCCGCTAGCGGACACTGTAGGGGTCTAACCGGCCGGCGACCTGTGCTGTCACTTCGTACATGAAGCCAAGCATGGCGGTCGATAAAGTTCATTTGCGACACTATTTGTTATTCATGTTTAATTTAGGAAGAAGTGCGAGTAAAGCAAACGGTTCAATATGTCAGGAGTCTGTCGAAACGATTATGGGTGAGATGGCGTGTAGAGAATGGTTTGCCCGCTTTAAGAAAGGTGGTCTAAGCTAGGAAGACAAGCCCCGTGCAAGTAGACCGCTGGAACTCGCAGACGAGAAGCTGGAATCGCTGTTGCAAAAATGATGCCACACAATCGACCACGCAACTAGCAAAACGTTTGAAAGTGGATCAATCGACGGTGGTAGTGCGTCTACAGGCCTTGGGGAAAATCCGGAAGATTCGAAAGTGGTTTCAGCATTCTTTAACGGAGCGTTATATTGGTCAAAGGTTGGGTATCTTCATATCGTTACTGAAGAGGTTTCAAAGGAAGAATTTCTTGAGGAAGGTTGCCACCGGGGATGAAAAATGGGTCTATTGCGACAACCCCGCACGGAAGCGATCCTGGGTCGATCCCGGCCAGCCATCAACATCCACTTCAAAACAGTATATCCACGGGGGAAAGGTGCTGTTCTGTGTGTGGTGGGACATGCATTAAGTGCTGTATTTCGGTTTGTTGAAATCGGGAGAAACAATCACTGCACAACGATATAGCGATCAGTTGATGAAACTGAACCCCGCAATCGAGCAAAAAGCTCATGGACAGGTAAAAGACGCCGTCCAGTCATCTTGTTACACGATAATTCCAGACCACATGTCGATGCCACCACGAAATCAACCTTTGAACAGTTACACTGGGAGATTTTACCACACACGGCTTACTCCCCGGACATTGCACCCTCAGACTTTCATCTGTTTCGCTCTATGCAACATGCCCTAGCCCAACAGCTGTTCACCACAGTTCTAGAGGTGAAAAATTTCGTCAGCGCGTTCTTCAGTTTTAGGCAGAAAAATGCGCCATGGCAACACCATTCCCCTATGGCAAGAGAATAATGGAATAATGGATAATGTAATCGATAATGTTCTGAAGTGATAATGAATAATGTAATCGATAATGTTCTGAAGTGATAATGAATAATGTAATCGATAATATTCTGAAGTTCCTCTATGGCAACAGGATAATGGGATATGATAATGTAATCGATAATGCGCCATGACAACACCATTTCCATATGCCAGCAGGACAATTGGATATCAGGATAACGCGCCATGCCAACACCTTTCCCCTCTAGTAGTGCCTCCTTTAAGCAGGATAATGCGCCATGCCTGGATTGTTCAAGAATGGTTCGCGAAACATGAAGTAGACTCCCAGGTCCCTTTCCTACTGATTTCTCCGGAACATCAATCCAATCACACACCTGCGGTTTGTTTTGGAACAGCAAATCCGATCTACGACGGCTCAGCCAATCACTTTACAGGAGCTGGAGGATCTGCTGATTACGCGTTCGTTCCAGATACCAGAAGACTTGTAGCGTGCACAATTTGCCGAGTAATATCTGTTTTAAGCGCGCGTATAAAACTAAGTGGTTATAACGTTTTGGCTCTGTGGTGTATAATTCACAGATTAAAATTAGATCGTATGGAATCTTGATCTGTACGTTTAATAAGTGTTATCTACGGAACAGACACCGTGATTAAGTCGACGAAGCTCCGTTAGTTGTTCAAATAGGAACTGTGATTACGAGCTGTAAATCTACAAACAGAAAGCGAATAAACAAGTGCTTTTAAGTTCAGTTTCTTGCTATATCGATTCTTGAGACCACTAGTGATCATCTAAGTTCTGTGTTAAGAATTTAGTATTATTTCGACACACGAACCTAAAAACATTCAAAGAATTATAGGTGCGTCATCGGCAATCACTACCCTAGATAACAGATACATTGTCGAAAATATCTTTTTGCTTTTCAGAACAAATTTTCCATAACTTCTTCCTTTTTACTACGTCAAACATCTTCTCTTAAGATGGTTCCACCTAAAACATCTGCCCTATGTTTATAAAGGTAAAAACTTCTGCGCACATTTTTTTTTTGCAATTCATATATTCCCAATAATGAAAATTTGCACATCGATAAAATTACTTTAAATTATAGGATGCGTACTTAATATTTACTAAACTGAACCATAATTATGTTAAAAATAAGTACTTTTTCCTTGGGTAATGTTGAGACCTGCTAATAGATGGCGCGACCTGTATACTGATGACTTCAGTGGGCAAACCAATGTTTGACGGCTATTTTTCGGAATTAGAAATCAGCAGTAAGTACTACTGATTTTTTTCAATAATTTCATTAATTTTCGGAATGGAATCAAAATCTATGCAATAGTCTAGAATGTTTAGACTGATTTGAGGCATTCAGATTAATTGTTCTGTCAATAATTTAGCTGAAGCCGATGGCGCAGTAGTCCTAAGCGGTGGCTTCTAACTGTTTGTCTGAGATGGGTCCAGGTTCGAATCCCGGTGAGGCATGGATGTTGCGTTTGTCTTAGGGCACTGGCTCTCTCCCTTCCCTTAAACTAGTGGCGCTAAATTAGGGATGCGCGATTGCTTATAGCCCTTCGAGTTTACAGCCCGTCGCTTATAGCTTATATCCTTCGCGATTGCTTATAGCCCTTCGCTTATAGCCTTCGCGATTGATTATAGCCCTTCGAGTTTACAGCCCGTCGCTTATAGCTTATATCCTTCGCGATTGCTTATAGCCCTTCGCTTATAGCCTTCGCGATTGATTATAGCCCTTCGAGTTTACAGCCCGTCGCTTATAGCTTATATCCTTCGCGATTGCTTATAGCCCTTCGCTTATAGCCTTCGCGATTGATTATAGCCCTTCGAGATTGCTTGTAGCCCTTCGGGTTCATAGCACTTCGTATATAACCTTCGCGATTGCTCATAGCCCTTCGAGTTGCTCACGATGGTCGTTAAACCTAAAAAAAAATTGCTGAAAATGTCAACAGAACTGTAGGTACTACTAATTTCTAATTCCGAAATAAGCCATCAAACATTTGGGTCATCAACGTACAAGTCGCGCCATCTGTTAACATGTATCAACATTACCCAAGGTAAAAATGATTAATTATATTAATATAATTATGGTTAGGTTTTAGTAAATATTAAGAACGCCATGTTGTAATATAAAGCTATTTTTATCGATGCGCAAATTTTCATCATTGAGAATTCATTAATTGCAAAAAAATGCGTACAAAAATTTTTACGCACGGAAACTTAGAGCACAGTTTTTAGGTGGAACCTTCTTAAATACTAGAGTTTCCATATTATTCTGGATTTTCTCTAACTAATGGGTTGAACAGTTTTCTCTAAAACAAGCACAAAATTCATGAAAAATTGGAAAGGTCTCTCTCTCTCTCTCTCTCTCTCTGCCTCCCTTTTTTTAGAACAAATATATTTTCCAGCGTGAAGCTCAAAAGTAGGATCTTTTGTTTTGAAGTAATGAGACATACCAGAGAGAACACAAGAACGCGCAGCTGCGTGTTAGGCGAAGTATTCCCGCCCTCTATTTCTTCCTCTTTTTTTTTTTTTTTTTTTTTTCCAGATTTTATCGATCATACATTGTGAAATAAAGTTAACGAGGTCATTATCATTTCGCCCAAAGAATATGCACTCCTTTTTTTATGTTTCAAGTCAAATGTTACTGGGGTTGTACCGAGCATGTATTCAGTGATCAGAACAAATCGTATTTTAACACCTTTAATCCAATCAAAAAAAAAAAAAATCGATGAGATGATGAAGGAATATTTTTATGTTCTCATCTATGATTCAGACTCGTGGTTTATTTTTAGATTCTGACAGATGATGTTTCTCCACGAAATGATAGGAAGTTATTTTTAGCACGCCGTCTTCGTGGAAAATCCATCTTTTCGCACACTGCAGTCTAATCAAAAGACGTAGAACAAAATAAAATATTTTCCCCATTTTTTTTGCATCACTTTTTCATTTCGTTATTTTCCTTCAATTTTTTTTTCGTTTGGAGTTTCCTGGAAACTTGCATTTCTTTCATCATACTACAGTTATTTAAAAGAACGGCATAGAAACGGGGAGGAAATGCTCGTGTGTAATTAGCATCAGCAGCAAAAATTCAATTCTCTGTGGGTGCTTATTTATGAATAAAGTGGCAAATGAAAATTACACGGCAGCTTTTCTTATCATTGAATAATTTCAATGAATGCGTTAAATTAGATTAATACCGTCTGGTTTGGATGCCATAACGATGAACTTCAACATCAAATGCATATATTTTATTAAATAACTTCTAAAATATGTTATTTACGAATTTTAGAAGCCAACATTATCCAATTTCAATGAATACGTTAAATAAGATTAATACCGTCTGATATGGATTGCATAACGATGATTTTCAACATCAAATGCATATATTATATTAAAGAATTTCTCAAATATTTTATTTACAAATTTTATAAGCCAACATTATCCAATTTTTGACTGCATTATGCAGTTACTATTATTGAACTTTTCCATGCAATATTTTTTTTTGGGGGGTTGAGAACTCACGACACAAAATTATTTTTAGCACTTTTAACTACAGTGCAAAAAGAATCACGGAATTAAGGATAAATGATATACACAGTCTATCCAAAAACAAATTATGACCCCTCTTATATGGCGTACGTAGCAACATATGCAAATCATGTATGCCATTTAAAAACACACAAAGTCGTTTGCGGTATACAGATTTGAATAAAAATGGGAAGAGGACGTGACCTAACAGAGTTTGAGAAGAGAATTATTCTTGGCTACCGTGTGACGTACTACAGAGGTGAAAACATGTGTCAAGACGACAAATCTGCAGCAAGACATTCTGTCTGCGTAGCTCATTTGGGAGAGCGACTTACTGCGGAGTGAGGGAACACGGATTCGATGCCCGTCGAGACAATCTTGTGTTTTCACAACCGACTGAAGTGTGGTAGTATTACAGAATCGACCAGTATTGTGGGCTGTTTACGTGGTGCACTTGTTAAAGTGTTCCTCGATTGGAAGAAAACCGGAAAGACCTGCAGCAATACGGGTAATAGTGGACGCCCACAGAGCATTGACGACAGTAGGCAAAGACGGCTACTCCGAGTAGCAGGATCCAACAGACTGTCCACAGTGAAACAACTGGCAAGAGCAGCTAATGCAGTCACATCGAGAAGGGTATCGCAGACCAAAGTCTAACGAACTCTGCTCTCTGGAGTTACAGTACCCGCCGTCCGATCGTGGTACCCAAGCTGAAAGCCAAAATTCGACGATTACGTGTGAATTTGCAGCTGAGAAGAGGCATTGAACTCTCGAACAGTGGAAGAAAGGCGTCTTTTCAGACGAATAACGATTTCTGCTTTATCGTGTGGATGGTCGATGGAGAGTACAGCGAAGGCATGATGCTCGAGTACAAACAGGCAGCATGCTGGCTTGTTTTCCTGGGAATCATGGGGAACAATTATCCCCCTAAATCGCACGATGAACGCTTCAGGACACCTATTCACTGGGGCGGATTAGGTGCTCCCATTCATGACGACTGTCTCTACCCCGATTGCACGGGTTACTTCTAGCCAGAGTTGGGCAGGAATGAATTACAAAGGAATGGATGTACAGATTACAATTAACGTGTAATGCATTACAAGGTAATCCCAAGTATGGTTTGCACAAGGTAATGGAATTAATCTGTAATGCATTACAATGAAGAGGATATAATTTCATTATTTAATAATGCCATTCAAACGTAATGGAATTATTTGGTAATGAAATTACGCAATTTGCAAATAATAATTGCGTACTAATAGTTTATAGAAATGTACGTGTGCTAGAAGCTATGTCTAGAAAAGTCGGCCATGTAACATAGCAGATAGAGACCAAAGTGTCGTGTAGAATGTTCTAGAAGCGGCAAGAATGCGTTAGACGTTTGTAGAATATTCCAAAATGATGGGAAGTTGGAGAACTTTATGTAAATCGAGAATATTCCAGAAGGTTCAGGTCCTGTCGTGAAGTATATATAAAGGAGTCAGTCGCTCGCTAGTCCAGTGTTCGTATCGGATAAATAATGGACAACAACACTTGAGAAGTACGGAAAAAATGTCAAGATTTCACAAATTTCTGTAATATTCGGCAGTTCACCCTGAGTTGCTGAACTGCGAGTGTAGTGCTAATATGTGCTTGTAGCTATTGTGGGGTAATTATTTTGCACAGTGAAACGTATGTAATGAACGAGAATACTGTACTGGAGATGGACGAACTGAGTATTTCGGCAACGGATTGTAGCAATCTGTCAACCAGTGACAGCCACACGGGATTAATAGCTGATATCACAGAAGCTGTGAGTAAGTACCCTAGTTGTGTATTAGATGGTCGTTTTTTTGAAATAGTGTAGACAAAGTTGTAGCAAGGTGTACCAAATGTAACATCGAAGTAAAAGGATCAAGAGGTGTACTTCAAATTTTACAATGCATTTGAAGAGGAAACACATAACCTGCACAACGTGTAAGGGTGTACTGGTTTATTCACGTTTTATTGTTACCCATAAGTTATTGGTTAATTACCAACTTATAGTTAACCATTACGATTATAATGGGTGACTGTCACATGTCATTACAAGTACCATGTAATTCTAATGACCAGTTCACCATTACCATGTAATGATAACGTTAAATTCTTATTACCATTACGCTGTAATGCATTACCGATTAATTCCATTACGATTTTACCCAACTCTGCTTCCAGCAAGATAATTTATGTATTTATTTATTTTTATTTCAGCTGTTCAATACAAATACATGCAAAATAATTGACATTAGGTTTATCAATACAAAACAGCTAGGAAGAGAGGGGAAAAGGCCAAACAAAGACCTGACACAGCCCCAGTCTCCATATACGTACACATATCCAGTCAAGCACCACAGAGGCAGCAATCCGAATTATTAGTGTAAGTTAGTAAACATGTTAATTAACTCTAAAAGGAAAGAAAAAGATAATTAGGGCAAAAAAGGAAAAAACAGAAAAAAAAAGAAAAAAAAAAAGAAAAAAGAAAAAAAGAAAAGAAAAAAAAGAAAAAAGAGGAAAAATAAGAAAAGAAAAGTTGTCAATGCAAAGATCTTTCTCCCCCTAATCACCCATTATGTTCACTATATATCGCTCACATTTTCCCTACCTTTTCGTATTAATATCCCCCCTTACCTCCCCCTCATTTCTAAATTTTATGTAACAGATGAAGTTTCAATTTCCTCTTAAAAATATTAGAGTTATTCAAATCAGTAATCTCATGTGGTAGTGAGTTCCAATATTGTGGTCCCATGTAGTTTATACTTTGCATTATAAAATTAGTTCTGCGAAACATTGGTTTCAGTAAATCTTGATTCCTGGTATTGTAGCTGTTAACAGATTTAGAAATTAGTATAAATCCATTATTAATATTATTTTTAATCCTTTTATGCATTATCTTACATAAATTTAAGTTATATAACTGACTAATAGTTAAAAAAATATTTTGCAAGATGTACTCAGGCAAAATTTCGAAATAAATTGTGCTTCATTTATAGGTGTAAAATTATTTTTAATTCCAATAATCTGACAGATTTATTCTGTAATATCAGGAGTCTGGAAGTATTCATTAATGCAGTCTGCTCCCATTCTAGAACGCAATAATCAAAGTGAGAATGAAAGTTAAAATGCCCCTTGCTATGTTGCTTGGCGTGTGCAACAATGGTTTGAGGGGAATTCCAGTGGCTTTAGCTTATTATCCTGGCCACCGCACTCGCCGGATACCAATCCCATTGAACATCTATCGGGACTGTCTTGACCAACAGGTTAGACGTATGTATCCACCACTGATGACTCTAGATGATTTTCGAGGAGCTATGGAGTCTGCACGTTATAGCATCCCTACAGAAACGTTCAGATACTTTAGCTTTCAATCCGTCGGTAAAAAATAGTAATCAAATGGTGTTAACTAGGTATTAAAGGTAACGGCAGACACTGTAGTGCCACCAAGGTATTAAGGTATTATAAGGTACTGTAGGAAGCTGTCAAACACAGCGTATTGAGGAAGATTGTCGAGCCGCCAAGGTGGCGCAGTGGTCTAAGGCGCTGGCCTCTGATCATTCGTCCGTAAGGGACGAATCCGGGTTCGAATCCCGGTGAGGCATGGATGTTGTGTTTGTCTTACGGCACTGGCTCTCTCCCTTCCCTGGAACCAGTGACCCTAAATTAGGGACGGGCGACTGCTTATAGCCCATTGAGTTGCTCACGGTGGTCGCTAAACCTCAAAAAGAAAAAAAAGAAGATTGTCAAACAGAAAGCATTGTAAAAGGCTGTCGAGTAGAACGCAATCAAATGCTTTGGAAGAAACTTTCAAACACAATGCAAGTTTTGCATTGAATGTGATTACTTCCAAATGGGCATTTCCAAAGTTTCGCATTTTCATTTTCACGGAGATTACCCAGAAGGGCGGTAAATCAATAAAAGTGTCCGTTTGTGCTGTCTAGTTTTCTAATGTAGAGATGGCAAGTGTTACTTTTGTTTATTTTGCTACCAACCTCGTTTTTTCTTTAATTGGAGGTTTAACGACCACCGTGAGCAACTTATTGGGGTATAAGCAGTTCCCCGTCCCTAATTTAGGGTCACTGGTTCCAGGAGAGGTAGAGAGTCAGTGCAGTAAGACAAAACACAACATCCATGCCTCACCGGGATTCGAACCCGGAGCCATCTCGGAAAAATTATCAGAAGCCGTCGCTTAAACCACTGCGCCACTCGGACGGCCAACCACGTTTCCAGACCAAAACATTTTGAACAGGTGAAGTTAAAACTTGATATCAGACTACTTGAAACAAAAAAGAATTTGAATACCACAGTACAGCATTGGAACGAAAAAGCATTTCACGCTTTGAAAATAATTCTCTAATGATTTACGATTTGAAAGTCAGATGTATTTTCAGCAAAATGAAAACCATGACGGCATAATTTTTTTTCTTGAAGCCAATTTGCAAAAGCTCATTTGAGAAGAAGGGAAATACTCGAGATAAAATGATCTGAATGGTATTACGTAGAGGAAGTCTTTTGGATTTCAATCTGTCTTCCTGGTTGGTTTCGCAGAAATGCTACAGCCGGTACGCTTTCTTTGCCAAGTACTAACTTGTGTTAACTCCATAAAAAGGCTGTTCACTACATCATAGGTGTTGCTGCTCTGCTTTGCTAATAAATCTACAGAAAGATAAACGTCCCATTTATTCCGAATCACTTCTTAATATTAATACATTCCCTGCCAGCGTATTCTTATTTACTTGACTTTCCGTGAACTGGGAAATCGACGACAAAAAAGATATACTGGGCGTTTCCCCAATGCTAGGATACACTTCGAGAATCTACTCTACAGTCTGTTTTGATCACAAAAAATTATTGTAAACTTTAAGCCAGAAACGTTTTCGTGGCCTCCGTGGCGCAGTGTTCTAAGCGGTGGCTACTGACCTTTCGTCCGAGATGGGTCCGGGTTTGAATCCCGGTAAAGCATGGGTGTTTGTCATACGGCACGGCTTCTATCCCTTCCCTGGAACCAGTGGTCCTAAATTAGGAATAAGCGCCTGTGCTTATTTATATCCCAGTGAGTTGGTCACAGTAGTCGTTAAACCCCAAATACAAAAAAAAAAAAAAAAAAAACAAAAAAAAACAAGTTAGTAAAATCATGCAATGCGTTGATTATGATATGCTTTCCAACATACCAGAAATCAGTACTCAAGTTATGAGGATAATGGCTGTGGATTAAATCTCGCTCCTGTGACCGGATCTTTGACCCCATTTCGATGGTGTTCAACAGAACCGGTTCAGTACACCTCCGGAACAACATACTAAAGTTTTGTCGCAATAGCAGCATTTTTACGTAAGTTATAACGCATCAGAGCGATGGAATGGATTTTTACGCGAGTTATGGATTTTTACGCGAGTTATCCATTTTTACGCGAGTTATCGTGTGGACGGACAAAGCTGGAACTTATACGCTTCTTTAAACTATGGTTGGAAAGCTTAAAAAAAGCGTTTTCCTACAAAGATATACAGGGGGCATAATAAAGTCAGGCAACACCCGCTTCAAGGGCGAACGGAGGCTCATAAAAATATGGAACCAACAGGATTAGTTTACAAATTTTGAAGATGACAATCCGTTTTTTGGTGTAAACATGACAAGGATGGTAAGTCATATAATATCCGAAAACTTTGAAAATTTTGTTTTCAAGTTATCGGATATTTTCTTACTTACCATCCTTGTCATGTTTACACCAAAAACCGGATTGTCATTTTCAAAATTTATATTGTATGGTGTAATCCCGTATTCCATTCATGATTTATCTGCTCCTCCGGGAAATCATGGGATAGAATGCTTAACCTCCAGATTCGCTTAACATGAACGCCGGTTTCTTCGACTAGCAAATCCCGTGATGGTTATATTCAAATTAATCAAAAACCTGAGACTTGGTCGTTCTGGTTGGTGTAGTGGTTAGCATACCCGGGCGCTATCTGGGACACGCGGGTTCGATTTCCACTCCAGGACGAAGAAATTTTCAAGTTTTCGGATGTTATCAGACTTAACATCCATGTCATGTTTACTCCAAAAAACGGATTGTCATCTTCAAAATTTGTATGGTATAGTGTAATCCCATATTCCATTTAGGATTGGTTTAAATGCCACACAGCCGATCCTATAAGATGGACGTGAGCACCCTTAGCGGTGAATTTATGAAATTAGCTACCGATGTCTGAAAATATTATCAATAGAGGAAAAATATCAATTACAAAGTTCGTGAGCGTCTTCTACGAATCGATCATAAAACCGGGCGAATTCAGGAAATACAGTGGGGAAGAAAAAGTGTCCTAGGACACTTCTAAGCGATGCAATAACACTACATTGCTGTCTACATATGAGAGGCTCTCTAATGGGAGGAAAGGATGCATCATAACACTGGATTCTCCTCTTCCTCGTCATACGAAACTTCCGGATTTATTTCGTCAGTTAGAATTCCATCAGCTCGCATGTCGCAATCACTGTTTCGTCCGAATGGGAAAGGAGAATTTCTATGTCACAATGCATTCTCTCCTTCGTTTAGGGGTTCTGTCAGCTCTACATAGCACTCACAGGATATTTCACTACCTATAAATGTTCTTGGATACAATTGTCTTTTCAATGTACAGCCTAAATTTACCCGTTGACCGCAGTTTTTATAACCAATTCGTTGCAAACGAAAGATGCTCTCCAACACTGGAACTGATTTTACTCTACCATATTTTCGGAGATAGGAGAGCTAAGTTCGCAAACACGCCGCAGATGGGGCTGACGTCAAGGTGATAGGATTGACTCTCTGACACTTACACCAACTGCATTGGTTCCACATCGCTACGAGCTCCGTTTGCCTGTGAAAAGGCTGGCGCGCAACTTTACTGTACGTCCTGTAGATCTCTGAAGGAACACGCTTCCGGCTCTGTATATATTCCGAGTTTCTTTCACCAGAACCGCCGGTAGAATAGGTTTCCACAGTATGTTTGGAGGGTTAACGATTAACATGAGCAACTCGATTAGCTATATGAAGTCAGCCGTCCCTAATTTAGGGCCGCTAGTTCCAGGGAAGGGAGAGAGCCAGTGCCGTAAAACACACGCAACATCCATGCCTCATAGGGATTCGAACCCGGATCCATCTCGGGAGAATGTATGGTCTGAAGCCAGCGCTTAGACCACTGCGCCACCGGATTTCCACAGTTTTGCCACACATTTTAGAAACACCCTATATCCTGATTAAAGAGAATGTATCTGAATATGTGCTCGTGGCAGCCAGAATTCTTCGGAAAACCTGGGTAGACTCTTCATAATTTAGCAGATTGTTTTTCGTTATTGTCCGAGCTTTAGTGGCACGAGTAAGTTCTACATTCGGAAGAGGGGATTGCTAAAGGAAAAAACATTTACCATGCTAAGCTGTTTCTACAGGAATCAAGAAGTCATGAGCGAGGCAGCTGAGAAAGTGTATGTGAATTCGGCCTTTGGAGGGACAAAACAACTTGGCTTATTTGAGCATACTTATTTTAACAGTGGTGGCGACGAATCTCGGTATCACTCAGAAGCATGCAGTATTTCGTTAGAAGGCCTAGAGTAGGGTAAATTATTTAACTTGCGGCCCATAAAAGATTATAACTGGTGTTTTTTCAACACTCATTTGAATTCCACTCCTTCTGAAGAATAAAATTCATGGCTGCAGCTGGAGTTGTGGAAACAGAAAACACGAAAAGAAGCATCAACATTCCGAATGGAATGACGATTAATACGATTCATAAAGAGGCATTTTGAACTTATAACTGAAATTCCTTCAGTATCCATGTGCTCCAAAACTATTTCTGCGCTGATAACAAGATTTACACAAATTTTTAAGATGACAATCCGTTTTTGGGTGTAAATATGACAAGGAACGCAATATGGCTTCGACTAGCGAATCCTGTGATGGTTATATTCAAATTAATCGGAAACTTGAGACTTTGTCGTTCTGTGTGGTGCAGTGGTTAGCATACCTGGGCGCTATCTGGGAGACGTGGGTTCGATTCCCGCTCCAGGACGACGAAAGTTTCAAGTTTTCGGATATTATATGGCTTACCATCCTCGTCATATTTACACCAAAAAGCGGATTGTCATCTTCAAAATTTGAATTGTATGGTATAATTCCGTATTTCATTTAAGGTTTACACACACAGACTACATAAAAAGCAAATAATTGTTTTGTGATTAGGAGATACTCACAAATGCATAAAAAAAATATATAAATTATGCTGGCTGTACCATAAATTCCGGGTAGCGCCAGTTAGAATTCAGTTTGTATTTAATGAAACAAAAAGCCTGGTGAGATTGAGATACTTTTATTTTTCAACTTAACGTATGGCATCGTTTCGGAGAGGATATGCCAAAGAAACAAGATGACGAAATCTCGTGATCGTTTCAGCCGCACGCACGGATGGCAGGCATGCTTAGGACGAATGCTGACAAGTCATTTTACCTTTCGTGAATCCTTCCTGTCTTTAACCTAGAAGACCACGAATGGCAATCACTTTATCTAAATGTCACGTCTTCTCAAGCATTGAGATTTACTATGGATGACAGCAACCTGTCTACACACTGTGATTACTCTGTGAGCCAAATGCGTTCTAGCTATCTCTATCACAAACGACGTATAAATATGTGGGGAATAGAAATCAGCAATAAGCAATGGAGGGTGTATGGCAATAAAAAAATTTTTTAATTCCCCTGGAAATCAATGCATTGAAACTCAACAGCAGCTCAATATCTATTTATATCTGGAAAGATGAAGCCGAATTCTGATATGATGAGTACGCCTTTCAGATACACTTCCAGATATTTAGTTTTCCTTTCGAACTGTATAATCCCCAATAGTCTAAGAAAAACTAATATTCCCCTAAGCAGCAGAAAAGTATTACATGGGATAATCTAAAAATTCGCGGCGGATCACGGACGCATTTACAGATGTTTAGTAAAGTATATAGAACGTCCGTCATCTTGTAGAAATAGATGTATGTTTGCAAAAAGAAATATATATGTAGTAGGAAAATGCACATCACAGGCAGCAGAAAATGCATAGAAAATTTATCATAAAAGAAGCCATCAGCAGCAGGAAAAAAAAATGATTTCAGTTTAACTTTTACAAGAGATGAGGTCGCAAACATCTATGCACTCAAGAGCAATTGAATTAGAGACAGCTGGCGTTATGCAAATGTGGCGCTGCGTGCGGCCCTGTAAACGGAAAATACATGACGTATGCAGCGATTCGACAATGTAAGGAGTGATGCGACGGGAATCAGTGAGAGTCGGACCCAGTATGGGTAAGACGAAGGATCTAAGCGCATTTGATCGTGGGCAAATTGTCGGGGCGTACGAATGGTTCACTCCATCTCGGAAGTCATTGGAATTTTCACATTTCGAATTTTCACTGGAATTTTCACCAGCCACTGTGTCACGGGTGCACCGTGAGTACATCGAATCTGGTAAAACCATCCCTGCAAGGGCCAACTGCAGTGGACAACAGCGTGTGGATGAGCGGAGTCATCGTCGGCTAGCTCGCATTGTAACAGCGGATAGACGGGCCGCAGTGCAAGAAATCACTCGGCAATTTAACGATGATTCACAAAAACGTCTAAGCAGCCACACCATCCAGAACCATCTACTCGCTATAGGGCACAGAAGCCATCGTCCCACGAGGGTACCGCTGCTGACCGCACATCACAGGGTGCAAAGATTAGCATGGGCGCGGGAACATCGCCACTGGACCATAGACATGTGGAAAAATGTTGCATGGACTGATGAGTCGAGATTCACGTTGGTACATGCGGATGGCAGGATACGAGTACGGCACAAACCACATGAAAGCGATGAATCCTTCTTGCCAGCAGGGTACTCTTCAAGCTGGTGGGGGTGGCATTCTCGTCTAGGGACTATTTACGTGGACTGAAATGGGATCCCTGGTACGTGTGACATCGTCTCTCACAGGTTAACGTTACCGGGATATACTGGAAGATCATTTGCTCCCGTTTGTGCGTCTTCAACATCCCACTGGGGACCTCATCTTGCAACAAGACATTGCACCGTGCCATCGCTCCCGAATTGTATCCGAATGGTTGGATGAACACTCCACCGACGTGACCTCGCTTCCTTGGCCAGCTAGGTCACTTGACCTCAATCCCATCGATCACATCTGGGATGCCATCGAGAGAGATGTTCGAGGCTGTGACCCCTCCATCAAATCTTCGTGAACTGTGGGAGCTTGTTCAGGGGTCGTGGATCCGTATGGCTTCCCAAAGCTTCCGGTGTCTTGTCGAGTTCATGCCGAGACGAATCACCGCCGTCATCAGGGCGAAAAAGGGTGCTACACGATACTAGACAGGTATCTCTAATTCATTTGCTCTTCAGTGTACACTGTGGTCCAAACGTTCGTGATATTTGACGCCTATTCAAAGCTTCATAGAGCTAAAAGACCTTACTAACATGTGCGCAAGAGTGCAGTGTGACACATAAAGGAATTCTGTGATGAGTATGCAAATTTACTGTGACCACGTGACAAGTGCCTAGGTTGTATACAGGCAGGTCGCAGAGTCGTGTCACATATGACTATATTCTGTTTTCCATTTGTTTATGCAACGGAGAGTGAAAGTGCATGTCTGAGGTGGCAAAAAGTTTTTGTCATCTCAGACACCCACTTTTATGTCTTGCAGACATCATATGGATTATTTTACCAGAGACCGAATCATCGTCATGTCGCAGAAGGTCGGACTGTCAGATATCACCAGAGAGTTTGTAGTAATAGCACATAGCATACAATCGTTGCATTAGTCAGCACTCATGAAACACATAACCTCTGTCAGATGTTCTGCTGGAGGTTGTTTCCGCTATACAGTACAATAAGATGACCGTTATCTCTCCACAATGGCAACACAAAGTCGTAAAAGTACTCATGGGAAGTTTAGAAGTCGTCTTCAAGCAAGCACATGTGTAGATTTCACGGTAAACTGTGTCAAGACTTCTTAATGCAGTAAGACTGTATGCCCGAAAACCCGTAAGCTGTCTACCTTTACGCTGAACCCATCGAAAAGCCCACCATCATTGGTGTATGTCTCACATTGATTAGTCTTCAGAATAATGGGCCCAGGTCGGCAACACTGGTCACAACGGCAACACTGGTCTACTTATTACAGTTAACAATCCTCTTTAATACTCTCCTGTATTACTCTTGTGTTTCGCAGAAGAGGTTTTGCCTCGAATACTGTATGCTGTCATGACGTTAGACACAGTAGCTCTAGATACACCTACTACCCTTGCGACTGTTGTCATGAAGACCCCAAATAGCCGGCCACCAACAATTAGGCCTGTTTCGAAGTCCGTTAGGTCACTCATTTCGTCGTCACCCTGAAAGAAATTGTGCAAGAAGACCCTTTAAATGCACTTAAACAGTACGTTGAGGTTCTAAACAAAGTTATTACAACCAAGAAGTGGTGGATACCTTTGCGTATTGCGACGTACGCAGCTGCATTAAAAGTCACGTCTTTGAGCGTGAAGTCCAACCACATTATTGAGTACAACCCTTGTATGTCTGCTCATATCTCGAAAGCATATCTGGAGGACTGATTTGAAAAATTTGAGTTATTTTAAGTCTGGTTCAGTGCTGTTGCTATCTTTTTTTTAGGCAACGTTTGCTGAAATGTGTCATTGTTGCCCCGGTGGCGCAGTGGTCTCAGCGATGGCTTCTGTTCATTCATCCAGGAGGGATCCGGGTTTGAATCCCGTTGAGGCATAGATATTGTGTTTGTCTTACGGCACTGGATCTTTCCCTTTCCTGGAACCAGTGGCCCTAAATTAGGGGCGTGCGACTGCTTACAGCCCGTTCAATTGCTCACGGTGGTCGTTAACCCTCCAGGTGGCAAGCACGCATATATATGTTCGGAGCTTTCAGTGCCCAAAGCGGCGACGACGCAATAATACGTTCATAGAAAACCTGTTCAAAAGCCGTGAGAACGCAATATCGCGTTGAAAGAATTTTCAGGCTCATAGTGACAAGAACGCATATATGCGCATCTTAACGACGACGAATATTACAGGAAAACAGGACACTTTTAGAAGTGTCTCCTACTATACATCCGAAAAAATTTCGCATGTGTAATTAATGAGGTCGCAGTTACAATTTCACCAAGACGCCTTCGAGTTCCTGTTTCAGAAGGTATTTCTCTGAAACACTTTTTGAAGCAATTGGTTCACTTCCAAATACAAAAGACTTCTAATACGTGAAAAGAAAAAACATATCGTTGTGAGCTTAATATCTTAAAAATTTTCGTTCCGAATGGCAGAAGACAGAAAGTTTATAGAGAACTGTTTCACCGAATCCGTTTCGATCGTATCAACATCATATGAACACATTAAGTCGAAAGTTTAATTTTTAATTATGCAGTTTAACCACCACCTGAGTAACTCTACGGTATATAAGCGGTCACTGGTTTCCAAAGTAAAACCACAAGTTCTGGGAAAAGGAGAGGCTCAGTGCCATAAGGCAAACTCACTACCAAGCTTCATCCAGGAGTGGAGCCTAGCTCCAGAAACCTACCAATCTGACTACTCCTCCAGTAGGAGGGCATGTTGAATGTTTTTAACAACTCATTTAAGAAGTGAGGCTTCCGTTGCTGAAAAGGCAATGGTACTTTTATGTCGGATAATATATTATTCAATTCGTTTTATGTAAGTCTGTTCTTTAATACAGACATTTAACGTGGACCAGGAACATCAAACAAAGATCTTCGCTCTTTCCACGTTTATAAGTGAGTCACGGAAAAATTCTCATTGGCCGCCACCGGGAGTCGAACCCAGGGTCTTCCAGTTAAGCGCCCGATATGCTTCCGCTACACCACAGCAGCCTCGAATTCCTCCAGACTCACACACGCTAACTGCCAATCCAATTTGGCAGGTTGCTTCTTGGAGCCCCGCACAATGCTGGGGATTCACCAAAAATGGTAAGCAGCAACTGAAGAAATAATTAGAAGGCGAATGAATAGTTAATACAGACATTTAACGTGGGCCAGGAACATCAAACAAAGATCTCCGCTCTTTCCACGTTAATAAGTGAGTCACGGAAAAGTTATACACGTGGAAAGAGCGAAGATCTTTGTTTGATGTCTGTTCTTTTATGGTGAATTCTTACGTTTTGTTCAGCGATTTAACGATCAATGTGAACAACATAAAAAGATGCCGCCCTTAACTTTGGGCCACTGTTTCAAGAGAAGGAAGAGAGATAGTTCCGTAGAACAAGCATATTACCCATGTCTTTTCTTGGACTCGACTTCGGACCTGATCGGGCGAACCGCCAGTAACCAGCACTTGGGTAACTGGACTGCCGCCCCGGTAGCGTAGTGGTCTAAGAGCTGGCTTACGATCATTCGTCAGAGATTGGTCCGGGTTCGAATCCCGGTGAGGCATGAATGTTGTGTTCGTCTCACGGCACTGGCTCTCTCGCTTCGCTGAAACCAATGACTCCAAATTACGGACGGGCGACTGCTTATAGCCTATTGAGTTACTCATGGTGGTCTATAAACCTCCAATCAAAAAGAAGCAAAATAACTGGACCACCGGTAAGGAGACATACACTGCTATAATAGGAATTGCAACCCGAAGAAATAAACAAGCAATTACAATGAAATTTATGGTAGTGGTTAGCAAGCTGCAAACGATTACAATTACATACCGGTTCGTGAAGAGGAAGGACAAAAATTAGTAATAAGAAATCCACCATGGGCGGTGATATCCGACCCCACACGTTGTGGGATCGAATGAAACAGAGTCTGGATGGTCGTCTGCGGTATTGCATTTCATTCTGATTCCACACGCATCCACAGTTCGTTGGCTGAGAGAGGCGGCGAGGCCATGCGAGCTTGTCGTTGCGCGATGACACCCCCAGATGTTCTCTAAAGGTGACAAATCCGGCAAGCGAGCAGATCAGAGAAGACGTGCGACTTCATGCGCACAGAGTACGTCTTGGACAGCACGAGCAATATAGGATCGGGCTTTGTCTTGTTGGAAGACGGCTCCCGGGATCGTCTGATGGAAGGGTGTAAGTTCAGCTTCCAACACTTCCGTGATGTAGCGTTGGCTGTTCAATGTGCCTGTGATGCGTAGTAGATGAGAGCGTGAATGAAACACAATAGCGCCCCAGACCATCACGTTTTGTGTGTGGCCGGCGGTACGGTGCGGCACAATGCAGCCTTCTAGATGCCATTAACCAAGGTATCTGAGAACAAGGATTCCCCGTCGCGATGCATTAGATTGAATCTGAACCAGTCCGAAAACACAATATTCTCCCATTTAGCACTCCAGTTTTGGCGTTCGCGACACCAATGCAAAGCTGGTGCTTATGGTTCAAAGTCAAGGGAAGTGGCAGCAATGGACGGCCAGCAACGAGGCCTCTCTGCAGCAATCGGCGACGAACAGTGCTTGCAGACATCGGACGATGTGAGATCATTCTCCATTGCTGCGCAAGTGTCATGGATGGTGTTTTGCGCGACTTCAGTGCTATACTGTCCAAGTGCGTGTCTTCCCGCTTCGGCGTACGATTTCCATCTCCAGACCCTGAACAACGATGCTTACGACATTGATGCCATGTACGCATAGCGGTAGTTGCGTTAGGCCTAACACGTGCAGCAGTATCAATGTATAATGAACCACCGATTCTGCCTCTTTCGAACTCAGTCAGGTTTTCGTGTGGTTGTCCCCTGCTCCTACGCGGCATGTTTACATGTTAACAACTGCGTACGTCGTGTTTAGCGACAGCAAGTTTGACAAGAAAGATGACACCGAATTTGCGGGTGTAATAAGCACGTCTTTTGGATCCGTTCTGACGCAAATTAAATTTATCAAAGCTGTTCAAAGTCAATGGAACCGGTATGGAAAACAATAGTATCTGACGGAAGAAAGAAGTTTTTCAGTCGGGTTTTTAATTCCTCGGATATTGCTCTAAACGGAATCGTGAGCTTACGCCCTACGGTTGCAGACTTGTACGTTAAGAAAAACATGAATTTATATGAGAAACATTTCACACCAGAAACGCTCTCCAACATAGAAATAATTTTTCAAATCGGACTCCTAGAAACAGAGATATCGACAAAATAGGATGTGACTTTACGTCCCCTGGTGGTAAAACCATGCGTTATTTTAGCAAGAAAGTATTCCAAAAGGTTTTACAATATGAGCGGTAACGGTCCAAGAAAAAAAATTTAGTCGAATTTTCAGGAGCCCAGATTTTGCTACAAATACATCAGAAGCAGAAATTAACACTTATGCTCCTTGTAGCCAAACCATTCTTTACCAAACATTAGAAATTATGTGAAAAATATTTTCCATCGGATCTTGTATGCGATACAGGAAGAATTTTTCACATCGGAGTTTTAGAAGCAGAAGTAACGCAGAAAACGGAATTTACCTTTGTGCCCCCTAGCGGAAAATCTATGATTTACTCGAAAATTTTGAATTTATAGGGAAAACACTTCGCATTGGAAACACCATCCAACAAAGAAGGAATTTTTCAAATCGGCCTCCTAGAAGTAGAGATATTGACAAAAATAAGATATACATTTACGCCACTGGTGTAGAAACCATGTATTAATTCAAGAAGAAAATGTTTCTAAAACGTTTGTCGACATGAGTAGTACCGGTCAGCAAAGGAATTTTTTTCAATCGAGATTTTAGAAGCTCATATTTTGCTGCAAATACATCAGAAGCGGAAATTAAGACTTACGCCACCTGGTGGCCAAATCATTTTTCCAAAAATCATAAATCATGTGCAAAGGATTTTCCATCAGGAGCTGTATCCGGTGCAGTTAGAATTTTTCAAATAGGAGATTTAGAAGCAGAGATGTACGGGGGGGGGGGGAGCATTTTACCCTAACGCCCCCTAGCGGAAAGTTTACGAATTACTTGAAACTTTTGAAATTATATGAAAAACATGTCACACTGGAAACACTATCCAACAAAGAAGGAATTTTTCTAATCGGGCTCCTAGAAGTAGAGAAATTGACAAAAAATAAGATATACATCTACGACCCCTGGGGGAGAAACCATGTATTCTTTTAAGAAGAAAATGTTTCTAAAAGGTTTGTCGACATGAGTACCATAGGTCTACAAACGTCGTTTTTTTCAATCGAGAATTTAAAAGCTCATATTTTGCTGGAAATACATCAGAAGCGGAAATTTAGGTTTACGCCCTCTGGCGGCCAAACTATTTGTTTTACAAAAATTAGAAATTATGTTCAAACGATTTCCCATCAGAAGCTGTATAAGGTTCAGAAAGAAGTTTTCAAATCTGAGATTTAGAAGCAGAGATATAGAGGGAAACCCAATTTACCTCTACGCTTCCTAGCGGGAAGTCTATGACTTACTTGAAAATTTTCAAATTATATGAGAAACGCGTCACACTAAAAACACTATCCAACAAAGAAATATTTTTTCAAATCGGACTCCTAGAAGTAGAGATATTGACAAAGATAAAATATACATATACGCCCCTGTCGGAGAAACTGTGGAATATTTTAAAAAGAAAATATTCCAAAAAGGTTTACCGATGTGAGTGGCATCAGTCCTCGAAAGAATTTTTTCAATCGATATTTTAGAAGCTCAGATTTTATGGCAAATACATCTGAAGCAAAAATTAACACTTACGCCCCCTGGTGACTAAAGTATTCTTTACCAAAAATTAGAAATTATATGCAAACGATTTTCCATCACGAAGTGCATCCGCTGAAGCAAAATTTTTTCAAATCGGAGTTTTAGAAGAAGAGTTATCGGGAAAAATGTAATTTACTTTTACGCCCCCTAGCGGGAAATCTATGCGTAATTTTAAAATGTAACTATATCTAAAATACTCTTCGACGTAAATGAAATCGAAAGATGAAATAATTTTTTCAATCGGATGTTTAGAAGCAAATATGTGGAAAAAAACGTATATTTGATTTCGACATCATCTGCGTTTACGCCCTCTAGCGGCTAAATTTCGCATCGTAAAAAAAAACGAAATAAAGGATTATCATTTGCATATTTTAAGCTTTCCAATGCAAAAAGAATTTTTCAAATTAGACTAATAGTTGCAGAGATTTCGTGGGTACAGACGGACTGACGGACGGACGGGCAAACTGATAACAGAAGCACGATCTTTTTTTGCAAAAGACGTGCTAAAAACCTGCTCTGTGCACGCCTTTTTTTATACCCCCCGGTGTGACGTTTCCGATGGCGTAGCGCGCACCTCACATGTGCGTTGCAATTATACTAATTTACATCTCCCATGGTGTCCTATCAACTCTGCAAATTTCGTGCAAATTCGATCATTTTCTTCGTGGTGTTGCAATTTCTATTAACAGCAGTGTATATTATGGTGATAGAAATTGCAACTTTTCAAACGCACTATGGTTAGTTAAAAAACTTTTGAGAGTACCCGGTGGCACAGTGGCCTGAACGCTTGCTCCTGACAATTAACCCGAGATGGGTCCAGGTTCGAGGCATCGATGCGGTGCTTATTTCACGGCTCTGGCTCTCCTCCTTCCCTGGAACCTGTTGCCCTAAATTTGAGACGGCGACTGTTTATTGCCCATCGAGTTGCTCACAGCGGTTGTTAAACCCCCCAAACAAAGAAAATAACAAATTGCTGCGTTCCCTTTTTCACCCACGGTAGTTTATTCAACAAAACATAATTTTATTTCGATGGGAAATCCATTTCGTTTGGTGCATGTAAGTATTTCTTTATCGTTTAATTTTATTTTTATCGCTTTGGGCATATCTTGCTTTCTTTCTCTATTTTCTTGCTCAACATTCGCATAGAAATGTCTGAAGCAGAGTTCTTTTTCCACCTACGGAGAAAGGCCATTTTTTATCCCGGCAATATGTTCTCTTATTCCACGTGATGTCTCACACCACGCACTCATAGATATTGTCTAAAATATCTCCCGCATCCGAAAGTGTCAGGAGAATCGCCCAGTCCCGCAAGTCTCAGTTGCGTAAATCATGAGGGTAGAAGATTTGGTCCCTAGTAAAACACGGCCTGAAGGGGACATTCGCCGGAGATGGAGATGTGAAGGAGATACAGTTGTCTTTCATTTTTATTTCGCCTCTTGTTTTTCTTGCTTAACGGCCTTTGGGGATCTGTCGAAGTGTGTATTGTTATCTCGGGGACTCAGAAATAGAAAACGTTCTATTGCAAACCCTCCACGTTGAATGCCATCAGCCTTTCAGTGATAAAGAAAACCTTTAGAATCATTCTTGAACAATTTCCAAAATTGCAGACAACTTAAACGAAACGGACGCAAATTCTTTGCAATTTTTCTTCTCCGTGTATCAATTGAGAGTTTTTAAATCTATAAGAGCAAGTGGGGATATACGTTTCAACCATGGATGCTGATGGTTTTCTAATAATGCAAAAATTACTTGAAACGACGTAAGGCAGCATGACAAAAACCGCGAAATTAATATTGTTTTTAAATGTAGGTTTACTTATTGAAATATTTGTAAACTATTATGTAGAAATAAAGTAATTTGAAAGTGAAATATCTCTATTCTAAAAAAAAGTAACTGTCGCCGCTGCTGCTGCCGCTGTTTTAGAAATTTCGCGACACTCTTGCCTTCCTAGCTCGCAGCGCAAAACGTATTGAACACAAAAATACGAAATTTACGTCGTTTGTAGAGAATGTTTGGAAAACACGCTGAAATAAACAGTTTTTCGATTCTGGCAATACTTCAAGAGCTATTGTATTTCAAAGTTAAGGTAAGCAAAAAGTGCTACCAGGTCGTGTTCCGGACACATTAACAGCAACAGAACCACGAAACTTTGTAGGCATGTAGTGTCATGACCGAATGTTTGCACCTCGTTACCCTTTTTCTGAATCTCGATTTAGTTTACGAGAAATTAAACTTCTAAATATCACAAAATTCTCTATTTCGCGATGGGATCCATTTAAAATAACGGATATATGGCAAACTATAAATCATAACGCTTTGCAATTTTTACAGCATAAACTTACAACTATCATCCCTTTTTTACAAACAAAAATTGAATAAAAAGTCACTTTCAGATTTTTAAGCATTTTTTAAAGACGCAAAGGAAGGTAACGAACGGCTCGTCTGTCTTCACGATAACCACAGAGGAACGTTCTGGTCCCGTGACCTGCTGCCATAGTGACGCAAAGAATTTGTTTTGCATATGCTTTGTTGGTAAAGCTATCTCAGTTCTTTAAGGTGGACGTCAAGTAATTTTACTTTCTATACTTCCAATGGAAAAACTTCTGTACTTTTTTCTTCACAATTAATGCGCTCCCAAGATTGAAAATTTGAACATCGATTAAAACAGCTTCATTTTATAACTTGGAATACTTAATATTTTCTAAAACATAACCATAAGTATGCAATCCAACATTTGCTTGTCTACTGACGTCATCAAAGAACAGGTCGCGCCATCTTTTTTTCTGGATAATTAATGCGTTCCCGAGATGAAAATTTGAACATCGATTAAAACAGCTTCATTGTATAACTTGGAATACTTAATATTTTCTAAAACAACCATAATTATGCAATCCAACATTTGCTTGTCTACTGACGTCTTCAAAGTACAGGTCGCGCCTTCGTTTTTCTGGATAATTAATGCGTTTATAAGGATGAAAATTTGAACATCGATTTAAACAGCTTCATTTTATAATTTGGAATACTTAATATTTTCTAAAACATAACCATAAGTATGCAATCCAACATTTGCTTGTCTACTGACGTCATCTAAGTACAGGTCGCGCCATCTTTTTTCTGGTTCCATCACCACCAAAGGAGAAGGTTATTGATTTTTAATATAATTGTGGTTATGTTTTAGAAAATATTAAGTATTCCAAGTAGTATTATGAAGTTATTTTAATCGATGTTCAAATTTTCATCCTTGGGAGCACACTAATTGTGAAGGAAATGTGTACAAAAATTTTCCCATTGGAAGTATAGGAAGCAAAATTACTTGACGTCCACCTTAACGGCTTAGCATAAGGGTTTACGGTTTAAGGAAATGGTTTTTGGACCGCTTTTGTTTTCCTTAGGGGTAAATTTAGTAAGTGCTATAAGTTTAACGACAAAGGTCCGACCTTCCAAAAATTAACGACAGTAAAAAAACTCTGAAACTTCGGAATAACAAGCCTTATTTGCTTAGACATGCAATAGAAATTGAAATTTATATGAATTTTCCAATTTTTATTTGATGTGATATACTCGGAGATCGGGCAGAAGGGCCCAAGCGCTACTCTGGAAACAACTGAACTAATGCAAAAACAACAAAATCTGAAAATGCAATTTTAAATTTTAACACTGCAATAAAGGGCGCCCGGATGGCTGTATTGAACGAAGCGGTATCATCTAAACATTTATCCAAGATGGGTCAGAGTAAGTCATGGATGATGTGTTTATTTTACACCACTGGCTCTCTCCCTTCCTTGGAATCAGCACCACAAAGGATGTGCAGTTCGAATAGCCCATCGAATTACTCACGATCGTTGTTAACCTCCTCCCCTTCCCCCGCCAAATAAAGAAATAAATGAGACTTAGTATACTGGAAAAAATATCGTACACTCTGGGGACAAAAGTGATTGGACACTTAATGTAAATAGAAAAACAGCATTGTATTTACATTAGTTCCGGATATGTCTACCATTTGCAGAGATTGCAGCAGCCACCCATCGACGTAAACGGTGCACAAGTCCATGGAGTACAGTGTGCGGGATATTCCTCTATTCCTCTTTGAATACATCTACCAACTCTGTCAGCGAAGGAGGTCGTGTTGATATAGACTTTACCCGTCGTTCCAGTTCGTCCCATAGATGTTCAGTGGGATTGAGTTCCGGGCTCTGAGCAGGCTAGTCCACCCTTCGAGGCCTTATTTTCCTCAAACCACACCATTGTAGTCGTGGTGTAAACATGACAAGTAGCATTCACGTCATGGAAAAAACAATCGTGTCCGTAGAACTTCCACAATTGGGAGCAATAATATATCCAGGTCATCTCTATGCAGCACATAGTACATATTGCCATGCATAACTACCAGCGGACACACACCACCAGCTGAAACATTCCCGTAAGATACCTCCACCGCCTCCAAGCTTCACACTCGGCAGTGTACACTCTGGAAGCAGACGTTATCCGGGTAATCTCCAAATCCAGACACTTACATCCGATCGGAATAATGTTAATCAGGATTTAATGTCAAACAGGATCACAAAACTCTAATACAATTAATACTAGGAATTGTATGCACACCATATTGGCAAAAGTCACCGAACACCCCTTCAAAAGCAAATGAACGGATCCGCTGTGTTGTTAAGATGCGCGGAACAGCTGCAAATGGTATAAAAACAAGCCTGCAGCTGACCGCGATCACGCCGTACTGTGAGGTTCAGTAAAAATGTCGCGGCGGGAGAGAACTGATTTCGAGAAAGGAAAGATTGTTTGGGTGTCATATTAGTAGGTTGTCTATAAGAGAAACCGAGAGGCGTTTAAATATACCGAAGATAACTGTTTTTGGATGTAATGAATAAGTGCAAGACACATGGCGTGCCTGAAGCATCAAAACGTACCAGCAGACTAAAGAAAAACAGTGATAGAGGACGTCGAAGCCTGAGGAGAGTCTTTACAGCTAATCGACGCAGTACTGCACAAGACCTTAGTGTACAGGTGAGTAAAAACGCTGGAAGATCGGTATGTACACGTACCATTTGCAGAAAACGTCATTTCATGGGTTACCGTGGACGTGCTAATGCTCATAAGCCTTTCATCTCCACTCGGAATGCTACAAGAAAGCTATTTACCACAATGTACTGTTATTTCGGCCAAGGTTGGAGCTGGCAGTGTACCCGTGTGGGGGTGTTTGTTTTGTTGTGGTACGGTCCCTGCCCATATGTAATCGTGGACAAACCTGTTAAGCAGGATGTCTACCTTGATATTCTGAACAATTATGCCCTACCAACATTGTGGCAATACTGTGGAACCGAGCCTTGTTGGTACCAGCAGGATAATGCACTGAGCCGTAAAGCAAGGACTGTTACGGCGTGGTTTGACGATAATTCCGTATAGTGTGTGGACTGGTTAACACAGAGCCCTGATCGTAATCCCATAGAGCACCTATTGGATGAATTAGAGCGCCGCATAAGAAGTTTGGAACCAAGGCCTACTATTAAGCGACAGTTAGCGGCAGCATGATGTACTGAATGGAAACGCATTCCTATCGCTGTGTTCCAAAACCTTGTCGAAAGCATGTCTCGAAGGGTCAGTTTTCACACAGTATTTATTAGAAGAAAGATACAGGAGATGTGATGTATGACAAAAAAATATTTACAGATGCTTGTAGCTTACGCTACTGCTTATTTACACGGTTCTGTACATTGATGATAGTAAAAAAACAGTTAATTACACCCGAGTGTCTGCTGAGGCAACAAAAGTCTCTGACAAAGCAAAGAATAGGAACAATTCAGCTAGAAGAGCGTTATACAATATTAATTTTGCACAGTATTGATGCAAGGAATAATACAGAATTCGAGCTTGCAGACATAGATTCAAAAGACAGGTGATGAGAAATTAACAGAATGTGCAGCTTGCGCTACGTTAATTACAGGATTCGGTGCAACGTTTGCATGACAACAGTTAAGTGCAGTAGAAATCTGGCGAGGCAATATGAATCTCTGGTAATACAGAGAGTAAAATCAATCCAGAATGATGAGCACTATAGAGTATAAATTTTACACAATATTGATGAAAAAAAGTTCTGACCGAAAGGTGAAACATTGTGGGTGACCTGGAAAACCAGGAGGTTGCAGGTGATCAAGGGACAAACATGAAATCGAAAGTTCGAAAGACAGATGATGAAAAATTTACAGATGAATGTGGCTCGCGGTACTACATGTTACATGCAACGGTGATATGAAAAATAGTTATATACAATAATTTTCCTGAGAATACAAAAGAAAAAAAAATCTCTGAAAATACAGAGAGAAGACACAACTCATCACAGTGAGTATTGGAGAACACAAATTTATACAGTTGAAAAGTAAAATTACACTGTTGAATCAGGAATTGAAGATAAGAATATACTATAAAAACGACAAAGTTTACAGATGTCTGTGGTTCGTGAAACGACCTATATACATGATTCTGTACAATGAGAAGTTACAATTTATATATATTGATTTGTCAGAGGTGGTAAAAAGAAATAGTCTCTGACATCGCAGAGAGAATACATAATTCAGCAAGATGAGTAATGAAAAACAAAAAAATTTACACATGAGTTATACACGAAATGATACATGTGAAGAGGATGAGAACAGAGTCTTAAAAAAAGCGTGAAAAGAAATTGACAATTATAAGTAGCTCATGCTTCGAACAATTCATAGGATTCTATACAATAATTGATCTACTAAAAGTGATGTACAATAGTGAGACAAACAAAAAAATTCTGATAAAATAGAGAGTACAAATAATATAGTACAGTGAATGTTGAGGAACAAGATTGCACTCAGTTGCGAAGCAAGAAAAAAACAGGAAATGTGTATAGAAAAATCGTCTCGAAATGACATATGAAAAGAAGATTTACGGGTGCTTGTAGCTGACGCAACGACCTATTCACAAAGCTCAATATAGTGGTGAGAGAATACAGTTTATGTATGATAATTTGTCGGAAAAGACAAAAAATAGTCTCTGATGAAGCAGAGATTGAAGACAAATCAGCATGGCAAAAATTGTATCTATCAGGAGGTAGGTGAAACAAAAGTTCCGACTGTAAGGTGAAGCGTTGTGGGCGACCCTGCAAACCAAGTGGTTGCTGGTGACCAAGTTGATAGGAACTGTGGTTCACTGCAGCGTGCAACTGCAGTGGTAAGTTCTAGTCGAAGGCGGGAGAGTAGGCGATTACGAAAATGACAAAGTAACGCAGTACTGACTTTATTTATGTCAGTAGAAGCTTCGGGGGACGCTGAAGATGATACACGTGAATTATATGTTTTACAAGCACGAAGATGTAGGAGCAGACTGCCGGAAGGTGAATAGGGCGAGAAGAGTTCAGAAGTAGTGTTCGGTAGGCGCTGAAGGTGAGGACGGTCTCACAGGATCGTTGCGCTAGCGTGAAAGCGAGATGGAGTATTGGCAATAATACTGTGCAATACATGAAAACATGCTGAACGTCAGCCTCCTCGCCACAATACGGACAGGAGGGTGAAGATAAAATGGTCATGCGATGTAAAATCGACGGCACAGGGAGGCGGTTGTGTAAGAAAAGCCAATGTGAATTGACTTCAAGGGGTGCTGAAAGTGGGGAAAGCGCAGCGGACCACACTGCGGAGGTAGAAGAAAGTGGAATACCAGAAATGGGAAGAGGTGCGGAAGAGCGAGAGAGAAAACGGTAGAGTTCAGCTGTTGAGAAAGAGACAAGAGGAAGAGGTGGACCAATGGACGACAGAAAAAATGGGAGAAGGAGAGAGGCAGAGTGAACAGAAATGAGACCTGAGGGAGTAGCAAGCTCAGGGAACAGGGAGATTATAGTAGAAATAAGAGAGTTGTGAACAAAGTGAGCGTTGGCATTGAAACGGAGAGCAGAGGGTAGAGAAGAGAAGGGGAGCCAGGAAAGATCGGTGGTAACAAGATCGCTGACAGTAACGACTCCAGCTCTGAGCCATGAAGGAAAAGCAAAACATGGGAGATGGGGAGGATGTAGCAGAGAAGAAAAAAGAGGTTCGGAAAGTAGGTCATTTGTGGAGGCAGGGAGAGAGCGAGAAAGAGGGAGGGAACGAAGAAAGGAGATAGCCTCTTTGTAGACAGGAGGGAAAAGTGTGAGAAGAGGACAGTGGTCCATGAGTAAGAACGAAAGGAGAGTAAAGCGTGGGTTATGCGGAGATACTATGACATCACGAGCAGCAACTGCAGAGGGAGCAGGTGCCGCAAGTGATCGTAAAAACGTAGACACACGATAAGCCTTGTAATAGGATCTGACGTCGGGTAGACTAATGCCTCCGTTGGAAGGAGACAGGCTGAGTTGAGGTGCTCCGACCCAGTGATGGCCGGGCCAGATAACCTGAGTTTGACAGCGGGTGAGTTCAAGAAGGCGTAGTGCTGGTTGCTTCGAAGCCAACCAGGAATACGTGCACATTGAAAGCAGGTAAGTGTGCGTTAGACGTGCTCTTTGAAAGACGGAGGTGCAGAATTGTGCGCGCCGCCAGATTGCGACCGAGCGATGTAGACGTGGCCGGAGAGTCGTCCAGGTGACGAGTGAAGCAGTTGCTGGTTTTCCAAGGTGGACTCCTAGGAATCGTTGAGAGGTGTTGGACCACTCTGCTCCCCAAGGAGAGTCAGTGCGGTTAGTCCACGAACCGGTCCATAGGCCTGTGCTTTTCGTTGTGTTTAGCGCTGCTCCGGAACATGAGGCGTAGGTATTGTAGAGATTGTGGAGATCGTGAAATTGTGAGTCTTGCCGAATGCAGAATGTAATATCGTCGGCGTAGGCAACATAGGTAGCAACATGATGACGTGTGCTGGCTACCACCGGTGGTAGTGAAGCAAAGAAGGATCGATGAACTGCGCGTAAAAAAGGTTCTATTGCGAGGGCGAAGAGCTGCCCGGATAAGGGGCAACCCTGACGCACGCCGCGACGAAAGGGTATGGGAGCTGTGAGAAGGTTGAGCAGCTTGACGTGGAAAACTGCGTCCCGGTAGAGGGAGATGAGAAGAGAAGCGAAGGAAGGAGGAAATCCGAAATTTAGTAATGTAGCAAGAAGGTAATCATGAGAAATATTATCGAACGCTGAGCGTTGATCGAGGGAAAGAAGAGCAAGGGGTTCTGAGCGAGAGCGGGCGAGGTGAATTAGATCATTAAGAAGCTGAATATTATGGGAGATGGAGCGCCCGGGTACAGTATAGGTTTGATTAGTGGAGAGAATATGAGGGAGTATGGGGTTAAGCCGGCGGGACAGAAATTTAGTATAGAGTTTATAATCAGTATTTAAGAGTGAGATGGGACGCCAATTCCCCAAGTCAAGCGGATCACCCTTCTTGGGGAAAAGTACAACATGTGCGAGCGTGAAACTCCTTGGAAGAGATGTAAGATGCATGGCAGTAGAAAAGGCACAGAGGAGAAACGGAAGGAGGGCAGGAAGAAAAGCCTTATAGAAAGAAACAGGGAGACCGTCCGGGCCAGGTGAAGCCCGGGGGTTGAGGGACGAGAAAGTGTCAGAGAGCTCAGTTAAAGTGGGAGGATGGAGGAGGCTGGCTGAAAGATGAGAAGGGACCTGAGGCAAAGAAGAGAACAGAAGAGCAGAAGCCGTAGGGGAGGGAGGAGGAGTTTCACAAAATTTTGAAATGTAGAAATTACGTACCATAGAACAAATTGGAACTGGTTCGGATGAAACTACTCCAGTTGGAAGACAGAAGGTGCTGCAGAACAGAAGAGGATCGGCGAGTTGACTCAAGTGACGTAAGGAATTCGTACGAACAAGCATCAGGTTTCAGGTGTTGTAGTTTAAGGCGTTGAAGGGCTTGTTTTGCAAGTGGCACCAAAAGTGAATGTAATTCTGCCTGGTAGACTTGAAATAGGGTATCAGCAAGATTGAGCAAAGAAAGCATTTGCCTAGTATGATCAAGTCGCATCCTCCGTTGTGTCATGATCGAGTATGACAGGTTTCGTACCAGTAATATGAGGTGGCGTTTTACTTCCAACCAAACGTTGAGGGGGCACGGTGCAGAATGAAGCCTTGTACGCCAATCCGCAAGAAAATCTCGCACCGATGAGCAGAAGGCTGAGTCATCTAAAAGAGTGTCGTCAAAAGTCCAAGGCCGGATTGTACGTGGCTGTGTTGAATTAGCAAAAACTGTTATGGCAATGGCGCAATGATCCGAGGAAGCTGTGGGTGTACAGCATGAATCTGATATTGCTGGTAGAAGAAGAGAAGTTGCATAAAAGCGATCCAATCTTGCTGAAGGAGGATCAATGGCTCGTGGTGCACGCCATGTATGTGTAGTCTGGGTTGGTGACAAATGGCGTTGAACATCTACTAGTGAGAAGTCTGAAGTGATAGACTGTAAGAGATGTACTACTTCCGTACGGTGTTCTCTGGAAGAAGAAGAGCGATCAGTTAGGGGATGTAGAGTGCAATTGTAGTCACCTCCGATAAGTACCCGGTCGGTGATGGGAATACGTGACAGAGCCCGTCGAAGTTTTGCAAACAACTCTGGCACGTGAGTAGGAGTGCAAGGAACATAAATGTTGAATACATGAAATTTTTCAGCTGCGACGGTGAAAGAGACTCGTTGTAATAAGTCTCAACATAAGTTTTTCACTGAGAACGAGGAAAGAGTTGAACGAAAACGTGAGTGAACACCAACTGCCATGCCACCACGCGACAGTTGGCTGTAGGCGTGATGGAAAGTATGATCCCACTGACGCCATTGATGAAATTGAGTGGTGGAAGTACAGTTTGTTTCCTGCAGAAGTAATATATCAGCATTCAGCGGAGCAAGATCCTCTCGTACCAGCGCATTCGCAAGAGGTGTCGCAAAACCGCGACAATTAAGTGACACCACCTTGAATGTCTAGGTTAGTTGTGGGATGCAGTAGGAATTGACTGGCTGTAGTGATGGAGTGGAGTCGACGGAGAAAACAAGCACTCCACGGGACCTCGTCCGCAGTGCGCCGAAGAGTGTTTTCAAGTGAGTGTAATTGAACCAGCACTTGTGGAAGAGCTGCTTCATACTGCTGAATGGAAGTGCGTGCTGAGGAAGGGCTAGAGGACCCTAAAAGGCAATCCAGCACGTCCTCGTATGGCAGAGGCTCAGCAGGGAAAGCATTTTCAGCAAGAAAAGTTGTGAATTCTTTTAGTGAGGGAAAGGCACCCTCACATGCTGTCTCAGAGGAAATGTGTAGAGGCGACCTGGAGAACGGTCGTCGAGAGCTGACGGAGCGAGAGGATGAGCGGGTAGAAGAGCTAGATGATCTTCGGGACGCCAGAGTCTTTGACTTCTTCGTCTTGGAGCGAGTAGCACCACTGCGTTTTCCAGCAACCACTAAAGCTTCATGATCGTCTGGAGAGTCTGAACCCGAAGCGTTACCTGTGACTCGTGTCATGGAGCCAACGGTAAAAGCTGAGGAGTGGTCAACATGTACATCAGCAGTGGTTGTAAAAGTACAAGGGGGAGTCGATTTTGGAAGCCTGGGAAAATTCTTAGGATCAACAGGAGGTGGAGGCATCAAAGTCGTTTGTTGACCAATGGCAGTAAGCTGACTTTTGGAAGATCTTGATTCCGCGACTTTCCTCGAATAGGAAGAAGTCTGTGAAGCGTTGGTGGACAAAGTAGAAGAAGATGTAGTGTGTGGAGCTGTTTGCAGGGAGGCACGTGGGCACTGAGCCCTTATGTGACTTTCGCTCTGACAGATAGTGCAATACTGTGAAGTGATTATCTCAACTCTTCGGCGTTGCTGTCCACAGCGGATGTGCAAAACATTCGGAGCCGCTTTCAGCTGAGCATCAGATGAAAAGAGGACTCGAGCAGTGCGGCGGAAACCTCGAATCGATTTGTCTTCAGGATCTCTGGGAGCCGCAGAGAGAGTTGTTATGGAGCCAACAACTCTGCCGTACCTGCTGAGCAAGGTGCAAAGTGCAGCGTCGGATACTTCTGGTGGTACGGGGTAGAAGGTCACCTGCACCGGGCGGTGCGCAACCGGTTGTGCTAACAGATGCACGTCATTGATGGTTAGACCTTCCGTAAGGACCTGGTCAGCATGCGCTTTATCCTTAAAATAGACTAAGACAGATCTGGGTTTTCGAGCTACAAAGTCTATTGCATCCTTTGGTAAGATAGTTTTGAGGGCTCGGCTATATTGCCACAGCTTAGTGTCGGGAAGCGCATCAAAATAGACGCCCCGTTCCATAGTGGAGGAAAAAAGGTGACCAGCTCGGGAATCCTCTGGTATGTCAATTGTAGCAGTAGAACCGACGACAGTGACATAGGATTCAGGAAAAGGCATAGCAGATGAAACTGGGGGTGTGAGGACCCCAGAAGTTGCAGAAGCATAGGATGCTTGGGCAGGCATGGGTCGAGAACTCGATGAAGCGGCTCCTAGCAGTGAGGGCGGATCAGAAAGTTGATGAAAAGTAGAAGCTATGAGCTCAGTATCGCTGATCACGGAGACGTCAGCATCTGCTGAGATGTAGATAGGAGACTTGGCACCACCGCACTTGGTGGGAAGGGAGGAAGTTATTGCTGGAGAAGAAGAGGTATCCATGACGTCGCAATGACGCTCGGGAGCCACCTCATTTAGCTGAGCAGGAGCTGCCGCCGTAGAAGAAGAAGAGGGTGCTGGCTGATCTGCCAAGATAAGGATGTGGGCGTCACCCTTGTCTGCCTCCGCCATCGAAGCAATGGCGAGACTTTAACGAAAAAAGACCAGCTCGGTTGAAAAATATAGAACAGTGAATAATGAAAAAATATGGCACTCACCAACCTGGGAGATACACGAACGTAAAGCGTGGACTTTCAACTTGAAGATACACGCAACCACAGAAACTAAAGCACTCAATAAACACCTTATAGTAACGAAAATCACGGAGCTTAAAACCCAACCACTGAGCTTCGAAGGGTCAGTGCATGCATTAAGTCCAAAAGTGGACCGACACTGTAATAACGTATACCAAATAAGTGCTATGTTGTGTTTCTCTTCTAGGTGTCCGGTGATTTTTGTCAATATAGTGCATTTCTTTGTGTACAGAGGATGTTTACACACTTTAATGCAGTCTTTGATATGAAATTACAGGAAATGAAAGTAGATTAAAGGATTGAAACTGGCAACAGTGTGTTAGATGAACCCGAATGAAACATCTGCTGGAGTTAAATATCGTCTAGTAAAAACATGGTGCACGTAAACAAGCTGTGGATAGAAAGTTACGTGTTTGCTCTTTAGGAAAGAAGTAATCGTATTATGTAATTAGAAAACGCTGGGAAAATCATGAAATTAGCATTTCTAAATGTAGAATAAGCAAAATTATTAATAATAGAGGGGAAAATCGTCAGAAAGTGCTTTTACGAGGAAGAAGAACACCAAACGGATATCCAAAGAAGGTACGTAGTTTTATGACTTTTTCAGAAGTAAAGTCTCTGGTCTTAAAAGAATATCCATAATCCCAAAAAGCAATCCCTAAGTCGTCAAAAAACTCTATTTCAAGTGCCAACAAGGTAATAAAGATTTGTATCTGAAAATAAACAAAAAACAATCAGCGCCTTTTGCCTAGGCACGAGGCTGAGCGCCTTTGTAGACTCGACACTTTGTAGATTTCTTTATGAAAATCACTTAGCCGCAGACACATGAAAATTTATTGGGACTATTGATGAAGCATGGATCAACTTAAACAACTAACAAAACAAGTTAGTAACATCATGCAATGCATTGATTACAATACGCTTTCTAACATACCAGAAATCATTACTCAAGTTATCACTGAAGTTATGAGAATAATAGCTGTGGAATAAATCTCGGTCCTGTGCCCTGACCTTTGATCGCATTTTGATGATTTTCAACAGAACTGGTTCAGTATACCTCCGAAATAACATGATAAAGTTTTTTCGCAATCGAAGCATTTTTACGTAATGTCGCCCTACTGTATCCAGGGTGTACCAGGACTAAATTAACATGCAAGAACATCCAGCAGAAGAGCTCACATCGGACAACCATGCGCGGTTGATTCTAGAGTTGAGTGTAGGGAGTCACACCAGGCATCTCAGCAAAGACCAGCAACACTCACTCAGCTCGTCTACCAGTACAAAGGATGTGCAGTTCCGCCTATTTCCACATGTACCATGCAACGTACCTTGCTTTGCCTGGGGTTCCACAGCCGGAGACCAACAAGCGCGCCTATGATGTCGCCTAATCATCGCAACAAACTTGCATGGGGGGGGGAGGGGCAAGAAATATCGGGAATGGATCATCGACAGATTGAAAGTCATCTGGAATGAGGAGTCCCTTTTCTTGTTGCATCATGCTGATGGCCGGTTTCGGTTATGGTGTAAACAGCACGATCCGTATTTCCTGGTTTCCCAGATGGGGTTCAACAGTCAGTTGGAGCTCCGCTATGTGGAGCTCCAACACAATAAGTCATAGGTCCATTGGCTCTCATAAAAAAGCCTGAATGGTGGACACTTCAGTGACGTGTTAGCCGACCTTGTCCATTCATATTTGCAGGACGTTTACCCAGACCAGAGAGCCATCCTTAAACAGGAAAACGCACCGTGTTATCGTGCTACTATAACTACTGTGTGGCTGGAGGAACACGACAACGATTTCTCTCACGCATGGCCGGCAGTACCTTACAAGCCACATAAATATGGCAGGAAATTGTAGCATTGATCCCACATTTCTGTCATGTCGCATCTTGCAGCGCTTCAAAACATTTAGTGTTTTGCCACAAAACGCGGTTAAAACTGTTATCAAAAGTAAAAGCATTGAAACTGAAAAAAAAAAAAAGACTTTATTATTATTATTTTATTTACCCCAAAAGGTACCTGCTTTATTCGTATATTAATTTATAGATTCTTCATGAACATTTATCTGTAACGAATGGCAATTTAATATTTTTCCTTTCGTTTTCGCGTTCAGATATTTTTTTTCAACACAAATCAGTTTTCCAACTAAAAATACCACCCGTAATTCATGCCGTGAGAACTGTATTCACAAGCTGGAATACACAATGAGTATCCCCTTGAAGAACGACTAGTATGAGCCACTAAATAAGAAAAAAAAAAGGAGAGGACGTCTGTGATTTTCCACGCCATCTTCTAATTCATATCTGCATTTCCTGATTTAAATACCGAAAACAACTAAAAAGACGTTAGAAAAAAATGACTTAAAAAATTTGCATGTCAGTTTTTTTTTTTTGGAGGTTTAACGACCACCGTGAGCAACTCAGTGGGCTATAAGCAGTCGCCCGTCCCTAATTTAGGGTCACTGGTTCCAGGGAAGGGAGAGAGCCAGTGCCGTAAGACAAACACAACATCCATGCCTGACCGGGATTCGAACCCGCACCCCTTACGGACGAATGATCAGAGGCCAGCGCCTTAGACCACTGCGCCACCGGGGCGGCGCATGTCAGTTCAGTTGGTGACCTAAACGCATTACGATGTTATTTACCGAACCTCCTAAGTAGATATCTTAAAGTATTGTGGCACCGCGCTTAGGCCGGTGAGACTCTTACCACGAATTTGTCTGCAAAATAGCGATTTTTGATAGGTGCGGCTCTGAATGAATCTGTTTCCGAAATAATATTTGTGCAGAGCGGCTCTTACAATTCAGTTTCTGAACTAGCGAGTTTTGTTAGGTGCGGCCCTTACAAAAAGGTGTTTCCGAAATAGAAATTATTGTCAGTTGCGGCTCTTACAACGAATTAGTTTCCGAAATAGAGATTTTCTGTCAGGTGCGTCACTTACAACAAAGGTGTTTCCGAAATAGAAATTTTTGTCATTTGCAGCTCTTACAACGAATCTGTTTCGGATAGCCATTTTTGTGAGTTGCGGCTCTCACAACGAATTAGTTTCCGAAATAGAGATTTTCTGTCGGGTGCGTCACTTACAACAAAGGTGTTTCCGAAATAGAAAATTTTGGTCATTTGTAGCTCTTACAACGAATCTGTTTCGGAAAGCCATTTTTGTGAGTTACGGCGCTCATAACGAATTAGTTTCCGAAATAGAGATTTTCTGTCAGGTGCGTCACTTACAACAAAGGTGTTTCCGAAATAGAAATTTTGGTCATTTGCAGCTCTTACAACGAATCTGTTTCAGAAAGCCATTGTTGTGAGTTGAGGCGCTCACAACAAATTAGTTTCCGAAATAGAGATTTTCTATCAGGTGCGTCACTTACAACAAAGGTGTTTCCGAAATAGAAATTTTTGTTATTTGCAGCTCTTACAAATAATCTATTTCAGAAAGCCATTTTTGTGAGTTACGGCGCTCACAACGAATTAGTTTCCGAAATAGAGATTTTCTACCAGGTGCGTCACTTACAACAAAGGTGTTTCCGAAATAGAAATTTTTGTCATTTGCAGCTCTTACAACGAATCTATTTCAGAAAGCCATTTTTGTGAGTTACGGCGCTCACAACGAATTAGTTTCCGAAATAGAGATTTTCTACCAGGTGCGTCACTTACAACAAAGGTGTTTCCGAAATAGAAAATTTTGTCATTTGCAGCTCTTACAACGAATCTGTTTCGGAAAGCCATTTTTGTGAGTTACGGCGCTCATAACGAATTAGTTTCCGAAATAGAGATTTTCTGTCAGGTGCTTCACTTACAACAAAGGTGTACCCGAAATAGAAATTTTTTGTCATTTGCAGCTCTTACAAATAATCTATTTCAGAAAGCCATTGTTGTGAGTTGAGGCGCTCACAACGAATTAGTTTCCGAAATAGAGATTTTCTATCAGGTGCATCACTTACAACAAAGGTGTTTCCGAAATAGAAATTTTTGTCATTTGCAGCTCTTACAAATAATCTATTTCAGAAAGCCATTTTTGTGAGTTGCGGCGCTCACAACGAATTAGTTTCCGAAATAGAGATTTTCTATCAGGTGCGTCACTTACAACAAAGGTGTTTCCGAAATAGAAATTTTTGTCATTTGCAGCTCTTACAAATAATCTATTTCAGAAAGCCATTTTTGTGAGTCGTGGCTCTCACAACAAATTAGTTTTTGAAATAGAAATTTTCTATCAGGTGCGTCACTTACAACAAAGGTGTTTCCGAAGTAGAAATTTTTGTCATTTGCAGCTCTTACAACGAATCTGTTTCGGAAAGCCATTTTTATGAGTTGCGGCTCTCAAAACGAATTAGTTTCCGAAATAGATATTTTCTGTCAGGTGCGTCACTTACAACAAAGGTGTTTCCGAAATAGAAATTTTGGTCATTTGCAGCTATTACAACGAATCGGTTTCGAAAATAGCGATTTTTGTCAGTTGCGGCTATTACGGAAATGCAGTGCTTAGCCCGGAGAATAACGGTACTCCTTTCTTTCCCCACAACAAGTATGTGTGAGACGGAATTTTCGTGTTTTCACAGCAACCAAAACCAAATATGCAATAGACTTGATGCTGCATCTGAAATGCGGATTCAACTTTACAGCATTCAATCACCTAATACGAGGTACGATCAAAAAAGTTCCGAGACTAGGCCGATATACAACAAAGTCCTTATGTTATTTAAGACTGGCTATATTCTCTCTCAAAGTAGTCTCCTTGGGCAGTGATACATTGCAGCCAGCTTTTTTGCCACTGTTGGAACGCTCCCTGGAAGTCGTGTTCGCGAATTGTGTCAAGCACCGTCTGCGATTCCCGCTATATCTCGTCCAGGGTTTCAAAACGGCGACCCTTGAGCCTCATCTTCGGGAACAGAAAGAAGTTACAGGGGGTCAAATCCGGCTAGTAAGGTGGGTGAGGAAGGGTAGTCATGCTGTAGCGGCTGCACAACTGGCGTGTTGCTAACGCTCTGTGAGCTGCTGCATTGTCGTGATGGAGCAGGAAATCGCCCCTGCGCCACATTTCAGGTCGTTTACGGCGAATGACCTCCCTAAGACGCAGCAAAAGAACATCGCAGTAAAAAGAGCGGTGACTGTCTTGCCCTGGGAGAGGAATTCAGGGTGCATAACCCCACGAATGTCGAAGAACACGATGGGCATGCTTTTGGTTGCGCTCCGGACCTGTCGATCCTTGTTCGGTCGTGCAGGTGCCGAGCTTTTCTACTGCGACGACTGTGTTTTGGCCTCCGGGACGTAACCGTAGGCCCATGTCTCGTCCCCAGTGATGACCCGTGATAGGAACCTTTGTTCATTCACCACCTGCTGACTAAGGTCTTGAGCGGATTCGACACGGAGCGCCTTCTGTTCGGGGTTCAGAATCTTTGGCACAAACTTTGCAGCGATGCGGTTCATGCTCAAAACCGACGTCAGAATTTCTTGCACTTTTCAGTATGACACATGGACGATGGTAGCAATGTCTTGAATGGTTCTCCGACGATTCTCGTGCCCCAGTTCCCTAATTTTGTCCACATTGTCAGGGGTTTTGCTCGTGGAAGGTCACCTTGAAGTCTCGTAGTTTTCCAGTGCCGTTCTGCCACTCTTGAAGCAAGAGTGCCACTCAAAACACCTCGCACGACTCATTTCGCCATTGCCATAAGCCTGCCGCAACATTTCATGCGTCTCCGTTCCCGATTTGCCGAGTTCGACGCAGAATTTGATGTTCGTTCGCTGCCTCTAGTTTGCAGCCCATACCGAAATAGCAGCTGTGTTCTGTACGTGGTCACCAAATATCGTGTAGCACAGCTCCCGATGTTCACAGAACGACGCCACTGGGTACAAAGACTCATGAAGGTCACTGCTCTCGACTTCTGTTCGCGCATCCGCGTATTGCCATCTGTTTGTAAGCTACGTACCTAGTCTCGTAACTTATTGATCGCACTACGTTTTACACAGAAATATCAGCCACATTAAATGTAATTTTTATGCAAATGTAAAATATTTTTTTCGCGAAAAGCTTTTTAATTTTCAGTCTTGCAAATAAATAAAAAGCACAATTGTGCACCCAATTGATACAAGTTATTAAAAAAAGTAATTTTTATTGGCGTCAACACATGGTATCGCTAAGCGTTTGCGCATTTACGGGTGGCTTTATCGAAGCAGATTAATTCTTCAAACCTCTGTTGGGCGAAAAATTACTTTCAAATGTTAATGTTTTTCGTACGCTTTTCCCCGCACAGGTGCGTGGTATTAATCTGCTTCTATAAAGCCACCCGTAGGTTTACAAAAACTTTGCAATATTAGATGCAATAAAAAACGGATTTTTGCAATAGCTTGATCCTTGCATTTATCTTTTATACTACACTGTTAAAATGTTTGTATAAGGCGCACCAAAAAAGGTTGTTACACCATCTGCTCCGCCTTTCGGGCAAACATAAACCATTGTGTGATGCATAAAACATATATAAACATGATGCAATCACAGAGGATCTTCACACATTGTTAGAACTTTTTTTGATAAGAAATCAGAGAAAATGAAAGAAGTTTAAAGAATTGAAAATGGCAATAGCATGTTAGATGAACACAAAAGAAACATCTGCTGCAGTTAAATATCGTCTGCTAAGAAAATGGCGCACGTGAACAAGCTGTGGATAGAAGGTTATGTGTTTGCTCTTCACGAAGAGATATATTCGCATTCTGCAATTATAAACGCTATGAAAATCATGGAATTAGCATTTATAAATGTCAAATAAGCAATATTATTCAGAATGGAAGGGGAAATAGTCAAGCATTACTTTTAACAGGAAAAGAAACACCAAACGTACAAGGAGTGTTCAAATGAAAAGGTACGAAACGACACTGTGGGTATAAATGAAGACTTTATTCAAAGTATACACCATAGGCCGTAGCACAACGATCCCATTGATTAACGAGCCAACGGATTCCTTGTTCCCAGAATTCCTGTGGCCGTGACGAGACCCAGTCCTGCACAGCGTCCTTGAGTTCGTCGTCCGAGTGGAAGCGCTTCCCTTTCAGATGTTTTTTCAGGGTACCAAACACATGGAAATCGCAGGGCGACATGTCCGGGCTGTAGGGCGAATGGTCAAGCTGCTCCCACTGGAACTTGGCCAGTTCCGCGTGTGTGACCCTGGAGACGTGTGGACGCGCGTTATCATGGAGCATAACCACACCCTCCGTGAGCAGCCCCGGTCTTTTGTTCTTGATGGACCTGCGTAGGCTTCGCAGTGTCTCACAGTACACATCGGAGTTAATGGTTCGCCATCCTGTCCTCACACGCACTGCCGCGTCAATTGAACGGCGCTCTTTATAAGAGCCTCTGCTCTCTCCTGCGCATGCGGGCGCCCGCGCATGCTCCGATCCACGCCGGCAACTCCAATCGCATCCCTAGATGTGTCGCTACGTTCTCCCATAGCGGCATAGGCAAATATGTTAACGGTTACGTTCTTATGACGTTTCGTACCTTTTCATTTGAACACCCCTAGTATATCCAAAGAAGGTAAGGACTTTTACAACTATTTCAAAAGAAAGGTCTCTGGTCTTAAAAGAAAATCCACCGCCCCCGTTAAAAAGCAGTCGCTAAGTCGTTAAATATATCTGTATCAACTGTAAACCAAGTAATAAAAAAAATATTTGAATCTGAAGAAGAAAACAAAAAACATAATGTTCAGCGCCTTTTGGCTGAACGCGAAACACGGTGTAGAATTCTTTATGAAATCACTTTGGCGGAAACAGATGAAATTATATTGTGACTATTGAGGAAGCATGGATCTATCTAAACGACTGTACTAAAAAAAGATCGATTTATTCTGGCAAAAGTGCAGAACAAGTCTTACAAACTTGGTTCCAAGAATTCAAAGAAAGTTTCAGCAAAGTATTCATGACTATTGCTGGTTTCTCGTACAAAGGGAAATTCAAGTTAAGAAAGGTTGAAAATAATGTTAAAACCAACTGTAGATAACTTATTACCGAAATAGTGTTTGAACTCCCATATTTATAGAGGATATACCATTCCTTGATACTCAGAGCTATTAAAGAGCAGAACTCCATCAGGATAAGGCTACCAATCATACATCCAAATTTACCACCATATTTCCTGAAAAAAAAAATTAGAAAAGAGATGGCTATCAAGTCCACTCTTTTTGATTATATTCCTTCACAAGTCCCCTGATGTGTCAGCAATATACTATTGTGCCTTCCAAATGCTAAAAAGAGCGCTTTCTAAAAGCAGACCTGAAGCAATTGTTGGACTACGGAGGGCGGTGGAGAAGGAATAACTACAAATTTAAGAAACCCTGTTATCCTCGAAATCTAGATTTAGTGGTTATTGTCCAGAGAAAGGGCTATCAGACAGAACATTTAAGAAAGAAATAATTTTATTTTGAACATTAATTATATTGAAATATTGTTCTAGAAACGAGGGTACATCCTGTATGCACCATGTTATGGTACACAACCTGAATGGTGCGAAGTTGCATCCATTTCTCCATATTTTTGTCTTTTCATGCATCACGTAATTGTTTACACTTGGTCCCAAAAGTGGTGCAGCGGGTGTAGCACCATTGTTTGGTGCAAGGTACAACAAAATGTTTAACAGCGTACTCTAAGCGCTATTTTGTGTTGGTATTTTTGTTTTGTTTTATGCATTTAAATATACAGTATTTTAGATTAAATATGCCAAATTTTATGCGAAAGCCAAACGAATGCAAAAAAACCCCCAAAAAAAACAAGTTAGTAAAATCATGGAATGCATTGATTATGATACGCTTTCTAACATTCCAGAATTCATTACTCAAGTTATTACTCTAGTTATGAGGATAATGGCTGTGGAATAAATCTCGCTCATGTGCCCTGACCTTTACCTTTGACTATATTTCGAGGATATTAAACAGAATTTGTTCAGTATACCTCCGTAACAACATAATAAAATTTTGTCGCAATAGAAGCATTTTTAATCAAGTTATGAGGATAATGGCTGTGGAATACATCTCGGTCCTGTGCCCTGAACTTTGACCCCATATATTTAAATATATTATTATTGTTATATATCAACAGAACCTGTTCAGTATTTAAATATGTATATTTTCGCTATATATTCAACAGAACCGGCTCAGTTACCTCCGGAACAACATGATAAAGTTTTGTCGCAATTGAAGCATTTTTATGTAAGTTATGACGCATAAGAGCGAAGGAATGAATCTCACTCCTGTGTCCTTACCTTAGACGCCATTTTGCCCATTTTAAATAGGGTTCGTCCCCAGGTTGTCCCCTACAACATACTAAAAGTTTATTGAAATCGAACCACTTTTACGCGAGTTATCGTGCGAACAGACGGACAACGCTGAAGCATATACTCTTCAACCTACAGTTGGAAAGCGTAAACAAGTTAGTAAAATCATGCAATACATTGATTATGGTACGCTTTCCAACATACCAGAAATCATTACTCAAGTTATGAGGATAATGGCTGTAGAATAAATCTCGCTCCTGCGACCTGACCTTTGACCCCATTTAGATGATATTTAACAGAACCGGTAAAGTATACTTCCGGAACAACATGATAAAGTTTTGTCTCAATCGAAGCAGTTTTACGTAAGTTATAACGCATAAGAGAGGTGGAATGGATCCCGATCATATGTCCTGACCTTTGACCCCATTTCGCTCAATTTCAATAGCGTTCGTCCCCAGGTTGTCCCTTACGACATACTAAAATATCATCGAAAGCGAACCATTTTTATGCAAGTTATGACGCATAAGGGCACTGGAATGCATCGCGCTCCTATGTTCTGACCTTTGACCCCATTTCACCCATTTTCAATAGGGTTCGTCCCCAGGTGGTCCCCTATTACAGACTAAAATTTCATCGAAATCGAGCCATATTTACGCACGTAATGACGCATAAGGGCAATGGAATGGATTCAGCACCTATGTCGTGACTGGGGACGAACCCTATTGAAAATGTCATCCAAATCGAACCATTTTTATGCGAGTTATCGTGCGGACAGACGGACAAAGATGGAGCATATACGCTTCTTCAACCTACGGTTAGAAAGCGTAAAGGAGGAAGTCCACCAAGTAACTGTCTCCGCGAGTGTTCCGTGTGTTTGTTCTTGCATGAAATGTGTTTTTCTGGAAGGAAAGAGAGATTAACAACCATAGTGACCAAATCAATGGGTTACATGTAGTTTCCCCGTCCTTAATTTGTGTCCACTGGCTGCAACGAAGAGAGATACCCAATGCCAGAAGACAAACATAACACACGATATCTCATCCGGGGACTTGAACCCAGAGTTATTTCTGACGAGTTATTAGTAGCTAAGGTTAGGTAACATATAGTACTTGAAAATAGAGCTGAATTTATGAATTGCAACTTCCGGACGAAAGAAATCAATTTGCAAATGTGCAATTCCATGGATAAATCAGTCATTAAATAAAAACTATTTCTCGTTGATGTTCAAAGCTATTGGGTGCGGCTTCTTTATTCTTAAAATGTGTCCGTAAGGAGGCACTCGCATCAAAAATTTTCTAGTGATCGCAGGAGTATTTTCTCGGTATGAGTTTGTGGTTTCCTGTTTCCTCGCATAAAAACAAGAAGAGATAATCCCGAAATCACTTCGGAATTTTATTCTTTTGTTCTTCCCGAATCGAAAGGGTTGTTGAGGATCAGAAGGGTGTAACCAGGGGTTGTGCCATTTGTTTTGGCAACGGTTACCCGCCATTCTGAATAAATAAAGGCCTCATGTTCGGCAGATCACGCAGGTTCGACCGCGATCCAGTTGCCCCGTGTGCCGGAGCGTCAGGTACGCACTAAAAGTCTTTCCCTCCCCCCCTCCTCCTCCCTCAAGCACACTGCCACCGCTTTGATTCTCTGGATCTTGAATTAACTATTAGGAGTAATCACGTTTTCTCTTATGTTTACCTCTTTCCTCTCCCCCTTTTTTATGATCATTATCGGAGTTGAGGCTGCGCTCGTTTCCTAAATGCCTTTGTGTCTCAAGACAATAGCTTGGAAGAATTTTGTTCCGCTCATAGAATTTTTATATGACTTATTGACGACGTAGCTTGGCTACCGATCGATAATCTGTTCGATAAATTTCGAATTTGATTACCATAACGATCGAAAAAAAAGTCGTAAGCACAGTGAAAATAGATGTTAATGTGGAACTTTGAGCGGCATGCAATTCAATCAAAAAAAGAAATAAATAAGTACAGAAAAAGTGGGCATAACTCTTTTAAAGTTCGGGGGAAAACAAATTGTTACTACTTGTCTGATCAATAAAGACATGTAATGACATTTTGAGGGACTCTTAACTCACGTTTCATTGTTTTCCAAAACTTAAGTAATAAACAGGTTTTCTACAGTTTCTTTCATATAATGGGCAGTCTTCCCTGGAAGAGAACTGGAGCTGTGGACAACGATGGGTGTTTCCAGAATAATATTTCTCAGTTAAATGCACGGATACACAATCTGCAGAAGGCAGACTTCTCTGTCGTTTTATTTATGGGTATTTTCAAAGGCCATGCATCTCCTTAAACTTTTTTTTAAACTCCACTTTTTCTCTCACGACGAATGTGAGTTTGGCAAACCTAATAACAGGTCAGATGTCAATGGCGTACACTCAAGTTAAATATAAGAGCTGTTGTTTTGAGTGTATCAGTCTCACTATGCTTTGAACGATGTTTTCGGGTAAACTACACAGTGCGTCAAAGAATTTTTAAGAATGGCGCTAGATTTCAGCCTACAGTGGTGACACCAGTGTAATCGCGAATGCGTTATAAACCGTGACCATCTGCTTGCTCTCTGCCAAAAGTACTGCGCAGTTGTTAAAGTAACTCAAACGAAACGGGCGTTCTTTACAGAAGTAAAATTTTTTTCATGTTGAATTATTAAGGTGGAACAAAGGGCTGTTATTAAATTTAACGCAAAACTTGGTAAAAGTGCCTCGGAAACGTACCAAATGATGAAACAAGTTTACGGTGAGTTTTGTTTATGTAGATCAAATGTTTTCCTGTGGCACAAACATTTTTTGGACGGAAGAGATACGCTAGAAGATGATAAGCACACCGGAAGACCAAGTTCATCTGGGACACTTGAGATTGTTGAAAAAGTGCGTGATTTCGTGGAAAAACAATCGATGTGCGTCACTAGGAATGATGGGAGAGTCTTTAAACATCAACAAAGAAACGATTCGAACCATCCTGCATGAAGATTTGGGCAAAAAAAGTCTGTGCTCAATTTGTTCCACACATTTTAACCAATGAACAAAAATCAAGGAGAAGTGCACATTGCACAGACATCATTTCAGTCGCTGAAAATGATTCAAATTTCTTAAAATCGATTGTTACAGGTGATGAAACGCGGTGTTTTCAATATGATCCTAAAACAAAGCGACAAAGTGCGGAATGGAAGTAAAAAAACTCCCCACAAGCCAAAAAAACAAGAAAAGTTCCTTCGAAAATCAAAACAATGCTCACTACTTTCTTCAATAATAAGGGTATTATTATCCACAAAGAATTTGTTCCAAGAGGGCAAACAATTACTTTACTGGTGAGTTTTATTTAAATGTTTTGAGGCGTTTGATGGGCAGAATTCGTCGCATTCGTCCAGAATATCGGGATGAAAACAGTTGGTGTTTGTTGCACGATAATGCACCCAGTCACACCTCACTTCTTGTTTGTATATTTTTGGCGAAAAATAACGTCTGTGTGTTGAATCATCTACCGTATTTACCTGATATAGCACCCTGCGACTTTTCTTTATTCCTAAAACTTAAAATGACGTTAAAAGGGTGTTATTTTGATGATATTTCGACCATACAAACAGCTTCGACGCGTGCTTTGGAAGCAATTCTGCAAAGTGAACTGGAACAGGCATTCGAATCATTATTTAATCGCTGTAACAAGTGTATTGAAGCCGGAGGGACTTATTTTGAATATCAAACCAAAACAAATTATAATTTCTTAAAAATTCTTTGGCACACTGTGTATGTTTTTGGATTTCTAAATGTTATCACGATCAACCTTTTGTCACTTACAGTTGTTGAAAAACGACCGTAGTATGTATTCTGCCGGCTTTTAGAGAGTAGAGAGGTTTGCGCTTATTTGGATATTTGTGGTTACCTAGCCGTATTTTGTTGAGTGAAGAGTCTAAAAAGTGGCGTACCACTTGACAAGAGCCAATGAAGAAATGGACTTCGTAAGTATTGTCTTACGAAGTCCATTTCTTGATTCTGTCTGGATGTTATTATTCTTGAAGTGCTTATTAGATATTTTAGGAATAATTAAAGCTTTCAGCTGCACGAAGAGTGAAGCTATACGGGTGCAAAGAGAAACAAGCTCTAAGTTACGGAGCTCAGACTATAAGCCGTATGAATACTACAGTGAAAATAACATCTGATGCATACGTAAACCTAACAAGCACAGAGTTAGGGTCTTACACGGAAACAAACACAACTCTAGGATAATTGTTTCAACTAAAAATATCATAATTTAATTATAATTCTATAGGCATCAAGATCATACATGACAAGACTCGCCCGATGTTAGGATAACAACTAGTGAAAGACCTGCTGAGGTTTAGGAAAAGTTTTCGACGCTTAGAACTCCGTCAATAAACAAACTTGATATCTGATCAATAAGAGTTTAAAGGGGTGGTTTACATATTGGGTAAAAGAAGCAGTGGCTAATATGAACCCTTCTACATCAGCAATGCAACACAGAAAACTTAAAACATTCTCCACTATCTGGCTGGCCCAAAATGCGACTTCATTTTAAGCAACAGTTGAACAACTGATGTGGCCGGTTTTGGGGCGATTAACGTTCACAGCCGGTTTTTGTACCTTTTGATATATTTCGTATTTAAGTGTCTACAATGTTTTAAGACTGTCTTATGTAACAATACACATTTAAATACTAAGCACTTGGATAAATACTAAAACGGCCAGAGTTCATTCGACTAAGGACTACTTACGCTGAAAATCAAATTTTCCTTCATTCGTGGTAATTTGTCGAAGTAAAGCTTGTAGCAACATGCCTGCGATAACACCAACATCTTATCCATTATCATGATGTAGCACTTCAGTACTTTACAAACGTATAGAACATATTAGGTTTTAGTACTATTAAGGTAATATACTGTCTTACTAGAAAAAATGTACCGTCTGATGTACACACCCGCCCACACCCTTTACACTGGCAGTACCGTTACACACTGGTGTGCAAAAATTAAGGACGAAGAGGAGAAATTAGCATAACAGCGGAACGAGCAGGAAGAACGGACCGAAAGACCACTCAGGAGATAGACTAGGGTCCGGTACTGTAGGGTGTGCGCATATATGCAGCATGACGTGGGAGGGGGAGTGTCGGAAGGGTATAAAGCATACGGGTGGTGTACGCTCAGCAATTCGGTGAAAGCCATTGCACGGTGTACATCGGTTTGAACGACGTCGAGTTGCTGCCACCGTGTGATATGGCCAACAGGCAATCCAGTAGACAACATCTGGATAACTTTACCCAAGGTCGTGCCATTGGGAAGTTGGAAGAAGGTCGAAGTGTGACTAGTGTGGCCGAGGAGTTCGGGATCGCTCCCAGCATCGTTTCACGAGCTTGGAGAGCATTTCAAACGACAGGACAGCTGTCCGAGAGTTTAGCAGTGGTCGTCCACGAGCAACCACGGCGGCGGACGACCGGTATATTGTCCTACAAGCGAGAAGAGACAGACGGCAGACAGCGGGCTAAATCGCAAGGCACGTGCAACAGTCAACTGGACGTCCATTATCGTGTTTTACTGTGGCCAGGAGGCTGCACAAAAGGTGGTCTGTTCACACGACAACCAGTACGGTGTGTGCCATTAACGCCTGCTAATCGGAGACGGCGGTTTCTGTGGTGCCAGGAACAAAAGAACTGGACACATCAGCAATGGGGTCGAGTTCTCTTTACGGATTCTATCCGATTTAGTCTGACGAGCGATTATGGGCGTATACACATCTGAAGAGAGCAGAGAACACGCAATCACACCTCCAACTTCATCGAAAGGGACCGGTTTGGAGGTGGCGGAATTCTTGTTTGGAGTGGCATCATGCTTGGTAGCCGTACTGATTTCCATATCTTCCAAGGAGGTTCAGTCACTGGTGTCGGCTATTGTACCGAGGTTCTCCTGACTCACGTGCGTCTTGTGACGTACCTGCCAGCAGGACGCACACGACATAAAGGCAGATAGTAGGCAGAACAAACGTCTGCGTAGCTCAGTTGGTAGAGCGACTTGTTCCGGAATAAGCGGCCTCGGGTTCGAATCCCGGCGTGGACCAAAAATGACGGAGAAATTTACTTCGTTATAATGGCGCCCGAACTATCCGGATGACCCGACCGTTCAAAATCTCGCATTGGTGTGATGTTCTTTCCACACCGAGAGATAGGAAAAATCAGAGAATCCCTTCTCCAGCGCTTCGAAAAATAAATGTGTGTGACGTTGCATTCCACACACCAGATTGACTGGGAGTTCTCAAGTGCACGTTCTACAGTGGATGGCTGCCTGCAACGATTCATGGTCACGGCTGACCCGTGGGCCATGCCCCCGGCCCTCTTTCGGGGGGAGATGTGACGTACCTACCAGAAGGACGCACACGACATAAAGGCAGATAGTAGTCAGAACAAACGTCCGCGTAGCTCAATTGGTAGAGTGACTTGTTCCGGAATAAGCGGACTCGGGTTCGATTCCCGGCGTAGACTAAAAATGACGGAGAAATTTACTTCGTTATAGTCTGTTTAGAGGTGCTGTGGGTCCTGAGTTCCTTGTCATGGACGACAACTCTACACCTCATCGTACAGTGGCTGTCGCAGAGCTGTTGAAGAGTGAAGATATTCAACGCATGGATTGGCCCACAAGGTCTCCGGACCTAAATCCAATCGAACACGTGCGGGACCTTCTCTGGAGACGCTTGGCAGCACGTCACCAGCCGCCAGCCACGATTCCGCAGCTGGGATTGGCGCTACAAGAGGAATGGACCGCGATGCCTCAACAGCTCCTTGACAACCTTGTCCTCAGCATGGACAGACGTTGTAAATTCTGCAACGCAGTCAGGGGTGATCATATCCCTACTAAAGACTGGATTTTTCTTGGCAGCCGCCTGTCACATGGACGTTTCTGTCTTCTGTCTAGTTGTGCTCGAAGCTACCTTTTCAATAAAGGGCCTTTGTATCCTTTGGATTCCTTGTTTGGACGGTTTTGCTCACTTGTCCCATAATCTTACATCTTGGGGATCTTATGGTATGATTTGAGTCTATGTGGAGCACTTGTGCAAGACGTTACATTCGAAAAACCGTCTTGTCCTTAATTTTTGCACGCCAGTGTATTTACTTCTGACTAACTGTCAGGCGATGCAAAAAGTATAAGGAAATTCGGAGATATAACGTGCCTTTCAGAAAAAAAATATAACGCAGGAGTATTATAAGTTTCATAAAAACAGAAGCTAACAAAGGAACGTTAATTTAGAGATATACACCGATGGGCCAAAATGTTATGACCACCTGTCTAATATGATGTTGGTTCTCAACGTGCCGCCAAAATAGATTCTACTCGTCGACGATGAACGCGACAAGTTTTCTAAAGGTTTTTCGTGGTATATGGTACATACACGTTACCAGTAGGACTTTTAAATCGTGTAAGTCACGCGGCTAAGCCGCCGCAGATCGCATGCTGTTCCAACACGGTTATACGTCAATACGTCGCGTTTACAAATTTTGGTTACGTACAAGTCGCATGCAAGAAAACGTACGATTTCCGTGATCATATTTATAAAGTTCGGGCACCCAGACAGGTTAGTAATATTAGGCTTTTTCTTTGGCACTTAAAATTGTTTAAAATGACTAAGCCCAAGCTTAGGCCTTTTGAACAATTTTTATTATTTTGTGCTCATATTCATAAAGTTTAGACACCAAGTCAAGTTAGTATTATTGCGCTTTTACTTAGGCATTAAATATGAATACCTTGGCCTAGGCCTTTTTAACAGTTATTATTCCATAATAAATGAACTGACGTTTACGTGCTGATAAAACTACGAAATATGTACAAGAAACCTTCACACGCGTAACTCACTCGAAGAAACTCCGTAGTGATTTTTAAGAACTTTAATAAAAGTCACACAACTACACAATCCGTGAGATCTTTCGGGACATCTTGTTCCCATCTTCAGACAATCTGCCTGACAATCTGTCTGAAGATGGGAACAAGGTGTCCCGAAAGATCTCACGGATTGTGTAGTTGTGTGACTTTTATTAAAGTTCTTAAAAATCACTACGGAGTTTCTTCGAGTGAGTTACGCGTGTGAAGGTTTCTTGTACATATTTCGTAGTTATTATTCCATCGTATTCATATTTATAAGGTTTAGACACCAGGTCAAGTTAGAATTATACCGCTTTTACTTATGTATTAAATATTAATCAATAGGCCTTGGTCCAGGGTTTTCTGACATATTTTGCTCAAGTGTATGAAATATTTATTCTTAAATAAAAGCGCAATACTACTAACTAGACTTGATGAAAAGCTTATAAATATGATCACAACGGAATAAAACTGCTAAAAAGGCCTACACCTAGGACAAGGTATTAATATTTATTGCCTAAGTAAAGGTGCAACAATACTAACTTGACCTTGTGTCTAAACCTTATGAATATGAGGACAATCGAATGAAAACTGTTTAAAAGACCAAGATATTAATATTTAATACCTAAGTAAAAGCGCAATAATACTAACTTGACATGGCGTCTAAACCTTATAAAAATTAACACGATGGAAGGAAAACTTAAAAAGGCATGCTCCTAGGCCATTATAATAATATTTAATGCCTAAATAAAAGTGCAATAATACTAACTTGACATGGTGCCTAAACTTTATAAAAATGAACACGATGGAATAAAAACTGTTAAAAAGGACTAGGCTTAGGCCAAAATATTAATATTTAATGCCTAAGTAAAAGCGCAATAATACTAACTTGACATAATATATAAACGTTATGAATATGAGCACGATGGAATAAATACTGCTTAAAAGGCCTAAGCTTGGGAATAGGCATTTTAATTTATTTTTAGTGCCGAAAAAAAAGCCTAATATTACTAACATGTCTGGGTTTCCAAACCTTACAAATATGATCACGGCGGAAGGCAACCGAAATCGTACAATTTCCTGCATGCATTTGCATGTAACTAAAATTTATAAACGCGATGAATTGTTCCACGACGAATTGACGTGACACCTTCCAACACAAACCACAGATGTTCGATTGAATTGATGTCACGGTAATTTGAATTGATATGACACCTTCCAACACAAACCACAAGTGCTCGATTGGATTGATGTCACGGTAATTTGAATTGACGCGACACCTTCCAACACAAATCACAGGTGCATCGATTGGATTGATGTCACGGTAATTTGAATTGACGCGACAACTTCCAACACAAACCACAGGTGTTCGATTGGATTCATGTCACGGTAATTTGAATTGACGCGACATCTTCCAACACAAGCCACAGAGGTTCGATTGGATTGATGTCACGGTAATTTGAATTGACGCGACACCTTACAACACAAACCACAGGTGCTTGATTGGATTGATGTCACGGTGATTTGAATTGACGCGACACCTTCCAACACAAACCACAGGTGCTCGATTGGATTGATGTCATGGTAATTTAAATTGACGCGACACCTTCCAACACAAACCACAGGTGCTCGATTGGATTCATGTCGCGGTAATTTGAATTGACGCGACACCTTCCAACACAAACCACAGAGGCTCGATTGGATTGATGTCACGGTAATTTGAATTGACGCGACACCTTCCAACACAAACCACAGGTGCTCGATTGGATTCATGTCGCGGTAATTTGAATTGACGCGACACCTTCCAACACAAACCACAGAGGCTCGATTGGATTGATGTCACGGTAATTTGAATTGACGCGACACCTTCCAACACAAACCACAGTGCTCGATTGGATTGATGTCACGGTAATTTGAATTGATGCGACACATTCCAACACAAACCACAGATGCTCAATTGGATTGATGTCATGGTAATTTGAATTGACGCGACTCCTTCCAACACAAACCACAGCTGCTCAATTGGATTGATGTCACGGTAACTTGGAGGCCACGGCAAGGCAATACCTGGAAGTCTTGCACATATTCCGCGAACCGTTATCAAATAATCCGGGCAGTGCGCATTATCCTGCTGAAAGAAGGCACTACTAGAGATGAATAAAGTTGGTATGAAAGGATGTACGTAATGATGTTCAGACAAGTGGTAGATGTCATGGTTTCCTGCCCATGAATAACTAAATTCAGGGTTTCTCAGAAGAACATTGCAAAAAAACATAACACTTCCGCCACAGGTTTGTTTTCATCTCACGGTTGATTTCGGTGCCAACACTTCCCCAGGTAAACGACCTACACGTATTCGGCCGTCCACGCGATGCTACAGGAAACAAGATTCATCGAACCAATGACATTTTCCCAATCATTCAAGGTCCCGTTTGGATGCTCGTATGCCAATTTCATGGGCTTTCCACATTGAATTGAGGTTAGCATTGTAACTCATAGCGGCCTCCGGCTACGCAGTTCTAAAAGTCATGACATCTACCACTCATTTAAACATCATTGCAGTTCCATTTTCAGCATGGTCCCATGTATTGCCTGTTGTGGCACATTACTCCCGTCACCAGCATTCAAACTACCGGTGACCTGCTTCACAGTATTCCTTCTGTTTGCTCATACCATAAGAGATACAGTTCGCTCACTTTTAACATCGATAAGCCGTGCTCGGCCCACACGTTGTCGACGGTGTGTGGTTTTGCCCTCCTCGGACCACGGCAGGCAGTGAGCATCACACTAACCTTGCCGTCTAGTAAATACTTTAACCCAACCATCTGGCCATTAAAATTTGGTCTTTGTCAAACTCGCAAAAATCAGCTGCCGTTTCCATCAGAAGGACAAGAATAACATTGATTGCCAGAGCTCAGTATCAGGTGTTATTTATACCGTTTCTAGACCTTCACACACACTGTCGCTTCCCTGTAGAGCATCTGATTTGCATACAGATGCTCTCGTCGTATGTTTTGAGTCTTCGAGGTCACTTTTTTGTACATTTTGTTCTATTCCTTAAGAATACAGAATGCCTGATCTTTGTATTCTGCGATTCTCACACCAATAAGTAAATATTTATTCTTCGCTGCTTTTTAACGACACCCACTATTGCAATTTCCTGTAACACATAATTCAAAAAATTTCTTTCATTACCTTGTGCATTACATTATTTTTATAGAAAAACAGACTCTTCACATACGTATGGAGATCATTTCCCTATGTTATAGTATTCCTGTATCGAAACTTGAAGTATAATAAGACGCTTGAAACAGATGAGACGTGTACTTTTAATTTAACTTTCCTTTGGTATTTTCGTGTTTATATCTAAATTTTTGATTTTTGATTTGATTTGAGGTTTAACGACCACCGCGAGCAACTCAATGGGCTATAAGCAGTCGCCCGTCCCTAATTTAGGGTCACTGGTTCCAGGGAAGGGAGAGAGCCAGTGCCGTAAGACAAACACAACATCCATGCCTCACCGGGATTCGAACCCGGACCCCTTACGGACGAATGATCAGAGGCCAGCGCCTGAGACCACTGCGCCACCGGGGCGGCTATCTAAATTTGGTTTCTTCTTGTTAAACGTTTCTGACTTAACACATTATTTTCACCAATGAGACTTCAGAGTTTTCAACACTCGCCGTCAGTCAGAATTTAATAAAGAATAATGTGAAGATACAAGCAGACTTCAGTGCACTCTAGTGTGCAATTTCTTCAGTGTAGATTCTTCTTAACGATAAAGACGGCAGCCACTGGCGTGCAGTTTCTTTTGGGGCAGATTATTGTGAACGATGTTTTTACGAGCAGAGCTGAGATGAATATTTGTTGAACGGAATTGATATAACGTCTCGATATTGTGTGCCTTCAAGATACTAATTTAGTAGTTTGTAGCGCATCTTGATACCTGCATTTGTTGCTGCGAAATGACTGGAAATCAACGTTGTGCTGCAATGATGTGCGAAATAAATTGGGACATTCCAACTGCAAGTACTGTTTACTGATTCAATAACTGTGGACCATTTAATGATACTCCATGTTTAAGAGATCTTAATTAATGACAATAACAAGAGCATGAAAAGTAGCAAAACTATGCTAGTAATCCGATTTATTGGTGTAGGAATATAGGAACAATCGTTTTCAAGTTTTCGCACATCAGCCAGATGGCTGCTTCAAGGAAGATAGACTAAATCGGTTTCCTAGCATAGTTTTACCATTTCTACATAGTTGATGTATAGCTCCTCATTACTAACAACTGCATAATTAAGCTCGGAATTTTACACCATGCAATTTCTAAGAGCAAGAGTTAAACTAAGTATTTAAATTTTAACAACTTCCCTAAATCACATTGCGACAATGTGGTGTACTATACAGGTGACGCACATGTCAAGACGGCAAATACGATCAGTGACAAACCCTTGCGGGTGTAGCTTCATTGGGATAGCATTCGGTTCCAGAACAGGAAGATGTGAGTTCCAGAACTGCCACCGGCAAAGAGAGGGTTTCACATTGACGCCCGAACGTAAAAATAGATCAATCGGGCGTTAGGTTCTTTGCGTGTGATTGAAAGTGTAACGACCACCGTGAGCAACTCAGTGGGCTGTAAGCAGTCGACCGCCCCTAATTTAGGGCACTGGTTCCAGGAAAGGTAAAGAGCCGCTGCTGTAAGACAAACACAAGATCCATTCCTCACCGTTTGGTTCTTCGAAAAATGTGTGATGTTCCTTACACGTATCGTCTGGAATTAGTGAGAATTCCGTTTTCTACAAAAAATTACTACAAGCATCGTTGGAGGCGAACTCGAAATATGCGATTTCCTTCCCTCGCCTTTCTCAAGGGGATATATACACCATATTGACAAAAGTCACCGGACACCTAGAAGAGAAACACAACATAGCATTTATTGACATACATTAGTACGGTGTTGGTCCACCTTTGGCTTTAATGCATGCACTGACCCTTCGAGACATGATTTCGAGAAGGTTTTGGAACACAGTGAGAAGTATGCGCTTCTATTCATTACATAACGCAGCCGCTAACTGTTTATTAGTAGTAGGCCTTGGTACCAAACTTCTTATGCGACGCTCTAATTCATCCATAGGTGTTTTATGGGATTAAGATCAGGGCTCTGTTCTGGCCAGACCACACACGATGCGGAATTATCGTCAAACCACGACGTAACAGTCCTTGCTTTATGACTCGGTGTATTATCCTGCTGATATGAGCAGGGCTCGGTTCCATAGTATTGCCCCATAGTTCGTAGGGCATAATTATCCAGAATATCGAGGTAGATATGCTGGTTAACAGGTTTGTCCACGATAACCAATGGGACGGGACCAAACAACGAAAACACCCCCACACGAGTACACTTCCAGCTAAAAACTTGACCGTAGGAACAGTACACTGTGGTATATTGCGTTCCCCCAGCTTTTTTCAAACCCACACACGGCCATGAGACGGATGGATCGTGTATCTGGATTAATCAGTCCATAGGACCAGTTTCTATTGATCTACGGTCCACGGTAAATATTCTTTACACCATGCTAAACGACGAGTAGCATTCCGAGTCGAGCTGAAAGGCTTATGAGAAGTTTCACGACCATTCTAACCCATGGAATGAAGTTCTCTGCGAACATTACGTACACATGCCAAGGTTCCAGCATTGTTACTCAACTGTACACTGAGATCTTGTGCAGTACACCATCGATTAGCTGTAACGACTCTCCTGAATCTTCGACGTCCTCTATCACAGATTTTCTTTGGTCTGCTGGTACGTTTTGCTGCTTCAGGCACGCCATGTGTCTTCCACTTATTCAGTACATCCAAAACAGTTGACTTGATTTTGTTGAAACGCCTCTCGGTTTGTCTTATGGATAACCCATTAATACACCACCCAACAATCTTTCCTTTTTCAAAAGTCAGTTCTCTCCCGCCGCGACATTTTCACTCAAACTAACAATGCGATATGATCGCGGTCAGTTGCAGGCTTGTTTTTATAGTGTTTGCAGTCGTACCGCACATCTTAACAACGCAGGGGATCCGTTCATTTGCTTTTGGAGGGGTGTCCGATGACTTGTAAGTATAGTGTATATGGCACACTGCACAGGTGACACACATGTCAAAACGGCGAGTAGCAGCGATAAGCTCTTGCCGGAGTAGCTCAATCGGGAAAGCATTCGGTGCCGAAGCTGAAGGATGTTAGTTCGAGTCCGCCACCAGCAAAGTTTGGGTTTCACAGCAACGACAAGACACTCTATTTTTACACCGAATATTATCTTCATATCCATCCCGTCATGCAGTTGAAAATACCCGAGAAACTACTTCGAGCCGCCCCGGTGGCGCAGTGGTCTAAGGCGCTGGCCTCTGATCATTCGTCCGTAAGGGGTCCGGGTTCAAATCCCGGACAGGCATGGATGTTGTGTTTGTCTTACGGCACTGGCTCTCTCCCTTCCCTGGAACCAGTGACCCTAAATTAGGGACGGGCGACTGCTTATAGCCCATTGAGTTGCTCACGGTGGTCGTTAAACCTCCAATCAAAAAAAAAAAAAAAAAAAAAAACTACTTCGAAGATTTCTAATAAAAAATACTGGGGTCTTCGTTAGATGTTCGTCATACCTTGTTTCACTTTAGAGATGGATGATAATGCGTCTGGTGTGATAAACACACAGATCATCACTTGATAAAATCAGATTTATTTCGAAACCCGAGCTTCCACATCGATTTCTTTTCACGCACCCAGACTTTTCTTAGCTGACTAGCGAGTGGTTTGACGTAAACAAGTAAAGATCTTTATTGTTCTTTTGTCTCGCGCAGAGTACCCAATTAGTTTAGCACAATATGTGATCCTTTATCTCCAGTTTCCTTTTTTATGTGGTCGCTAAATCAAGCAATATACCTTTTCTATGTGGTACGTTAGAATCAATTCTTATATCAGATAGGAAATCCATCCAAACATTGGTAACATTTCTTTTCCTAAGACAAAAAACAGGTTGGCATTATCAAAAAACTAGCACGTAACATACTGTATTTTTACAGTTGCTTTGGTAAGCCCTACGTGTTTAGCAAACTAAATTTCCAACGGCTGTGATAAGGGAGTTGCTTGATTTATAATAGGAAGCACTAAAACTGGATATTTTCTTACTTGCAAAAACATTATTTATATTCTTGAAATCAGAGACCGCAATCTGGTAACGATTATATATATATTAAGATGATAAAACGTTTGTCACAAATATTTTATTTTTTCAAGTCGAAAAAGGTTTCACTGGTTTCTCACCTAGCTTCATCAGGGCAAATTACACGTAAATATTCAAATTGTACATGGTATCATAAATGGTGTTTACAGTCAGGGGTCTTGGTTAGTTGCTTCGCCGCTCTTGATAGAAATACTGTGGATGCCATGTCATTAACAAGTTGCGAAGACTTCTGATGTATATAATGAAAGCTTCCAGAGTATCAAGTTTGGTGGCTGAATCTGACTTGTCAATTAGTGCTGCTTCTTCAAAGATAAATTTATGGTCCCTTTCGTAACAATGTTTAGCCATCGATGACTTCCTTGGGTCACAGTTTCGAATATAGGTCTTGTGCTCGTTCAATTTCAATCGAAAACGCAAGGTTCTACGAGTCTGTACTATATACGAAGTTCCACATTGACATGGAATTTGTAAATTCCTCACAAGTTTTTATCTTCAACATAATCCTTTGATCATAAAACATTCTTTTTGTTTCTGGGTTTAGGAATCCTACTTTAAAATTAATGGTTTCCGAAACTTTTTGAAATTTTAAAGGCAATGTCGCGGGAAAATTCCAGAAACCGAAGCCTATCTCCACGTTAAGTCCTGTGATGCCGACATTACCAGAAAATTTTGCCTTTATTCCATTTCCCTGTGACATTGCCTTCAAAATTTAAGAAATTTTCAAAACTAATTTTGAAGTGATTCTTAAACAAATAAACGAAATGAACTTTTTGTGATCAAAAGACTGTGTTGAAGATCAGATCAGATCATATGTAGAGGAAATTAGGAAGGGAGTGTCTGATCCCAGGTCTTAAACAACCCTTTAGAAATACGATGCTAGGAGATTTAGGCTAGAGTGCCCGATAGTAAAGTGACACGGAAGCGAGATAGAAAGGGGGAGGAAGACGCCCTTAATAATCACCGGGGGGGGGAGTACCCGGAGTCCGAAGGCTTAACGTGCCCATCCGGCGCACGGCGGGTGTTTAGTGGTTCGAACGTTCGTACCTACCCAGGATCGAACCTGAGGTTATCTCCATGGCAGTCACGAACGCTGACCATTAGGCCACCCGCGTCCATGTGTTGAAGATAAAAACTCTTGGGGAATTTATCAAATTCCATGTGAATATGGCGTTTCGTGTATAGGACCGACTAGTAGAGCCTTGCGTTTTCGATTGAAGGAGCACAACACCTATATTCGGAAATGTGACCTAAAGAAGTCATCGATGTCTAAACACTGTCACCAAAATGACCATAAATTTCTCTTTGAAGAAGCAAAACCAATTGACAAGCCAGATTCAACCACCAAACTTGATACTTTGTAAGCTTTCCATATATATCATAATTCTACGCAACTTGTTACTGACATGACAACAACAGCATTTCTTCCAAGCGCGTGGAAGTATCTAACCGAAATCTGTGACTGTAAACACCATTTATGATTTCAGGTACAATTTGAATATTTACGTGTCATTCATCATGATAAAGCTAGGTGAGAACCCAGCGAAACATCGGTCAACTTTAAATAATAAAATATTTGACACAAACGTTGCATTCTTTTGATGTACATTATTTACATGTTCCGATCCCAGTTCGCAGAACTTCTTAGAAAACCAGATAACAGGTTCGTCACCTACCACAAAGTCCGAAATAATGTCAGATATGTTATCTAACTTCAAAAATCAGAGCAATGCGTTAACGATTAGCCTTTTCCAATGGTTACAAACTAAACTGGAGTCTATTCCTAAGCAGCTATGCACCATCATATGCACGCCGCCCCGGTGGCGCAGTGGTCTAAGCGATGACCTCTGATCATTCGTCCGTAAGGGGTCCGGGTTCGATTCCTGGTGAGGCATGGATGTTGTGTTTGTCTTACGGCACTGGCTCTCTCCCTTCCCTGGAACCCGTGACCCTAAATTAGGGACGGTCGACTGCTTATAGCCCATTTAGTTGCTCATGGTGGTCGTTAAACCTCCAATATAAAAAAAATCATATGCACTGGACACAAAAAGTTAGTGATATTGCGGTTTCGAAGAGAAAACGTCGTGATATGCAAATTTAGCGACTACTGGAGATCGGTTATCAGCGTAAGTCGCTACGTCGTATGTACATCAGCATCATGACAACAGAGCACGTGACGTCCAAGCTACGATGCAAGAATCTTGAGAGAAGTAAAACAACGGACCGTTTCAACGATTGGTCTAGAAGTTTGCTGAATATATTGCCTTCAGTGTAGGATTAACCTGAAATGACGTCAAGACGACGTTTTAGCTTTGACAAGAGAAATAGGGCTTTAGGCGTGTTGCAGGCAAATGTACGGCAGATCGACGTGGCTGCTGCTTTAAGAGTTTCGCAAAGTGTAGTTAGTCGGCTACACAAAAGATTTTTACTGCACGGAAATACTGCATCGACCCAAGAGTGGTCTAGCTACCTGAGAGTAAGTGCTCGGAGACGGTTGGTATCACCAGTAGCCAATACCAAGAATCACTTCGAGCTGCTTAGAATGTCACAGTATCTACTCAAACGTCACGAGTAAGTGCTCAGAGACGGTTGGTATCACCAGTAGCCAATACCAAGAATCACTTCGAGCTGCTTATGATGTCCCAGTATCTACTCAAAAGACACGATTAAGTGCTTGGAGACGGTTGGTATCACCAGTAGCCAATACCAAGAATCACTTCGAGCTGCTTAGAATGTCACAGTATCTACTCAAACGTCACGAGTAAGTGCTCAGAGACGGTTGGTATCACCAGTAGCCAATACCAAGAATCACTTCGAGCTGCTTAGAATGTCACAGTATCTACTCAAACGTCACGAGTAAGTGCTCAGAGACGGTTGGTATCACCAGTAGCCAATACCAAGAATCACTTCGAGCTGCTTAGAATGTCACAGTATCTACTCAAACGTCACGAGTAAGTGCTCAGAGACGGTTGGTATCACCAGTAGCCAATACCAAGAATCACTTCGAGCTGCTTAGAATGTCACAGTATCTACTCAAACGGCACGAGTAAGTGCTCGGAGATAGTTGGTATCACCAGTAGCCAATAACAAGAATCACTTCGAGCTGCTTAGAATGTCACAGTATCTACTCAAACGTCACGAGTAAGTGCTCGGAGACGGTGGGTATCACCAGTAGCCAATACCAAGATTCACTTCGAGCTGCTTATGATGTCACAGTATCTACTCAAAAGACACGATTAAGTGCTTGAAGACGGTTGGTATCACCAGTAGCCAATACCAAGAATCACTTCGAGCTGCTTAGAATGTCACAGTATCTACTCAAACGTCACGAGTAAGTGCTCGGAGACGGTGGGTATCACCAGTAGCCAATACCAAGATTCACTTCGAGCTGCTTATGATGTCACAGTATCTACTCAAACGGCACGAGTAAGTGCTCGGAGATAGTTGGTATCACCAGTAGCCAATAACAAGAATCACTTCGAGCTGCTTAGAATGTCACAGTATCTACTCAAACGTCACGAGTAAGTGCTCGGAGACGGTGGGTATCACCAGTAGCCAATACCAAGATTCACTTCGAGCTGCTTATGATGTCACAGTATCTACTCAAACGGCACGAGTAAGTGCTCGGAGATAGTTGGTATCACCAGTAGCCAATAACAAGAATCACTTCGAGCTGCTTAGAATGTCACAGTATCTACTCAAACGTCACGAGTAAGTGCTCGGAGACGGTTGGTATCACCAGTAGCCAATACCAAGATTCACTTCGAGCTGCTTATGATGTCACAGTATCTACTCAAACGACACGATTAAGTGCTTGAAGACGGTTGGTATCACCAGTAGCCAATACCAAGAATCACTTCGAGCTGCTTAGAATGTCACAGTATCTACTCAAACGTCACGAGTAAGTGCTCGGAGACGGTTGGTATCACCAGTAGCCAATACCAAGAATCACTTCGACCTACTTTTGATGTCACAGCATCTACTCAAACGGCACTAGTACGAACTCAGAGCAAGGAGGCCGCTGAGATATAAGGCATTGACAGTAGCTCACCATCGTCAAAGATGTACCTGGTTCCGTGTCACGAAGTACAGTGTGGCAGCATATGCTTTTCACAGACGAATCCTATTTCTCTCTTTATCCTGATACTCGAAGAGTAAACCTGTGAAGAAAATCCGAAACATGAATACCTTATATGGAGTCCGTCCACCCTTACCATAGTTAGTCATTTCTCGTCTGGGCAGGGGTGTGCTTTAATGGCCGTAGAGTTTTGAATGTTTGTCAAGGCAACATGATTGCACCAGTGTACCTAAATGAGATATTCGCTGTACAGTGACGTCTGGATAAACATTGTGCCTATTGTGATCCTGTTTCACGCTGCTATTAGACATTCATTCTGTTTTCTCGATGATAATGAATGAAACCAGTCTCCGTTTCTGGGGCGTGCTTCAGGAGCTGAAAACTCATAGGATTGAATCGTTACATGTGCCTCCGAGGTCTCCTGACCTTAATCCTGTTGAGAATATTTAGGACGTTGTACAGCGACGTCTGGATAACCATTGTACATATTGTGACACTGTTTCACGCTGCTATTAGACATTCATTCCGTTTCCTCGATGACAATGAAACCAGTCTCCGTTCCTCCTCGGGCGTGCTTCAGGAGCTGAAAACTCATAGGATTGAATCGTTACATGTGCCTTTCGAGGTCTCCTGACCTTAATCCTGTTGAGAATGGTTGGGACGCTGTATAGCGACGTCTGGATAATCACGTTCCACATCCCACTACACCGGCAAACATCCGTAACGTGTTGTCTGTGCAATAGGGCGATCTACCCCGGACTCTCATCAATAATATCGTTACAAGTGTACCTCGTAGGTGTCTAGACGATCTTCGGCACAGAAGTCGTATTACTGCGTGCTGAAATCCAGATGTATCGACATTCTCCGAATTTACCATTTTATCTATATTGGAGTGTTGCTTTGTTGTTCGCAGAAATTGCACAACAAGTTTTTTTTTAATTTGCTTTATATGGTTTGTGTTACGTTGTCTCACTGGTGTTATTTCATTCCGTTTTAGTTGAATCAGACACTTACATCCTTTCTTTCATGCACCCCTAACTTTTTGTGACTAGTGTATATTCTCTGAATGGGCCGAATACGCATTGCTTTATTTCCACCAGCTGTTTTCCGAGGTCTACATAACCGTCGACTGTTTTAGCCCATTCGTGACATTATCTGATACTTGGCATGTTAGGAGATGACCCTCGACAGTGATTTGCCGTGTTGTGGCTAGTCTGTTCTCTTGCATGATACTCGCCAGATCCCTCTAATCTACCAACTGTTTTCGACCAAAATATTGCGGATTTCTGAATGGCAGTTTGCGTGTCACACCGTTCAGGGTGAACCCTTGCTACTTTTTGTGCGTGAAAAGTCGAGGGGGACGGCCATTTGGGATATGCTCGAACCACCGTGCCTGATGCCAACTACCATACCACATTCAAAGCAACTCAGATCACTCTATTTCGACTTTTCAACCCTCAACCGAACGCTGAATAATTCTCAACGATGTGATCTGTCTGATTTCTACCGATCATTCTGGTTACACTCCTGAATTATCGGAGTGAGCCATTTATGTGACGACGGTAGATATAATTTATACGCTGAGAGTACAGAAACCATGGGGTATTTGGTTCCTGGATAACTCGATCCTGTCACTCCTCTCGCAAGTGTACAAGCTTGGCAAGCAGATTGGTAGGCTGACATCACTGCGTTCCGGTAATTCGATGTCAGTATTGATAAACGTCGTGAGTTAACAGACTTCGAAAACAGGTATCATAGAAGGTGCACGACGCATCAGACACTTCATCGCAGTATCACCGTTAGACAGAATCAACAGTGTATCGGTAATACGCCATTTCAGGAATAACATCGCATCTTGCACAGCTCTGTGGACGGAGATAGGCAATAGATGAACATGGCAGTCCACTACTGTCTCTCATAGTTGCAACCATCTAGTCCACTCCGGTGACGCAATGGTGTAAGCACTGGCTAATGATTATTTGTCCGAGTTGGGTACTGTTCCAAATCCCGGTGAGGCACGGATGTTGTGTTTGTCTTACGGAGCTGGCTCTCTCTCTTCTCTGGAACCAGTGGCCCTAAATTAAGGTCGGGCAACACTGCTTATGACCCACTGAATTGCTCACTGCGGTCGTTAAGCCCCCAATAAAAAAAATTTTCAGAGCGACAATAGTACAAATGACCGCGGACTTTAACGAGAGAAATGCGGAAAAGTCTTCTCTATGAATATCGGGTGATCATTACTCGTATTACGTCATTGGAGCCGTCTACACAGCAGAGTTGGTTTCCTAATGCCACATCATGGGGCTGATCACCTCAAATGGGAGAACGAACATCCGCACTCGGCCTAGTAGCATTGGAAGGCGGGTTTCCTAGTACTGTGAATCCAGTTGTTTCCCACAGACCGGAGTGTGTGTATCTATCGGAACCCACACGAAGCGATGGACCTGGTATGTGAAAAAGGAACTGTTCAGAATGCTGGATGCTCGATTATTGTGTACGACGTGTTCAACTGTCACACATTGGGATCTATGGTAGTCTACAGTAGATGCACCCTCAAGAGGCCACACTACGTGTGCATCCACATAGACCATCTGCATCTATATACACTGAAGAGCAATAGAATTAATTAGAGATACCTGTCTAGTAACGTGTAGCACCGCCTTTCGTCCTGATGACGGCGGCGATTCGTCTCGGCATGGACTCGACAAAACACCGGAAGCTTTGGGAAGCCATACGGATCCACGACCCCTGAACAAGCTCCCACAGTTCACGAAAATTTGATGGAGGGGGTCAGAGCCTCGAACATTTCCCTCGATGGCATCCCAGTTGTGCTCGATGGGATTGAGGTCAGGTGACCTAGCTGGCCAAGGAAGCGAAGTCACGTCGATGGAGTGTTCATCCAACCATTCGGATAGAATTCGGCAGCGATGGCACGGTGCATTGTCTTGTTGCCGGATAAGGTCCCCAGTGGGATGTTGAAGACACACAAACGGAAGCAAACGATCGTCCAGGATATCCCGGTAACGTTGACCTGTGAGAGACGATGTCACACTACCAGGGGTCCCATTTCAGACCACGTAACCAATCTCCAGATGAGAATGCCACCTCCACCAGCTTGAGGAATACCCTGCTGGCAAGAGGGATCCATCGCTTCATGTGGTTTGCGCTGTACTCGTATCCTGCCATCCGCATGTACCAACGTGAATCTCGACTCATCAGTCCAGGCAACATTTTTCCCTCATGTCTAGGGTCCAGTGGCGATGTTTCCGCGCCCATGTTAATCTTTGCACCCTGTGATGTGCGGTCAGCAGCGGTATCCTTGTGGGACGATGGCTTCTGTACCGCATAGCGAGGAGATGGTTCTGGATGGTGTGGCTGCGTACACGTTTTTGTGCACCAGCGTTAAATTGCCGAGTGATTCTTTGCACTGTGGCCCGTCTATCCACTGTTACAATGCGAGCTAGCCGACGATGACCCCACTCATCCACACGCTGTTGTCCACGGCAGTTGGCTCTTACAGGGATGGTTTTACCGGATTCGATGTACTCACGGTGCACCCGTGACACTGCGGCTCGTGAAAATCCCATTGCCTGCACGACTTCCGAGATTGAGTGACCCATTCGTCGGGCCCCGACAATTTACCCACGATCAAATGCGCTTAGATCCTTCGCCTTACCCATACTGCGTCCGACTCTTAGTGATTCCCGTCGCATCACTCCTTATATTGTCGGATCGCAGCATACGTCATGTCGTTTCCGTTTATAGGGCCGCCCACAGCGCCACATTTGCATAACGCCAGCTGTCTCTAATTCAATTGCTCTTCAGTGTATATTGACATTTAGTGTTTATCTCTGTGCACGCGCACAGCCAATATTCAAGAAACAAACTGCAAATTAAGAACCGATGATATTGAAAAGCTGGAAAAGGAGAATCTGGATAAATTTTCCTTTTCCCTTTCACTTTTAAAGCTGAAACATTATGGCCATAGCGTGGTGGGTATGCGGAAAAAAGCGATAATACAACCACGTCATACTGAACATATTTCCTATAAAAAAAGGAGAACTACTAAAAACGGGTTTGTCATCGGTAATATGTTTTTTCGGGGAACCATTATTCTCTTAAAAAAGATTTGCCTACGAAACCTTTACGAGAGATCTTTCACAACTGCCAAGAAGGGAAGAAAGTGTTTTTTCTGTCACATAAAATTCACTGCACATTTCACCCGACGCGAAGGTTATCTGTAAGGCCCTTCCAAATTCATACGTCAATAAAAGACTGCGCTTGATGCAGTTGGCTCTGCAAATTAAATTCTTAACGTCGACCGCAGCTTTCAGTTCATGGTGAAATGGAGCACGGGAAGCGTGCAAATACGGAGTCGTAAACGAAGAATGGCACAAAGGGTGAAGTCATTCTGGAGTTCGAGGAGACCATTAGGAATAAGTCAGTGAAAATGATGCGATGGATAATGCTGTCGACAATGAATTCATCTCAAATGTGCCATACGGAATGCTGTCGGGAACAAAGTTAAAGAAAGATGACAGCCAAATTAGCAACGCTCCCCAACCCCAGTTCGGTGTAATCGAATTCAGAGCTGTCTCGTTAATATCAGGTGTGAAATCGATTACATTTCATCATTTTCGCTCCACTATATGTAGAACACGCGTCCTCATCACAAGTGATACATCAAGTCTTCGCAAAAGGTTTGGCTTTTTTGAAGGTTGAGTATTACTGTCTCCCGTATACAACGTAAGCTGTGCGTGCTTGTAAAAACCGCTTTGATGTTGGGGTAAATATTATAGATTATGTTTCACATGAATTCAGGTTAACAAACAGTCTCAATTGAGTTTCTGTAACTACATGTCTATGGAAAAAATGTATTTGAGGCCGTTTGTGTTTTATGAGTTTCAGAAAAAGGGAAAAACAATGACTGTTCGTAAAGATTTAAGTGAAGTATTTCGGAAGGACACTATCACTGACTACACCTATCAACGAGAGTTTAGCACATTCCAGGTAACCAGCTTGGATGATGAGCCACAAACACATGCCTCTGGGACGGGGACGATAATATGCTGCGGGAAGTCATTTAGGCAGATGATCACATACAGGAATTGCCGAGACACTTGGACTTTATTAGATAAGTACCCTAAAGACCATTCTTTGGCTTGGTTTTGTTCTCAAGAGCAAAGTTTGGGTACCACACGAGCTGTCCGAAAAAAAAAACTTTCTTAATAGGGTCGCCATACACTGACTTCTCACTGGGTTAGGACCACCCATGAAAAGTGAGTTACATCCACTACTATAGCAACGAGGAGAGCAACGTGTCTTGCTTGTTTGTAAGTTTAACGACCACCGTGAGCAACTCCATAGGATATAAGCTGTCGCCCGTCCCTAATTTAGAACCACTTGTTCCAGGGAAGGGAGAGTAGTCAGTGCTGTAAAACAAACACAATATCCATGCCTCACCGGGATTTGAACCCGGACCACTTTCGGACGAATGACCAGAAGCCAATGCTCAGACCACTGCGCCAGCGGGGAGGCCCAGTTTGTCTTTCGAGAATGCATTATCTTCTACACTGAACAGCAATTGTATTAGAAAAAGGCTGGCGTTATGCAAATGTGGCGCTGTGAGCGACCTTGTAAACGGAAACGACATGACGTGTGCAGCGATCCGACAATAAGGAGTGAAGCGGCGGGAATCAGTAAGAGTCGGACTTAGTATGGGTAAAACGAAGGATCTAAGCGCATTTGATCGTGGGGGAAATTGTCGGGGCCCGACGAATGGGCCACTCCATCTCGGAAGTCGTGCAGACACTGGGATATTCACGAGCCACTGTGTCACGGGTGCACCATGAGTACATCGAATCCGGTAAAACCATCCGTGCAAGGGCCAACTGCCGTGGATAACAGCGTGTGGATGACCGGGATCATCGTCGGTTAGCTCGCATTGTAACAGCGGATGCACGGGCCATAATGCAAGAAATCACTCAGCAATTTAACGCTGGTGCACAAAAACGTGTAAGCAGCCACACCATCCAGAACCATCTTCTCACTATGGGGTACAGAAGCCATCGTTCCACGAGGGTACCCCTGCTGACCGCAAATCACAGGGTGCAAAGATTAGCATGGGCGCGGGAACATCGCCACTGGACCCTAGGCATGTGGAAAAATGTTGCCTGGATTAATGAGTCGAGATTCACGTTCGTACATGCGGATGGCAGGATACGAGTACGGCGCAAACCACATGAAGCGATGGATCCTTCTTGCCAGCAGGGTACTCTTCAAGCTGCTGGGGGTGGCATTCTCGTCTGAGGACTGTTTAAGTGGACTGAAATGAGACCCTGGTACGAGCGACATCGTTCCTCACAGGTCAACGTTACCGGGATATCCTGGACGATCATTTGCTCCCATTTGTTGGTCTTGTCAACATCCCACTGGGGACCTCATCCTGCCACAAGACAATGCACCGTGCCATCGCTCCCGAATTGTATCCGAATTGTTGGATGAACACTCCACCGACGTGACCTCGCTTCCTTGACCAGCTAGGTCACCTGACCTCAATCCCATCGAGCACATCTGGGATGCCATCGAGAGAGATTTTCGAGGCTCTGACCCCACTCCATCAAATCTTCGTGAACTATGGGAGCTTGTTCAGGTGTCATGGATCCGTATGGCTTCCCAACGCTTCCGGTGTCTTGTTGAGTCCATGCCGAGACGAATCGCCGCCGTCATCAGGGCGAAAGGTGGTGCTACGCATTAATAGACAGGTATCTCTAATTCAATTACTCTTCAGTGTATAGGACCAGTGTAAAAAATGAATTTTTTTTTACTAGAGGTTTAACGACCACCGTAAGCAACTCAATGGGCTAAAAGCAGTCGCCCGTCCCTAATTTAGGGCCACTGGTTCAAAGGAAGGCAGAAAGCCAGTGCCGTAAGACAAGCACAACATCCATGCTTCACCGGGATTCGACCCCGTACCCCTTTCGGACCAATGATCAGAAGCCATCGCTTACTTAGACCACTGCTCCACCAGGGCGGCAAAAATTTTCTTTTAGCTACACCATAAAAACTGTAAAAAACTAAGTGGTGTGAATTCACGGAAATTTTTTAAAATAACGTGCAGCTATGTTTCCGGTAGGTGTCCGTCCTTTTCAGAAATTTCCGTTTTTAAAGGGGCTCGTTTATTTTAACTTCCGAATTTTCAGAGATTTTTCCGTAAGTCAGAAATTCCGTTTATCTCAGAAAAATCCGTTTTAGGTTCTTCCGTATTTCAACTGAAATTCCGCAAAAACGACGACCCCGCGTTTTTCAGCCCTTACCCCCAGGTAATCTTTCCGGTGCAGTCAGGATCGAATCAACATCGTTTGGGTTTGGTAACACACGCCTTTAACCACTGAGCCATAAGTGCTCGGAAATCCAAATCACGTGCATCAGAAATAAAACAAATTGCGCGACGATTAAATTTTTTTTCGTCATTAATGCGAGCGATTTAGTGATTTTATTTTCTGTTGGAGCTTATTATTTGTCTGAATAGCTTTGTAATACTTTTTTTTCTGTCGGAGCACTTTTCATAAATTAACCATTTTTCATCGTCATTTTTCGAAGCAAGAAACTGCTTTGGAACTTGATTTTTTAAAGCTGAGAATGACTCACTTATCTTTAAAAAAGGTGAAATGTACTATTTTATAGTATTATTTCAGAAAAAACTAAATATAAAATTTACTCTTGGGAGCTACATAATAGCTTTTGTCCTAAGTTGTCCAACGACTGATACATGGACATCGTATAATCACCTGTACAATAAGCTAAGAACCCGGTTTCTTACAGAAACGCAATATACACTCACGGACAATGAAATTTGAGCACCTTGAGGAAAACACTCTATAATCGTGAAACTTTGCAGATAACTAGAGTGCGTGCTGGTATGCAAATGATCTACGTTTTGTGGGAGCTCGCATGACCGCACACCCTGTGGTGGCGCTGCAAACACGAACCGGCAGCCTTATAAACCGGCATGTAGTCGATACCACATGAAAAGGAAAAAGCACCGGCCGACGCAAACAAGAGTACAGAGTGACAAGAATGCCGGGTACAAGCCATAGACGTCGATTTACGCAACTTACGGACTTTGAGAGAGGCCTGATCATCGGGCTGAAAACTGCAGGGAGATCAGCGCCCTATATAGCCCGCCACGTGGATCGTTCTGACCATACCGTCCGACTGTGTTGGGAGCAGAGAGCACGTGACGGCACTGCCAAACGGCGAAGCGTCCCCGGACGGACCAGGAGGATCAACGGTAGAGAGGATCGACGGATCATGCGCCAGGCACGAACGGATCCCACGAGGACCTGGTCAACTATACAGGCAGATGTAGCGGCTCCTGTGTGCCCACGAACTATTTCCCGACGGCTTCGCGGAAGCGAATCTGCGATCCCAGCGCCCCCTTATGTATGCTGCCATTAACACGGGAACATCGCAGGCTCTGTGTGCAGTGCTGCTGCCAGACCAGAGCGACGTAGAACGTCGCTCTGGTGGTGTTTTGCGATGAGTGCCGCTTCGTTCTGGGAACAGATGATCATCGTGTCCAGGTGTGGAGGTCCCGGGGTCATTGGCGCAGTCCCAACCTCGCGATCGAGCACCAGACCTCCCCCACTGCAGGAATTATGGTCTGGGAAGCCACCGCATACGATAGTGGATCAGCTCTAGTAGTGGTACGTGGATCATTGACCGTCCAGAGGTATGTGGATGAGATCCTACGGCCCATGTGCTCCCATTTCTGGCCGGGATTCCAGGTGCGCTATACCAGCAAGATAATGCCCGCTTGCACACGGTTTGGGTTGCCCAGGACTGCCTGTCTACGTTATGTCCAGTCACTACTTTGGCCTTCCCGCTGCCCGGACATATCCCCTATCGAGCATGTGTGGGACCAGTTGAAAAGCCGGCTGTCGCCATGCCGCGCTATCCGGGATTTGGAGCACACAGTCCTACACGTGTGGGCCAGTCTGCCACAGGACAACATCAGGCGTCTGTTCGCCTCCATGCTGGACAGTTCCTGCAGCTGTTTTTGCCATCATGTGTTTCATTCATCTGTATCATTACGTCCATAAATTTTCATTTCAATCCGATGCTTCCTTCTTGGTGCGCAAATTTCATTGTCCGTGAGTGTATAATACATGGTGCTCGAAAATGATGTATACAATTTCAAAGTTGATTAGTACAAAATGTATTTGCGATATGAATGTATTACATTTTGTCCAAGTTTAAGCAAGTTCAAAAGTTTTATTTTTCCTTTGCTAGGTGACGCTAGGTGACTGGTAGCGCATGGTGACAACTTAGCGGAAATGGCGATGCCACACGAAAAATCTGCTTGCGTGATGCGTAGTCCAAATCTCTGACCCAAGTCCAGAGAAATTTCAGGAAGGAGTACAAGGGGAAACCGCCAACACGGAGGATTATCCAACAGTGGATAGACCAATTCAAAGCTACCTGTAGTGTGTTGAAAGGGACGAGCAGCGGCAGACCATCTGTGGCGGAAGAATCCGTGGAGGCTACATTCGTTCAGCTAGTCGCGAACTGGAATATCTGCTACAGCAGTTCACAGTGCTACAGAAACGCCTTCGTCTTTACGCCTACAAAATGCAGCTGGTGCAGAGGGTGCAGCTCAATGACAAATCGCGTCCTGCAGAATTTGCCATAGAAATGTTTCATCGCATTTATAGCGTCCCCACATTCCTGTCAAGAATCTGTTTCAGTGACGAGTCAACATTTCGTGAGTCAGGTACAGTCAAAAAGCATAATTTCTGAATTTAGAGTTCGGAAAATCCCCATGCCGTCCTGGAACACACAAGACTAAGCTCCAAAGTTAATGTTTGGTGCGGCATTATGCAGGACAGAGTGATTGGAATATTATTGTTTGCTGAACCAACCATTACTGGAGGCACACACCTGGGCATGTTACAACTGTTCGTCATTCCGCAATTGCCGGAGATTCCACATGTCATTTCCCAACAAGATGGGGCTCCCCCTCATTGGTCATCAGACTTTCGTGCATGCTTGGATCAGCACTTCTCTGGTCAGTGGATTGGACGCAGATATCCAATGACATGGCCTCCACGTTCGCCAGACATAACCGCCTGTTATTTTGTTTATGGGGGTTCCTTAAAAACATTGTCTACCGTACAAAGGTTGCCTCCCTCGGTGACCTGAAGGCGCGCATCACTGCAGCCTTCCTCCAAGTCACCCCAGACTTTTTGCACCGTACTTGGTCCGAAATCGACTACCGCTTCGACATCCTGCGCGCAACGAATAGAGCACATGTGGAAGTGTATTGATTGCAAAGACATAAACTTTGGAACTTGCTTAATCTTGGACAAAACGTAAAACATTCGGTATCGCAAATACTTTTTGTACTAATCAACTTTGAAATTGTATACATCATTTCCGAACACCCTGTAAGTAGCTGATGCCCAAAATAGGGAACAAGAGAAGAAATATCCTGGGCCACAATCAACAGAATTCATGCGACATGCTATCCACAGTATCCGATCTCGTTACGGAACTTCGAATGAAAGACTTCGACAGAGGATTGAAATTTAAAAAGTTAATCAAACCTCAAGTATTTCCACGAATCTCCCCTATTATCCAGAATGGTTTCTTCATATGGATAGGAACTTCAAAATCAGATCCTTCGACAGACGATTGGAATCTAACAGTTAATCAAACCTCAAGTATTCCCACAAATCTCTCCTATTATCCAGAATGATTTCTTCATATGAATAGGAACTTCAAAATCAGATCCTTCGACAGACGATTGGAATCTAACAGTTAATCAAACCTCAAGTATTCCCACGAATCTCTCCTATTATCCAGAATGATTTCTTCATATGGATAGGAACTTCAAAATCAGATCCTTCGACAGACGATTGGAATCTAACAGTTAATCAAACCTCAAGTATTCCCACAAATCTCTCCTATTATCCAGAATGGTTTCTTTATATGGATAGGAACTTCGAAATCACATCCTTCGACAGAGGATTGAAATTTAACAGTTAATCAAACCTCAAGTATTCCCACGAATCTCTCCTATTATCCAGAATGATTTCTTCATGTGGATAGGAACTTCAAAATCAGATCCTTCGACAAACGATTGTAATCTAACAGGTTAATCAAACCTCAAGTATTCCCTACAAATCTTTCCTATTATCCAGAATGGTTTCTTTATATGGATAGGAACTTCGAATTCACATCCTTCGACAGAGGATTGAAATTTAACAGTTAATCAAACCTCAAGTATTCTCACGAATCTCTCCTATTATCCAGAATGATTTCTTCATATGGATAGGAACTTCGAAATCAAGCATCCTTCGACAGAGGATTGAAATTTAACAGTTAATCAAACCTCAGGTATTCCCACGAATCTCTCCTATTATCCAGAATGATTTCTTCATATGGATAGGAACTTCAAAATCAGATCCTTCGACAGACGATTGGAATCTAACAGTTAATCAAACCTCAAGTATTCCCACAAATCTCTCCTATTATCCAGAATGGTTTCTTTATATGGATAGGAACTTCGAAATCAACATCCTTCGACAGAGGATTGAAATTTAACAGTTAATCAAACCTCAAGTATTCCCACGAATCTCTCCTATTATCCAAAATGATTTCTTCATATGGGTAGGAACTTCAAAATCAGATCCTTCGACAGACGATTGGAATCTAACAGTTAATCAAACCTCAAGTATTCCCACAAATCTCTCCTATTACCCAGAATGGTTTCTTTATATGGATAGGAACTTCGAAATCACATCCTTCGACAGAGGATTGAAATTTAACAGTTAATCAAACCTCAAGTATTCCCTATGAATCTCTCCTATTACCAGAATGGTTTCGTCATGTGGATAGGAACCCCAAAAATCAGTCCCTCTGAGAGACGATTGAAATTTAACAGTTAATCAAACCCTCAAGTATTCCCACGAATCTCTCCTATTATCCAGAATGATTTCTTCATATGGATAGGAACTTCAAAATCAGATCCTTCGACAGACGATTGGAATCTAACAGTTAATCAAACCTCAAGTATTCCCACAAATCTCTCCTATTATCCAGAATGGTTTCTTTATATGGATAGGAACTTCGAAATCACATCCTTCGACAGAGGATTGAAATTTAACAATTAATCAAACCTCAAGTATTCCCACGAATCTCTCCTATTACCCAGAATGATTTCTTCATATGGATAGGAACTTCAAAATCAGATCCTTCGACAGACGATTGGAATTCAACAGTTAATCCAAACCTCAAGTATTCCCACGAATCTCTCCTATTATCCAGAATGATTTCTTCATATGGATAGGAACCTTCAAAATCAGGATCTTCGACAGACGATTGGAATACTAACAGTTAATCAAACCTCAAGTATTCCCACAAATCTCTCCTATTATCCAGAACGGTTTCTTTATATGGATAGGAACCTGAAATCAGATCCTTCGACAGACGATTGGAATTTAACAGTTAATCAAACCTCAAGTATTCCCACAAATCTCTCCTATTATCCAGAATGGTTTCTTTATATGGATAGGAACTTCGAAATCACATCCTTCGACAGAGGATTGAAATTTAACAGTTAATCAAACCTCAAGTATTCCCACGAATCTTTCGTATTATCCAGAATGATTTCTTCATATGGATAGGAACTTCGAAATCACATCCTTCGACAGAGGATTGAAATTTAACAGTTAATCAAACCTCAAGTATTCCCACGAATCTCTCCTAATATCCAGAATGATTTCTTCATATGGATAGGAACTTCAAAATCAGATCCTTCGACAGACGATTGGAATCTAACAGTTAATCAAACCTCAAGTATTCCCACACGGAATCTCTCCTATTATCCAGAATGATTTCTTCATATGGATAGGAACTTCAAAATCAGATCCTTCGACAGACGATTGGAATCTGAAGAAGTTAATCAAACCTCAAGTATTCCTACAAATCTCTCCTATTATCCAGAACGGTTTCTTTATATGGATAGGAACTTCGAAATCAGATCCTTCGACAGACGATTGGAATTTAACAGTTAATCAAACCTCAAGTATTCCCACGAATCTCTCCTATTATCCAGAACGGTTTCTTTATATGGATAGGAACTTCGAAATCAGATCCTTCGACAAACGATTGGAATTTAAGAAAGTTAATCAAAACCTCAAGTATTCCTGTGGCACAAATCTCTCCTATTATCCAGAGGATTGAAATTTAACAGAACCTGTTGTCTTCTATTATGATGATAGGAACTTCAAAATCACATCCTTCGACAGAGGATTGAAATTTAACAGTTAATCAAACCTCAAGTATTCCCACGAATCTTCCTATTATCCAGAATGATTTCTTCATATGGATAAGAACTTCAAAATCAGATCCTTCGACAGACGATTGGAATCTAACAGTTAATCAAACCTCAAGTATTCCCACAAATCTCTCCTATTATCCAGAATGGTTTCTTTATATGGATAGGAACTTCGGAATCACATCCTTCGACAGAGGATTGAAATTTAACAGTTAATCAAACCTCAAGTATTCCCACGAATCTCTCCTATTATCCAGAATGATTTCTTCATATGGATAGGAACTTCAAAATCAGATCCTTCGACAGACGATTGGAATCTAACAGTTAATTAAACCTCAAGTATTCCCAAGAATCTCTCCTATTATCCAGAATGATTTCTTCATATGGATAGGAACTTCAAAATCAGATCCTTCGACAGACGATTGGAATCTAACAGTTAATCAAACCTCAAGTATTCCCACAAATCTCTCCTATTATCCAGAACGGTTTCTTTTATATGAATAGGAACTTCTGAAATCAGATCCTTCGACAGAGGATTGAAATTTAACAGTTAATCAAACCTCAAGTATTCCCACGAATCTCTCCTATTACCAGAATGGTTTCAGTCATGTGGATAGGAACTTCAAAATCAGTCCCTTTGAGAGACGATTGAAATTTAACAGTTAATCAAACCTCAAGTATTCCCACGAATCTCTCCTATTATCCAGAATGATTTCTTCATATGGATAGGAACTTCAAAATCAGATCCTTCGACAGACGATTGGAATCTAACAGTTAATCAAACCTCAAGTATTCCCACAAATCTCTCCTATTATCCAGAATGGTTTCTTTATATGGATAGGAACTTCGAAATCACATCCTTCGACAGAGGATTGAAATTTAACAGTTAATCAAACCTCAAGTATTCCCACGAATCTCTCCTATTATCCAGAATGATTTCTTCATATGGATAGGAACTTCAAAATCAGATCCTTCGACAGACGATTGGAATCTAATAGTTAATCAAACCTCAAGTATTCCCACAAATCTCTCCTATTATCCAGAATGGTTTCTTTATATGGATAGGAACTTCGAAATCACATCCTTCGACAGAGGATTGAAATTTAACAGTTAATCAAACCTCAAGTATTCCCACGAATCTCTTCTATTACCAGAATGGTTTCGTCATGTGGATAGGAACTTCAAAATCAGATCCTTCGACAGAAGATTGAAATTTAAAAGTTAATCAAACCTCAAGAATTCTCACCATTCGCTCCTATTACCACTAATGTCTCGTCATACGGATACGGAAAAAGTCAGAAGGGAGTTTTCCATTAACATACAAAAGGAATTGCGGTTCAGGTTTCTTCAAATTCAGAATTTTCTGTTAACACATCTCTAAAACGGTAATTTACCTTGAATATAAAAAAGAAACTGCTGAAAAGGTTTCTGAAAACTCAGAATTTTTCTCTTGGTACGAAAAATCCGTAAAATTCAGGCTTCTTTCTGTCATTTCATCGAAAAGGTTGTATCAGAAATATGCTTCGTTGATTCACGAAGAAATAAGGGCAAGTGGTTCGTGAATTTCAGAATTTTTTTTTTACAGTGTAGCATTGTTTTATTAGCTGTCATTATTATCAGTGCATTTTTTTTATTTTATCTGCTCATTTTCTTACAACAGGATGTAAGAATATATTTTGTTTTTCTATATTATTTGCCCTTTTCAAATTCTTATTTTTAAACTTTCATTCTATTTCCACATTTATTACATGCATTCTTCATAGTCTATACGTGAAAATTTTCCAGTTTGGTGTTGCAAACTCAAGATATTTTTAGAATTTTACAGAATGCAAAGTTCAAAATCTACTAAGTTATATATACATTATAAGCTTGAGACCTTTGAATAAAAAATAAATTGAGCAGGAAATTCGGCGTCACTCATTTTGATGAGTCTTAGAAATCCATGTTGGAAAAGGAAAAAAGAAATAAAGGGATAATATTCATTACTTGAACTCGGAATATAATAATCTCGATTCCTTTTATGAATTAACGAAGCATTTCCACATTCAGCCTTTTACGTGTAGTGATGAAAAAAAACGAGATTGACGGATTTTTAAATGGTGAAAGAGAAAACAGAAATTCCTTTCGTGATTGACATCAGTATTTCTGATTTGTGAATGGGAAATCAGAAATACTTTTGTTAATCTTTCTCGGGTGAATAACGCAGACTTTAGGAAAAAAATTTATAAACATTCCAAATAACGGAAGGCTTAAAAATATATATAAACTTTAAAACTTTCAATAACGGAAGGCTTAAAAATATATATAAACTTTAAAACTGTCAGTAACGGAAAGCTTATAAAAAACTTTCAATAACGGAAGTTTTTTCATAAATGGAAAAATTATAATTTCATAAATTTTCAATCACGGAAGTTTTTTTTGTTAACGGAAAATTTATAACTTTATAAACTTTCAATAACGGAAAGTTTTTAAAAAAATTATAAACTTTCCGAATAACGAAAAGTTAATAAAAAAATATATAAACTTTTCAAGCAACGGAAAGTTTATAATTTAATAGCAGAAATACTCAATCAAACCTTCCTCCGGTGAATAACGGAAAGTTTACGTTTTTAACAGGTGTTAACTGAAAATTCTGAATCTTCATGGAACCTTTCCGTGATGATTCCGTTCGAATATTAACCCTTTAACTGGCTAGAACGAATTAACTCAGGCTGTGGCTAAAATCAGTTCGTGATCCTTAGTCCGTAAGGGGTCCGGGTTCGAATCCCGGTCAGGCATGGATGTTGTGTTTGTCTTACGGCACTGGCTCTCTCCCTTCCCTGGAACCAGTGACCCTAAATCAGGGACGGGCGACTGCTTATAGCCCATTGAGTTGCTCACGGTGGTCGTTAAACCTCCAATATAATCCATCCAAAAATCAGTTCGAACGAATATATTCAATGTCTAAAAGGTGGACCGATCGCGGATGGAATTAGTGAACTTGCGCATCACAAAGCGTTGCTTCCCTTTAGCGCCATTATTCAAAGTAGTCGTTAAGGGGGAGGGGGATTGACACTGATATTTTCTGAATGATTACGCTCTGAGAATACACTGAAGTGGCAAAAAAACTGAGATACCTCATTAACACCGCGTTGGTCTTCCTCGCAATCGGATAACAGCAGCAGCCCTATAGGGAATGGACTCCACGAGCTCTCTACAGTACTGTGTAAATAGTGCACACCATGCTTCCTAAAGAGCGTCCCACAATTCCATAATATTCGCCGGTAGAGGATTCCTGGCATTGACGGCACGTTAAACAGTATCCAAAATGTGTTCGATGGCGTTTAAATCCGGAGAACAAGGAGGACAAGTCAGGATGCCAAGCTCCGTGGAAAATTACCCTAACCATAATCGGGCAACTGTGGACGTGTGCAATGGCGCATTTCCGTGTTGAAAGAAGACGCACTTCTCGTCGCAGGTGATGATTTGATGCAGTAGTGGTTCCTGTTCATTCCTGGCAAGCAGCGATGTGCAGACTTCCAAACGCCAGCAATTGCCAGTTGTCAACTCATACGGCAGCCACATTTCCAGCGTTTTGACCGTACCCAACGCAACCAGACGTCGAACAGCTGTCGTGTGGTGGATACCTATTTCTGCCGCTACCTCACGACATATTTTTCGGAGGTCCGCTTCAACCAATCGTAACAGAACATCGTCAGAAACTGCCACAGGTCGGTGACAATGTGCTTAGTATTGCAGGCCGTAACTCTCTCTTCGAGACTTCAGAAACCATTACCTAATAATTCGTTCCTTGGCTATATTATCTCCAAATCCTTTGTTAACGTTTCGAGCGGCAATTCCTGCAGAATGGCCCAGTTTAATTTCATACAGGAAGATGACTCTCAAATCCGACGTCCGAATATTTCCTTTGCAAGCCAAGTTACGTCCGAACAAACCACGCCTGAACCTTGTTCTTTACACATATGCTAGCTATTTATAGTAACTCTGTGACGTAATACCCGCAACACCTTTGGGTGGTTCTATTCTGCTCTGGTGGGGGCCTGTCTCCACTGCTCGTTCGCTCCGCATTCCATGGAATTAGTGGCCACTTTATTATGACCACCTGACAGTTTTAAGCAAATGAGCTATGGCTGCACGCTATTACCACCAGAGGGCGAGGCTAGTATAAAAAGGGAAAGCTTAGTGCTTGCGACAGTAGTAGAAGTGGTTTTTGGGTGACAAGATGGGTAAAATATGCGATGGGACGGACTCTCAACGTGGGATGATTGCAGGAGCTCGGAGCCATGGAGCGAGTATCACCAAAACCGCCACATTCTTGAAATGTTCCAGAGGAGCTGTTGTTAAAGTGTTTAAAGACTGGGCTGTCAGCCTAAAAACTGGGTCTCTACGTGCAACGTGTGTTCATCATCGACTAGTGTCTGCTCGGGCGGAACGGGGAGTGTCCAGACTGGTAACAGACAACAGAAACGCAATAGTGAAGCAAATTACAGACCATCTTAATCAAGGATTCCCTCAAATGATCTCCGCACGTACTGTCCGCCTTACACTGCATCGGATGGGATATGGCAGCCGAAGGCCTATTCGAACACCTTTGCTGTCTGCAGTTAACAAGAGGAAACGTATCCAGTTCGCACAGGAACACAAGGATTAGACAGTCGATAATTGGAAACAAATTATATGGTCCGATGAATCACGTTTTCAGTTGCACCATGCCGATGGCAGAATGTGAATTTGGCGGAAACAACACGAAAGCATGAACCCCAAATGCATAGCTATAACCCTTCAAGCTGGTGGAGGCAACGTTATGGTTTGAGCAATGTTTTCCTGGCATGCTTTGGGCCCTTTAATTCGTGTTGATCAACGTCTGACTGGCACATCATATCTAAACATTGTTGCGGACCAAGTGCATCCTGTCATGTGGATGGTTTATCCCAATGGCGATGGCTACCTTCAACAAGATAATGCGTCCTGGCATAGTGCTCATATTTTACAGGATTGGTTTCAGAAACATGCCGGTGAATTTACTTCGCTTAGGTGGCCCCCACAATCTCCAGATCTCAACCCCATTGAGAATTTGTGAGATGAATTTGAACGAGCTATCAGACATCTGGATCCACAACCCTGCAATCTCACACTCCTGGAAAGTGCTATTCATCAAGCATGGTCTCAGATTCCACTAACCACCTATCAACATCTCGTGGAGTCCATGCCAGGAAGAATCGACGCAGTATTAAAGGCAAAAGGTTGCCCAACGTAGTACTGAGGGGTGGTCATAATAAAGTGGCTACTCAGTGTACAAGGACTGGCGCTGCTGTTAAGCTTCTGAATAGTTACAGATTAATGTTTATGTTCAGCAAAAGACACATGGCATGTTTAAAGTCAAGTTTCACTTACCTAAAATCCACTATTTCAGTAAATTAGGGAATTAGCACAGTTAAAAGGATGCAGATGCTTGAGCCATTCCCTATTTCGAGAATTTCTTTTCTAGCCGTCCGTGGCATTTCGGAATATATAGCACATCAATGTGTTCCCAGTTGAACACATTGAGAAAAGGTTGAGAACTCATTCGGAACACATCGAGAAAGTTATACCGGAAAATGTATTCGCAGTGTGCTACGAGAGTGTTCCATTCTTTTGTCACGAATTGCCCCGAATGTGTTATGTAAAAATACTAGTATCTTCTATCATAAAACATTTTATGGTGGAAAGAACATTGATAACACATGCGGAATAGGCTGATACGCATTTGGAACACTTCTGCGACATATGAAGAACGCAATGGTCACCCAATTTTTGGAAATGACTTTCGCAAAATGTTACGAAGTTGTGCTATCTATTCTAAATGATTTGTTATTTTCCACCTCAAACCCGCATTTGTTTTTTCATAGTTATCGTACTTAACATAACAATTAATTGGAACAGCTGTCTTGTAATTTAAATTTGCACTGCTCATGTAATAATTCCACGTGTCAATTTAAAACAATAAAATTTTCTTTGTTCGAAAGTATGAACGTTTGTTCCATTTTGTCGCCCACAGCGAACGCGTATACCACTTTGCTTTGGTGTAATAGCAAAAAGGACCGATTTCCAATAGCTGCTGGTGTGACGCCATCTCATCTAAATCATTTTGACATGACGTTAGAAAGGCATTACGTCACCCGATTTACGCCACACGATCAAAACTTTGAAACAGGAAAACGTTACGTCAGGAATTTTAGTTCTACTTTGTCGTTCATAAACGAATTATAGAATTTTTCATTTATAATCCTATCGTCTGTATGCCTGACTATTAACCCCTTTAATATCCACTTCTGGCGTTAGGTATTTCACAATTCTTTATTCGGAAAGGTAATTTTCTAAGTTCCCCCGTTGACCAGACGGCTTGGGAAATGCATTATTCCGCTACTGCCAGCAAGAAGAGAAACAAAGTGCATCCGGGACTGACTTGACAGGGAACCATCTACACATTGGCGTCCTCAAGCCCAGAGAGGCTGTGGAAAACCCAGGAAGAACAGCACACTAGATGGCCGGCATGTCCGAGATTCGAACACCCGACAAAAATTCTGTGGTATGAAATTTAATTTTAAGATTTCCCTTGCGAACCTGAAACGTTTATTTTAGATTGTGAAACCAGTTTCTTTTCTCATTTAAGTAAAAAAATTGAGAGTTCCAATAAAGTAGGTAACAGCGTGTTTTTATTATTTCATGCGCATGCTGAAGAAACATGATTTGGGAACTTTTTTTTCCTTTTTCCTTAAACTATGAAATTCTCAGAATATAACTAAATTTTTTCGCAAAGTATAACCAGTTATTATTTTATTTATATTTGAAGAAGGAATGAAAAATAACACAAAAAGAAAAGAAAAATACAATTAGATCCGTATTCATCATCATCATTGTCAACCATTATCAATCCACTGCTGGACGAAGGTCTCCCCAAGTTTCCTCCACAACGGTCTGTCTTGTGCCAGTCTCCTCCATGTCACCCCTGCATACTTTCGAATTTCATCCACCCATCTCCTATGTGGTCTTCTTCTGGGTCTTTTCCTGTCCCTTGGAATCCAATCTAAAATTTCGGCTGTCCATCGATGATCTGTCCTTCTGGCAGTATGTCCAGCCCATTGCCATTTCAGGGATTTAACTTTGATCATGATGTCTTCCACTCTTGTCATTTTTCGGATCCACGAGTTCCTCTTCTTATCTCTCCTGGTTACACCAAGCATGCACCTCTCCATGCTTCTTTGAGTTGTCTGCAGCCTTTGTATGTCTCTTTTAGTTAAGGTCCACGTCTTTGCACCATACGTAAGCACTGGAAGGATGCATTGATCAAACACTTTTCTTTTAAGACATAATGGCATATTGCTCTTGAAAATTATGCTGTTTCTTCCAAAAGCTCTCCAGGCAAGTTTTGTACGCCGATTAATTTCTTCATCAATGTGACCCTCACTTGATATCTGCTGTCCAAGATAAACGTACGTGTCTGTTATCTCCAGCTTTTCTCCATCAATCGATAAATCTTCATTTCTTGTAAAAGCATTGAACATCACTTTTGTCTTCTGAAAGTTCATTTTTAATCCCACTTCTTTACTCTTGTCAGCAAGTTCCTGGATCATACTCTGCAGCTCTGATGAGGTAGTTGCAAAAATGACTACGTCATCAGCAAAACGAAGGTGGGTTAGATAATCTCCATTAATCTTTATCCCCTTGTTTTCCCAGCTCAGCGACTGAAAAACACCCTCCAATGTGGCATTAAAGAGCTTCGGAGATATGGTGTCACCTTTGTCTCACTCCCTTTCCAATTTTTACGTGTGTTGTATTTTCAAACAGCCTAATCTTTGCACTTGCATTTTCATAGATGTTATTAATAATATTAATGTATGCATCTTCAATACCGCAGGTTTTCAGAGCCATTGTAACTGCTGATGGTTTCACCGAATCAAAGGCTTTTTCATAATCGATAAAAGCCATGCACAATGGAAGTTCATATTCCCTCGCTCTTTCAATTAGTTCTCTCAGCACGTGGATATGATCTATTGTGCTGTAGCCACTCCTGAATCCAGCTTGTTCTCTCGGTTGAGCCATGTCCAGTGCTACCTTCAAGCGGTGTGAAAGAACTTTAGTGAAGATTTTATAAACTACTGATAGGAGGCTGATAGGTCTGTAGTTTCCGAGATCCTCAATGTCACCTTTCTTATGTAGCAGGATCATTGTAGCGGTGTTCCAATCCTCAGGAATCTTTCCTTCATTAAGGCATCGAGTGAAAATTTGGGCGAGTACTGTTTCGATTTCTCCACTTGCTTCTTGTATGATGTCTACAGTAATTCCATCTTCTCCTGGAGCTTTTCCTCGCTTCATGTTCTTGATTGCATGTGCAACTTCTGCTGGAAGGACTGGAGGAACTCTGGTACTGGTATCTTTCATGATGTCTGGAGTGCATATATCATCCCTTTCATATAATTTGGAGTAGAAATCTTTCACTCTTGTCAAAATTTCGCCTCTATTTCTTGTTACAGAACCATCTTCTTTTCTCAGTGCCATAATCTGTTTTCTTCCCTTACTGAGATGTCCCTTTGCTATCTTTAGGCTTTGGTTGCTTTCAATTGCTTTCCTCACTAGTTCACAGTTGAATTTCCTTACGTCTTCAATGATACTTTTTCTTACTGTCTTGCATAGCTCTATATATTCCACTTTGGAAGTCACATCTTCTTTAGTTGTCCTCATCTCTCTTCTTTTGCATCAACATTTTGGTTTTTCCTGATAATTTGTTCACATGCAACTTGTTCTTAGACCCAGCTAATTTTGTTGCTGTTTCCATAAGAGCTTTGGTTACTTTTCTGTTAACTTCAGAGATGTCCACTTCTTCCGATGTTAGGCCTTCTAAAGCAGAGAACCTGTTCTTCAGTTCTAACTTGAAGGTATTATGGTGTTTTTTAAGGTTGGTTATGTCAATAGATTTTGTTTGTCTTATGAGCTTGCCACGTTCAAGTTTAGTGTTGAGGTGCATCTTACATCTCACCAATCTATGGTCACTACCTGTGTTGAACTTGTTTAGCACACTGCAGTCTTCTATGACGAATTTTTTGTTACACATAATAAAATCAATTTCACTTGTTGTCCCATTTGGATGTCTCCATGTCCATTGAAGAAGGAGTTCATGTTCTTGAAGAAGGAGTTCAAGATGAAAAACCCTTCTGCCTCTGCAAACTCAACGAGAGTATTTCCACGCTGGTTTCTGTTGCCATGACCGAATTTACCTACTGAAGTTTCATTCTGTTGCCGTTGCCCTATTTTTGCATTGAAATCTCCCATAATTATTTTCAAGTGCTGCTTACCTTTATTATTTAGATGACAAATTTCCTCATAAAATTCTTCAATTTCTTCTTCAGGATGACTTGTGGTGGGTGCATAAGTTTGAATAATCTGAGCCTGGTATCTTCTCGAGAGTTGGATAACGAGTCGTGCAGCTCTGTCAGAGGAACTTTCAACTTCTACAACTTTATCCTTCAGTTTCTTGTTTATTATAAATCCAACACCACTAGTTCTGCCAGTATCTGTCCCACGATAGTAGAAGAGATGTCCACTTTTCAGTTCGATGAGATCTTCTCCTTTTCTCCTTACCTCACTTAGCCCCACGATGTCCCACTTGATCCTTTGTAGTTCCTCTTCCAATTCAAGAAGCCTTGAATCAGAAGATAGGGAGCGTCCATTGTAAGTAGCCAAGGTCAGCATCAGATGGCAGCCTAGTCCGGTCCTCCGGGGATTCTTAGCACCCTCTGCCTTCATGTCGCACTGGCCGCTGCCTTGGCCAGGTACATTCCAGCTGCCGGAGACTGAGGGCCAAGATTTAAGTTGTGGAATCATTTTGGAGGGGTTTGGCCATAACTCACCACGCTGGCCAAGCGGGTTGGTGAGTGTGGGATAGAATTTCCTCTGATCCCGATGGTATAGTTATACCGCTATGGGCGGTCGTCAGAGCCCCTTTAGTGGGAACAGGATGCACCACGAGAAGGCGGGGTTGACATTTGTCAAGGAGAGGCTGTGATGTTACGCATCACCTGACCTTGCATCCCTAAACTACACTAAGTAAGCTTAGTGCTGCAAACGATACTGGTAACGTTTGCGTACAGATCAAAGCTACACACGTCGATTCGGCTTCTGAAGGTATTATGGTGTTTTTTAAGGTTGGTTATGTCAATAGATTTTGTTTGTCTTATGAGCTTGCCACGTTCAAGTTTAGTGTTGAGGTGCATCTTACATCTCACCAATCTATGGTCACTACCTGTGTTGAACTTGTTTAGCACACTGCAGTCTTCTATGACGAATTTTTTGTTACACATAATAAAATCAATTTCACTTGTTGTCCCATTTGGATGTCTCCATGTCCATTTCCTGTGTGGCTTTTTCTTGAAGAAGGAGTTCAAGATGAAAAACCCTTCTGCCTCTGCAAACTCAACGAGAGTATTTCCACGCTGGTTTCTGTTGCCATGACCGAATTTACCTACTGAAGTTTCATTCTGTTGCCGTTGCCCTATTTTTGCATTGAAATCTCCCATAATTATTTTCAAGTGCTGCTTACCTTTATTATTTAGATGACAAATTTCCTCATAAAATTCTTCAATTTCTTCTTCAGGATGACTTGTGGTGGGTGCATAAGTTTGAATAATCTGAGCCTGGTATCTTCTCGAGAGTTGGATAACGAGTCGTGCAGCTCTGTCAGAGGAACTTTCAACTTCTACAACTTTATCCTTCAGTTTCTTGTTTATTATAAATCCAACACCACTAGTTCTGCCGGTATCTGTCCCACGATAGTAGAAGAGATGTCCACTTTTCAGTTCGATGAGATCTCCTTTTCTCCTTACCTCACTTAGCCCCACGATGTCCCACTTGATCCTTTGTAGTTCCTCTTCCAATTCAAGAAGCCTTGAATCAGAAGATAGGGAGCGTCCATTGTAAGTAGCCAAGGTCAGCATCAGATGGCAGCCTAGTCCGGTCCTCCGGGGATTCTTAGCACCCTCTGCCTTCATGTCGCACTGGCCGCTGCCTTGGCCAGGTACATTCCAGCTGCCGGAGACTGAGGGCCAAGATTTAAGTTGTGGAATCATTTTGGAGGGGTTTGGCCATAACTCACCACGCTGGCCAAGCGGGTTGGTGAGTGTGGGATAGAATTTCCTCTGATCCCGATGGTATAGTTATACCGCTATGGGCGGTCGTCAGAGCCCCTTAGTGGGAACAGGATGCACCACGAGAAGGCGGGGTTGACATTTGTCAAGGAGAGGCTGTGATGTTACGCATCACCTGACCTTGCTTTCCTAAACTACACTAAGTAAGCTTAATGCTGCAAACGATACTGGTAACGTTTGCGTACAGATCAAAGCTACACACGTCGATTCGGCTTCTGTATTGAAGCGAAAGGCAGTTCTGTTTTGTATATTACAGACAGTTTAAGCAGTAAGTAGAGGAAAATAAGGTTTTTTTTATGCACGGCCCCCTTAACTAGAGAAAACCTGCAATATAAAAAATTAGGCACACGGATTCACTCGCGTAGAGAACAATTTGCAGTTTTCATTTGCATGACCACACCCAGCAAAAACACAAGTGCTGGGAAACTGCTGGCCACCAACTGGCAGTGCTGGGTCACTTCTGGCTGAAATCTGCCGCTCACGGCCCGGTAGTGGTCCGTTGGTGGCAGCGCTATCAGTTGGCGAGCCATTGATGGCCCTGCAGCATCGCCGTGAATTGTGGGCCTCCAAGCAAGTGCCACTAGTGGCCCGTTGCTGGCAACCAGTGCAACCCCCAACAGCAGGTGGAAGCATCGGGACTGCGCATGCGCAGAAGCAACACTTGCTGTGTTTCTCATGGTACCAGTTAGTTGAAGACGACGCTATCGCCATCGTGTTATTTTAGTGGATGTTAAGAAAAAAATCCATATGTGGAGAGGCGAATTAATTTCCTAATGAAATTTTACGTCGACGAAGATATCAGATTAAGCCGTGAAATACTAGATTACAGCCATGAAATACACCCACTCCATTCCCATGAATAACAATTCATGGAATGGAGTGGATGAATAACAAGAAAAAATTTGAAACCGCTTGAAACACATATCCTGGAAAACCATTAAAATAGCGTTTGTTGGGGAAAAAAAGAATTATACGCGTACAAAATTTATTAATTATTTGAAAGAAAAAAAAGCAACGCTATGTGGTGTACTCATCCATGGGTTGAATACACAAGACTGGGAGGAATTCGCTTCTAAAAATAACGAGAAGTAAAATAAAATATCTTTTACTCTTTAAAACAAATGTAGCTTCGGACAACGGAAAGGAAAGACACAACGTTAAAAATGTAACAGAATGTGACATGAACCCGGGTAAATATATATTTATTCAACAATCTCTTTTAAGACGGCAAGGACAGTACAAACTTTGGAAAGCGACTCTAAGTACGTACACGCCTTGAAAATGAATGAAGTTGCCTTAAGGTAAAAAAAAAAACTATCGTTACGTTGAAAAAATTAATTTATCAATTATATGAAACTGGCTTTTATGAAAAATACCTCGCAATATTGTAAAATGAAAGAGGGAAGCATTCGATTACAAATTGCATACCAAACAGATAGCTTCCAGCACATATCTGAGTGTAGTGAATTAGTCCGGTCGGTAGCGAGCGCGGCTTCCCGCAAACGGCCCAGGATCGTATCTAGTCACATGCAAACGGGCGTTTTTCCGGTCTGTCGAGAGAATTTCCCCAACGCAGTGCGTTAATTTACAAGCTTCGTAAATGTAGAAAAAAAAAGAAATTGTAGCTTTAGGAAACTGCGGTTATCCTTGCTTTTTTTGTTATTATTATTATGGCTACTACTGGGAAATTGGTGGACAAGATTCGGCAAGCCACCAGTTACGTCACGTGGTTGCTGGCTGCCACTAGCGTACCACATTAGGCTAGCCATCATTTCTGGCACGTGCTTGCAGGACCATTGAAGGGCCACTTGTGGCAGCTACTGCCTGTGATTTACCACTGATGGCCCTGTTGTGGCATATGACAACTGATGGGGTGCTAACTGTTGGCCAGCTGTTGGCCTGAACTGCTGGCCCTTCTGTTGGCCGCCCGGACATTTAATTGACGGTTCGGCAGCGGCAACATAGTGCTGGGCCATTGCTGGCAGTGCTGGCTACCAGCAATGGCCCACTGCTGGCCCAGCAAGACAGTTTATGCTGGGAGCAGTTTAATAATTTGACGTAGCTGTAAAGGTATTTATGTAAGAAATATACAGAAAACACATATATACGAAGCTTTTGTTTTATGGAACGTACTGTTTATGTGCTTTTTTGAATTAAACAATATACAATGGTCAGCTATGTAACCAATAGAAAAAATAAATATGTAACTTCAGGAACTACATCGTAAGTTAAGTTATTTTCGTGCAAAATTATTAACTTATAACGTTCATCATTAAAAGTTAAAATCACGCATTGGATTTCCTCAATTCCATGGTTTCAGTCTCGTATTAATACAGCTTTAGTATCAAACAATGTCACGTAGAAACAGTTTCTCCTAAGTTTTTATAAGCATTGCGAGGTAACCCATTTTACAGTAAGTAGAGGAAAATATGTTTTTTTTTATGCACGGTCCCTAAATGGATGAATGTTTGAGTTTTCGCGTATATCTCAGCAAGGTTTTATGCTATTAGCTGTAAATTAAGATTTAGGGGTTTAAAAATATTTCGCATCCAATGGACTGTTTATCTGATATGGTCTTAATTCTTTTTTTTCATGATCATGTTTCATAATTTACAATTCGTTTAATATATGTAGTTATGTTCTTATATCATCATGTCAACCATTATCAATCCACTGCTGGACGAAGGTCTCCCCAAGTTTCTTCCACAATGGTCTTCTTCTAGGTCTTTTCCTGTGCCTTGGAATCCAATATAAAATTTCGGCTGTCCATCGATGGTCTGTTCTTCTGGCAGTATGTCCAGCCCATTGCCATTTCAGGGATTTAACCCTGATCGTGATGTCTTCCACTCTTGTCATTTTTCGGATCCACGAGTTCCTCTTCTTATCTCTCTTGGTTCAACCAAGCATGCACCACTCCATGCTGCTTTGAGTTGTCTGCAGCCTTTGTATGTCTCTTTTAGTTAAGGTCCACGTCTATGCACCATACGTAAGCACTGGAAGGATGCATTGATCAAACACTTTCTTTTAAGACATAATGGCATATTGCTCTTGAAAATTATGCTGTTTCTTACAAAAGCTCTACAGGTAAGGTTTATACGACGATTAATCTCTTCATCAATGTGACCCTCACTTGGTATCTGCTGTCCAAGATAAACGTACGTATCTGTTATCTCCAGCTTTTCTCCATTGAGATGTCAGCAGTCTTTGTATGTCTCTTTTAGTTAAGGTCCATGTCTCTGCACCATACGTAAGCACTGGAAGGGTGCATTGATCAAACACTTTTCTTTTAAGACAAAATGTCATATTGCTCTTGAAAATTATGCTGTTTCTTCCAAAAGCTCTCCAGGCAAGTTTTGTACGCCGATTAATTTCTTCATCAATGTGACCCTCACTTGATATCTGCTGTCCAAGATAAACGTACGTGTCTGTTATCTCCAGCTTTTCTCCCTCAATCGATAAATCTTCATTCATTGTAAAAGCATTGTACATCACTTTTGTCTTCTGAAAGTTCATTTTTAATCCCACTTCTTTACTCTTGTGAGCAAGTTCCTGGATCATACTCTGCAGCTCTGATGGGGTGGTTGAAAAAATGACTACGTCATCACCAAAACGAAGGTGAGTTAGATGATCTCCATTAATCTTTATCCCTTTGTTTTTCCAGTTCAGTGATTGAAAGACATTTTCCAATGTGGCCCCTTTTCAATTTTTATGTGTGTTGTAGGGAGTGAGACAAGGTGACACCCTATCTTCCAAACTCTTTAATGCCATACTGGAAAATATATAGCTGCTCATATTATCTGGGCCTCTTTGTGTTTTACTGTTGCAACACCGAATCACTGTATCGGTTCTCGATTAAATGATACAAATCGAAAACAGTTTTCGCAGTTTAACATTAGCGGCATCTTTTTTCTGTAGCTCACTGTACAGGTATTCATTGGTCGATTCGTATGAAATTTGGAATTTAAGGGTTTTATTATGTGCTGAATAGAATGTGCGTAAAATAACATACCTTTTATACGGAAAAATTCGGAGATACAGACCTAATTAGCGTATTAGTTAGCTAAATTAGCATGGTTCTCCACATCACGTCATAGTTCCCTCCAAGTGCTTTCCAACGGGACCTTACTTGTTTACATGCGACAAACGGTTCGAATGTTAAGGGGGACGGTTTTTTGTGTTTTGTTTTTTGAGGTCTGTGCAATGCTTTTTTAAGTTCTAAAGATTCAGCCATTGATGGAGCAGTCCGAGAAGTAACAGATACCTACATTTGCCTTCTGTAACAGATGTCAAGCAACAGCCATTCGAAGAAGAAATTAATAGGCACATGAAATTAGGCTGCAGTGCATTTGAAAAAAACAATGTAATTTTCAAAGCAGTTTATCGTTATGTCTTGAAACAGAAGTGTCGAATTAATGCTGTTTCGAAAATTTATTCGCTAGTATAAATCTTACCTTTTTGAGGAGTCACTCTGTCAAAATAAGAGGCGACGAGGATGAGATTGCTAGTTACCATTTATTACCTTTATGTACAAATTCACACATATATGAAGACATTCACTCCCACATATTCCTGGAACACAAGATCCCAAATTCCTTATTCAATTCTCACTTCGCAACTACGCATCTTTTCTTCATCTAGCTAGTCGAGGCTAAGTTGAAACAAAACCACCAGCGCCCCGCGGTTGCGGTTCTTTCGTCACCCACTAAGAATAAACGATCGCCAGCAGATGGGCTGCCTCTACTAAGTCCAATTTCCAATGAATGCAATCTTTCCTTTGTTTCTAATTGTGAGCTTAACTCAGAAGGACATGGAGCTTAACTCGAAAGGACACGGAGCTTAACTCGAAAGGACATTCAGAGTCTGAAAACCACTTTTTTTTCTTTTGATTGGAGGTTTAACGACCACCGTGAGCAACTCAATGGTCTATAAGCAGTCGCCCGTCCCTAATTTAGGGTCACTGGTTCCAGGGAAGGGAGAGAGCCAGTGCCGTAAGACAAACACAACATCCATGCCTGACCGGGATTCGAACCTTGATCCCTTACGGACGAATGATCAGAGGCCAGCGCCTTAGACCACTGCGCCACCGGGGCGGCGAAAACCACTTTAAAAAGCATGGATCAATGGATGCATGTCATAACCAAGAACGACAATGGATCCATGTTCTCATGGATCAAGAAAATGACGCTAGCTGATGACATCATGATCATGGTAAAATTACGAAAATCAATGCGCTGGCTTTATTTATCGAAGAGCTGACCACCGTTAGGCAACTGAAATACTAGCCTGGAATCCAAGGGACGGGAAAAGACCCAGAAGAAGACCGTAGGGGAAAAGGGTGGATGGAATTTGGGAGCACGTCAGAATGGCATTGAGGAAACTGGCTCAGCCGCCCCAGTGGCGCAGTGGTCTAAGGCGTTGGCCTCTGATCATTCGTCCGTAAGGGGTCCGGGTTCGAATCCCGGTCAGGCATGGATGTTGTGTTTGTCTTACGGCACTGGCTCTCTCCTTCCCTGGAACCAGTGACCCTAAATTAGGGACGGGACACTGCTTATAGCCCATTGAGTTGCTCACGGTGGTCGTTAAACCTCCAATCAAAAAAAAAAAAAAAAACTGGCTCAAGAAAAAGTCGTGGAAGAAGAGAAGACCTTCATCCAGCAGTGGACAGATAATTCTTGTTAATTAAAGATGAATTGTCTCGCGCACCTCAAATGCTTTATTTCAGCGAAAAGTTTTGGCGCAATATTCATATGAGAGACACTTGCATGAGGGTGGGAAAAGCGTTTCCGATTAAATTACGGAGCTTTTATTTTATAGTTTTAACTCACTATACAGTATGTCAGTTAGGCAAATCAGAAATTTGCACGGGCTGGGCTGGCCTGCGAGCCGGGTCGGGGCTTTTTCAGTTTAGAGAACAAAGCATCGGATCGGGCCAGCTTTTCCCCAGACACTAAGGATCGGGTCGGGCCGGGCAAAGTAGACCCACTCTTTTTATCACAATGGTAAAGAAACAAAAAGTCGTGTTTCCCGATTTCCTGGCGTGTTTAACTGTTTTGCTGGCTTTACTTACTTCCATGACTTAGCCCTGGGCGTAATCAGAAAAGCAAGAAGAGGCACTCACAGTATTTTTACGAATCTGATAGTATTAAGATGGTAAAACCGCTTTGAGGCTTGTTGAAAATAAAAAGATTCGACCCCGAGCGAGTGTGTGTGTTGTGTAGAGAGGAGGACGGGGAGTGTCTGCAGTGGAGTCGGGTGTGTATTTGTGTGTTTGCCGGATAGAGAATGGGACGACATCGGTTTTTTTCTATCCCTAATCTGTATAGGGACTTACTTTTGTAGTGTTACCGCTCACTAGTTCAGAGAAAGGGGGATTCTGAACGCGCTTAGTCTTCCTTTTTCTCTCTTTAAAGGTTATATTTTTCGATAATTGTCAAAGTTTAGCTAATAATTTTAGACTCACATTCAACTAAATATTTTCAATGATATCTTATTTCATTATTTAATTTTCCCATTTTAATGAAATACAATAGAAACACAAAATAATATCAAATTGCTCATCACGGACCGGGACGAGCCGGGCTGGGATGGCCTAGGCTGGGCCTTAAACACACGGCCTTGGGCCGGCCGGGCTTACCAAATTAGGCCCGTGCAGACTTCTAAGTTAAATACTAGAAAAGAAATAGGAATACAATCAACCTGTACATAACCTTTTCATTGATTTAAAAAAAAATCGTACCGTTGTATTCATAGAGAAAGTTTGTGGAACATACTGAAAGAGTTTGGATTACCGCAAAAATTAATAAACCTGATAAAGGTGTGCCTGGATGGATGGGAGTAAGGGCATTGTCCTCTCAAATGGAACAAAATCAGAAGCATTCAATATCACAACTGATTTGCGATAGGGAGATGCTCTCACCAATTCTTTTTTACCTCGCTTTGGAGAAATGTATCAGGGAAATAACCTCCGATGATTCTGATGGAACAATGATTCTGGGATTCGCGGATGAGCTTGATTTATTTGCGATAATCCTGAAGATTTACAAAATACTTTAAAAAATCAAAATTAGCTTCTGAAAAACTCGGACTCCAAATTAATGATAATGAAAAAAACCTGAATTTCTGATGGTCTCGAGAAGTGAGTCTAACCCACACCCACTTTTTCAGATTGGCAATATGAATTTTAAAAATGTAACCTCATTTATATACTTAGGAACCATTTTAAATTATACAAATTTAATCAGCTGTGAAATAATGGCTAGAACACAGTCTGCAAATAGAGCTTATTGTTCTATGCAGCATCTTCTGTCTTCCAAAATGCTATCACATAGACTCAAAATTGAACTTTATAAAACCTGCGTTACGCCCATAGTTTTATATGGAGCTGAGACTTGGAGCACAAGTGTCCAAGACTAGAATATGCTCCGACGATTTCAAAACAAAATACTTAGAAATTTTTTTGGATCCATCAGAAACAACGTAAGTAGAGTATGGAGAAGAAGACCTAACGTGAAACTATGTCACAGCTATAAATCACCACTAATTGTCGGAGAGTTGAAGGCTGCACGACTTAGATGACTGGGCTATGCCGAGAGAATGGGGGAGTCCAGTGGAGTCAAGCGGGCTTATCGATTCACGCCATCTGGTAGGAGACCAAGTGTACGTTTATGCTGCAACCTCAATGCTGGCACATAGATGCTCCTTCAGGCACCTTACTGCTTGCATGTAGCTGCGATGTTCGCCATGGAACATTTACCCTGCAACTGTTCACATCGCTTTTATTATTATAGGAATCACGAATGTATCTCTTATTGCCAAACAGGCTTTACCAGTGTTATGGCAAGTTTTACAGCTACTGCATATGAAGCAACCAACTAAAGAAGAATTTAAAGAAATCGCTGATATGTTTTACAAGAAATGGGGATTCCCTAACTTTCTAGGTTCTATCAATGGAAAGCACATCCGAATAGTTCGCCTCAATGGTCAAGCTCCATGTTCTTTAATTATAAAAGCTACTTTTCAATAGTTGCAGGCCGTCGGTGATGCATACTGTAAATTTATTTTCATTGAGGTCGGAGCCTATGGAAAACAAAGTGATGGGGGCACTTTTAGAAAGTCTGCCTTGTACGACATAATGAACAAGTTAGTAAAATCATGCAATGCGTTGATTACAATACGCTTTCCAACATACCAGAAATCATTACTCAAGTTATCACTCAAGTTATGAGAATAATGGCTGTGGAATAAATCTCGGTCCTGTGCCCTGACCTTTGATTCCATTTCGATGATATTCAACAGAATCGGTTTGGTATACCTCCGAAATAACATGATAAAGTTTTGTCGCAATCGAAGCATCTTTACGTAAGTTATGATGCATAGGGCTATGGAATAGACCCTGCTCCTGTGTCCTAACCTTTGACCCCATTTCGCCCATTTTCAATAGAATTCGTCCCCAGGCAAGACCCTACAACATACTAATATTTCGTCCAAATCGAAGCATTTTTACGTACGTTATGACGCATAATGGCAATGGAAGTGATTCCGCTTCTATGTCCTGACCTTTGACCCCATTTCGCCCATTTTCAATAAGGTTTGTTGCCAGGTGGTCTTCTACCACATACTAAAATTTCATCGAAATCGAACCTTTTTTACGTTAATTATAACGTATAAAAGCAGTGGAATGGATAAAAGCAGTGGAATCCTATGTACTGAACTTTGACCCCATTTCGTTCACTTTAAATAGGGTACCTTCCCAGGTAATCCCCTAATAGACACTAAAATTTCATCGAAATCGAACGATTTTTACGCGAGTTATCGTGCGGACGAACATACGCACAAAATGCGTGACGTAATGAGGCAGATGGGAATCGCAACCATTTGCTAGCAAGATGTGACGTCATAAAACTGTAATAGGATCCACACACACAACGCGTGACGAAATGAGACAGATGGCGTGACCGCGTGCCAACATTCTCAAACGCGGTGAGATTGTGACGTCATAAGATTTCTAAGCATTAGTAACATTAATGGAATAATGGAACAACACCATAACTAAAAACGTTATAATTCGGGGTGGTTATTTAACCCACTAAACGAATTCTCCTAAAGTCGAGATCAAGCTTAATTGATTTCAAGTACCAGAAAACGGTAGGTTAACGACTTTCATCAAAATTCTTACAGCTGTTTTCAAAATAAAATGTACATACATACATACATACAAGAATTGCTACTTTAAGGTGGACGTCAAATAATTTTGCTTCCTATACTTCCAATGGAAAAACTTCTGTACACATTTTCTTCACAATTAATGCGTTCCCAAGGATGAAAATTTGAACATCGATTAAAATATCTTCATTTTATAACTTGCAATACTTAAAATTTTCTAAAACATAACCGTAATTATGCAATTCAACATTCGTTTGTCTACTGACGTCATGAAAACACAGGTCGCGCCATCTTTTTTCTGGACAATTAATGCGTTCACAAGGATGAAAATTTGAACATTGATTAAAATAGCTTCATTTCATAACTTGGAATACTTAATATTTTCTAAACCATAACCGTAATTATGCAATTCAACATTTATTTGTCTACTGACGTCAACAAAGAACAGGTCGCGCCATCTTTTCTCTGGTTTCAACGCCACCAAAGGAAAAAATTATTTAATTTTAATATGACTATGTTTATGTTTTAGAACATATTAAGTTTTCCAAGTTATAATATGAAGTTATTTTAATCGATGTTCACATTTTCATCCTTGGGAACACGTTAATTGTGAAGGAAATGTGTACAAAACTTTTTCCATTGGAAGTATAGGAAGCAAAATTATTTGACGTCCACCTTAATAATATGGGATAAGGGCAATGGAAAGGATCGCAATCCTATGTCCTGACCTTTGACCCCATTTTGTCCATTTTCAATAGGGTTCGTCCCCAGGTGGTTCCCTACTGCATACTGAAATTTCATCAATCGAACCATTTTTACGCAAGTTATGACGCATAAAGGCAATGGAATGCATCCCGATCTTATGTCCCGACCTTTGACCCCACTTCACCCATTTTGAACAGCGTTCGTTCCCAGGTGGTCTCCTACCACATAGCAAACTTTCATTGAAATCGAACCATATTTACGCAAGTTATGACGCATAAGGGCAATGGAATGATCCCGCTCCTACGTCGTGACCTTTGACCCCATGTGTCCCATCTTCAATAGGGTTCGTCCCTAGGTGTTCCCCTACCACATAGTGAACGTTCATTGAAATCGAACCATATTTACTCAAGTTATGACGCATAAGGCAATGGAATTATCCCGCTCCTACGTCGTGACCTTTGACCCCATTTGTCCCATTTTCAACAGGGTTCGTCCCTAGGTGGTCACAACCACATACTAAAATTTCATCGAAATCGTACCATTTTTACGCCAGTTATCGTGCGGACGGGAGGACAGACGGACAAGGCTGGAGCATATACGCTTCTTCAACCTACGGTTGGAAAGCGTAAAAAAGGGTGTGCTTAACATTCCTGAAGTTAACTTCCGACTAAGTACTGACATCCAAATTCCCTTTGTGTTCATAGGTGATGAAGCCTATACCTTACTGAGACACATGATGAAGCCTATCCCTTACTGAGACACATGATTAAGCCTATCCTTTATTGAGACACATGATGAAGCCTATCCCTTACTGAGGCACATGATGAAGCCTATCCCTTATTGAGACACATGATGAATCCTTATTATGCTAGGAAAACTCTTGATCAATCCAAGGAGAAGTTCAAAAATATAAAAGTTCAAATCACAGAAAAACTCCACAAATAACACTTGCTTCTACAAAAACACAACACAGTTTTTTACGCTTTCCAACCGTAGGTTTTTTTTTTTTTTGATTGGAGGTTTAACGACCACCGTGAGCAATTCAATGGGCTATAAGCAGTCGCCCGTCCCTAATTTAGGGTCACTGGTTCCAGGGAAGGGAGAGAGCCAGTGCCGTAAGACAAACACAACATCCATGCCTCACCGGGATTCGAACCCGGACCCCTTTCGGACGAATGATCAGAGGCCAACGCCTTAGATCACTGCGCCACCGGGGCGGCAAAAACAACCGTAGTTTGAAGAAGCGTATATGCTCCAGCTTTGTCCGTCCGTCCGTGCGCACGATAACTCACGTGAAAATGGTTCGATTTCGACGAAATTTCAGTATGTGGTAGGGGACCACCTGGGGGCGAACCCTATTGAAAATGGGCGAAACAGGGTCAAAGGTCAGGGCATACGAGCGGGATCCATTCCATTGCTCTTATGCGTCATAACTTGCGTAAAAATGGTTCGATTTCAATGGAACATTAGTATGTGGTAGGGAACCACCTGGGGACGATCCCTATTGAAATAAATGCAATGGGGTCAAAGGTCAGAGCATAAAAACGGGATCCATTCCATTGCATTTATGCATCATAACTTGCGTAAAAATGGTTCGATTTCAATGAAAGTTTAGTATGTGGTAGGGAACCACCTGGGCACGAACCCTATTGAAAATGGGCGACATGGGGTCAAAGGTCAGGACACTGGAGTGAGATCCATTCCATTGCCCTTGTGCATCATAACTTACCTAAAAATGTTTCGATTGTGACAAAACGTTATCATATTGTTCTGGAGGTATAGTGAACCGGTTCTGTTGAATATCAACGAAATGGGGTGGAAGGTAATTGCACAAAAGCAAGATTTATTCCACAGCCATTATTCTCATAACTTCCGTAAAACTGCTTCTATTGCGACAGAATTTTAGTATGTTATTCTTGTGGTATACTGAACCGGTTCTGTTGAATATCATTGAAATGGGGTCAAAGGTCAGGACACAGGAGCGAGATTTATTCCACAGCCATTCTTTTTATAACTTGAGTAATAATTTCTGGTGTGTTGGAAAGCGTATCATAATCAATGCATTGCATGATTTTACTAACTTGTTAAAGATACGAGAGAGATGACTGCGTAGTTTCACACTTAGTTGTGAAAGTGGGTCAATTTCTGGAAGGAACCAATCACAGCGTGAGTTTGAGTGATGCCCGGCAACAGTCGAGGCTCGAAAAACAAACCAGTTTGATATAATCACCGTGGCGATGATCGCAGCGAGCAGCGCAGATAGCATCGCTGCTCCATGATCAATGAGCCTGTAAAGATTTATGGTTTTGTTTCATCATGGCCAGGCATCTATGTGCACAGCTCGGTGACGTGCCAGCAGCGAGGCTGCAGCATAAACGTACCCCAAGAGGTCGACCCCGATGCCGATGGAGAGACAGCATGTGGCATGACCTGGGGGAGCTTGGAATGACGGACTGGACGGATCGAGTGAAGGACAGAGGAGAGTGGAGGCGAACTGTGCTTACGGCCAGGAACCTTGGAGGTTTAGCTAGCTGATGAAGAAGAAGATATTTTAGTTATTCACCATAATATGTGTGTGCGTACGTGCATGCAAATGATATGAAAATACAAATTTGTCGGTAAAGGGGATCGAACCCGCGCCCCGTCGCAACGGAGTCAGTTATTCTAACCGATTACCTTACCCCAACGGAATGTTTCTATGCGTGTTTATCGTCTTCACACGTGTTTCACATCTACAGTACGTCACAACATCTCCGTATCATATTTTTTAAAATCAAAGAAAGAATTTTCATTAATTCCAGACGATCTGTGGAAAAAAATCACACATTTTTCGAAGAACCGAACGGCCAGTGCATCCATTTTCCACAACAGGGGCGCCAATGTGAAAATACAGATATGTTGGTGACGACGATTGATACGCGCCTTCTCGCTCCGTAACCAGTTGTTCTAACCGACTAAACTACACCAACGGAATGTATCGCTGCAAATTTTTCGTCTTGACACGTGCTTCATCTCTGTAGTGCGTCATAATTACTCTTGTGATAAATGGCTCCTGAATTCATTTTTAATATTTTTCTGTCACGAATAGATAATTCTAGATTATAAAACAATTACTATCTTGCTCAGTATGTAGAAATAACTTTTCTTCATAAATACAGTAACTGAAAAATGTTACTTTATCTTACTAAGTACTATATGTTACAATAAAACAAGTTAGTAAAATCATGCAATGCATTGATTATGATACGCTTTCCAACATACCAGAAATTAATACTCAAGTTTTGTGGATAATGGCTGTGGAATAAATCTTGCTTTTGTGCAATGATCTTTGACCCCATTTCGTTGATATTCCACAGAACCGATTCACTATACCTCCGGAACAGCATGATAAAGTTTTGTCGCAATAGAAGCAGTTTTACGCAAGTTATAAGAATAATGGCTGTGGAAAAAATATTGCTTTTGTGCAATGAACTTTGACCACATTTCGTTGATATTCAACAGAACCGGTTCACTATACCTCCGGAACAACATGATGAAGTTTTGTCGCAATCGAAGCATTTTTAGGTAAGTTATGATGCACAAGGGCAATGGAATGGATCCCAATGCAGTGTCCTGACCTTTAACCCCATTTCGCCCATTTTTAATAGCGTTCGTCCCCAGTGGCTCCCTACCACATACTAAAATTTCATCGAAATCGAACCAATTTTACGCAAGTTATGAAGCATAAGGGCAATGGAATAAATCCCGCTCTTATGCCCTGCCTGACCTTTGACTCCATTTTGCCCATTTTCAACAGTGTTCGTGCCAAGGTAGTTTCCTACCACATACTAAAATTTCATCGAAATCGAACCATATTTACGGATGTTATGACGCATAAAGGCAATGGAATGGATCCCGCTTTTATGTCCTGACCTTTCACCCCATTTCGCCCATTTTCAATTGGGTTCGTCCCCAGGTGGTCCTCTACCACATACTAAAATTTCATCGAAATCGATACATTTGTACGCAAGTTATGACGCATAAGGGCAATGGAATAAATCCCGCTCTTATGCCCTGCCTGATCTTTGACACCATTTCGCCCATTTTCAATAGGATTTGTGCCCAGGTGATTCCCTACCACATACTAAAATTTTATCGAAATCGAACCATATTTACGCATGTTACGACGCATAAAGGCAATGGAATGGATCCCGGGTTTTTGTCCTGACCTATGACCTCATTCCGCCCATCTTCAATAGGGTTTGTTCCCAGGTGGTTCCTTACCACATACTAAACTTTCATCGAAATCGAACCATTTTTACGCAAGTTATGACGCATAAAAGCAATATAATGGATCCCGCTCCTATGTCCTGGCCTTTGACCCTATTTCATCCATTTTCAATAGGGTTTGTCCCCATGTGATTACCTACCACATACTAGAATTTCATCGAAATTGAGCCATTTTCACGTGAGTTATCGTGCGGACGGACGGACGGACGGACAAAACTGGAGCATATACGCTTCTTCAACCTACGGTTGGAAAATGTAAGAAAAGACATTATCTCATACCGATTATGATAAATGATCATTGTGTTTTTTTAAAAATAAGTAAAATACTTTATTTACATGTGTTTATTATTAAGTGCGTACAAAAGCTTTCGATTTATTATAAACACAATGTATTGATAAATATTTTAGGAAGGAAATAATCATTTCTTCTTTTCACATTCTTAATAAAGTTATTAATTACTTTTTGTTGCGAATACATATCATTTTACGATAACTTTATTTCTACATACTACAACGTCGAAAACGCGCGTTGGAGGGGCGCCAGTTGCGTTGTTGGAATTTAATAGTGAATGGGCACTAATGTGCCATTTTGTCTTCTATTCTGATGTAATATGATAAATGGGCGATTACGTGCGTGACAGCTGAAGATAGTCTGCCAAGTTTTGCACCTTTTCTGCGGAACCGTTTCCACAAATCTGCTTTCAAAATTAGTGACTGTTTAAAAAACACACACATAAAAACACGCAGTTCATGTCCTCAACCACCTCTAACAGTGCTTTTTAGAATTCAAATTACCTTTTTGTGAGACGAATTCAAGCATACTGTAGAAGAACTGCGCATTAAAAGTTTCTAAGAAATCCTGAAGTTGGAAAGAACACATGCCAGCCTATGCAACTAGAATTTAACATAGCAACAGCCCATACCTTTAGTTCTCCAAGAAGTTTCACCATTTCAAAGAGAAGGAAACGCTCGGCAAAAGTACCGAGTTCTTTGAACGCACGTCATTTTGCAGTATCAACGAGTGGGTGCATAAACATGAACTCGCTGCATAATACAAAAAAATAAACGTCCTGTTAAACGACCAGCGGTTCCATCACTGCGTTTTGCTTGTGGAAGTGAGAAAACAATTTTGGCAGAGTTTTTGTATGTAATAAACATGACATTTGGCAAAGATCCCGAAAACATTGCGCTTTTCTTTACTGCTTTTTAAATTGCACGATCAGAAGTATTGCAAAAAAAAAAAAAAAAAAAAAAATAAACATTTTTCACCACCCAGTGGGTAAAGCGACATTAAGATTTTAATTCGAATTTTGTAGATCGGATAAATAAAACTCGAGTCATTGATAATCCAATGTTTTTAAATTAGCACGCGATCACCTCAACATTTCAATGTGATCACGTGCAAACTCAACTTGCTGTGATTTTAAAAATTCTATCCGAATTTTGTAGATCGGAAAATAGAACTCGAGTCATTAAGAATCCAATGTTTTAAAATTAGCACGCGATCACCTTGACGTTGTGACGTACCTGCCAGCAGGACGCACACGACATAAAGGCAGATAGGAATCAGAATAAACGTCTGCGTAGCTCAGTTGGTAGAGCGACTTGTTCCGGAATAAGCGGCCTCGGGTTCGAATCCCGGCGTAGACCAAAAATGACGGAGAAATTCACTTCGTTATAACATATAAAAGTGATCGCATGCTATTATATAGCAGGCGATCATTTTGACAACGCGAGAGCACATACTAATTGTTTGATAAATGATGGAGCAAAAATGCAGACGTTGCTGTGATGTCAAGCGTTCCAGAGAGACAGACGGATCTGGGTGTTTAAAGTATTAATATACATTGTGATCCATTTGGGTAGGGATAAGTAAAAATGCTATGGTACGGGCTTGTAACGGATAAAATAAGTCAATATTTGGCAGAAAAAACCTTTCTGGATGGGAGTTTATCTGGGCCTCTACATGACCCCCTTTGCTGACCTGGCAGAGTTTATACCGCGTGCTCAATTCTTGCCATGTGTTTTCGAACATTTACGGTCTTCGGAGTTTGACTTCATGATGGACTCCGTTTCTCCAAATGTGGCTTATCAACGCATTGTGCTCTCATACTTAGGCGCCTTCCTAACCCCATAAACACGACGCAACTCTCTTTGAACAGCCGTAACACTCTCATACTTTGCATACCACAGGACACACTTTGCGCGTTGGTGAACGGTCGCTGTCATTTTCACTTTTGCCACGATGATGCGAAGGCGCGTGAGCACTGACTACAGCGCCTGAGACACCCCTCCTTCCTCACCGTTCTGGCGCATGCGTACTAACTACAGCGCATGAAACTCCCCTCTTTCGTCGCCCATCCGGCAGAATTTGACCTCCGTGTTTGCACAAAACACTCCACAGATGTTAGAAAACACGTGGCAAAAGTTGAGCACCCGGTATGAACTCAGCATTGTCCGCAAAGGTGTCATGTAGATAGAGGCTCAGACAAACTCCCATTTATAAAGGTAATTTCCACTAAATATTGACTTATTATATCTATTACAAGCCATAGCATAGCATTTTTAAATTACCACTACCCAAACGGATTACCCGTGTAATTGTATTACAGGTGAGATGAAAAAAAAAAGATAGAAGGAAAAGGGATTCTTTGAAGTTTATTGACATTATAACCCTGACGTTCCCATTTTAGTACTTCCAGTTCTTGTGTTTTTCCTGAACAGTAAAACACTTGACTTTGATATACACTGGGTGACCAAATTCTTATGAGCACCATACAAATAATGTGTGATGAATATTAGTATATAAATATAATTATATTTACATTAGGAGTATATTATAGGTGACATGAAGAAAAAAAAAAAAGATTTGAAGTTTGCTGACATTATCACGATGTGGTTACAATTTTAATATTTCCTGTATATTTAATGAACAATAAAACACTTGACTGTAGTATACACTGAGTGGCCGAATTCTTATGACCACCAGACAAGTTATACAAAGCAGCTATCCCGCAGATGCTGCTGACGCAAGACCGCTGAATCGGTATAAAAAGAGAAAGTTAAAGGCACGCAGGGATTAATGAAGTGCATTGCGCAAGAAATAATGGGTAAAAGACGCGATCTGACGGAATTTAAACGTGGAATGTTCGTGGGTGCTCGAAGCATTGGTGTGAGCATTAACAAAACCGGCTGCACTTGTGAAATTTTCTAGGGCAGCCGCTGTAAAAAACTGGGTCTGAGGTCATTTTGACAGCGGCTGCCCTCGCAGACCCAATTTTTTTGACCACCAGTCGAAAAACTGGGTCTGAGTACAAAGCGTGGGGTCATCAACAGCTACTAGATGTTCGTGCTGAGCGGAGAGTATGAAGACTTGTTCAGTCCAATATACGGGCAACAACTTCGACAGATTATAGATAATCTGAATCAAAGAATAAATCCGATGGCTCCTGAAAGCACAGTCCGCCGCACGTTACATCGCATGGGCCAGAGAAACAGACCACAGTGAGCAACTCACGGTGGTCGTTAAACCTCCAATCAAGAACAATTCCTCCGCCAACTTGAAGAGTAGTGACGATGCAAGATGTGTTCATGCTTTCGCGCTGCTCTTTCCATATCTTCACGCTTCCATCTACATGGTGTAGATAAAAGCGTGATTCGTCGGAACACATTACCCTTTTCCACAGTCCAATTCTTGTGTTCCCGAGCAAACTAGAGGTGTCTCATTTCGTTAACTGCAGATAGCAATGGCTTACGGACAGACGGTCTGTTTCTCTAGCCCACACGATGTAATGTGCGACGAACTGTGCTTTCAGGAGCCATCGGATTTGTTCCCAGATTCAGATTATCTGTAATCTGAGGAAGTTGTTGCCCATATATTGGACTGTACAAATCTGCTTACTCTCCGCTCAGCACGATTGTTTAGTAGCTGTTGACGATCACACGCTTTGCACTCAGACCTAGTTCAGTTTTATGACCGGTGGTCACGTTGTAATCTTGGGCATATTTTCGTGGAAGTGTTTGGGCCCTGTGATTCGTGTTGAGCAACGTCTGACTGCCCAAAGGTATTTAAAAATCGTTACCAACCAAGTCCACACAGTTATCTTGATGGTTTATCCCAATGGATGGATAATTGCAGCAGGACAATGCTCCACGACATAATGCTCGCATTGTATGCGAATGGTTTGAGGAGCATCACGGAGACTTTTCCTTGCTACAGTGGCCTCCTCAATCACCTGATCTCAATCCAATGGAACATTTGTGGGTCGAAGTCGAAATAGGCATCAGACAGCTGGATCGGCTACTGTCAGATCTTCAAAAGATGGAGCTTGTAATTCATGCATTTGGGCTAATATTCCCCAGGCCACTTACCGATATTTAATAGAGTCCATACCAAGACGAATTCAAGCAGTATTAAAAGCCAAAAAGTAGCCCAACAGCGTACTAATCACATGGTTATAATAATTTGGCAACTGTGTGTATGTAAGTTCAGTACGTAGGGAGTTCTAAATAATCAAAAATGGTCCATGATAAAAGAAAGATCAGAAAATATACTCTAAAGCTCTTGGCTTGCTTTAGAGTTTAAGTCCTCAGTCGTACACGACGGTTGATGATGTAACACCGTTTCGAAGTGGAGCCGAGTCTCATTAGAATTTTGGCACTGAGTTCTTAAGCAAAGCTTCAGTGGATTTCTGCTTGCAATCTGGCGGTTAGTCGACTGCGGGAAAACGTCAAGATTTTCATTTGAGCGGTTTGTACTGCAGCAGTTGGGCGGGACAAGTCGGCATGTAAAGGGTACGAGTAAATGACATGACAAACTTGAGTAACACAAAAAAGGGAGACACAGATAGCTGGCTATGAAGACTCATGCAGGTAGGAGACAGCAAGACGAGTTCCATTAAGTCAAGTAACGGAGCAGTACAACAATGCCATCAAGATAATTTCAGCATACACTTTACGCCTCGCATTGGCATGAATGTGCTATAACAGCAGAAGTCCCTTTCGTGCACAAATTCGTTCCTACTAAAAACCGACAAATTCGTCTGCAGTAGGCACGAGAGCTCCAAACCCGAACCTTTGAGGACAGGAAAAGTTCACCTGGTCCGATGTATTACGTGTTCAGTTAATCCTCGCAGATGGACCGGTGGCGTCAACAACACGAATCGATGGATCTCAGTTGTCTAGTTTTAACTGTACAAGATAGATCTCAGTTGTCTAGCTTTAACTGTGCACGATTGTGAAGGCGGTGTAATTGTCTGCTGTCTGTTTTTGGTTGCATTGAGTTTTTTAATACATACGGAACACCATTTGGATGCAATAAGAAATCTTAACATCGCTGAGGACCTGGCACACCCGTACAGGTGCGTGGTGTTCCCTGATGAAGAGTGCTACTTACAGCACGATAATGCGCCATGTCACAAGACAAGTATCATCACAAACTGTTTCCAGTCCAGGAGCACGACAGTGACTTCGAAGAGATAAAATGACCCCTGCAGTCTCTAGATTTTAACCCAATTGAACATCTATGGGATGATATTGAAAGAGCCGTTCGTAACAGGGATCTAAAGAAAATGTGGCAGTTGACGGATACATCACATCCGCTTGGCTAAACAGTATCAGCACAGGATCATCACAAACTGTTTCCAGTCCAGGAGCACGACAGTGACTTCGAAGAGATAAAATGACCCCTGCAGTCTCCAGATTTTAACCCAATTGAACATCTATGGGATGATATTGAGAGAGCCATTCGTAACAGGGATCTAAAGAAAATGTGGCAGTTGACGGATACATCACATCCGCTTGGCTAAACAGTATCAGCACAGGATCATCACAAACTGTTTCCAGTCCAGGAGCACGACAGTGACTTCGAAGAGATAAAATGACCCCTGCAGTCTCCAGATTTTAACCCAATTGAACATCTATGGGATGATATTGAGAGAGCCATTCGTAACAGGGATCTAAAGAAAATGTGGCAGTTGACGGATACATCACATCCGCTTGGCTAAACAGTATCAGCACAGGATCATCACAAACTGTTTCCAGTCCAGGAGCACGGCAGTGACTTCGAAGAGATAAAATGACCCCTACAGTCTCCAGATTTTAACCCAATTGAACATCTATGGGATGATATTGAGAGAGCCATTCGAAACAGGGATCTAAAGAAAATGTGGCAGTTGACGGATACATCACATCCGCTTGGCTAAACAGTATCAGCACAGGATCATCACAAACTGTTTCCAGTCCAGGAGCACGGCAGTGACTTCGAAGAGATAAAATGACCCCTACAGTCTCCAGATTTTAACCCAATTGAACATCTATGGGATGATATTGAGAGAGCCATTCGTAACAGGGATCTAAAGAAAATGTGGCAGTTGACGGATACATCACATCCGCTTGGCTAAACAGTATCAGCACAGGATCATCACAAACTGTTTCCAGTCCAGGAGCACGGCAGTGACTTCGAAGAGATAAAATGACCCCTACAGTCTCCAGATTTTAACCCAATTGAACATCTATGGGATGATATTGAGAGAGCCATTCGAAACAGGGATCTAAAGAAAATGTGGCAGTTGACGGATACATCACATCCGCTTGGCTAAACAGTATCAGCACAGGATCATCACAAACTGTTTCCAGTCCAGGAGCACGACAGTGACTTCGAAGAGATAAAATGACCCCTACAGTCTCCAGATTTTAACCCAATTGAACATCTATGGGATGATATTGAGAGAGCCATTCGAAACAGGGATCTAAAGAAAATGTGGCAGTTGACGGATACATCACATCCGCTTGGCTAAACAGTATCAGCACAGGATCATCACAAACTGTTTCCAGTCCAGGAGCACGACAGTGACTTCGAAGAGATAAAATGACCCCTACAGTCTCCAGATTTTAACCCAATTGAACATCTATGGGATGATATTGAGAGAGCCATTCGAAACAGGGATCTAAAGAAAATGTGGCAGTTGACGGATACATCACATCCGCTTGGCTAAACAGTATCAGCACAGGATCATCACAAACTGTTTCCAGTCCAGGAGCACGACAGTGACTTCGAAGAGATAAAATGACCCCTGCAGTCTCCAGATTTTAACCCAATTGAACATCTATGGGATGATATTGAGAGAGCCATTCGTAACAGGAATCTAAAGAAAATGTGGCAGTTGACGGATACATCACATCCGCTTGGCTAAACAGTATCAGCACAGGATCATCACAAACTGTTTCCAGTCCAGGAGCACGGCAGTGACTTCGAAGAGATAAAATGACCCCTACAGTCTCCAGATTTTAACCCAATTGAACATCTATGGGATGATATTGAGAGAGCCATTCGAAACAGGGATCTAAAGAAAATGTGGCAGTTGACGGATACATCACATCCGCTTGGCTAAACAGTATCAGCACAGGATCATCACAAACTGTTTCCAGTCCAGGAGCACGGCAGTGACTTCGAAGAGATAAAATGACCCCTACAGTCTCCAGATTTTAACCCAATTGAACATCTATGGGATGATATTGAGAGAGCCATTCGAAACAGGGATCTAAAGAAAATGTGGCAGTTGACGGATACATCACATCCGCTTGGCTAAACAGTATCAGCACAGGATCATCACAAACTGTTTCCAGTCCAGGAGCACGGCAGTGACTTCGAAGAGATAAAATGACCCCTACAGTCTCCAGATTTTAACCCAATTGAACATCTATGGGATGATATTGAGAGAGCCATTCGTAACAGGGATCTAAAGAAAATGTGGCAGTTGACGGATACATCACATCCGCTTGGCTAAACAGTATCAGTATGATATCCTTGAATCCAGGATGTTTTGATGCCCAAGGATACGATGCACATTAAGTGTTCCTAATAATTTGCTACTTCATTGTATAAACAACTAACAGTCATGACCGTTCTCCGAACAGTGAATCTATAAAATCAGTTTTTGAACATGAAATTAAAGAAAGGGAAAATTGTTAAAGGGAAATAAAAGTAATTTAAGATCCGTAACTGTTTTACGATTTCGAACAGGGTCATGACATCAATGCATACGGTTTGACATAAAACGGTAGCAAGTTCTGAGGTCCCTTATTATTAAATCAAAATTTTACGAAATCTCTACAGCATTTCAACGTTTCTGGCGTAATTATCTTTAAACCTATCAGCATTTTTTAACTGTAAAGTTATACCACCCTTTTGAGTTTTTCATTTTCTGACTTTTCTAGGCGTAGAAGTGGAATAAAAATTCAATCTCACAATACTCCAAAGCCGCCATTTTGATTTTTTGGTTTCCGTACTTTTCTAGGTATCCAGGCAACGTACCAATATGCCAATATTCAGATCTCTAGGTCACTTAAAAGTGGTCCAACGATTCGCGAAAAATTCAAGCAATGTTCCAAAGCCACCATTTCGATTTTTTATTTGTTTGTTTTCAGACTTTTCTAGGTATCCGGACCTTAAGACCTACCAGCATGCCAACTTTCAGATCTTTAGGTCATTCAGAACTGGTCGAACAATTCACGAAAAAAAATGTAAGCAGTCAGTGTTCCATAGCAGCTACACTGACGGAAAAAAAATCCCAACACCAAGAAGGGGTTGTGTTAGATAAACGACAGTTGGTAGGCGGTGAGAGTACATCTGTAAGATGACGTCTATGCAAATTTCGCGCTCGGCGCATACGTGTGGCGCTAGTAGCGCCCCTCGGAACATGCAAAGCAGGTTTGCTGTAAATACGCGCTGTAACGTTCGTGAGCGTTAGTTATCGTTGAGATTGGACGTAGGATCTTGATGTTAGTCAAGAATGCCTTTAAGAAGGCGAAGAAGCCATTATCAACAGTTCACGGAGTTTAAACGAGGTCGTGTAATAGGGCTACAAGAAGGTGGATTTTCTTTCCGCAATATTGCAGAACGACTTGGCAGGAATGTAGCCACTGTGCATGATTGTTTGCAGCGGTGGTCAAGGGAAGGTACTGCCTGAAGAAGACCGGGTTCCCGCCGGCCACGTGGCACTACTGAGAGAGAAGACCGCCGTGTACGGCGTATGGCAGTGGCGCATCGTACCGCGTCTGCGGCAGCAATTCGAGCTACAGTTGCCACCACAGTGACACAACGAACTGTTACAAATCGGTTACTTGAAGGACAGCTCCGAGCCAGACGTCCTGTATCGTGCATTCCACTTACTCCAATCCACTGCCGTTTGCGACGTCAGTGGTGTCAAGCTAGAGCTCATTGGAGGACGGAGTGGAGATCTGTTGTGTTTTCTGATGAAAGCCGGTTCTACCTGGGTTCCAGTGATGGCCGTGTGTTGGTTAGAAGGAGGCCAGGTGAGCACCTGCAACCAACCTGTCTGCGACCGAGACGCACTGGACCTACACCTGGAGTTATGGTCTGGGGAGCAATTTCCTATGACAGCAGGAGCACTCTCGTGGTTATCCCACGCACCCTGACGGCACAGTTGTACGTCGGTCTGGTGATTCAACCTGTTGTGCTGCCATTCATGAACAGCATTCCAGGGGGTGTTTTCCAACAGGATAACGCTCGCCCGCATACCGCTGCTGTAACCCAACATGCTCTACAGAGTGTCGACATGTTGCCGTTACCTACTAGATCACCAGATCATTCATCAATCGAGCACGTATGGGACATCATTGGACGACAACTCCAGCGTTACCCCCAGCCAGCATTAACCGTCCCTGTATTGACCGACCAAGTGCAACAGGCATGGAACTCCATCCCACAAACTGACATCCAGCACCTGTACGCAACAATGCATGAACGTTTGCTTGCTTGCATTCAACATTCTGGCGGTTACACCGGTTATTAGTTTACCAGCATTTCACATTTAAAATGGCTCTTCTCGCGCTTTCAATAAGCTGTGATCTTGAAACCTTAATCGATTACATATGTTACCTATACAAATGTATTGCCGCCATTTCATTCCTCTACAACTATTTTTTCGTGGTGTTGGGATTTTTTTCCGTCAGTGTATTTAGATTTTTTTTGGCTTCGTGTTTTTCTGGGTACATGGACGTCAAGACTTATCAGCACACCAATTTTTAGATCTCTACGTGATTTAGAAATAAGTGGTCGAACAATTCGCGAACAAATTCAAGCAGGCAGTGTTCCAAAGCCGAAATTTTTATTTTCGGACTTTTCTAGGCGTACGAGACTTATCAACATGCTAATTTTCATATCTCCAAGTCGTTTAGAAGTGGTCGAACAATTCGACGACGGAAACACTCGCATTATCCCATTTTTTACGCTTTTCAATGGTAGGTTGAAGAAGCTCATATGCTCCAGCTTTGTCTGTCTGTCAGTCTGTCCGCACGATAACTCGCGCAAAAACGGTTCGATTTCGATGAAATTTTAGTACGTAGTAGGTGACCACCTGGGAACAAACCCTGGTGAAAATGGGTGAAATGGGGTCAGAGGTCCGAACATAGGAGCGGGATTCATTCTATTGCCCTTACGCATCATAATTATGTAAAAATGCTTCTACTACAACAGAACTTTAGTATGTTGTTCCGAAGGTATTTTGAACCGGTTCTGTTGAATATTGTCGAAATGGGGTCAAAGGTCAGGACACAGGAGCGACATTTATTCCACATCCATTGTCCTCATAACTTGAGTAATGGTTTCTGGTATGTTGGAAAGCGTATCATAATCAATGCATTGCATGATTTTACTAACTTGTTCCACTTTGCTTTATATATTGATACAGAGAGTGATAAACCAAAAAACGTGCTAAAAATAAAAATCAACAAATTTGATGTTACGAAAATTTTCAGAATGGTAAAATATTTTTTGAACTGCACATTGGACGATACATTTTGGAAGCCGTAGTACATTTTGAGAAAATCGGCACGCACTTTAGTATCGAAATGTCCGCCTGCAAACGTGGAAAATGAATGAAAACAATAGGGAGGCATAATGGATAAAGAGGAAGGGGAGCAAATACCTTTTCTAGAAATTGAGTAAGAGTATTGTTTACCAAGCGTCAGCCATATGAAGAGTTAGTGGCCACGTTTGATTGGCCATTGTAACAGCAACTCAGGAGACTTCAACTGTTCTCGCAGCTGCGAAATTTCGCCTCTTGGGAAGTAGAGAGCTCCATTCATTTTGACACCAACTCGCATCAATCTGTCTGATTCTGTGCAGATGATTGATCGTTTCCTTAACGACCTGTTTCACAGCACCATCCCTTTTCCAGACGTGTCGCCGCGACCTTACATCGCTGGAGTGTCGTCATATACATGCTCGCTAAACTGCTGGAGGTCCTCTCCTCTGTTTGCGTCCCGGAGTTTTCTGTTTCAATTAAAAATCAATTCGCCAGGGAAAAGAATGCGCCAGAGTGTTCATATATTTTCCCTGTTGTTCTTTAGTGACAATGAAAGGAAACGGCGTCGCTCCGTAACAGTTTTCAAAGAAAATGCGTCAGATATTATAACCGTAAGAGGAAATTTAAAAAAGTGGGAATGGTTAATGCAAACTGTGACGCAAATGACGGCGTAATCGATTGCAACATATCAAGCTTCATTAGATGATCATGCCTTGTTGAGATAGGTTTTTCGAGAAGCAGGAATCTGAACATTTACAGTCAATTTATTAGCTCCACAAATGCTGCTGGTACATTGCTGCATACTCAAGTTGCGGTAGATAGTGATGGCATTTCTCGGAGGAGATGATGTGCCATTTAAATAAAAATAAAAAACAGCTCAAAAGTATTCTAATTTGAAATGTACTCATTAAGTTTTGACGCCATTTTGTGTGAAAGAATAAACATCTGAAGTAGGTTCTATAATAAATTTTAAACTGAAGTTGGTTTGATATTGAAAGGAATCGCGCAATAACTGTGTATGAGCTAAACCTGTATTTCATGTAAATACAGGCCTAGTTCATCTCTAGACAGTCATTAGTTAAACCTGTATTTCCTGTAAATATAGGACTAGTTCATCTCTAGGCAGTCACTAGTTAAACCTGTATTTCATGTATATACAGGCCAAGTTCATCTCTAGACAGTCATTAGTTAAACCTGTATTTCATGTATATACAGGCCAAGTTCATCTCTAGACAGTCATTAGTTAAACCTGTATTTCCTGTAAATATAGGCCTAGTTCATCTCTAGGCAGTCATTAGTTAAACCTGTATTTCATGTAAATACAAGCATAGTTCATTTCTAGACAGTCATTAGTTAAATCTGTATTTCATGTAAATACAGACCTAGTTCATCTCTGCACAGTCACTAGTTAAACCTGTATTTCATGTAAATACAAACCTAGTTCATCTCTAGGCAGTCATTAGTTACACCTGTATTTCATGTAAATACAGGCCTAGTTCATCTGTAGGCAGTTATTAGTTAAACCTGTATTTCATGTACATACAGGCCAAGTTCATCTCTAGACAGTCATTAGTTAAACCTGTATTTCATGTAAATACAAACCTAGTTCATCTCTGACAGTCATTAGTTAAACCTGTATTTCATGTAAATACAGGCCTAGTTCATCTCTAGATAGTCATTATTTATTCATCTTCACAATCACTTCTTTGATAAATAAATGATTGTGTGTTCATCTACACAGTGATTTATTTAGCTATTTATTTATTAGATATGCAGGTTTGAAAGAGGTAAGATATAAGATCAAGTTTTGGAACAATAATATTAATTAGGTCATTTGGGAAGTGAGTGAACACTTTCAAATTAGCATAATACAGGGTGCGGCTGCGTTCATATGGTAATTTGCCGCGTGTCGTACAATGACGTCATGCATCAATGCGCGCCCGATGATGCGGCGTTCTTATGTCAATGAGCTGCCATTTAGTTTACGCTTTCCAACCGTACGTTGAAGAAGCATGTATGCTCCAGCTTTGTCCGTCTGACTCGCGTAAAAATAGTTCGATCTTTATGAAATTTTAGTACGTGGTAGGGGACAACCTCAGGACATAGGAGCAGGATCCATTCCATCCCCTTATGCGTCATAACTTACCTAAAAATGCTTCGATTGCGACAAAACTTAATCATTATGTTCCGGAGGTATATCGAACCGGTTCTGTTGAATACCATTGAAAGGGGGCAAAGGTCAGGGCACAGGAGCAAGATTTATACCACAGTCATTATCCCCATAACTTGATAATGAATTCTGGTATGTTGGAAAGCGTGTCATAATCAATGCATTCCACGATTTTACGAACTTGTTTTTTTAGGCTTTCCAAACGTAGGTTGAAGAAGCGTATGTGCTCCAGCTTTGTCCGTCTGTCGGCACGAAAACTCGCGTAAAAATGGTTCGATTTCGATGAAACTTCAGTAAGTATTAGGGGACCAGCAGGGAACAAACCCTATTGAAAATGGGCGAAATGGGGCCAAAGATCAAGACATAGGAGCTGGATCCATTCCATTGCCATTATGCGTCATAACATGCGCAAACATGGTTCGATTTCGATGAAATTTCAGTATGTATTAGGGGACCAGCAGGGAACAAACCCTATTGAAAATGGGCGAAATGGGGTCAGAGATCAAGACATAGGAGCTGGATCCATTCCATTGCCATTATGCGTCATAACATGCGCAAACATGGTTCGATTTCGATGAAATTTCAGTATGTATTAGGGGACCAGCAGGGAACAAACCCTATTGAAAATGGGCGAAATGGGGTCAGAGATCAAGACATAGGAGCTGGATCCATTCCATTGCCATTATGCGTCATAACATGCGCAAAAATGGTTCGATTTCGATGAAATTTCAGTATGTATTAGGGGACCAGAAGGGAACAAACCCTATTGAAAATGGGCGAAATGGGGTCAAAGATCAAGACTTAGGAGCTGGATCCATTCCATTGCCATTATGCGTCATAACATGCGCAAAAATGGTTCGATTTCGATGAAATTTCAGTATGTATTAGGGGACCAGCAGGGAACAAACCCTGTTGAAAATCGGCGAAATGGGGTCAAAGATCAAGACATAGGAGCTGGATCCATTCCATTGCCCTTATGCGTCATAACATGCGCAAAAATGGTTCGCTTTCGATGAATGTTTAGTATGTGGTAGAGGACCACCTATGGACAAACCCTATTGCAAATGGTCGAAATGGAGTCAAAGGTAAGGACATAGAAGCGGGGCCCATTCCATTGCCCCGAAGCGTCCTAACTTACGTAAAAATGCTTCTATTGCGACAAAACTTTAGTATGTTGTTCCGGAAATATACTGAATTGGCTCTGTTTAATATCAAACACTGAAATTTTAAGCGTTTGCGCCATATAACCTTTTGTGCTAGTAGTGGGAATCAAACCGCGGTGGATTGTGTTGGATCAACACAAGCCGCGCATCTTAACTACTAAGCCAGACAGTTTCATGAACCGCATACGCGTCCAACGTAAAACTTATTAAGCGATGATGAATTCCTTTTTTTTCTTCACTAGCAGTTATGCGTGAACTGTGAATCTATAGTTTTTTGAACATAAAATTAAAGAGAGGAAAAGGGATTAAGGGAAAGATAAGTAATTTAAAATCCGTAACTCTTTCACGATTTAGAACAGGGTCTTTACGTCAATGCATACGGTTTGACGTAAAAGGGAGCAGGCTTTGGCGCCATTTAACTTTAAATCAAAATTTCATGGAATCTTTAACAGCATTTCAACGTTTCTGTCATAATTAATTATCTTTAAACCTATCAGCCTTTTGAACAGTAAAGCTAAGCCTCCTTTTTGAACTGTTTGGTTTTTAGACTTTTTCAGCTATCCGGACCTTAAGGACTGTCAGAATGCCAAATTTCAGATCTCAAGGTTATTGAGATGTGGGCGAACAATTCGCAAAAAAATTCAAGAATAGAACCTTCCAAAGCCGCAATTATTATTATTTTTTAATTTGTTTTCGGACTCTTGTAGGTAGTCGGTCCTTAAGACTTAACAATATGACAATTTTTAAATCTCCAGGTCATGCAGAAGTAGTCGAACGATTCGCAAAAATTTCAAGCAGAGAAATCGTCCATAGCCACCATTTTTTTTTCTTTTATGGAGGCGGAAAACGCCGAACTTTAAAAGTGTCGCTACGTCATTAAGCATTGCGTCGTTATTTGTTTGGTTGTAGCCTGTCCTTTCACCCAATGAGAAGAAAGTGCTAAAAACAGTTGCGTCGCCATGGTAGCAGGTCATGGGATCAGAACTTTCCTGTGTAGTTACTGTTGAAGACAGAAGAAGCCGTTCGTTCCTTTCCTTTGCAACTTTAAAAAATGCTTAAAAATCAGAAAATGATTTTTCCTTAATTTTCTTTTTTTTTTTTTTTTGAAAAGAGGGATGGTAGTTGTGAGTTTATGCAGTAAAAATTACAAAGCGTTATGATTTATAATTTGTCATATATCCGTTTTTAAAACAGATCCCATCGCAAAATAGAGAATTTTGTGAAATTTAAAAATTTAATTTCTCGTAAACTAAATCAAAATTCAAAAAAAGGTAGACAAAATTCGGCCATGGTCGTACATGCCTACAAAGTTTCGTTGTTCTGTTGCTGTCAGTGTGCCTGGAACGCAAACTGATAGCACTTTTTATCTTATTTTGAATTTGAAATATAATAGCTCTTGAAGTTTCGCCAGAATCGAAAAACGGTTTACTTCAGCATATTCTCCAAACAATTCACTACAAACGATGTAAATTCATATTTTTGTGTTCAATGCTTATTGCGCTGCGGAGCTAGGACAGCGCGAGTGTCGCGAAATTTCTAAAACAATGGCGGCGACAGTTATTTTTTTTTTAGAATAGAGATATTAATGCGAGTGATTTAGTCATTTTAATTTGTGTTGAAGCTTATGGTTTTTCTAATGTGTTTGTAATATTTTTTTTTGAGGAAGACTTGTCACAAATTAAGCATTTTTTTCATCGTGATTTCGCGAAGCAGCAGAATGCTTTTTTTTTCTTTTTTTGATTGGATGTTTAACGACCACCTTGAGCAACTCAATGGGCAATAAGTAGTCGCCCGTCCCTAATTTAGGGTCACTGGTTCCAGGGAAGGGAGAGAGCCAGTGCCGTAAGACAAACACAACATACATGCCTCACCGGGATTCGAACCCGGACACCTTTCAGACGAATGATCAGAGGCCATCGCTTAGACCACTGCGCCACCAGGGCGGCCAGAATGCTTTGGAACCTAAAATCTCTTTTATAGCTGACAATAACCTTTAATTATCTTCTTTTGTTTTTCATTGGTGGTTTAACGACCACCGTGAGCAGCTCAGTGGGCTATAAGCAGTCGCCCGTCCTAATTTAGGTCCACTGGTTCCAGGGAAGGGAGAGAGCCAGTGCCTTTAAACAAACACAACATCCATGCTTGATTGGGATCGTTTAAACCACTGCGCCACTAGGGCAGGTTCCTTTTATATTTAAAGAAAGATGAAATGTACTGCTTTATAGTATTATTTCACAAAACTTCTAAATGTAAATTTTACTGTTGATACTATAAGCATGTCTTAATCACTTCGCAAACTGTTATATAAACATAATAAAATCCCATGTCATCATCATCATCATCAATGACAACCCTTATCAATCCACTGCTGGACAAAGGTCTCCCCAAGTTTCCTCCACAATGGTCTGTCTTGTGCCAGTCTCCTTCATGTCACTCCCGCATAATTTCGAAATTTCATCCACCCATCTCCCATGTGGTCTTCTTCTGGGTCTTTTCCTGTCCCTTGGAATCCAATCTAAAATCTCGGCTATCCATCGATGGTCTGTCCTTGTGGCAGTATGTCCAGCCCATTGCCATTTCAGGGATTTAACTCTGATCATGATGTCTTCCACTCTTGTCATTTTCCGGATCCACGAGTTTCCTCTTCTTATCTCTCCTGGTTACACCAAGCATGCACCTCTCCATGCTACTTTGAGTTGTCTGCAGCCTTTGTATATTTCTTTTAGTTAAGGTCCACGTCTCTGCACCATACGTAATCCCTGGAAGGATGCATTGATCAAACACTTTTCTTTTAAGACATAATGGCATATTGCTCTTGAAAATTATGCTGTTTCTTCCAAAAGCTCTCCAGGCAAATTTTGTACGCCGATTAATTTCTTCATCAATGTGACCCTCCCTTGATATTTGCTGTCCAAGATAAACGTACGTGTCTGTTACCTCCAGCTTTTCTTCATCAATCGATAAATCTTCATTTCTTGTAAAAGCATTGAACATCACTTTTGTCTTCTGAAAGTTCATTTTTAATCCCACTTCTTTACTCTTGTCAGCAAGTTCCTGGAGCATACTCTGCAGCTCTGATGGGGTAGTTGCAAAAATGCCTATGTCATCAGTAAAACGAAGGAGGGTTAGATAATCTCCATTAATCTTTATCCCATTGTTTTCCCAGTTCAGTGATTGAAAGACATTTTCCAATGTGGCATTAAAGAGCTTGGAAGATATGGTGTCACCTTGTCTCACTCCTTTTCCAATTTTTATGTGTGTTTTATTTTCAAACAGCTGAATCGTTGCACTTGCATTTTCATAGATGTTATTAATAATATTAATGTACGCATCTTCAATACCGCTGGATTTCAAGGCCATTAGAACTGCTGATGGTTTCACTGAATCAAAGGCTTTTTCATAATCGATAAAAGCCATGCACAATGGAAGTTCATATTCCCTCGCTCTTTCAATTAGTTCTCTCAGTACGTGGATATGATCTATCGTGCTGTAGCCACTCCTGAAACCAGCTTGTTCTCTCGGTTGAGCCATGTCCAGTGTCACCTTTAAGCGGTGTGAAAGAACTTTAGTGAAGATTTTATAAACCACTGATAGGAGGCTGATAGGTCTGTAGTTCCTCAAATCCTCAATGTCACCTTTTTTATGTAGCAAGATCATTGTAGCGTTGTTCCAATCCTCAGGAATCTTCCCTTCATTAAGGCATCGAGTGAAAACTTGGGCGAGTACTGTTTCAATTTCTCCACTTTCTTCTTGTATGATGTCTGCAGTAATTCCATCTTCTCCTGGAGCTTTTCCCCGCTTCATGTTCTTGATTGCATGTGTAACTTCTGCTGGGAGGACTGGAAGAACTCTGTTACTGGTACCTTTCATGATGTCTGGAGTACATGTATCATCCCTTTCATATAATTTGGAGTAGAAATCTTTTACTCTTGTCAAAATATCGCCTCTATTTCTTGTTACAGAACCATCTTCTTTTCTGAGTGCCATAATCTGTTTTCTTCCCTTACTGAGATGTCTCTTTGCTATCTTTAGGCTTTGGTTGTTTTCAGTTGCTTTCCTTACTAGTTCACAGTTGAATTTCCTTACGTCTTCAGTGATACATTTTCGTACTGTCTTGCATAGCTCTATATATTCCACTTTGGAAGTCACATCTTCTTTAGTTGTCCTCATCTCTTATCTTTTTTGCATCACCATCTTGGTTTTTCCTGATAATTTGTTCACATGCAACTTGTTCTTTGACCCAGCTAATTTTGTTGCTGTTTCCATAAGAGCTTTTGTTACTTTTCTGTTAACTTCAGAAATATCCACTTCTTCCGATGTTAGGCCTTCTAAAGCAGAGAATCTGTTCTTCAGTTCCAACTTAAAGGTTTTATGGTGTTTTTTAAGGTTGGTAATGTCAATACATTTTGTTTGTGTTATGAGCTTGCTACGTTCGAGTTTAGTTTAGTGTTGAGGTGCATCTTACATCTCACCAATCTATGGTCACTACCTGTGTTGAACTTGTTTAGCACACCGCAGTCTTCTATAACGAATTTTTTGTTACACATAATAAAATCAATTTCACTTCTGGTCCTATTTGGATGTCTCCATGTCCATTTTCTGTGTGGCTTTTTCTTGAAAAAGGAGTTCAAGATGAAAAACCCTTCTGCCTCTGCAAACTCAACGAGATTATTTCTACGCTGGTTTCTGTTGCCGTGACCGAATTTACCTACTGAAGTTTCATTCTGTTGCCGTTGCCCTATTTTTGCATTGAAACCTCGCATAATTATCTTCAAGTGCTGCTTACCTTTATTATTTAGATGACGAATTTCCTCATAAAATTCTTCAATTTCTTCTTCACGATGACTTGTGGTGGGGTGCATAAGTTTGAATAATCTGAGCCTGGTATCTTTTCGAGAGTTGGATAACGAGTCGTGCAGCTCTGTCAGAGGAACTTTCAACTTCTACAACTTTATCCTTCAGTTTCTTGTTTATTTTAAATCCGACACCACTAGTTCTGCCAGTATCAGTCCCAAGATAGTAGAAGAGATGTCCACTTTTCAGTTGAATGAGATCTTCTCCTTTTCTCCTTACCTCACTTAGCCCGACGATGTCCCATTTGATCCTTTGTAGTTCCTCTTCCAATTCAAGTAGCCTTGAATCTGAAGATAGGGCGCGTCCATTATACGTAGCCAAAGTCAGCATCAGATGGCAGCCTAGTCCGGTCCTCCGGGGATTCCTAGCACCCTCTGCCTTCATGTCGCACTGGCCGCTGCCTTGGCCAGGTACATTCCAGCTGCCGGAGACTGAGGGCCAAGATTTAAGTTGTGGAGTCATTTTTGGATGGGTTTGGCCATAACTCACCACGCTGGCCAAGCGGGTTGGTGAGTGTGGGATAGCATTTCCTCTAATCCCAATGGTATAGTTATACCGCTATTGGCGGTCGTCAGAGCCCCTTTAGTGGGAACAGGATGTACCACGAGAAGGCGGGGTTTACATTTGTCAAGGAGAGGCTGTGATGTTACGCATCACCTGACCTTACATCCCAAAATCACATGTATAATAATTTAAGTACCGGGTTTCTTATGGTAACATTATACAGGATGATTCATAAAGAAGTATACAATTTCAACGCACTATAAAACAAAAACAATGTAAGGTATTTTATATTACCTGCAATATAATTGTAGGGGAATGCTTTAAGTTTTTTTAGAGACAGTCACAGATGTTCTACATGTGCACCCTTAGTCACACGACACACTTCCCGCCGGTAATCTATTTCCGTCCAAACGCGAGGTAAGATATCTGAATCAAGTGCAGTGATAGTGGCTTTGATACGCTGTTTCAGCTCCGCTAGATCAACAGGAAGTGGAGGGGTGAATGCCTTGTCCTTTTAAACTAAGCCCGGGAAAATCACCCTACGAGTTGATTTTTCCCGGACTTCGTTGAATGACGGTGCAAACACTATCGACGACTTCTTCTGATACACGCAGTCGTCCAGGACTTTTAAGTTTGCACAAACAGCCCATAGTTTAAAATTTTTTACGCCAATCGTAGATAGATTTTCTGGTTGGAGGTTCTTTTCCGAATCGTGATCGAAAATGCCGTTGCGCAACAGTTACAGATTCCCTTTACCTCAAATTCAAGAACACAAAGCGCCTTCTCCAGTGCAGACGCTGCCATTTTGACTGACTAGTCACGTGACACGAGCGCTATCGCCTTCGTCACTTCCCTCAGTAGTGGGACACAAACTTTATGAGTACATCTAACTAACGGTTCGCAGTTGTGGCCCGTGTCTTCAACTGTTACTGTTTTACAGCATCTGGAACCTGTATACTTCTTTATGAATCAGGGTGTATATAACAGCTGGTGTACAAAATGGGGGAGGGAAGAAATATCCTGTGCCACAATACCCAAGATTCATGCGATATGCTATCCACAATATCCGATCTCGCTGCAGAACTTCAACATCAGATTCTTCGAGAGACTGTAGAAGTTTAACAATTAATCAAACCTTAAGTCATGAAAGAAATACGGGATTATACCATATAATACAAATTTTGAAGATGACAATCCAAGTTTGGTGTAAATGTGACAAGGATGATAAGTCAGATAATCTCCGAAAACTTGAAAATGTCATCGTCCTGGAGCGGGACTCGAGCTCGCGTCTCCCAGATAGCGCCCAGGAATGTTAACTACTACACCACCCAGAGCGACAAAGTCTCAAGTTTCCGATTAATTTTAATATAACCGTCACAGGATTGGATTGTCATCTTCAAAATTTGTATTATATGATGTAATTCAGTATTTCTTTCATGATTTATCTCCTCCTCCGGGCAATCACGGGATAGGATTCTTATCCTCCAGATTCGCTAAACATGAATGTCGGTTGCTTCGACTAGCGAATCCTGTGACGGTTTTATTCAAATTAATCGGAAACTTGGTCGTTCTGGGTGGTGTAGTGGTTAGCATACCCGGGCGCTATGTGGGAGACGCGGCTTGGAGTCGCGCTCCAGGACGATGAAATTTTCAAGTTTTCGGATATTATCTGACTTACCATCCTTGTCACATTTACACCAAAATCGGATTGTCATCTTCAAAATTTTTAAACCTTAAGTATTTTTGAGGATCTCTCTTATCACGGGAAAAGTGGAAACGGATTTTTCCCCGTTAATATACGTAACGAATTGAGGAAAGTTTTCTGAAAATGCACAATTTTCGTGGAGTACGAAAAATCCGTGAAATTCAGGTTTCCTTCCGTCATTTCACGGAAGAGATATCAGAAATATGTTTCGTTAACTCACGAAAGGAATCATGGCTCGAGAATGTCAGAATTTTGTTTCACAGTGCTGTTGAAATTATAGCGTTTCTTGTCTGGTGAATGCGGTGGATGGGATATCTCCATCTAAGTGTTCTGCTCAATAAGACCTTATGTGAGTATGTGCGTTCTCGTGTACGAAGACAGGTCGCTGTACATTATGTCGCAGTGCCCATGCTGTGCTATGTTCCTCTAGAAATAACGAATGTCGCTTCTATATCATGACAGGGTAATCATCATGCATCTTCACTCCTATTTCGATGATATTCAACAGAACTGGTTCAGTATACCTCCGAAATAACATGATAAAGTTTTGTCGCAATCGAAGCAATTCTACGTAACTTATGATACATAAGAGCTACAGAATAAATCCCGCTCCTGTGCCATAACCTTTGATCCATTTCGCCCATTTTGGCAATAGGATTCGTCCCCAGGCAGGCCCCTACAACATACTAACATTTCCTCCAAATCGAAACATTTTTTCGTACGTTATGACGCATAATGGCGATGGAAGTGATTCCGCTTCTATGTCCTGACCTTTGACCCGATTTCTCCCATTTTCAATAGGGATTGTCTCCACGCGGTCCCCTAGCACATACTAAATTTTAATCGAAATAAAACCTTTTTAACGTCAGTTATGACACAGAAGAGCAGTGGACTGGATCCCACTCCTATGTCCTGACCTTTGACCCCATTTCGTTCACTTTAGACAGGGTTGCTTCCCAGGTATTCCCCTACCACATACTAAAATTTCATCGAAATCGATTGATTTTTCGCGAGTTATCGTACGGACTAACATACGCACACAACACGTGACGTAATGAGGCAGATGGGATTCGCGACCATCTGCTAGCAAGAATGTGACGTCATAAAACTTTAATAGGATCCACACACAACGCGTGACGTAATGAGATAGATGGCGTGACCACGCACCAAATATCTGAATTGCGAGAGCGTGACGTCTTAAGATTTCTAAGCATGGATAACATTAGTGGGATGACACCGTGACACTAAAAACGTGGTAATTCGGGGTGGTTATTTAACCCACTTAACGAATATTCCTAAAGTCGAGATTAAGCTAAATCGATTTCTAGTACCAGAAAACGGTAGTTTAACGACTTTCATGAAAATCCTTAGATCCGTTTTCAAAATAAAATTTACATATATACAAGAATTGCTCCTTTAAGGTGAACGTCATATAATTTTGCTTCCTGTACTTCGAATGGAAACATTTCTGTACACATTTTCTTCCCAATTAATGAGTTCCCCAGGATAAAAATTTGAACATCGATTAAAATATCTTCATTTTATAACTTGGAAAAGTTAATAATTTCTAAAACATAATTATGCAATCCAACATTTGTTTATCTACTAATGTCATCAAAGTACAGGTCGCGCCATCGTTTTTCTGGTTTTAACACCACCAAAGGAAAAGTTATTGATTTTTAATATAATTATGGTTATATTTTAGAAAATATTAAGTATTCCAAGTAATAATATGAAGTTATTTTAATCGATGTTGAAATTTTCATCCTTGGGAACACATTAATTGTGGAGGAAATGTGTACAAAAGTGTTTCCATTGGAAGTATAGGAAGCAAAATTACTTGATATCCACCTTAATAATCTGGGATAAGGGCGATGGAATGGATCCCAATCCTATGTCCTGTCCTTTGACCCCATTTCGTCAATTTTCGATAGGGTTCGTTTCCAGGTGGTCCTCTACCACATACAAAAATTTCATCGAAATCGAACCATTTTTACGCACGTTATTACGCATAAGGGCAATGGAATACATCACGCTCTTATGTTCTGACCTTTGACCCCACTTCACCCATTTTGAATAGGGTTCGTTCCTAGGCGATCCCCTACCACATAGTAAAATTTCATAGAAATCGAATCATAGTTACGCAAGTTATGACGCATAAGGGCAATGGAATGGATCCGGCTCCTACGTCGTGACCTTTGACCCCATTTGTCCCATTTTCAATAGGGTTCGTCCCCAGGCGGTCCTTTACCACATACTAAAATTTCATCGAAATCGAACCGTTTTTACGGTAGTTATTGTGCGGACAGGTGGACAGACAGACGAACGGACGATAAAAGCTGGAGCATATACGTTTCTTCAACCTACGGTTGGGAAGCGAAAAAAGGTGTTAAGGCTCATGTAACGCTGCATGGGGCAAAGGCGCCGCTGAAGTACCGGGTTCAACCTGGAACAGTGATTGATGAAGTTGCCTGGGTGCAAAAAAATCCGCCCAACTTTCATCTATGCAGATGAAACCTTGTGAGAGCCCTTGCGATAATACGACGAATAATTACTCAGCGCAATTCCCTCGGTGTCTTGTTAGCGTGTGCGGGTATCTACATCTCCAGATTTTTTTTTTTTTTTTTTTTTTTTTTTGATTCGATTTTTAACGACCACCGTGAGCAACTCAATGGGCTATAAGCAGTCGCCCGTCCCTAATTTGGGGTCACTGGTTCCAGGGAAGGGAGAGAGCCAGTGCCGTAAGACAAACACAACATAAACGCCTCACCGGGATTCGAACCCAGACCCCGTTCGGACGAATGATCAGAGGCCATCGCTTAGACCACTGCGCCACCGGGGAGGCCCAGATTTCTCATTAGGCATAAATTTTCCGTCAGCACGGTATAAACCGTTGTGTGAGGAATATCCAGTGGTGTGAAAAGCTCCTCGACACTCAAGACTTCTGAAGTGCTTTGATTTCATGAATGGATGTCAAAATCTGTCAACCACATCTTCGAGCATTTTTCGGTAACGTGGCGCCTTATATTATTTGATCCTATTGTACACTGTCCTTTACTTAGGTGAATTTCGGCCTACAGCTCTCAGTGGAAAATTTTAGTCCGAACCTTCTAAATACTGCAAAAGGACACACAATTAAAAAAAATCCCCGCTGTTTTTCGGCTTTTTCTAAGCGTCTTAGCTGCTTCATCGTTATTATAACTTTCACTAGCAGATCGGTAAGTATGAATTGAGCCCGACGTAGGTACTACGCAACCGCCAGACGTCGCGTGTATTGTCACTTCACGTTTCCGAAACGTTCTTCAATGAAAGTGCTCGCATACTTACCAAACTACTTCATATTTAAATTGGTTGAAAGAAACAGCGTGAACACTACCACCCAGTTCATCAACAGATACTACAATATACCACACAAATTAATTAATAATAATGAACTATACACCAACTACATTTAAAATAGTATAACTACTAGTAACCCAAATTTGTTGGCGTAGAATAGAAATCAAGTTTTCCAAGCAACCATATGGCTTATTTTTAAGGAAAGGAGATAGAAAACTGCAAACTGAATAATAGAACACTTCAACAATTTAAAGCGGTGACTTGACTAGACAATAAATGAACAGATACAAATGTGATTATTCATTCGTAGAAACGGGGAGTCATGTTGTTTAGAGACTTAACAGATCATTACCAACAGACAATATTACCTTAGAGATCTTTACCACCAGCGAGGTTTGCAATTATAGCTTCGCTCTAGGGTTGCCACGCATTTGGAGCCAATTCTTCAAATAATGCTGCGTTTTCTCCCCGGTACTGCGTGCCAAACCAACATAGTGCATCCTTTCTTCGAATGAATAATAATCACATTTGCATATATTTATTTATTGTTTAGTCAAATCACCGCGTTCAAATTGTTGAAGTATTCTACTATTCAATTTGCTGCATACCTTCCTTGATAAAAAAACAACATCTGGCTGACGTGCGAAAGCTTGTAATCTTTGATTTCTATTCTACGTCAATAAATTCGGATTACTAGCATAGTTATACTATTTTAACCACACAAAATATTGAACCAATTCATCGCCAGTTTGTTTCCTCTTCAGAATTGAGCCACTTAGTGTATTCCCGCTATTCTTGTTGAGTTGACCAAAGGGGTATTGGGAACTTACTGTCGTTGTTTGGAAATAAATTCTGTTGTTAAACTATTACAGGGAAATCAGAATTATTAACGTAATGCTTCCAAACTTATATTTGCAAACGTCAACGCATACCTTTTTTTTTCATTTGGACAAATGCAGACGAAAAATCTTACCATCTGAACGTCATCATTTTCAAAATATAATGCCCAAGTGATTAAAATGCACCAATTTTTTATCCGATAATTTCTCAAGTCTTTCATCGTGATCTTCATCATTGCCAACCATTATCAATCCACTGCTGTACGAAGTGAATTTCTCCGTCATTTTTATCCGCGCCGGGGTTCGAACCCGGGTCCACTCATTCCGGAATAAGTTGCTCTACCAATTAAGCTACGCGGACATGTATTCTGATTCCTATCTGCCTTTATGTCATGTGCGTCCTGCTGGCAGGTACGTCACAGAAGGTCTCCCAAAGTTTCTTCCACAACGGTCTGTCTTGTGCCAGTCTCCTCTATGTTGCTACCGTATACCTTCTAATTTCATCCGCACATTTCCCACGTGGTCTTCTCCTGTGTCTTTTCCTGTCCCTCGGAATCCAGTCTAAAATTTCAGCTGTCCATCGATGGTCTGTCCTTCTGGCAATATGTCCAGCCCATTGCCATTTCAGCGATCTTACTCTGATCAGGATGTCTTCCGCTCTTGTCATTTTTCTGATCCACGAGTTCCTCTTCTTATCTCTGCTGGTTACTCCAAGCATGCATCTCTCCATGCCTCTTTTAGTTAAGATCCACGTCTCTGCACCATATGTAAGCACTGTCTTTACTAGGAGTGATATCATGAAAAATTAAACAAAAAAAAACATAGACATAACTCAAGTTGTTCTTCCCATGTAACATAACCACAGAAATTTGAAAATGTGATCGTCCTGGAACGGGAATCGAACCCGCATCTCACAATTTGCGCTCGAGTATGCTAACTATTACACCACCCAGGACAATGAAATTCAAACAACTGAAGTATTTATTCTGAAACGTCAGACTTTTATTAATTATCCGCATTGATTGCCCCTCATGTAAACCTACTACGAGCAGATTTGTAATAATCTGGATTTCATTGTCCTTAAGTATATAAAAATATTATGCGAATTTTTATAATATACTGATTTTAATATTTTACATATATTGAAATTTTATCAATTATCTTATATAATTTTTGCAATTTTTGCCTAATAAAAATTATTTTCAAAAACAAGTGCTTGTGCAAAAAACTTTCCCATTTGCAATTTTGAAGATTCTGAAGTTCTGCGATTGAACATCGACAGCATCGCAGATACTACAAATAGTTTTATAATTTACTTGCGCCGGTAAAAAAATTATATTTGCCATAAGGGCTAAAAAAACCAGTTTGGATTTATTGAATTCGTTTTGTAGACGAGGTTCAAAGTGATTTTCCCCCCACAGTTGAGTATAACGAAACTGGCATACACACTATCTGATCAAAAGTAGCCTGATACTTGCCTATCTACAAATTCCTTATAATAGGAAAGGAGTTAATATCGAGATGGTCCACTATTTACTACTACAGTATTACAGCTTTCCACTAGATTTTGGTATGTTCCTGCTGGAATTGCTTTTCATCCAGCCATAGCAGCATCAGAAGGTCGGTCACCGAATTTGGCCGGCTCAGCCTGGTTCGCATATAAGGAATTATTTACAAATTCCTTATAATAGGAAAGGAGTTAATATCGAGATGGTCCACTATTTACTAGATTTTAAGGCTTTCCACTAGATTTTGGTATGTTCCTGCTGGAATTGCTTTTCATCCAGCCATAGCAGCATCAGAAGGTCGGTCACCGAATTTGGCCGGCTCAGCCTGGTTCGCAGTCGGCATTTCAGTTCATCCCAAGAGTGTTCCATTGGGTTGAGGTTGGGAATGTGTGCAGGCAAGGGATATTCTTCGACACCCTTTTCCTCAAACCATTTCTGCACGGACCTCACTCTGTGCACGGGTATAATGCCCTGTTGGTATAAAAAGGCATTCATTGAACAATTGGAATAATGTTGGGAATACCAAGAATGTCATTTTTAGGTCACGGCGTTGAGATTACCGGAATTTGGAATTAGGTAGCCCAGCCCAAACCATGAGAAACAGCCCCAGAGCATAACTCCTTCTCCACCAAACTTTACAGTTGGCACAATACAGTCGGGAAGATAGCATTCACCTAGCATCATCCACACCAGAGACGTCTGTCAGACTGTCAAATGGTGACGCCTGATTCATCATTCCGGAAAATGCCTTTCCACTGCTATAGAATCCACCGGCGTCGAGTTGACACCACTCCAACTGACACATGCCGTTGATCTTGCTGATATTAGGTTGGTGTGCGACTGCTTGGCGACGGAAACGCATTCCCTTCAGCTCTCAACGAACGGTTATGGTGCTGGCACTGCTTCCAAAAGCATTTTGAAACCATGTGATGAGTGTGGCATCCCAGGACAAGCAATTGTTTTCGCACCGCTTGCTTCAGCACTAGTCGGTCCAGCTCTGTAATTTGGCGTGACTTTCCAGGTTGCGATTCCACTATGTCTGCTCCTAAGTGTTTTCACTTCACTATAGTGTCTCTTACATTTGAACGGGGCAGCTGAAGCAGTGCATAAAATTTCCCTACTGACTTGGTGCTAAGATGCTATCGTATGATCGCCAAGTTGAAAGTCAGTGAGCTCTGCCTTACTGCCCATTCTATTGTTCATGCTTGTCTTTTACAAAGTCACGGGCATCTTTTTGTACCTATATGGGCCATGGCTATGACATATATGGCAAATCCAATACTCAAAACGGGTGTCCGGATTTTTTTATCACATATTGTATATATCTATATACTGTCTCATTTTACAGTTTTGAATTCCCTTTTATAATTACATAAGTAAAACTTTAAAGATATCTGCGATACTTTCAGTCGCAGCTTTCACGTAGGAAACAATAATTGGAAGCCCCGGTAGCGTAACGGTCTAAGCGCTGACGTCTGACCATTCGTCCGAGATAGGTCCGGGTTCAAATCCCGGTGAGGCATGGATGTTGTGTTTGTCTTACGACACTGGATCTCTCCCTTCCCTGGAACCAGTATTCCTAAATTAGAGATGGGGGACTACTTATAGCTCATCGAGCTGCTCACGGTGGTCGCTGAACACCCAATCAAAATAAATCAATTAATTAAAAAATATAGCTCCATTGCGTGTGACGTTTAAGTATATGAAATAGTGGTCATATTTTGCACTTTATCTAAAAGCTCCAATCACATATTTTACGTAAATGACAATTAAATCAGGTGTAACGTCATATACACGGTCGAGTCCCATTATTGTGACCTCCTCCTACTTTTGACGTCAACAGCTCATAGCAAATGAAAGAAGGCACGTGTCGTGAGCCTGCTTGGAGAGTATACGGGGTGTGCTGTAGGCACTCTGAAAACATATCACTCGTTGCCGTTACGGATATAAGGACCGATGTATCAGATTTGCAAAAAAGGATGGTTATCGGCTTTCGGGCCAAAGGTGGCAGTATTTCTGAAACAACGCAGTTTGTGAACTGTTTGCGGGCTGCTGTGGTTAAAGTGTATCGTGATTGGATAAATGGCACGATTGCAAATAAGCGACGTCGAGACTGCGGAGCACCACGTGCCGTTGATGTGAGAGGTGAAGGTCGGCTTTGAAGGTGAGTGAGGGCGGATCGACACGCAACAGTGTAGCAACTCACTGGCCGAATGAACCAGGGGGCTACTGGAAGTGTGTCTAAAATGACACTTTAGCGAATCCTGTTGCGTATGGGGCTCCGATGCAGACGGATGGTTACTGCACCTATGAAAACGAAGGTGCATCAGCAGAAGAGGCTTAAATATGCACATCAGTATCGGAATTGAACCTCCACTGATTGGTAAAGGATTGCCTTCTCCGATGAGTCACGTTTTGTGTCTCATCAAACAGATGGACGTTGGCGTATAAGATGAGGAACATCTGAGAACTAACACTTTTCAACCACTTCTGGAAGAACACAGGCTGTTGGGGGCAGCGTTATGGTCTGGGAAATGTTTTCGCGGCATTCTCTGGGTCCACTCATACCTATGGAAGGCACTATGGACTCAGTTCGTTATCAATCCATCCTTGCAGACCACGTACACCCGTACATGCCGATTGATTTCCCTGGGGTAGATGGGATCTTTCAGCACGACAATGCGACGTGCCAGGCTGCTAGAAATGTCCTAGAGTGGTTGATAGGGCATGGTGATGACTTCAAAGTACTTTCCTGGCCCCCTGATTCCCCAGACTTAAACCCAATTGAGCATCTGTGGGACCACCTCGAAGGTGTTGCTCGCTCAATGGATCCTCCACCACGCACCCTCCCGCAGCTGTCAGATGCACTGCAGTCAGCATGGCTCCACATGCCTGTGAATACCTTCCAGCACCATATTGAGTCACTCCCAACCTGTCTAGCTGCTGTCCAGCCTGCACACGGCGGTTACTCTGGGTATTAGCTGATGGGCATAATAACGTGACTCGACCGTATATATTGTACATTCAGTATATAACAAAGACTTCATGACCACTCCAAATCACAACGTCCATGAACACACAAAATACCAAGGAAAGGACTCTCAAAGCAACCAGATATCAAAACTACATAGTAAATAAAAGAAAAACCTTAAACTATGAATCATTAAAACAATATAAAAATAATTGCAAATATAGTCAAGCTGTATGTAGTCGGCAGTCGGTTACCATTCATCGGGAAAAGACAGTGTTGTTCAGTTGATTGTGCACTTTGAATTCTCCAGTTGTGGGTTGTGAGTCCTTTGGAATTTCCGATTAACTCTGACAATCACTGATGTTTTGGTCAGTCTTATTTCGTAAGTCCATGTTGAGGTAAGAAAGACTGGATGAACTATATCATTCCTAAATTTACTAACCTTTATTTTTGGCTAAGATTTTTAATCACCCACATGAAACTAGAACTGGGTGTGGCTAGTGATGTCTTTCCCTGAGGAGTGGTCACCGACTGCTGAGACTGCTGACAACCCTGTATTTGTATTTATTTTTGATTGTTTTAATGATTCATAATTTAAGGTTTTTCTTTTGTTTACTATGTGGTTTTTGTGGTTTTGATATGTGGTTGTTTTGAGGGTTCTTTCCTTGGTATTTTGTGTGTTCGTGGGCATTGTGATTTGGAGTGGTCATAAAGTCTTTGATATAATCCGTTCCTGGTTCCAGCATCATTGCGCGGTACTGCAAGGTTTTTGTAATATTAGACTGTTATTTTTTATTTAATATGTCGCTAATGACAATTAATCACGTGTGACGTCTCATCCGCGACTCAAGCCATGACTAGCAATAAACCAGCGCCTTTGACCACTCGGCCACCGGTGGATCTAGTTAAGTAAGATTACGGTATTTTTTATCTACTGGCAATAAAGCAAATAAACAACACATACGAAAATAATGCGGCATAACTTAACAAGTTAACAAACAGAAATTCATATCGTTATTGGTGCAGTTCGGGGATGTGTCGTCACGAAGTGTTTTTTTATTTTTGACTGAATGTTTAACGACCTCCGTGTGCAACTCTATGGGTTATACGCAGTCGCCCGTCCCTAATTTAGGGTCACTGGTCCAAGGGAAGGGAGAGAGCCAGTGCCGTAAGACAAACACAAAATCCATGCCTAAACGGGATTCGTACCCGAGCGCTTCTCCAACTGCGCCACCGGGGCAGTCGTTACGTAGTGCGAGATATTTGATACGATTCTTAAAATATATTACATAACGGATGTAGAAAATTCTTCTAGAGCAGTTCTGGCAATCCATATAAAATATTGCCAAAATATCTTTGTTCGACTTCATAACTGCGTTATAGTTTGATGCAAATGTTTTACTTGTGCTCTTCTCAGAAAGAGCACAACTTTTCCTACATTGTGTGCAATTAAATATGAGAAAAGAAATTCTCATCACGTAACAGTTTTGCATCAGAAACATATTTTGAAGCGAAGAAGAAAGTAGATGTACCATAAGTATATAGGCAACTACGCCACAAAACCTTTTTAAAAAGAAAGAGATTCAGCATAGAATAAACATGGTGAGTCAGACACTGTGAATCGATAAATTTTTCTGCGAGTTTGATAAATGCTTTTTATAGCTATTAAATGAAACTGAAAGGCAAAGTGTTATTCAGGTATATGTAACTAGTAAATAATATCTACCTCCTTGAAATGTGGTCTTCTCTGCTTGTTTAACGAAATTTAGATACGTGCGTTATCTTCCGTGCGGGGAATTGATTTTTAAACTTCAGCATTCTTTTGTTACGATGAGAAGCAAAACATATGCTTTTTTTTTGTTGTTGTTCGTTTTACTCCGGAGTTGTTTCTCCAGCAATATTTTACTTGAAAAGCAAAGTATGTTTTAGTTTTTTAGGTCACCTGAATTGCAAGGGATGAAAATATACCATCTACATGCTACCAGTTTCATTAAATATTCAACAGCCGATCAATGTGAACTTCAGTTTTTATCGATCGAGACACTTTGCAAGGTATTTCATAAAGTATGTCTTCATTGTTTTGGAGATAATGCGTAATTTGTTTATCATGGTTCGTTATTTTTCTTTTAATTTGATATCCTTCGACTTAGACGAATGAAATATTTTCAGGTTTTTGCGACATAATTCAGTTATTCCTGAATATACGTGGTTACGACGAAGGCAGCATGAATTTCTACAACTGCCTGTTATCATTCAATGATAAACAGTGCCGATACATTTCCAATTCTCACACTTTTTTTTTCATGAACATCTGAGAAATGTTAAATACAAATATGAAAGCAGATGATTTAATATAAAACAAAGTATAAGCCATTCATTATTATAATTCTAGAGACGACAGATTATAATTCTAAAATTCAGATTATAATTCATGCGAAAAAAGAAATAAAATAATTTGAAAAGAGGAACTGAATAGAGAGATTCAAATTTATTATTTTCACCACAGCACCAGATGACATTTTCGGGTGTCTATAAGAATAAGGTTTTTCCTGATAATTTGTTCACATGCAATTTGTTCTTAGACCCAGCTAATTTTGTTGCTGTTTCCATAAGAGCTTTGGTTACTTTTCTGTTAACTTCAGAGATGTCCACTTCTTCCGATGTTAGGCCTTCTAAAGCAGAGAACCTGTTCTTCAGTTCTAACTTGAAGATATTATGGTGTTTTTAAGGTTGGTTATGTCAATACATTTTGTTTGTCTTATGAGCTTGCCACGTTCAAGTTTAGTGTTGAGGTGCATCTTACATCTCACCAATCTATGGTCACTACCTGTGTTGAACTTGTTTAGCACACTGCAGTCTTCTATGACGAATTTTTTGTTACACATAATAAAATCAATTTCATTTGTCGTCCCATTTGGATGTCTCCATGTCCATTTCCTGTGTGGCTTTTTCTTGAAGAAGGAGTTCAAGATGAAAACCCTTCTGCCTCTGCAAACTCAACGAGAGTATTTCCACGCTGGTTTCTGTTGCCCTGACCGAATTTACCTACTGAAGTTTCATTCTGTTGCCGTTGCCCTATTTTTGCATTGAAATCTCCCATAATTATTTTTAAGTGCTGCTTACCTTTATTATTTAGATGACAAATTTCCTCATAAAATTCTTCAATTTCTTCTTCAGGATGACTTGTGGTGGGTGCATAAGTTTGAATAATCTGAGCCTGGTATCTTTTCGAGAGTTGGATAACAAGTCGTGCAGCTCTGTCAGAGGAACTTTCAACTTCTACAACTTTATCCTTCAGTTTCTTGTTTATTATAAATCCAACACCACTAGTTCTGCCAGTATCTGTCCCACGATAGTAGAAGAGATGTCCACTTTTCAGTTCGATGAGATCTTCTCCTTTTCTCCTTACCTCACTTAGCCCCACAATGTCCCACTTGATCCTTTGTAGTTCCTCTTCCAATTCAAGAAGCCTTGAATCAGAAGATAGGGAGCGTCCATTGTAAGTAGCCAAGGTCAGCATCAGATGGCAGCCTAGTCCGGTTCTCCGGGGATTCTTAGCACCCTCTGCCTTCATGTCGCACTGGCCGCTGCCTTGGCCAGGTACATTCCAGCTGCCGGAGACTGAGGGCCAAGATTTAAGTTGTGGAATCATTTTGGAGGGGTTTGGCCATAACTCACCACGCTGGCCAAGCGGGTTGGTGAGTGTGGGATAGAATTTCCTCTAATCCCGATGGTATAGTTATACCGCTATGGGCGGGACAACTAAAGAAGATGTGACTTCCAAAGTGGAATATATAGAGCTATGCAAGACAGTAAGAAAAAGTATCACTGAAGACATAAGGAAATTCAACTGTGAACTAGTGAGGAAAGCAATTGAAAACAACCAAAGCCTAAAGATAGCAAAGGGACATCTCAGTAAGGGAAGAAAACAGATTATGGCACTGAGAAAAGAAGATGGTTCTGTAACAAGAAATAGAGGCGAAATTTTGACAAGAGGAAAGATTTCTACTCCAAATTATATGAAAGGGATGATATATGCACTCCAGACATCATGAAAGATACCAGTACCAGAGTTCCTCCAGTCCTTCCAGCAGAAGTTGCACATGCAATCAAGAACATGAAGCGAGGAAAAGCTCCAGGAGAAGATGGAATTACTGTAGACATCATACAAGAAGCAAGTGGAGAAATCGAAACAGTACTCGCCCAAATTTTCACTCGATGCCTTAATGAAGGAAAGATTCCTGAGGATTGGAACACCGCTACAATGATCCTGCTACATAAGAAAGGTGACATTGAGGATCTCGGAAACTACAGACCTATCAGCCTCCTATCAGTAGTTTATAAAATCTTCACTAAAGTTCTTTCACACCGCTTGAAGGTAACACTGGACATGGCTCAACCGAGAGAACAAGCTGGATTCAGGAGTGGCTACAGCACAATAGATCATATCCACGTGCTGAGAGAACTAATTGAAAGAGCGAGGGAATATGAACTTCCATTGTGCATGGCTTTTATCGATTATGAAAAAGCCTTTGATTCGGTGAAACCATCAGCAGTTACAATGGCTCTGAAAACCTGCGGTATTGAAGATGCATACATTAATATTATTAATAACATCTATGAAAATGCAAGTGCAAAGATTAGGCTGTTTGAAAATACAACACACGTAAAAATTGGAAAGGGAGTGAGACAAGGTGACACCATATCTCCGAAGCTCTTCAATGCCACATTGGAGGGTGTTTTTCAGTCGCTGAGCTGGGAAAACAAGGGGATAAAGATTAATGGAGATTATCTAACCCACCTTCGTTTTGCTGATGACGTAGTCATTTTTGCAACTACCCCATCAGAGCTGCAGAGTATGATCCAGGAACTTGCGGACAAGAGTAAAGAAGTGGGATTAAAAATGAACTTTCAGAAGACAAAAGTGATGTTCAATGCTTTTACAAGAAATGAAGATTTATCGATTGATGGAGAAAAGCTGGAGATAACAGACACGTACGTTTATCTTGGACAGCAGATATCAAGTGAGGGTCACATTGATGAAGAAATTAATCGGCGTACAAAACTTGCCTGGAGAGCTTTTGGAAGAAACAGCATAATTTTCAAGAGCAATATGCCATTATGTCTTAAAAGAAAAGTGTTTGATCAATGCATCCTTCCAGTGCTTACGTATGGTGCAGAGACGTGGACCTTAACTAAAAGAGACATACAAAGGCTGCAGACAACTCAAAGAAGCATGGAGAGGTGCATGCTTGGTGTAACCAGGAGAGATAAGAAGAGGAACTCGTGGATCCGAAAAATGACAAGAGTGGAAGACATCATGATCAGAGTTAAATTCCTGAAATGGCAATGGGCTGGACATACTGCCAGAAGGACAGATCATCGATGGACAGCCGAAATTTTAGATTGGATTCCAAGGGACAGGAAAAGACCCAGAAGAAGACCACATGGGAGATGGGTGGATGAAATTCGAAAGTATGCAGGGGTGACATGGAGGAGACTGGCACAAGACAGACCGTTGTGGAGGAAACTTGGGGAGACCTTCGTCCAGCAGTGGATTGATAATGGTTGACAATGATGATGATGATGATGATAAGAATAAGGAAGGAATTGAAATTGATTTACAAATGGGCAAACGATTAAGATATTTGACTTTTTCTCATGAAAGTAAATAATAATTTCAAACGAAATATTGAACTATAATTTGTGTAGGTGAGAAAAACGACGGATAAAGCGCAAAAGCTATGGCAGTTATACTACTGTAAATCTGGTTCCTTTACTTTAAATGAGAAAATACAAGAACAATACAAGAATCTATTTTGATTCTGGCGAAGGTAAAGGAGATCTTGATAATGAAAGAAAAAATGACTGAAACAATCTTACATTGCCTTCGGCAGAATGAAAAAGTACTGCCTGTGTTACTTTAAGCATTGACCACATTTGGTAGAATCTGTGCTACACTTAGGTAAAGAATATCTTCACCGCTTAAGAGGGTGATACAGGCATCATATTTAGAAATCTGTCACCCATTCTGGCAAATACAGTCATTCTTTTAAGTAGAAGAGGTACAGTATCCACTTCTTGAGTGCGTCATTTATTCTACAAAGGGCCTTTCGTAGAATAAATGACACACTCAAGTAGTGGATATCTCTGCTATTTAAGAGTATTTGACAGAACGAGCGACATATTTCGAAATCAGATGCCTGTACCATTTTATTGTTACCTATTTTTGGTCGAATGAGAATCGTATTTAGAGACGGGACATCTGTATCTAAAGAGAAGAATTTCATTTGGCCGAATGCGTATTGAAGGACACGACACCTACAGCACTAAATGGAACCTTTGTCAGAATGAGCGACACATGCATAAAAAGTTGCATACGTCATTGAAAGAACGGACTGAATTTGATAGAAACAGTAACACATTCAGGAAAAAGTTACTTGTGCCACTTTAATTAGTAACTTCATTTGGAAGACTGAGTGACATATTCATAATAGGAAGCATGTGACACTTGGGTGAATAACTCATCATCATTGGCTCGACAACCTCGGATGGGCCAAGGCCTTCAAGATTTCGACAGCTACCTTTATTTCTGGCTTTGGCTCGATAATTTTTTTGTTTTTTTCATTTATGGCTCGAAAATATCTTTTAATGGCATCTTCCCATCGTAATCTTGGTCTTCGTCGTTTTTGCCTTCCTTGAATAATTGCATTCGGTAAAATGAGTGACACAGTCAGGAAGAGAAACCTAACGTTATTGAAGGCCGAAGCATTTGAGCAATATACTTACCTTTGCAAGCACATGTTTAGGGAGATGAAGGATTATGCAAAAGAATCCAAGAAAGCACAAGTAGTATATATTGATAAAAGACGGAGGGCATTGTTCTGGAAAGTTCTATAGAAGATTAAACACATTTGAATGGGCAAACATAAAAGTAGAATTTGTTTCAATTTGCACCATTATGATGAAACGGAAGGTCATCTGATCCTAGATAAAAACGAATTACTGAAATGCGATGTAAAAAAATAGAAATCGCCTCCAGAGCATCAGAAATGAATAAACCTTAGGCAGAGCTGGATGAACAATATAGATTTGCTTAAAGAGAACTGGTGTGAAAGGTCAGTCTGAAACGGTACATAGTAAATAATACGGTACGCTTTGAAAAACGGTTTACGCAGGCTTATAAGATGGAAAACTTTGTTTTTAACTGCTTACAATTCATACAGTACTTTTTACTTTTGGGTACTTCGAGTAAAGCTACTTCGGTAGCTTTACTCGAAGTCCCCCAAAAGTCCACTAGACGAGCCAAACAGGGATTTAGTGTTTGAGGAGGATTCATTCAGAGGATGTTTCACGAACTCAGTTTGAAATCATATCATCTCCATTTACTCCACGCTATCTATAACTGAAGATGATCCAGATTGGAGTGGGGGGATTTGCGAAATTTTTCAACCAAAATATCAAGGGGATGTCACTTTTCTTGAATATATTATTTGTAGCGACGAAGTAACTTTGAAGAGTTGAATGGCCATGACAATCGGCACAACAGTGTTTCTTGTGCAGAGCAAAATCCTCGTGTTGCAGGAGATAAGGATGACACCTTTTGGATTGGGAGTTTTGCTACAGGTCACGTGGGTCAATTCTTTGACGGGAGAGTGAGACATGTGTGGCCATTTTTTTTTCTTAACAGATTTCTTCCGGCTGTAGATAACGTGTCGAAAATTGTCAAAATGTGGTGCCTGCACAATTGGGTAGAAGTCGGCACGGGCCGGATGTGGTCAGTGAATCCCGGGACTGTACTGGGACGTTCAAACGCATTTTGCTCCTGGTTTAAAGATAAACGTTTAGTCTCACAAAATAAGGATTGTCCTATGAAATAATTAGATGCGAAGATCACGGGGTAAAGGAGAGACATGGAGGTGCATTCACCACCGAATGCGTTGATTAATTAGAACTACAAATCGGCAATCCGGAATCCAAGATAAGAGTCTGAAATGGGCATTCTTTAAATGCTAAACCCAAATTCCGTTTCACTTCGTTGACTTTAATTTGCATCCATGATATGACCGCAGTAGTAGTTAGAGTACCTACCTTACGCGCAATTTTTTACGAACAATACAGTTCCTTTATGATTTTGTAGGATTTTTTGAAATTCAAATTTGTGGGACGAAAATTCAGTTATGACCACTTATACCTAGAACTGCGACAGCGGTCAACTTGACTGCCATAAAGAGTTCATTTAAAATACGATATTTACTGGAGATTTGACATTAGTAAGGTTGTTTGAACATCATACAAGACCCGACTGTTGTTTGTGGTGTTAATATATTCAGTGTTATCGACTGAAACACGTGGCTTTTTTTTTCTTTTCCGAGTAATGTTTAGATAAACAGTTTTCACCTTCACGAAACCAGAAGATAGAGCTTCTGGCGAAGTCGCTATTACAACGGAGACGAGGAAATTCGAAGCATTTGCGTACATATTTTTGGATCGAGGATAACTTGTTTAAGTGTGGAAAGGGAAACGCGTTTATATTTGGAGCAGAAGTAGATAGTGAGGTCTAAAGCTTACCTATGAAAGGAATTCCTACGAGAAATTGCACGTTCTTCTCCGTTTACTACTGAACTAGTTCACCAGAGGATGCCTTGTCTTACTTGCAATAAGTGGCGTAAAACGCGGGATGAAAGCACATTTGAAACAGGCCGGGTAGGGCTACAATCTGGAAACTCTCAGCCGGGACGGGCATGGGTATGGTCCACTAAAGTTCAGGGCCGGGCTGGGCCGTAATCTGGAATCCCTGAACTGAGACGGGCATGGGTATGGCCCACTAAAGTTCGGGGCCGGGCTAGGCCGTAGTCTGGAATCCCTGAACTGGGACGGGCATGGGTATGGCCCACTAAAGTTCGGGGCCTGGCTGTGCCATAATCTGGAATCCCTTAACTGAGACGGGCATGGGTATGGCCCACTAAAGTTCGGGGCCGGGCTGGGTCGTTATCTGAAAACCCTAAACTGGGACGGGCATTTGTATGGCCCACTAAAGTTCGGCTCTGGGCCGGGCGTTCCGCAGGACTCTATGGTGGAGCACCACTCCATTACAGTATCGCTGATCGCAGGTGGCTGGATGAATATTTTCCACAGCAGTAGATCTGTTGCCGTAGACAAATTGTGTACCCTGCCAGATCACCATAGCTTTTGATATTTTATATCTCCTGTGGCGTAAATAATGAGGTCTACGCTCCAAAACCGAGGACAGTTAAACAGCTCAAACACAGCACTTGCTCATAGCAAATCAAGATAAATTTACACTGGTTTCCTTAAATTAAGAAAAACACGGAAAACTCCGCGATATTTTGTCAAAAACGAGTTGGAAATGTACGAAATTTGGGTATATGACGTGAAATATAATGAGAAATCAAGGACCCATGCGCACTGGTTACTGTTTATGCAATTAAGCCGCAGCTTAACGGGCTGTGGAGGATTGGATATGCGTATTATCGTTAGAGGAGTGTAAAACATTATTTTGAGTTAGCAGATTTATTGCAGTTGCTGCGAGACATCACTTAACGGATGAACTGAGGTGGAGAGTGATCGGAAGACTGGAGGCAGGCCAAAGTCAGGTGAAAGTTGCAAGATGTTACATGTGAGTCCTTCTGTGGGTACAGCCTTTGGGTCAAATTTCATAAAAAAAAATCAGCTTCTTGGTGGTACAGCCGGGAAAGGTCTCCGGCTAGAACATCCGTGCATGAAAGATATTTCCGATTAATTGTACGAGGAACAGGATGGCTACACCGGCAGAGCAGCGATTTTCCCTTGATGCAGCTACAGCAACGATGGTATCTGCTTCCACAGTGCGCAGAAGGCTTTACGAAGGCGACAAACACTTTTCATGGCCCTTTCCTCACTTCACAAGGGGTAAAGTTTGGACAAATCAAGACTTCACGTCAGTTGGACTGAAAATAATGCAAGTCAGCACTCTTCGCAAATGAGCCAGCAGTTGCTTTGCAGAGCGATTCCGAGCGGTCTCGGCTCTGGAGAGAACGAAGGGATGCTATCATCCCTCTTCAGCACTCTTCGCAGGTGAGTCAAGATTTGCTTTGCAGAACGTATCCAGGTGTGCTCTGCTCTGGAGAGAACGAGGGGCACGCTATCATTCTTCTTCAGTACTTTTCGCAAGTGAGTCTAGATTTGCCTTGTAGAGCGATTCCAGCTGTTCTCTGCTCTGGAAAGAACGAGGGACACATTATCATCCCTCTCTGACCGTAAAATGGACCTCACTGGTGGTGGTAGCTTCCTGTTTTGGTGAGGAGTCTCGTTAGATGAGCGCACAAGAATCGCTATATGCTTTCAACAGGAACCATGAATGTTCAACGCCATAGGGAAAATGTCTTGGACCGCTAAGTTCGCTCCTGGAGGTCCATTTAGGAGACCCCTAGAAGGTGCATTTCTCCAACAAGCCGATATAAGGAGTACCGCCTAGGGAACCCGTAGGAGGTGCATTTCTCCTACAAGACGATAACGCTCGTCCACATCAAGCGAAGCTGGAAGAACAATATCTTCAAAAGGAGACTATAAGTTCGTATGGATTGGCCACGCAGGTCTCACTAACTTTTTCTAATCGAGCATGTATGGGGTGCTCTAGGAAGACGTGTTGCTGGCCTGAATTTCCCCGACAACACCTGGAGTGTTAAGTCTTGGGAGAGGGACAGGACCAAAGTTCACATGAACAAGGGTCGTTGATACCTACTGAGCTAAACACCATCATCACCAGCATGAAACATCATTATGATGCCTGCATTGTTGTGAGCGTGTGATACTGCTGTGGTTATTTTATTTTGGCACTTTATTTTTTATGTTGTTCTGTAAGCTGGCAGTTTTGTCAGCCGGAAGTGTTCTTACGAAATGTTCTAGGACTTTTCTCTAGCGTACGATATGATACAGGTTTTCACCAAATTTCATAACATTTTGTTATGCTTTTCTTTAGTTCTGGTGACTTTGTTTTTTTCTTTAGTTATGGAAACCAGTGAATGTCAATAAATAAATACATCGCTCTTTCCACGTTCCAGAAACACACAGCAACCGAAAAATTCGGTTGCTGTGTGTTTCTGGAACGTGGAAAGAGCGATGTATTTATTTATTAACTGTCGCCACGTATTTGGAATATTTTCACAGTGAATGTCAGTATGTGAGCTACTTCGTGCACACATATTTGAAAATGCACCAAAGTGAACTCGAATAACTCTTGTAGTTAATTTTTGTTTCAATTTCACAAAACATGCCGTTTTGTAAAATAAAAACAAAAAACGATTTGTACCTTACCTGTCATTGTACCGCTCACTGTGGCATTTCTGAGTCTGCCTACTGTATTAATACTGTTGGTGGGTTGAAAAGTTTCGCTACCACTTGAACAAAAATAATATTGATAATCGTTTTTTCAATGAAACAAAAAAACAAAAAAAGCTATCTTTTATTTTAAAAGGCTGCATAATTACTCCTTCACATAATCATCACATCCTACTACAGTACGTGTTTTCCAATATTTCAGTAGTTTCCAAAGTCCGTCCTTAAAAAGAAAGTACATTCTTGCTTCTAAATTATAGGCGTACCGCAGACTTCATTTCTTCATCAGATATGAAATGACGTCCCATGAAATAATACTAAAACAAGTGTAAATTGCTATGAGCAAGATCAGGCTATACGAGGCACTCGATTGCTACAATTTTGGTATCAGTAGTGTGATGACCAGCGTCGTTGCGTTGGAGAAATGTTTTACCACTCTGCATGGCTTACGTCAGACACGAGTTTTCAGTTTCTTCGGAATTTCAATTTAATGTGCAGAATTTACCGTATTCCCTTTTTTCAAAACGTCTAACTTTTCCAAAACCGAGACATTACTTCCTAGCTCAAGTTCGCTCCGCAATCTTTGTTTTGCCAAACAAATTTCCTTTATCAACTTCATCTTTACTTTGCCTTACCCATAACATCCAGTACTCACACCAACACACTGATCCTTATAAACAACTTTCAGTCTTCGATGAACGTCGATAGGAACAACTTTTTTAACATTAAAGAATTCAGTGATTGTTTGCTGTTTGAACTGCACCTCTGAACAGCCCTCCACTGTGACTCAAACTTGGGATAGACATAAAAACTTCGATTTTTTTAAATCGATATTTTGTCCCCGATAATCGATGTTTCAACCTCGATGTTTTTTGAAATCGATATTTTGCCCCCAATAATCGATGTTTTAACCTCGATGTTGCAGAAACCTGTACATGGAAAAAACATCGAGGCTTAATGACCGATTTTACAACACGAGGGTACCGATTTTTGTTTAATTGGCGTAAGAGTACAAACTAAAAAACTAGAACGCTAGCTTTCACCGCCGAAAACGGGCGGCTTCATCAGGCTAATGTTTGCCAACCTTGTAAACAATACCCTGATAAAGCCGTCCGTCTTCGGCGATGAAAACTAGCGTTCTAGTTTCTTAGTTTGTATTCTTACGCCAATTAAACAGAAATCGGCACGTTTCTGTTGTAAATATTCAGCCCATTTTTTTCAAAACCTTGATATTTCATGACCTATGTTTGAAACTGGGAAAAAATATTTTCTACGTAAAGTAAATGAATGTTTTGTGGCATTCTTATAAAGAAGAGGAAATATCATGTTTCTATTAGTTGTTTTGGTCACTGATTCGTTGGCGAAAATAGAGTTCTTTTTCTCGATGCTACGGAAGCCGATACATCGAGCATTTTTACAAACAATATTGGTTACTCGATGTTGAAGTCGTGAGTGATCACAGTTATATTGTGCAGAGATTTTACCCACCTATGCACCCATTCACTGCTGCAGATAGAAAAGTGAGGATTCTGCCGCTTATTAGCGAAACATTGAGGTTCACACGGATACATCGAAGAAACACCGAGGTTTTCCCCCATCGTTTTACCAAATAATATTACACACTCGATGTTGACTTTGTGAGTAATCACCATTATATTGAGCAGCAATTTTACCCACCGATGTGGCCATATACTTGTACAGATGAAAAAGTGAGAATTATTCGCCCATATTAACAAAAATATCGAGATTTTCACTGCTACATCGAAAATTTCCACCTGTGCTATCGATGTTTCAGGAATGAGAAACAACCGATGTTCAGCATTGATGTTTCTCACCGATCCGCAGCATCGATGTTTCTCACCGATAAGCAGCATCGATGTTTCTCACCGATACGGAGCATCGATGCTTCTCACCGATACGGAGCATCGATGCTTCTCACCGATACGGAGCATCGATGCTTCTCACCGATACGGAGCATCGATGTCCCTTACCGATATCCAGCATAGTTGTTTCTCGCGGATGCATGGCATCGATGTTTATGACTGACGTCCAGCATCGATATATCTCACCGATGTCCTTCATCGATGTCCAGCATCGATGTTTCTCACCGATGTCCCCATCCCTAATTCAAACTGAGCAGGAACTGCAGAAAGTGAGGTACCCCTCTCGGTGAGTGAGGGGTGGTGGTGGGGGGGCCGAAAACTGATTTTATTTTGATTTATACAATCTTACTCCGAATATTGCTGTACAGACAAAATGCTTCAGCCCGCCATTGTATATGGAGAATGGACGATTATTTTTTCAGGGGGGGAGAGTACAATAGCGTTGGATACAAGAAATTGCAATGAATTCTGTGCTACTCTGAAACGAATTTCTGGGTAGATTTTTTTAGAAGTACGGAAATTGAAAGCACGATTTGGTATACAGTTTTACTTGTTGGTGACTGACGGCTTGTCTTCATGGTTTTCTAATAAAAGAAGTATATTTGGAAATTTTATTGTTTTAAAAATAGTAGCGTTCATTTGCCGAGTTATTTTCCGAAAATAACTCTGCTGTAATCAAACGTAATTGCGCGTTTACTTTCAAGTACTGGCCACTTATACGGAAGCAAACCTGAGAACCAATTAATTTCTCGGAAAGGGAGGAAAAAAGGCTTTTGATTTTCTAGTTTTCAGGCAGCGGGTGGGGAGGAGAAAAACTTTATCGAGTGGGGGAACACAACTTATTGCTCATTAGGCGCATTAGTAACGGAATCTCGATTTTGTTTCCGTCTTTCACAATGAAGTGCGATTAAGTAAAGCAATAATAAGAAGAGTGTCTTCTGAGAGAGCGTATTGCTCTATTTGCAATGCTGAGGATGCCTCTTTTCTGTTTCGCTTTTTTTTTATTCTCTGTGTTGAATGGCGCAGAAGGAAAGACATTGCCCTTGCATTAGGATGAAATGCCTTGCCACTCAGAGCCACGCATTAAATCCATTCTTTCCATTACCGGAAGCGAAAGGCATATGTTCCATTAAAATTATGTATTGCGGTGGAAATATTACTACACAGAAGTACAAAATTGCTTGAAAATGAACTATGTGGCATGTTTATTAAGCTATGCGGGGGAGGGCGGAGGGTAAGATTAAATATATGGTATTTATGTTGAGTGTTCTCAATGTTTTGTCTGATGTACAGTACCTGCAAACATTGGTTTCTCTGTAGAGAACTTCATATTTTCGAATCCGCGGCGCGACATTTCACAAGTTATTTTTGAACAACTAGAACGTGTACCGCAATAACGATTAGCCTTTTAAAATGGAATGCATCGCTTATTGGAGAATATTAAGATCTTCAAATCTCCGATTTTGAATGCTTTCACAAAATATGGCAATTATCTCGAGAGCCATGTCCGAAAACACTGCGCAGAGGCCAGAGATATAAAAGGAAAACAAAATGTACGAAATGAGAGAGACACACAGCGGGAAGCAAAATTTGAAAAAAGCTACGAAACTTATCTTATTCCGTGTGATGCGTGTAAAGCTAAGCATTTTCTTTACAACACAACCAATAAAAATGCGACTTCCACTAGTTTGGAGGCGGACTAACTAGTGTAGCCGGCTTATAACGAGAGTTTTGGGACCGACAGAAGTCTATTAAATCGGGGATTCGCTAACTCCGTTTTGGGGTGAAAAAATCCCACCATGTGAAAACATGCATATGTGACAATATGTGAATTGCTGGCACTTGCGTAAACATAAAGACGTTCTCAAATCTAACAGGTAAAGCAAACAAAACAGGTGGTATTTGCGTACAACATTAGATTTCAAGATGTAAAGAAGTGTTTGGAGTCTAACTTATATTGCTAAATTAGCAGAGACTCCAACTACTACGGATTCTACGTAATTTTTACGAAACTTTTCAGTCGACCTACGGAGTACGAGAAGCATGGAATATACTACGGAAATTGAAGTCTCAGTGAAATGTTATTAAAGGCATCTGTGTGGAGTTTATATCAATATGTAGAAATTTAATAAATGTTAATTCTATATAGTGACATTTCTTTAGCGTTTTTTGTACGTTTTATAGCCGTCTTAAAAGTTTCTGCTCACGTGATTGTAGCGGAACTCAGCGGGATGCTATTTTTACTTTGTTTCGTTTGTGCTAACTGAGTGCTGCTGGCTTCTTTTCTAGATGTCATCAGATATTTCTCGTGCTTTCGGTTTCGGATCGTAATAGCGACTAGCAGGTTTCTTCTTTATTTAGTTTGGAGATATTAGTGTTATCGTTGTTTTCGAAACAATGGACTCTGGAAAACGAAATTCGTCTTTTCCCCTGGGACAAGAGAAAAAAGTTCAAAAGCAATCAAAGATAGTTTAACTATACCAATAATCCAAAATTTATTGCTGTTTATAGATGTTATGCTATCACAATATCCGGACGGCTCCAGGCAATACTACATCGGAATGACCAAACGTTCGTTTGGAAATAGAATCAGCGAACATAAAAGGGATACAGAAGACGGAAAAACAACCACTGCCCTATCAAGAGAAGTCAAGTTCTAGTCCGCCGATCCTATATGGAGTGATGTAAAGAAATTAGCTTCATACTCCACACCCAAATCTACTGCCATTCGCGAAACCTTGGAAATCTTGACCAGCAGCGAGGCTTGCAATGATAGCCTCTCTCTCTGGAGTTGGAATCAATTCTTCAAATAGTGCTGCGTTTTCTAAAATGGTACCGCGTGCCCAACCAACGTGACCTCGTTTCTTCGAATAATCACGTTTGCGGCTATTCATTTATTGTCTAGTCAAGTCACCGCGTTCAAATTGTTGAAATGTTCTATTATCCAGTTTGCAGTTAGCTGTCTACTTTGAAAAAGCCATCTGGTTGATGTGCGAAAGCTTGATAAGTTTTATTTTTATTCTACGCCAAGAAATTTCGGGTTATTAGTATAGTTATACTATTTTGAGCATAATTGGTGTACAGTTCCTACTTATTTAGCAATCAAAAATTTAAAGATTTATATAGTATTAAAGTTCCATGTTTTCAACCATAAAAAATTTCAGCCAATATGGTGTTAGTTCTTATTGTTCAAAGGACAAATATTGCCCACGGAGGAAAAGTTGATTGTCGTCGTCATGTGTTTTCGAAAAAACACCAAGAATATGCCCAAGCAAAAGCGAAGTCAAAAGATGTTGCATCATTTTCCATCGCTAAAAATGATGAAGCCTTAAGTGCCATAAAGGCTGAAAGTTTATTTGCTCGTTTTTTGATTGAACACAATTTGCCGATATCGACTGCCGATCACGATAAGTCGTTGTTTAGGGCAGTGTTCCCTGATTCCAAAGTCGCGCGGAGTAATAGTAAAGCCCATACAAAACCCCAACAATCATCACAAGTATGGCTCAAACAACTACGGAATAAATTATTTCTTGAAAACATTAGTACGATGGAACCAATGATATGAAACTGAATCCACTGTTAATCACATTTTTTGAAAAGGTGAGTGGGAAAATTACTTTGCTTGTTTATCTGTTGGCATGCAATGATAGCTCTAGTGAAGGAATTTTTAAAGCTGTAAGTTATGAATTTGCCAAAAAAAGGTTGTAGTGGCATAATTGTATTGCATTTGGAACTGATAATGCAAGTTATGTTTGGCAAATTCAAAGGTGTTGCGGCATTTTGGAAAGCAGCAAAAAAAAAAGTTAATACATGTTCTGATATCCTACAGACAACAAAGTGCCTTCACAGGTTGGAAGTAGTTCAAACAAACAGAGGCGCTTACTATGTTGCAGGATGGGTTTTTTTTTTTTTTTTTTTTTTTGATTGGAGGTTTAACGACCACCGTGAGCAACTCAATGGGCTATAAGCAGTCACCCGTCCCTAATTTAGGGTCACTGGTTCCAGGGAAGGGAGAGAGCCAGTGCCGTAAGACAAACACAACGTCCATGCCTGACCGGGATTCGAACCCGGACCCCTTACGGACGAATGATCAGAGGCCACCGCCTTAGACCACTGCGCCACGGGGGCGGCGGATGCTCTTTGGAACCTAGATTGTTATTTGGAGGAAACACCAAAACAAATGTTGGTGCCACTTGTTTTCCAGAGAACGTCTTCAATTTGTTCAACAGTTTTTAAGCAAAAATTCACTGTTTTATAAATCTACACTTTTCATTTACCTTTACTCACATTGTGTTTGTTACAGAGCACGTTATACAATTTTTATTCATTACTACTGAAAAAACAGATTTTTCTAGCGTTAATTACTGATAAAAAAACAAACAAGAAATTACTGATTTTTTTTAGCATTTACCACTGAGAATTTTCTCGGAAGGTTGGAGTCTCTGAATTAGCGTAAATTAGAGTAAATTTTGAAAATGTGAATTGAAATATCTATAAAAAAAGATTTAAATAATCCAAAAATGAAAACACAAAATAGGTGAATATCGCCTAAAACTTTTAAACAAGCTAAAATAGATACTGCCAGTTCTAAGCCTGGATAAAATATGAAGGAAAGCTAAAATCATTCAAAATATGGGTCACAGTGACTGTGTTGTTCGGAGATAATTACAAAAACATGTAATTATCCCTGCACATAGGACCTTGACATGTACACAAGTGCTACCATATTTGACATGTACACAAGTGCCACCATATTTGACATGTACACAAGTGCCACCATATTTGACCTGTACACAAGTGTCACCATATTTGACCTGTACACAAGTGCCACCATATTTGACATGTACACAAGTGCCACCATATTTGACATGTACACAAGTGCCATCATATTTGACCTGTACACAAGTGTCACCATATTTGTCATGTACACAAGTGCCACCATATTTGACATGTACACAAGTGCCACCATATTTGACATGTGCACAAGTGCCACCGTATTTGACATGTATACAAGTGCCACCATATTTGACATGTACACAAGTGCCACCATATTTGACATGTATACAAGTGCCATCATATTTGACATGTACACAAGTGCCACCATATTTGACATGTACACAAGTGCCACATATTTGACATGTAAACAAGTGCCACCATATTTGACATGTATGCAAGTGCCACCATATTTGACATGTACAAAAGTGCCACCATATTTGACATGTACACAAGTGCCATCATATTTGACATGTATACAAGTGCCACCATATTTGACATGTACACAAGTGCCACCATATTTGACATCTGCACAAGTGCCACCATATTTGACATGTATACAAGTGCCACCATATTTGACATGTATACAAGTGCCACCATATTTGACATGTGCACAAGTGCCCCCATATTTGACATGTACACAAGTGCCGCCATATTTGACATGTACACAAGTGCCACCATATTTGACATGTTTACAAGTGCCATCATATTTGACATGTATACAAGTACCACCATATTTGACATGTACACAAGTGCCACCATATTTGACATGTACACAAGTGCCACCATATTTGACATGTATACAAGTGCCACCATATTTGACATGTACACAAGTGCCACCATATTTGACATGTACACAAGTGCCACAATATTTGACATGTATACAAGTGCCACCATATTTGACATGTACACAAGTGCCACCATATTTGACATGTACACAAGTGCCACCATATTTGACATTTATACAAGTGCCACCATATTTGACATGTATGCAAGTGCCACCATATTTGACATGTACACAAGTGTCACCATATTTGACATGTACACAAGTGCCACCATATTTGACTTGTACACAAGTCTCACTACACCCAGTATGTATATACGTTCATATTACATATCCATACATACAGTATATCATAACATATGACAAAACTATACTTAACATTTTGTAGCTCTCTAATGACGGCTATGTTGTCGTTTACGTATAAAACGTTTCTCTTAGGCATTTTGGTCACTTATGAAAGTTAAAGATTTCCTATTTGACTGCTGTTCAGCGACACATGTAAAACAAACGCAGCACCGATCTTCCAATGCAACGGTCACTTGGAGGGTGAAAATGGCAATGGATGCAATTCAGGGAAGTGTTATCTCCTATTTCCCCTCAGGACACATTCTATTCCATAACTCTTCTGTTCTTCTCTATAGTCGTCCCCAGAAATCCATTCAATACATATGCGTGAACTCAACCATCCGCTTTTTGTTTTGTCTTTTGTTCAGGACGTCAGTTTTGAACTCTGCCGACGCGATACTCCTGAAGTATAGTCCCTTGAAGTAGGAGATTCTCTTGAATAACTGGCTTGTTGAGCATTTGATGTACTCCCTTCTCGTTGCTTTTCTATCAATATTCTTCCACTAGCCCACTAAGATTCCACTGCGCTGTTGCAAATTTGTCCTGCGTGCCACCATTTCCATTCCAGTACAGTGCGCAGTAGATTTTGTCTGCTTCGTTTAATATGGAACATCATTAAATTTTATTACTTCCCTTGTTAAAATTGATCATCTTAGCTGATCTCTCCTTCCTTAAGTTCAGGGGCTTCATTAAATTTTATAGGTTAAAAACGATCAAATTAGCGCTGAATTAACATTTTACCAAACAAAAATTTGTTTTGCTCGTTAAATCCGGAATATCGCTAAATAAGGACTCATTAAAAGCGGGTTCTACTGCAGGCAAATCCGTGGGTCCACAACTTCATTACACTCTCCTGATGAGAGGACGTTGTTTGGCACAGGAATTTAAATAAAAAAGGTAACAAGCTGGTGATCCAATTCAAATGATCTCGTTCGGACGTACGCGCGGTGATTAGGTTGAACAGTGCAACGCGCGATACCGACGGAAACATTCTCATGTGCGACAAACTGATGCAAAGTCACCCACCTATCTTCTCATACCTGAGCCACCACACACGCCTCGTTGTTATCTATTGCTCATGGTGAAGTTCTGTTTCTACGTTTCTCGTCCGTCAACGTACTTCGCCCGTGTACGAATTTTGAACACCGCTCTGACCCCTCATGATTTGAAGGTAGTAACGGTCTTGCAGCTGGCTATAGATCGCCAGCGTTTTCCGTACCCAGAGAAATCACCGGGCGTACCAACGGGTGAGACATGTTTCCAGAAGGGTTGTCCTTCCCACTTGAATCTATATTCCAGCACGATGCTTTTTTAGAACGTCCCTGTAACTTAATGCCTAACAACTTGTTTCTGACATCATTGTAGGTGGACCACATTTCTGTTTCCAGAATTCTGTCGATGAGAATTGGTTGAACCTAAACGGCCAGAACAGCACATGTTCGCACACAGTCGTTGTTTACGGAATATCGCGTCACAAAACTAAGTGATCAAAACATAATTGTCTTGACTAGTGACTCAAACCAGCAGAGCCAATTTAAAGATAAAGAGGGCCTGGGGGCTGGAGAGTATTTTGGGGCCCCAGTATTAGTGGCACATCTAGGGTTTCACTAGTTGCCAAACCATTTTTTTTTTTACAAAAATCAGAAATTATGTGCAAACGATTTCCCATAAGGAGCTGCATCCGGTGCAGAAAGAATTTTTCAAATCGGAGATTTAGAAGCAGAGATATAGGGGAAAACGCAATTGACCTCTACGCCCCCTAGCGGAAAGTCTATGAATTACTTTAAAATATTGAAATTATATGAAAAACATGTCACACTGAAAACACCACTATCCAACAAAGAAGACATGTTTCAAATCGGACGCCTAGAAGTAGAGATATTAAAGAAAATAAGATATACATCTACGCCCCCTGGCGAAGAAACTGTGGAATATTTTAAGAAGAAAATATTCCGAAAAGGTTTATCGATGTGAGTGGCATCAGTACACGAAAAAAAAATTTTCAATCGATATTTTAGAAGCTCAGATTTTATGGCAAATACGTCAGAAGCAAAAATTAACACTTACGCCGCCCCATGGTGGCCGAAGTATTCTTTACTAAAAAATTGAAAATATGTGCAAAAGATTTTCCATCAGGATGTGTATCCGCTGAAGAAAACATTTTTCAAATCAGAGTTTTAGAAGAAGAATTATCGGGGAAAATGTAATTTACTTTTACGTCCCCTAGCGGAAAATCTATGCGTACTTTGAAAAAGTAACTATATCTAAAATGATCTTCGACATAAATGGAATCGAATGATAAAATAATTTTTTTAATCTCATGTTTAGAAGCAAATATCGTATTATAGCAATAAAACGTATTTTTGAATTCGACATCATCTGCATTTACGCTTTCTAGCGGCGAAATTGTACATCGTAAAAAAAAACGAAATAAAGGATCACCATTCGCATATTTCAAGCTTCCCAAGGCAAAAAGAATTTTTCAAATCTGACTGATTTGAAAAATGATATCGTGGGTACAGACCGACGGACTGACGGACGGACTGACGGACAAACCGGTAACATAAGCACGATCTTTTTTTACAAAAGACTTGCTAAAAAGCGTTTATTAAAAATGTATGAACAAAACGTTGAATAATCATAGATTTATGAATTATAAAAAATGTCCGTACTGACTTTTTGCTACAACAAGATGTTTACTTGTAACTCGATTATACCAACGTAAATAATCTCGGCAAAAAAATTGCTGGAAATGAATTTTATTACGTCTTATAAGCACTCAACAGTAAGCGCCTTCCTCTTCAAGATTTAATAATTTTCAGTACGGAAAAGAACTGTTCGCATACATACGTAGTGCCAAACATCTTTCAAACAAAGTTAAAAACTAAGGACACATGTTATTTGTAAAGTACGTATAAAAATGCATTAAATCTATATCTTGCAAGTTTTGTATAAGGTTCACATCCCATCGCAGGTTAATTACTTCCATTTTCAGAATTTGTGGTGTCTTATCTTCATCCACTTTTAAAGGCAACGTTAGTATGAATTCGAACTCTAGTTCGCATAATTGTGAATTCGAACTCTAGTGTGCATAGTCGCCGACTTCGTGGGTTCGAGACACTTTTTGTACCCCCAATGATTTTGTTGTGGGTTCCTCGAACCCCTAATATTTTTGCTGGTATTTCGTGAGGAAAATACATGTAAGCATATGTGCATACATTTTGTTTTTAGTTTTATGCGAAACTGGGTGCCCTTTGGGACCATCGTTTGCGAGAATCTGTCTTTCAACCACAATTTGTCCGTCTCTTTGAACACCGGCCTTCCTGCTTTCGGAATCCGTATGCAGACAAGCAGGGCGGGATGCGGGGATTAATGTTTCCTTGATTGGCGAGACCAAGACGATTGGCCAGCCGCCCTGGGATCCTGGGGTGGCTGATGTCGATTTGTCCATTAGCACTTGTCCAAAATCGTCTTGCTCCGTTACTGAATATGCTCAACGTTTCGCTGAACACCGGTCTCGTCATCCAGATTTTATTCCGGTTTACACAGACTGTTCAAAATCCAATGGAGTAGTGGGTTCTGCTTTCGTGCGCACTGACGAGGTATACGCTGAACGTATCCCGTCAGAGGCGACCGTGTTTTCAGAAGAGTTACTTGCTATTTTCCTGTGTCTTCGTCACATTCAGGCAAAACCCCATCACCGAGTTTTTGTCTATACGGATTCCCTGAGCGTTCTACAGACGCTTTCATGTGTGTCTGTTTGCGACCACCCGAGCGTCTATCATGTGAGACTGCTTTTGCGGACTTTAACAGCGAGTGGTTATCGTGTTCAATTTTGCTGGATTCCCGGTCACGTTGGCATCAGGGGAAACGAATTGGCGGATATTTCTGTTAAGTCAGTGTCTTCTTTGCCCATCACTACACTGCCACTGTTTCACAAGAATTTGAAGTCAGCCATTGTACACTACGTTCGCCTTCAGTGGCAGAATCGGTGGAATCAACAGACAGAGAACAAACTCTTTAAATTGAAGCCAGGGATCGGTTTATGGAAATCAAGTCTTCGTGTTCATCGTCGTGAGGAAGTTATCTTAGCACGTCTCCGCATTGGGCATTGTCACTTCATCCAGCGATATTTGCCGTGTGGCGACACTGCCCCTATGTGTGAGACGTGCAACTGCCGACTTACTCTCATTCATGTTTTATGTGTTTGTGTTCGTTTTCGTTTACATCGTTTTCAACATTTCCGTACTCATCTGTTGGATGACAGCGCAGCTAGGCTGCGAAAGATTTTGGGGGACCAGTGCGATATGTTAGCTGTCTTTTCGTTTTTTAAACGTATTGACTCTTTAAAACTCATCTAGCTTTTAAAATTTTTTCCTACTTCGGCCTGATTTTAACTATTGTACCACGCTTTTATATTTGACATATTTGACATGTACACAAGTGCCACCATATTTGACATGTACACAAGTCTCACTACACCCAGTATGTATATACGTTCATATTACATATCCATACATACAGTATATCATAACATATGGCAAAACTATACTTAACATTTTGTAGCTCTCTAATGACGGCTATGTTGTCGTTTACGTATAAAACGTTTCTCTTAGGCATTTTGGTCACTTATGAAAGTTAAAGATTTCCTATTTGACTGCTGTTCAGTGACACATGTAAAACAAACGCAGCACCGATCTTCCAATGCAACGGTCACTTGGAGGGTGAAAATGGCAATGGATGCAATTCAGGGAAGTGTTATCTCCTATTTCCCCTCAGGACACATTCTATTCCATAACTCTTCTGTTCTTCTCTATAGTCGTCCCCAGAAATCCATTCAATACATATGCGTGAACTCAACCATCCGCTTTTTGTTTTGTCTTTTGTTCAGGACGTCAGTTTTGAACTCTGCCGACGCGATACTCCTGAAGTATAGTCCCTTGAAGTAGGAGATTCTCTTGAATAACTGGCTTGTTGAGCATTTGATGTACTCCTTCTCGTTGCTTTTCTATCAATATTCTTCCACTAGCCCACTAAGATTCCACTGCGCTGTTGCAAATTTGTCCTGCGTGCCACCATTTCCATTCCAGTACAGTGCGCAGTAGATTTTGTCTGCTTCGTTTAATATGGAACATCATTAAATTTTATTACTTCCCTTGTTAAAATTGATCATCTTAGCTGATCTCTCCTTTGTTAAGTTCAGGGGCTTCATTAAATTTTATTGGTTAAAAACGATCAAATTAGCGCTGAATTAACATTTTACCAAACAAAAATTTGTTTTGCTCGTTAAATCCGGAATATCGCTAAATAAGGACTCATTAAAAGCGGGTTCTACTGCGAGGCGGTGCTAGCCGTAAATTCCCGCCGCACAACATACTGGTCTTCTCCTTCGGTGGTGCGCCGCGGCTGCAGCAATCGCTCACGTCGGTCCTTCCGTCCCTCCTGCACCCAGAGAATCCATACTCACCTCAATCTGGCTGGATGTCGTCCCACACGGGCGCCGATGTCTCGGTACGATAAACCGCTGTAGCGATAAGCCACTATTCGTCCTATGTCGAACTCCGAAACGTGCTGGAATGACTGCCGTATTCTGCGACGAGGCATCAGGAAGCTTCCCACGCACAGGTCTGGCAGCACAACACACTTCCACTACTTACACCCCGCCTTCTGTGCACCCTTCTTATAGTGCTTCTCGGTGGCGTGCCGGGCTCACATGATTTGCATATGCCCTGCATTGCTAATCGTTTGCATGTCCTCTCGCGGGTGACGCATGCTGCGAATTTTAGGCCAATCGGATGCTTCCTTCTTGGTGTTGCATTTTGGGTGGCCAGCAGTGTATAAAAAGTGTATAAAGACGACCCCCAATTTTTGGTCCAAAATTTTAGAAAAAAATATTGTCTTATACACGTAACAAATACGCTTAGTGGTTCAGATAGTGATAAAAACGTGTTACGATATTATTTGTTAAAGCTGTTACAACATTTTAGAGTGTGAGTTCTTAGAACGACTTTGTTTCCTAAACAGTGATTATTGTCACGTAAGTTTGTTACGCTGATAGCCTTGAATTTATGGTACAAACTATTTCACTTGTTATTCATTAACCGATATTTTGTCTACATTTCTTTTACTTTTTGAAACAGACATATTCAGGAATGAAAAAAATGCAGTGAGAAAACTGACGTAAATTGTAATTGCCAGCTTTTTTTTTTTTTTTTTTTTTACATAAGCCATAACAAGAGAAATTCTGTCGGAGTGTTCTCGTTTACGAAGACATCCATTATAAAGCGAATTATCGCTGCAACTGTGTCGTCCTAACTGGAGGAGGCTGTTCCGGTGGCGCAGTGGTCTAAGAGGATGGCTTCTAGTAATTCGTCCGAGATGGGTCCGGGTTCGAATCCCAGTGATGCATAGCTATTGTGTTTGCCTTACGGCGCTGGCTCTCTCCTTTCCTGGAGCCAGTGACCCTGAATTAGGGACGGGTGACTGCTCATAGCCCACTGAGTTGCTCACGGTGGTCGTTAAATCTCTATTTAAAAAAACTGGTGGAGGAAAGCGAGTGAACAAGAGCATGCTAGCGCAGACGATTATTTTCCCGCCACCTGATAAACTGATTCGCTTCTTAACGCATGCGCTGTGAAAGCTAGGATTGATGTCACACAGAATTTACTGAGAGGGGGAACATGTATTGACGGCGAGGCTACGTAAGCACTGATCATTCCTACAAAACATCTGAAGGAAAATGGCAATTAGCCTCACAAATTACAATTCAAACACGATAATATTTCGCGAAAATATTCAAGCACATAACTTGTCGGCTTTTCTATAAAATAACTCCAATTAGGCTCGGGCAGTATTAGTCGTTTCGGGGGCAGCACGGGGACAATCAGTTTCAAAGTTCGGATCTACATAATGTTTTGGAATTTAGGGACGGATTCACCGGTACATCACGGATTTATTACCACTTGCTGGAGAAAATTGAAATTTATAAATTCCTTGGCAACTACTGTTATATGTATTGGTCGTAATGAAAATAAAGAAATAAAGCGATCAATACTGACAGCCCTGGCAGATATTTTGGTTAACAGTCCTTACACCCAAGCATACAAGACTGCAGCAGAGGCGGTTTTAGCATTAAGTAGCCGGAGACAGTCTGGACCTGCGTTTTGTTGATAATATTTTTACACATTCTCTATATTCCTTCAACAGAATACACAAAGCACGAAAAAATGGCCCGATTTTATTACCAATTTACTTTCTTCAAAACTATGAAAAATACTTCTCACTAGTCTGGTGCTTTTGCTCCACCAAGCTACTAGTAATACCGATATTTTGGTATTCGGAATACCGGTATAGCGTGCTACTTTTATCTACCGAAATACCAGAATTTCGAAATTTATTGAGCATATGGCTTACCTTGTTGTCTTACAGAAGCGATACAGCCTATTACCACTTGAGCATCTTCACCTTGATCATCTTATTATTCTTATCAGGGCGGTTTTACTGGAGTAGCGTTCCAGAACGCAGTTCCCGAAGCATTTTTCCCTCGAACGTCTTGGTTTAGAGTTTCCGAATAATTATTAAGTTATATAACGAAGTAAATTTCTCCGTCATTTTTGGTCTACGCCGGGATTCGAACCTGATGCCGCTTATTCCGGAACAAGTCGCTCTACCAACTGAGCTACGCAGACATTTGTTCTGATTGCTATGTGCCTTTATGTCGTGTGCGTCCTGCTGGCAGGTACGTCACATCTCCCCCCTCCCGAAAGAGGGCCGGGAGCATGGCCCACGGGTCAGCCGTGACCATGAATCGTTGCAGGCAGCCATCCACTGTAGAACGTGCACTTGAGAACTCCCAGTCAATCTGCTGTGTGGAATGCAACATCACACATTTTTAGTTTTCGAAGCGCTGGAGAAGGAATTCTCTGATTGTTCCTGTCTCGCGGTGTGGAAATAACATCACACCAATGCGAGATTTTGAACGGCCGGGTCATCCGGATAGTTCGGGCGCCATTATAACGAAGTAAATTTCTCCGTCATTTTTATCCGCGCCAGGATTCGAACCCGGGTCCCCTCATTCCGGAATAAGTCAATCTACCAATTGAGCTACGCAGACGTTCATTCTGATTGCTATGTGCCTTTATGTCGTGTGCGTCCTGCTGGCAGGTACGTCACAGTTAAAGTAACGTACTAATTCTAACAAAGCACAAGATATAATTACGTAAAGAATAGGATGATGATCTATCAAGCTATTCCAAAGTTAGGCTTAGAAGCAAATAATTTGTTAAAAAAATGCAAAGGGTAATAATATACTGTATAGTGAAGAAATCGAGAAGCTCCCTGTGACAGGTTTCAACTCAATGAAACAGATTTGATTCCTAGTTTTAGAGAATTTTTACAACTTCAAGGAAAAGAAATACCTAAACAACTTTCACAGCTGAAGCAAATTTTACAAACCATTGATGTTATCTTCTAGCGAATATGAAGGTATTTTCTCAGATGAATTTGAATAGTTACACAGCTAGAGCTCTCCTCTTTCAAGCTCAGTAATAACCCCATTATTATTCGTGAAAATTGTTGGCTCTGCAACAACAATTTTCACGAATAATAATGACTCATGTGACTCATTCGAGAACAGTTTTCAGTGGATAGTGAAAAGGAGCGACCAAAAACGGTAGAAACATCTCAAGAGGTTAAAAAAAGATTGAACTACATTTCAGGATCACATGCGGTTCTCTTCTGTTCTTCAGTGCAATTTAATGTAATCCTTAGTGAAATTTTAACTCTCCTTAGTAGGTAAGTTGGACAAAAATTACTAATTCACATTTGAAAACGGTAGAAACATCCCAAGAGTTTAAAAACAGATTGGACTCATTTTAGGATCACTTGTAGTTCTCTTCTGTTCTTCAGTGTAATGTAATCCTTAGTCAAACTTCAACTCTCATTCGTGGGGAAGTTAGACAAAAATTACGAATTCCACATTTAAGAAGTATTAAGAAACTGTTACAGTTTTAAAATATATTAATTTAATATAATACGAGCATGTAAATTGTTATTCAAATTATATATATGGTTTTGGATTTTATACAATGCAACAGTATAATAATGCTTACAGAACACAATGCTCAATAAATTGAGTTTCTTTTTATAAAACACTTCCCACCCCATCCTTGTCCTTTACCACAACTCCTGTTAAATAGTACCGGCACCCTTTTCTCTAGAAAACAAAATCACTGATTTTTTCTGATCCATGAATACTCTTCCTACATTCTTAGCGATGCCAAGCATGCATCTCTTCATGCTCCTTTGAATTGTGTTGAACCTCTGTATGTCATTTGAGTTAAGAGCATGTTTTCCACGCATAAGTAAAAACCGGAAAGATGCTTTCATTAGGCACTTTCTTTTTAAGCCATAATGGTAAATTGCCTTCGAAAACTGCACTATTTCTCCCAAATGCACTTCAGCCAAATTTTATATGACTATTCACTCTATTTTAATTGTATATACATTGACATGCGGATTTCTTTGGTACACATTTTGGAAGAAAAGGTATAACTTTTTAAGAGCAATTTCCATTATGTCTTAAAAGAAAATTGTTTAATCAATGCATCATTTCAGTTCTTACTTGTGGATCAGAGACCTTGTCCTCGTTTCTCTAATCCATCTTCTTCCAGTCTTTCCTGTTACACTAAGCATGCATCTCTTCATGCTTCTTCAGTTGTTCACAGCTTCATGATCTGTAAGAACGAAATGGAAGTATGTATTGATTACACTTTTATTTTAAGTTAAAATGGTAAATTGCTCTAAATATTGTATTTCTTTCAAAAGTTTCCTGACCAAGTTTCATACGCCTATTTATTTATTCTTGCATGTGGCCCTCGCTTGACATCTACTGTATAAATTAAGTGTAAGTATCTGTTACTTCTAGATTTGCCTATCAACTTCCAAATTTTTAGTTTTTGTAAAAGCATTGTAGATTAATTTTGTCTTCTGCAAGTTCAATTTGAAATCCACTTCTTTGGTGTAAGTCAGTAAGTTTCTAGATCATACACTGTATGAGGGGCAGTACCTTCAAAAATGAACATGTTGTCAGAAAAATGAATCTGGGTTAAATAATCTCCATTAATCTTTATCCCCTTGTTTTCTCAGTTTATTGATTGAGAGACATTCCGTAGTGTGACATTGAAGAGTTTGGAAGATATGGTATGAGCTTCGTTAACTCTTTCCAAATTTAATAACGGCTATCTCCAGTCGATCTTTGCATATTCATTGATGTTATTTATAATTTCGATGTATGCATTTTCAATATTGCGGGATTTCATTAAAACTGCTGGTGAGCACTTTTAATGAAATTTATTAATTATGAAAAGACTCACAAATCTTTTTATAATTAATAAAAGCCACATATAGTGTTGTGATGGCTGAAATGCGGATTATGGAGGTCAAAGAAACTATCGAAAAGGAAACAACGCAAAGTGCCGAAACTGATAAAGGAAGAAAACGAATTATTACAGCAGATGTTCCGAGCAGAAAAGAAACAGAAGAATGACAACTTTATGATCCAGCAAAAAATTGTATTTAAAATGAACGCTCCATCTCTGGTAGCTTATGTTGAACACATCAATAGGAAATCATTTCTGGTTGTACCTCGCAGTGCCTAGAGACACGTACTACAAACATTTTTCTGCTTTGCCTCACGCAAAGGATTTGCGAATGGCATCGATAATGTGATCTGAATTTGTATTACCTGCTGCGAGTACTATTTAAAGACTTTGAAATGTCAATTGGTGTTCCAGAAAATCTGCATTGTGTTTTAATATGAGGATTGATCTAAAACGCAGAAATCGATGCTTGGATGCAGTTTTATCAGATAAAAGACCTCGCAAAATGTGAACTTTTATGCATGAGTTACTAGTTATGAACAAAAGTCAGTATTCGTGCCGTTGCCTCGATTTTCATTAAATATAATAAAGCTCTATTTTTTGTGTCTCCCGTTTCTCATAGAAAGAAAGCCTTTTCAATCTCTATAAACATACCGTTAGGTGGTAATATTCTATTAATACGTAAGCTATTGGTCTCCGAGGTGCTTGTTTCTGGCAAGTCATCTGAGGTAGGTGGGCCTGGGTTCGAGTCCCGAATAAGGTGGCATAGGGGTGGGTTTATTTTACAAAGCTGGCACTCCTCCCTTCCTGGAACCAGTGGCTCTAAATTAGGGATGAGCTTCTGCTTGTAGCATTTAGATTTGCTCACGGTTGTGGTTAAAACTCGAAAACAGAAGTTCATCCTAATACTAATGTTGTAAAAGAACCTTTCTTAAACAGATTTCCGTTATTTACCATAATTTTAAATACATTACAGATAGGCTATTATTTGTGAACTTTCCTTGTCTCTTAAATGGGTGAATTTCGAACGGAGAATTCCATTGGTTCTTAGAATATAATTTTTTTTATTGTAATTGGATAAGCAATACCCTAGCAAATTTAAGGTACAACGACAGGAAATTAAAAAAATATATATAAACTTTGTGAAATTAAAACTCACTCTCTCTCTCTCTCTGCCGGTGGCATGACTCGAACCCACATTTTTTCTGTGGAGCCGAATCCTTTCCCAAAAAAGCTACGTCGACAAGGGCTTATCAGTGCTACTTGCAGTCTAGACATCTGCTTCGCCTCTGTAGTATTTCACATATATCTTCCCCCTTGAGAAAGAAGCTGTAACGGAATCGTAGGTTTCCGGGTTAGCCGGCTAACCATGCTTGAAGTGCACTGATGAACCATTCCATTATGACTACCACCGACATGGAGAAATTAGCGCGCCTAGAGACCGAACGATGACGTAGATGAAGTTCACAGAGCAGTATATTTACAACCCGAGCACCGGCTTTCAGTTAATAGTGTTCGGAGTAAGAATGGGAAAAGCTGCCGATTTTTTTAGTTGTTGTTGGAGGTTTAACTACCACCGTGAGCAACTCAATAGGTTATAAGCAGTCGCTCGTCCTTAATTTAAGTCCACTGACTCCAGGGAAGCGAGAGAACCAGTGCCGTAAGGCAAACACCGGGACCCCTTTCGGACGAGTGATCAGAGGCATCGCTTAGACCACTGCACCACCGAGGCAGCAGCTGCCGATTTATCGGAGTTTGATAAAGGACAAATTGTGATGGCAGGGCACCTCGGAAATACAACCTCGGAAACGGGGCGGCTTGTTGGTTGTTCACGTGCCGTTGTAGTGAGTTCGTATCAAAAAGTTGCACAGATGGCCAAACGACGAACTCCAGCCGTGTGTCGTCTGCAGCTCATTGATGCCAGAGGGGAGCGGAGAATGTGTCGCATTGTTCAAAGCGACCGCATGGCCACAGAGCGACAAATCACCCGCAGCTAAAACAATGGTGATCAGGGCAATGTGTCACAGCACACACTTCATCGCAGCCTTCTGCGCATGGGCCTGCGTAGCCGAAGACTCAACCGGGTTCAACAACAATGAAAAGACTCAACCATGATCCCCTACAGCAATGAAACCTCAAATGTTTCATTCGTTGTTGGGGATCATGCTAACTGCACGTGATCCCCAACAACGAATAAAATGGGCCCAAGATAATCGAGATTGGACCGTGTTTGATTGGAAGAAAGTGGCCCGGTCTGACGAATGAAGGTTCCTCGGGCATCACGTAGACGGCCGAGCGCGGATACACCGATTACCAAGGGAGGCTGTGGCATCTGGATGCACTATTGGGCGGAAACAGGCCGGCGGCGGCGGTGTTATGCTGTGTGCGATGTCTTGGGACATTTAAGGCCCCATTATTTCAATAGAGCACAATCCCTGACAGGTGTCAGGTATTTGAATATCGTTGCGGATCAAGTTCACCCATTCATGGCAAATGTGTTTCCTGCTGGTGATGGCCATTACGAACAGGATAATGCGCCATGTCACACTGCCAGAATCGTCAAGAAATTGTTCAAGGAATATGCTGGTGGCATTCTGTTAATGCTCTGGCCTCCAAATTGACCTGACATGAACCCAATGGAACATTTGTGGTTCGATTTGGAAAAGCGGGTTCGCGCTAAATCATCACCATACCGAAACGTACGAGAACTGGAGGACCTGCTGTTGACATTATGCAAACAGATACCCCAGGATAGGTGTCGCCACCTCATCGAATCGATGCCTCGCCGGCTAAAAGCGGTCCTTAATGTTATTAGGTAGGTTGTCATAATGTAATGGTTGTAGAAGAAGGAATTATTATTGACTCCAGACGATGTATGGTGAAATCATCACACATTTTTCCAAGCTTAGAAAGAATTCTCATTAATTCCAGACGATCTGTGGAAGGAACATCCTACATTTTTCGAAAAACTTAATTGTCAGTAGATCCATTTTTATGTTCGGGCGCCAATGTGAAATTCAAACCCTTTCACTGTCCGTGGCAGGATTCGAACACAAATCCTGTTCCGGTGTCGAATGCTTTCCCAATTAAGCTACACCGGCGAAGTCTTATCTCTGCTACTTACCTTCTTGACGTGTGCGTCAAATTTGAGGTAGCTACGTCGCAACTTGTATGATGACGAGGGATGTGCCAAAGTGATAACTTCTCAATTGAAATTAAATAAAGATGAGCGTTTTTACTAATTCGATTCTTTTCTGACTCACGTGAGTCGTGGAGAAGAAATAGAAATCTTCCATCGATACGAAAACTGGGGATCATGCGTTTGTAGATTATTAGCAAATATAGAATCCGGTAAGAAATAAAATTATTGGAAGATCTCCAACGCACGGGAGCTCGTGAATAATAGACATGCTAATAATTAATTGTAGGCATGCTAATATGAAACGAAAACAACTGAAGTTAATTTACAAATCGGAAAATTGACAGACGTAAACATAAAGACAGAACACCAAGGGGACGTAACAATGACATCAGCGAATTCATCCGAGTTTTTAAAAATAATATCACCCTTGAGCGAAATTGCTTTCTTTCATGGCAACAATTTTCCTTCACAACACAATGGTATATATCATAGAAGGAAAAATTCCGATGGCTAAAAATGAAGGGCAAGGCACTGTTTAGAAATTTTATTATTCAGTCGAGTTGGTGAGTGCGGGATAGCATTTCCCATAATCCCGGTAGATTATGGAAAATGCTATGGTAGATTATGGACCGCTATTTTTCAGTCGTCAGGGCCCCTTTAGTGGGAACAGGACGCACTACGAGAAGTCGGGGTTGGCATTTGTCAAGGAGAGGCTATGATATGTTTAAACATCACCTGACCGTGCATATATATATATATATATATATATATATATATATATATATATATATATATATCATGTTTTAAAGGAGAAGTGTTTAATCAGTGACTTGGACCTTAACTAAAAAAGACATACAAAGATTGCAGACAACTGAAAACAGCATGCAGAGGTGCATGCTTGGTGTAACCAGGAGAGATAAGAAGAGGAACTCATGGATAAAGAAAATGACAAGAGTAGAAGACATGATCAGAGTAAAATATCTGAAGTGGCAATGGGCTGGACATGTTGCCAGACGAACAAACTACCAACGGAGAACCAAAATTCTAGACTCGATTCCAAGGGATAGGAAAAGATCCAGAAGACCACATGGGACATGGGTGGATGAAATTCAAAAACATGCCAGAGTGACATGGAGGAGACTGGCACAAGATAGACCGTTGTGGAAGAAACTTGGGGAGACCTTCATCCATCACTGGATTGACAATGTTGTTGATGATGATGATTATGATATATTTCATGATGATGTAGTCATATTTGCAACTACCACCTCAGAACTGCAGAGTATGATCGAGGAATTGCTGACAAGTGTAAAGAAGTGGGATTAAAAATGAACTTCCAGAAGACAAAAGGGATGTACAATGCTTTTACAAGAAATGCAGATTTATCGATTCATGGGTAACAGCTGGAGATAACCAATACCTACATTTATCTTGGTCAGCAGATATCAAGAAAAGCTCACATTGATGAAGAAATTAATCGGCGTATAAAACTTGCCTGGAGAGCTTTTAGAAGAAACAGTACACTTTTTAAAGGCAATATGTGATTATGTCTTTAACGAAAGGTTTTTTTTATCACTGCATCCTTCCAGTGCTTACGTATGGTGTAGAGACGTGGATCTGAACTAAAAAATACATAGAAAGACTGCAGACAAATGGAAGAAGCATTGAGAGATGCATGCTGGGTGTAACCAGGAGATATTAAGAGAGGAACTCGTGGATCAGAAAAATGACAAGAGTGGAATACAGCGTGATCAGGGTAAAATCTTTGAAATGGCAATGGGCTGGACATATTGCCAGAAGGACGAACCACCGATGGACAACCGAAATTTTAGACTCCATTCCAAGGAACAGGAAAGGACCCAGAAGAGGACCACATGAGATATGGGTGTATGAAATTCGGAAATATAATAATATATATATATATAAGGTCAAGTGATGCGTAACATCACAGCCTCTCCTTGACAAATGTCAACCCCGCCTTCTCGTGGTGCATCCTGTTCCCACTAAAGGGGCTCTGACGACCGCCCATAGCGGTATAACTATACCATCGGGATTAGAGGAAATTCTATCCCACACTCACCAACCCGCTTGGCCAGCGTGGTGAGTTATGGCCAAACCCCTCCAAAATGATTCCACAACTTAAATCTTGGCCCTCAGTCTCCGGCAGCTGGAATGTACCTGGCCAAGGCAGCGGCCAGTGCGACATGAAGGCAGAGGGTGCTAAGAATCCCCGGAGAACCGGACTAGGCTGCCATCTGATGCTGACCTTGGCTACTTACAATGGACGCTCCCTATCTTCTGATTCAAGGCTTCTTGAATTGGAAGAGGAACTACAAAGGATCAAGTGGGACATCGTGGGGCTAAGTGAGGTAAGGAGAAAAGGAGAAGATCTCATCGAACTGAAAAGTGGACATCTCTTCTACTATCGTGGGACAGATACTGGCAGAACTAGTGGTGTTGGATTTATAATAAACAAGAAACTGAAGGATAAAGTTGTAGAAGTTGAAAGTTCCTCTGACAGAGCTGCACGACTTGTTATCCAACTCTCGAAAAGATACCAGGCTCAGATTATTCAAACTTATGCACCCACCACAAGTCATCCTGAAGGAGAAATTGAAGAATTTTATGAGGAAATTTGTCATCTAAATAATAAAGGTAAGCAGCACTTGAAAATAATTATGGGAGATTTCAATGCAAAAATAGGGCAACGGCAACAGAATGAAACTTCAGTAGGTAAATTCAGTCATGGCAACAGAAACCAGCGTGGAAATACTCTCGTTGAGTTTGCAGAGGCAGAAGGGTTTTTCATCTTGAACTCCTTCTTCAAGAAAAAGCCACACAGGAAATGGACATGGAGACATCCAAATGGGACGACAAGTGAAATTGATTTTATTATGTGTAACAAAAAATTCGTCATAGAAGACTGCAGTGTGCTAAACAAGTTCAACACAGGTAGTAACCATAGATTGGTGAGATGTAAGATGCACCTCAACACTAAACTTGAACGTCGCAAGCTCATAAGACAAACAAAATCTATTGACATAACCAACCTTAAAAAACACCATAATACCTTCAAGTTAGAACTAAAGAACAGGTTCTCTGCTTTAGAAGGCCTAACATCGGAAGAAGTAGACATCTCTGAAGTTAACAGAAAAGTAACCAAAGCTCTTATGGAAACAGCAACAAAATTAGCTGGGTCTAAGAACAAGTTGCATGTGAACAAATTATCAGGAAAAACGAAAATGTTGATGCAAAAAAGGAGAGAGATGAGGACAACTAAAGAAAATGTGACTTCCAAAGTGGAATATATAGAGCTATGCAAGGCAGTAAGAAAAAGTATCACTGAAGACGTAAGGAAATTCAACTGTGAACTAGTGAGGAAAGCAATTGAAAACAACCAAAGCCTAAAGATAGCAAAGGGACATCTCAGTAAGGGAAGAAAACAGATTATGGCACTGAGAAAAGAAGATGGTTCTGTAACAAGAAATAGAGGCGAAATTTTGACAAGAGTGAAAGATTTCTACTTCAAATTATATGAAAGGGATGATATATGCACTCCAGACATCATGAAAGATACCAGTACCAGAGTTCCTCCAGTCCTTCCAGCAGAAGTTGCACATGCAATCAAGAACATGAAGCGAGGAAGAGCTCCAGGAGAAGATGGAATTACTGTAGACATCATACAAGAAGCAAGTGGAGAAATCGAAACAGTACTCGCCCAAATTTTCACTCGATACCTTAATGAAGGAAAGATTCCTGAGGATTGGAACACCGCTACAATGATCCTGCTACATAAGAAAGGTGACATTGAGGATCTCGGAAACTACAGACCTATCAGCCTCCTATCAGTAGTTTATAAAATCTTCACTAAAGTTCTTTCACACCGCTTGAAGGTAACACTGGATATGGCTCAACCGAGAGAACAAGCTGGATTCAGGAGTGGCTACAGCACAATAGATCATATCCACGTGCTGAGAGAACTAATTGAAAGAGCGAGGGAATATGAACTTCCATTGTGCATGGCTTTTATCGATTATGAAAAAGCCTTTGATTCGGTGAAACCATCAGCAGTTACAATGGCTCTGAAAACCTGCGGTATTGAAGATGCATACATTAATATTATTAATAACATCTATGAAAATGCAAGTGTAAAGATTAGGCTGTTTGAAAATACAACACACGTAAAAATTGGAAAGGGAGTGAGACAAGGTGATACCATATCTCCGAAGCTCTTTAATGACACATTGGAGGGTGTTTTTCAGTCGCTGAGCTGGGAAAACAAGGGGATAAAGATTAATGGAGATTATCTAACCCACCTTCGTTTTGCTGATGACGTAGTCATTTTTGCAACTAGCCCATCAGACTTGCAGAGTATGATCCAGGAACTTGCTGACAAGAGTAAAGAAGTGGGATTGAAAATGGACTTTCAGAAGACAAAAGTGATGTTCAATGCTTTTACAAGAAATGAAGATTTATCGATTGATGGAGAAAAGCTGGAGATAACAGACACGTACGTTTATCTTGGACAGCAGATATCAAGTGAGGGTCACATTGATGAAGAAATTAATCGGCGTATAAAACTTGCCTGGAGAGCTTTTGGAAGAAACAGCATAATTTTCAAGAGCAATATGCCATTATGTCTTAAAAGAAAAGTGTTTGATCAATGCATCCTTCCAGTGCTTACGTATGGTGCAGAGACGTGGACCTTAACTAAAAGAGACATACAAAGGCTTCAGACAACTCAAAGAAGCATGGAGAGGTGCATGCTTGGTGTAACCAGGAGAGATAAGAAGAGGAACTCGTGGATCCGAAAAATGACAAGAGTGGAAGACATCATGATCAGAGTTAAATCCCTGAAATGGCAATGGGCTGGACATACTGCCAGAAGGACAGATCATCGATGGACAGCCGAAATTTTAGATTGGATTCCAAGGGACAGGAAAAGACCCAGAAGAAGACCACATGGGAGATGGGTGGATGAAATTCGAAAATATGCAGGAGTGACATGGAGGAGACTGGCACAAGACAGACCGTTGTGGAGGAAACTTGGGGAGACCTTCGTCCAGCAGTGGATTGATAATGGTTGACAATGATGATGATGATGATGATGATGATATATAATTAGCGACAGACAGTTTTGCGTGTCGTTATGGCATTCTGGCCGACACACGATTTTAGGTTCTAGTCGTTAAAGGGTTAGAAATAGTGTCTGCGTCACGGGAACAACAAGGTATTCAAATCATTTGGGATTCGAGAATACCACGGCAAGTGTATAATGAATAAAGTTTTCCGCTGGACGTGTAGTGCAGGGAAGTTTTCGTTAAGTCACGTTAGGGTTATTGGAAGGTTACTTGACGTAGCTAAAGTGTACCTAATCTTCAAAGTGCTAGAGTTTGTTTAGGTAAGACTCGCACGTGCAATAAATTCATTGAATATGGAACTTCTTTTTACTCAGCGTTCCTCATTATCTTGAATATCAGTACTATAACTTCGGTTTTAGTACATTAGTACCTTGAAGGCTCCTTATTAGAGCGGTAAACACAATATACCCTGGACTTAATGGAGACACTTAATGAAAGAGACTTAACTGCCAGACAGAGGTCTGACAATAATATGAACTGAGAAAACGTACTCACTTTAAACCTTTTATTGGAGAACTCCTGGTATTATCAAACACACTCTCAACAAATCACACTACTACTGAATATCCGAACTTTCGTAGAATCGCATAACAATAATTAAGAAGAACCTATCACATAAAACGAAGCATTTTTGGTATAGTTGAGCGCGCCTATATATACTGCATACCACCACGTCATGACTTACACTCGTTGCCACATATCATTCAGCGGGAGAAATAACATCTCGTTAAGTGAGAAGATAATTTGCATAGGAAAATAAAATAACAAAAGATAGTAAAATCAAAAGGAAACTGAATCTAGAGTATACGTTACAAGTGTGACATTTATTGGCAAATGGTCTCTGTGTATGAATTCCTTCCTCGTTAAAAAATCAGGGATTCTCAACCACTTTAGATGGGAAAAAATGAGGTGCACAACACGTGACAGATTTCTTTACCCTTACTACCGTAATGCGCATTTGTAACACGAACAGGGACTTCCAGAAATTCCCCGACCTCATCCGTAAAGTTTAAAAAATGTAACTGACGTATGTAAGGGTTACAGTAAAGTCTAATAAAAATCCAAAAGCTCATTTATAACGAGAAAATGTGCAAAGAGTCGTCTTTCAGCTGTCAAGAAACTGTTTGCGCTTTCAAAAACTCCATTTAGATTTTTTAATTCCTGTTTTCAGAAGTCATTAATCACCTTAATGGGAGGCGTAGGACATTCTTAAAAGGAAAACCACCACTGCCGTTATTAAAAAAAACCCCGAGAGGTAAGTATTAAAGAAATATGACAACATGCATTCCTCTAGAAAATCATCGATTTAAAGATCAATATCAGTTACAACGATCCGTGTTACTTTATAATCTACCAAATGCCAAGAGAAAAAAATGGCTTCCTAAAATATAAACACAGAAAAATAGCACGCATGATTTTCCTGGAAGGTTTAATTTTTTACAGTACTCAAGGTTTTTTGCACACACACACGTGTCAGAATCTTAGGACTCTTGCGCGCATGCACTATGTAGTCAGAAGTTGCCAGGAACCAAACCACAATCATAGTAGGCGAGCCATTCACACATAATGATACACTGTATAAATAATTTATTGTAGAATAGTATGAAAGGAAGCTACCGCTCTCCCAGAACGTGTATGCGACGGCAGAATATATGGGCGTGTACGCACGGAGTTTGAGAGAAGTGTGATTGTCAGGTGCCATATCAATGGCCTGTTAGGAGAGAAAATCGGTTAAACATACCTAAGCCAACTGTCTTGAATGGAGTCCATTGCTGGCAGAGTGAAGATGTCTCCAACCAGAGGGGTAACTATTGCCCCCCCCCTACTATCTTTGCATCTGACATATCATCATCATCATAATCATTGTCAACCATTATCAATCCACTGCTGGACGAAGGTCTCCCAAGTTTCCTCCACAACGGTCTGTCTTGTGCCAGTCTCCTCCATGTCACCCCTGCATACTTTCGAATTTCATCCACCCATCTCCCATGTGGTCTTCTTCTGGGTCTTTTCCTGTCCCTTGGAATCCAATCTAAAATTTCGGCTGTCCATCGATGATCTGTCCTTCTGGCAGTATGTCCAGCCCATTGCCATTTCAGGGATTTAACTCTGATCATGATGTCTTCCACTCTTGTCATTTTTCGGATCCACGAGTTCCTCTTCTTATCTCTCCTGGTTACACCAAGCATGCACCTCTCCATGCTTCTTTGAGTTGTCTGCAGCCTTTGTATGTCTCTTTTAGTTAAGGTCCACGTCTCTGCACCATACGTAAGCACTGGAAGGATGCATTGATCAAACACTTTTCTTTTAAGACATAATGGCATATTGCTCTTGAAAATTATGCTGTTTCTTCCAAAAGCTCTCCAGGCAAGTTTTGTACGCCGATTAATTTCTTCATCAATGTGACCCTCACTTGATATCTGCTGTCCAAGATAAAAGTACGTGTCTGTTATCTCCAGCTTTTCTCCATCAATCGATAAATCTTCATTTCTTGTAAAAGCATTGAACATCACTTTGTCTTCTGAAAGTTGATTTTTAATCCCACTTCTTTACTCTTTGTCAGCAAGTTCCTGGATCATACTCTGCAGCTCTGATGGGCTAGTTGCAAAAATGACTATGTCATCAGCAAAACGAAGGTGGGTTAGATAATCTCCATTAATCTTTATCCCCTTGTTTTCCCAGCTCAGTGACTGAAAAACACCCTCCAATGAGGCATTAAAGAGCTTCGGAGATATGGTGTCACCTTGTCTCACTCCCTTTCCAATTTTTATGTGTGTTGTATTTTCAAACAGCCTAATCTTTGCACTTGCATTTTCATAAATGTTATTAATAATATTAATGTATGCATCTTCAATGCCGCAGGTTTTCAGAGCCATTGTAACTGCTGATGGTTTCACCGAATCAAAGGCTTTTTCATAATCGATAAAAGCCATGCACAATGGAAGTTCATATTCCCTCGCTCTTTCAATTAGTTCTCTCAGCACATGGATATGATCTATTGTGCTGTAGCCACTCCTGAATCCAGCTTGTTCTCTCGGTTGAGCCATGTCCAGTGTTACCTTCAAGCGGTGTGAAAGAACTTTAGTGAAGATTTTATAAACTACTGATAGGAGGCTGATAGGTCTGTAGTTTCCGAGATCCTCAATGTCACCTTTCTTATGTAGCAGGATCATTGTAGCGGTGTTCCAGTCCTCAGGAATCTTTCCTTCATTAAGGCATCGAGTGAAAATTTGGGCGAGTACTGTTTCGATTTCTCCACTTGCTTCTTGTATGATGTCTACAGTAATACCATCTTCTCCTGGAGCTTTTCCCCGCTTCATGTTCTTGATTGCATGTGCAACTTCTGCTGGAAGGACTGGAGGAACTCTGGTACTGGTATCTTTCATGATGTCTGGAGTGCATGTATCATCCCTTTCATATAATTTGGAGTAGAAATCTTTCACTCTTGTCAAAATTTTCGCCTCTATTTCTTGTTACAGAACCATCTTCTTTCTCAGTGCCATAATCTGTTTTCTTCCCTTACTGAGATGTCCCTTTGCTATCTTTAGGCTTTGGTTGTTTTCAATTGCTTTCCTCACTAGTTCACAGTTGAATTTTTCTTACGTCTTCAGTGATACTTTTTCGTACTGTCTTGCATAGCTCTATATATTCCACTTTGGAAGTCACATCTTCTTTAGTTGTCCTCATCTCTCTTCTTTTTTGCATCAACATTTTCGTTTTTCCTGATAATTTATTTACATGCAACTTGTTCTTAGACCCAGCTAATCTTGTTGCTGTTTCCATAAGAGCTTCGGTTACTTTTCTGTTAACTTCAGAGATGTCCACTTCTTCCGATGTTAGGCCTTCTAAAGCAGAGAACCTGTTCTTCAGTTCCAACTTGAAGGTATTATGGTGTTTTTTAAGGTTGGTTATGTCAATAGATTTTGTTTGTCTTATGAGCTTGCCACGTTCAAGCTTAGTGTTGAGGTGCATCTTACATCTCACCAATCTATGGTCACTACCTGTGTTGAACTTGTTTAGCACACTGCAGTCTTCTATGACGAATTTTTTGTTACACATAATAAAATCAATTTCACTTGTCGTCCCATTTGGATGTCTCCATGTCCATTTCCTGTGTGGCTTTTTCTTGAAGAAGGAGTTCAAGATGAAAAACCCTTCTGCCTCTGCAAACTCAACGAGAGTATTTCCACGCTGGTTTCTGTTGCCGTGACCGAATTTACCTACTGAAGTTTCATTCTGTTGCCGTTGCCCTATTTTTGCATTGAAATCTCCCATAATTATTTTCAAGTGCTGCTTACCTTTATTATTTAGATGACAAATTTCTCATAAAATTCTTCAATTTCTTCTTCAGGATGACTTGTGGTGGGTGCATAAGTTTGAATAATCTGAGCTCTGGTATCTTTTCGAGAGTTGGATAACAAGCCGTGCAGCTCTGTCAGAGGAACTTTCAACTTCTACAACTTTATCCTTCAGTTTCTTGTTTATTATAAACCAACACCACTAGTTCTGCCAGTATCTGTCCCACGATAGTAGAAGAGATGTCCACTTTTCAGTTCGATGAAATCTTCTCCTTTTCTCCTTACCTCACTTAGCCCCACGATGTCCCACTTGATCCTTTTTAGTTCCTCTTCCAATTCAAGAAGCCTTGAATCAGAAGATAGGGAGCGTCCATTGTACGTTGCCAAAGTCAGCATCAGATGGCAGCCTAGTCCGGTCCTCCGGGGATTCTTAGCACCCTCTGCCTTCATGTCGCATGGCCGCTGCCTTGGCCAGGTACATTCCAGCTGCCGGAGACTGAGGGCCAAGATTTAAGTTGTGGAGTCATTTTGGAGGGGTTTGGCTACATAACTCACCACGCTGGCCAAGCGGGTTGGTGAGTGTGGGATAGAATTTCCTCTAATCCCGATGGTATAGTTATACCGCTATTGGCGGTCGTCAGAGCCCCTTTAGTAGGAACAGGATGCACCACGAGAAGGCGGGGTTGACATTTGTCAAGGAGAGGCTGTGATGTTACGCATCACCTGACCTATACTACTAATTTAATAGTTACGCACACATTACTAGATTAAGAATTATACACAGTGCGTCAAATATTTTTAAGACTGGGTATGTAATTGAAATAGAAACAAGAAATTATAATTTGTTTCGGTTTTTCATTCAAAATAAATTCCTCCGGCTTCAATACACTTATTACAGCGATTTAATAATGATTCGAATGCCTGTTCCAGTTCACTTTGCGGAATTGCCTCCAAAGCACGCGTCGAAGCTGTTTGTATTGTCGAAATATGATCAAAATAACACTTTTTTAACGTCATTTTAAGTTTTGGGAATAAAGAAAAGTCGGAGGCTGCTAAATCAGGCGAATACGGTGGATGATTCAACACACAGACGTTATTTTTCGGCAAAAATCTACGGACAAGAAGTGAAGTGTGACTGGGTACATTGTCGTGCAACAAACACCAACTGTTTTCATCTCGATATTCTGGACGAATGTGACGAATTCTGCCCATCAAACGCCTCAAAACATTTACATAAAACTCAACAGTAATTGTTTGTCCACTTGGAACAAATTCTTTGTGGATAATACCCTTACCGTCGAAGAATGTAATGAGCATTGTTTTGATTTTCGATGGAACTTTTCTTGTTTTTCTTGGCTTGTGGCGAGTTTTTTGACTTCCATTCCGCACTTTGTCGCTTTGTTTTAGGATCATATTGAAAACACTATGTTTCCTCACCAGTAACAATCGATTTTAAGAAGTTTGGATCATTTTCAGTGGCTGAAATGATGTCTCTGCAATGTGCACTTCTCCTTGATTTTCGTTCATTGGTTAACGTGTGTGGAACAAATTTAGCACAGACTTTTGTTTTGCCCAAATCTTCATACAGGATGGTTCGAATCGTTTCTTTGTTGATGTTTAAAGACTCTTCCATCATTCTTAGTGATGCACATCGATTGTTTTCCACGAAATCACGCACTTTTTCAATAATCTCAGGTGTCCTAGATGAACTTGGTCTTCCGGTATGCTTATCATCTTCTAGCGTATCTCTTCCGTCCAAAAAATGTTTGTGCCACAGGAAAACATTTGATCTACTTAAACAAAACTCACCGTAAACTTGTTTCACCATTTGGTACGTTTCCGAGGCACTTTTACCAAGTTTTGCGTTAAATGTAATAACAGCCCTTTGTTCCGTCTTAATAATTCAACATGAAAAAAAAAATACTTATCTAATGAACGCCCGTTTCGTTTGAGTTACTTTAACTACTGCGCAGTACTTTTGGCAGAAAGCAAGCAGATGGTCAAGGGTTATGAAGCATTCGCGATTACACTGGTGGCGCCACCGTTGACTGAAATCTTGTGCCAGTCTTAAAAATTCTTTGACGCACTGTGTATACACGGTTGAGTCACTTTTTGTGACCACCTGCTAATATCCAGAGTGACAGCCGTGCGCAGCTCGGACAGCAGCTAGATGGGCTGGGAATGACTCCGTAAGGTACTGGAACGTGTTCACGGGTAGGTGGAACCATGCTGACTGCAGTGCCTCTGACAGCTACTCGAGGGTGCATGGTTGAGGATCCATAGAGCGCATAATACGATCGAGGTGATCCCTCAGATGCTCAATTGGGTTTAAGTCTGGGGAATAGGGGCCAGGGAAGTACTTGGCCAGGGAAGATGGGATCTTCACCGTGCTCTTGCAATCACTCTCAGATATTTCTAGATGTGTGACACGTCGCATTGTCATGATGGAAGATCTCATCCGCCCTAGGAAGACAATCAGATGGATTCATAAGGAATTCGGTCCATAGTGCCTTCCACAGGTATGAGTGGACCCAGGGAATATCACGAAAACATTCCTCAGACCATAACGCTGCCCCAACCAGCTTGTGTTCTTTCAGAAATGGTTGAAGCGTGTTTGTTCACCGATATTTCTCGCCTTATACGCCAACGTCCGTCCGTTCGATGAAGCAAAAAGCGTGACTCATCGGAGAAGGCAATCCTATGCTAATCAGCGGAGGTCCAATTCCGATACTGCCGTGCAAATGTAAGCCTTTTCTGCCGATGTACCTTCATTAGTATATGTGCGGTAACTATCCGTATGTATCGGAGTCCCATACGCAGCACGGTTCGCTGAACTGTCGTTCTAGACACACTTCTGGTAGCCTCCTGGTTCATTCTGCCAGTGAGTTGCTCCACTGTAGCGTGTCGATCGGCCGTATAACATACGTCGCAGCCGACGTTCACCTCTCACATGAATGGCACGTGGTGTTTGGCAGTGTCCATATCGCTTATTCGCAGTGGTGACATTTCTCGAATCACGATACACTGTAACCACAGTAGCACGCGAACAGTTGACAAACTGTGCTGTTTTAGAAATACTGCCCCCTTTGGCCCCTCAGCTGATCATTCCTTTTTGCAAATCCGATCAATCGCTCCTTTTATCCATGACAGCAACGAGTGATATGTTTTCAGAATTCTTACAGCACACCTTATATACCCTCCAAGCCAGCTCACGACACGCGCCTTCATTCAATGGCTACGCAGTGTTGACGTCAAAATTTGGAGGTGGTCACATTAATGTCACTCGATTGTGTATATATATAGATACAGTTCATAGGTATGCCCTGCTCGACAAAACAAGATGGACGTCATATCAAACAGACTCTTAGCACCGCTTTTGCCAATTGCTTTGGAGTTCGAAACTTTGGTACCCCATCAGTTAAACCAAATTCAGCTAGCATTCATGGCTCAAAGTTACAGTAATGATCAAATGACACCCAGAGAAGCTTCAACAGGGTGAATTCTATCCTTACCTTGCCGCGCACGTATAAGTTCATCCAACTGAAGAGAAACCGCTGTACCCATTGTTGTCGGTGAGAGCCGTCATCATTCTCTACACTGGGGGCAAAGCTAAGCTGACTACACTGCTAATGCTGTGAAACCGATTTACCGACAAGATACGTCTTGTGTTTTAGTATTTCTCCGCTCACTGATGGGGTACCATGTGTTTTGGATCCTTCCCTCTAAGGGTGACTTGAGGCAAGACAAAAGGAAACTTCCCGCGTTCCATTATGATGTCCCCCTTCTAACATCACTTCTTTGCAACCTTGCCGACCACCAGACAAACGATTTGTGAATGAGTATTTTAAAACAGTAACCACGAAGAAAAAACCAAGCCATTATTCCGCCTTACACTCAGACTAATACAAATCTCCTCTCTCGCTCGCAGTAAATATCCCCCGTGTATACTGTATAACTTCTCTGAACAAAAACAGAAGTGACAATGACGTCGCCGAAATGCGAATATTTGCATTTTTTAGAAACGCCACAGAAACTGGGATCTTCGTTTGTTTATGAACGTACAATATTTAGAACAGATATATATTCATGTGCTACTTTTAGGTCTCAGTTCAAGCTTGTACAGAGGTTTTTAAACGACCTATATTATGCAGTGGAAGTACACACTCCGTAGCTTTAATTACATAGTCAAGAAGTTAGCTTTGCATCAAGTATAGTTGGACGGACAGTACAAACGCCACTTCATTTCTGCATATGTCCATCTAATATTCTTGAACGTTTAGAGGAAGAAATTCAAATTTTAAGCTGCCATTTCTTACGAACTGGCGAAACATATAATCAAACTCTGTAAATGGGTAATTGACTAAGCATTGTGCTAAAAAACTGCACTGAAAACAGGTTCAAAAGTTTTAGTTCCAGTTTTAATCAGACTCCAAGCAATGATTTTTGCTCTCTCTATAGAGCTGCGCCTGGGGCAGCCGCCTCGGCTGCTCCGCCCTAGTTACCCCCCTCTGTCTCCAACCTTCAAAATGTACCTACAGATCCAATATATTGACTGACAGATAACGTCACAGGCTAACAAGATAGTTGGAGACTCTTCGATGCTGTTCAGCGGGAAGTCTGCGCTTAGATGCAGCAAGGGCTTCTGGTATCACTGTTTGTACAAGGACCATTCGCAGTAAGCTCCACGCAGTGAGGCCCCATGGTAGTGCTGCCGCCCCATATCACTCCACAGAATATTTCTGTTCGTTTGGAATGGTGCATACAGCTTCAGTCTTGGGGTTTAGAACAAATGAAAGACGTGCTATGGACTGGTGAATCACGATATGCGAGTTAACAGTCAGATGACCATGGGTGGACATGTAGGTAGAATGGCGAATGGCCAGGGAAAAGGCTCGTACCGGAGTGAATTGTTTCTAAACGCAAATGTGCAGGTGACAATGTTTGTGTGTGTGTGTGTAGAAAAGGATTTTCCCGTGAAATGGACTCGGTCCATTGTGATGCTACAAGAATCTCTTCAATGCAGAAGATCACCCATATATCCTGGACAATTTGGTGCTTCCAACAATGTGGCAGCACTACGGAGATGAGTCCTGCTGGTATCAGATAGACTACTGTGACGTACCGCTGAGATGACGCATGAGTTGCAACGGCAAGTTGCAGTGATTTGCCTTCCCGTCATAGTTCAGTTGAGAGAATATCCGGCTTCGGAGTAGGAAGACGTGGCTTCGAATACCACCATTCACAAAAAGGACAATTCTTCGCACTACACACCCTGTCACAGAGCACACGTTTTTTGCTGACTAGTTTGCGTAAAATGTTTCATGTTTGGACTCATTTTCACTAAACCCTGATTTAAACACCACTGCACACCTGTGGAATGAATTGGAGCGTCGTATTAGAACTTTGAAAAATCGTCCTGCTTCACTTCAAGTGCTGGCGAAGGTACTAAAAGAGGAATGAAAACAAATTCGTTCAGATATTTTTCAAAATTCAGTGGAAAGCATGCCTCGAAACCTTAACTCATGCATTCAGGCCAAACGATAGGCCAACTAAATATTAATTTGTCCCAATAAATGATCTTCCTTCTTTGCTGTTATGGTATCCGGTGACCTTTGTATAATGCATATCGAATTAAAATCTCTCTCTCTCTCTCTCTCACACACACGCACACACAAAGTACAATTTCCAAAGATTTAGATTTTGCAGCATATGCTGAACTTTGAATATTTCATACGCGAAATCGGTTTCACCATTGCACTATCGTTTATAGATTCTCTACATTGTTTCTGAGAATTTCTGAACAGAAAATCAGAGGAAAATAACGTGGGTGAAAACGCATTATCAATTTTCTGTCAGTGTGCTACGAACAAATATTCTACATATAATGTAAGAAATGTTAAAATAACTTCTGGCTCTATTTCTGTAAAAATTTTGTTGCTATATAGCTTCTGTAAAAATTGGCAAAACAGCGTCATAAAAGATATCAAATTTAGACTTTGTTTTATATATCCAAATCAAGTCCATCAGAGTGAACGTAGTCATTCACAATTGGGAACAGGAGAATAACCGCGGCGCCATTCACATGCAGTGGCTGAGTGTCAAACTATCAGTAGTATTACAGAGAAAACAACGAGCAGAGTTTCTTCACATTGTTAAGTAACTAGTGGGTTGCTTACGATGACGTCGCTCTTGGAGAATGAACCGAAGTGATCGAACTGCATTTGAATATACTTTGCATACCTTCATTGGGAATTGTAATTCCTTAAAGAATTTATTTTTGAATCAGTGCTTCATTCATCACCCATGAGGACGCATTGTTTGCCTTTGGCCAGCTTATCAGAGATGCAGCCTGCTCCTCTGAAATTCGTTTTATGTACTACTTGATTCTGTTGCATGTAGACTGCATTTACAACTAGAAATAAAGACTAGAAATACGGTATATACTTACATATATGCCAATATCGTGTATAAGCCAACCCCTTCCCCCCTTCCCAACTTCAGCAGCTAAAAATAGGTGAAAATCCTTAACCCCGCATTTAAGCAGACTTTAAATTTCAAGATTTTAAGATACCTATATATTGCTATAAAATACGAAAATTTCTGAGATTACCTTCTTCAAAATTCTTCAAAGTCTAATTCACTATCGGAGTTTTCTAATAATTCCTGTAAATCCACTTCCGTTGCTCTTGCATCGTCACCAAATTTATCATCGTTCCTGTTGTCTCCACCTGAATCGTAAATCAGATCATCTTCCGTTCCATCCATGGTATTACTTATACTGCAGTTTTTGAAAGATTTCATTATCATTTCTGTCAGAATTGCGTCCTACGCTTCTTCCACTCAGGAAGTAAATATGCTGGTCTTTTTCAAGCTAAAAGTAAAATGCCGGTCTTTTCAAGTTAAAAGTAGAATGCCGGTCTTTTTCAAGTTTCCGCCTTTTGTTGTTTCCACATTTGATGATGAGATCCATTCAAACCATTTCTGTCGCCTTTGTCTTTAAAAGGCTTTATCAAACTAACATCATGTGGCTGCAAAAGTGATTTTAACCACAAGGAATTACTACTAGTGTGCTCTTAATTTCATTTGCCTTTTATTTAAACACCTTCAGTTTCATGTGTTCTAAAGGTATCCCTCACCAGTGGCGGTTCTCCTCCTCAAGAGGTATACCTGATATCTGATTCACTGCATGCCTGGTTCTACAGGTAAGGTGACGCGGCACGCAATCCCACAGGGGAAATGAAATGAGAGGATTCCTTCATGTTTATTTACAAGAAATCCCATGGTCTCAATAAAAACAGGATTAGGTATTGCATTGAATATATTAGCAGCGCCTATTCCCGTAGGAATCCTACTCTGGGTGAAAAAATATTCTATAACATTTTTTCATCTTTTAGTGACCCGCATATAAGCCGACTCCCCAACTTGAAAGCAAGATTTCTTCCGAAACCTTTCGGCTTACACACAAGTATATATGGTAATCAGTCCTTTTCAGTACATTATAATAGGGTAATTTTTATGCAGTGATGCGCCATAATATTATCGGGCATTTTTTGTACACAATGACGGACCATAATATTATCTAACAGCGTATTGGGCCGCTTTTCGCCGTGATAACCGTTGGAACCCAGCGTAACATCAACCGAACTAGTCCGCGAATGGTGTCTTTAGGTATTCTGCACCAGATGGACGGGATAACGCCCCAGTTATGTGGAGTTTTAATGTTTCGTGGAGTGCCATCCTTGTTCACTTGACAATGTTCATGGTTCACACTAAAATCCAAACATAGCTTCACTGCAAAACACCTTTCTTACTAAAGCATAAACTTGCTGCAGTAACTGGCTTCACGGTAAAGATTACTGAAATATTTCGGATAACTTAGCATTGTGTTCCGGATAGCTTAACGTCGTGATCCGGATAGCTAAATTGAAAGTGCAAATTAAGCACAAAATAAAAACTATCAGGTGAATTACAAAGACTTATTTACTATGTCCACTGTTTCCTTACTGGTCTTTCGTAGGCATATATCTTTCATCAACACACACAGTTCAGATAATAAATTTCATCACAGCAAACATTAAATGTAGAACATAACTCCGATCCATAAACATTCAACTACGTTTCAGCATCAGAATAAACCAAGTGCTCGTGACACAATATAATCGTAAATCTCGGAAACGCTCGATAAAAACTCAGACTACAGAACAAGAAAGATTAAACATTCCTCGTGAGTGACTCAGATCAAATCTCTCATACAAATCACCTTACTCCATACAAATGAACTCCTGTGATATATAAAATCAACTCCCTCCGTACAAGCGAACTCCAGTGATATATCAAATCACCTTCCTCAGTACGAATCAACTGACACCGATACATTTCCAAACAGCACTTTTATCAATTATTTTCGCATATGTCATTGTCTTGACCTGTTGTCAGGTTGCCACAACACAAATTCGTCGAGAGAGAAAATGTAGCGTTCATACTAGAAATACTTAACGAGAAAAACACAAAATTGACGTAGAAAAACAGGAACTAAAAAGAAAGATTAAATTAAAGTACACGTCTCAGTTTCAGCGGTGAAGAAACGAATAGGCGTGGGCAGATGACTGCTGCGATCACCTATGTCCCATATAGGTTCGATGTGCTTCATGTGGAGGCACTTTTACGGCCAGATGAGCACCCGAATTGCTTGGGCATGATCCTGGAAACATTTGTGCGGAATATTGGTCTAGCGAAATGTGATATATTTTGCTGAAAGGATCGAATACTATCCAAAAACACAATCACAGCATTTGATCCAAAACGATGCCCAAGTAGAATCTCGCAGTGAAGATGTTTCAAATGGGGATAAAGATTCTCATTTATGTCCATGAGAACAATTCTGGTACTATGATGACGCCGGCGGTGGCCTATTTTCATCCAGCAGGAACAGTTTGCTTTCAGCTGTTCATTATCGCTGAGTACAATGCCGAAACCGTCCATCTTCATGTTTGAGCTGAACCCTAGACTCATTGTACAAGAGACTGTTTTAGTACTCCAATGCCCTTTCACGGTGCTCTCTTGCCCTGTGTAGGTTGAGGTGTAAGTAACGGTTGTCAACTTGGGCGTAATAACTGACCGCCGATGCCTTAGACCTATCCTCAAGTCTTCTGCAATGTGTACTCGGCAACCTTTACCCGTTCTGTGGAATAAGCGGGTTTAAGCGGTTGTAGAAACATATTGTTTAAGGTTTACTTTACTTCGACTTAAAGCTTAATTTTGATAACCTTGATTATTCTAAGTCGTTCGTTGATTTTTCGTAATAGCTGCAATCTTAATTAAAGAAGAAAACGTAATTAGATACTTCAAATAAACAACCAGGATAAGTGATGAGATATTACTTATAAAACACACAGTCCACTTTTATTGTATCTGCCAGCACGTCGGTTATTCTTCAAAAGTCATGTCGTTCGTAAAAATAAAATGAATAGACTTTCACACTACTACATACGTTTGATAATTATCTCTATTCACATAGCAGATAACGTAACGCATTCAAAACATACTCTGTAGCTCTGATGGGGTAGTTGCAAAAATGACTACGTCATTAGCAAAACGAAGGTGAGTTAGATGATTTCCATTAATTTTTATCCCTTGGTTTTCCGAGTTCAGTGATTGAAAGACATTTTCCAAAGTTGCATTAAAGAGCTTGGGAGATATGGTGTCACCTTGTCTCACTCCCTTTCCAATTTTTATGGGTGCTGTATTCAAGCGACAGAGTATGATCCAGGAACTTGCAGACAAGAGTAAAGTGGGATAAAAAATGAACTTTCAGAACACAAAAGTGATGTACAATGCTTTTACAAGGGGAAAAGCTGGAGATAACAGATACCTACATTTATCTTGGACAGCAGATATCAAGTGAGGGGTCACATTGATGAAGAAATTAAACGGAACATAAAACTTGCCTGGAGAGCTTTTGGAAGAAACAGTATAATTTTCAAGAGCAATATGCCATTATGTTTTAAAAGAAAAGTGTTTAATCAATGTATCCTTCCAGTGCTTACGTATGGTGCAGAGACATGAACCTTAACTAAAAGAGACATACAAAGACTGCAAACAACTCAAAGAAGCATGGAGAGGTGCATGCTTGGCGTAACCAGGAGAGATAAGAAGAGGAACTCGTGGATCAGAAAAATGACAAGAGTGGAAAACATAATGATCAGAGTAAAATCCCTGAAATGGCAATAGGCTAGATATGTTACCAGATGGACAGCCGAAATTTTAGACTGGATTCCAAGGGACAGGAGAAGACCCAGAAGACCACATGGGGGATGGGTTGATGAAATTCGAAAGTATGTGGGAGTAACATGGAGGAGACTGGCACAAGACTTACGGTTGTGGAAGAAACTTGGGGAGACATTCATCCAGCAGTGGATTGATAATGGTTGACAATGATGATTCAAAACATAGCTCTCCATAATACCGCTTTTTATAACATAGCTCTGATAATTATCATAGTTACAATAACGCTGTTAACATCAGCTCTTGCTCTGAATGACTTAACTTTTTATTGTACTTTGATCCACAGTCAGCCTGCAAACTTCTGAGCGCGTCGGGAGAAATTCGTAGAAAGAATTTCTCAGATCGTCGGGAGAAATTCATAGAAAGAATTTCTCAGCTCGTCGGGAGAAATTCTTTGGCGTTAAGTCAGAAAATAATTTAACGAGGAGAAACTACATTACACGATAACACAAAAACTCAAGAGGAAGGTTAAATTAGAGGTATACGTAAGAGTTCGCCCTGGTAGTAGTCCAAAATTAATTGAGGGATTGTCAGCTGTCTGTTCTCCCGGACCCTACGAGCCAATCGGCTCTCACCTAGACTCTCAATCAGTGGTGGTGTCCCCTTTCCAGCACAATAGATAGACGCATGTCCCACTTCAGATCATTGCCGCCGCACCTTCACTACGGCAGCCCCTGAACAGCAAGAAATGCGAACGAATGCTAAACCTCTGGCCCCCACCTTCCTTGAGCCGCTAATAAGTTCCACTTTCATACTCCCCTGACTTTTCCTTTTCACACTGCATCGGCTTTGTATTGGTGAACCGACGTGTATATTCTGTGCTGGTGGCGACGCAACCGGAACTTGCTGTGAGAGACATTTTCCCTTGTGAAGACACCGGTGATTACAATTGTGTACACAGTCTATCATTGCATGTTCCAAATTACCATTCATTACCATTTTCATTAACCAATAACGTTTTGTGGAAAATAATAAGCATTTTTGATAGCAAATATCACAAGGATAATTTTGTTAACATTCTGGCATTAACAGAACGCCATGAGAGCCCTTCGAACATCCCAAAACTCTAGTGTGATGTGAAACGACTGAGCAGGTACCGTAAACAAAGAATATTGAGGAACTGTTCTCAGATCAACGAGTTTAATAAACAAATTAATCCCAAGAGTTAAGAACGACACTTACAAAGATTAATATAAAAATCACGATATTAGTTGAAGCAGAAGAGCACAAGATACATAAAACTTCGAACACACTCTTATGGCGAACATACTCCAACTTCAAAGGACCTTCTACAGCCTAGACCAAAACAGAAAGGAAAGGCATCTCTCTCTCAACCAATGAAATGCCACGATGGTTGCCATGGCGACGTTGTGAATTGTGACGTAAGAGAACTCAAGGGGCAAACGATGCAAGAGTGATCAGATGTACTTGACGGCCTAACAGTTTTTTTGCAACAATTGAGCGCTTCTTTTTTATTTTGTTGATTTTCAGGTTTTGTATTTGCAGTGTGTTCGAAGAATGATAATATATGAGAGGAAGTAAGCCCTGAAGTTTTGTCACCGGATTTGGAATTTATTCTTTGAAAGTACAAACATAGAGGGAAAACTATGCAGAGGAAGAACATTCAGCAGTGTCTAAGTTCTGGAGCACTGCAATGAAGTGATGCATGAATGCTTGTCGTGCAGTTACGGAAATATAAAAAAAAACAGATTTTCACTTAAAATTAGTATTTGGAGTTTAGCAATTTGATTTGTTTCGTAAGCCGACAACGGAGTTCAAAATTGCGAAAATAAAGCATTAGAGAGCGATCCGGTTCGCAACGAAAGAAGAAAGTACCTGAGCCCTATTAATTAGCGAACGCTTACAGATGGTCTAAGAATATATACTCATGTATATACGTAATTGGAAAGAGAGTGAGAGACAATGTGGCACCTTATCTCCCAAACTCTTTAATGCCAGACCACCGATGGACAACTGTAATTTCAGACGAGATTTTTTAACTGACCTTCGTTTTGCTGATGACGTAGTAAGTTTTGCAGCTGCCCCTTCAGAACCAGATTATGATCAAGGAACTTGCTGACAAGAATAAAGAAGTGGGATTAAAAATGAATTTCCTGTAGACAAACTTTTTGTACAACTTTTACAAGAAAAGAAGGGTTATTGAGTGACGGAGAAAAGCTTGCCGCAATCAATACCTACATTTATTTTGGGCAGCAGATATCAAGTGAGGGTCACATTCATGAAGAAATTAATTGCCGTATAAAACTTGGATGGAGAGCTTTTGGAAGGAGCAGTAAAATCTTTAAAAGCGGTGTGCCACTATGTCTTAAAAGGGAAGTGCGTAATCAACGCATCCTGCTAGTCCTTAAGTATGGAGCAGGGACATGGACCTTAACTAATAAATATATTCAAAGACTGAAGACAACTTAAAGTAGCATGGAGAGATGCAGGCTTGGTGTAACTAGGAAAGATAAGAGAAGGAAGCTGTGGGTAAGGAAAATGACAAGAGTGGGCGACATCATGACCATAATGAAATTACTAAAGTGGCAATGGGTAGGTCAGAAGAACAGACCACCGATGGACAACTGAAATTTTAGACTGGATACCAAGGGGCAGGAAAAGATCCAATGGGAGATGGATGGCTGAAATTCGAAAATGTGCTGGAGTGACATGGAGACAGACAATTTTGGAAGAAACTTAGGGAGACCTACATCCAGCAGTGGATTGATAATGTTTGACAATGATGATGATATATATGATTGTTGTGAGCATTCTATATGGCACTATTTCCTCCCATTCTCTGGCACCAACGTCCCTAATTCGGAAAGCGTAAAAATTGCAAAACCTAAGTTGTCAATTGACAAAGCATAAGTATCCTTGATGCGAAATACAAACTAAACAAGAAAAAGTAATACAAAGTTAAAATAAAATCTCCATGTACACTATATACATCCGCCACGAGCTGCTATCCACCATATACCAATATCTCATGAAATATCCGGACGCGCGTTTCACCAGGTTTATACCTGGCGTTTTCAACGGGAATGTTCATCTCTTTTCAAAGTCCGATTCACTGAATATCATGTGCCCTAGTGCGCATGGGCTTCTATGTAACGTAGTATTCAATGCCATCTAGTGTTGAACCGAGTTGTTACGATGTTCGTCTGTGCTTATCCCCCCCCCCCCACACACCCACCCCCAGTTTCAATAAGGCGTCTCCATGCGTATGGTTATTCACATGGGCTATTATTATTGCAGTTAAATGGTCCTGTTTTATGTATGATAACTGCTTCAGCAATCTGAGTTGTTTTTACATTATTCTTTTGGTTGATTATTTTAGTTTCGTCCCAATAGGAAGTGCAGTCGTTCTTCAAACAATAGTTTACGAGTGCTGGTTTTTTTTCTTTTTATTCCAATTCTTTTTATGTTCATTAATTATTGTCTTAATATGGCGTTTTGTGCTACCAATATGTTGGCTAACTATCTTATTTCGAACATCCTTGATTGATATTGAGTAAACACCTGCTTTTTGTAAGATTGGTGTTTTTTCATTGTAATTGACTAAAGAGCGCCCGATATCTCTTGTTTTTACTCCAAAACTAAATTAAAATTTTTTACAAGTTTTCTTCAAAATGTTGTTGATTTCTGGTACATATGGTAATGAGCCACAGTATTTAAAACGTCAAGGATAAACCTGGTGAAACGCGCGTCCGGATACACCATGAAATATGGGTATATGGTGGATAGCAGCTAGTGGTGGATGTATATAGTGTACATAGTCTTTATTTTAACCTTTGTATTACGTTTTCTTGTTTATAATGAATTAGCTTTTTACTGGTTTGTTGTGTGGTAATTCATTATGAATAAAGTTTTATGCTGGTTGTTAATGAAGACACTTAATGATAGAGACCCAACGGCCAGACAGAGGTCTGACAGTACTATGAACTGAGAAAAACGTACTTACTTAAAAACCTTTTATTTGAAAACTCCTGGTATCATCCAACACACACACTACTAGTCACACTAATCGTATCACAATAAGGAAGAAGAACCTAATCACATAGAACAAAGCTCTCGGCACAAAATAACGTAGCTCTTTTCACATCGAACAAAACCTCTTCACATATGAACAAAAGCTCTCTCTCTACGCACATAAACAAAAGCTCTCTACGCACATAAACAAAAAGCTCTCCTCGCACATAAACAAAAGCTCTCCCAGGTATCGTTGAACGCGCCTATTTATACTGCCTACCACCACGTCATGACTACACTCCTTGCCACATATCATTCAGTGGGAGAAATAACATCTCGTTATGTAAGAAGATAATTTACATAGGAGAATAAAATAACGAGAGATAGTAAAATCAAAAGGAAACTGAATCTAGAGTATACGTTACATGTTCAGTTTGTATTTCGCATGAAGGATACTTATGTTTTGTCAATTGACAACTGAAACCAATACCCCTTTGGATCTGAGTATGTAAACTTGTACTGCTGCTGACTTAATGATACAAGTTCTAGCACTCAAGAATTATATTTGTAACAATAAAAGGACATAATAACTCATGGTAAGGAACTTTACTTCACAGGGCCCTACAAGTTACAGTTGGCTTTGACCCAAAACTGGAAATGATAGGCCTACAAACGAACTTACATTGGATTACTGCTAGACCAGATACACCATGAGATATGGTGAATAGCGTATGTCGTATATAGCGTATGTCGGATGTATATGGTGTACATAAAGACTTTATATTTAACTTGTGTATTATATTTCCTCATTCAGTTTATATTTCACATCAAGGATACTTATGTCAGTTAACAACTTTAACCCCACGTCCCCACAGAACCGAAATTATAAACAGGTACCGCTGCTGACTTGATGAAACAGGTTCTAATCCTAAAGAACTAAATTTGTTACAACAGAACTGCTAGACGCATGCAAATCTTACAATAGTACTCGGGGAGTTTGGTGGATGGCAGTGAAGAAGCATGGTATGTAAGTAGTATATTTGTTGAACATTAAAATTGAATTATATATAGTAGTTCCCACATTTTATAGACTACCATGGGCTGTAATTAACTTTAACGTGAGCAACAGAACATAGAAAGATAATACATGTCTTTAATACATTAATACAGTTAGCAACGTTGGCCATTCGATGTATGTATTGCTCCAAAAGACTTGATTAAATATTCGAATTTTGCGTTATCTCCTCAAAAACAGAACACGCGTATCTTTCCTCTCTGTCTTCATGGGTAGGGGAAAATCAGGCTAATATTTGCTTCTAATAATTTTTCCGAGATGCGTCTAAGTTTCAATTAGGATGAGGCATGGATGTTGCATTTGTCTTGCTGCACTAGCTCTCTCCCTTCGCTGAAACCAGTCGTCCAAAATAACGGACGGGCGACTTCTAGTAGCTGGTCGTTTGACCCCCAAACGAAAAAAATCTGGATGCGGCTGAGTTTGGATTAGGGTGAGGCATGGATGTTGTATTTGTCTTGCTGCACTAGCTCTCTCAATTCGCTGAAACCATTCGCCCTAAATGACGGATGGGAGACTGCTTGTTGCTGGTCGTGTGAATCCCAAACGAAAAAAAAATCGTTCTTCTGGTTCAACACACAGTCAAAACTATTCCGTCATACTAATTAATCATAAATGATTGTGGAGACAATCATGCCAGACCGGTAACTTAAAACAGGCCAAAAAACGCTAGGACTTCTGGACGCAGACTTCCTGCTTTAGAAACACGGCTCAGTGTTTATCTTTCGCAAGTGTCACGCGAGGCTGTATATAAAAATGTCTGAAGAAAATTTTTATCGCTCGCGTTTTGAAGTCTTCATGGGTAGGGGAAAATTAGACTGATATTTGAAAACATCTCTCTTTAAGAGTTTTCCTTCCATTGTGTTACCATAAATCACGCAATACCTACAGTCCGTTACCTGCTGCAATACTTTTACGAATTAACTGTGAGAACTCTTTGTTTTGACAATGACCGCCATTTTTCTAAGTATCCTCTCACAGCTACACAACATGATTCAGGAACTTGTTCATAAGAATAAAGAAACTAGATTAAAGCAGGTGCCTTTACAAGAACGAAGCTTTTAAAGCTTGATGGGGCATATTTATAGATGTACCTAATGTCTATATCTACCTTGGGCAAAAGATATCAAAGCCAGGCCACATCTAAGAAGAAATTCGTAGTCGTATGAAGCTTGGCTCGAACATATTTGAAAGAAAAAGTGTAATTTTCAAGAGTAATTTACCATTAGGCCTTACACCTAATGGTAAATTACTCTTGAAAATTACATGGATTTAACTATTAGGTGGGCAACTTAATTCTCGGCCTCTAACCGCAAGCGATCATAGAACGTCGGCAAATGCAAATAGCTGTGTGCGGTAATGGCTGATTGCAGCGCCATCCAAAAGCTTTCCAGGCAACAGTAACCTCTCACAGCTGTAGTGAGAGAAGGGACGAAAGTTGACGGTGAAAGGAATGTCGTTCGAGAAACAACATTTGAGGCACTGCCTGCTGTTCGCGTTTCACTGAAAAAAGTGCCGCTGCTTTGGGTGAGGCTGCTGTGTCCTACAGTACGTGTAAGAAGTGGTTCCAGCGGTTTAAGCAAGGAAACGTCTACCTCCGTGATGCAGAACGTCTGGGACAGCCACAGAAAGTTGACGATGAGGAACTGGAACAACTGTTGGACGCGGATCCCTGTCGCACACGGTCAGAGCTCGCCCAGGAACTTAGAGTAACACAGCAAGCCATTGCAAAGCTCCTGCACACGCTTGGACGGATTCACAAGCAGGGCCGTTGGGTGCCCCACAAACTCACAGATGCGAAGAAGTCTAGGCGCTAGGATGCTGCCGTGTCTTTGCTCTCCAGATTCCAGAAGAAGGATTTCCTCCACAAGATTTTGACCTGCGATGAGAAGTGGATCCTCTACGATAATCCTAAGCGGCGCAAATCGTGGGTTTATCCAGGTCAGCCTACCACCACTACCGCCAAATCGAATATCCATACTAGGAAGTTGTTGCTGAGCATATGGTGGGATCAGCGCCGTGTCGTACACTATGAGTTGCTCAAACCTGGTGAAACGGTCAATGCTGAGCGTTATGGTCAGCAGCTTATTCGTGTGAATTACGCAGAGGAAGCGAAAAGGCCATACACCGGCAAGGGCAGAAGGTCGGTCCTGTTGCTTAAGGTTAACGCGCGTCCTCACACCGCGAAAACGACTTTAAACACGATCACCGACCTGGTATGGGAGATTTCGTCCCACCCGGCGTATTCTCCAGACTTCGCCCCGTCGGTTTATCACCTCTTTCGCACCCTGTAACATCACCTGAGTGATACGCACTTAACTTCTGTCGAGGAGGTCCACACAAGTATTGATGACTTTATCAACTCGAAACAGTCCGTTTTTTCCGCAGTGGCATCCGGTAGCTCCCTGATCGATGGCTCAAATGTATCCAACACGACGGGGATTATTTCCCTGATTAGGTACGTATTCGATTTGCTATAATTTGCTGTCAACGTGTCGTGCCTGTGGACGAGAATTAAGTTGCACACCTAATAAAAGGCATTCAGAGGCTGCAGACAACTCAAAAACGCATGGATAAATACATACTTTCTGTAGCCAAGAAAGATAGGTAAAGGAACTCGTGATTCAGGAACATGTTAAGAGTTGATGGTAACATGATGAAAATAAAAACCCTGAAGTGGAAATGGTCTGGACAAATTACGAGAACTCCCACCTTTGGACAACTGAAATAATACACTGGATACCAAGGTACAGGAAGAGATCCAGAAGAAGACAATATGAGAGATTGATGGATGCAATTCGAAAGCATGGGGAAGTGATATGGAACAGAATGGCTGGAATGAGAGTCTTCATGAAGACTTGGAAGAGTCTTTATCCAGCAGTGACTTGAGAATGGTCGATGATGACGAATTAAGTCCATCACCAAAACCAGAAATTCCGTTATTAGGCAAGCCTTCTAGAAATCGATGAAAATGATTATATGACAATTAGTTTTATTCCCTGTAACTTTTAAGATTCATCAATGAGGCACCTACACCTGGCTATGAAGGTTAGTCATCCATTTCCCAATAGGGGCAGAAAGCTGAAAAGCAGTGGAACACACAACTGATCTGGCATTTTAGTTAGTACTATTTACTGACTTGACGGTAAAAAGACATGAAGCGCTTTATTTATTAAATTATTAAATGAATAAAGGAGAAAAGCACGTAGTTTTTTAATAATATTATACTGTATAAAAGGTTTTGATTTATTACATTGATAAAGCAAGATATAAGGGAAGAAAGTTTGTATGATAATGCAGAAAAATAATAGGATACTACATGCGATGGATAATAAACTCCTTTCTTTGTCGTTCAAGTAACGTGACACTATAGACTAAGAATTTTGGATAAATTTGAAATTTTCATGTCAAGTGTCGTTATGTTCATGATAAAACCCGACGCTATCGGATCAGCTATATCACAACGCATTAGTTAAACAGTTTCATCCAGCGTCACTTAAGTTTATCTTCCATGGTAAATTGAGGACCATCATAATATTCCTGATTTGAATCAATAATTAAGTGGGTAAATATGTAATCGGAGTGTTTAAGGTCTTTAAAACGGAAGACTTTCCTTGCGATTGCATTTTTGATGTAGATCGATATTTCCCCACTGATTGGCGCAGTTGTTAGTAACAGATTTAAAGCGAAATATGGAAGCGGTGGATATTTTAACTACTCGACAGGAAGTTTCTCGTGGTACTCTAATTGAAAATATGAGCCTTTGCGCGTTTCACGTCAAGAGGGTAACCACTATAATATGTCTAAACTAGCGCCTCATCCCTTCTTGAGAAACATAGTTTTTAAGTTTCAGCAAAAACTCTCTCTCTGACAGTGAAGCGACTTTCTTAGTAAAAGAAAGTCAAGAATTTGGAAGTGGTTTTTTTTTTCAAATGATTGAAGACTTTCTTGGCATGCGTTCCCTTTAGCTTCTATATGACACCTCTTTGGGACTTGCCTTATGTGTAAGCGATGACTTTCTATTTATTTTTTTTTCCAGAAAAATCTGCTTAGAGTAGAATGTGAGAAGAAAGAGATTCCTCAAATACCTACTTACATGGTGAAAAGTTTTTTTAGTATGTTTTTTTTTGTCGTAGGTACGTAAGCGGGAATTATTTGAAACGGGTATAATTCAAAAATTAGCGTTAATGTGTGATTAATCGCAATTGCTTTTTTTTATTTCGAGGTTTGAATTCCACTGTGAGCAGCTCTAATAGTTATATGCAATATAACGTCTCTTATAGAGAGCCACATATTCCAGGAAGGGAGCTTGCACACTGCCCACTTTCATCCAAAACCCGAACCCAGGGCTGACGACTAGAAATTAACCAACACCGCTGATCGTTTGGCCATCGAGACAGTCCTTGTAAATGATTCTCGCAGGAAACTCGACATCGCACAATTTGGTCACCGCTGTTAGGAAATTTTGGTGAAATCCTCTGATTACCAATCTTGTGTGGCTCCAAAGATCATTCTTCAAGACCAGATCACTTCTTCACACTACAAGAAATCCACGCACATTCTACTTTGCAAAGAAAGTTTTCTGGGAAGCTTTTCCGCTGCAGAATATCAGTGGGATAATTTAAAGTACCGCGAGGTTCATCGGACATGATGGAAATTGCGCTGAAATACAGTTTTAGATAAGCAAATAATTATATACGTGTAATGTTGCTCAATAGCAGAGCTTCTTCGATTTTAATAAGGTCCAATCGGGGGACATACATTTTTGATCTATATGTAGCCGAGGAACGAAACAAAGCAATTGTAATTTCAAATTTTGAAGATGACAGTATGTTTTTTGGTGTAAATATGACAAGAATGGAAATTCAGATAATATCCGAAAACTTGAACATTTCGTTGTCCTGGAAAGGAAATCGAACCCCACGTCTCTCAGATAGCGCCTGGATATGCTAACCACTACACCACCCAAAACGACCATTTTCAAGTTTTCGGATATTATCTTACTTACCATCCTTGTCATATTTACATCAAAAAACATACTGTCATCTTCAAAATTTTTATTGTACGGTGTAATCCCGTATTCCATTCATGAATTGCAATTTCATTTGGAAGCATTCAAAACTTTTAGGAAATTTAAATAGATTCACGTTTTATCACCTTCTTGTACAGATCTGACCAAGAAATCAGGCATACTATTAAGAATAATAAACGTTCTGACGTCACTGCCTCATGTGATCGCTAGATTTCAGGACCTATGAATTAATAACATCACATGGGATCACTACGTTGAAATCGTGACATACGCGTTTCCTTAAGAGAAATGTAGGCAAGCCTAGCCTTTCGTATAAATTTGAAGAACTGTGACGGTCTTTTAAGCTCAAACTTTGCTGAACAGCAACGTTAAGTGATTACTTCTCTTCCAGTGGCAGAGTGGTAAGAGCTGCTTCTGTTCTAGTTAATTACTTTAGTTTGGCCAAGTTTTCAGCTCCGCGTAAGGCATGGGTGCTGTATCATTTCCACACCCAATAATAACGGGACATGGACGGGGTGGTGTTTATTACATACACTGGCGGAAAGTGAAAAAAGAACACCAAGAAGGAGACGTCTGATACCAACGAAATTTATACAGCATAATAAATGGCTAGTACGAGGTTGAACCGCCATGAACTGCGTCACACTGTGCAATTCTGGCATGGAGTCTGTCGTACAGATGTTGGATGTAAGTTTGGGGTATTGAGTTCCAAGCATCCTCAACCTGGACGCGTAAATCGGGGAAGGTCGTGGCTGGCCGTGAAGACCGGATAAGTCGTTGTCCCATAAAATCCCACACGTGCTCAATGGGGGACGAATCCGGTGAACGTGCAGGCCATGGGCGTTGTCTCACACCCTGAAGTGCATGTTGCGTTACATGTGCCGTGTGTGGGCGTGCGTTATCTTGCTGGAAAACACCACGATGGACCGACCTTACAAATGGCACAGCAACGTGCTGATTGATGTTGTTGATGTAGGAGGTTCTGTTTAACGCACCCGGTACAAACACTAGTTGTGTACGGGAGTGATAGCTGATCGCTCCCCACACCAGGAGACCAGGTGTAGGCTCTGTGTGTTGCTGGCGGATGCAAGAAGGGTGCAGACGCTCACCTGTGCGTCTGCAAACACGCATACGGCCATCGGAGTCTCCCAAGCAGAATCTGCTTTCATCGCTGAACACGACAGATCGCCATTGCGTTATCCAGTGCAGACGTTGGCGACAGCACTGCAGCCGTTCCTGACGGTGGGCTGGAGTCAGAGGTACACATGCCAGAGGCACACGTGCACGTAGTCCTGCATCCAGTAGACGGTTGCGGATTGTTCTCACAGTCACCTCAGGTGCAACGGCAGCTCGGATTTGCGTCGCAGTGGATGTTCTGCCTGACAACGTCGCTCTTCTTATATGTCGATCGGTCCGCTCATCAGTCCGTTTGTGACTCCCGGTTCCACGTCTTCACGTGTGGGAATGTTCCTCGGACCATCAACGCCACCATCGTACCACCACCGATACTTCCCGTCCAATTCGCTTCGCATTACGACGATACGACCACCCGGTTTCGCGGAGTCCGACTAGTCGACCTCGCTCAAAGTCCGATAACTGCTGAAATCGTACACGTCTTCCATGTCCAGGCATTGCAGATTCTTCAGGTTCTTTGCACATGTCCGTACGCCGAAGACAGATTACATTCACTTCGCCGTACTCCTTAAATATCACCTACGATAATTTGCATATTAAGCCGTGTTGTGGCGTAAGCGCTCACCGGTTGGTCCCGAAATTAACATCACACCTACGTAAACTGGACCCCATTACCATATGTAAATTTCATGACCGTCCGCCAATTCCTTTTTGGTGTTCTTTTTTCACTTTCCGGCACTGTATGTATCTACTGCGATGCAAAATGCTTAAACCCATTAAATCTGGAACTGGCTTAAATTCATCATTCCATTCCAAAAGTTAAGCATGAAATACAAATTCGGGGAATGCAACTGTGCATTTCACGGGCGAAACTTTCTGTGAGCAGTTGGGAGACTAAAAAATGGCCAGTCCTTTACATAGGTTTCTTCGGTGTACACCATTCCGCAACAGCACGGCTGTGGACATACGAAGTTGTGCAACAGTCGTCAGAAGTTTTGTCGCATGCTGTCCTAGGGTTATAATCCCTGTAGAGGACCACTATTTTGGTTTATTGGCGAGACCTCACTAGCGAGTAGCAGTACCAGGTTTGTTGTTGTACCTTGTTGAAGCCTTAGCGCCGCCCCGCCGGCACAGTGGTCTAAGCGCTACCTTCTGATCATTCGTCCTATATGGATCAGGGTTTGAATCCCGGTGAGACATGGATGTACTTTTTGTCTTACGTCACTAGCTCTCACTCTTTCCTGGAACAAGTGGCCCTAAATTATGGACGCACGACTGCTAATAACCCATCCGTTCGCTCACCGTGGTCGTTATGCCCCCCCCCCCAAAGATCTATACTGAGGTCGGTATCGACAACTACTGTGAAGCCAAGGCTTCACGTGCATGTTTCGATGCCTGAGAACTAACCGTTTGCGCGCCGTTATATTCTAGACATAGGCGCGCTCGTTTACAATGGTGTCATAATCATGGCAACTAGACGAAGGAACAACGTATTAGGTGTACAAATACATTTTAAAGCGTTTTAGGACAACGCAACATGTAATTTGTGAGAAAGCAACAATACCTTTACGTATTAAAATATGCGCCGTCATTATCTATCACCTTCCGCCATCGGTCAGTCAGCTGATGGATCTCCAGCCTTCGTCGTGTGACGCAATGAAGTCGTCAACCCGTTTTTGCAGTTCTTCACATTTCCAGAACCGTGCAGCAGACAAACCATGTTGTATCGATCGGAACAAATGATAGTCTGAAGCTGATATGTCGATACTATATGCCGGGTGCTCCAAAACGTACCAGCCAAGTGTCAATAACGTTTCTTGGATCGATTTCGTGACATACGGCCTAGCGTTGTCATGCAGTAATTTCACGGGACACAATCCTTTGCCTGTGAATGGACGTTTTCGACAGATCTCCTCGTTAAATTGCAGCAATTGTTGCTAGTAGCGATCACCAGTAACAGTTTGACCCTGTTGCAATAGTTCATAATATAGCACACCCTATATTATGAGCTCCCACCAGATGCAAAGCAGAACTTTCTTGGAATGAATATTGCGTTTCGGTGGTGAAGTCTTTGCTTCACAAGAGTCTACCCAGTGTTTTTTGCGTTTAGGATTGTCGTACCATATCCACTTTTCATTACCTGTAACGATTTTCCACAGGAAATACTTTGTGTTGTTTGTTCAACAGATTCAAGCACTTCATGACGCGCTCATTCTTGTTCCGCTGGCTCAGGTCATGTGGCACCCATTTTCTTTCCTTTTGAATCTTTCCCATTACGCGTAAACGATTGGAAATGGTTTGTTGATTGATCTCCAATTGTTCAGTTAGTTCTTTTTGCGTTTGAGACGAATCTTCTTCCAGCAATGCTTGCAGTTCCTCATGGGCAACCTTCTGCGGGGCGCCGCTGAGTAGTCGATCGCTAACATCAAAATCACTTGCTTTAAACCGTCTAAACCAAACCTCACACGTGCTTTTGATACAATATTCTTCCCCAGAATAGAACAGATCGATGCAAATGCTTCTGCAGCCCTTTTTGATTGGTGAAATTCGTAACGGCTGCAGTGTGTCGAATAAATGCAGTATCGCTTGCCATCTTTCACCTACCGATAAGCAAGTGCGTTTGACTGTTGGGAAAACTTCTGTTTCGCATTTTATACTCTGGAGCAGTTACGGTCACATGACAACAACGAGGGGGAATGTCGGATATGTAAATTAGCGGTATGCGTCACACAAAAAACGCTTTAAAACTTATTTGTACACCTAATACTCCTAGTCCTTCGTTCTCTCCACCATAACCTAAGGTTTAGAGATGGATGGTCACGATGTTCGCGTCAGGGATGGACACCCATTGTCATGAAGTTCGCGTCAGGGATGGACACCCATTGTAATGATGTTCGCGTCAAGGATGGACACCCATTGTAATGATGTTCGCGTCAAGGATGGACACCCGTTGTCATGATGTTCGCGTCAGGGATTGGACACCCATTGTCATGATATTTACTTCAGGGATGATTACTCTGACGCAAACATTATGACAATGGGGGTAGGAAAGCTACTCAAATATTTTCTCTCTCCGTTTTTAGGTCCTAAGATATTGTTGTAGAGCTTATAGGACGCAATCAGCAGAAAGGCAGATTGCGTCCTGTAAGTCCTTTAAACCATCGCCCTAAATGAAAACTTAAAATGCGTATTTTCTAGTGCAGTTTGAAGTCAAATAAAAACCCTAATGAGAAAGCAACTCTCTCATGCGGGTACATAAGCTCTAGCCACTTTCGACTCATTTATTTGATACTGAATATATTAGTTCGAGCTGATTTCAACCCATTTTTTTTACGCCGACCCCGAATTTATTTGTTCCAGTTCGTTAAATGTTTAAGGGCGCACAGATGATTATGTTATCCTTAAAATCCATGCACATTCACTATATCGAATCTTCGTACTTAAAGATACAGATCAGTCTGAAACAGGAGGTTTTGAAACATGTTTCACTTTCGGTCATTTCTGTTTGCTTTGTTCAGTTCTTAGTAGTTCACGCAGCTACCCCTCCAACAGACTATTTTCTTCGTCAATTTGGAAACGGGTTAAGCGTTGCCCTGTAACCCTAAATATAAAGGGCGAACATGGGTACTATATCATTGGTACGATTGGAATGAATGGATCTTTTTAAAGATGAAGGTTTTTTGTTCAGAATACTGATCATTATCTTATGATGTAAGCACTGATGTCAAAGCCCTGGAATCCATAATTTACCGCCATAGTATCTGGAGTTAGTAACACGTTATTAAAAATACAAAAAATGTCTATTCTTGGAAGACTCGTGATATCCAATTTTAAGAAAAGTAAAGTATGGACGGAACATCTGGCAAGTCGCCCACCGAGGACGGGGTTTGGGTTCCTGATGAGGCACAGGTGGTGTGTTTGTTTTTTCGATGTTGATCTTTCCGTTCATCAGAACTAGTGGCTCTAAGTTAGGAGCGGGCGACTGCCTACAGCCATTAGACTTGCCATTTGTGGACGCTAAACTCCCACTCTAAAAAAATTAAATAAATAAAAAAAATAAAAAAAGGAAACAAAGAAATTTTACTTACACACTGTAAAAAAAACTAGGCTTCCCTGTAAACGAGTTCTCTGAGGCTGTGGCTTCTGCCCTTTCGTAGGAGATAGGTCCAGTCTCAAGTCCTGGATAAGCCTTGGGTAGAGCGTTGGTGCTGGCTATCTTCCTTGTTCAAACTAGTGGCCACAAATTTGGAATGGGCGACTACTTACAGCACTCAGATTTGCTCATGCTTGTAGTTAAACTCCGAAACGAAAGAAAATATGATAGATGAACAAGTAATTATTGTGTTATGATGCTATATATAAACACCTACATTCCCATTTAGAGTAGGTGTGTCATACACGAGTTTAAGTAATTTACTTGCGGAGCGAGGTTTAAGAAAAAATCAACAATTCAGATTGGCAAAATTTCATCAATACGTTCTGCACTTCTTCTTCAGAACATACCTGGAGAGAGAAGAGAGAGAAATTCACGCCCACGTGATTGTAGTCTAATCTTCCACTCGCCCTATATCCGCCACTACTCCGAAGGCACTTGTTGGCCTATAAATTTTGCATGAAATGAAATGCGTTAAGGTAGTAATTCACTGTTTTTACCATACCATGCATTAAATCAATTTCTGTCACTTCGACATAGTAAATCTTATGATTGTTATCTGTCTTAAGGAAGATAGCAATGTGAGAACATGTCCGCGTAGCTCAGTTGGGAGAGCGACTTACTCCGGAGTTCGGAGACCCGTATTCGATTGTCGGCACTGACAAACGTGTACGTTATAATCTCGAGATTGTCCTACATGGTATCGCATCAGGAACCTTCTCTGAATTTGGCACACGTATGCATGCCTACAAATACAATCAAGATAACAGCACTCTATTATATCGTTTTCTTTGTCTATGCTGGAGATGAACATGCTATAATTTCTACCCGTGAAACCCGTTTGGACAGTGTGGTGAGTTATGCCATCTTCTGCAAAAGACTTCACCACTCAGAACTTGGTCATCAGCTTCCTTAGGCTGGAATGCACCTGGCCAAGGCTGCAGGTAGTCCGACTGCCTATGCCTACCTGCTTTAGACGACAAATATCAAGCGAGAGCCACATCGAAGGAAAAATTAATAGGGGTACGAGACTTGGCTGGGGCGCATTTGGAAGGAACAGCACAGTTTTCAAGGCCGATGTGCCATTACGTCTTAAAACGAAAAGTGTTTAATCAGTGCATCCGTACCGTTTTATTGTACGGATAAGAGACATGGTCCTTAACGAAAATAGACATACAGAGGCTGCGAACAATTGATAGCATAAATGGTGCACGCTTTTTGTAACCAGGAAAGGTAGAAAAAGGAACTCAACTCATGGACCAGGAAAATGACATCTGTGGATGATGAAGAAGAATGCCACCAGGTGGCGGCACATCAGTCTCTGAGCCCATCAATATGGGCTTGTGTAGTCAGATTCTGACTCGCAAACCACGCATAGTGTTTTGAATTGTTCGCACTGTGGTGTAAAGCGAACGCACTCGGCCATTTCTCGAGACTTTTGGGGTTCGATTCCAGCGGTGTCGGATGAACAATTTTTCAGTTGCTATGCGCTGGTTATACTTAATAACGTGGACAGAGCAATGTCATGGTCTATGCATTATCTCCACGTCTTTCTAATTTCTTCACCATTTCTTTCGCCTTTTGGATTTATCAGCTGTAATTTCGTAGCTTGCACCAATGAATACCACCAGATGGAGACACATCAGTTGCTGAGCCCAACAATATGGATTTGTGTAGTCAGATGCTGACTGATAAACCACACATAGCGCTGTCAATTGTTGGCACTGCGACGTAAAGCGAACGAACTCGGGCAGTTATCGAGAGTTCTGGGGTTCGATTCCAGCGGTGTCGGATGAACAATTTTTCAGTTGCTATGCGCTGGTTATAAAAACGTAGACAGAGCGATGTCATCGTCTATTTGGATCTGTGGATGACATCATGATCAAAGGAAAGATATAAGTAACAAAGTGATGGACATACAGTATTACCAAAAGAGTTAACCACCGTAGGACAAATGAAATTTATGCAGGGTGACAGGAGAAGACTATATGGGAGATATGTGAATGAAATTCGAAAATATTCCGTAGGAACATGAAAAGAGTTCCTCAAAACTGCGAGTTGTGGAAGAGATTTAATATTTTCATCCAGCAGAGATTTTCATGATAATATTTCAGTGGTTTGATAAGTAGATAAACCTATTTCTTCTGAGACATTTGTGCGCGAATTATATTTGCAGACGCTGTGTAAGTACAAAGAAAGAAGAATCTTAGATGCTAACAATTTTTTTGGTGTTGTGAAACGTCTGCTCTGATATCACAATTTTATTTTTCCAAACCACAGAAAATTCAAGCACACACTTGAAGAGGCGTTTTACTTGCGTTTAGTTAAATGTGTAACTAAACGAAGAAGCGTTTCACTACAGTTTACTTAAACGTGTAACATAATTTGAAAACTGACAAACTTACATGTGCCTGAAAAATAATAATCACATGTTAGCCTACAACTATATTTAATATTGCAAAGCTTGTGAGACAGTAATGGAAAAAGTCGTCAACAGACAAATTTCGTATAAAAACGCACATTGATATCTAAAGGTGAATGTGATTGTTTTATTGGACTGTAGCAGATGAAATGTCGGATTTTTAAGACTCGTGCAGTTGGCTGGTAATTTAGGAATCAACAAATCGCGTCATGTGACTGGTGATATGAAAATTTAAAGCGTCAAGGCAGCTGGCTATAAAGCACTGGTCATTTCGTCAGTGGCTTCAATTCCAAGAGGATTGTGCAACAGTGAAAAGGGTGATGGAGCAAAGCCAAATTCGTGAAATTTTCTTATGTGAGTTTTTATTTGGACATACCGTGCATCGTGTCAACTCGCAACATCAATACGGCGTTTGTGGAAGGCGCCGTTCATGAACGGAAGACACAACGTTGGTCTACTAAATTCCGTTCCGGCGACACAATGCTCGAATATAAACCATGCGGTAGATCAGGCGGAGCCATTGTTCATGACGTGTTGGAGGCCTTCATGAAACCTGATCCTTGTCAAACGATACGAGAACTGGAGAGGAACTTAGAGTACATTATTTTCAGACATTTGACAGGCAAAGTGAAGAAAATGGATAAATGTCCAACACATGAGGTGACGAAACAGCACAAAGGGCATGGATTTTATGTCTGCCATTTTCTGCACATTGTGAGGCGCCTCGTCAAGTGCGATGAAAAACGAATGCTGTAGGACAACTTTTGAGATTCAGCGTAATGATTCGACTACTTGGAAGCCCCAAAATGCACCGCGAAGCAGGTATTTCATCCCAGAAAGTCGATGGCCCATAGGCGTAACCACTAGGGGGGTTCAGGACCACCAGATTTTCAGAGTCGAGGATCCCCAATGTAAAGGACCCCCCCCCCCCCAATTGTTCGGGATTATAATGATATAATGCACACTTTTTTATGATGAGAACCAACTAAACTTAATAATATAAGATTGTAATTTTTCGTAGAATACAAACACGTGTACAATGTGTACTTGATAAAACAGCGATATCGATTTCTAATAAGCAAACTCAGTTCTACATTTCAAAATTGCCTTTATTCTTCAGTAAAATAACATTTCTATGTACATGACAGTGGAAGTCTGCCAATAAATACAGCGGTACATACATCAGCTGGAAAGTTCCAGTGAAACGTAAAACAAAATATTGTTAAAAAAAAAAAAAAAAAAAATTATTTCGCCACGTAGGGCGAAGGAGAGGCAGACAATAAAGCACGAGCGATACAAACGAAAATGTTTACCTACAGTAATGTAGACAGGGCAAGACATGATTCTATACTATGCACAAATTCCAATTAAGCATTACTACCATACTAAAGATTAAACATTAGGTACTAATTCACAGAAATGCAACAGTGATGCTACATTCAAAATTTACAACATATGTACAGAAGTATTCAGTGACAAGGGGAAATAACGCTAAATGACCTTAGAAGGGCATCTTGTTACATTATATTATACACACAGTGACTAATATTTAAAAAAAAATATTCAACATAATGAAGGGGACATTGCGTGGGCAGCAAACTGTGCAGAAGGAAGAATTATATACAACAACATAAAACCCAACATTATCGAAGAGAACATGGGAAACATGGTGAGCTATCTTCAATGGCACATTAAAACAGAAAAATCACAAATAGCGAAGCACCAAAATTAATACGTAAAAACATGATTTGTTACAGTGAACGTGGGCGACAACAAAAATCCCACTTATAGGTTGAGATGTAACTGCAAATTGTGGATATGGAACCACCCAGCCGATTGGGCCCAAGTGGACTGAAAAACGCTATCGGTGTTTGTTGAGGCAGCACGAGAGTGCTCCATTTGGAGGCGAGTGGTTAACCGTGCTAGGAAGCGTCTCCGAATGATAGCACTTGCCTCCTGAGGAAGTGGAATAAGAGCAGGGAAGCGTTGTTGAAGATGGAAAGCATAGACAGTGAACTTCACAAGAAGAAAAATATAACGGCACACAGGAGGCAAGTGAGTAGGTGGATGCTTAGTTTGGAGTAGCCAAGCATATGCAAGAAATGGTAACGATCGAGCACAAATTCGATCAGAAAGACGAAATGCTGTGTTTAGGACTGGCAGGAGAACGGGGCAGAATAGGTATTGATGTTGGACGTCGCTGACTTCAGGGCAAAAGGAGCACTGCGGAGAGGTGAGAAGGGTCATGCGAAACAGTACTGATGGGGCGGGGAGACGAAGGTGAAGAAATTGCCAATGGACATTGAGTTCAAGAGGGGAGGAAAGGGCAGAGGTAGATGCTGTCCAGATGGCGGGGAGAAGAGAAGGAGGAGCAGAATGAACAGAAAGTGGAAGTGCGGGAGGGGAAAGAAGAAGCCAATAAAGAGAAGAGGAGGAGAGAGAAGTAACTAGAACCGGGGAGCTACGAATGAGGAGAAAGAACGGTAGGGAAAGAGGAGCAGAGGGGACCGAGAAGAGACCATCAGGTGAAGCGAGGAGTGGAAAGAGGCTCCAAAGCGCTGTGCGAAGAAGAAGATATTCGTTAGCAAGAGTAATGGTTGGAGATAGAAACAGGGAAGAAAGAGGTCTCCAGGTTAGATCAGAAGTTACGAGAGAACGGACAGTTATCACACCAGAGCGGATCCAATGAGGAAAGTAAAAGTAAGGGAGGTTAGGAGGGTGAATAAGAGAAGAGAAGAAGAGAGGTTCATCTAGGAGATCAAGAGTTGAAGAAGAAAATGAACGGAGAAGAGGAAGCGAACGAAAGAGAGAAAGGCCCTCTCGCAGGACAGGAGGGAGGTGGGACGGGAGAAGAGAGTATGCATCCATCTTCAGAAACAGTAGGAAGGTGAAAGATGGGTCACGGGAAGAAGCTAGAACATTCAAGGTAGTGGTAAGGGACGGAACAGTTGAAGTGGCAAGGCGAATGAAATGAATAATGCGATGTGTTTTATAAAGGAAAGCTGGATCAGGAAGCTGGATGCCACCCAAAGAGGCTGGCAGATGAAGCGTGGCAGGTTTAACCCAGTGATGTGAAGACCAGATGACGGAAGTTGGGAGGCGAGTGATGGTCATCATTTGTGACACGGGCACAACCGTCGACATCCAAGAGTATTCGCATAGAGAGATAAGTTGTCGACGAACAACGGCTGCTCGTTGACGGAACGATGTGAAAGGGCTGGCCTTACTCCAGTAGGCAGCAGTCCGTTGTATCCGCGGAAGAAGAGCAGTCCAGGTGGCAGATGCAGAAGCCAAGGGCAATCCGACATACGCACCGAGGATCTTCTGTGTAGTGGCTGTCCACTGCGCACCCCAAGGAGCATCGGTGCGGGCAGCCCATGCCCCGCACCATAAGCCAGTACTGTTAGTGGCATTAAGCGCTGCTCCAGATAATGCAACATACTGTTGATATACAGAATACAGGCAATCAAATTGAGATTCATCCCGGACGCAAAAGGTCACATCATCAGCATAGGCGGTGAAAGTTATTCGATGATGACGAGTACTAACCACTGTCGGCGGTAGGACATCCAGGAGTGATCTTCGGGCTGCTAACAGGAAAGGCTCAAAAGCGAGAGCGAAAGACAACTTTGTAATTTACATTTCTGCCCTATCTTTCATAGTTTTACAGTTGTGTTCGCTAAGTTCCACGATTCGCCAACGGAGGCGCCTATGTCGTGCCCGTTAGATCGCGCTTCAACAACTTCTTTGGTTCTGCGCGTGCGTGTGTAGGGGGAGGGGTTCCAAAACTCTATCTTATACAGTATAATATTGCATATATATGTATACATATAATATGTGTATGTGTGATCGGACCCCTTCCCCCAAAATTTTAAAACATGGTTACGCCACTGCGATGGCCAGTGTTTGGTTGTACTCAAGGTTAATAGACAGTAAGGTTTGCTCATCCCGCCTTCCTCGCAGACGAATGATCGTGACGTCACTGAATGACATCACCGTCCAAACATGTGAATCGTAGATCCGAACGTAGCTGTGGAGGAACATGTCTTGTGAACAATTTTTATAACTCAAACACAGAACAAAAGCTTATGGAAAAGCACATTTACATTAAATACAGAAGAAATTCACAGTCATGTGAATATTTTAGTAACGGAGATTTCAAAAATACCTCCCGCACATTTTTGTTACGTAAAGGGCTGGAAAACTGTTATTCTTTTTAGTCACGAGGGGAATTTCTGCTGTTTTTATATAAATTTAAAAGGGAAAACGCACATCAGGACATATAATTTTCATATGCTAAAGATATTTTTTAAGACGAATAGGAAAAGCATCTCGAAAACCTTCATTTTTTTAAATTGAAAATTGAAAACATTATAAGCATTGACAAATCTGGTAGAATTTATGAAGATTATTCCAGCTGGTTTACGAATAATAATTCCAACACGCCGCTTTGTTGCAAAAACAAAGAAACGTGGCGATTAGGTAGTCTTACGATTGCATTTTCGACAGTGACGTCTCAAAGCAATCACCGTAAGCGCAGGATGAGCAAAACCTTGTCATCTACTAACCTTGGGTTGTACTCAGCTGGTGTGATCCACTCATCCTTCTTACAAGCAGATGAAACCATTACGGCGGATAGTTATTGTCAAGAACGTGATATTATGCACGGAAACCTGGCCACCAAATGGCCTTTATTGGTCAACTGCGGAGGGCACACACGCCACCCTGATAACGTGATACCCCACGCTGCAGGCAAGACGGTCCAAAAGCTGTATCAGTTGAAGTGCGAAACTCTCTACCTCTTCCGCATTTTATTTACTTGATCTGTCCCTTACGGACTATTCCTTCTTCACGCACTTGGACACCTTTCTACAGGATATATCGTTTCCCAATCAAACATCATTTAAAACCTCATTCCTTGTGTTCGTGACATCCTGAAGCTCAACATTTTTTCAAGAAATGACATTCACAGACCTGTATCTTACTGTCGGCTTATTTGAGGTCTTCGAAGTTTCCGACAAATATTTCTACGTTTCATTTGCAACAACCTAATAATTTCTGCCGCAAATACATTGTCATAATGTTTGGTGTTATGATATCAAAGTCATTATTTTCCGTTTCAATAAAAATACCAAGTTCGCGCAGATGAAATCTTTCATGTATGACCCATCTCACACTTAGTTTTAATTTAGTTACGCCATCTTGAAATTTGATTATAAATAGCCATCCTTTTTCCTACACTGATAGAAACTTTTTAATCCAACGTTTCCCGTAATAGAAAACCCATCTGCTAACTTTAACAAAAGAGCAAATCATGCTGATGAACACAATAATACAGGATAATTCAAAATGATTGTCCCGATTACAAATGACAATACCTGGTTTATGAACATAGATACAGAGATCACATTGTTGCACAATAAAGAAGGAAGTTTAGCATTTTGTTTTCATACCTTACAAATGTTCTGTGTGACTCCCCTGGGTCACGTGGGCAACATCTAAACGGTAATCCATTTCACGCCATACATTATGAAGTATGTCGGTAGTCACTGATGCCAGTACAAACTGAATGCGCATCTTTAGTTCTTGCAGTGTTTTCGGCAAAAGTGGCACATACACATGGTCTTTGACATATCCCCACAAAAAGAAGTCACAAGGAATAAGATCCGGAGACCAGGGAGGCCACTTGCAGAAAACCCTGTCGTCCTGTCCACAACAACCAAACCAACAATTTGGAAGAATTATCAAGACCATACCATTTCAGAAGAATTTTCGGAAGACCATAGCAACAGAGCAGCAGACTCAAATAAAATTCTAAACTTCCTTCTTTCTTGTGTAGGGATAGCAGCTGTCTATTAACTTCATAAGCACGTTATTGTCATTTGTAATCGGGGAAATAATTTTGAATTACCCTGTATATTCTATAAACAGCAGAATATTGGTATATAAAATAAGAAACTACAGAGAGTAGAGCAAGAAAGCATGAGCAGCAATGTAAAAAAGTAGGAATATTGTGGCAGGAAGGCATGCGTGGCAATGTAAGAAAAGTAGGGACATATAACAGGAAAGCATGGCTAGAAAACTACGAAAGTTGGGACAGTATAAGAAGAAAGCATGCGCAGCAAAGTACGGACACTGTGATATGAAAGAATGGTCTACTGTGTAAGAAAGTAGAGACAGTATAGCAGGAAAGCATGAGGAGTAAGGTAGGAAAGTAGGGATGCAATAAACAGAAGGCATGAGCAGCAAATTAAGAAATGAGCGGCAGTAAGTCCAATGGTTTTGAGGCATTGGACTTACGATAGCTCGACACTGCAGTAGGAAAATATGGGCAGTAAAGTACGAAAGTAAATATGTGTAGCAAAGTATGAGCAGCAAAGTAAGACAGCAGAAATAATATAGTAGGAAGGCATGAGCTGCAAATTAAGCAAGTAGGGAAACTATAGCACGAAAGCTAGGGTAGTAAAATAAGAAAGTACGAACAGTTTAGTAAGAAAGCAAGGGCAGTAAATTGAGAAAGTTAGGCAAGTATAGAAAATATGATTAGGACAATATGAATGCATGGGCTGTAAAGTAAGACAATGTAGTAGACAGTCTGCGCATTAAAATAAGAAAGCAGGTTAGAAAAATGAGAGAAAAAAGGAAAAGTACTGAGCTTATGCCTTCAAACAAACTGCACACTTCATTTCCTCGCGTAATTTGCATTGAATTCAGAGATAAGTTCTAATAATATAATTTTTCTAATGATTTAATTTAATTTTTTCCGCTACTGCAATCTTCTAAATTCCTATGAATTTTGACAAATTTATCAATGCCCAAACTGCGCAAGAGGTGAGTCTCTATGCCAACTCACAAATGATAATTTCTTTAAATTTCCCGTCAGTAAGGTTGATATCAGTAGGCTGATTAAATCTGATGAAGCTGCTCATGAACAGTTACGTTAAGTAAAAGCTTAAATTTTAGCATTTATCTCTAGTACTATGAATTTATTAGTCCTGATATCAGTTTTATTAAACAAAGCCATTATTATTCCTAAATGGTAAATACACACTTTGTTCTCCACTGTTTCGTTTCTTATACAGTCAGAATTCTCCAAATTTCATTTAAAAATGCTAGCCTTGATATCGGTCTTTGGAAATTAAATATCTAATGTGGAAGCAAACACACGAGCATGAAATTAAATTTACGTCAAAATCGATGTTTGTGTGTTTCGGTCATCATAAACGTAATTGTTTAAAAATTAGCGCGTTTCTTTTTTACGAAGAAAAACATGTTCTGTAAAGCACGTTGCAAATTTGTAAGTTTTTTTTCTTTTTTGCTAATTACAGCGAGCTACGCAGCTGTGCAGTTTCTTCTCCGTGCAAAGCGTCAGCAATCTCAGGAAAGTTGTATTGTATTAAAATGCATCCAGCAGAAAAAAAAAAACGAGCTATATATCGCTTTGGCTTAGTAGTCGTTGGCACCCTGTTTGCTGCCAAACTGATAGCTCCATAAAAGGCCCAATTAATTGATCCAGAAGGACCAGTCTAATGTTACTGAAACGGCTATTTTGAGCTCACATTATGGAGAGCAAAGTGCTTCGCAAAGTAAAAATGCTAATGGCTTTTATTGGTCGTTAAACACATTACTCGTAGGATTTCATCCGTTTGGGTTGAATAAGGAGAAAAAATGCAGTAACAAAAGAACGAAATAGTAAAAATCTCTGACTATTTCTCTCCAGTAAAATATTTGAGAAAGACCATTGCTGGAGGTTCTGAAAGTATAAATCTTATGTGCTCCTACCCATCTTGTCCCAGTTTTAAACTGCTCGAATAAACAACGTACCAATGCTAGGAAGACATGAAAATATATCCGATGTAATTAACTCTTTTCGTGTTATTTTTTCATTACACATTTATGTGGTAGAGAAATAACGTCGAATATAAGAAAAAATGTTTAAATCATCAGAAACAGCAAATACTCTTTCAGGTTTTAAGTAATCCTGTAAGCTTTACCGAATTGTGAGATTATACAAAGCGTAACACCAGCAGATGGGGTAGTTAAAAAAACGTGTTTGAGACCCTATTACCTACATTACTTGTAACAAACTGATACTGCTTTAGTATTTAAAAACGAAATTCAGGATATTTTTGCATTGGCGGCAAGCACAAAACACACACAAGCGTCACTGTCATCTTACTATAAAAAAGGTAAAACTTGCGTTCATGTGGATCACTTTTTAACCGTAAACAAACAACTACGTATGCTGTTTATCAGAAGAAGACGAGCATTTATAATCTGGTGTTAACACCGTGTTATCCGTAACCGTTAATGTTTAATGTCTTGTTTATATCTTTTTATTTCGTTCGACATTAGAGTTTTCCCTTTTTTCGGGTGCGATGGAAGTGGAAGTACACAGAGGTTTTTTTTTTTTGAAGCACACAGTTGTAGGCTGTAAGGTGTTTTACTTTACTTACGCTGAGTAAGGCAAGGATGAGCGTTACTGTCCTTCGCAAACTTGACTGTTGTTTTAAACCTCGCCTATGCCTCGTCAAAAAAAGAAAGTTACGTCTTTCAGTAGATGAAGAGTTTGAAGCTAAACGTCGCAAAGCCGATTACGATGGAGCAAGGCGGCAATAACGCACTGCAGTCGAAAGACAAGACATTAACCGCCGCAATGTCGAGCATGCCAGAAAAAACAGACAAAAAAAAGCAATTGAGTTGAAAGAAATGCTGATATTCGATGTTTGCGGGATGGTCAAAGTAATATGACGCCGCAACATATTGAAGCTGAATCTCACCGCATGGGAAATGTTCATATTGCAGAGACGCAGAATATGATCCCCGAACAAAGAAAAGAACGGTGCGCTCGAGAGGTTTAGAGGCAATTAACGAACAGAAAACAGCGAAGAAATGCTACACGTCCTGTGGCTTCAAACGTTATAGACGAAAACTCGCCTTTGCTATGACCATTAATAAGTCTCAAGGTCAAACACTCGAAAGGTAGGTATCTACTTTCCTGAACCAGTGTTTAGCCATGAACAACTTTATGCTGCATTGTTAAGAGTTCGACGTTTGATGATGTCACAGTTAAAGTAATCCGTGGGCCGGAACAAGGAAAAAATACTTTCAGATTCCGAAAATATATTTACAAAAAATATCGTTAACTTAATTGATAAATGCTAAAAATATCACAAAAAAAAAAAAAAAAAAAAAAAAAAAAAGAAAACAAGTTAGTAAAATCATGCAATGCATTGAGTATAATACGCTTTCCAACATTCCAGAAATCATTACTCAAGTTATCACTCAAGTTATGAGGATAATGGCTGTTGAATAAATCTCGGTCATGTGCCCTGACTTTTGATCCCATTTCGATTATATTCAACAGAACCGGTTCAGTAAACCTCCGAAATAACATGATACAGTTTTTTCGCAATCGAAGCATATTTACGTAAGTTATGATGCATAAGGGCTATGAAAAAGATCCCGCTCCTGTGTCCTAACCTTTGATCCCATTTCGCCCATTTTCAATAGGATTCGTCCCCAGGTAGCCCCTACAACATGCTAACATTTCAACCAAATCGAAGCATTTTTACGTACGTTATGACGCATAATGGCGATGGAAGTGATTCCGTTCCTATGTCCTGACCTTTGACCTCATTTCGCCCATTTTCAATAGGGGCTGTCCCCAAGTGGTCCCCTACCACATACTACCATTTCACCGAAGTCGAACGATTTTTACGCGAGTTATCGGGCGGACGGGCATACGCACACAACGCGTGACGTAATGAGGCAGATGGGAATCGCGACCATCTGTTCGCAAGAGTGTGACGTCATAAAACTTTAATAGGATCCACACACAACGCGTGACGTAATGATACAGATGGCGTGACCGTGCGCCAACATCTCAGTCGCGAGATTGTGACGTCATAAGATTTCTAAAGCATGGGTAACATTAATGGGACGACGACATGACACTAAAAACGTGGTAATTCGGGGTGGTTATTTAACAGACTAAACGAATTTTCCTAAAGTCGAGATCAAACTAAATCGATTTCTAGTACCACGTCCCTTACCAAGGGAGCATTGTTGTCCGGCAAACGTTCCCGTATTTTCTATTTCTATGCATGAACAATGAAGCTCATCCAAGGGTATGTTTCAATGCACATTCATTATTTACGATGACTCCGCAAAAGATAATAATGAGCGCTTGAATAACAATAAGTGATTTCTAGAACCCGTTGTATTCTTATCCCAACTGGTTTTACAGCTAGTTAAGAATATAATTGTTTATGAAACAATAGGCCGCCTTTTGTCCCTACGTAACGTCAGTTACGCTTAGAACATTTGAATAAAATATACACTGAATGAATAAATTATTATACACAGTACGACAATTAAGTAGTTAGACTGATTTCAAAAAAAAAAAAAAACCACTCCCTGTAAAACACATAGTTGGGGATGGTACGGAAGGCAGGCAATGCATGTGAAACCGAGGATTTTTATAACATACTCATCAGCCCATAGTACGCATCATTTTGTGTGCTCATTAACATATGCAAATTTTATCATGTATTCCTTACTTCCTTGGCTGCCATTACTCTAAACATCCGATCTGTATTTTTGTTCCTTCGGGTTGCTTGGATTTCAAAATCACATAGCTGAAACCACGTACTAGGACGGGTATAACACACTCTTTCAAACGAGGGCTCGGAAGGTTTAAAGAAGGAAGATGACACCAATTTTCGCTTGTAATGAGCACGTCTTTTGAATCCGTTCTAACGCGAATGAAATTAATCAAAGCTCTTCAAAGTCAATGGAACCAGTTAAGGAAACAATTAACCGGCTTTACAATCGATGAAACATCCAGAAATAGAAACATCTGTTTAGTTCCACCAGCGGCTAAAACGCATGTTACGAAGATTGACAAATGACGCACAGAAAGTTTCTTATAGAACAAGGACAGGTATAAAATAGTACTAGTGTTCCGAATTTCTTTGCGTAGAAAATAAATCAAAATTTCCAAGCTTTTGCACATCAACCAGATGGCTTTTTCAAGGAAAGTAGACAGCTAACTGCAAACTGGATAATGCAACACTTCAACAATTTGAACGTGGTGACTTGACTAGACAATTAATAAATAGGCGCAAATGTGATCAGGCATTCGAAGAAACGAGGTCACGTTGGTTGGGCGTACCATACTGTGGTAGAAAACACAGCATCATTTGAAGAATTGATTCCAAATGCGTGGCTTGTGTTACGGCACTGGCTCTCTCCCTTCCCTGGAACCAGTGATCCTAACTTAAGGACGGGCGACTGCTTATAGACCATTGAATTGCTCACGGTGGTCGTTAAACTTCCAATCAAAAAAAAAAAAAAAGAAAAGTACGTGGCAACTCGAGAGAAACGCTATCATTGCAAGCCTCGCTGCTGGTCAAGATTACCCCTGCCCTATCAAGAGGGATCAAGTTCAAGTCCGCTGATCCTATGTGGAATGATATCAAGAAATTAACTTCATACTCCACACCCAAATCTACTGCCATTCGCGAAACCTTGGAAATTTTGACCAGCAGCGAGGCTTGCAACGATAGCGTCTCTCTCGAGTTGCCACGCATTTAGAATCAATTCTTCAAATAATGCTGTGTTTTATACCACAGTTCCGCGCGCCCAACCAACGTGACCTGGTTTCTTCGAATGTCTGATCACATTTGCGCCTATTCATTAATTGTCTAGTCAAGTCACCACGTTCAAATTGTTGAAGTGTTCTATTATCCAGTTTGCAGTTAGCTGTCTACTTTGCTTGAAATAGACATCTGAGTGATGTGCGAAAGGTTGGAAATTTTGATTTATATTCTACACCAAGAAATTCGGATCACTAGTACCATTTTAACTGTAATTGGTGTACAGTTCCTTGTTATTAATTAGTGTTGCATTCTCCGAACAATAAGAAAAGGTATCAGAGACAAAAAGATTTTAAAATCGAACAGTTAAAAGATGAAATATACGAGATAATGAAACATCATATAACTCTATACTTTCTAGCTGCAGAATTTTTCACAATGGAAAAGTTGAAAATAGGCGAAAAATATTCTGCTTGGAAAAAGCTATGATAAGGAAAAAGAACTTTTCAAATACGTCTCCAGGAACCAGAAATAGCGAGAAAAAGGTTTCAAACTTAACGCCTCCCTAGCGGCGGATCTGTTAATTATTTAAAGAGGGTAATGTCCTCCATCTTATAACGTAATCTTCTTTTCGTGTTGAAATATTGTCTTTCTTACGTTATGTCTAAATCACTAAATAAGCATACGATGAAATAGTTCCTAAATGAATACTTACGGCCAGACGAAACATTTAAACAGAAGTCAAACTTACGGGAATTGGCTTTATTCCAGGACTATATCAATAGATCAGATCTTACACTTCAACATAATTCACATATCACATCTCCAATACACATCCAACACCCCAAACGAGCAACTGTTGTATCGTAGTTTTTATCTACAGTTCTTATCTCATACAGTCATAAGCACGATATTTTTTTACAAAAGAGTTGCAAAAAATGAAAGATTGAATTTCTGCTGAGCATATAGAGAAAATTCAAAACTCAAAACTATAGAAACTCAAAGATTTTTGGCTCTTTTTTTCCTTAGTTGCACGGTAGCAGTTTAAAAATATAGGAAGAAACTAATCGTGACTGAATACAAAAGGAATGGAATTAATTCTGAAAAGCAATTAGACAGAGCGCAAGCGTCATAATAAATGTAGTTTCTTCCATTATGGGTTCCTAGAAAAAATGACAAATGAAGGCTTTCATTAAACACAAACTGGGAGGGTATGCTTTAAATTAATCATAATTGAGAAGGTGTGTTTTAAATTGAAAGGGAATTCTCCTTACGTATTATTAAGATTTGACGACAAAATACTCTGCGCTCCAAACGAAAAATAAAATGATGCACAGTGATACCAACGAAACAGAAAAACATTATAAGGAAATTGTAGATTTAAATGAAATGGTAATATAAGGAAATTGTACCCTTAAATGAAATCATAATAAAAAGAAACTGTACATTTAAATGAAATCGTAATTCCAAATTGTTGATGGAATGAGTATAAAGAAACAAATAAAGCTTATAAGAAAATTGTAGATTTAAATGAAATGGTAATATAAGGAAATTGTACCCTTAAATGAAATCATAATAAAAAGAAACTGTACATTTAAATGAAATCGTAATTCCAAATTGTTGATGGAATGAGTATAAAGAAACAAATAAAGCTTATAAGAAAATTGTACATTTAAATGAAATCGTAATTCCAAATTATTGATGAAATGAGTACAACAAAACAGAAAACGCTTATAAGGAAATTGTACATTTAAATGAAATCGCAATTCCAAAATATTGGTCTTCGTCCGAATCTAAAAATATCACGAGCAAAATTGATCTTTTTTGCAGGTCAAAAAGATCGTGCTCATGTTGTCGTTTTTTCCGCCAGTCCGTCCGCCTGTGGACACCATAGCTTTGAAAATATTGTAATAATCGCCCGATTTAAAAAAAATATTTTTGCACTAGAAAGCATGAAATGTGAAAATGGTGATCCTTGCCTTCGTGTTTTTTTTCCGATGCAAAATTTCTCCGCTAGAGAGCGTAAATTCAGCAGATATCGAATTCAAAATATATTTTATCGCACATATTTGCTTCTAAATATCCGATTGAAAAAAAAATTCTTCACAGCTTTTTTTTTCAAGTAACGCATGGATTTTCAACTAAGGGACTTAATAGGTAAATTGCATTTTCGCTGATATCTAAAACTTTGATTTGAAAGCTTCTAAATATATCGTATACAACTCCTGGATGGGAAATGTTTTGATTATAATTTAGAATTTCTGATAAAATAACAGTTTGGCCACCAGGGGGGCGTAAGTATTTATTTTCTGATGTTTTTGCAGCAAAATGGAAGTTTCTCAAAACAGATTGGAAAAAAAAAATTTTGTGGACCGATACCGCTCACCTGGTAAAATCCTTTCAGAGTACATTCTTCTTAAAATAATGCATAATTTTTCTGCCAGGGGCGTAGATGTATATCTTATTTTTGTCTATATAACTACTTCTAAGAGCATGATTTGAAAAAATCTTTCTTTGTTAGCGAGAGTTTTCGCTGCGAAACGTTTCTCATATAATTTCAAATTTTTTAACGCACACGTTTGCACTAGAGGGCGTAAGTTCACGTTTCCGTTTACAACAATATCTGCGGGACTAAAAACCCGACATATATATTTTCTTTTTGGTCAGATTCTACCAACTCTGAAAACCCTTTGTGTGTATTTTCTTCCTATAATAATGCCCAATTTCACCGCTAGGAGGCACCAACGTTTAATTTGCAGGATGCATACTCCGGGGGTCTCATAACTCACCAAAACTGTCACCCCTTTCAGGTCCGTTTCTGGCAAGCTTGATGCTTCGCAGTCATGCCGCTCTTCCTGTCTCTCTATCATGCCTCCCAAAAGATATTCCTTGCTTCACGTTATTCAACATGGCACCTCATCCCTGTCACTTTTCGAAACTGACCTCTGAAACTAACTTTTGACGCGGGTTGCATTCCACCTCGCCACAAATGGTAACCTCCTAGCAACGGTAAGTTTGTTTGGTACAGAACAGCTGCAGTAGAAACAACGCCTAATGATCTCCAGATGATCTCCAGACAAAGAAACCTTTTTACAGCCCTGTCAGTCCTGAAGGAGGACTCACCGGCACCTTGTCCTTAGAACTTGAAGTGTTTTTTCCGATACTTCAGCGATAGGGTAAGATGAGGCCAAAGGATATTGCGAAAGGAGCTATGGCTTGGCCAGCGTGATTTGGATTACGGAAGGTACTTGGTGTGTTTAAGTGCAAAGGAAGGAGAAATAGTTCAGTTTTACGTGAAGCGAGCTCCACCTTACGTATATGTTCCAGTGGCGCCTCGGTGTCTACAGGGAAAGTTGTTAATACCTTGAATGTTACATTTTGGCTGCGGTATCCCTTGGTTTGGTTCCTGTGGGTTCCGTTCCTGGTTTCCGGAGCGCATCTAGCAATCTGTGCTGTTAGTTACGCTTCACAGTCTAGCGTTTCTTTTTTTCTTTCTTATAAATAGCATGCCCTAACCCTAAGATGCTAGCTTATTATTCCGAAGGGCTGTTTAAGACCAGGCGTGTAAAACACAGCTTTCCTAAAATCCTCTATGCAATGGTTAATTTAATTATTACATTGAGTTCTATTCAGCATTTAGAGAAAGTATTAAAACCGCTTCGTTTGTGCAAACGCTTCATGCATTTATTCTGCGTTTGTTCAAATGCAACGGACTAGCAACTTAACTTAGACCTAACCTCCGAACAGCGGTCCTTTTCCCCCGGTCCCAGCAGTAACCGTTAATCGGAGGCTTTACTGTACACGTACAATATATCCCGTAAAAATAAGTTCACATTAGCTTAGGTGCGCAGGTCATTCAGAACTATTTTGTTTTATTCTGCTTGTTTTAATTCTTATTTTTTTGCGCCTATGATAAACTAGGTCCTCCAAAACGCCTCCCCCTAAGCGGGAGGGGGCTGGGAAGTGGCATGTATCCCACTTGTCCCATTAAAGATCGGTTGTGCTTCACCATACTGTATTATTCTTGAGCATTTCATCTTTTCATTGACAATAAAACTCTCTATTAAGTCACGACTTCCAGGGCCTAGTAAAAACTTCCGTACTAACACGAGTGGAAAAAAGAAATGCTCAACGAATTACAGTTTCCGGCGATTGCGCAAAGCAATAGCATACATATATACATACATACAAATCACTAAGCTGTTCTCTGAGATTCAGAGGTTAGCTCCAAAGAGAAATACAAAGTACACGATATTTTTACTTATTGTTGTTGTATCAAACTTCTCCATTTACAGTGATCTTGACATACAATTCGGGCTTCACTGATATGCATTACACGCCGTACACAAGATCTTTTATACTTCATACTCATAATCTTTTTCTCATGCAGACACTCCTGAATCTGATCCACCCATGTCTTCCTTGGCCTTCCTCTGCCTTTCCTTCGTGCCACTTCGGCTAAAAAGATTTTCTTAGTAAGCATCTCATCACTCATTCTTTCAACATGGCCAAACCACCGAAGCATATTAGTCTCCACTTTGCTAACAACATTTTGCTTCACATCACACAAGTGCAACACATCTTCATTCCTCACACAATCAAACCGTGTCTTGCCACAAGTAACGCATTTCTCCAGCACACAAACGACTTCTATATTCCTTCTGTAGTACCCAGGTTTCACTACCATACATCACAGTAGGAACAATTACACTTTCATACACAGCCATCCGAGACTCTCTAGAGAACCCATAATTCCTGTGAAGACCTCCCAAAGCAGGTATGACTTTCAATGAAGAATTCACTCGCCTACTAATTTCGCCATCCAATTTGTTCTCTCTGTTAAACATGCTTCCTAAATACACAAACTCACTCACCTGGTCAATCACAGTGCCATTTTTACTTACATTACATTCAGTGCTACCAGTTCCTTTCTCAAAGACCATAACTTTGGTTTTTCCCTTATATATACTCAGTTTGAATTTCATGCAAACTTCGTACGTCCGGAACAACATACTCTGCAAATCACTTTTGCTCTCTTCCAACAGGACAGTGTCGTGAGCATACAGCAATCTGCACACACGGAAAACACCAGGACATAAACCACTATCATCTATTTTGGCATCACGCATGCACGCGTCCATAAATATATTAAACAGGCATGGTGACATTACACAACCTTGTCTTACTCCTGCACCAATGTAAAACCATTTTGATACAACACCATTCACTCGTACACAAGCTCTACTATCAGAATACATGGCTATTACACTATTAAGTAGATTCCCAGTAACACCATATTCATTCAATACCTTCCACAAAAGTGTCCTGTTTACTCGGTCGTAAGCTTTCTCTAAATCTATGAAGGCAGGAAAAACTTTCTTACCAACAGCCAGATACTTTCAATCATCACGCGTAATGCAAACATTTGGTTAGTGCAGCCTTTACCAGGCATAAAACTACTCTGAACATCCCACACTTTCTCTGATGTAAGACCCCATAAATTTTTAAATAACAACCTTACCAAACATTTTCCCTGGCACACTTAGTAGGCTAATACCACGATAGTTCTTGCATTCAGTCTGATCACATTTTCCCTTATACAAGGGTACAATAATAGCATCCTTCCAATACCCGAGGGACCGTTCCTAACTCCCAGCACAACTGGCAAATATCAGTTAACCAGTCAATTACAGAGTCACCATTATATTTCAACATCTCGGCAGTTATGCCATCAACTCCCGGAAATTTACCATTCTGAAGAAATTTTAGAGCTTTACACACTTCTTCTCTTGAATTCCCTCTTGTGCTTCCATTCCTCACTGTGACATCATCTGCGTCTGTCTCAGAATCCTCTTTGCTTTCCTGATCTAATTACTCACAGAAGTATTCACTCCACTTTTTACTTAACTCATTGGACTCCCATATCATTTCGCCGATCTTCTTCTTCACACAACTTACAACTTTGTTTCTCCTATTTTTTCTGAGTCTCATGAACCTCCAGAAAGCCTTCTTATCTTTCCAAAAAAACAAAAAAAAAAAAAAAAAAAAAACTATTCATGCCTTTCCACTTTCTCTTTCCTATCTTTTGCCTTACTGTGGCGAACCAGCTTAGCAGCTTCACGCTTCTTACAAAGATATTCCTCCACAGAAACTCTACCTTGCAACATCCCCAAATAGGCTTCCTTCTTTCTCTTTACTGCCTCTTCAATCCCACCATTCCACCAAGCATCACCTCTATTATTACCCACTATTGTGGTACCACAGACCTCTTTAGCAGCAGTGACAACACAGTTCTTATAACATTCCCACTTCTTTTCTACATCCCTTTCACAAGACTTCAGCTCCTTGAGTCGTGCTCTGAGTAAGTCAGAATAACGCTGATGATCTTCAAGGAGCCTTTCAACTTTTATTATTTCTATCCTGGGCCTCTTCCTATTCCTTTATCCAACCAACATTAAGTTTCACTCGTGACACTACCAAGTAATGATCAGAACCAACATCCGCACCTCTCATCACACGGGTGTCAACAACTAAGTGTTTCAGACGCTGATCGTAGACAACAAAATCTACGACACTCTTTTGACCAAGAGTACGATTTTCTCAAGTATATATGTGGATATACTTGTGGTTGAAAAATGTATTAGATACACACAAACCATTCTCAATGCAAAGTTTAATTAATCTTTCCCCATTATTATTCAAACAAGGATCATTAAACTTACCCAGAACATTTTCAGAAATTGCATTCTGCACACCTACTCTACCATTGAAATCTCCTGCTATTATTACTTGTTCTTTAGTACCAAACTAACTCAAAACAGCTCTTAGCTCATTCCAGAAATCTTCCTTCTTATCAGAAGGTTCTGAGTCACAAGGAGCATACACTACAGCAATTACTATTCTCAGAAGTTTCACTTTCAAACGAATCCAGAGAATTATCTCACAAAGTAATAACCCTGTATTAATATTGTCAAAATACAAGGGACTAGAGTGTTAGGCTTAGAATACAGGGTAATTCAAAATGATTAATCTGATTTCCGAAGGGTATAATTCCATACCTATCAAACGTGTATGGCTTGGGCATACACCAAATGAAAGAAGAAACTTTCATGTTTTAGTAGGTTGCCATGAGAGGGCTTCACTGTCAACGCGGGGCCGTCTCACTGGCATTGTGCTGTTCACCGTTTTTGTCGCAGTGGATCCCATGCTGGCCACATAGGTCACCGGAACTAACACCGTACAACTTTCTATGGAGGTATATTAAGGATACTGTGCAGATGTCACTGTTCCCTACAATCCTGAATTAGCTCAAAAAACGCATTGTTACTGCTGTGGAATCAGTGACAATGGACATGATGGAACGAGTGAACCTGCGCATTAGAAAGGTTGCCTACAGCCCCCGAACCCATCCAGGGTTGTACGCAACTATGGCATGTAAACAGTATCCTTAACATACCCCCAAAAGTAGAAGTTGCACGATGTACGTTCCAGTGACCTAAGTGGCCAGTTGTACAGCACTAAGTCATGGGGTCCACAAGTGGCGTACCGGAAAATCTCAATGTCCCCCCACGAAAATTTCTTCGAGGCCCGTTTGCAAAATTCTATTAGCATTCAATTACTTAAACTTTTAATTCCATATTATCAAATAGGTTTTATAGACGTTTATTAATTAAAATTCTTTGAAATATTTCTCATAAAACCAAAACTATTGAACTTTACTGCGTGTCACACAAATGTGTACTTTGTAACTGAAAGAGTTGCCCTAATTTTATACCAATAGATAGTATTACAAAACAGTTACTCCAAAGTTGAACAAATCATGGAAATTTTATTCTTTTAGAGAAGTAAGTCAAGCCTCTTTCAAATGTCTCACAAACACACACAAAACACACAATTTCCGTGTGACAGGGTCTAATAACCTTTTACGATTTATACGAAAATACAGAACACAAGTAAGCAAATAAATAAATAACACTTAAGAACTGTGGCACACAAAAAAAAAAGAAAAAAATGCTTAAAGTATTGGCTGTTCAATATAAAAACACACTTAACATAATGTTACAATGTTTTGCACATAGCACAAATTCTTCCCTTGACTCTGTTATAAAAAAAATATCATAAGACTTTGCTTCTCGCAGCGAAGTACATCCTTTCAGTTCATTATATTCTGAAGCATGCGTAGTTAAGTGTAAACAGCTGTAATACTTTATCATCATTGGTAAAAACTTTTCATTCATTAAACTGATATTTCTTGCACATTCTGTTGTTAATATGCATGTATAGGAACTATTGCTATTATTGTGAGAAGGGACCTCAGGTCCTCTGAAGTAAGGGCTTTCCCGTCATCCCGTTTTTACAAATTTAAACCGCGAAAAAAAAAATATATTTTCTTTTCAATTCTTCTTCCAAGGCTGCCGTAAAAATGTGCTGGCTATTTCTTTATTCACATGAAGTTTACACAAAAGATTTTGTAATGTGAAATGTTTTTGCTGAGGTTAGAGCCGTGAGGTCCCCAGGCAACGCTGGGGTTGAGGGAGCTATCAGCCCGCTCCTGCGGTCCACTGCGACTAATCCAATGGCAAGAGTAGCATGCACTTCGTTAAGCAAACAGTGAGCAGCACAATGCCAATGAGACAGCCCCACAGCGACAGTGGAGCCCTCTCATGGTGACCAATTAAAACTCGGAGACTTTCTCTTTCATTTGGTGTATGCCCAGGCCATACACGGTAGATAGGTATGGAAATACGCTCTTCTGAAAGTAGATGAATTATATTAACTACGAATTGTCTGTGTACTACTAAACACACATTTGGACTTTAATTAGTGGTCGTCTTTTTGGAAACTCAAATGTTTCCCTTTTAACTATTGCAAGCGATAATTAAGGTTAATTTCCTCTTGTTTTTAGGAAGCAGAGAAAAGAACGTCACCCTCCATTCATTCAGACGACTATGCTCGGAGGCTTTCTCATTTCCTTCACGGATGTAAAAACAATTGGCACAAGACCGCCTTACTCTCAACAAACACCTTCCGGGGCAGAGGCTTCAGAACAAATTAAACAGAAATGAAGAAAAATTATGCATGGTGACAACGCCGCAAAGGTAAACTAATAAGGCCGCATAACTGTATACAAGTCTCCATTTCTCTCCATCTTTAGAAGAAATGACATTTTTTGAAGTATTTTTAAATACACAGAAAAGTCAGTTTTAAAAGACTATTTAAGTAAGAAGGATACATTTATTTTAAACTTAACTGTATAGTTAAAGCTGCTTAAAAGATTCAGAATTATGTCATCATTTCTCTTCCCCAAAATTTGCTACGTTTTTCGATTAACATTTAGTTTCGTTGATTTTTTTTTTAAATCATGGACTTTTTCTTACCTTTCCTTCACACCATGTAGCGTCACAATAGTTTTATTATTGGAAATTAAAACATGTATTTGTGAAACGCGTGTTTAAAAATTGCTGTGCAGGAAAATTAAATCCTCTTCGAAATTTTATTTTTCTATACAAAAACTTCCAGAAAAATCTTATCTCAGTAGTTATCTTCAGAAAACGGTGATAAACTTTAAATGTAAAACTAGCGGTGGCAAGAAAATAACAGACCGCAACTACTTTATGAAGATTTCCTGTGTTCAAGCGCATAAAAGCAAGTTGTTGTTTTTTTAACAAGAACGCATCATACTACTGCTGAACATGAAAGTCGCAGCACACAGCAAGAGGTAACGTTGAAATACTCAAATCTTATGATACAATAGGCTACCTGAAATATGGAAATAGTCTAAGTTCCTCAGGGATTAATCATGTGGACGCTTACTGAGCAGAGTTTAAAGATGGCGCACGTACGGTTCGCTTCACGGTAACGCTTGGTGACGACTAGCTGCGAAGAACAATTGAAGAGGCATACGTGTCTCTAATTTTTTCACGCGGTTTGGTGTATTAGGATACAGTTACGAGTATGTTAGGACATTTTACAACTTCAGTATTTAGCGGAAAACCGCATATTTCTAAAACACTAATTTTTTCCTTGCTTTTTCTTTAAGATCTTGCTTATCAGTGCGCTAGGTATTCTCAAAGCTGCTCCTTGTCTTCCTTCCTCCTTCCAAAAAACTCAGCCAGTTGCAGGTAGAAGAACTCTAAACCTCTAAAGATTTCGTCATCATCATCGACATGCCATGGAAAAGACATACAAACTAAGCTTCTGGGTCCAACATCATTTGATAGATGATAAGTGGCAGTAGTTATCTGAATGCATGTATTTGGTCTCATGCCAGCAGAAAGAACCTTTTCTCAAACATGTGTGATCCCTTTCGACGAGAGGTGGGTTCAGACACGTACTCGATACAGGGTGTCACGAAATGAATCTATGCCGTATACCAGATCAAGGTTTCTCCCTGTGTCTGTGTGTGCTTGTGTGTTGGACTGTCAAGCGCATTATGCATTTTAAGAGTCTCCCTTGAGGGAAAATCATTACAGCGGACCTGTACTCCTGTTAGTTGTAATAGGTTCAGGACGCACAGTTTCGCAAGGACCCCGTGCTTTTGTAAAGCGGAAAGGTATGTTGTTCCCACATGAAAACGCCAGACCGCACGTACTGAACAGCACTGTGCAAACCATAATGCGTTTGAGATGGCAAACTCTCTCACCCAGAATGTTCCCCAGACATATCTTCCTCGGATTAGCACCTACTTCGTGCGTTAGACAACCACGTCCAAGGACAAGAGTTCCCAAACGAGAACTGCGCAGAGTTCCTTTCTCGCATCGAGGAGCACGGTATTTTACTATCGACGTACCCGCATATGCTGGCTTTCTGTAGAGAAAATTACCTTGCTGAGAAAACGTGCATTTATTTCTTCTCTCTGTTATTTACGAGTCTTGTATGCTTGCTTTGCTACCCAACATACTTACTTTGCTACCCAATATGCGCTGGTAATACAAAAACGTAATACCAAATATTCAGGAAATTTGCACTTAGAAAACTACTGGTTGATTAACCCTCTAAGTGGCCGATATATCTTATTCAAGTTGTGACCAAACTTTTCTGCCCTCTTCAAACACAACTGTTAACATAGTGGCCGGGTTAAACGAAGGCTATGGCAAAACTATTCTTTTCTTTCTCTCTCACTCGCATCTCAGCAGAATCGACTATACACTGAGTGACCACTTTATTATGACCACCCCCTCAGTACTTCATTGGGCCACCTTTTGCCTTTAACACTGCGTCGAGTCTTCGTGGCATGGACTCCACGAGATGTTGAAAGGTGGTTTGTAGAATCTGAGACTATGCTTGACGAATAGCACTTTCCAGGAGAGTGAGATTGCAGGGTTGTGGATGCAGCTGTCTGATGGCTCGTTCAACTTCATCCCACAAATTCTCAATGGGGTTGAGATCTGGAGATTGTGGGGGCCACCTAAGCAAAGTAAACTCAGCGGCATGTTCCTGAAACCAATCCTGTACAAAACGAGCACTAATGGCAGGACGCATTATCTTGTTGAAAGTAGCCATCCCCATTGGGATAAACCATCTACATGACAGGATGCACTTGGTCCGAAACGATGTTTAGATGTGATGTGCCAGTCAGACGTTGATCAACACGAATTAAAGGGCCCAAAGTGTGCCAGGAAAACATTTCCCAAACCATAACGTTGCCTCCACCAGCTTGAAGGGTTGTAGCAATGCATTTGGGGTCCATGCTTTCGTATTGTTTCCGCCAAATTCTCACACGGCCATCGGCATGGTGAAACTGAAAACGTGATTCATCGGACCACAAATGTTTGTTTCCAATTATCGACTGTCCAATCCTTGTACTCCTGTGCGAACTGGAGACGTTTTCTCTTGTTAACTGCAGACAGCAAAGGTGTTAGAACAGGACTTCGGCTGCCATATCCCATCCTCTGCAGTGTACGGCGAACAGTGCGTGCAGAGATCATTTGAGGGGATTCTTGATTAAGATGGTCTGTAATTTGCTGTAGTGTTGCCCTTTTGTTGTCTGTTACGAGTCTGGACACTATCCGTTCCACCCAAGCAGTCACTAGTCGATGACGACCACACTTTGCACGTAGAGACCCAGTTTTTTGGCTGACAGTCCAGTCTTTAAACACTTTAACAACAGCTGCTCTGGAACATTTCACGAATGCGGCGGTTTCGGTGATACTCGCTCCATGGCTCCAAGTTCCTACAATCATCCCACGTTGAAAGTCGCATTTTTTACCCATTTTGTCACCCAAAATCATTTCTACTACTGTCGCAGGCACTAAGCTTTCCCTTTTTATACTAGCCTCGCCCTCTGACGGCAACAGCGTGCAGCCATAGCTCATTTGCTTTAAACTGTCAGGTGGTCATAATAAAGTGGCCACTCAATGTATATATTTCATAAATTGTCAAAACAAGATATAATTTCACAAATATATGTAATGGAACTCTCCAAGTTTAGTTTAACTGTCAGTGCGTAACATGACGCTGGATGTCACAGATGCCCAACATGAGCTCCTTTCGTTACTCTGCAAACGTCAACGCGGTGATCTAATTCCGTCCAGGTACGTTGGAAAATGTTCTCATCAATGGTTTGCACCGCAGAGCGACTGGGATTTTTCAATTGATCCACTTCTTGGGGGGATTAGTGTTTTGTAGACAGTCTCCTTCACCTACCCCTATAGGAAAAAATCAGAGGGCGGGATGTCCGGTGACCTTGGAGGACACCGGAGAAGTTGTTGATCAGCGTTAGCTGCACGTCCTATCAATCGATGGCAACCACCTGTTAAGTAAGTTTCTTACATTACGGTGGTAGTGGCATGAGGCTCCATCGAGCTGATAGATAAAATCGGCACTGTCACGTTCAAGCTGTAGCATAAACCACGTAGTCAGCATGTTTAAGAATAATGCACCAGTTAATGTCTCATCAGGAAAGAAGTACGGGCAGTACACTTTCGACGTGGAGATGGCACAAAAAGCATTTGTCTTCAGCGAATCACGTACATATTCAACAACTTGGTGAAGATTTTCAGACCCCAAATGCGAACATTTTGCTTGTTCACCTTCCCACTAACAAAAAAATGTAGCCTCATCACTGAACCGTAACTTCTCTAAAAAAATCCATTATCACAGCTCAACTTCTGAAACAACTCACAAAACTTTAAGAGGGTAGCGTGGTCCGCTTGTGTTAGGTGCTGCAGCAACTGTATTCGATAAGGGTGCATTTTTAGACGCTTACGCAATAGGTGCCACACAGTTGTCTTGGAAATTGCAAGCTCCCGGCTAGCTCTCGGTGTAGACTTCTAAAGGCTTCGCTGAAAACATTCCCTAATTCTCTCCACATCGGCCTCAGAAGTTGAAGGTCTGCCAGACGATTTATCGCTAGAATTTATCGTACCACCTTCGAATAAAGTTCTTTGCTGGTGGTTCTTTATGACATCGTGTACGGAACTGACGTTGCACACTCAACATTGACCTAATCGCATGAAATTGAAAGACGCAAAATGCTTTCTCCATACCACTGGCAGCCATTTTCACAACTAGTCCACCTGCCACCTGACGGTAAAATTTTCAACTACTGGGCCTGTTCAGAAATAAACTTTAGGATGTGTTCCAATGCATTTCACCGGATATTCGATCACTGGTGATGTTGTATTCCAGATGGAACGTGTTGTTATCGTTCGAATAATTTTGAAACACCCTATATTATCTGATCCCCTTATTTCGTTTTATATATTTTGCTGCACAACATCTAGACAATTATACTTCTTTTACCTAGTAGAATTAAATAACTCTTAAAATTAGCAAGATGTAACTTTTGGAGATATTTGTTACTTTTTTCCATATTTTGTTACTTTTTTCCATATTTTGCTTTGGACATGCTTGTCCAAAGCAAAATATCTTTTCTGTATTTTAAATACACATCCATTTATTATTCTAGCTCCAAAATTTACACAATTCCTAATATTATTTTATTTTCTGTTAATGAATAATGCTCTCAGAATATTTTAAAAGTTAATATTTATAAAATAAATGGTTTTCTTTCAGTCTACAAAGCTTATGGGTTACAACCCCTTGATGCTACGTATCTATGTAATTTAGACAATAATTGATATATGGCCCACAAAATGTATTACCTAGGTTTCGGTGAAAATTATTTTCGTTTTGGAAGAAATAATCAAAGGCGGAATCGTCAAATTTTGTTCTTCCGTGCGCTGATCAGCCTTTTTCCTCATTGAGGGCGACATACTCCTCCTATATTATTCTTTCACTTTTATTCTTTATTTTTTTTTCCTTTCCAGCAAATGAGGCAGGATTTTATGCGTTCCTAAGGGAGGTGTGGCTCGCTGAGGGCAATGGGCCAAGGTCTATCGGAGCTTTGAACATGATAATTATCACTCGGACTTTATAGGTCTCTCACGTCAAAAGCCCAACAGATAACCGTGGTGGAACAATCACGGAAGGAAACGCAATTGGATAGAATGGAAAGGCACGTGTCGTGACGTCATGTTTAATGAAATCCAATTATCGATCGCGATGTCGTTCACAGTTTTGAGACTGTTCTTTTTGGCCTTTGGTCAGTACTTTGAAATGTGACAAGCACTTCATCAGATTTCTAATTGCATTACAAATGAAAGAAAAAAAGTCCTTTTTTTTATTTTTTATCGCGCTATTATCCTCGAAAGTAATGCAGCGTTCCATATTTAGTCTTAGAAAGTAAATTTAGAAAATCCCTTTTTAAATGCATTTTGAATTAAAATGTTGCAGTTGATTAAATGCTTGTGGTTAAATAAAAAGTTTTGGGATGATTTTTTTTTTGTTATGGCATCCTTATAAATATCTGAAAATATACAAATGAGTATCTCAACAATCAATTCTCGTAGGCAGCATCATTGCAATTTTTGTTAAATTTTGCAAATTTGGAGTTTCTTTCCTTGCTGGCAATCTGTGCAAGGGAAACTATGAACGGTTAAAGGAACTTTATACCCCAAAATATCGCACACAAGTAGACATAGATATTGTTTTTTACTTCCAAGTGCGGGTTCTCTCTCTCTTTCTTAGAGCTGATGTCCCTTTATCGATGTCTCACTACGTTTTAAATGCTTTTACGTGTTATTTAAAACCCCATGAGTCCAGAAACTGAAAGATAAACTCGAATAAAGCATAAAGCAAAAAGAAAAAGTTTAATCGAGAAATTCTTGTATCATTAAATGTAGAAGAATGCCGTGCAGAATATAAGTTGAGCGTAGAAACATCAGCATTTTTGACGTCCTCGAAATTCTGCGGCAATGAAAATGAATTATAAATAACATCTGTGAAAATGAATGGGCAAAAGTTAGACTGTTCGAGAAAACTGCCAGTATAAAAATTGAATAGGAAGTGATACAACGAAACACCATAAGCTCCATTCTCTTCAACGCCATATTGCAGAATATCTTTCAACCAATGAACTGGAATAAGAACAGAATATTTTTTACCCGATGAACTATGATTGTTTTTACGACATTTACTTTTTATTATAGTTCTTAAAAGTACCAGAACACTAATTCTGATAGATTGTGAAAATACAGATTTAGGAAATGTACTTTCTGGTTGAAAATACAGAATTAGAAAATCGTATATCAGAGAAACAAATTTCTCCGCAGAAATAATTCTTCATTTATACTTCCTAGGTGATTTATTGATTGTGGATGTGTGCGGAGGCATGAAACCAGAGTTAGGAAAATGTACTTTCTAATTGAAAATGTACTTTCTTATCGAAAATACAGAATTACAAAATGTACTTTCGAATTGAAAAATGTACTTTCTTATCGAAAATATAGAATTAGAAAATGTACTTTCTTTTTGAAAATACAGAATTAGAAAATGTACTTTCTTATTGAAAATACGGAATTAGAAAATGTACTTTCTTATTAAAATTAACTTTCTTATTGAAAATACAGAATTAGAAAAATGTACTTTCTTATTGAAAATAGAGAATTAGAAAATGTACTTTCTTAATGAAATGAACTTTCTTATGGAAAAATGTACTTTCTTATTGAAATGAACTTTCTTATGGAAAAATGTACTTTCTTATTGAAATGAACTTTCTTATGGAAAAATGTACTTTCTTATTGAAATGAACTTTCTTATGGAAAAATGTTCTTTCTTATTGAAAATACAGAATTAGAAAATGCACTTTCTTACTGAAAATACAGAATTAGGAAATGTACATTTTTATTGAAATTAACTTTCTTATTGAAAATAGAGAATTAGAAAATGTGCTTTCTTATTGAAATGAACTTTCTAATTGAAAATAAAGAATTAGAAAATGTACTTTCTTGTTGAAATTAACTTTCTTATTGAAAATTGAGAATTATAAAATGTACTTTCTTTTTGAAATTACAGAATTAGAAAATGTACTTTCTTATTGAAAATACGGAATTAGAAAATGTACTTTCTTATTAAAATTAACTTTCGTATTGAAAATACAGAATTAGAAAAATGTACTTTCTTATAGAAAATAGAGAATTAGAAAATGTACTTTCTTATTGAAATTAACTTTCTTATTGAAAATAGAGAATTATAAAATGTACTTTCTTAATGAAATGAACTTTCTTATGGAAAAATGTACTTTCTTATTGAAATGAACTTTCTTATGGAAAAATGTACTTTCTTATGGAAAAATGTACTTTCTTATGGAAAAATGTACTTTCTTATTGAAATGAACTTTCTTATGGAAAAATGTACTTTCTTATTGAAAATACAGAATTAGAAAATGTACTTTCTTACTGAAACTACAGAATTAGGAAATATACTTTCTTACTAAAAATACAGAATTAGAAAATGTACATTTTTATTGAAATTAACTTTCTTATTGAAAATAGAGAATTAGAAAATGTACTTTCTTGTTGAAATTAACTTTCTTATTGAAAATAGAGAATTATAAAATGTGCTTTCTTATTGAAATGAACTTTCTAATTGAAAATAGAGAATTAGAAAATGTACTTTCTTGTTGAAATTAACTTTCTTATTGAAAATGGATAATTATAAAATGTACTTTCTTATTGAAATAAACTGTCTTACGGGAAAATGTACTTTCGTTTTGAAAATACAGAATTAGAAAATGTACTTTCTTACTGAAAATACAGAATTAGGAAATATACTTTCTTACTAAAAATACAGAATTAGAAAATGTACTTTCTACTTCTGAGCGAATAAATAATAATGGGGATTATTTAACCTGCCTTCGTTTTGCTGATGACATAGTCATGCAAAACGAAGCAAAAACCGTTTCAAACCTGCAGACTATGATCCAAGAACTTGCTGACACAAGGGAGAAGTAGGATTAAAAATGAACTTTCAAAAAAGAAAATTGATGTTCAATGCTTTTCGAAAACTGAAAAAATATACTTTCTTATTAAAAATGAACTTTCTCGTTGAAAATGTGTTTTCGTATTGAAAATGAATATAGAAAATAAAAATAAAGAATTATAAAATGTACTTTCTTATTGAAATGAACTTTCTTATGGAAAAATGTACTTTCTTACTGAAAATACAGAATTGGAAAATGTACTTTGTTACTGAAATGTACTTTCTTATTGAAATTAACTTTCTTATTGAAAATATAGAGTATTAGAAAATGTACTTTCTAATTCTGATCGACAATGCTGAGGGATAAAAGTTAATGGAGATTATTTAACCCACCTATGCTTTGCTGATGACATAGTGATTTTTGCAAGTACCCTTTCAAAGCTGCATTCTATGATCCAGGAACTTGCTGACACGAGGGAGAAGTGGAAACAAAAATGAACTTTCAGAAAAGAAAATTAATGTTCAGTGCTTTTTCGAGAACTGATGATTTAGAGGATGATGAGGAAGATTTAGAATTTACTGCGCCAACATTTTTCTTGGATGACAGATATCAAGCGAGGGCCAGCCTCATCGAAGAAGAGCTTAATAGGCGTGTAAAACATGGTTGGGGAGCTTTGGGAACGAACAATGCAATTTGCATCGCAATTTACCATTATGCTTAAAATGGAAAGTGTGCAATCGATGCATCTTTCTAGCTCATGTTTATGGATCAGATACATGTAACTTAACTAATGAAAGGCAGTCATAGGCTGCGTACAATTTAAAGAAACATGGAGAGGTGCAAGATTGTTGTAGTCAGGAAAGATTGGAAGAACTCATGGATCAGGAAATTCACAAGTGATGACATCGTGATCAATGTAAACACCGTAAGAGAGCACACGGCTGTACATATTGCTAGAACTAATGACCATCGTTGAACAACTGAAATACTGGACAGGATATCAGGGTACTGGAAAAGACCCAGAAGGTCATCTAGTAGATGAAATACAAGAACATGCCGGAGTGGCATGAAGGAGACTGGTTCAAGACAGAAAGCTGGGGAAGAAACTTGGGGAGCTTTCTTCCGGCAGTCGACTGATAGTAGTTGATGATGATGACTTGAAGGAATAGCCTGTTCATTAGTGGCTCTTCGAACTAGTTTCCCCAACCGGGGACTAACATTTCAGCAGAGGTTGTTCGGCAACTATTCCCTGTGTCCAATGACGATTGCTTTGACTTTTTGCAACAGCTATAGGTTGAATTTTCTAATAGAAGGATAGTCTATATTAATTATTCGGCTTTGGTTATCTTTTTGGTTTCTCTTTTATTTTGGAGTCTCGTAAACGATTTTATTTCTACAAAGGAGACGTTGCCTACTGTCGAACAATGGGTTTTTATACTTTAAATATAAGGAGTGATTTAAGATTAACAATGCTAATTTTTCGTGAGGAATAAAAGCTAAGTAATATTCACGTGGTGAAGGCTAAATAGTAAAGAATGTATGTAGCCTACGAGTACAGACACCGCAGGTTGTGTTCCTCCTTTTGGGAGATTTAGTGTTCTTCGGTTTTAAGATTGTAACTATATTTGCAAAGTCAGCTTACCTAGAACACCAACATTAAGTGAAGCTTGATGAATTATCGAAAATCTCGGATAGCTAACTTGGTATCCCTAATTAAGCATAGATTGACTAAACGAGCATGTAAGCAATAAGTCCGTACGTGCTCGAACTTTAACATTTTATTTAATATTTAGGCACTAGTTAACCCGTGACACACTCTTCAAATTTCACCAAACTCGTTAATGGGTTAAATGCTAAAAAAATCATCTTGTAATAAACTTAAACTTAACAATGAAAGACGCAAAACATCGGGTTATTATCTAAAAAACATTAGACATAAAATACACTGCTGTCGATCCAAAATGCAACACCAAGATGGACACGAGATAGAAAAGCCACATTTACTGGACACATAACAACAGATACAAAGATGAAACGATTCAGCTTACAGGCCCGTGCGACTTGCGGAACACGCAGACCGTCAATAGTTCGTGTGGCCCGCATGACTAGCAATAACGGCCTCTACACGCCGCGGTATCGAACGAAAGAGGCTTTGGATGTGGGTTTGGGGTATGTCGGTACAGGCTGCTTCCTCACGTTCATCAGGCGTAGCCGCGGTTAGTGCTTGCCAGGCCACTCGGTTGTCGATCAGCGACCAGACGTGTTCGATGGGCGACATATCGGGAGAACAGGCGGGCCACGGCAGCAGTGACACCTGGTGGGCCGTGAAGAATTGTTGCACGGTGCGTGCCACGTAGGGGCACGCATTGATCTGTTGAAACGTGGCCGCTGGCAGGTCCTGCAGGTAAGGGAAGACTACAGGCTCCAAAACGTCGGAGATGTAGCGGTGGCCGTTGAGTGTACCGGCGATGCGTACCACAGGGGTACGGGTGTCATATCCAATTGCGCCCCAAACCATGACGCAAGGCGACGAACCGGTATGGCGATGTATAATGCAGGCGTCATACAGTCTCTCGCCGCGGTGCCGCCACACTCGGTTCCAACCATCGTGGTGTTGCAGGCAGAAGCGGGATTCGTCGGACAAGACAATGTCGTGCCATTCCATAGTACAGGTGCGGCGTTCAACGGCCCACTTCCGCCGCACTCGCCGGTAGTGTAACGTCAATGGTAATCGGAGCAATGGGCGCCGTGCGACAAGTCCCCGCTCCTGCAGACGACGTCGAATTGTACGTGCTGACACAGGTTGTTGCGCAACACACCCTAATTCCTGCGCTAACGTTAGTGATGTGGCGGTGCGAGCCGTAAATGTCCGCCGCACAGCATGCCGGTCCTCTTGTTCGGCGGTGTGCCACGGCTGCAGCAATCGCTCAGGTTGGTCCTTCCGTTACTCCTGCACCCTCCGAATCCACACTGACCTCACTGTAGCTGGATGTCGTCCCACACAGGCGCTGATGTCTCGCTACGATAAACCGCTGTCGCGATAAGCCACTATTCTCCTCTGTCGAACTACGAAACGTGCTGGTATGACTGCCGTATTCTGTGGCGAGGCATCAGGCAGCTTCCCACGCACAGGTCCAGCAGCACAACACACTTCCACTACTTACACCCCGCCTTCTGTTCACCCTTCTTATAGTGCTTCTCGGTGGCGTGCCAGGCGCACATGATTTGCATATTCCCTACACTGCTAATCGTTTGCATGTCCTCTTGCGGGCGACGCATGCTGCGAATTTCAGGCCAATCAGATGCTTCCATCTTGGTGTTGCATTTTGGGTGGCCAGCAGTGTAGTAGACAGCTAACGAAAGTCAATTAGCCTAAAGAAAATCAACTTCGCAGCACGCGATCCAGCTTCACAGTTCGTAAGCCAGTCAGACAGCGAACATACATTGAAAACAACCTTCTTATCTCATCCTTTTATATACGTCACACTACCCCTTAACACTTATTGCGAAAAACATTTGGGTGAGAGAGAAAATGTAAACGTTAAGTGTGGAAATGCTTAAACGGGAATGAACCGTATTTCAGGGAGATAAAAGCTAAAAAGAAGAATTTTATTAGAGTATACGCTACAGAGAAGAGTTTTAATACTATGACTTTAATAGTATTTCGTTTACGGTTATGCACTGGTAGCATGTCCTCATATCTTGAACAACGCTAAGCGATAACAATTTTGCATTTTCATCAAACAATCTAAGAGAGAAGTATATGAAATGCTTCAAAAAGGCTATGTTGGTGAAGTGATTTCAAGTGCAGGTATGTTTCGTTGGAATAACGAGTTTACGGAATGCAGACAAAATGTTGAAAATTTGAGATGGACAGGAATTCCGTTGATTTCAGTTTCGGTGGTTCTGATTAGCAACTACAAATCGATAATGAGGGACTGTACACCAACTAAATAGTAAAACCAGTAATCGGATTTACAGGCGTAAATATATATACATTGGCGGAAAGTGAAAAAAGAACACCAAGAAAGAGTCGTCTGATACCAACGAAACGTAGACAGCATAATAACGGAATACAGAGGATAACGTGATCAAAACATTAAGGCAAAATACAGCTGCATTTGCTGGTAAACTGAAAAATAACATTTCCATGTAACATGGTTAGTACGAGGTTGAACCGCCATCAACTGCGTCACACTGTGTAATTCTGGCATGGAGTCTGTCGTACAGATATTGGATGTAAGTTTGGGGTATTGAGTTCCAAGCATCCTCAACCTGGACGCGTAAATCGGGGATGGTCGTGGCTGGCCGTGGAGACAGGATAAGTCGTTTTCCCATAAAATCCCACACGTACTCATTGGGGAACAAATCCGATGAACGTGCAGGCCATGGAAGTTGTCTCACACCTTGAAGTGCATGTTGCGTTGCATGTGCCGTGTGTGGGAGTGCGTTATCCTGCTGGAAAACACCACGATGGACCGACCATACAAATGGCACAACAACGGGATGAATGATGTTGTTGGTCTAGGAGGTGCTGTTTAACGTACCCGGTACAAACACTAGTTGTGTACAGGAGTGATAGCTGATCGCTCCCTGCACCAGGAGACCAGGTGTAGGCCCTGTGTGTCGCTGGCGGATGCACGAAGGGTGGAGACGCTCCCCTGTGCTTCTGCGAACACGCATACGGCCATCCTAGGCTCCCAAGCAGAATCTTCTTTCATCGCTGAACACGACAGATCGCCATTGCGTTCTCCAGTGCAGACGTTGGCGACACCACTGCATCCGTTCCTGACGGTGGGCTGGAGTCCGAGGTACACATGCCAGAGGCACACGTGCACGTAGTCCTGCATCCAGTAGACGGTTGCGAATTGTTCGCAAAGTCACCTCAGGTGCAACGGCAGCTCGAAGTTGCGTCGCAGTGGATGTTCTGCTTGACAACGCAGCTCTTCTTATGCGTCGATGGTTCCGCTCATCAGTCCGTCTGTGACTCCCGGTTCCACGTCTTCTCGTGTGGGAATGTTCCGTGGACCATCTACGCCACCATCGTACCACCACCGATACTTCCCGTCCAATTCGCTCCGCAATACGACAATGCGACCACCCGGCCTCGCGGAGTCCGACTACACGACCTCGCTCAAAGTCCGATAACTGCTGAAATCGTACACGTCTTCCATGTCCAGGCATTGCAGGATTTTCAGGGTCTTTGCACGTGTCCGTACGCCGACGACTGATTACAGTCACTTCGCCGTACTCCTTAAATACCACCGACGATAATTTGCATATTATGCCGTACTGTGGCGTAAGCGCTCACCGGTTGGTCCCGAAATTAACATCACACCTACGTAAACTGTACCCCATTAACGTATGTAAATTTCATGATCTTCCGCCAATTCCTTCTTGGTGTTCTTTTTTCACTTTCCGCCAGTGTATATACGTTTCCTAGCTTTCGCTCATCAACCGGAGGTAGGCAGACAGAAAACTGCAACTACAGTTTATCTGAGAGGGCTGTCAAATTAAAGTTACCCTGCAAAAAATTGCCGCGAATAGTCAGTGTTTCACCCGGATTAAGACGGTTTACAGATCGTAAGTATGCCACCTGGCGGGTAACCATAAATTTTCTGTGGATAAGCTGCATGTTCACGGTGTTTAAAATGTTTGAACTGTTACTGCATTTTAACCTTGACAATCTTGCAACGTTCTTGTTAAAGTGGTTATGTACCTGTTTTTTCATGTGCAATCAGTCGACTGGCAACACTTCTGTGGGCAACACATTTTTATTTCCCACTCAGTAGACATATTATTTATTCCCAGTCATTAGCCATGTTAACAAACGTTAAAGCATTAGACGTTTTTATTTCCCATTAGACATGTTAATGAACATAACCTGCATTATTATTTATTTGTCGTTAGACTTGTTAATGAAAATAATGGTCATTAGACGTTTTTATTTCCCTTTCATTAGACTATTAATGAACATTACGGTATGGTACTGTAAAATTACGGTTTACTGACTGGCCACTCAGCTGCCGGTGTATCTAGCGTAATTTGACCCTGCAATTTTTTGCAGTGTAGGTAATTTTTGGAAACACTAAACATTTGTATAAAAGTACCCACATCATCGTGAGCGAACTTTCTGGCCTGCGTCGTGGGCACACTCATTGGATTCCACGAGTTTTCGTGGTAAAGGAAAACTCTACTTGGAAAGACTTGATGATATCGGTGCTTTATAAAAATGTCTTGTGTATCCTGCGTAGAGCAAAGATCCCTCTCTATGAGACGTCCGTTTATTCTCACAATTAAAGAACCCATTGTGAGGTTGCTGTTTTAAGACAGACTGGGAAAGTAAGAAAGCTGCAGAGGTGGTTTTCAGGTATATGTCCAAAAACAGTCTACTACACATTTTTCACGCTAGGACAAGGGCATTTGACGCAAAGGAGAGTATTTTGAGAAACACCATGTACACATTTTATTGAGGTGCCAAAAAAAAAAAAAAAAAAACCCCGTCCGCAAACGACGTTTATACACAAGAAGACATCTTCGCATGCTAAAGTAGTAGAATTCGCAATTCAAATTCCAGCTTATCAGGATTTAAGAGATTTCGAACGTGGTATGATAGTTATTTCCCGACAGTACCATTTACCACATTGGCCGGTGAGATGGGGTCATTCCATCTCGGAAACTACCACGAAATTTGAATTCACACGGCCAACATTTTCAAGGGTGTACCTGGACAGTACAGACTAGGGGAAAACATACAGAGTGCGAGACCGGTGTGGCCGTAGAAAAGCCCTGGACGATCGTGCAGATCGGCGTCTGGCACGCATCGTAACATCTTCCCGGCGTGCAACATTGCCGCAGATCACAAGGCAATTCTATGCTGGGTACATTAGTAGTACCAGCGTTTGGGAAATGGAAGGTTCTCTGTGTTCTATTGGGGTTCCGGAGCCGACGGCTAATCCGAGTGGCATTGCTGACCCGAAGATACAGGGTTGTGGGCCTCGCCTGGGATCGGAAACATCGACACTGAACGCAAGATGACGGAAAACGTGTATCCTGGTGCAAAGAATTGCGGTACCAACTGCACAATGCGCTTCCATATACACTGAAGAGCAATTGAATTAGAGATACCTGTCTAGTAACGTGTAGCATCACCTTTCGGCCTGATGACGGCGGCGATTCGTCTCGGCATGGACTCGACAAGACACCCGATGCGTTGGATCCACGACTCCTGAAAAAGCCCCTACAAATCACGAAGATTTGATGGAGGGGGTCAGGGCCTCGAACATATCTCTCTCTCTCTCTCGATGGTATCCCAGATGTGCTCGATGGGGTTGAGGTCAGGTGACCTATCTCGCCAAGGAAGCGAGGTCACGTTGGTGGAGTGTTCGTCCAACCATTCGGATACAATCTGGGAGCTGCATTGTCTTGTTGCAGGATGAGGTTCCCAGTGGGATGTTGAAGACGCAAAAACGGAAGCAAATGGTCGTCCAGGATATCCCGGTAACGTTGACCTCTGAGGAACGATGCCACACGTAAAGGGGTCCCATTTCAGTCCACGTAAACAGTCCCCAGACGAAAATGCCACCCCTACCAGCTGGAAGAGTACCATGCTGGCAAAAACGATCCATCGCTTCACGTGGTTTACGCCGTACTCGTATCCTGCCATCCGCATGTACCAACGTGAATCACAACTCATCAGTCCAGGCAACATTTTTTCACATGTCTAGGGTCCAGTGGCGATGTTTTCGCGCCCATGCTAATCTTTGCACCATGTGATATGCGGTCAGCAGCGGTACCTTCGTGGGATGCTGGCTTCTGTACCACATAGCGAGGAGATGGTTCTGGATGCTGCTTACACGTTTTTGTGCACCAGCGTTAAATTGCCTAGTGATTTCTTGCACTGTTGCCCGTCTATCCGCTGTTACAATGCGAGCTAGCCGACGATTACTCCGCTCATCCACACGCTCTTGTCTACGGCAGTTGGCCCTTGCAGGGATGGTTTTACCGGATTCGATGTACTCACGGTGCACCAGTGGCACAGTAGCTCGTAAAAATCCCAGTGCCTGTACGACTTCTGAGATGGAGTGACCCACTCGTCGGGTCCCGACAGTTTGCCCACGACCAAATGCGCTTAGATCCTTCGTCTTACCAATACTGCGTCCGACTCTTACTGATTCCCGTCGCATCACTCCTTATAGTGTCGGATCGCTGCATACGTCATGTCGTTTCCGTTTGCAAGGCCGCCCACAGCGCCACATTTGCATAACGCCTGCTGTCTCTAATTCAATTGCTCTTCAGTGTACATCCACAGTCGTCCGATTACAGCTGGTAAAACATTCAAGGAAATTTGGAATCCTGACTTAAGGCCTTGTTTTTCAGATTTAAACGCCATCGAACACATTTGGGATGCTGTTCAACGTGTCGTCAATGCCAAGATATCTCCACCGGAGAATATTACGGAATTGTGGGATGCTCTTAAGGAAATATGGTGTGCATTGTCTCCACCATACTACAGAGAGCTCGTGGAGTGCATGCCTTGTCCGTTGCTGCCGTTATCCCATTGCGAGGAGGACCAACGCGGTATTGGAGAGGTATCTCAGTTTTTTCGGCGGTTCAGTGTAACGATGAAATGTTTGTCAAGAAAACAGGGACGAGTGGTTTTTATTTTTTGATTAGCTTATGAAGAAACGTACTTTATCATACCACTTCTGCGAATGCTCGCCTTGAACCAAAACTTTGAGTTTCACTCTCGCATGGAATTCCATACCTGCTAAACCTGCTCAAGACATGAAGGAATGTATCGTTCGTATTGAGAAGGATAGTACACTCTCAATTTATGCAAACACTTATTTGCCCATTCATTCATTAAATGGACAGAGCTCGGAATAATAGAATGAGCGCCAAGCTTACGATTTCTATTGGAATTCTTCTCTGACATAATATACACTATATTGACAAAAGTCACCGGACACTCTTCAAATGCAAATGGACAGATCCTCTGCGTTGTTATGATCCGTGGTACAGGTACAAACAGTATAAAAACCAGCCTGCAGCTGACAGCGATCATATCGCACTGTGAGGTTGTGTGAAAATGTCGCGGCGAGAGAGAACTGACTTTGAGAAAGGAAAGATTGTTGGGTGTTATATTAGTGGGTTGTCCATAAGAGAAACCGAGAGGCGTTTAAACATACCCAAAGCAACTGTTTAGGATGTACTCAATACGTGAAGACACATGTCGTGCCTGAAGCAGCAAAACGTACCGGCAGACCAAAGAAAATCATTGATAGAGGACGTCAAAGCCTCAGGAGAGTCGTTATAGCTAATCGACGAAGTAATGCACAAGACCTCAGTGTACAGGTGAGTAAAAATGCTGGAACCTCGGTATGTACAAGTACCATTCGTAGAGAACTTCCTTCCATGGGTTACCGTGGTTGTGCCGCTGCTCATAAGCCTTTCATCTTCACTCAGAATGCTACTCGTCGTTTGGCATGGTGTAATGAAAATTTATCGTTGACCGTAGATCAATGGAAACGGGTCCTATGGAATGATGAATCCAGACACGATTCATCAGTCTGATGGTGGCAGCCGGGGGAACGCTATTTACTTCCGTGTACTGTTCCTACGGTCAAGTTTGTAGCTGGCAGTGTACTCGTGTGGAGGTGCTTTTCGTGGTTTGGTCCCGGCCCATTGGTTATCTTGGACAAACCTGTTAACCAGCACGTCTACCTTGAGATTCTGGACAATTATGACCTACCAACTCTGTGGCAATATTATGGAACCGAGCCTTGTTGGTAGCAACAGGATAATGCACCGAGCCATAAAACAAAGATTGTACAAAGTGGTTTGACGATAATACCGGATCGTGTGTGGACTGGCCAGCGCAGAGCCCTAATCTTAATCCCATAGAGCACCTATGAGATGAATTAGAGCGCTGCATAAGTAGTTTGAAACCAAGGCCTACTACTAAGCAACGGCTAGTGGCAGCATTATGTACTGAATAGAAACGCATACCTATCGCTGTGTTCCGAAACCTTGTCGAAAGCGTGTCTCGAAGGGTCAGTGCATGCATTAAGGGCAGTAAAAAAACACAATATGTCAGTAAATGCTGTATTGTGTTTTTTTTTCTAGGTGTCGGTGACTTTTGTCAATATAGTGTATGCTAACACACCAGACGCAGAGAACAATCCGTTTTGAATATATGACAAGAATTTTAGCGACTGCATCAATATTTTCAGAAGTCTTAACGACCTCCGTTTCTGTCTCTAATTTAGTGTCATGGTGCCCTGGAAAGAAAAGAAGAAGCACCTTAGGATGAATACCTCACATATATCTCATCTGGAACTCTCATTCAGGTTCAACTCGGATGATCAGCCTGAAGCCCACGCCTCTGACCACTCTGATACCGTAGAGGCACTGTAGGAAATTTTCCTTCAGAAAATTTATCTACCATTAATAATGTACACCGAAAACAGGGAAAATAATCTCGTAACTTACTTCAATGGGTTACAAAAACAATCTCATTGTAATTTTACAGAATTTTTCCTTAAAATTTCTGCGATTTCGTCTAGATGTTTCTCCCTAAAGTGTTTTCCCAATAGATACGTGTTTTTATAGGATATATTGATACGGTTTTCAAACTATTCATGCTCTGAACTTTTCCTATGTAATTTAAATCCATTAGAGCCCGACCGATGGGTATAATGATTGGACCACGATATTTTGGCAGTCGGAATTGACTCTGCACCTCATTTCACATCTTTCCCTTTCGAACTAGAACTATATTTGAGGATTCTAAATGTCACGTCTGGCTGTTGAGCGTTTAAACTAACATATTCATTCGAATTAGCTGTAATCAGTCTTTTGACGAGATTCATGGTGAATCCGAACGTCTGGTTAAATTTTCACAGAAATAAAGAAGCTGAAAATTGACAGTCTCTCATCCTCGACTTTCAAACCAACCAGCGAGCGAAAAAAAAATAGTGGTAGGCTCAGTTAACATTAAGCTGTCAGTATGGAACGTAGGACTACGACTTGCAAATCGGGGAGTCGAAATGAGCTAGTCGAGTATGGTTTCAAAGGGTTTATTTAATTTGTTATAGCCAGCACAGGTCTATGAAATGAAAAATAGCTGGCATAGTTCTAAAAAATAATGCTGGATACATTGCGAGCACAAAGCAGATCGATAAAATTACCCAGCGTGGTGCTCTGTCTTCTTAGACTTCTTACATTCCTCATTACTTGCTTTTGTCTCTTGTTTTGGTTTTCTCCACTTTTGTGTTGCGTTCATCCTGCCAATTCCGCGGCATTGTCGAAAATGTTAACCCGTTCACACGAAAAGATTTAATTTAATTTTAGTTTAAACACTGCTATATATATATTATATGTTTGATTAGATCTCGTCGAGAGCTTTAAAACGATACCACGCACAATCACTCTGCACTTACGGTTGTCCAGGTAAACCGCGCTACTGTCAAAAGTGTTCACTGGTTCACAAGAAAACAATTTTTAAATGTTCAGTTCAAACCACTGCATAATGTTCTTCGTATATTTGAATAGATCTCGTCGAGAGCTTTAAGGCGACACCAAGCACAGTTGTGCTGCGCTCGCGGTTGTCGAGGTAGACTGAGTCCAACGCGGCGGCACCTCCAAAAATATTGCGTCATCTCCCCAGCGCACAGGGAGCGAGGGAAACCTCGCGCGCACGATGTATTGCGCAGTACGCGCATCGGACGTCATGCTGTTTACGAATATGCTAACACAGTTAGTGTGCGTCACGTATTTTTAACGCTATAATGACTTAATAATAAATTGGAACTTATTTTTGTCACAGCGGCTCGGCCGTAATTCTCCCCATACTATCCGCGGAGTTAGACGCAGTCCTACGTAAAAAGCATATCTGTTTACATAGGGAGAGTAAAGAAATCGGAAATAGAAGCTCAGCTAATTCTGAAGATTTTTAAAAATAAAAGTAGAAACACGAATTGCTTGCAAAAAGTTTTATAACGTACACGTTTGTTGTTTCGTCTGACTGGTTCATTTCTTGAGCAACTACAAATCCAGCAGATGGCACAAACTTATAGTAAAGTAGATTTAACACTGCCACAAATTTGTAGTAAGAGGATTTAATACCACTACAAACTCGTAGTAACGTATATTTATACACAGCGCTGATTCATTGAAGGAATAGGCCCTAGTGTGAAATAAGTTCCTAATCCGAACAGACATTCAATTTTCGTGACCCCTGTATTTATACCACTCATTATGACTTGAAGTTCTATCACCCAGCAAAAACATAAGTGTTGGGAAACTGCTGGCCATCAGCTGGCAGTGATGGGTCACTGCTGGCTGAAATCTGCCGCTCACGGCACGGTAGCGGTCCGTTGGTGCCAGTGCCATCAGTTGGCAGCCATTAATGGTTCAGCAGCATCGCCGTGAATTGTGGGCCTCCATGCAAGTGCCACTAGTGGCCCGTAGCTGGCAACCGTAGAAACCCCAACACGATATGGAAGCAACGGGATTGCTCATGCGCAGAAGCAACACGTACAGTGTCTCTCACGGAGCCAGTTAGTTGAAGACGACGCTGCCGCCATCGTATGATTTTTGTGGATGTTAAGAAAAATAGTCATATGAAGAGAGGCGAATTAATTTTCTAATGAAATGCCACGTCGACGAAGATTACCGGAAGAAAAATATATAAAATAGATTTAAAGATTTTGAAGATTTCGGAAAAAAAATATATAAATAATTATCATTATTTTAACTGTAAGAAATAGTTAATTACTCTCATGTATTTATAGAAACTCATTTCGTAGAAAAATTTCTGCACTGACACACAAAGAATCGAGAATACAGACAGCCATGAAATACACCTACTCCATTCCCGTGAAAAACAAGAAATAATTTCTGTGTAATCTATCGTTTTAACATACACTAAACCGCTTGAAAAAGAAAGTCTCAAAAAACATTAAAAATCGTTCTGTTGGGGGAAAAATAAGAATTATACGCGTACAAAATTTACCAATTATTTGAAGAAAAAGCAACGCTATGTGGATATAATGTACTCATCCATGGGTTGAATATACAATACTGGAGGAATTCACTGCTAAAAATAACGTCAAGTAAAATAAAATAACTTTCCTCTTTAGAACAAATGTAGCTTCTGACCGTGGAAAGGAAAGATACAACGTTGAAAATGTAACAGAATGTGACATGAACGGGTAAATATATTAATTAAACAATCGCCTTTGAAGACCACAAGGGCAGCACAAAACTTTGGAAAGTGCTTTTAAGTTGGTACGCTCGTTTGAAAATGAGTGAAGTTCCCTTAAGGTAAATAAAATCCATCGTTACGTTGCAAAAATAAATTTATAGAATTATACGAAACGGACATTTATGAAAAATACCTCGCAAAATTATAAAATTAAAGAGAGAACCATTGGTTTCACATCGCGCAGGAAAGAGGCTCAGCTTCAAGCAAAGGCTCGTGCGTGTCGAAAAGCGGGTGTTTTTCAGGACCTGTTAAGAAAAGTTCCCCAGTGCCGTGCCGTCATGCAAAAGTTTCGTGAGGGGATAAAAAGTAGTTGTGGCTTTGGGAAACTGCGGTTTTTTTTTTGTTTATACGGCTACTACTGGGAAATTGGCAGACAAGATTCGTCAGCTACGTCACGTGATTCCCGGCTGCCACTGCCTGGACACTAGCCCACCACATTAGGCTAGCCATCATTTGTGGCACGTGCTTGCAGGGTCACTGAAGGGCCACTTGTGGTAGCCACTGCCTGTGATGGATAACTGATGGCCCTGTTCTGGCTCATGACAACTGATGGAGTGCCAACTGCTGGCCCATGTGGTGGCCGCCGGGACATTTTATTGACGGTTGCTGGCTGCCAGTGCTGGCTTGAGTACTGGCCAAGCAACATTGTTTTTGCTATGCAGTTACAGTAGAGAAAAGAGGAACTCATGGTAATTTACACGTGACGTTCAGCACGAGAAACATAAACAGGATCTACCAAAATTTACATAAGTGAAATCTTAACAAAATCGGAATATTAGTTCCAAGCGCTTATAGCGTAGTATAAATCTGTTTTATTCAGTGGCGTAATACCATATGTATAAGCTGCTAGGCTTTTCCTCGCCCGTAGAAGGCAAGCGTAAGACTAGGCTGAGCTTCTAGGGTTTCCTTCGCCCGTAGAAGGCAGGTGTAAAATGCACAGAATTCGAGCGCGTAAGAAACAAAGATGGGATTTTGAAGATAGCGTGGGGGAGACATCACGAGGGGTATTATGTGTTATTTATCACGCGACTGCATGCTGCGTTTCAATATGCCTCTATCCCTTAATAATGCATACCTAACCATTGGAAGTTCAATAAAGCCAACATCATTGAATGCTAGAGAGGATGCTAGAGAGGATTTTAAATCCTCTCTAGCATTTTAACTAATTTTTCTGATGGCAGTATCTTTAAAGTTCATGTAAGGAGCAACACTTGTAATATTATTCCTTACAGGAGCGGCCAGACAGTTCATGACTTCGCTGGAAAGTAACTTACCCAATCACTTTGACGGAAAACATGTAATTTATTGATGCGTACCACAACAACACAAATGATAATACGCATGGATTCGTGTCAGATTACAAGAGGTGTTCAAAATGACCACGTTGTAGTGCGGAACAGGCGGCAGCCCTCCGAGGAATAGACATCTGCACACGTTGCAGCATAGCAAGGGTTACAATTGTGAGGGCCGGTTGTAAGGTGGCCACTAGGTCGTGCAGGCTCTTGACATGCCGTCGTTATACCAGTTCCTTCATATAACCCCAGAGGAAGAAGTCCAATGGGTATCTAATGGCCATGCGACAGGACAAGCATATCGACCGGGATATTCCGTATCCAACCACTGGCGAACATTTGCAGCGTAATGCGCCGGTGCTCCATCATGCTGGAACCATAGATTGTTGAGAACAGCCAATGGTGCGTTTTACAGTAAATCCAGCAGAACATCACGTAGGAACACCATGTAGTTGGCAGCTGTGATACGTTCTGGAAGAAGATATGGTCCCACTAGGATATCGAGCACAATACCACACCAGATATTAACACCCTACCGGACCTGGTGAGCGTGTTCATGTGTTGCGTGCGGATTGTCCAATGCCCAGACATGACTACAGTGTTATAGGGTGTTGCAAATACCCTGCCGTGAAAACCTTGCTTCATCAGTCCTCAAGATCCGGAGAATGAAACTATTATCGGCAGCATGTTGCTGTAGCAGCCACTCACAGTACTCCTGTCTTCGAGGATAATCCTGTGGTAATAGACCTTGCACCCGTGTGATGTGTATGGATGCAGGTCTTCGTCGTGTACAACGGCAAGTACGGTACTTTGGTGCACACCGAACTGTCGCGCGATCGCACGGCTGCTGGTCGTTGGCTCCTCCTCTACGAACTCTAGTATGGCGTCCTCGAGGGCTGGTGTTCCCACAGAGAGTCCAGCGCCACTGTCTACACCTGGACGTGGTGCGACATTGCCTGTGTCGTGCATTCGAGCGTCAAGCCGCCCTGTGACCTGGGCGTCCGGGTGCCGTCGTGCTGGGTATCGCTCGCTGTACGCCCTTGCTCCACGCAATGCTGTACCATGGCATTCCCCCAATAGGAGATACAAATCTCAAGACTCTCTCAAACTGTACGACATATCGCTACCCACACTACTGTCAAATGTACCAACGCTATATGAGATTACCTGCTACCGTCGCCAACCATTTTTATCCCTACTTGCCGCATCGCGCAGGCGTACAACTGATGGCTTCATCCTGACCTGAACCCTACGGAGATTCTCTTGACGATTTGAATCATCGGGTGTGTAACAGAAAAGGTCGCCTAACAAAGGAAGCTGTACTTGTCACTGCTTTGAAGGTCGAATGACGTAACATTTCGATTGAGATTTGCAAAAAAACTCGTGGAGAGTATTCCACGTAGACTACATCTCAAAAGGTTTCTAGATGTTGTTTTAAAATTGGCAGAAGTGAGATAGACAAAGGATTTAGTAAACAGCATTACATTTTCTGTAAATAAAGATTATTTCTTGACATACACAAATGCCCTGATGTTAATGGTATAGCAGTATATGACACTTAACCACTTCTTTCTCTCGTAGCAAAACACTTTACTCTGACTTCCGCAAATGCAGCTGAATCCAAAAAGTAATAAAAGTTTTGTTTTACAGAGGAGAAATGCAATCCAAGAACTACATACGTAATGCGATCAAAAAGTTCCGAGACTAGGTACGGTAGCGCGCCAACAGATGATAATACGCGGATGCCCGAGATGCGGTCGAGGAAAGTGGCATTTATGAGTCATTGTGCCAAGTGGCGTCGTTCTGTGAACATCAGGAGCTGTGCTGAACGATACCCAGCAGCGGGAGAACATCAAATTCTGCTTCAAACTCGGTAAATCAGGAACGGAGACGCAAGAAATGTTGCAGCAGGCTTATGTCAATGAAGCAATGAGTCGTGCGAGGTGTTTTGAGTGGCACTCGCGCTTCAAGAGAAGCAGAACGGCAGTGGAAGACGACGATAGGTCAGGGCGACCGTCCACGAATAAAACCCCTGAAAGTGTGGATAAAATTAGGAAGCTGGTGCATGAGGATCGACGGCGAACCATTCAAAATATTGCTGCCATCGTCAATGTGTCATACGGAACAGTGGAAAAATTTTAGACATCGGTTTTGAACATACACCATATTCCTGCAAAGTTTGTGCAAAAGATTCTGAACCCCGAACAAAAGGCACTCCGTGTTGAACTCTGTCAAGATCTTCGTCAGCAGGTGGTGAATGATGGAACGTTCCTGTCGCGGGTCATCACTGGGGACGAGATTTGGGTCTACGGTTACGACTCGGAGACCAAACAACAGCCGTCGGTGTGGAAGATCCCGGCATCTCCACTACCGAAGAAGGCCCGATAGGTCCGAAGCACGACCAAAAGCATGCTCCTCGTGTTCTTCGACATTCGTGGGGTTGTGCACCGTGAATTCGTACCCTAGGGCCAGACATGTCACCGCCCTTTCTTTACAGCATTGTTCTGCAGCGTCTTAGGGAGCACATTCGCCCCAAACAACCTGAAATGTGGCGCAGGGGTGATTTCCTGCTCTATCACGACAATACAGCAGTTCATAGAGCGTTAGCAACACGCCAGTCTTGTAACCGCAACAGCATGACTACCCTTCCTCCCCCGCTGAATTTGACCGCCTGTGACTTCTTCCTGCTCCCGAAAATGAAGCTCAAGGGTCTCCGTTTTGAAACTGTGGACGAGATCCAGCGCTAATTGCGGACGGTGCATGACAGGATTCGCGAACAGGACTTCCAGGGAGCGTTTTAACAGTGGCAAAAACGCTGGCAGCTGTGTATCGCTGCTCAAGGAAACTACTTTGAGGAAGATCATGGCCAGACTTAAGCAACCTAAGTACTTCGTTGTATATCGGCCTAGTCTCGTAACTTTTTGATCGGACCTCGTATAATATGTACTTAAACAGTTCTTCCTTTAGTGGCAAATATACATGCTTCACGTCTACGAACAGAACTGTACACACCCGGAGCTTCATCAAATTATGGAGGAAGAAGGGGGAGGCGTGAAAAGATCAGATGTGGGAGGTTCATGTCTCTTCCGTTGTTTGAAAGAAAATCAAAAAAAGGGGAGAGACAAAAAGTTAAACTACGAGAATCGACGTACAGTTTTAAAGGCAATTGTAATTGCTCATTAGCAAATGACAAAGGAAACAGAAATATTCTTCTGTAGAATATTTGTATTTAAAAAAATTAAGTCTGATTGTATAAAAATATCCAGAGAGATTTTATTTCCAAACGTTTAAAAAAATATATGAGAATTTAGCGCGGTTACTCAAACAAAGTAGGTGAAGCCCAAAAATTAAATAGATATATAAAGGCGCTAGAGATTATATATTTGTGTATTTTTATTCATTTATTTTATTTTTTGATAATTGACTAGAAGTGGACGCTTCGTCCCTATAGCGCAAAATTACTGGGATGAAGTGACATCACATACCTTCAATAGCACGCTTATTTCCTTAAGCTCTGTGATGTTAAAGGTGCGATACCTAACACCCAGGGCTCTATTTGGATTATTATCACTATTAAAGAACATCATTTGTTCATTGGCGATATGAAGTGATAGACTCCCAGTATTCTGAGGAAAAACAAGTGTTGCTTTATCATAAGGCTTTTAACAATCGACAAGAGCAGGATTATTGAGGGTTTACCAGAGAAAGCTACCCAAATGTTCTTCCCTGTGGGTAACAGAATAAACGATTTGCTGCTTTGTTTTGAGATTGAGAGACATATAGGGTGCTCCGAAATTACCTTTACAAATTTGACCTTCAATAAAACAGAAACGGAATAACACAGAGAGTGAGTCGAATTTTTTTCAAAATTTTCATAAGCACATGTGTTGCGGCCCGGTATGTCACGTGTTTAAACTAGTTACCCACTTCAGTCAATCTAAAGAGATATAATGTGGTAGTCATTGATGTGAACAGCGTTGCATGTAGTCGTTCGGACTGTGGTTGGGTCGCCTAAAAGATGAACAACATTAACCGGCTGATTAGGAAACTTTTGCTTTACGAGTTTGAACTCGGCCATAACGCTGCTCAAACAACACAAAACATTTATCACGCGAAAGGCGAAAGTTCGATGCACCACAGCACCCGAACCAGATAATTCAAGAAATTTCGCTAATGTGACAGAAACCTCGACAATCAGCCAATGTCCGGTAGGCCGCGAACCGTGGATTCGGATGCCCAAGAGGCAAATCCCACAACCTGCGAGCTGGGTATCATCAGGCGAGCTGGGTATCATCAGGCGAGCTGGGTATATCACAGACCACCGTGGTTCGCAACTTCAGGACTTCGGCAAGGTCTACAGGAGTTGCCGCATTGTCCCTCACGAACTGACGCCAGCTGAAGCCAAACTCCGTGTAGAAGTGTGCAAAAAACTCATAGAAAACCCGTGCGATGTACGTTCCATCAAGAGAATAGTTACGTGCGATGAAAAGTGGGTCTATTTCTGTAATCCTAACACACAACGGGCAGTGGTTGAGCCCAGGCCAGCTTCCTGAACGTGTTCCCAAACATGGGCGCTTCGAGCACAAGATGATGCTCAACGCCTGGTGGAATTTCGAGGGGATAATCCATTACGAATTTGTTCTAGATGATCGGGCCATCAACACCAACCTTTTCTGTGAACAGCTGGAGCGGATATATGCCGTTTAGGAGGAGAAGTGCTCGGCACTGGTGAACAGAAAGAGCGCTCTCCTACAGCAGGACAACGCTCGGTATCATACCGCGAGAACGACCCGGGCAAAACTCCAGAAGCTTAAGGGCATCGAACTAATGCCACACCCAGCATATAGCCCAGACTGTGCCCTGTCGGATTATTACTTGTTTTGTTCCATGGCCCACTTTCTTCACACGCAGAATTTCAACAACCAGAAGGAGGTGACAGTTGGAGAGAAGAAGTTCTTCGCCTCGAAAGACAAGAACTTGTACCGCCGCGGAATCAAAGAACTGGCAGGCAGATGGCTAAAGACGGTGTAACACGATGGTCTATACTTTGAATGCTAGTCAGCTTTCGTCCTAAAGGTTCGTATGAAGACATGAAGTGATCTAAATATTGCAAAACTTTCGACTCATCCTCTGTAGAACAAAAATCGGTTTATAGATAGCATATTGAACAGCACGTTCCAAAGTTTCTTGAGATGCTAGTAGAGCTCCACATGCGCATCGTTTTTTTTATTGAAGGTTTAACGACCACCATGAGCAACTCAATGGGCTATAAGCAGTCGCCCGTCCCTAATTTAGGGTCACTGGTCCAAGGGAAGGGAGAGAGCCAGTGCCGTAAGACAAGAACAACATCCATGCCTCACCGGGATTCGAACCTGGACCCCTTTCGAACGAATGATCAGAGGCCATCGTTTAGACCACTGCGCCACCGGGGCGGCGCACCGTTGGTTGCAGGAATAACGTCGAGATGGCATTCGACCTCCTGCCATGTTCTCCCAAGCATGTCCTCAGGAAATGTTGTGATGGCACTTGTAATCCTGCGCTTCAGCTCTTCCACATCCGGAACCTTTATGCGGCACACAATATCCTTCCGTCCAATCCATCTCTCTCCAGAATTTTTTTATCGAGAAGCTCGCGAACACGAAGTGACCCGTGCAGGGGTGCACCGTCCTGCTGGAAGATGATTGCCGGTTGTATTGGCTCCAAATGGGGTGGGGGTGGTGGGAGGCGTTAACAAACTCATTCAGCGTGTTGAAATAAACATTGGATGTAACTGTGTTTTCGGCGAAAAAGAATAAGCTGGTGATGCGGTTGTGCTGGGGCACACACCTGGCGTTAACTTTAGGGCTGTCACGTTCAATCTCACGTACAACATGTGGGTTTTCACACCCCAAATTCTGCAGTTATGCCTTTTAATAACACCACAGACATGAAACGTTGCCTCATCGCTGAATAAAACACGTTTCAAGTAGCCTACCTCATTATCAACATGTGGGTTTTCACACCCCAAATTCTGCAGTTATGTCTGTTGATAACACCACAGACATGAAACGTTGCTTATCGCTGAATAAAACACGTTTCAGGAAGCCTTCCTCATAAACAATCCTGCGGAGAGTATCAACAAAAGTCAACAAAATTGAAACGATTCGGTTTATCCCCGGGGTGCAGTGCCTGTGTCAAATGCGCTTTGCAGGCAGTAAGGTACAAACGCTTGTGCAGCACCCTGTGTATTGTTGTAGGTAGTAACCCCAAAATGCCTGAAGGCCGTACGAATGGACTTCTCTGGACTTCGTAGGAAACTCTGTCAAACACGTTCCGTATCCTCTTCACCTGTCTTAGCCGGCCAGCGCCATTTTTATGAAGCACGCTACCCCAGTCCATACACTTCTTGTAATACTCGTGTATTGAAGGTCTTAATGGTGGATTAGATCGGCATTTGGTATGGAACGTTCTTTGGACTTGTGTACCTGATTTGGTCTCTATGAACCACGGCACACACTGGGCCTTTTCGTGTGGAGTAGCCATCACAAGTTCAGGCTCGTACCTGAATGTAAACAAAAACCTTTTGTCTACCAATAAAACTTTATGCGTTAGTGTTACATGTACAAAAAAAGAACTTCGCTATCTTATTGCTTTTAGGTTTCATTGAGGGTCAAATTTGTAAAGATAAGTTTTATTGAGGGTCAAAGTTGTAAAGATAACAACCTGTATATTTTCCGAACGAGATAGGAAAACACCAGCTGCTTGTTTGCAGTGGAAAGATGTGGCTGATATCACTGATATTTTTCTTTCTTTTCTTTTAATTGAGGGGTGAAATTCCTACCCGGTTGAATTAGGGCAGTCGCAAAAGGTATAACTGTGAATAATTTTGAAAAAACGCAACCCACACGATAGCCTGAATAGCATGGGAAAACATGTTTTCTTTATATAGAAATATTTCAACTGTTTAATTAAACCGGACGAAAAATATTGGGTGGGCATTGGCCCGCAGTAAAATTATTGAGGGGGTATTCGGCCCGCCCTCCCCCTAGTCGGCGCATATGGTACACACTACCTTATCAGTGTTTATTTTATAGTTCATGTATGCTATAATTAAGCAAAGTTTTTCTTCATTTCAAAACAACGTGATCTGACATCCTCCAATAGAATTTGGGAAAAGCAGTGATAACGTAATACCTAGGAAATTATTTTTCTACTCTCACTTCTGTCAATTTTAAAACAATATTCTACATTAGTTCCATGAGATAAAGAATGTTGTCCTGCACAAAAAAATAAAAAAACTATTATTTCTTCTTCCAAAGAAATCGTACCAAACATCCAATGACGACACACTATTATTTCCATTAATTTATTATTGGCGTTCAGTAACCACACAATTATTTTGAAAAGTATGTTCCTATTATATTGGAAGAGTAATTTCGATTAGAGTGTACGTATTACATGCAAATATCAACACATTATGTTTTTAATCACTTTCTCTTAAAAATCTGAATGTCAGAAAGCTCCATGCCAAATATTATGTAAAAAATAATTTATAAAATGGTCTTACTTCCTTGAATAACAGAATAATGTTACTTTTTCGTTTGTTACGTTTGGCAGCTTGCTAACAATGTATCTCGAGTCTGCCAAAAGATTGACTAATGTAAACGTTTCAAGAGAAATTGAAAGCTGTACCAAGAATTGTGTGGCTATATAAAATTGGAGTGGCCTCTTTATGACTACTCAAATGTAGCCTTTATGAAACAATAAAATTTCTATGGCAGTACGTGTTAGTTTCGCGGTTGACTACCCCTTGCTTGGTAACGAACGAAACCGGAAATATTCCCTCACTTGACCCAGAACAAAAGATCTAAACGTGCATAGAGTATATGTTATTGGTCATCGCTCCCTCTGGAACAGGTCACAAAATTGCATTTATTACTGTTCGGGGGCCCAGGATGAATCAGACACAGTGATATTCGCAAATTGTCGTGATTTAAAAAAAATGCATGATAACAGTGAAACCTATTATTATATGGCTTTCTCCTAGCCAATACATTCGAATAAGCATAATCACTAGAGTAGGCGTGGAATCGTTGCGCCATTTACTTACAGTAGCTGAATGTTGAACTAATTTCCGAATTCAGAGAGAAACGGCATGTTTACCCAATTATGCAGTGAAAGATTTGCACATTGTATTCACACAACAGGCAAAGTTCTTTATTTTGTGATTTTTCGGTGCTTTCAGGCTATTGGGTTAACATAGCTTGAATTTAAAACAAACGAACTGCAGATTTCTTAAAATACAAAATGGATATACTCAAGATTTTCTTGAAATAAACGTACATTATATTGCTTCTGTTAACGAAAGCTTGGAGATTATGTTTGCTGTGAAACGCAACATTAAGGCAGTAAACACTAAATATAAATGCTGAATTTCTCCGTCTTTTGAACAGCGATGCAATATTTTTCTGTGATTAACAATTTCTTGCGATGCAGACAAAAAAAAAAAAAAAAAGAAAGAGAAGAAATACGGAAAGAAAAAGTTGGGTTGAATGTTGCTGATGATTTAGATCTTATAAAACGGGGTTTTCTTTTAATTTTGAATGCAACATATGAATAATATTGCAAACAATGAACCAAAATGATTGGATAATAAACGAGTGCAATTTTCGCTTCGTGAGCAAGAAATACAGCGTATTCTAGGATCTAATTTTTGATTAAGTACTTTCGCACCCAACCGCATGAGGGTTGCCACTCTCTTTGCAAGCAGTTGCTCTTAGTCAAGGCGACATGCACTATATTGACAAAAGTCACCGGGCAGCCATTCAAAAGCAAAAGAACGGATCCGCTGCGTTGTTAAGATGCGAGGTACAGCTGCAAATGGTATAAAAACAAGTCTGCAGCTGACCGCGATCATATCGCACTGTGAGGTTCAGTGAAAATCTCACGGCGGGAGAGAACTGACTTTGAGAAAAGAAAGATTGTTGGGTATTATATCAGTGGGTTGTCCATTAGAGGAACCGAGACACGTTTAAACATACCTATGTCAACTGTTTTGGATGTACTGAATACGTGGAAGGCACATGGCGTGCCTGAAGCAGCAGAACATACCGGCAGACCAAAGATAATCAGTGATAGAGGACGCCAAAGCCCCCGGAGAGTCGGTACACCTAATCGACGGAGTACTGCACAAGACGTCAGTGTACAGGTAAGTACAAATGCTGCAACCTTGGCATGAACACGTACCATTCGCAAAGAACTTCATTCCATGGGTTACCGTGGTCGTGCAGCTGCTCATAAGCCTTTCATCTCCACTGGGAATGCTACTCGTCGTTAGCATGGTGCGAAGTACATATATCGTGGACCGTAGATCAATGGAAACCAGACCTATGGATTGGTGAATCCAAATACACGATCCATCAGTCTGATGACAGGCCGTGTGTATGTATGGCGGCAGCAGGGGGAACGCTATTTACCGCAGTGTACTGTTCGTACAATCAAGTTTGGAGCTGTGTACTCGTGTGGGGGTGTTTTTCGTGGTATGATCCCAGTCCATTGGTTATCGTGGACAAACCTGTTAACCAGCACGTCTACCTCGATATTTTGGACAATTATGCCCTACAAATTCTGTGGCAATACTATGGAACCGAGCCTTATTGGTACCAGTAGGATAATTCACCAAGCCATAAAGCAAGGGCTGTTACGGTGTGGTTTGACGATAATTCCGATTTGCGTGTGGACAGGCGAGCACCGAGTCCTGATCTTAATTCCATAGAGCACCTACGGGGTGAATTGGAGAACCGCATAAGAAGTTTGGAGCCACGGCCTGCTACTAAGCAACGGTTAGCGGCAGCATTATGTACTGAATGGAAGCGCATACCTATTACTGTGTTCAAAAACCTTATCGAAAGCATGTCTCGAAGCGTCAATGCGTGCATTAAGGCCAAAGGTGGACCAACATTGTACTAATGTATGTCAATAAATGCTATGTTGTGTTTCTCTTCTAGGTGTCCGGTGACCTTTGTCAATATAGTGTATATATTTGATGATCGGAAACGCTGGGCGTTTGCATTCCTAATCTTTTTTTTTAAGTGCATTCAGCGACTCAGTCGGATATAAGCAGTCGCGTGCCCCTAATTTAGGGCCAGTAGCTCTAGAGAAGGGAGAGAGCTTGGCTCGTGTAAGACAAACACACCGTCCATGCCTCATCAGAGATTAGAACTGTACCTATCTTCGACGAATAGTTGGAGCACAGCACCTCGTACCATTCGGACACCGGGGCGGAGCCAGAAGTTTGAATGACGCATTTCCTTCGTTCATTTGCGATTCATTACATACTCTTGGCTTCACTTCATTTTCTTCATTTTTGTGTTTTTTTCATACATTGAGAATGCAAAGGCTATAAGCGGTCCCCTATCCTTTCTTTTGGGGTCATTTTATTACTTAGCACAGTATAATTTCAACTAGATGAAATTCAACCCGTGGCTTTTCATTGTTTTTTCTCTACGCTGCCAAAGAATGACACGATATAGAAAATGTCTTTCACAGTTTATGGGTTATTTACTGCATCACACTCGCGCTCAGAATTTATTAAAAGATTCTCTTCTGTAAATTAAAGTATCATTAACGCTGCGCGGCTTCATAGTGCGCAACTCTCAAAAGGGAAGAGCTGCGTGAAGACGAATTGTTGCGGTATGCAACTGAGAAAGACACCGTTCCCTTGTCGTGGCTTTCTCATTATATATGACGCAAGATTTTCACTCCGTTAGCCAGAACCCACTGGGAGATAACGTATTTACTGAGCAGAATGACCTCGGAAATATTTTATTGAAGTTTCACGTAGACAGATGTTTGCATTTCATCTCATATTCCGTTGGCTTACGTTCTAGAACCTGCTGATACTCTGCTTTGTGTACCGAAATAGATTTGCAACTGATCTCTGTTTAGTAGCACTTAACCTACATGACACAGTAGCTTTTGGACGAAAAAAAAAATGCAATCCTGTTTGCTAATTCTCAACATTTACTTTCGGTTATTAAGAAGCCAATCTTCAATTAAATTTTTCGTGCTGAGAAAATAAGTTTAATATCTCTTCCACTACTATATTCATTTTGGGAATACAATGACGTGAAAGGAGCAACCGCGAGTGAGTGTGAAGACGTTTTTTCCTAAAAACGACTAAAACCGAATTACCAAGCGTAATGAGCTGGTCTTTTGACACAAATCTCAAGAGAAATTTCCGATTTTCATTAAGATTTGATATGTGAGGGACTCTGCAGAACAAAGAAAGATGTCACTTGTTTCACAGATGTAGGACAGTCGCGACGCTACAGGTGGGCTTCAGCCAATCAAAATTTCCTTCAAGACCACACTCTAGCCCCCATACCCCCAAATAAAATAAGCAGTTGTAGCACATGGCGATGGCAGCCATCTAAGGTTTCAGGGAACTTGAGAAATATATGATTTTTTTAGAATTTATAGATATTTTGAAAATGATTTTTTTATTATAATTAGTGTTGTACTATTTTGTGAAATGGGCTAATGTCTAAGAGAGTAATAGAAAGGCACCATTTTCGTATTTATAGCTTAAAAAGATATATATATATTTTATATCATCATCATCATTGTCAACCATTATCAATCCACTGCTGGACGAAGGTCTCTCCAAGTTTCCTCCACAACGGTCTGTCTTGTGGCAGTCTCCTCCATATCACTCCCCCATACTTTCGAATTTCATCCACCCATCTTCCATGTGGTCTTCTTCTGGGTCTTTTCCAGTCCCTTGGAATCCAGTCTAAAATTTCGGCTGTTCATCGAAGGTCTGTCCTTCTGGCAGTATGTCCAGCCCATTGCCATTTCAGGGATTTAACTCTGATCATGATGTCTTCCACTCTTGTCATTTTTCGGATCCACGAGTTCCTCTTCTTATCTCTATTGGTTACACCAAGCATTCACCTATCCATGCTGCTTTGAGTTGTCTGCAGCCTTTGTATGTATCTTTTAGTTAAGGTCCACGTCTCTGCACCATACGTAAGCACAGGAAGGATGCATTGATCAAACACTTTTCTTTTAAGACATAATGGCATATTGCTCTTGAAAATTATGCTGTTTCTTCCAAAAGCTCTCCAGGCCAGTTTTGTACGCCGATTAATTTCTTCATCAATGTAACCCTCACTTGATATCTGCTGTCCAAGATAAACGTACGTGTCTGTTATCTCCATCTTTTCTCCATCAATCGATAAATCTTCATTTCTTGTAAAAGCATTATACATTACTTTTGTCTTCTGAAAGTTCATTTTTAATCCCACTTCTTTACTCTTGTCAGCAAGTTCCCGGATCGTGCTCTGCAGCTCTGATAGGGTAGTTGCAAAAATGACTACGTCATTAACAAAACAAAGGTGGGTTAGATAATCTCCATTAATCCCTATCCCTTTGTTTTCCCAGTTCAGTGATTGAAAGACATTTTCCAATGTGGCATTAAACAGCTTCGTAGATATGGTGTCACCTTGTCTCACTCCTTTTCCAATTTTTATGTGTGTTGTATTTTCAAACAGCCGAATCTTTGCACTTGCATTTTCATAGATGTTATTAATAATATTAATGTACGCACCTTCAATACCGCAGGATTTCAGAGCCATTGTAACTGCTAATGGTTTCACCGAATCAAAGGCTTTTTCATAATCGATAAAAGCCATGCACAATGGAAGTTCATATTCCCTCGCTCTTTCAATTAGTTCTCTCAGTACGTGGATATGATATGTTGTGCTGTAGCCACTCCTGAATCCAACTTGTTCTCTCGGTTGAGCCATGTCCAGTGTTACTTTCAAGCGGTGTGAAAGAACTTTAGTGAAGATTTTATAAACCACTGATAGGAGGCTGATAGGTCTGTAGTTCCTGAGATCCTCAATGTCACCTTTTTTTATGTAGCAAGATCATTGTAGCGTTGTTCCAATCCTCAGGAATCTTCCCTTTAGTAAGGCATCGAGTGAAAATTTCGGCGAGTACTGTTTCGATTTCTCCACTTGCTTCTTGTATGATGTCTACAGTAATTCCATCTTCTCCTGGAGCTTTTCCCCGCTTCATGTTCTTGATTGCATGTGCAACTTCCGCTGGGAGGAGATTTTATATATATATATATAATAAATAGTATACAAATGAAACAAAAAAAATATGACACAAAAGAAATTAGGTAAAAGGCTAATACCATGAGAAGGGCCGAAGGCAGCTAAACCTCATGCAGTAGCATATGCAGAATGGAAAAATTACAGAACAAAAATACAAAATTTTGAAAAAAGAAACTTCAAAACAAGTGGAAACAAAAAAACAGGTTGCCGTCATCAGGAGAGCATCAACCTGAGGAAGTGGCCTTTCTAGTACCAACAAACGACAAGGCAAGCCAAAATTGTCAGTTGGTCATTTTTTGGTCTACCAGGTAGTTGATTAACCGTGACCACCTTTAATATCAGTGTATATATTTGGGTTCTTGTGGGTGTACTGTTCGGTTTTGTTAGTTGTCTTGTCATGGTGGTTTTGTTCTGCCGGAAAGCTTTTAATTTTTTTTCATTTTTATTTTTTATTTTTTAGTTGTATAAATTTGATTCTTGGAATTCCTGTGCTTGTTCTGGAATTTGGTCTGGTTATCTAGAGAGCATGACCAACCGACAATTTTGGCTTGCCTTGTCGTTTGTTGGTACTAGAAAGGACACTCCCGCAAGGTTGATGCTCTCCTGATGACGACAACCTGTTTTATTTGTTTTCACTTGTTTTTAAGTTTCTTTTTTCAAAATTTTGTATTTTTGTTCTGTAATTTTTCCATTCTATATATCATCATCATCATCATCATTGTCAACCATTATCAATCCACTGCTGGACGAAGGTCTCCCCAAGTTTCCTCCACAACGGTCTGTCTTGTGCCAGTCTCCTCCATGTCACCCCTGCATACTTTCGAATTTCATCCACCCATCTCCCATGTGGTCTTCTTCTGGGTCTTTTCCTGTCCCTTGGAATCCAATCTAAAATTTCGGCTGTCCATCGATGATCTGTCCTTCTGGCAGTATGTCCAGCCCATTGCCATTTCAGGGATTTAACTCTGATCATGATGTCTTCCACTCTTGTCATTTTTCGGATCCACGAGTTCCTCTTCTTATCTCTCCTGGTTACACCAAGTATGCACCTCTCCATGCTGCTTTGAGTTGTCTGCAGCCTTTGTATGTCTCTTTTAGTTAAGGTCCACGTCTCTGCACCATACGTAGGCACTGGAAGGATGCATTGATCAAACACTTTTCTTTTAAGACATAATGGCATATTGCTCTTGAAAATTATGCTGTTTCTTCCAAAAGCTCTCCAGGCAAGTTTTGTACGCCGATTAATTTCTTCATCAATGTGACCCTCACTTGATATCTGCTGTCCAAGATAAACGTACGTGTCTCTTATCTCCAGCTTTTCTCCAACAATCGATAAATCTTCATTTCTTGTAAAAGCATTGAACATCACTTTTGTCTACTGAAAGTTCATTTTTAATCCCACTTCTTTACTCTTGTCAGCAAGTTCCTGGATCATACTCTGCAGCTCTGATGGGGTAGTTGCAAAAATGACTACGTCATCAGCAAAACGAAGGTGGGTTAGATAATCTCCATAATCTTTATCCCCTTGTTTTCCCAGCTCAGTGACTGAAAAACACCCTCCAATGTGGCATTAAAGAGCTTCGGAGATATGGTGTCACCTTGCCTCACTCCCTTTCCAATTTTTACGTGTGTTGTATTTTCAAACAGCCTAATCTTTGCACTTGCATTTTCATAGATGTTATTAATAACATTAATGTATGCATCTTCAATACCACAGGTTTTCAGAGCCATTGTAACTGCTGATGGTTTCACCGAATCAAAGGCTTTTTCATAATCGATAAAAGCCATGCACAATGGAAGTTCATATTCCCTCGCTCTTTCAATTAGTTCTCTCAGCACGTGGATATGATCTATTGTGCTGTAGCCACTCCTGAATCCAGCTTGTACTCTCGGTTGAGCCATGTCCAGTGTTACCTTCAAGCGGTGTGAAAGAACTTTAGTGAAGATTTTATAAACTACTGATAGGAGGCTGATAGGTCTGTAGTTTCCGAGATCCTCAATGTGACCTTTCTTATGTAGCAGGATCATTGTAGCGGTGTTCCAATCCTCAGGAATCTTTCCTTCATTAAGGCATCGAGTGAAAATTTGGGCGAGTATTGTTTCGATTTCTCCACTTGCTTCTTGTATGATGTCTACAGTAATTCCATCTTCTCCTGGAGCTTTTTCTCGCTTCATGTTCTTGATTGCATGTGCAACTTCTGCTGGAAGGACTGGAGGAACTCTGGTTCTGGTATCTTTCATGATGTCTGGAGTGCATATATCATCCCTTTCATATAATTTGGAGTAGAAATCTTTCACTCTTGTCAAAATTTCGCCTCTATTTCTTGTTACAGAACCATCTTCTTTTCTCAGTGCCATAATCTGTTTTCTTCCCTTACTGAGATGTCCCTTTGCTATCTTTAGGCTTTGGTTGTTTTCAATTGCTTTCCTCACTAGTTCACAGTTGAATTTCCTTACGTCTTCGGTCATACTTTTTCGTACTGTCTTGCATAGCTCTATATATTCCACTTTGGAAGTCACATCTTCTTTAGTTGTCCTCATCTCTCTTCTTTTTTGCATCAACATTTTGGTTTTCCTGATAATTTGTTCACATGCAACTTGTTCTTAGACCCAGCTAATTTTGTTGCTGTTTCCATAAGAGCTTTGGTTACTTTTCTGTTAACTTCAGAGATGTCCACTTCTTCCGATGTTAGGCCTTCTAAAGCAGAGAACCTGTTCTTCAGTTCCAACTTGAAGGTATTATGGTGTTTTTTAAGGTTGGTTATGTCAATAGATTTTGTTTGTCTTATGAGCTTGCCACGTTCAAGTTTAGTGTTGAGGTGCATCTTACATCTCACCAATCTGTGGTCACTACCTGTGTTGAACTTGTTTAGCACACTGCAGTCTTCTATGACGAATTTTTTGTTACACATAATAAAATCAATTTCACTTGTCGTCCCATTTGGATGTCTCCATGTCCATTTCCTGTGTGGCTTTTTCTTGAAGAAGGAGTTCAAGATGAAAAACCCTTCTGCCTCTGCAAACTCAACGAGAGTATTTCCACGCTGGTTTCTGTTGCCGTGACCGAATTTACCTACTGAAGTTTCATTCTGTTGCCGTTGCCCTATTTTTGCATTGAAATCTCCCATAATTATTTTCAAGTGCTGCTTACCTTTATTATTTAGATGCCAAATTTCCTCATAAAATTCTTCAATTTCTTCTTCAGGATGACTTGTGGTGGGTGCATAAGTTTGAATAATCTGAGCCTGGTATCTTTTCGAGAGTTGGATAACAAGTCGTGCAGCTCTGTCAGAGGAACTTTCAACTTCTACAACTTTATCCTTCAGTTTCTTGTTTATTATAAATCCAACACCACTAGTTCTGCCAGTATCTGTCCCACGATAGTAGAAGAGATGTCCACTTTTCAGTTCGATGAGATCTTCTCCTTTTCTCCTTACCTCACTTAGCCCCACGATGTCCCACTTGATCCTTTGTAGTTCCTCTTCCAATTCAAGAAGCCTTGAATCAGAAGATAGGGAGCGTCCATTGTAAGTAGCCAAGGTCAGCATCAGATGGCAGCCTAGTCCGGTCCTCCGGGGATTCTTAGCACCCTCTGCCTTCATGTCGCACTGGCCGCTGCCTTGGCCAGGTACATTCCAGCTGCCGGAGACTGAGGGCCAAGATTTAAGTTGTGGAATCATTTTGGAGGGGTTTGGCCATAACTCACCACGCTGGCCAAGCGGGTTGGTGAGTGTGGGATAGAATTTCCTCTAATCCCGATGGTATAGTTATACCGCTATGAGCGGTCGTCAGAGCCCCTTTAGTGGGAACAGGATGCACCACGAGAAGGCGGGGTTGACATTTGTCAAGGAGAGGCTGTGATGTTACGCATCACCTGACCTTACATCCCATTCTATATATATATATATATTAAAAAAGGTGAAGTTGAGGAACTCAGGAACTACAGGCCCATCAGCCTCCTATCAATGGTTTATAAAATCTTCACTAAGGATCTTTCACATCGCCTGAAAGTAACATGAGACATGGCTCAACCAAGAGAACAAGCTGGATTCAGGGGTAGCTACAGCAGTATAAGTCATATCCATATACTGAGAGAACTAATTAAAAGAACAAGAGAATCTTAGCTGCCATTATGCATGCATTTTATTGATTATGAAAAGGACTCCGATTCCTTTTCATAATCAATAAAATGCATGTTATCATGTCTACCTTCCTTGAAAAATCCATCTGGTTGCTGTGCAAAAGCTTAGAAACGCTTATGTATCTATTTCCTACGCCAATAAATCGGATCACTAGTATAGTGTTACTATTTCCTACTTAATTGGTGTAGCGTTGCTCGTTATCAACTCGTTATCAATACAAAATATTTGAAATTCTGCGGTATTGAAGATGCGTATATCAGCATTATTAATAACCTATGAAAATTCAAGAGCAAGGGTTCGGATATTTGAGGGCACAGCACTAATAAAAATTGAAAAGGGGGTGAGACAAGTTGACAATATATCTCCAAAATTCATTAATGCCACATTGCAAAATGTCTTTCAATAGTTGAACTGGAAAATAAAGAGATAAAGATTAATGGAGATTACTTAAATTACGTTCGTTTTCCTGATGACGTAGTCATTTTTGCAACTACCCCTTCGGAACAGCAGAGTATGATCCAAAAACGTGCTGACAAGAGTAAAGAAGTGGGATTAAAAATGAACTTTCAGAAGACAGAAGTGATGTACAAAGCTTTTACAAGAAACGAAGATGGAGAAAACCTTGAAACAACCGATACCTACATTTATCTTGGACAGCAGATATCAAGTGAGGTTCACCTTGATGAAGAAATTAATCGGCGTATAAAACTTGGATGGAGGGCTTTTGGAAGAAACAGTGCACTTTTTAAGATCAGTATGCCATTATGTCTTAAAAGTAAAGTGTTTAATTAATGTATCCTGTCAGTGCTTACGTATGGAACAGAGACATGGACATTAACTAAACAAATTAGTAAAATCATGCAATGCATTGATCATGACACGCTTTCCAACATACCAGAAATCATTACTCAAGTTATGAGAATAATCGCTGTGGAATAAATGTCGCTCCTGTGCCCTCACCTCTGATCCCATTTCGATGATATTCAACAGAACCGGTTCAGTATACCTCCGGAACAACATACTAAAGTTTTGTCGCAATAGAAGCATTTTTAGTTAGGTTGTGAGGATAATGGCTGTGGAATAATTCTCGCTCCTGTGTTCTGACCTTTGACCCCATTTCGATTATATTCAACATAACCGGTTCAGAATATTTCCGGAAGAACATACTAAAGCTTTGTTTCAATCGAAGCTTTTTTGCATATGTTATGATGCATAAGAGCAATGGAATGGATCCCGCTCCTATATAGGCCCTGTCCTTTGACCCCATTTCGCTCATTTTTAATAGAGTTCGTTCTTCGTGTTATCCCCTACCACATACTAAAATTTCATTGAAATCGAACCATTTGTACGCAAGTTATGACACATAAGGACAATGGAATGGATCCCGCTCCTATGTCCTGACCTTTAACCCCATTTCGCCCATTTTCAACAGGGTTCGTCGCCAGGTTGTCCCCTACCTACATACTAAAATTTCATCGAAATCGAACCTTTTTTACACGAGTTATCGGGCGGACGGACAGACAGACAGACGAACGGACAAAGCTGGAGCATATGCCCTTCTTCAACCTACGGTTGGAAAGCGTAAAAAAGACATACAAAGACTGCAGACAATCCAAAGATGCATGGAGATATTCATGCTTGGTGTAACCAGAAAAGATAAGAAGAGGAAATTCTGGATGAGGAAGATGGCAGGAGTGGACGACATCATGACCAGAGTGAAATCACTGAAATGGCAATGGGCTAGAGATGTCGCCAGAAAAACGGACCACCGATGGACAACCGAAATTTTCGACCGGATTCCGTGGGACAGGAAAATACCCAGAAGAAGACCCCATGGGAGATGGATGGATGAAATTCGAAAGTATACTGGAGTGACATGGAGGAGACAGGCTCAAGACAGACAATTGTAGAAGAAATTTAGGAGACCTTCATCCAGCAGTGGATTTTTTAATATATATATATACAGTATATATATGCTCGATTAAGGCCTCCCCAAATTTCTTCCACAATTCGGATGTCCATCGGTGGTTCGTTCTACTGGCAACATGGCCAACCCATTGCCATTTCAGTGATTTCACTCTGGTCATGATGTCGTCCACTCCTGCATTTCCCTTATCCACAAGTTCCTCTTGTTATATTTCCTCGTTACAGCAAGCATGCATCTCTGCATGCTTCTTTGGGTTATCTGCAGTCTTTGTATGTCTTTTTTAGTTAAGGTCCATGCCTCTGCTCCATACGTAAGCAATGGCAGGATACATTGATTAAACACTTTTCTTTTAAGACATAATTGCACACTGCTGTAAAAAATTGTACTGTTCTTTCCAAAAGCTCTCCATTCAAGTTTTATACGCCGATTAATTTATTCATCGATGTGACTCCCGTTGACCGACGGAGATGTTGCAGCGTATAACTCATCATAGTGATTATCTGTGCCGCGTCCGTTTCTCCGATGAAGCCACATTACACGTCTCTGGGACAGTAAGTAGGCAGAATGTGCGAATCTGGTGATCAGAAAATCTCCATCATGTCATCGAACAACAGAGGGCTAGCCCGAAAGTGAACGTGTGGTGCGGCCCGATGTATGACAGAATCATCGGGCAGAGTCCGCAGTAACATGTAACGTGTACTTGGACATGCTGGAACTTTCTGTAGAACCCCAGTTGCATGAACTCCAACCTTCAGTTATTTTCCAACAAGATGGTGCCCCACCACATTGGTCAATAATGGTGAGGGAGTTCCTGAATGACGCATTTCCGGACAGATTCAGTTATAAGCAGTTGGTAACGCTTTGACTCTTCCTTGAGATGTTTGTGTGAAGAAAAAAAATAGCAGGAACATTTCAAAAAGAAATTACATTACGTTTAAAACAATATGACTTCATAACGAATAGATTAACATACTTTCTTAGTCGAAGTAAAGTTTGCCTAACCTTAAAAAATCACTAGAACAACAGTTCGTTGAACTACAATGGTGCAAAGTGCAAACGGGTAGCACAACTTGCCTTCTTTGGAGGAACGATCTATTGGACTACGAACATTGTAAATGCTGAGTATTATTCACAAGAACGATAATCAGTTAATTATTTAACTGTAGAACAATTAAAAATAAACCGCTCCGGTTGCGCAGTAGTTTAAGCCATGGTGTCTGACCGATCGTCCGAGAAGTGTCCGGTTTCGAATCCCGATGAGGGTGGTGATGTTGTGCTTTTCTTAAGGCTCTGGAACCAGTGGCCCTGAATTAGGGACGGGTGACTGCTTATATCCCATCGATTTGCTTACGGTGGTCGTTAAACCCCAAACATGCAAAACAATTCAAAATAGGCTTTTGTCATGAGAAATAAATCGTCAGTAACTTCTCACAAATAATAAACACGCACTGCTCAGCTGCATACGTGCCATTTAACGAACGGTGTTCGGGGAATATTATAAACAAGAAAAACGGCGAACGATTTGTACTGCCCTCGTGACAATGGGAAGGAAAGCACGTGATCTGTTGTCTTCACCGAATCAAACGAACTCTAGAAAATTCCTCCTATTGTGTTGTCATCATGACGACGTGGAAGGGCAACAGAGAAGAAAATACGAGTACAAAAGTACAACTCATGATTTTTCGCCACAACTCCAGTGGACGAACCTGAAACTACGTTAGCGTTCATCACGTGATTCTAATCCTGAGGTTTGTGACGTGCCTGTCCAGCAGGACGCACACGACATCAAGGAAGATAGCAACAAGAACGAAAGTCCGCGTAGCTCAATTGGTAGAGCGACTTATTCCGGAATGAGGGAACCCGGGTTCGAGCCCCGGCGTGCAAAAACATGACGGAGAACTTTATTTCGTTATAATGGCGCCCGAACTTTTCGGATGACCCGGCCGTTCAAGATCTCGCAATGATGTGATGTTCTTTCCACACCGCGAGATAGGAAAAATAAGAGAATCCCTTCTTCAGCGCTTCGAAAAATAAAAAGTGTGTGATGTTGCATTCCACACACTAGATTGACTGGGAGTTCTCAAGAGTACGTTCTTCAGTGAATGCTGCCTACGACGATTCATGGTCACGGCTGACCCGTGGGCCATGTCCCCGGCCCTCTTTCGGAGGGAGGGGATGTGACGTGCCAGCCCAGCACGACGCACACGACATAAAGGCAGATAGCAGCAACAACGAAAGTCCGCGTAGCTCAATTGGTAGAGCGACTTATTCCGGAATGAGGAGACCTGGGTTCGAGCCCCGGCGTGGACAAAAATGACGGAGAAATTAACAAAAATAAAAAAAAATGCATGAAAAGCAGTTGGACATTGGCTGCTATGACTACGGCGCATTAGTTCCATGTCCATCCGCTGGAGCGCTGTTTTATTTAGACCTTCGAGGACAATGGGTTTCCACTGGCCTCTATGGAGGATTTACCTATGTATTTCATGCTCTGTGGAAAAAAGCACATTTAGACTCGGCTATCAACCAATGATCGTGTGCGATTATCCTTTTTTTTTTTTTTTTTTTTTTTTTGATTGAAGGTTTAACACCACCGTGAGCAACTCAATAGGCTATAAGCAGTCGCCCGTCCCTAATTTAGGGTCACGAGTTCCAGGGAAGGGAGAGAGCCAGTGCCGTAAGACAAACAACATCCATGCCTCACCGGGATTCGAACCCGGACCTCTCTCGGACGAATGATCAGAGGCCAGCGTTTAGACCACTGCGCCACCGGGCTGGCGCGATTATCCTCGTGGAGGACACTATCAAATGCAAAGATGATAGAAATTTTGAAGATGACATTCCGTTTTTTTTTTGGTGTAAATATGACAAAGACGGTAAGTCAGATAGATTTTCTCACGGTAGTCGTTAAACCTCTAATCAAAAAAAAAAAAAAAAAAAAAAAAAAATCCAATAAGTCAGATAGTACCCGAAAACTTGAAAGTTTCGTGGTCCTGGAGCAGGAATCGAACCCGCGTCTCCCATAAAGGGCCCGGGTATTCATGAAAAGATGATGTTTCGAAGTCATACCGAAAACTACGGATAAAAGAAAAAAGGGGAAAAAAGCTTGCCCTGTCTAAACAGCAACGGGGATTAAAACACCTGACCTGTTGTCTCTGTGCAATCAGATGGACCTATGGAATCTCCTCCAGCTGTGACGTCATCGTGGCGACGTAGAAATACGAAGATAACATTTAATAATACCCTGTGCTGGTATCATCATGGGTGAAAAAAAATGTTTTGATATGTGTTTTGGATGTAGGCATATCACTCTACAGACGGACCGACGAACAGAATAGCGCTATGAGTAGATACTTTTGTACCCTTTATTTTTTTCAAAATGCCTGGTAAAAATCTTCGGATAACAACACGATTTTTCTTTTTCCCTATTGCATCATGTCCCCACCCGTTGCGTAAGTATATTATTTCGGTTTGTTAAGATTCATTACCAGAAACCTAAGGAAAGAGAAGCACAGGAAACTGAAAATTTTGTGCCCAACAAAAGCACAAGTGTTGGGAAACTGCTGGCCACCAGCTGGCAGTGATGGCTCACTGATGGCTGAAATCTGACACTCACGGTACGGTAGCGATCCGTTGGTGGCAGCGCCATCAGTTGGCAGCCATTGATGACCCTGCATCATCGTCGTGAATTATGGGCATTCAAGCAAGTACCACTAGTTGTCCGTAGCTGGCAACCAAAGAAACCCCAAAAGGAGGTGCATGCAGAGGAAATGCGCATGCGCTGAAGCAAAAAGTGCACAATCTTTCGTGGCACCAGTTAGTTGGAGACGACGCCCTCGTCATCGTGTTGCTTTAATGGGTGTTAAAAAATTCATAAGTAGAGAGACGGATTAATTTCCTAATAAAATGCCGTGTAGATGAAGATTACCGTCGAAGTAAAATTATATAAATAATTAATGAACTTTAAGAAATAGTCAATTAATCTCATGTATTTATAGAAACTCATTGTGTAGCAAAAGTTCTGCAGTAACACACAAAGAATCGAGAATACAAACAACAAACAGCCGTGAAACACACGCACTCCATTCCCATGAATAACAAGAAATAATTTCTGTATAATCTTCATACACTAAACCGCTTCAAACAGAAGTCCCGGAGAGACATTAAAAAGTCGTTGTGTTGGAAAAAAAATAAGAATTATACGAGTACAAAATGAGTAATTTCATTACAAAATGATCAAGTATTTGGAAACAAAAAAAAAAGCGGGCAAAATAATGTACTGATTCATGAGACCGGAAGTAAAATAAAATATTATTCCTATTTAGAATAAATGTAGCTTCGAACAATGAAAAAAATAGATACAACGTAAAATATGTAACCAAATGTGACATGAACTGGTATCTAAATTAATTAAACAATCGCCTTTCAAGGGGAACGTATGGCAAACTAGTGTACTGCGTAGAGCATTCGCTTCGCATACGATCAATCCTTGCTTCGATGCCAACCAGATCCATTGGGCGATTTGCCGGAACTGTTGAGGAAATTTCCTCAGCGCCGTGACATCATGTACGCGTTTCGTTGGTGAATAAAAAAGCTGTGGGGTGACTTTGGTGAACTATGATTATTTTTTTTACTACTACTGGGAAATTAACGGACAAGATTCGGCAAGCCGTCAGTTACGTCACGAGATTGCCGGCTGCCACTGCCGGGACACTGACGGATCACATTAGGCTAGCCATCATTTCGGGTACGTATTTGCAGTGCTTCTTGTGGCAACCACAGCCTGTGATGTATAACTGATGGCTCTGTTCTGGCATACGACAACTGATGGGGTACCAATTGTTGGCCAGCTGCAGACCTGAAATGCTGGGCCATCTGGTGACCGCCGAGACATTTTATTGACGGTTCATGAAACGGCAATATGGTGCTGGGCCAGTGCTGGCACAGCTGGCAGCCAGCAGTGGCACAGTTCTGGCACAGCAAGATTGTTTTTGCTGGGTGACACAGTTTTGGCTTTATTTAATTACGCTGAGAAGAATTTAAATGTGAAAATTAAAATTCCATTTAAGTGGCGCGTATGTCGGATATTAAAATCCAGTAAGATATGATTTGACTTCTTGCGTGCTACACAACTTTGAAAATTATTTTTTTAGAAACTGATTACCATATTCAAAAATTTCACGGGGAAAATTATTCGATTTTGTATTTGCTTTTTAGAAATTTCTTAAGCAGCCAATTTGCATGAAACTGCTTTGGGTGATTTGGAAAGAATGAGTTAGGGAATTACTTATTGATACTGATCGAAAGCAATCTCTCTCGTGCTGTTTTTCGATATTTAAGAGCTGCGGTGCATAATTAAAAGTGGCTGAAAAATCAATATAAATCACATTTTTGTTAGAAATTAGCTTTCTTTCATTCATCTTAATGACGTTGGGCGACGAGAATATAATGCATTAAATGAGTAAAAATTTTGTTTTAAGGGCGATAGCAACGAAAAAATTAAAAAAAAAAAAGGTTTATGTAAGTCCACAGTCATTATTTATGCATTTGTCGATTAAATGAGAGAAAAAAAAAGCTATTTCTTCAATTTTGCAGTTTCGTATGCAATAAGCTGAGGAACTTTATACTCGAAAAGACAACCGGCATAGAAAAACTTTTGACGAAAACATAACAGGATTACAAGAACAGTAATGGGGGTGTTTTTTGGGATTTTGATTCTACTAGGTATGGGTTGTGTAAAATGAAACATTAAGTTTTTTTCCAAATTTTGATGTGTGGTTTGTAATAAATGTTATCTGTATTTAGAACTACCTGTAACATTGCACAGAAGATGTATTGGTAATTTTTGGAAAGCGATCATAGACTGAAAATGTTATATTTCCAAAATTTGCGTCAGTTGTATTGTATTAGCACATGAAACTGAAGCATGTAGTGAAACATGTGTGTCTACTAAACATCCCTTACTGATCATACGTTAGTAGACACGGTGTCCCCGTAATCTTCGAAACTTTGAGGGAGTGAGTATTATGTAGTCAGTTCTTGAAATTCTCAAGGTGTCTTCCGATTCTAATAGTTCTTTTTTGGTTAACTGCTGATTATTTGTTAGCCGCCCCGGTGGCGTAGTGGTCTAAGCGATGACCTCTGATCATTCGTCCGAAAGGGGTCCGGGTTCGAATCCCGGTTAGGCATGGATGTTGTGTTTGTCTTACGGCACTGGCTCTCTCCCTTCCCTGGAACCAGTGACCCTAAATTAGGGACGGGCGACTGCTTATAGCCCATTGAGTTGCTCACGGTGGGTTAGTCGTGTTTTTCTGTGCTCCTCAAGTTTTCGTCGGTGTGTGTTATTTTTCTTCGTTGTCAGTGTTCTATTTCGTGTGTGTGTTGTGTGTGAAGGTCCCGTGTTTCTTTTTATATGCCTGCCGAGCTGGTAAGTGCTTATTTTGATTAGTTATCCTTATTTTTCTGCCTTGGCCAAGCTAGCTAAGGGCTAAGCTTCTCCTCGCCATTGCAAATGGCGGCTTCCGGAGAGAATGACGTCCTAACCCTTGCTACCGGAAATGATGATCTCCCGATAACAGCTTCTCTAAATACTACTACCAATGACGTGTCTATCTCGATAAACCACTCCTCCTTGCAGCCTTCTGTTGCTGCCTTACCATCGGATATCGCCTCTTCTTCTAAGTCTCCCAGCGGTGATACGATGTCCTCTCTGAAAGCTAATGATGACGCCATGGATGTTTCGCACTCCATGCCGGAATTATCTCCAAAGCAACGTACATCTACCCTCTCATAGGCTGACGTAACCGCATCTAAGTCGAGATCTTCCCAGTCTTCTTTTTCTCCTGGACAATATGTGATGACACATAATGCCGAAGTCATTGAGGTTGTCCTTAAAGAAGATACCCCTTCTGGGCTGAAATTCCTTCAAACTATGGAGAATGGTGTTGTGTTTCCGAGCCTGAGAAATACAAAACTCACTGCATATACTGCTGCTCTTAGAGAGATTGTTACTGCATCAGCCATAACTCATGTGGGCAGGAAGCCTTACAAAGTAGTTGTTTACTTCTCTACTCCTGCCCATTCCCTACATGTACGACCAAGGGCATCTCAATTGGTGATCGTCACATCCATGCCGAACCTGTTTCACAGAGTTCCGTTGTTGTAAGTTTCTCACCCGTTCCACCTGAAGTTTCAGATGATCTCTTGATTGCCGCTCTTCTTCCTTATGGCCGGATCATTGGGGGTGTAACTACCTACTCTTCGTTTCCAGAGGTGCCAGAAGACAGATACCTACTCGGGTTTCGCCGCAATGTTCGTGTGGTCTTCCCTTCCGAAGAGCACATGCTGCGTATTCCACCCACTTTACGTGTACGCTGCTACACGCACATTAGAGAGATATTTATCACAGTAGGCTCCGTCTGTCCGAATTGTAAAGGCACGGGACATCCCCGCGCTCTATGCCCTCATAATGCGAACACTCTTTCCAAGTCAACAGCACGACCTTCTTCCTCTTTGTCACGTCAATCGGCTTCCTCTTTGTCACGTCAATCGGCTTCCTCTTCTGGTGCTAAAGACCAACAACAGCAGACTTCCTCAAAAAGTAGTGATGCAGCAGTTGGTCAACCGACGTCTACAAAAAGTAGTGAGACAACCGTTGGTCGACCAACGTCTACCAGAAGTAGTGAGACAGCCGTTGGTCAACCGACGTCTACCATAAGTAGTGAGACAGCCGTTGGTCGGCCGACGTCTACCAGATGTAGTGAGACAGCCGTTGGTCGGCCAACATCTACCACAAGTAGTGAGACAGCCGTTGGTCAACCGACGTCTACGGGTAAACCCTCGACCTCGGGTGATACATTGGCGACCCCATCATCTCTTCAGTCGAAAGAGGCATCAATTGTTAATCCCAAGTCTCCTATAGAGATGGTTGATGACGATTCTGGTCATACTGCTACACCGACCGTTGAGGTTGTTTCTTCAGCTCCTTTTAAATTGCCGGAAGTTCCAATTCCGGTTACAGCACAAAGTCGTGGACGGGAAAAGCGACGTAGAACTTCACGCGCCCAGAATAAGAAGTTTAGAATGACAACCACCCTTAGGGCAGGACGTGATCCTTCTAGTAGTCAGATGCTCACGTCTGAAGGCTCTATGGAATCTGATACAGATGATGGAACAATTATTCCGATCTCCTGTGAAAACTTTTTACATATTCTAGAGGCATCCTCTCTTCCACAGACACCTGTGTCTGGAGAGAAGGTGCATGCGTTCCTAATAAGTCCCCGTAGAGACAAGCTGTCTCGCAATTTTTTGGAAGGTTACTCCCACTGTCTGTCTGGCACCATGAATCAAATGTTGGCTATACATTCTCATTTACGCACCGTTCCGGGCAGAGATCTGGGTGGTCCGTACTGGGCAAAGAAGTTCCGTAGCCGTCTGGCCAAGTTACAGAACGCAGCCGACAACATCCTCCAAACATCATCAGACTATTCTGTTCAAGACAGTCTCACTGAATAGTAGGGGTATATGTACCCCTTTGGCTAATGCTTTAGCGTATGAAGACGTCCACCACCTCAAAGCAGATCTCCTACTTTTGCAAGAGACAAATTGTCTCTCCACTTCACCCTTCCATCGCTGGAGGAGATGGGACTATCAATTTCATCACGCATATAGGCTCTCTCTTCGTGGAGGTTTAGCGATTGGTGTACATAATAGATTTCGTCAAGCACTCTCCTCTGTTAAAGTTCATAACCTGTGCCGAGATTTATTGCAGCGACTCACTTTCGTCCTCGATGGACAACGATATTTAGTTTTCAACATATATATTCCATGTTCATCTACACATCTAACGTTGTTATTTTCGTCGCTCCGCACTGCACTTCAGTCAGCATTACCATCAGATCATGTGCTCATTGGAGGAGACTTTAACTGTACACTTCAACCAGAGCTCGATTGCGCTCCTTCGAGGATTGAACATCGTTCACGTCTTGTAGAGCAATTGCGATCATTAGTGTCTGATTTTGATTTACATGACGTGTTCCGACGATTGCATCCGACATCCATTTCACATACCTGGAGAGCTGCATCTGCATCCTCCTCTCTTTCTGCCAGGCTGGATCGATTTTACGCTTCTGCTCCGTTATTGCCCATTACAACGGATTGTATGCACTCTCCTACAGCTTCATCGGATCATTGTGCCATCACTATTTCCTGTAACTCTTCATCTCGTCTGCATATTAGGTCTCGGTCATGGACACTAGACACTTCTCTCCTAGCTGATGAGAATATATGCACCGAAATCAGAGATCTTCTTGATCATATGCGAGAGGGCCTGTCCACTGCACCTTGTGCCATCAATTACTGGCTCGAGGTAAAATCTTACCTAATTTATCTTCTTAGACGTCATTCCTTCTCCGAAGGCACGAAGCGCTCCATGGAAGAGCAAAATCTCCGAAACATCCTGTTACAGCTTGGTGCGAGTCATCCTATGTATACAGCTTACCAAGCGGATCTTAGAGCACTTCTTGAGCCTCGTGCACGTCAGGTAATTCTTCGTCTCCGTCTACAACATCTATCACCAGAGGACTGCTCCTTTGAGTTTCTATCCGCGTTAGAAGAAAAACGCCGCTCGTCGCATCAGCTTCGACTACTTCGGCGGCCTGATGGTGAAATCACCTCCGATCCGGATGCAGTTTGCTCTCAGGTTCGTCGATATTTTACTATCAAATACAGTGAAACTCCTCAGCCTTCTGTTTCTGCTTCTGCTACTTTACTCTCTGCTCTTCCCCAAGTTCCTTCCAATCTCTCTGATTCCCTGTTTACAACCTATTTCGCAGACTGAACTTCGGATCATTCTAGTCTCTCTAAATTCCCGTGCTGTCCCAGGTCCAGATGGCCTTCCGCTCCTTTTCTACCGTACTTTTCTCCCTTCGTTGCTTCCATTTCTTCTCGCCGCTTTCAATGCTGCTCTTTCTTCCTCTTTTCTTCCGAGGGGTTTTACAGAGGCTCATATGGTGTTATTTCCCAAGAAAGGCGATCTGCTTGACTTGGGAAACTGGCGTCCTATCTCGCTACTAAACATTGACTATAAACTCTTCACTAAACTCCTTTCCAGTCGACTCAACCAAGTTCTTCCATTTCTTCTTTCTCCCGACCAGACCTACACGGTTCCTGGTCGGTCCATCACTTCTAATCTCAATCTCCTTCGAGATCTCCTACATCTGGCTCGTACTAACTCTGAACCACTTGCCCTCTTTAATCTTGACCAAAGAGCAGCTTTCGACAATATCTCACATTCGTATCTTTCTGCTGTTCTTATTGCTTTCGCCTTTCCTTTTGCTTTTGTTACCTCTATTCTTGCCCTTTATCAGGACGCTGCTTTCCATGTCAAGACGGCCGCCTTCTTGACTGCACCTATTCCTTTTCTGCGAGGCATTCGGCAGGGTTGCCCACTTTCTGGGCAGCTCTTTGCCATTGCTTTTGAGCCGTTTCTTCGGTCTGTCCATCGAGCCTTTATAGATGCACTGCCACCGCCTACTGCAAGTACTAGGCACTTTTCTGTGACATACTCTGCATATGCCGATGACGCGACCTTTTGTGTAAGGACAGACGCTCAATTCGACATCTTGCTCCAGATTTACGATCAATATTCTTCATGTTCAGCGGCATCACTTAATACATCCAAGAGTGCAGGCCTATGGAGCGGAGCGTGGGCCTCTAGGACTAACACCCCGTGGGGCGCCTCATGGACTGCTTCATCCCAAAAATTCCTTGGGGTCCATCTCGGAGTCCGTCTTTCTGCTCAAAATGAAACATGGAATGCTCTCAGAACACGCCTTACTCGAACTGCTGCATTCTGGCGAGGTTCCCAGTTTTGTACTTCTTACTTCTCAAGAGCTAGAATAGCTCAGACTTATATTCTTTCACCATGTCTATATGCATGGTCAGCAGAACGTATGCCCATTTATCACCTCAATGAAATCACTCGAATCATCTCAACGATAATATGGAACAGGTACCATTGGATCCAGGTCTCCACTCTCTGTCGTCGAGTCACTGATGGAGGTATTTCACTGCTGGAAGTTCGCACCTACTATAAAGCACATAAAGTGGTTTCCTTCCTGCGGCTACTAAGTGCACCAGAGTCGCCAGTTACGCTCGTTAGAGATGTCATGATATCGCCTAGGAATCCCCGAATCACTTTCATCACGTATCTTCTAATGGATCAATCTCCTTTTTTTCATTCTAAACTTTCCCCTTTCTACAAAGAGGTCCTTTCCTTTCTCCGTTCTCTACCCCTCTTCCGTGCTCCACCGGCTTCCACCACTGAACTATTAGCTGAGCCCCTGTTCTTTTCTTCCATCCTTCATCCCCCTAATGATCCCTACTTTATTGACCTTTCCTGGCTCCCCGCCGGAATAGTATCTGTTCGGGATCTAATTTCTCCAGATCTTTCTTGGAAACCCTTCTCTGATCTGTCCCCCCACATCTCCCCTACCTCTTCCTCTCTTTCGCTGTATGATTCCTTCCGTTCTTCAATCATTACCCTCTTCCCTAACCTTGCTTCGCAAGCTGGGTTAACTCTTGTTCCCTCTGCCTCTCTTCTTCTTCCCTTTTTCCTTTCCGTTCGGGGCTCATCACTTCCTCTCTCCAATTTTTCTGTCTCGTCTCTTTACCGTTGTCTCATTGATCCACTGTATGCTACACCACTGATGATTCCAGATGTTCCGAATGTCGCCCTTTCACAAGTGTGGTCCATGTCTAATTCGCCACTATCTATTCCAGCAGAAAGAAACATCCAATGGTTGTTTCTTCATCGGCGGTTACCAGTTCCTACCAAATTATTCAGGATGACGCTTGTTGATTCGCCTAACTGCATGTTTTGCTCTACGATTGCGGATGTAGATCATGTGTATCAACATTGCACAGTGCTTCTTCCCTTGCTACATCTGACCTTCACTACTGCACAGTGCCTTAGTACTAATGATCTCTCCTTCTCAGCCTATAGCACGCTACTCAGTTCAAGTACTCCGCCTATTCCTATATTAGAGTCATGTGCTTATGTATTCATATTAGCAAAACATGTGATTTTTTGCTACTATCAACAGCTACGTTCTACCCCTATGCAGCCTACCATCTTTCAGGCGGGAGCTGCGATGTGCAGTCAGTTCCGGAACAGAATGATTTCACGCTTGGGGCTTGCTTTCACTGTTACTAAGGCTGCGAATCGAATCCCACACTTTATGTCAGTGTGGTCACCTTTTCGTCAATGGTTTTCTGGTCCATCAGAAGAGCTTAGACTTTTGTTCTGACGTCTGTGAAATTGTTTGGACTAATTGAAGTATAGTTTTGTGATTATCGTGTTCTTAGGTGCCCTTGTCATAATCGCTTCTTAATGTTACTGCACGTTTGCATGTTTCTCACCAACAAGGTCCTGTAGGTGAGTTTCTTGTTATACCACAGGCACTTAGAATAAGTTTAAAGTTTTTTTTTTTTTTGGCACTTTCCTTATGTCTGCCGGGCTTTATAATATATGGTTTTTGCTCACGGTGCTAAGCAACTGTTTGATAGTGTTTAAATTGTCTTATTGATTTTGCACAGTGTGGTTTCTGATCATGTTACATGTGCATAAAGGGATATGATCAGTCGATTACACCATGTTCTGCAAGGTTTAGCACTTTTGTAGTGCAGGGAGTAATTGTTCGTCATTCGGTTTTTTTGTACTGTACCTGAAGTATAGTTGCTATGCCAAAAGCTCAGTTTTGTATATACTAATGTACTTTCCTAATTGCACTGTAAAATTTATGTTTGGCACATTTCGCATGTTGGGTCACGATTACATGTCTTAAGTTTTATGCTCATGGTGCGGAGCAAACGCTTTGATAGTATTTCAATTATATGTTAATGTTACACAGTGTGGTTTTTCTCATGTCACATGTGCCTAATAGGAAATAATCAGTCTATTAGATAATGTTCTGCGCTGTATTGCATATTTGCTGTACAAAGAGTCAGTTTCATATTTTCATTATTTGTATTGTACCCGAAGTATAAATTTTCTGTAAAACTCAAGTTCTGTTTGTACTAATATACTTTACTCTTTGCACTGTGAAATTTACAGTTGTACCATGGAATTGTAATTCCTTATTAGTGTCTTCCCTATGCCGTTGCATCTTGTGTACATATGTTGTTGTTCATTACAAGTTAATCTATAGCACTGTGATTGAGGCACTTGTTTAAGCCTAAGTAATAGTTCTTTTTGTAATTTGACAGCGTTTCACAAGAGAGATATTGCATTCAATTTGTATAGAGTTCACACCATCATTGTGGATAGATCATTTATTCGCTTATCTTTCAGATACTGAAAAGTATAAACCTTCTGCTCTTTTCTTCTCTTTTCTTCTTTTTTTCAAGTTTGCTCAAAATATACATGTTTGTTTTTGCACTGTAAAATTTATAGTTATACCTTGTACTGGTGTTCACCTATTAGAGATGGCACTCTGCTGATGCACATTGCGAACATATGTTGTACATAGAGTAAGTCAACCCATCAGTCCAGTATTGTCAGTGTTATGAATTTGCTTACATTGTATATAGTGCATCCACATAATGTAAATATCTCATTGTCATTGTAAATAGGTCATCCACTTGTTTATCTTTTGGTAACTGTTAAGCACAGGCCATCTGTATCTTCCTGTCCATGTTTGCTCCAAATAAAAATTGTTGAAGCTCACGGTGGTCGTTAAACAGAAAAAGAAAAAAGAAAAGATTATTTGTTAAGGCGTTTCCACCTAAAATCTCTGCCTTATGTTTCCAATAGTAAAACTTCTTTACATAATTTCTTCGCAATTAATGTATTCTCAAGGATGAAAATCCTCACATCGATAAAACCAAATTTAAGTTATAGCATGGGAACCTTAATATTTGCTAAAACATAACCATAACTAAGCAATCCGACATTTGTTTGTCCACTGACGTCATCAATGTAAAGGTCGCGACATCTATTAACAGGTCTGAACATTACTCAAAGAAAAATGATTGATTTTTAATATAATTACAGGTATGCTTCAGTAAGTATTAAGTATCCCATACAATAACTTAAATTTAGTTTTATGGATGTGCAAATTTTCATCCTTAGGAATTGCGAAGAAAATATGTAAAAAAGTTTTGCCATTGGAAACGTAAGGCAGAGATTTTAGGCGGAACCACCTTAAAAGCTGAAAAGGAAAATTGAAGGCTCTGGGTTTGAATCCCGGTCAGGCGTGAATGTTGTGTTTGTCTTAAGGCATTGTCTCTCTACATTCCCTGAAGCCAATGACCCTAAATTAGGGGTGGGCAAGTACTTATTGCCCATTGAGTTCTCACGGTGGTCGTTAAACCTTCAATCAAAAAAAAAAAAAAATTGAAGTTGGGCAAGTGCTTATTGCCCATTGAGTCAAGAAACAAGATATTGTAGCTGATTCTACCGCCATAAATCAGATGCTAATGTGAAACAAATTAGTAAAATCATGAAATGCATTGATTATGATACGCTTTCCAACATACTAGAAATCATTACTCAAGTTATGATGATAATGGCTCTTGAATAAATCTCGCTCCTGTGTCCTGAGCATTGACCCCATTTCGATCATATTCAACAGAACCGGTTCCGTATACATCCGGAACAACATGATAAAGTTTGGTCGAAATAGATGCATTTTTAGTCAAGTTATCAGGATAATGACTGTGGAATAAATCTCGCTCCTGTGTCCTGACCTTCGACCCCATTTCGATGATATTCAACAGAACCGGTTCAGTATACCTCCGGAGCAACATGATAAAGGTTAGTCGCAATCGAAGCATTTCTACATAAGTTATAACGCATAAGGGCAATGGAATGGATCCCGCTCCTATGTCCTGACCTTTGATCCCATTTCGTCCATTTTTAAAAAGGGTTCGTTCCTAGGTGGTTCCCTACCACATACTAAAATTTTATCGAAATCGAACCATATTTACCCCAGTTATGGTGCGGACAGATAGAGAGATAGACGGACAAAGCTGGAGCATATACGCTTCTTCAACCTGAGGTTGGAAAGCGTAAAAATAAGATTGGAATGATATCTAAATATCTATTCTTAGAGGAAATATTGTGTGCATATCCTGTGCCAGCTTTCCATTAGGACTCCCCCTATCTCAGTTTTATATATTCAGAGCGAAAACGAAGTACCACGTTATGTCAACATCACCCGGGGCTACTTTAAATTGTTCACACCTATAATGTGTACGTAATCAGTAAGCGTTTGCCAGTAATGGGGAAAAGGGGTGACTTAAGCCAATCAGATCGCGTCCAGATAGTTGGGGCCAGGCGGGCAAGTACCAGTATTTCAGAAAGAGCCGCACTTGATGGCTGCTCCCGTACTACTATATTAAGAGTGCACCAGGACTGGATTAACCATACATAGACATCCAGGAGGACTGCTTAAATTGGTCAGCCAAGCACGGATGATCGTAAATGCGAGCGTCGGTTGTCACGACTGGTATCTCAGCAACGAGCCACCCAGATCACTTACCAGAACAACAGTGGTGCTGTTGGACCTATTTCCACATGCACCATGCGCCGAACCTTGCTTCTCCTGGGGTTCCAGATCCGGAGACCAACAAGGTTACTAATGGCGACGCACAGTCACTGCAAACAACGCCTTGCACGGGCGAAGTAATTTCGGCGATGGAGACTCGACAGACGGAAGGTCGTCTGGAGGGATGAGTCCCGTTTCCTGTGCTGCACCATGCTGATGGCACGGTTCGCATATGGCGTAAACAGTATGAAGTCTTATTCCCTAGGTGCAGAGTAAGGGTTCAACAGGCCGGTGGAGGTGGTGTTTAGGTCTGGGAATCTTTTCCCACACAAGCCGTAGTTCCGTTAGTTATCATCCTACAAACACTGAATAGTAGATTCTACGGGAACCTGTTAGCCTACCGTCTCCATTGATATTGCAGGAGGCTAACCATGACCACAGTACCATCTTTCAACAAGATAACGAACCGTGTCATCGGGCTCGCATAGCTATTAAGTAATTGGGGGAACAGAAAAAAACGAATTCACTACATTGTCTTGGACCCCAAACTCCTCTAACCGTAACCCAATTGAACAATTGTGGGATATGCTCGGACGGGGTGTGAGGACTGTTTATCCTTCTGCACGGAACGAGCGTTGATTGACAGAGCTGCTGCAGAGGACATTGGTCAAGTTACGCGTGAAGAATGTTCTACACTTTGTAGAATTTGTTCTTAGACGTCTACGAGCCGTGATTGCATACAATGAAGGACAAATGCGGTAGGTGTTCGTATTTTTTTTTTTTTTTTTTGATTGGAGGTTTAACGACCACCGTGAGCAACTCAATGGGCTATAAGCAGTCGCCCGTCCCTAATTTAGGGTCACTGGTTCCAGGGAAGGGAGAGAGCCAGTGCCGTAAGACAAACACAACATCCATGCCTCACCGGGATTCGAACCCGGACCCCAGATGGACGAATGATCAGAGGCCAGCGCCTTAGACCACTGCGCCACCGGGGCGGCTGTTCGTATTGCAAAGGTAATTCAGTGTGTATCATCTTGACAAATTTAAAATATTGCGGCCGTCAACTTTTGGTTGTTTTCTCACCAGGGGATTTTTTGGTGTTCCAATGATTTCTGGTATCAGTAGCAGGCTGAAACTTCATTGGTCTGTGCTAGGGCAGTTTGAAAAGTAGATTATACTGGAAAGTGTGTGTGGTTCTGTTTTCGGAATAACGATCACCATGAGAGCAACTCTTTAGGCTATAAGCAGTCGACTGTCCCTAAGTTGAAGCCACTGACTCCAGGGAAGGAAAGAGCCACCGCCATCAGAAAAACAGACCACCCATGCTTCATCCGGGACTTGAGTCCTGTCCATCTTGAACGACTGATCAAAAACCATCATCTGCCACCAGGGCGGCTATTCGAAAGTTAAATATGCGGAAATATTGCCCCATTTGAAATATATGGAGCAACACATGCGTTTTGATTTTTGTTCTTCTTTTTTCTTTTCTGTTCTCTTTCCGTGGTGGTGAAATTGAATCACTTTGTATGACTGTGGAAATTATTTGGACTATTCACTTCTCAAACGAGACTGTGTGGTTGTTCATTAACGGCAGTTGAGTTACTAAACATAAAAACCAACCAAATAACTGCTAAGAAACATTCCGATGTGTCCTCGGTAGAGATGTAACAGATGTCCATTCAATAGTGTCCTTGTGGAACGTACGTGAATTTTGGTAATGAGCATTCAGAAAATTTCTCATGCTAATTTTGTGTATGGTAAGGAATATTCAACTCTGCCATCATTCCTGGTTCATTGTCTGTACTAAGGAGCGGTTCACACTGTTTGTGGCGTATGCTTCTAATTTAATTTTCCTTTTGAGTTTTCCTTTTGTTACACGATTTTTTTTTTACTTCTTGGTTTAAGAATTTTTTTACCGAACGGTGCATTATTTCCCTGAACATCTTGTACGTTTTCGGAACGCTGACAAAGAGTTAGAAATAAATTAAGTGCTTTGTCGAATGAAGAGGTAGGGGAGACAAAAAAGCCGTGTAAATATTTGTGCATTTAAACGTGATTCAAAAAGCATATTTTTGAAAGTTTTTCTCGCTATAGTGAAAATAACTTGTGGTAGGTGATCCTTACGACACGTGAAAGAAAAAACTGGACCATGCAGGACAATATCCTCTGGCTTACCTTGGAGCCTAAGTGTCACAACGTCAGGTATACCGTTTTGGAGTGTGTGAGACTGCTTATCCGGCCTAAGAGTTAAATAGTGTGACCCTCTGGGCAATACACCTAAGAACATAAGCTTTCACCACGAACTCAGAAAGATTCTTAAGCCCTTCACGAGATACGCAGAAATGAGGATCTTGCTTGCAGTTGTACCTTGCTTAAAGTGAGCGAGTGTTCCTGGGGCTCTCTGTGCTAGTCTGAGTGGAATTTCTCTGCTGGAGAAAGCGGTATATATGCCGAACAGGTACTGCTGATCAGTACATCAATCTTTGTCAATATCCGGAAGAGTTTCCTCTGACAGGTTTTCACATTTTGACAATGAGGCCAGATGGCTATTTTGGGCTGCTGATTGATCCGCGAAAGTGTTGATACAAGTGACTGAAAAGCAGTTCAATGCAGTGTGACACGCAAAAGAACAAGTGCAGTTGTATCTGAAAGTCTTCAATGCGCCATGTGACGCATTCCTTTGGCCTCGTGTTTGCAGGTACCCCATCTCATCCTTTTACAACTGAAGTTTCTGTGACCCTCTACTTTTTCGCAATAGTTATAGAATGGTTTGAGATATATTTTCTGCTACTGAGCCCTCGATGGGACATGTCCTAAATGTGAATGTCCAAATCCGTCCATCAAACCAACGTGCTATTATTTCATTGTCTCCCCTCAAGAGTTGCTAGTTACAAAGAATGTGTATGGGGATGGAGTAAACGTAAACAGAGTATGGATTCGGAAATCAGACCGACGTATTTCAGGAGTAAACTGCTTTCTCTCTTCCTTTCTTTTCTTTTTTCTTTTTGTTTTTACTGCGGAGAATCTAAGGCGAAGGAAGAAAAAGCAGTTGGGTTGCAAGGGTCTTAGAGAATAGACGTGAACTCGTAAATTGCTACGAAGACCCTCGAAACAAACACAACTCTTTACTAGGCCAAAAAGAGTTGGAGAGTGACATTTCCCCCTGATGTGCAAGAGAAGACAAGGAGTTTGTATCAATTATTTTAAGGATACAGAGTTGACCACCAAGGGAGCTTCTGAGATGCAGTTCGCCGCGCGGATGAACAAGATTAGAAGACTTAATGCACGTGAACTGTTGCATCCCTATAATCCCTGAAGTATAGCGAGCTAGATTTGACACTGGAGGACTGGGTCCAGTTTGAAATGTCGAATGTAGCACCTCCCTCCGCTTAGAAGAAGGAAACACTTCCGCTAATTCCTATGGCTACAACCAGCCAGGGCTGACTAGAGTAGTAAAGAGGTCGATTGTAGTACTTCCCTCCGCTTAAAAGAAGGAGCAACTTCCTCTAATTCCGAAGGCTACAACCAGCCAGGGCTGACCAGAGTAGTAAAGAGGTCGAGTGTAGCATCTACCTCCGCTTAAAAGAAGGAGCAACTTCCTCTAATTCCGATGGCTGCAACCAGCCAGGGCTGACCAGAGTAGTAAAGAGGTCGAGTGTAGCATCTACCTCCGCTTAGAAGAAGGAAACACTTCCGCTTATTCCGATGGCTACAACCAGCCAGGGCTGACCAGAGTAGTAAAGAGGTCGAGTGTAGTACCTCCCGCCGCTTAGAAGAAGGGAACACGTCCGCTTATTCCGATGGCTACAACCAGCCAGGGCTGACCAGAGTAGTAAAGAGGTCGAGTGTAGTACCTCCCTCCGCTTAGAAGAAGGAAACACTTCCGCTTATTCCGATGGCTACAACCAGCCAGGCCTGACCAGAGTAGTAAAGAGGTCGAGTGTAGTACCTCCCTCCGCTTAGAAGAAGGAAACACTTCCGCTTATTCCGATGGCTGCAACCAGCCAGGCCTGACCAGAGTAGTAAAGAGGTAGAGTGTAGTACCTCCCTCCGCTTAGAAGTAGGAGAAACATCCTTTAATTCCGATGGCTACAACCAGCCAGGGATGACCAGAGTAGTAAATAGGTCGAGTGTAGTACCTCCCTCCGCTTAGAAGAAGGAAACACGTCCGCTTATTCCGATGGCTACAACCAGCCAGGGCTGACCAGAGTAGTAAAGAGGTCGAGTGTAGTACCTCCCTCCGCTTAGAAGAAGGAAACACTTCCGCTTATTCCGATGGCTACAACCAGCCAGGGCTGACCAGAGTAGTAAAGAGGTCGAGTGTAGTACCTCCCTCCGCTTAGAAGAAGGAAACACTTCCGCTTATTCCGATGGCTACAACCAGCCAGGGCTGACCAGAGTAGTAAAGAGGTCGAGTGTAGTACCTCCCTCCGCTTAGAAGAAGGAAACACTTCCGCTTATTCCGATGGCTACAACCAGCCAGGGCTGACCAGAGTAGTAAAGAGGTCGAGTGTAGTACCTCCCTCCGCTTAGAAGAAGGAAACACTTCCGCTTATTCCGATGGCTACAACCAGCCAGGGCTGACCAGAGTAGTAAAGAGGTCGAGTGTAGTACCTCCCTCCGCTTAGAAGTAAGAGAAACTTCCTTTAATTCCGATGGCTACAACCAGCCAGGGATGACCAGAGTAGTAAAGAGGTCGAGTGTAGTACTTCCCTTCGCTTAGAAGAAGGAGAAACTTCCGCCAATTCCGATGGCTACAACCAGCCAGGGCTGACCAGAGTAGTAAAGAATGCATGCATCTTTCTGAAAGTGCACCACTAACTTTCTCCCGGTAGTCGAGATGTGCCGAGTATTTAAGACCCCCATCACGGACAATGGGTCAGCTGTGATATTTACGTGTAAAATGTATCGTTGTACGATCGTTGGTATTTTCCAGAGTGTTGTGTTACCCGTGTAAGAAATGTTTTACGCCTGGTCGAGTGGCAGAAAAAAGGTACGAACGAAAACCAATTCTTCCCAAGACAACTTCCAAAGAAACAAATAAATTATTACTTGTTATAAATAGAAACTCCGCTTCTATAATTATGTAAGTACAGTATTTTTAACCTTTAGTGACTTAAACGCAGTAGTACCAATTGTTTAGGACTTTTTTACTAATCGAACTGTGGTGATAATAGGACTGGCCTCAATTAGCAATGAACTCCCGTTTACATAAAATCTTTACTGGCTGGTGATTTAGAAGTAATACAAATTGTGTAAAAACTCCAGCGCCCCTGTTTCTTAATTTCATTCAAAAACAGTATTGTGAATTAACCATCAATTAATTATTAGGTGTGAAACTTAATTCTCGGCCCCTAACCGCAAGCGATCATAGAACGTCGGCAAACGCAAATAGCTGTGCGCGATAATGGCTCATTGCAGCGCCATCCAACAGCTTTCCAGGCAATCGTAACCGCTCACAGCTGTAATGACAGAAGGGACGAATGTTGACTGTGAAAATAATGTCGTTCGAGAAGCAACATTTGAGGCACTGCCTCCTGTTAGCGTTTCAGCTGAAAAAATGAAGCGGAAGCCCAGCAAATGATCTGTGCAGCTTTGGGTGAGGCTGCTTCCAGCGGTTTAACCAGAGAAATTTCGATCTCCGTGATACAGAACGTCCGGGACAGCCACAGAAAGCTGACGATGAAGAACTAGAACAACTGTTGGACGCGGATCTCTGTCGCACACAGTCAGAGCTCGCACAGGAACTTAGAGCAACACGGCAAGCCATTGCAAAGCGCATGCACACGCTTGGACGGATTCACAAGGAGGGCCCGTTGGGTGCCCCACCAACTCACAGCTGCGAACAAGTCTAGGCGCTACGATGTTGCTGTGTCCTTGCTCTACAGATTCAAGAAGAAGGATTTCCTCCACAAGATTTTGACCTGTGATGAGAAGTGGATCTTCTACGATAATCCTAAGCGGCGCAAATCGTGGGTTTATCCAGGTCAGCCTACCACCAGTATCGCCAAACCAAATATCCATGAGAGGAAGTTGTTGCTGTGCATATGGTGGGATCCGCGCGGTGTCGTACACTATGACTTGCTCAAACCTGGTGAAACGGTCAATGCTGAGCGTTATTGTCTGCAACTCTTTCGTGTGGGTTACGCAGAGGAGGCGATAAGGCCATACACCGGCAAGGGCAGAAGGTCGGTCTTGTTGCTTAAGGATAACGCGCGTCCGCACACCGCGAAAACCATTTTAAACACGATCATTGACCTGGCATGGGAGAATTTGTCCCACCCGGCGTATTCTCCAGACTTCGCCCCGTCGGATTATCACCTCTTTCGCTCCCTGCAATATCGCCTGAGTGATACGCACTTCACTTCTGTCGAGGAGGTCCACACAAATATTGATGACTTTATCAACTCGAAACAGCCCTCTTTTTTCCACAGTGGCATTCGGCAGCTCCCTGACCGATGGCTCAAATGTATCCAACACGACGGGGATTATTTCCCTGATTAGGTACGTATTCGATTTGCTATAATTTGATGTCAACTTGTCGTGCCTGTTACCGAGAATTAAGTTGAACACCTAATAAAAGTCTGCGCTTGTGTTCTAAGCTTTGGCTACCATTTTCATCATTTCGCGTTTCGTCAGTTTGATCTTTTGGCATCCATGCACGGAAGTATCAAAATCCCTCACCTGTAATATCAGAATCGAACTCGCTGTGAAAAAGAAATATGCACCCTCTCCCCTCCAGTCGGTTGAAGGGAGGGTCACACGCATTTACCATTTGGATTCTTCCGTATTTTAAAAGTTACAACAAAAGCTTTGAACCGATTCTACCTAATGTGGAAAAGCTACAATAAAAACTTTGAACTGATTCTACCCAACGTGGATAGCAAGCATAAAAAACTGAAACCGATTCTACCGAATATGGAAAGTTACAATACAAATCTTGAACCAGACTTGTATCTTTACACCGCAACTTTTTGTTTCATAAATTCCTTTTTGTCCAATTTCCGCGAACAATACGAATTTCCAACCATTTCAATGCTTCTATTGTGCAAAATATTCTCGCTGGATGACGCAAAATTCCACTGTTTTTATTGTTATGCTGACTGCTGCCTTCGTTACAACCGTGAATTTGGTCTAATTCTTGCTTATATGACTACAAAACTTCTGACGTTGAGATGGAATAAAATAGCAACGTTTACCAATGATAAATTTCGCACGATAACTGTACAATTACTAGATATATGCTGTCTAATGTACGATCAACACAAACCGCGTCTCCAACTGAAAATTAAAACACATTTATTAACAATTAAAAACACTATTTTAAAATACAAAATAGAATGTTGGCAACACAGGAATGTACAAAATAGAATGTTGGTAACACAGGAATGTAAAAGAGACTTGTGAGGGGAATACTTTGTGGCTGTACATATATGAGATGGCTCCTCATGATTCGTGGCACTTAGGCCTGATGATGGGGACATAGGAGCCCTGAAAGTACTCGCCTTTGTATTTTAAAATAGTGTTTTTAACTGTAAATAAATGTGTTTTAATTTGCAGTTGGAGACGCGGTTTTTGTTGATAGCGCATATATCTAGTAATAGTATAGCAACGTTTATTCACAATTAAATGTTGGCTTAACATCGACTACACATTTACAGGGCGTTTGGCTCTGCATCATCAGGGCAAATGGAGCTTAAACATTCAAATCACTCTGACATAATCACAGTTCTGATGGCCATGGATTTTGGTGAGCTGTATCCACGCGCTTGAAAGAAATGGACTAGCCGTAAAGAGTTGCGGTATACACTAAGTGGCCACTTTATTATGACCACCTGACAGTTTTAAGCAAATGAGCTATGGCTTCACGCTGTTTTCGCCAGAGGGCGAGGCTAGTATAAAAGGGGAAAGCTTAGTGCTTGCGACAGTAGTAGAAAAGATTTTTGGGTGACGAAATGGGTAAAAAATGCGATTTGACGGACTTTCAACGTGGGATGATTGCAGGAGCTCGGAGCCATGGAGCGAGTATCACCGAAACCGCAGCATTCGTGAAATGTTCCAGAGCAGCTGTTGTTAAAGTGTTTAAAGACTGAACTGTCAGCCAAAAAAACTGGGTCTCTACGTGCAACGTGTGGTCGTCATCGATTAGTGACTGCTTGGGCGGAACGGAGAGTGTCCAGACTGGTAACAGACAACAGAAGGGCAACAGTGCAGCAAATTACAGACCATTTTAATCAAGGATTCCCTCAAATGATCTCTGCACACATTGTTCGCCGTACACTGCATCGGATGGGATATGGCAGCCGAAGGCCTGTTCGAACACCTTTGCTGTCTGCAGTTAACAAAAGAAAACGTCTCCAGTTCGCACAGGAGCACAAGGATTGGACAGTCGATAATTGGAAACAAATTATGTGGTCCGATGAATCACGTTTTCAGTTGCACCATGCCGATGACCGAGTGAGAATTTGGCGGAAACAGCACGAAAGCATGGACCCCAAATGAATCGCTACAACCCTTCAAGCTGGTGGAGGCAACGTTATGGTTTGAGGAATGTTTTCCTAGCATGCTTTGGGCCTTTTAATTCTTGTTGATCAACGTCTGACTGGCCCATCATATCTAAACATCGTTGCGTACCAAGTGCATCCTGTCATGTGGATGGTTTATCCCAATGGCGATGGCTACTTTCAACAAGATAACGCGTCCTGCCATAGTGCTCGTATTGTACAGGATTGGTTTCAGGAAAATACCGGTGAGTTTACTTTGCTTAGGTGGCCCTACAATCTCCAGATCTCAACCCCATTGAGAATTTGTGGGATGAAGTTGAACGAGCCATCAGACAGCTGGATCCACAACCCTGCAATCTTACACTCCTGGAAAGTGCTATTCATCAAGCATGGTCTCAGATTCCACTAACCAGTCATCAACATCTCGTGGAGTCCATGCCACGAAGAATCGACGCAGTACTAAGGGCAAAAGAAGTACTGAGTAGTACTGAGGGGTGGTCATAACAAAGTGGCCACTCAGTGTATAAGCTGCTAGTACATTAAGCTTGATAATCGAATCAGGTTTATCAATAAGCGTAGGGTTTTCAAACAAAAATTTATGATTATTTTTGTGACAATATTGGGCGATAGACGACTTCAGTTCACAGTTCCGTACATAAGTCTTGTGTTCCTTCATACAGAAACTTAAAGCCCTGCGGGCCTGTCTATATACAAAAGTCCACATTTACATGCTATCTGATAAATTCCTCAGGAATTTATATCTTCAACATAGTCTTTTGATCCGTAAAATCTCACCTCGTTTATAGGTTTGAAAATATCTTTGAAATTAAAACTTTTTGAGAAATTTTGAAATTCCAAAGCAAATCTGAGGGGCAAATGAGATTACCGCCCAATTTATTTCGTATTGGGATATTAATTGGCGTGAGCAAGGAGACAGGATTCGGTTTCCTAAATATTTGAACAGCTTTGTCTATAACGGAATGGCTATATCCTCTGTGTTCTGCAATTCGTTTAAGAAAATCTAGCTCTTTCTGTAAGGAATGCTCAGTTGAGCATATGTGTAATGCACGATATATGGAATTTATCGTGCAATACACATACTGTTATAGAATAACCTACCTTGTCAACTAACACATTAATAAGTATAATTATTTTCGAAAGCAACTAAAAAATATTTGCTAAGAAACTAAAATATAACCTTTAATAGTAAAATTTTTATTCACACCGCATACACAGTGTGGCAAAGAATTTTTAAGACTGGGTCTGTAAAATAAAATAGAAACAAGAAATTATAATTTGTTTTGTTTTGTTATTCGAAATAAGTCCCTCGGGCTTCAATACATTTGTTACAGCAATTTAATAATGATTCGAATGCCTGTTGCAGTTCACTTTGCGGAATTGCCTCCATAGCACGCGTCGAAACTGTTTGTATGGTCGAAATATCATCAAAGTAACACCCTTTTAACGTCATTTTAAGTTTTGGGAATAAAGAAAAGTCGGAGGGTGAAAAATCAGGCGAATACAGTGGATGATTCAACACACAGACGTTATTTTTCGCCAAAAATCTACGAACAAGAAGTGAGGTGTGACTGGGGGCATTATCGTGCAACAAACACCAACTGTTTTCATCTCGATATTCTGGACAAATGCGATGAATTCTGCACATCAAACACCTCAAAACATTTAAACATAACTCACCAGTTTCTGTTTGTCCACTTGGAACAAATTCTTTGTGGATAATACCCTTACTATCGAAGAATGTAATGAGCATTGTTTTAATTTTTGATGGAACTTTTCTTCTTTTTTTGGCTTGTGGTGAGTTTTTTGACTTCCATTCCGCACTTTGTTGCTTTGTTTTAGGATCATATTGAAAACACCATGTTTCATCACCAGTAACAATTGATTTTAAGAAGTTCGGATCATTTTCAGCGGCTGAAATGATATCTCTGCAATGTGCACTTCTCGTTGATTTTTGTTCATTGGTTAAGGCGTGTGGAACAAATTTAGCACAGACTTTTGTTTTGCCCAAATCTTCATGCAGGATTGTTCGAATCGTTTCTTTGTTGATGTTTAAAGAATCGTCCATCATTCTTAGTGGCGCACATCGATTGTTTGCCACGAAATCACGCACTTTTTCAATAATCTCAGGTGTCCTAGATGAACTTGGTCTTCCGGTGTGCTTATCATCTTCTAGCGTATCTCTTCCTTCCAAAAAACGTTTGTGAAACGGGAAAACATTTGATCTACCCAAACAAAACTCACCGTAAACTTGTTTCATCATTTAGTACGTTCCCGAGGCACTTTTACCAAGTTTTGCGTTAAATTTAATAACAGCCCTTTGTTTCATCTTAATAATTCAACATGAAAAAAATTTTACTTCTCTAATGAACGGCCGTTTCGTTTGAGTTACTTTAACAACTGCGCAGTACTTTTAGCAGAAAGCAAGCAGATGGTCGCGGTTTATAATGCATTCGCGATTACACTGGTGGCGCCACCGTAGGCTGAAATCTAGCGCCAGTCTTAAAAATTATTTGACGCACTCTGTATGCGTAAATTTTATATGCGCAGGACGTTTGGCTTGACTACACACTTTACAGGAATTGGGATTCACACAGGCTATATATATATAGCCTTTTCCTCAATTTCCTGTTCTGTGGTTACTCTGTACACAGGTTTCCATATTATATATGTTGCTGTTTTTTCTGAAAATTATAAGCTATGAAATTAGTTTTGAAATGTAACAACGTCAAATTTAACCCCATAACGAAAAATAAATTAAATGAAATAAGAATGTGCAGAAAGCGGGTTTTTTGTTTTGTTTCCATGGGTGATTTGATTTTGCATGTGGAGTTAAGGAGACAGCAAATGGTTTGCTTTGATATAAATAAATTATGTAAATAAAATCTTGCTTGCTTTGATATAAATAAACAAGTTAGTAAAATCATGCAATGCACTGATTATGATACGCTTTCCAACATACCAGAAATCGCGTGCAGAGAAACTCTCCTCACTACTGATTCGTTCAGTATACCTCCGAAACAATACACTACCGTTTTGTCTCAATAGAAGCATTTTTAGTCAAGTTACGAGGCTAATGGCTGTGGAACAAATCTCGCCCCTGTGCCATGACCTTTGACCCCATTTCGATGATATTCAACAGAACAGTCTCAGTATACCTCCGGGACAACATGATAAAGTTTTGTCCCAATCGAAGTATTTCTACGTAAGTTATGACACATAAAATTCGATGGAATGGATGGCGCTCCTATATCATGACCTTTGACCCCATTTCCCATAGGGTTCGTCCCCAGTTACCCCTTACAACATACTAAAATTTCATCGAAATCGAACCGTTTTTATGCGAGTTATCATGCGGACAGATATACTACAAATATAACGAAGTAAATTTCTCCGTCATTTTTGTCCACGCCGAGGCTCGAACCCGGGTCCCCTCATTCCGGAATAAGTCACTTTACCAATTGAGCTACACGGACGTTCGTTCTGACTGCTATCTGCCTTTATGTCGTGTGCGTCCTGATGGAAGGTACGTCATATCCCCCCCCCCCCCCCAAAGAGGGCCGGGGGCATGGCCCACGGGTCAGCCGTGACCATGAATCGTCACGGCTGACCCGTGGTCCATGCCCCCAGGCAGCCATCCGCTGTAGAACGTGCACTTGAGAACTCCCAGTCAATCTAGTGTGCGGAATGAAACGTCACACACATTTATTTTTTGAAGCGCTGGAGAAGTAATCCTCTGATTTTTCCTATCTCGCGGTGTGGAAATAACATCACACCATTGCGAGATTTTGAACGGCCGGGTCATCCGGAAAGTTCAGGCGTTATTATAACGAAGTAAATTTCTCTGTCACTTTTGTCCACGCCGGGCGGGGCTCGAACCCGTGTCCCCTCATTCCGGAATAAGTCACCCTACCAATTGAGCTACGTGAACGTTCGTTCTGACTGCTATCTGCCTTCATGTCGTGTGCGTCGTGCTGGCAGGTACGTCACACAAAGCTGGAGCTTATACGCTTCTTCAACCTACTGTTGGAAAGCGTAAAAAAGAGAAATATGGCAACTTTTAACTTTGATGAGGTATTTAAAAATTTCGTCACACGCGCACATACGGCGACAGTTAGTTAAACCGAAATAAATAGAAGCAATAAAAGAAATTTACGAAATATGGTTTTTCTGGGGAAGAATCAGGATTCTGTCTCTTCGGTACAACTCTACATTAATGAATCTGGTTCACATTCAAAAGTATCACCTGAAATAAGACTTTTTTTTTCAATTTCATTGGCAAAGATAAGACAATAGAGTTTTACGGAGAAAGAAAAAAAAACAGTTTCGACCAGATCCCTTAAATTGACGTAGTGTGTCTGTTGGTCGTAGCCAGAAGCGATCAAGTCCGAAGTTCAAACTGACAGCGTTTATGTACTTTCAGCTGACATTTCAGGATATTGTGATGTGTAGGCTGTTTTTATTTTTCTGCACCGCCTGAAACACTACATGGGCGTCTTGGAAGTCGTCCAAAATCGAAATAAACGGCGGGGGGGGGGTCTACTTTCTGAAAATCGAAGCTCGCCGAGAAGGGAGAAGATTATATTCTATTTTTAGGAGATGCCATTAGACTAGATTATTTGTCGTTTTCTGTTCAGGGTGAAGGCGACAATGACCCGACTGATAACAAAACGTAGTAGTTTTTAACATCAGCTCGAAAATCCCATTCGTCACGGAGCGGATACCGGCTGCTAGACAAAACATGTATTACCGAAAAATGAAGCTGCGAAAAAGAGGAACGAAATTGCATTCTGCGCTGCCGTTTGCGTTTAACAGTGATTAACAGTTCGTCTAGCTCTAAAAGGTGACTTGGCGTTCGTTCAACTTAAGGTAACACATTTCGAGATTTTGATTAATCTGATATTTTTTTCCCAATGAGAACGATACTTGGTTAATACACATTTTTCAAATAAAAAAAAAACGAAGCACACAGAAGGACTCATCCAATCGAGATGAAAATTGTATTTGAAATGTGCATTGAAGTGCCAGAAAAACTGCTACAACAGTCTGATACTTGGTAGGTCCCCCACGGGAGCGTAGAACTGCAGAAATACGACGGGGCATGGACTCCACTAGCTTCTGAAAATATGCTGTAGGCAATGCACACCATACTTCCTGCAGAGCGTTCCACAATTCGGGTGTATTCCGAGGTCTCGAATTCCTGTGTTCGATAGCACATTGCATGGCATCCCAAATGTGTTATATTACGTTCAGATCTGGGAACTTAGGTGGGAATGGCAGCACCCCAAACTCAGATGAATGCCTCTCTAACCATAACGTAGCGTCCCGACACTTGTGTGGAGGTGCATTGTCCTGTTGCAACAGGCCCAACCCATCAGCATGAATGCAGGACATGATCGCGAGTACCTCGTCAGAAAGGATGCGCATATAGCGTTGGCCGGTCACAGACATTTGTAGACGTACCAGGGGTCCCAGTGAAGTCCAGCTAAACAGCTCTGTGTCGTGCACCCATCAAGGGGACTCGAGTTGGGCGTGGGCTCCCAAAGCCCATATCGTGCAGGGTACGTTGCACAGTCGGGACGCTGATGCTTGTTGAGGCTCCAGCATTGAATTCCGATGATACCTGCGAGAGTGTCGCTTGAAACGATTCTTGACAGCCGACGATGGTCACGTTCACCCAATGTCTTCTTACGGCCACACTGGTGTCGTAGGTTGGAGGTTTTGCTGGTTATCTTGTAGTCACAGTACACCCTTGCAATGGTCATCCGTGAAAATCCGAACTTCGTTTCTACCTCCGAAATACTATGGCCCATCTCACGAGCGCCAACTATGACACAACGTTGACAATCGCTTAAATCGTTATTACTTGTCATTCTCATGCCGAAAACAGCTCTGACAGCTGGCAAGGCTGTCTATCGCTTTATATACGCACTGGCGGACGCAACCGAGTACGCGTATAGGTGACGTTGCTATGTATTTTGCATAAGCTCGTCTGTACTAGTTTTTCTGGCACTTCAGTGTATTTCCATAGGTAAGGAAACTATTACAGTTCCACCGTAGTTGGATCATTTATTCGGATAAAACAGCTACACGAGTGGAACAAGTCAGTACATTGCGTTGTAGCCCCGCCACTGGATCGGAAACAATCGGTTAACCGGCGTGGCATACACGCATACAGTTTATGGATGCTGTCCTGAGATGTAGCATGACAGATGGTGTCCAAATTGCCGGCCACTTTGCCGACAGTGGGGATGGGGCTTGCTGGCATCCTATCATGTCCCAAACATGTTCGATCGGTGATAGGTTGGGCGACCGGGCAGGCCAAGAAAAGGTGTCGACAGTATGAAGGCAAGCTTGGGTGAGCCGTGCGGTGTGTAACCGGGCACTATCCTGTTTTAAATTTGCTCGATGATACTGCAGCAGGAATGGCAACACAACTGGTCGTAGAATGTCGTCGACGTACCGTTGAGCCGTGATGGTGGTATGAAGGACTACCCAAGGGTGCCCCGGCTATCGTACGAAATGGGTACTCATTTTCGGTGTGCGATCTATGTGCGGTTGCGGGGTAAAGGCAGGCTCGTCTCCAGGCCCATATGAGCTGGTCATCGGCGCCAAGTGCAAATCGTGACTCATCACTGAAGACAACACGACGCTACTGGATACCATCCCATGTTGATTGGACCCGACATTACCGCAACCGCTGCCGGAGATTCTGGCTGGTCAGTTGTGGACAGCGGAGTGGCTTTGTCAAATGTATACTCCGAGTCAACCTAAGAGTGAACCACGATGAAGGGTACGAAACAGCTACCTCCGCTACGAAAAATAGTCCGTAGAGTTTAGAGCGAAAAGCTTAGAAACTTAGAAACCGTTTTTGTTTGCTCAACAGTTTATCAGAGAAAATTGCTACCTAAAAACGAATTCCAGAAGTTATGACGCTTTTAGAAATAAATATGTTGTGAAAAGTTGCTGAATCAAGAGCTTCGTACTTTCGGCTATTTCTGCCCATTTGGGATACAACTCGGACAGTGAGAAGGGGTGGAATACATCTTTTGCAACATTAATAACACAGGGACAATAAATTGACAATCGGGGAAACTCTAAGAGTGTGTTACCTAAACAGGCAGTAGAGGAAGCACTTCAGCCTCCACCAGACTTCCACTCAGAATCCCCACTGCTTGTGAGATGTGTAGGTGGGTGAGGGATAAGAAGGGAAACAGTAGAAATGCACATTAACGCTGATGGATACCGTTCTTGCGTTCCACGACGAGAGGCTCTTCCGCCTTTACCAGTAGTACATTTTTAGGGTGAATTGGAGTATAGTTTCCGTGCTGCAAGTCACCTAGCAACGGTCCGGATTGCGGATTCTGTGCCTGTAGGTGACGCAACATGGCCACAAATGGTTGAGAGCAACGAACTCGGTTCTGTTCGTGCGGCTCTCACCATCGCTTCAGCTTCTTATTCTGTCGCTTACCTCGGCCGTCCGCTGCCCACGTGCTTCTGGGTTTTGCTCTCCTCGACCCTTTGGCGCCAACATCGCCCTATTGGCGCGTCGCTCAGATACAAATGCCTGACAATACGGCGCCTTGACCAACCAGCCTATCTCAGCCCAATTATACATCCTCTCCCAAACTCGTTCCCCTGCTCGTATTGTGCACGGATCCGACGTCGAGGCATCCGCACAGTACGTTGAGGTTGATGGAACCGCAATCCGCTGCCATAACTGTGCCTACGTGCGAGCCTTGCTCTTGTTGTAGCTGGCCACTATTAAGTCATTCGTCGTTATTTTTTAATCATTTACATATTCAGCTCTGAGGTACTTGCATGCAGGGTTTCATCCGGTTCCAGATACTTTGTCGGGGTGTTTCGCGTTTTTTTTTTTTTTTTTTTTTGCAAAGACTATACAATAGTACGCGCTACAAAATGAAAAGTAAAATATTTCACTTCAATTCCAATCACTGAAATTAAAGTAAAATATATACCTTAAGGTATTTTAGAAAACTACAAACACATTTTGGAAATCCTAAAACAAAAAACTGTTCATTAAACGTAAAGCAACTGTAATAAATATAAATATACACTGGCGGCAAGTGAAAAAAGAACACCAAGAAGGAGACGTCTGATAGCAACGAAATTTATACAGCATAATAACGGAATACAGAGGATAACGTGATCAAAACATTATGGCAAAATACAGCTGTATTTGCTGGTAAACTAAAAAATAACATTTCCATGTAACATGGTTAGTACGAGTTTGAACCGCCATGAACTGCGTCACACTGTGCAATTCTGGCATGGAGTCTGTCGTACAGATGTTGGATGTAAGTTTGGGGTATTGAGTTCCAAGCATCCTCAACCTGGACGCGTAAATCGGGGATGGTCGTGGCTGGCCGTGGAGACCGGATAAGTCGTTGCCCCATAAAATCCCACACGTGCTCATTGGGGAACAAGTCCAGTGAACGTGAAGGCCATGGAAATTGTCTCACACCCTGAAGTGCATTTTGCGTTGCACGTGCTGTGTGTGGGCGTGCGTTATGTTGCTGGAAAACACCACGATGGACAGACCTTACAAATGGCACAACAACGGGCTGAATGATGTTGTTGATGTAGGAGGTGCTGTTTAACGTACCCGGTACAAACACGAATTGTGTACGGGAGTGATAGCTGATCGCTCCCCACACCAGGAGACCAGGTGTAGGCCCTGTATGTTGCTGGCGGATGCAAGAAGGGTTGAGACGCTTCCCTGTGCGTCTGCAAGCACGCACACGGCCATCGGAGGCTCCCAAGCAGAATCTGCTTTCATCGCTGAACACGACAGATCGCCATTGCGTTCTCCAGTGCAGACGTTGGCGACACCACTGCAGCCGTTCCTGACGGTAGGCTGGAGTCAGAGGTACACATGCCACAGGCACACGTGCACGTAGTCCTGCATCCAGTAGACGGTTGCGGATTGTTTGTACAGTCACCTCAGGTGCAACGGCAGCTCGGATTTGCGTCGCAGTGGATGTTCTGCTTGACAACGCCGCTCTTCTTATGCGTCGATCGGTCCGCTCATCAGTCCGTCTGTGATTTCCGGTTCCACGTCTTCTCGTGTGGAAATGTTCCTCGGACCATCTACGCCACCATCGTACCACCACCCATACTTCCCGTCCAATTCGCATCCGCAATACGATGATACGACCTTCCGGCCTCGCGGAGTCCGACTAGACGACCTCGCTCAAAGTCCGATAACTGCTGAAATCGTGCACGTCTTCCATGTCCAGGCATTGCAGCTTCTTCAGGTTTTTCGCACGTATCCGTACGCCGACGACTGATTACATTCACATGCCGCCCCGGTGGCGCAGTGTTCTAAGCGGTGGCCTCTGATCATTCGTCCGAACGGGGTCCGGGTTCGAATCCCGGTTAGGCATGGATGTTGTGTTTGTCTTACGGCACTGGCTCTCTCCCTTCCCTGGAACCAGTGACCCTAAATTAGGGACGGGCGACTGCTTATAGCCCATTGAGTTGCTCACGGTGGTCGTTCAACCTCCAATCAAAAAAAAAAAAAAATTACATTCACTTCGCCGTACTCCTTAAATACCACCGACGATCATTTGCATATTATGCCGTGCTGTGGCGTACGCGCTCACCAGTTGGTCCCGAAATTAACATCACACCTACGTAAACTCGACCCCATTAACATATGTAAATTTCATGATCGTCCGCCAATTCCTTCTTGGTGTTCTTTTTTTCACTTTCCGCCAGTGTAAAAGAAACTTTTTCTAATGAGATCCCGTTATACGAATTTCTGCACATACAGAAGATTTTGTCGATTCTTTGAACTTCTTACTATTCTCCCGTGTTATTTTAACCGCGTATTATGAACAAAAGTTTTGGATAACGCATACATCCAAGTTTAGCATAGTTATGAACAAAAAACTGCTTTTGCTCAGTTTCTACTTCTTTCTCTTTGTTCAAAAACTAGAAATTCAGTTTTAAGATATCATGGATCCCCTTAAAGAGAGAGAACTGAAACATTTTTGATTAAGATAAGAAAGTTTCACTTCTCTCTCTCTCTCTCTCTCTCTCTCTTTTAATTCCTTCTCACCTTCAAATATCTTCTGAGCAAATGTTGCCATTTATGCAGTTCCCTTACCAACTTTGAGCACTAAATCTCTGCTCCGGACTGCTGCGAGCCTATTTTTATGGAAAATTAATAAGTTAATGGCGTCACTATAACAAAATGATTCATTACTGAGATTCCCTATTTTTCTCGGGATACTCTGCCGATTATTATTGGGTATTGCTTGAGAAACCTTACCTAGATAACTAATAAAGATGTTTGTTACCTTTGGTAAATTTCTTTGAACTTTAAATGCTTAGTAGTCCGTGCAACGTACTTTTCAAAAATCGAAAAGTCGTGCCTTCAAACCGAGCGTAAAACTTTAACGCCCAGTGAGAAAATCTAAGCAATCAGTTTAGTAGGGAAAAAAAGAGTCAAATAGTTTTACGTTCATGAAAGAGTTTGGTATTCCACCAAATTCTCTTTCCATAATTCTAAAAACAAATTAATAAAATCATGCAATGCATTGCTTATGATACGCTTTCCAACATACCAGAAATCATTACTCAAGTTATGAGGATAATGGCTGTGGAATTAATCTCGCTCCTGTGCCCTGGCCTTTGACTCCATTTCGATGATATTAAACAGAATTGGTTCAGTGTATCTCCGGAACAACATACTAACATTTTGTCTGAATAGAAGCATTTTTAATCAAGTTATGAGAATAATGGCTGTTTAATAAATCTCGCTCCTGTACCCTGACCTATGACCCCATTTCGATGACTTTCAACATAACCGGTTCAGCATACCTCCGAAACAACATGATACAGTTTTGTCGCAATAGAAGCATTTTACGTCTGTTATGACGCACAAAATGGCGATGGAATGTTTCCCGTTCCTATGTCCTGACATTTGACCCCATTTCGACCATTTTAAACAGGATCCGTCCCCAGGTTGTCCACTACCACATACTACAATTTCATCGAAATTGAACCATTTTTACGCGAGTTATCGTGCGGACAGACAGACAGACAGACGGGCAAAGCTGGAGCAAATACACGTCTTCAACCTACGGTTGGAAAACGTGAACAAGGATGAATTGAAGGTGAAACACAGAGATGGTTTCTATCGACTGTCGAAATAAAATGTTTCCGAGAGGAAAGTCCTACAAATGCGAGCATACTAGAACACATTCTGGGCAAGAAAGATGATAAATCAAGCGGTGAAAATGAAATCAATATAAAAACGAAATATTTTTTATAAACATGCCTGCTATTGAATGTTTAGAAAATCTTAGATAATATTTCGCATCTCTTAGAGGTATCTCAATCTCTGCGATAGAGAGGAAGTTGAAAAAATAATGATAGCTACTATCATAACAGGCATGAAACAAGAAAAAAATTACTCATACACCATATACCCGTATATACAGGGTGATTCATAAAGAAGTATACAGTTTTCAGATGCTGTAAAAACAGTAACAGTTGAAGACACGAAGCACAACTGCGAACCGTTAGGTAGATGTACTCATAAAGTTCGTGTCCCGTTACTGAGGGAAGTGATGTAGGCGATAGCGCGAGTGTCACGTGACTACTCAGTCGATGAACATCTTCCTCACCGATGGATTGGACGAGCCACGGACTACAACATACCACTGACCCAATGGCCACCCAGAAGTCCTGACTAAACACCTTGTGATTTTTTCCTGTGGGGGTACGTAAAGGACAAGGTTTTCGCCCCTCTCCTTCCAGTTGATCTAGCGAAGCTTAAACAGGGTATCACAGCCACTATCACGGCACTTGATTCAGATATCTTAACTCGCGTTTGGGCGGAAATGGATTACCGGCTCGATGTGTGTCGTGTGACTAAGGGTGCTCACGTAGAACACCTGTGACTGTCTCTAAAAAAACTTGAAACATTCCCCTGCAATTCTGTTACAGGTAACATAAAATATCTTACATTGTTCTTGTTTTATAGTGCGTTGAAACTGTATACTTCTTTATGAATCACCGTGTATATATTTAAATCAGATAAATATATCAAGAGTATCTCCTTTCCCAAAATTACATGACAAAATAACCTTGCTTTGTAGGATATTCCGTACTATGAACCATATTTTTACATTCGCTCTTCTGTTCAAGAAATTATTGTTACTGAGTAGTAATAATAGTTCCTTGTTCAAAAACTATAACTTTGATTTTTCCCTTATTTATACTCAGCTTGAATTTTTTACAAACTTCGTACGTCAGCGATAACATGCTCTGCAACTCACTTTTGCTTTCTGCCAACAGGACTGCACAAAGCAATCTGCACACACACGGACATTACCAAGACATAAATCAGTATTGTCTATTTCGGCATCGCGCATTCGCATCCTTTAAGGAGGAAGCAAATACATTCTCATTTTCTAAACGTTGTTTTTGAAAAATTATTTTCTGGTAGAAAATGATTCAAAATGCCTCTCATAATTCCCGTCACACTCTTTTTTTCTTTGTAGTCCGGTGACACCAGTTGACACGTGGTAGCAATTTCATTTTTTCCGTTACTTACGACAATCGCCGCTGGACATTAAAGGTTACTTCTCAAGTTTATGAAATTATTTCTGCGCAATTCCAGTAACCTCTGGTGAACGCAAATTACTTTTTATTTTTCGGTTTTGAAATTTAGCGACCTCCATGATTGTCTTTCCTAATTTGGGGCCACTGGATTCAGGAAACGGACAGAGCCAGTGCCATCAGACAGGTACACTACTCCTGACTCATCCGGTAGTCTAACTCGGAAACATCTCGGAAGATTGATCAGATACCAGTGCTTTAAAGGACTTAGACCACCCGGACGGCATACTTTACTTTCACTTTCTCATTTAGTCACACTAATAAATACTTACATATTTAACGTGCCGTATTTAGTGGTATCTAGATACAAGCGTTACTCTGTCCCAGCTCTTTCAGAGGTGGTTTCCATGATAGATTCTAATTCTATCTACATTTGTAGATTCTTTGTAGTGCAAAATCTTGCAGATATGTGAAGCCAGAACTTTTGCACCATTCCAATCAATACATTATTATCGTATATCGGGCGGAGCGGAAGTTTAGAAATACTACGCCAAACCTTCACAAATCCAATCTGGTGTATCATGTTCTATTTTATATATGAAAAAGATAATGCGAATATTTTTTCATGGCTTATATCCTTTCCTATAACTGCAATACAGTCCGCCTATACCTAGGAGTTCACAACCGGCGGAAACATCCGTTAAATCATGGCGCTCACTAAATCCGTTTTAAGGTGAAAATTCCCACTATGCAAAAACGTGTATTCGTGACAATGTGCACGCATATACGTTTATATTACATACTTGTATATAAACAAAGACATCGCTCTTTCCACTTTTTACCAACACACAGCAACCGAAAAATTGTTATTCGGCCACTGCTAGGGAATCGAATCCCAGATCTCTCGATATCCAGCCGAGCGCGTTAGCCTTACACCACGGTGGCCAACAACCCACGGCGGTATGTGTGTTTTTCTGTCAGCTTCTGACATCATAATTTCGTAAGATGGGCTCAGAAACTGAGACGTCTCCATCTGGTGGGCATTAACGGCACTGGCTATATATTAATTATAGCAGTTAAACCCAAAGGGCGAGAATTTGCACTTTAGATATATATAACAATTGGATGTATTTGAAATAATTAATTAATTAAATACATAGTACTAAAGTTAGTTATGTATCCTTTCAAGTATATTCAACATGACGGCCACGTAAGACTGACCGAAGTTTAGCTACAAAACATACATTAAGGAAAAGAAGCACCGATCCTCCCAATGCAACGCTCACTTAGCGGGTGAAAGCGGAAATTCACACAATTTCAGGAACTGTTATTTCTTGTTTCCCCTCTACCGACATCTCCATACCATTATTATCATTTTCTTTCTCCGACACTGACCCGATGGCCTATTCCCATCTATACTGACGCGATGGACTCAAGTTATAACTCCTTAGAGTGAGTTACAGCAAGAGTATCTCGCGGAACTCGCTTCTTGAGCATTTGATGTACACTTTCCGCATTGCTTTTTTATTAACATTCTTCCGTTAGAATACCAAGAATTCTGTGCGCTGTTGAAATCCGGGGAATTCGTTAAACTTTGTTCGTTAAAGAAGATCAAATTACCTTTGAATTAATATTTATAATACACTAAACAAAAGTTCCTGTTTTGCTCGTTAAATCCGGGATTTCACTAAATAGGGGCTCGTTGTAAACGGGTTCTACTGTGTTTAAATTCTCTGAGTTAACTGCCTGGTATTTATTTACTCATGGTTATTTATGTTAAAAACATTTAAATGCGAATGCGGCTTTTATAACGCATAAAAAAATGTCAAATTAACATGCACTTTCTTCAATTTCCCCATGTTTTTAATATCTTCTGGGTTTAGAACAAAAGAACAAAGTAGCGCTTTCAGATGGATGACAAAAAGGATATTTTATTCCCATCTGGGGTTGTAAAAATGCTTTCAATAAGAGAATGCAAGACCTAAAATTCCGCATCTCAGCGTGTTCGTCCCTAGAGGGCAAGATCCGGTGACAGCATTCTTGAAAAAAGCAAACATGCTGAACCCAACCAGTGGCAGTCGTAGAGATTTCACGTAGAATAAACTCCTACAAATAATTTCCAAAAGGCCGAAACAACTTGCTTTTGTTTGTGCTGAATTTCAGAGTGAAAGTCAATTCACAATGTCTGAAGCTTAGGTAAAAGGAGCCACGTCTGCTGCTGTCGGAAGAGAGGCTTAGCAGAAATAATAATAAAAAGCAAATGTTTCAATTCCTTTATCGATAACTGTAGAAACACTGTTATATATTGTAGCAAAATCTTTTCTTGTGCTTTTTATTCACGTAACAAAGCAAAATGTCTTGAGGTTCATAAAAAGGTTATTCAATATAAATTATTTTATTTCCTTATTATTTTTTTTTGGGGGGGGGGGTTGGAGGTTTTACGACCACTGTGAGCAACACAATGGGCTATAAGCAGTACCTGCAAATGACTGAAATTATTAAATTTAGTGATTACTTAACGGGCACGTACACTGGTGTGCAAACATTAAGGACGAATAGGAGAAATTACCATAACAGCAGAACGAGCAGACAGAACGGACTGAAAGACCATTCAGGATATAGACTAGGGTCCGGTACGGTAGGGCATGCGCATGTATGCAGCATGACGTGTGGGAGGGTCGGAAGGGTATAAAGCACACGGGCGGTGTACGCTCAGCAATTCGGTGAAGGCTATGGCACGGTGTACATCGGTTTGAATGACGTCGAGTTGCTGCCACCGTGTGATATGGCCAACAGGCAATCCAGTAGACGACATCTGTATGACTTTAACTGAGGTCGCGTCATTGGGAAGTTGGAAGAAGGTCGAAGTGGGACTAGTGTGGCCGAGAAGTTCGGGATCGATCACAGCATCGTTTCACGACCTTGGAGAGCATTTCAAACGACAGGAACAGCTGTCCGAGAGTTTAGCAGTGGTCGTCCACGAGCAACCACGGCGGCAGACGACCGGTATATTGTCCTACAGGCGAGAAGAGACAGACGGCAGACAGCGGGAGAAATCGCAAGGCACGTGCAACAGACAACTGGACGTCCGTTATCGCGTTTTACCGTGGCCAAGAGGCTGCACAAAGGTGGTCTATTTGCACAACGACCAGTACGGTGTGTGCCATTAACGCCTGCTCATCGGAGATGGCGGTTTCTCTGGTGCCAGGAACACAACAACTGGACACAGCAGCAATGGGGACGAGTTCTCTTTACAAATGAGAGCCGATTTAGTCTGACAAGCGATTCTGGACTTATACACATCTCGAGAGAGCAAGGAACAAGCAATAACACCTCCAACATCATCGAAAGGGACCGATTTGGAGGTGGCGGAGTTCTCGTTTAGGGCGGTATCATGTTTGGTAGCCGTACTGACCTCCACATCTTCCAAGGATGTTCAGTCATTGGTGTCCGCTATTGTACCCAGGTTCTCCAGTCTCACGTGCGTCTGTTTAGAGGTGCTGTGCGTCCTGAGTTCCTCTTCATGGACGACAACACTACACCTTATCGTACAGTGGCTGTCGCAGAGCTGTTGGAGAGTGAAGATATTGAACGCATGGATTGGCCCGCAAGATCCTCGGACCTAAATCCAATCGAACACGTGTGGGACCTTCTCGGGAGACGCTTGGCAGCACGTCACCAGCCGCCAGCAACGATTCCGCAGCTGCGATTGGCGCTACAAGAGGAGTGGGCCGGCATGCCTCAACAGCTCCTTGACAACCTCGTCTTAAGCATGGACAGACGTTGTAAATCTTGCAACGCAGTCAGGGGTGATCATATCCCCTACTAAAGACTGGATTTTTCTTGGCAGCCGCCTGTCACATAGACGTTTCTGTCTTCTGTCCAGTTGTGCTCGAAGCTACCTTTTTCAATAAAGTGCCTTTGTATCGTTTGGATTCCTTGTTTGGACGGTTTTGCTCACGTGTCCCATATTCTTACATCTTGGGGATCTTATGGTATGATTTGAGTCGATGTGGAGCACTTCTGCACGACGTTACATTTGAAAAACCGTCTTGTCCTTAATTTTTGCACGCCAATGTATATAACGGAATACGCACAATTTCCTCCTTTATCTTTATAGGAGTCCTCAATCATTAGAGTTGCTATTCCTCCTTTGTAGGAGTGCTCAATCATTACACATACATACATACAGTATATCCTTAAGCTGTTCTCTGATAATTCAGAGGTTAGCTCCTCAAAGAATGACCATCTGCCAAGAAAACATTTACCTGATGGAACTAAAATTTACTTAAAGTTGGTACATCAAATGTCTCCATTTACAACGATCTTGGCAAACAGCTCGAGCTTCATTAACATCCATCACACGCCTCACACAAGATCTTTTGTACTTCATACTCATAATCTTTTTCGCATGCAGACATCCCTGAGTCGCCCGTCCCTAATTTAGGGACAGTGGTTCGAGAGAAGGGAGAAACCCAGTGCTGTGAGACAAACACAACATCAAAGCTTCATCGGGATTCGAACTCATCTCGGACGAATAAGCCAGCGCTTAGATGACTACGCCACCGGGAAGACAAATTTAAATATCATTTTATGTGTATATTGTTTTCATACTTTTACATTCCACATCGATATTCTAATATTTTACGGCAGGTAATTCACTGTACATTCCGTATATGGACGAAGAACAATCGCGGAAGGTTATCCACGCCGCCCCAGTGGGCGAGGGGTCTGAGGTTCCTTGAGTAACTTGTAGGGTTGTTTGACGGTCACACATTCCTTACTTAGGTTCACAGGTTCTAGGGAAGGGAGAGAGCCAGTGCCACAAAATAAACACATCATCCATGTGAAACTCGCGACTGGAACCCTTGGCCATGTCGGACGAACGGTCAGAAACCAGCACCACCTAGTTTTGAGACCGTTTCTGGCAAATCGTATGATAAGGGTATCCGAGTTAGGATCCAATGCCCAAATCAGACGAATAGCCAGAAACCAATACCTCTGAGCAGTCAGCCAGTTAAGCGGCACAGACTGCTTAACAGTTGATTCAAAAGACGTCCGTAAAATTTCGGCAAATGAGCTAGCTGTGAGATCCGCCTGGATTATATCGTCTGTGTCTCACGCTGGATGCCGTTATGTCTCAGATAAAATTTTGTGTAAACAAAGACCTTATCATAGCATTCATCATTGTTATGCACTTTTCGGCACCGATTTGGATATTGTCCTGAAGACACATCATGTTGTCTTACACATTGCTCGACATAGAGAACGCCACAGCATTACGAAATGCAGGAAATAAGACAAACCTTAATCCACATGTGGGCAAGTATATAGAAAAAAAAAATGATTAAATTTATGAGGAATTAAATGAATGCGATGCGCTTGACTCAGTACATCGTATGACTGCCATGCAGTGCTCTACACTGATCAGCCATTACATTATGACCACCTACCTAATAAGCTGTAGGACCCCCTTTAGCCAGAAAAAAAGCGGCTACTCGGCAAGGAATTGATTCGATGAGGTGGGGATAGGTATACTGGGATATCTGGTATAAATAATAATGTCAATAGCAGGTCCTCTAGTTCCCGTACATTTCGGGGTGGTGGTGAACTAGCGCGAACCCGCTTTTCCAAGTCAAACCACAAATGTTCGATTGGGTTCATGTCAGGTGAATTTGGAGGCCAGAGCAATAACCGAAAGTCAGCAGCATGTTCCTCGAACCACTTCTTGAAGATTCTGGCAGTGTGGCATGACGCATTATCCTGTTGGTAATGGCCATCACCAGCAGGGAACACAGTTGTAATGAATGGGTAAACTTGGTCCGCAATGATGTTCAGATAATTGACAGCTATCAGGGATTCTGCTATTGGGATAATGGGTTCTACGTTGTCCCAAGGAAACATCGCTCACAGCATAACACCGCCGCCACTGGCCTGTTTCCTCCCAACAGTGCATCCAGATGCCAAAGCCTCCGTTGGTAATCGGCGTATCTGCTCCCGGCCGTCTTTGCGATGCATCTGGAATCTGAATTCGTGAGACTAGGACACTTTCTTCCAATCATCCACGGTCCAATCTTGATGACCTAGGGTCCATTTCATACTTTGTTGGCGATGACGTGCAGTGAGCATGGGGACCCGACTGGGTCTTCGGATACGCAGGTCCATCCGCAGAATGCTGCGATGAACTGTGTACTGTGACACATTGCCCTGATCATCTCTGTTGTAGCCGCGAGTGATTTGTCGCACTGTAGCCCTGCGGTCGCTGTGAACAATGCGCGACAGACTTCGCTCTTAAGTGGCATCAATGAGCTGCGGACGACGGTTCGTCGTTTGGCCACATGTGCACCACCTTTAATACGTAATCACTGCGGCGGCACGTGTACAACCCACAAGCCGCGCCGTTTCGGAGATCGTAGTTCCGAGGCGTCGTGCCTTCACAATTTGTCCTTTATCCAACTCCGATAAATCGACAGCTTTTCCCATTCTGACTCCGAACACTCTACTAACCGAAAGCCGGTCCTCGCGTTGTATATATACTGCTCTCTGAACTTCACCAGCGCCACTTTTAGGTCTGCAGGCGCGCTCATTCCTCTATGCTGGGGGTGGTCAAAATATAACGGCTCATCAGTGTACATTTTACAGTACGGCGTGCCATAGATTGGGAAATTCCTCAAAAGATGTCGTCAGGTGGTGCTGACAATGTCTCGTTGGCTTGATTCCACAGTTAATCGAGTGAAATTGCGAGGGTTTCAACATCTCTTTATTGTTGAACTAAAGTAGGAATACAGTGGTTGTGAAACATAAAATTACAACAATGAGTATAGTAGTAAAAGGTGATATGTACAATATGGCACTGCACAGGATACGCAAGTCAGTGACAAAGATTGATGTGTCAAGTAGGTAATACAAGCTGGAGTAGCAAGAAAAAGCACAATCACTCAATAAGGTGAAAAATGGTCTACCTGGAACCAAGGAAGGCCAGATAGAAAGAAAGTCAGCAGGGCGGGAGGTGCGGCATGCTACTGTGCAGTCTGCCGTGCGACGAGCAAGTAGGCAAACTTGAAAGTGGCACGAGAGAGTAGCTTCCGCTTGAAAGTTCGAAAACGACGGAGTCGTGGTGGTCCAATTAGAGATAAATTATACACTTTGCAAGGAGAAACCTGTTTGTATACGTTGGTGGAAAACGTCAGGTGGGAGCAGATGGGTCGATCAAATATTGATATTCTGTAAGGGAGAGAACAGATGCATGGATTTTCATTGCGAGTGGGTCGTACAGAGGCGATAAGACGTCTGCCAATGACGTCCCACACGTTCTACGTTATTTAGAAGTCTGAGGATCGAGCTGTCCGGAGAAGTGTTGGACACAGGACAGTCTGCTGATGATGGCAGTGTGCGGGCGGCCATTTTCTTGTTGAAACAGAACATCATAGATACCCAGGGGATACGGCAACAAAAACGAACTGCAGCAAGTCATCGACGTATCGACTTGTTCTTCATTGTACCGAACATGCGTACCAGCGGTGAAAAACTGATAGCACCTGAAACCATAACACTAGGATGAGGGGCGGTATGACACTCATGGATGGTAGCAAGTTCAGCCCGGTGATGACGTCACCGAGACAGATGCTAGACTCATCGCTGAATACGACATGCATACATTCCTTCCGACACGCATGTCTGGCACAGCACCACTGCAGCATTGCGCGACTACGTGCTGCGGTGAGTGGGAGTCGTCGTAATGCTGGCCGAGAGCAAACTTGCTTCTGCCAATTTGTGATCGGCAGTTGGTGTTGATATGGGTAAGTTCATAGCTACCTATAAACCACGTCGAATATCGTCCGCTGTGGATTGTATGGCAGCTACAACTTGCCTACGAATGCAGCGATCAAGGCGTTCAGATGGTCGTCTACCTGCACAACCCTTACCACGGCAACGCACGATATCTTCGTTTAACACTGTCGCTACATTCAGGCAACAGTTGTTACATTTCGATGCGTTTCCGAGACAAACTAGCACTACTCTCAACTGTCAGGTAACGGCAATGACTTTTGAATCACCCTGGTACGGCCTCGTTATAAGCGTGTTCTACTGTATGTTTTACGACGTTCTCTAAGAACATTTAGATATGAACTGAGTTAGGCAATTTAAACGTACCTCTATCAGAAGCTTAAAATATAGCAAACAATTAGCTTAAATAATACAATTTATATCTCTGCTTCTAAAAGTCGTATTTAAAACTCCTTTCCTATCCTATTGCTGCCTTAATTAATGAAATTTATTTTGCTAAGCTTTCTACTTTTTTTTTCTTTTCTTTTTTTTTTTTTTTTTTTTTTGTAATTCACAGTTTTTCTCATAAGGGTGTTAATTTGTATTTTGAATTTAAACAGCATCTCCGATTCAGAACTCCTGTTAATTCTTGCTTTGTCGGAATATTTGCAGTGAAGAGCATGTTGCATCCATTTTCTTTGAATATCACTCAGCGTTTTCTTTATAAGGTTTAGAATTATATTTCGTTTTCCTCCATATCACTGCTTCTAATGGTTGGATTGGAAATTGGAAAATTTTAGATTTTTTCAGATAGATTCCCCTATAAGGATAATTTTACATACAATTTACAGTATATTTTTCTTAAAACACATATCTGCCGTTAGTTATTTGTACTTTCAATATTTTTAACGTTATTAGAAACCATTTTGAAGGAATTCTTTCTGTAACTGCTTCTGCTCCGTATGAAGAACAGTGCGCACATTCTGTTTTTAAATTATGCGCTGTTTTTCCACAGTGAGGAACAAATGTAATTGGTTTTTCTAGGTTTTAAAAATCGGCTTTCAAAAGTTATTTTCATATGGGAAAGGACTCAAAAGACCATGACACCCCAAAATTGTGCGTTATTTTTATTGTTTATCCACCCAATTTATCTGATAGCCGCTTTCAACTCATTTGTTTATAAGCACAAAGCTTCCATTATCGCGGATAAATACGCAGAAAAATAATTACAAAAAAAAAAAAGGTTAAGAATTCCAATAAATACAATTAATCTTGTTTTGTTGTTCTTGATGGGTGTTACATTACTTTCTTTATCTTCCATTAACCACAAATCATTTATATTCATCCATTTAACGTCGTTTAAGAATTTAACAAAACTGAGAATGTGATTAATCGGTTTCCTGTTGTGTCTATGTCTGATATTCCTTTGTTTTGGGTTTTAATCCTGGCATGTATTTTCCAAATTCTTGTTTCTTTTCCGTAAATGAACTTCGTACATTCAGGCATAAGCTCGTAAAAAGAGCTCAGAATTCCCATCAGATGACCTTTGTATCGTATGGGTTAATGTTTACTTTAAACGAAAATAACAAGAGCACTTTTTCAAATTAATTATCTTTGTAAATAGAGATTTGAAACAAAAATCCTTGCGCTCTCGAAGGCATGATAAGAGAGGACTGTTTCTAATGTATTCGTATTTTTTACAGCTGTAATTTCAGCATAAAACGATCAAGTATGTGTAATTGAATCAAATCTTTGGTAAAATAGGAGCAGAAATTTTCCTCAAAACGTTATTGCATGAAGATAAGCTTTCTAGTACTGAAATTGAATATCTTGACGTCAGTTATCAAATTAATTGTCTGTTAAAAGGAAAATTATGCGAGAAAAAAATTAATCTGATGACTTACTCATTATCATACAAAGTAGCTTAAAATGCTCAATTAAAAATAATAGGGTAAATTAAAAAGTCTTATCCAACATTTCTTTCATTCAGTTTGTTGCATTGTAATAAGCGTTTCGGTAAATGCGAATAATGGATGAATCTTTAATGTGTTTTTAATCGCTTTTGCCCCTGATCGAAGTACTGCAGTTTGTGGAGATTTAGACACTACGCCTCTCCTCTCTATGCTAAGTATTAATAGAAAAGAACAAGAAAGTACTGCGTGATTTTCGTAGTCCCAAAATGTTACTCCAAGATACATTCATCAGGAAATAATTCTTTTATGCGATTATTTAGGTCGTAAGTTCTCCATGATGCACTACATATTCTGAAAAATACTGGCTTTGATTTTTGCCGTACGGTGACTGAAAACCTGTTGTCATCTTCCACTTGGCAAACTCTTGCTGCAAGCAATATTTCAAAGCTATGTACTACTCCCTATTGTCTTACTGGATCTACTAATGCACACTTAATAATTAATGTCCGGTATGACCTTCTATGGGGTATTGAATTTGAATAATATTTATATTATACATATTTTGTGTGGTTCTGATTACGTGTTGTCTAATCATCTTATCTTACTGCTTGGAGCGTTGTTGTCTTTACTACCACGCCACCTTCATTAGGGTGCAAAACCAACTGGTTTATCATATAATATTCAATATTGGTTATACATGTACGAACACTAACCCAGCAAAAACACAAGGGTTGCGAAACTGCTGGCCACCAGCTGGCAGTGATGGGTCACTGCTGGCTGAAATCTGCCACTCACGGCCCGGTAGCGGTCCGTTGGTGGCAGCGCCATCAGTTGGGGAGCCATTGATGGCCCTGAAGCATCGCCGTGAATTGCGGGACACCAAGCAAGTGCCACTAGTAGCCAGTAGCTGGCAACCGATGAAACCCCAACACCAGGTGGAAGCAACGGGAAAGCAACACGTGCTGTCTCTCTCGTGGTACCAGTTAGTCGAAGACGACACTATCGCCGTCGTATTATTTTACTGGATGTTAAGAAAAAAAGCCATATGTAGATAGACGAATTAATTATCTAATGAAATGCCAAGTCGACGAAGATATCAGATTAAGCCATGAAATACTAGATTACAGCCGTGAAATATACCCAATCCATTCCCATGAATAACAAGAAATAATTTGAAACCGCTTGAAACAACAGTCCTGTAAAGACATTAAAAAAACGTTTGTTGGAAAAAAAAAAGAATTATACGCGTACAAAATGTATCAATTATTTGAAAGAAAAAAAAAGCGACGCTATGTGGATATAATGTACTCATCCATGGGTTGAGTACACAAGATTGGAGGAATTCGCTTCCAAAAATAACGAGAAATAAAATAAAATATCTTTCCTCTTTAAAACAAATGTAGCTTCGGACAACGGAAAGGAAAGATATGCAACGTTAAAAATATAACAGAATGTGATATGAACTGGTAAATATATTAATTCAACAATCGACTCTCATGACGACAAGGACAGCACAAAACTTTGGAACGCGCCTTTAAGTTGATACACTCCTTGAAAATGAGTGAAGTTCCATTAAGGTAAAAAAATAACTATCGCTACGTTGCAAAAATAAATTTATTAATTATATGAAACTGACATTTACGAAAAATATCTCGCAATATTGTAAAATTAGAGACAGAAACATTCGATTACACATTACGTAGGAAAGAGACAGCTTAAAGCACACGCTCGTGTGTGGCAAATCAATCCCGTCGGTAGAGAACTCGCCTCCCACGCTGCCAGCCCTGGTTCGTTTCCACCCAGATCCAAATCGGCTTTTTTCTGGTCTGTTGAGAAAATTTCCCCCGAGCAATGCTGTAATTCAGATGTTTAGTTAAGGGGTGAAAAAAAAGTTGTAGTATTGGGAAACAGCAGCTATCCTTGATTTTTTTTCCTTATGGCTACTACTGAGGAATTGGCGGGCAAGATTCGGCAAGCCATCAGTTATGTCACGTGATTGCCCGCTGCCACTGCCGGGAAACTAGCAGACCACATTAGGCTAGCCATTATTTATGGCATGTGCTTGCAGGGCCGCTGTAGGGCCAATTGTGGCAGCTGCTGTCTGTGATGGATAACTGATGGCCCTGTTGTGGCATATGACAACTGATGTGGGTGCCAGCTGTGGGCCTAAACTGCTGGCCCTTCTGTTAGACACCCGGACATTTTATTGACGGTTCGGCAGCGGCAACATAGTGCTGAGCCAGCAAGACTGTTTTTGCTTTGAAAGTTCTGAATATACAAATTAAGTTCAAAAAGTTCCCGGAATTGTCCGCAAGTGTGGACATGAAGAATCGGGATGCGGATTTTTCGGTTTCAGGGGTTGGCGGCGTCCATGGCGTTATCTGATTGCAAGCGGCGCCATCCCATGTCATGTCTATGTTGAGCACCAGAAGGTTCTTTATTTACCGTGCGTTTAGTGACGTCGCAGTTGAAAATGTCAGCAATTGAGAGACGTGCAAACACCAAATTTCGTGTTTTGTTTCGAAATACGCGTCATCGATATTAACCATACTTCTTCAGGAAGGGTAAGTGAACACGGCAGTGAAGAACTTGCAAATTTACGCGTGGAATAAGCGTTTCCGTGAGGACCGTGTGATTGACGATCCGCGTGGCAGGAGCAGGTGTACATCCTTAACTCCCAAATAGACTGAGCTCATACATAAAATTGTTCCACGTGACCGAAGAAGAACTGTAAAGGAGACAACGCTAGAGGTAGGATTACGAGAGGAATGTTTTCATATCTGTCTTCTCAATGATTTGAACATGCACTGCGTTTGTGAACATTAGTTTCAAAAATGTTGAATCCCAAACAACGAGAAACACGAATGGCCCTGGACGTAGACCTAATCACAGTAGCTGATAAAGACTTCAATTTTCTAAGCAACATAATCACAGGAGATATGACTTGGGGCTATTTTTGTACGATCCACAGACGAAACCATTAATCCTGTGAATGGATATCAACATCAACTCCTACATAACAGAAACCTCGTATGTACAAGAGTAAAGGAAAAGTAATGCTGGAAGGTTTCTTTGGTTATCAAAGCCTTGCTCACTACGAATTTGTTCTAGAAGCAAAGACTGTAAATAAAAAGAAGTACGTCCATATCCCCCGTTGCCTTAGGGATGCAATGCGGAAACGTCCCTAGAAATGTACAAAAACTGTTGGTTCACTCTTCATGCTAATGCGCCTGAAAATCGATCCCTAATGGTCAAACAGCACGAAGTGTGATCAAAAAGTGTGCACACTGGGAGCATAAGTTCAAATCCGCGCGACACAGCAAGAAACGGTTTGGCACAGGAAGATCTTGGAACCTACTGGCCGCCCCAGTGGCACAGTGGTCTAAGGCGCTGTCCTCTGATCATACGTCCGTATGGGGTCCGGGTTCGAATCCCGGTCAGGCATGGATGTTGTGTTTGTCTTATGGCACTGGCTCTCTCGCTTCCCTGGAACCAGTAACCCTAAATTAGGGACGGGCGACTGCTTATAGCCCATTGAGTTGCTCACGGTGGTCGTTAAACCTCCAATCAAGAAAAAAAAAAAAAAAGAACTTACTACGCATGTGCCGTGAGTCACGTCTCCCTTGCTCCTCCGGTTTTTTTATTGTAGTGCTTTGTTCCAACGTGTGTGGAGCTGTTCGCAGCATTTGTTATGTCGAAAAAAATTGATCAACGAATTCGCACCAGATATGGTCAAAAAACTAGGCGAAACTTGCAAAGACACATACTTAAAGTTACAGAAAGTCTATGATAAGGTTTGTATGAGTCGTGCACAAGTTTATAAGCAGTACAGACACCCTTTTTTTTTTAGATGAACCCAACAATAAAATTCACCATCGAATAAGAGCAAAACGGTGAACTCCCATTTTTTAGACGTCGAAGGGCACCGTCTAAATGTATTGCACCAGCAAAGTGTTGCCATCGGTAAAAACGTTTAGGGACAAAGTGGCCCAGCTACATAACTCTGACCCAGGGTCGAAGGGCACCGCCTAAATTTGAAAAACGTTTAGGGACAAAGTGGCCCAGCTACATAACTCTAAATTGTGTTGGAGCAAGAAATTACTGTGTCACGATAACAATATGTCTGGTTGCAGCAACAAAACGTTTTATCACGACAACAATACATATTGTTGGATCAAACAAATTCCCAAAAATCGACCTAGGTATTTTGTTAAATGAACAAAACGTTTTGTCATGATAACAATGAAATTTGCAGAATTAACAATAATTTTCAGCAAAATACATTTGTAAATTCAACAAACATTTTTGTTGACTGCATATCGACAAAAATGATTGGTTGATTCAACAATTTTTAATTTTTTTTGCTGAATTAACAAAACGTTTTTCTCAGTGCAGCTGTGCTGGAAAATCGCCGAAGCGTATTCATGAGTTAATCTAAATAGTTCACCATTAGTTTCGGTTCAGTTGAGAAGATTCTTACGGACGCGTTGGGCATGAGAAGAGCCTCAGCAAAATTTGTGCCAAAAGTGCTCTCAGCTGAGCAAAAACGGGCCCCGTGTTTTAGCTGCTTAGTAACCGTCTTGAGTGAGTAGAAAAAGTCGAAAATGTTTTAGAAACAACTATCGTAGCTGGTGATCAGTCGTGGGGTTATGTGTATGACTCCGAAACAAGGCCCAGTATTCAGAGGAAAAGACCGCAAAATCTACCAGACCCATTACCCGACAGAGCCGCAGCAATTGTGAAGACGACGCAGACTGTTTTTTTTTTCATTCATGAGAGAACTGTGCGTCACGAATATACTCCATCAGGTCAAACAATGAACAAGGAGCACTACTGTCAAATTTTGAGTCGTTTGAGGGACGCAGTTCGTCACAAAAGGCCGACTTTGTATGAAAAGAACGATCGGCAATTCCACCATGACAACGCGCCTGTCCGCGCATCGCAACTTATGCAGCAATTTCTTACTAAGCCCCGCATTGCGCAGGTCCGACAGCCACCCTATTGACCAGAACACGCTCCCGGTGACTCTGTTCACTTCCCCAAATGAAATACCACTTCAAAGGAAAAATATTTCAAGTTATTGAGGAGACACAATAGAATGCGACGAAGCAGTTCTCAATAGAATGCGACGAAGCAGATCTCCGCTATTTCAGAAGAGGATTTCAAAAAATGCTTCGAGCAGTGGAAATAGCGCTGGAATAAGTGTGTGGCTTCAAAGGAATAGTACTGCGATTCAGTTTCAAATCTGTAAATTTTGTATTTTTCTTTAATAAATCCAGTCTAGGATATTTTTTATTCATACCTTGTACTTCGCAAAACGTAATGATACGTCACTGGAGCATCCTCCTTATTCTTCCAACAAGCACAACCCGATTTTTACTTGTTTTGGTTGTTGAAATGTGCCATCAAAACTGAAATTTGTTTAAGCATTTACTGTTTTGAAAATCCTCATTTGATGCACTGCACGCGCCATCAGTTAGCACTGTGTGTGTCATGGGCACCGTTTACATAATAATTAAATATAACACTATACGTAGTACTTCTTTAAAGTTGCGCCATACAGGTGGCAGGTCGTGACATACACTTTCGTCGCAGACATCTAATCTCGTCAAGATCTCGATAGTCTTCCTCACCGCAGCTTCCCTTTCGGTAGCGTTATCTGGATATGGTATTTCGAACCCTTCCAAACAGAGATCGCTGCGTTAGACAAGACCTCCTTTGCAAGAGCAGTGCCAAGTCTCCCGTTTTCCATGGCACTTCCATGTTCCTTTATTCTGGTCCTTATTGATCGCTTGGTCATTCCAACATAAAACTTTACTGTTCCATCCTGATAACGTAAAGGACTAGCATAGATCTCCGCGTAGTCGCCAGGTATTTTATTCTGATACTTGTTAAAAATGTGCCTACAAATTTCGAAGACCTGATCCTAACATCCATCCAAAGGGAAGCTGCAGTGAGGGAGACTATAAAGACCAGGTGCCTACAACAAAAATGTACCATATGAGCTGCCATCTGTATGGCGCAACTTTCAGATAAGTATTATGTGCAGTGTAATATTTAATTATTATGTAAACAGTGCTTCATAACACACATGGGACTAACTAGATGCGATGACGCAGGCAGAGCATGAAATGAGAATTTTTTAAACGGGAAATACGTAAGCAAATTTCAGTTTTGTTCATTCTGCATTGTGTATCGTATAAGTTTATGGCATTGGAAAAGTGTCAGGTCGACGTGCGAAAGCTCGGTGTTGTGTAAATGGATTTGTTACACCAATAAATAACGGAAAAAAACCTTCGAGTTTCATATATATTTTATGTTTGTTGTTATAATTTAATTCCCCTTAGTATGTATCGGATTCTCCATAGTATGTATTGGACTAAGGGGAATTAATTCACGGGTCGTCGTGAGTGGCGCGAATAAATGCAATGTGATGTACATAAATAAATGTATACTCTCGAATGACTCGTTTTATTTCACACTCACAAAAATATTGGCATGCGGAAGAAGCGTGGCATAAAATATACAAAGAATACTAGGGTACTCTCAATTTTTTTAGCTCTCTCTCTCTATTTTGGGAAGGAATTTAAAAATGAGAAAAAATGTAAAGTCATTAATTGGGGGGCCCCTCCAGCAATGAGGGGCCCAACTCCTGGGCTTCGTGTGCTTCCCTGTTAATCTGGTCTTTCCCCTGTTGCATGTAAGTCGGTCTCCCATTTTCATTTCGTGGTTCATAGATGTCCCTTGAGATGGCGCTGCAGTATTTCCTGATTACGGAGTAGTGACGTCGTAGGAACAACAATAAGCAATGGCGCCATGTACATACCATTTCCTCTAGCTCCATTTTCTAACAAAAGCGTTTCAGCGTTTGTTTCTTTTCCTTTCTTCTGGAAAGTTTGATTAATTCATGATATCGCATTGATCTGTTGTTCAGTGTAGACGTTACTGGAAATGATTTGGTGACCATTTTATTTTTCCTTTTGTTGAAATAAACAATATAAAGTTTACTTCAGATAAACTCGTTCCTTGATGGTAGATTCTGAGAGTGATATTACTATTAATGTATCTGAAAGACTGTTGGGGACTCACTTAGCGAAAAGCAAGAAATCCTTCAAAACAGGCAGGTTATGTTTTCTGTTCATAATCTTACAGTACAAATAAACATAGTTTCCGCAAGTACAATCTTGAGGCGTTTGTAAATAAACAGACTGGTCGCATGGCTCAGTAAATTTCTGCAAATTGTTTGCTGCTTGTCAAGCACGTATATTTACCTTGCAACCACGAAGGAAGCGCTGGTTCTCGTTTTAACATAATACAACAAGCTTTATATTTTCTCAGTAGTTCATCACCTTTTTTAGCACGTCTTTTGTAAAAAAAGATCGTGCTTCTGTTATCGGTTTGTCCGTCCGTCTGTACCCACGGTATCTCTGCAACTATTAGTCCGATTTGAAAAAATCTTTTTGCACTGGGAAGCTTGAAATATGCAAATCATGATCCTTCATTTCGTTTTTTTTTTACGATGTACAATTTCGCCGGTAGAGGGCGTAAATGCAGATGATGTAGAATTCAAAAATATGTTTTATTCCACATATTTGCTTCTAAACATCCGATTGATTTTTTTTTCTTTCGATTCCATTTATGCCGAAGAGTATTTTAGATATAGTTACTTTTTCAAATTACGCCTAGATTTTCCGCTAGGGGGTGTAAAAGTAAATTACATTTTTCCGAATAACTCTTCTTTTAAAACTCCGATTTGAAAATTTTTTTCTTCACCGGATACATCTTCTGATGATAAATCTTTTGCATATAATTTCAAATTTTTGGTAAAGAATACTTCGGCCACCAGGGGGCGTAAGTGTTAATTTTTGCTTCTGATGTATTTGCCATAAAATCGGAGCTTCTAAAATATCGATTGAAAAAATTTTTTGGTGGACTGATGCCCCTCACATCGATAAACCTTTTCGGAATTTTTTTCTTAAAATACTTCACAGTTTCTCCGCTAGGGGGCGTAGATGTACATCTTATTTTTGTCAATATCTCTACTTCTAGGAGTCCGATTTAAAAAATTATTTCTTTGTTGGATAGTGTTTTCCGTGTGACATGTTTTTCACATAATTTCAAAATTTTTAAATAATTCCTAGACTTTCCGCTAGGGCGCGTAGCAGTAAATTGCGTTTACCTCTATATCTCTGTTTCTAAATCTCCGATTTGAAAACTTCTTTCTGCACCGCATACAGCTTCTGATGGGAAATCGTTTGCACATAATTTCTATTTTTTTTTTAATAGTTTGGCCACCAGGGGCGTAAACCTTAATTTCCGCTTTTGTTGTATTTGCAACAAAATATGAGCTTCTAAACTCTCGATTGAAAAAAACGTCGTTTGTTGACCAATACTACTCATGTCGACAAACCTTTTAGAAACATTTTCTTCTTAAAATAGTGCATGGTTTTTACGCCAGGGGCGTAGATGTATATCTTATTTTTGTCAATATCTCTACTTCTAGGAGTCCGATTTTAAAAATTCCTTCTTTGTTGGATAGTGTTTCTAGTGTGACATGTGGTTCATATAATTTCAAAATTTTCAGCTAATTCATAGACTTTCCGTCAGGGGGCGTAAATGTAAATTGTGCTTCCCCTTATATCTCTGTTTCTAAATCTCCGATTTGAAAAATTCTTTCTGTACCGCATACAGCTTCTGATGGGAAATCGTTTGCACATATTTTCTAATTTTTGTAAGAAATGGTTTGGCCACCAGGTGGCGTAAGTCTTAATTTCCGCTTCTGCTGTATTTGCAGCAAAATATGAGCTTGTAAAATTTCGATTGAAAAAAAAGTCTTTTGTTGACCGATGCTACTCATATCGACAAACCTTTTAGGAAATTTTTCTTCTTGAATAAATGCATGGCTTCTACGCCAGGGGGCGTAAACGTATATAATATTTTTGTCAATATATCTACTTCTAAGAGTACGATTTGAAAAATTCCTTCTTTGTTGGATAGAGTTTCCGATGCGAAATGATTTTCCTATACATTCAAAATTTTCATGTAAATCATAGACTTTCCGCTACGAGGCACAACGGTAAATTGCGTTTTCGGCGTTATTTCTGCTCCGAAAGCTCTGATTTGAAAAATTCTTGCTGTGTCGCATTCGAGACCTGATGGAAAATATTTTTCACATAATTTCTATTGTTTGGTAAAGAATGGTTTAGCCACCAGGGGTCAGAAGTGTTACTTTCTGCTTCTGAAGTATTTGTTGCAAAATCTGGGCTCCTGAAAACTCGACTAATTTTTTTTCTTCGACCGATACTGCTTATATGGATAAACCTCTTGAGAATACTTTCTTCCTAAAATAATGCATGGTTTTCCCACCAGGGGACGTAAAGTCACATCTTATTTTTGTCGATATCTCTGTTTCTAAGAGTTCGTAAGCTCACGATTCCGTTTACAGCAATATCTGAGGGATTAAAGACCCGATTGAAAATCTTTTTTTTGTCAGATGTACTGTTTTCCATACCGTTTCCATTGACTTTGAGTAGCTTTGATAAATTTAATCTGCGTCAGAACGGATTCAAAAGACGTGCTTATTACACCCGAAAATTCGGTGTCATCTTTCTTGTTTATATGTGCTTTTTCTATTTTCTTTATTATTTAACCGAAACTCCACGCAAAGATTTAATTTAACAGGTTGATAAAAATTGACAAGTTATACAGCCATTATAAAAAATAAATTTCTTTTACAGTTACCAGGTCGTAAAGTTTCTGTATTCACGAAGAAAAAACGAGAATTTGATATATGGAAGGATTAGATTTATACAGTAATTTCAAAACATGGAAAACAACTACATACTCGCAAAAGTTAACAATACAGCTAGACAGGATACGAAAGTATGAATTTTGTGCCCGTAACTGCTTTGAAATAAGCATCTTTTATTTATATCGCAGCTCTTTACTCCTGATTTGTGTCATATTTAATTAATATTGACTTGTGTTTTCTCCGAGACAGTTTTTGGCATTTGATATTTTTCGCTTAAATTTTTTCTGTAATACTGTATTTTTCTCATTTAGTTTCCACAAGTAAAAACTAGAGAACATTCTTAAAAATTGTACAGAAAATGCAAAGTGTATATTACGCATTGGAATAATTTACATATAGGAGTGCATATTTGCCTATACAGATGAAAAACGTTAGATAATTGTTATTCAATAAGCTTATGATCCTTAGTAGTATTCTTGAGGTGCACAAATGTAATTATTAACAATATGATTCAGACGCACAAAACACAGATCGTCTTACGTGAGAACACGGATTGGAGCAGTTGTACAGAAGAATATCTCTTCTTTAAGAGCTCTAATGGATAAATTCCACACAATCTGGCAGTACCCTTCCCTGATCTACTCAATCGGATTACACTTCACCAGTTACAGCGTAAAAGTCCAAATCTGCCGATGATGGGATACGAACCAACATCTTCTTTCTCCAGAGACGGATATTCTACCGCTTAAAATCATCGCTGCAACTTGCCGTTTTGATATGTGCTTCACCTCTGAGGTAGGCAAGCCTCACACTATCTGCTGCACGTACATTCGGAAGTTTTCTATCTAATTTTTCACAATATGCCTCTCAATTTCCTGTAGATGTTCTGTAGTGTGACTATCGCAGGAAGAATTGGTTCGAAGGGAACGTGCAAAGGGAAATGCAAAGTTCACACAACAACCAGGAAAATAATCTTGGTTAGGAATGGTTCACGATTCCATACAACGTCATGAGTGGTTAGTTAGTGGGCTGTTGGCACTTGAAATTGCTGATTTTATTGGGGCGTTAAAAACAAGAATAAAAGTACAAGCAACGTACATTCTGAAATTCAGTAGCCATTTTCCGTGATTTCTTTCGTGAATTAACTTAGCATATTTCTGACACACACTTTTTCCATGAAATGACGGGGAAATACCCGAATTTCACGGATTTTTCGTGGAAAATTTGGAATCTTCAGAAGCCTTTTCGTAATTCCTTTCGTATATTAATGGTAACTTACCGTTTTTAGCACGGCTTTTGTAAAAAAAGATCGTGCTTATGTTACCGGTTTGTCCATCCGTCCGTCTGTACCAACGATATATCTGCAACTATTAGTCCGATTTGAAAAATTATTTTTGCGTTGGGAAGCTTGAAATCTGCGAATGATGATCCTTTATTTCGTTTTTTCTTTTTTACGATGTACAATTTCGCCGCTAGAGGGCGTAAATGCAGATGATGTCGAATTCAAAAAATACGTTTTATTCCACATATTTGCTTCTAAACATCCGATTGAAAAAATTATTTTAACTTTCGATTTCATTTATGTCGAAGAGTATTTTAGATATAGTTACTTTTTCAAATTACGCATAGATTTTCCGCTAGATGGCGTAAAAGTTAATTACATTTTTCCCGATAACTCTTCCTCTAAAACGCCAATTTTAAAAATGTTTGCTTCAGCGGATACACCTCTTGATGGAAAATCGTTTTCACATAATTTCCAATTTTTGGTGAAGAATACGTTGACTACCAGGGGGCGTAAGTGTTAATTTTTGCTTCTGATGTATTTGCAATAAAATCTGAACTTCTAAAATATCGATTGAAAAATTATTTCGTGGAGTGATGCCACTCACATCGATAAACCTTTTCGGAATATTTTCTTCTTAAAATTTTCCATAGTTTCCCCTCCAGGGGGCGTAGATGTATATCTTATTTTTGTCAATATCTCTACTTCTAGAGATATTGACAAAAATAAGATATACGTTTATTTTGTAAATTGCGTTTCCCCCTACATATCTGTTTCTAAATCTCCGATTTGAAAAATTCCTTCTGCACCGGATACAGCTCCTGATGGGAAATCGTTTGCACATAATTTCTAATTTTTGAAAAAAAATGGTTTGGCCACCAGGTGCAGTAAGTCTTAATTTCCGCTTCTGATGTATTTGCAGCAAAATATGAGCTTCTAAATTCTCGATTGAAAAAATAAGCCGTTTGTTGACCGATACTACTCATGTCGACAAACCTTTTAGAAACATTTTCTTCTTAAAATAATGCAGGGTTTCTACGCCAGGGGGTGTAAATATGTATCTTACTTTTGTCAATATCTCTACTTCTACGAGTCCGATTTGAAAAATTTCTTTTTTGTTGGATAGTGTTTCCGATGCGAAATGTTTCTCCCATAAATTCAAAATTTTCAAGTAAATCATAGATTTTCCGCAAAGGGGCACAAAGGTAAATTGCGTTTTCGTTATTTCGGCTTCTAAAAATCCGATTTGAAAACTTCTTCCTGTATCGCATACAACACCTGGTGGAAAATATTCTTCATATAATTTCTAATGTTTGGTAAAGAATGGTTTAGCCACCAGGGGCCATAAGTGCCAATTTCTGCTTCTGCTGTATTTGTAGCAAAACCTGGGCTCCTGACAACTCGACTAGTTTTTGTTTTTCATCGATGATACCACTCATATGGAAAAACTTTTGAGAATACTTTCTTCCTAAAATAATGCATGGTTTTTCCACCAGGGGACGTAAAGTCATCTTATTTCTGTCGATATCTCTGTTTCTAAGAGCCCGCTTTGAAAAATTATTTCTGTGTTGGAGAGCGTTTCCGGTGCGGAATGTTTCTCATATAAATCCATGCTTTTCTTAACGCACAAGTATGCAACCAGAGAGTGTAAGTTCACGATTCCGTTTACAGCAATATCTGAGGGATTAAAAACCCGATTGAAAAACTTCTTCCTTCCGTCAGATACTATTGTTTTCCATACCGGTTCCATTGACTTTGAATAGCTTTGATAAATTTAATTTGCATCAGAACGGATTCAAAATACGTGCTTATTACACCCGAAAATTCGGTGTCATTTTTCTTGTACAAATGTGTTGACGGAAAATTCTGAATTTTCAGAAACTTTTCCCATTTCTTTTCATATAATAGCGGAAAATTATATTCTCAGTTTTTCCGTATCTATACATTGAGTGGCCACTTTATTATGACTACCACCTCAGTACTTCGTTGGACCACCTTTTGCCTTTAATACTAAGTCGATTCTTCGTGGCATGGACTCCACGAGATGTTGATAGGTAGTTTGTGGAATCTGAGAGCATGCTTGATGAATAGCACTTTCCACGAGTGTGAGATCGCAGGGTTGTGGATCCAGCTGTCTGATGACTCGTTCGATTTCATCCCACAAATTCTCAATGGGGTTGAGATCTGGAGATTGTGGGGGCCACCTAAGCAAAGTAAACTCACCGGCATGTTCCGGAAACCAATCCTGTGTAATACGAGCACTATGGAAGGACGCATTATCTTGTTGAAGGTAGCCATCGCCATTGGGATAAACCATTTACAAAAGTAGCCATCGCCATTGGGATAAACCATCCACAAAAGTAGCCATCGCCATTGGGATAAACCATCCACATGACAGGGTGCACTTGGTCCGCAACGATGTTTAGATATGATGTGACAGTCAGACGTTGATCAACATGAATTAAAGGGTCCAAAGAATGCCAGGAAAACATTCCCCAAACCATAACGTTGCCTCCACCAGCTTGAAGAGTTGTAGCAATGCATTTGGGATCCATGCTTTTGTGCTGTTTCCGCCAAATTCTCACTCGGCCATCGGCATGGTACAACTGAAAACGTGATTCATCGGACCACATAATTTGTTTCCAATTATCGACTGTCCAATCCTTGTGCTCCTGAGCGAACTAGAGACGTTTTATTTTGTTAACTGCAGACAGCAAAGGTGTTCGAACAGGCCTTCGGCTGCCATATCCCATCCGATGCAGTGTATGGCGAACAGTGCGTGTAGAGATCATCTGAGGAGATCCTTGATTAAGATGGTCTGTAATTTGCTGCACTGTTGCCCTTCTGTTGTCTGTTACCAGAATGGACACTCTCTGTTCCGCCCGAGCAGTCACTAGTCGATGACGACCACACGTTGCACGCAGAGACCCAGTTTTTTGGCTGACAGTCTATTTTTTAAACACTTTAACAACAGCTGCTCTGGAACATTTCACTAATGCGGCTGTTTTTGTGATACTCGCTCAATGGCTACGAGCTCCTACAATCATCCAACGTTGAAAGTCCGTCAAATCGCATTTTTTATCCATCTCCTCACCCAGAAATCACTTCTACTACTGTCGCAAGCACTAAGCTTTCCCTTTTTATACAAGCCTCGCCCTTCGGCTGCAACAGAGTGCAGCCATAGCTCATTTGCTTAAAACTGTCAGGTGGTCATCATAAAGTGGCTACTCAGTGTATAACAGAAAATTTCAGCTAATAAGAGTGGTTCGCGGGAATGCTTGGGGTTTGGTTAACTATTAAATTTCAATTGCCTATCGGACAATCGGATTTTGAAGTTCTATTGCAAGATCAGATGTGTGTAGAATATCGTATGAAATTTTGATTCTTGTGACGTCGCATATTCCTTCCTCTCTCCTCCATTTTTTTTATTTCATTTTGTCTTTGATTGGAGGTTTGACAACCACCGTGAGCAACTCAATGAGCTATAGGCCTTCACCCGTCCCTAATTTGGGGTCACTGGTTCCAGGGAAGAGAGAGAGTGTTATTGTTGATATTAACTGTGGCTCGAAGAAATCCCAGTGCCTGCACGACTTCAGAGATCGACTCTTACTGATTCCCGTCACGTCACTCCTTATATTGTCAGATCGCTGCATCCTTCATGTCGTTTTCGTTTACAGGGCCGCCCACAGTGCCACATTTGCATAACGCCAGCTGTCTGTAGTTCAATTGGTTTTCAGTGTATATGCCTCAGGCCATAATTGAACATATGAAGTATTTTGAATGAGGCGGGCAAGTGAGGTCTTAGATGGGCCAGTTCTTGCTGCATATTGGTGCTCTGCCACACGGATTCCAAGGCTTCTAAGTGTTGAGCATATGTAATAAGTATCATTACTGTCAGGATGTAAACTTCTTATGGGTATACAATAGATCCCACACTTCTCTGTTTCAAGGGTAATATCACGATCATTACGAACGTTTTGAAATAAATTACTCGTTTTCAGCCCAAAGTCTATATTATATTTTTGCCAAATACTACTTAAGGCGTTTGTAATTAAAGGCTGATATTGTATTGAGCCAACGTACTTGACGTTATTAACATCTCTTTCAAGTGTAGTGGATCCGTACCTTTTTTATCTTGATATTTTATTACGTATAAAGGTTGGATAATACCCATGCTGTATTGCAATCTGCATAATATTTCTACTCTCCGTTATCCTAGCGGAGATAGCAATGCAAACATTGGAGAATACAATTTTATCTACTTGTACACATCCGCCAATTCTATACATGAGGTATATTGATGATATACTGTTACGTTGGCCTTATTCTATGGAACTTTTAGAAGATTTCAGGTAAAAAATGTCCTGATTTTACCCGAAGGTAAGATTCCGTATCTGGATCTGAATATCAAGCATGATAACAGCCCTTATAATATGCAATTTTGTGTATATCGTAAACGAACTAGTTCTGCTGCAGTCATTCCGTACAATTCGAATCATCCTTTTAAATACAAGGCTTCAGCTTTTAGATCGTTGATCTATCGAGCATTTACACATTCGTGAAATGCAAGTTATCGAAATACAGACATCAGAAATAATATGCAGATTGCAATACAGCATGGGTGTTCCCCAAACTTTATACAGGATATAATGTAAAGATACAAAAGGTACGGATCCACTACACTTGAAAGAGATGTCAATAACGTCAAATACGTTGGCTCAATACAATATCAGCCTTTAATTGCAAACGTCTTAAGTAATATTTGGCAAAAATATAATATAGATTTTGCGCTGAAAACGAGTAATTTATTTCAAAACATTCGTAAAGATCGTGATATTACCCTTGAAACCGAGAAGTGTGGGATCTATTGTATACCCATAAGAAGTTTACATCCTGACAGTAATGATACATATTACATAGGCTCAACACTTAGACGCCTTGGAATCCGTGTGGCAGAGCACCAATATGCAGCAAGGACTGGTGCATCTAACGCCTCACTTGCCCGCCTCATTCAAAATACTTCATATGTTCCCTTATGGCCTGAGGCATATATTTTAATATGTACTAGAATAAAGACCTCTACACTGCTGGGAGAGAGTTCACTTATTCGTCGATGTCGGCGACAAAGTTGTTACGAAGACATTCCAACTTCCAGTATGGACGCACATACTGACTTGTCTGCATAATTGTGTTACTCAAGTTTTGAGGCCCCCAATACACTCAATAGGACAATCATAGTGTGAATACACTAATGGTCAAAGAATGAAAGATGCGCATGATTGGTGATACTAATAACATTTGTTACTATTTGTGATTACCATCAGCTTTGACTAATGAACATCCAGGAACATTTGACGTCATTTCTCACTGACTATAAAACATACACTGTAACCAAACAAATATCACACAGTCTCACACCTGATGATGTAAGGGGAGCCCTTACGAAAGATCTCGTATTTTAATTTCTGTAGATTTTAGTATTAAATTGTCATCTTCAGCTTCATTGTGATTTTATCGTGCTTAAGACAATCTGTGGATTACATTTTTTACGTATACTTTTATGGCACGAATTTGGAACGATGTTCTTTCTTTAAATCTCCACCTGTGCTTGCTATTCAGGCTCAATTTGTACAGTTGAAGGAGGAAGGTTGTTTTTCTAGAGTCGAACTCGGATGAAACGCATCCTGGCGCGCGGACTTTTGATGTTCCCTACATTCACGTGACCTTACGGTTGATGACTTAGTGCGCCTTTTCGGATTCCTCTCGTTCTTCTCCAGCTGTTTCTTCAACTTTCGTCAGTTCTTACAGTAATTTTCCCTGGATGTTAGCGGTATTTCTAAATTTTCATCAAATTTTCTTTATCTAAACAATAAATGAGTTTTAAATCCACTTTATTTCAGTTTATTACATACGACCTTTAACTCTGACCGTCAGCTATGGAATGCTGGGCGGACGTCATGGCTATCATTATCTATTCACTAGTTATTAACCTTAAAACTGCGTTCGGCGACACTAAACCAGGCGAAATTTAGCTTGAATTTATAACGCCACTGCATCAAAGTGTAAAGGGGTGGAGGGCTAAAACTTGCTTTGTTACAAATGAGACTCTACGAAATATCTAATGATGTATTATTTATTAATTTACGATTATTAGTTTTAGAGATATAAGCGTTTAAAGTGTGACATGTTTTCGTAGCATTCGTGCTCCCTTACCCAGCGCGGAGAAAGATGTACTTCTACTTCTAAATTTGTAGAATGTTATAAACGTACACTTTTATGCTACTCTTTTTATAATATCTGAATCCTACTAATTACAGACCCCAGCACTTAGAGAAAAAATACAGCGGGGAAATCTGGAAGTCCCGTTTTCTTCCAAGGAAACAAAATATCCAACTGGACACAATAGCAACACGTGTGAGCGGGAGATGTGAAAAATGGGGAATGGCTGAAATAGTGAAGTTACCCTACTTTGGAATCGGGTTCCATAAATCCGATATTAAACACATTCTTCTCTCTTTCTGTTTGAGTTGTCCGGAAAGATTGGGCACGTGGCCCATTTAGTTCGATGGCCCATGTCATTCATAATGCCACTTACGTAGCTTTAGCTCGCTCAACTGAGTGATCAGTTTTCCTCCGGCGATCGCAGCTTCCAGAATGAGACCTCTCAAACTGACCTCGGCTGGCCGATCCTACACTTATGACCGTTAAAACTATCTGTCTCAGCTACTTCAGAGAATACTTCTTTTCTTTTCCGTTCGATAGCTCGCTTGTGGACAAAATATATTATTGCATTAAAGAGAACCTTTTTCCCGATCTTTCTGCTACAATAAAAACATACTGAGAAATGTCACAAATCTCAGTTTCATCTGGCATGATTTGAATGATGTAAAAACAGCTGCGGTCGCTGTCAACAATGTCATGAATTTCCAACCGTATTTCCTATACAGTGAATTATTTTATTCAGAATATTTGACAAGATAAACCTTGAGAATTATTCTACTGTTTTAGATCGAACTAAAACAGTTATGAATTGCAGTGTCCGAGGAAGTGGCAAAAGATTTTAATTCTTGATTAAGAGTTAAACTAGCTAAATACCCGTTCTTCGAACGTAATGATATTAAAATACAGTTGAAATACAGATGATATACATGTTATATAGTTGAAGTGACCATACACTGCATATTTCTTCGCTCTTTTCGGAAACACATGTCTGCCTGACTTATTCTGCCAGACGACACATAAGCAATTTCGTTCATAACTGTAAATTTAAAACTTCAAACCTACACGAAACAAATCAAAATACGTCGTTACTCTTCACTTTCACCGTTAAAATATTAATAGACAGCAGAACAAAATACGTTGTTATTTTCAGTATAAATGTAAAATGAACCTTGCTTATAAACAATTTTGCAAACAATTTCGTTCGAAACTGTACATTTAAAAGCTAGCAAGTCAGATGTTCTTGGAAGCGTGAGCAAAATTGTGTTGCCATCGCTAATATCTCGAGAGGGGAACTTTTTTTTTTTCAAATTTAAATTACTAGGAAAATCTACCCGCGTATTTATATTTATTGGGCACCTTACCATTTATATGACGTCCCCGTTGCTTTGGTGAAAACTAATGTTGTTCATTTTATTTTGGATCAGAAAACCTTGACATTCGATATGTCAAACGATAATATAAATGTTTAGACGCAAAGCATGTATGATATAGAGCTTTTTTACGTGATTTTAAAGATTTTTTGTTAAATAAATTCAGAACAAAATACAGGGTGATTCATAAAGAAGTTTACAGTTTCAACGCACTATAAAACAAGCATGTAAGATATTCTGTGTTACCTGTAACAGAATTGTAGGGGAATGTTCAAGTTTTTTTAGAGACAGTCACAGATGTTCTATGTGTGTACCTTTAGTCACACGACACACATCGAGCCAGTAATCCATTTCCACCCAAACGCGAGGTTCTTACCTCGCGTTTACAACATGAGCCGCGGACTACAACATGCCACTGACCCAATGGCCACCCAGAAGTCCTGATTTAACACCTTGTGACTTTTTCCTGTGGGGGTACGTAAAGGACAAGGTGTCTGCCCCTCTCCTTCCTGTTGATCTAGCGTAGTTGAAACAGCGTATCACAGCCACTATCACTGCATTTGATTCAGATATCTTACCTCGCGTTTGGGTGGAAATGGAATACTGGCTCGATATGTGTCGTGTGACTAAGGGTGCGCACATAGAACATCTGCGATCGTCTAACAAAAAACTTGAAACATTCTCCTACAATTCTGTTACAGGTAACACAAAATATCTTACATTGTTCTTGTTTTATAGCACGTTGAAATTGTATACTTCTTTATGAATCACCCTGTATATACTGAGCAGGTCAACTGAACTCATTCAAAACTTAGAACCGGGCTTCAGTTTCTGGGCAACAATGACTCGATCATTGCAAAACGTCCTACCGTTATCAAAGGTTGGTTATTTAAAAAAAACCCATTTCGACCCAGTTAAAGTTGTCGTAGAAAACAATCATTTCCTAGTACGCCTATAATGTTGTTAAAGGAACATTCCTGCCAAATATGAAAGTTCTAAGTTCTGTAGTTTCTGAGATACGGTGATGAGTCAGTGAGGGCTTTCAGTTTTATATATACAGATTAGAAAAGCGAGGAAGGTCTCAATTGTATAAGACAGTTAAATAACGAGATTGGGTTTACCACTTCATTTTCAAAGAATTGTATCAGGAATTCAAGTGATCACCTTCGAAATAGTTCGATTCTACGTCGATACACAAATTTCCTGATTGTTTCCTGCTGGCGAAACAGTCATTGCATTGTTTTTCCTCTAATCCATTTAGAACGCCCGTCGTGGGCTCCTGATCTGATTCTTTTCCACCGTATAATAATATGAGCCTTTTGGGACTTTCTTCAGCATTGGGAAAAGAAAAATGTCACGCCGGTCGAGATCTGTGTAAAAAAAGCAGGATGTTCCAAAACGTGTGACGTATACCGTTAATTTAACCTTTCTTTTGAGTTTCTGTGTTCGCATGTAAATATGATTTATCGTTGTTAAATAATTTCTGACTTAACGCCACGTGGTTTTCTTTCGACGAGCATCTCAAAGTTGACATTCTTACAGTGGGCCAAAGTGCAGTCCAAAAGGTAAATAAAGCAAAGTTCGATAAGTGTTTAGTTCAGAAAGCTATGTTTGGAGACTGAGAGCTGATGTTCTAAGAAATATGCTATCAGAGGAGGTTATATGTCATTTAAGATCGTTTCATGTGGATTATATTTGATGACGGCCAACGACAATCAAAGACGAAATGGTAGCATGTAGTGTCTTCACCGTGTTGTAAATTTGACTTATTGATGTGACGAATACTTCATCTGCTGGAGATATATAAAAATTAGAATTTGGATTTTGTCTTAGCATTTACCCTGGACCTTTTATTTGAAAATGTCCAATCAGAGATTTATCGATGTATAATTAAGGTGTAGCTACTATGAAGAAGCTACACATTAATTAAACATCGAACATTAAGGAACGAATTAGGATAATAAGAGTTCTTAAAAGTAGAGAAATTTAGAAAATTAAATTTAAATCCAGTGACACATAAGTTAAACCGAAGTAAACCTTAATCCTATTAGTCTGAAAGAATTTAAATCCGATTAAACCAAACGGTAGTCAATTTTTAGTCAAACGCTTCTTGATAGAAAGCGTTGCGTGTGAAGGCTCACTGTCATGGTGAAGAATACTTGTATGAAAACAAATTTGGTCTCACTTGACAAATTCTTTGTTCGAAATATTCCAAAACTTGCTGATTAAATGTTCGATAAATAATCTGTCCCAGTGAAACAAACTCTCGGCTCACTAATGCAGTCAGGAAACAAATCAACGTGAACTTCACCTTCAATTCTAACTGCATGCCTATTTGGAATGCGGTAAATCTAGATATTTTTTTATTAATGCTCCGTATTTCGGGCTCAGCATCATATTGGAAAACTGAAGTTTCCTCTCCAATGATACTTCCGTTTACCAACTCTTCGAAGTCGCTTATGCGCAGCAAGATATTTTCTTGGGAATCATTTCGCTCACATTTTTCTCATCCCCACGTGTAGCGTCACAATCAATAAAAGAGTTTCTCAATTGATGTTCTTCTGAAATCATTCTTACAGTAATACAACGGTAATCTACATACTAATTTTCTCACTTTTGCCACATTTTTGTTTGTCTTTCATGTCGTAAGGCCTCCAGGACATCTGCCATATTCTAAAACTTGCTAATTAAATGTTTCTCTTCCGTCTCAAACCGGTTTAGACTATTAAAACTCACGTGGCAGCCCCGGTGACGCAGTGGTCTAAACGCTGGCTTATGACCATTTGTCCGAGAAGGGTCCGGGTTCAAATCCCGTGAGGCACGGATTTTGTGTTTGTCTTACGGCACTGGCTCTCTCCGTTCCCTGGAACCAGTGGCCTTAAAGTGGTTCCACCTAAAATCTCTACCTTTTGTTTCCAATGGTAAAACTTTTTTACATATTTTCTTCGCAATTAATGTATTCCCAAGAATGAAAATTTGCACTTCGATAAAACTAGCTTTAAATTATCGCATGATACATTTAATACTTGCTAAAAAATAATCATAATTATATTAAAAAACAATAATTTTTTGAGTGGTATTTAGTCCTGTTATTAGATGGCGTGACCTGTACATTCACAATGTCATTAAACAAAAAAAAATGTTGGATTGCTTAGTTATGGTTATGTTTTAGCCAGCATTAAGTACCCCAATCTACTGAAAGTTAGTTTTGTCGATGTGCAAATTTTCATCCTTGGGAATACATTAACTGCGAAGAACATATGTAAAGTTTTACCATTGGAAACATAAGGCAAAGATTTTAGGTGGAACCACCTTAAATTAAGACAGGCGACTGCTTATAACCTATTGAGCTGCTCACGGTGGTCGTTAAACCTTCAATAAAAGAATTAGTCCCGCGGGCTCTTGACACTCGAGACTTCATCCCCATAACCAATTTTTTTTTACATTTCGAATAGATCCGACAAGAACACTGTCTTCTAAAACGTTTCAATATTGCTCCGAACTGCGTCTTTCGAGAACAATGATGTATTCAGGCATCTTCTCTGGGGTGCTTAGCCACCCCACCCGAAAATTCATGAACACGACCCGTAGGTTTTTGGGCGATCTTTTAGTCTAATTCATAGCTGAATATCTGAACAATTTATTTAAAAAACTTAAGAAAATGAGGGAACATATTATAATAAGTAAAAGGGAACATTCGCATGGACTTCAAAATCTGAAATTTCTATCATCCTTCAATAAAACATTAAGCAGGTTTTGCTGAAGGGGCAATTTTTCAAGCATTAACAACCCGAAATACTTCCGCAATAAAAACCTAATTCCGCAGAGGAGAAATGTTTGTACAGTAGTACATCATGACATTTTGGAAGCTGGCATTCAGCTTTATTTCAATCTTCTGGATGCTTACTTTCAATCTATACGGTTAAGCCTCGGTGTAGCAAACGTGGCGTTAGTGCTTCCAACGTAACAAAATATTTGCTAACTAATTTTTAACAATACTAAATTACGTATTAGAAATTGTTCGCATAAAGATCTTTTTTTTTTCTGGCGGTGGGTGGTGACAAAAGAAAAAGAAGAAAAACATCGAAGCACCTCAATCTGGCATCCAAACGATTAATTTTTTTTTTTACTACTAATCTAAAGGGGCTGGAACTAAATGGCAGGGAAATGGTTTACATTGCAGGTTTTCAGGTAACACTGTAATGATTCCTTAATAACCAGAAACACGCTTGTAGTAAGGCTAAGATGAGGAAATTGTTCCTACTCCTAGTGCTTTTTTTTTTTTTTGAGGGGGGGGGGTGATCTTTCTTGAGTACAGCCTTATCGTACTAGCATCCTAAATATTTTACACCACCCTATGGTGAAATCCGTGGTGTATTACTGAATTAAAGCAAAGGTATAACATTTTTACATTTTTAATCACTTGTATGTGTAGATTTCCTGGAATTAGCATTTGCGATAAACGAGCATTAGGAAATTTTTATAATCTCATTAAAAAAATGTATACACATTAATGTATATATAAATAACAAAATTGTGATTATATGTAAATGATCAGTCAACACGTTTCAACCCCCTCAAAATTTGTAATTGAACCAGAGAAAAACTCTGAATGGAACGCTGCTCGAAAAGATTCTGTTATGGGAGCGAGTTCATAAGCTAAACAATAGATGGCAGACAGTACGAGTCCGCACTCGTTCGTTCATCCGGGACTCTGGTCAATGTCATTATAATATTGCCAGACCACGTAATTTCACATAAAATGAGGTTGGACAAAATTCAAAGCTGGACGTGTTCAACGCGGGATTTGCAATCTACCTCTTCTACGGCAGTGAAAGTTAGGTGTTCGTTTATTTAGAAAAAAAAATCTGACGAAAGGGTCAGATTTGGCCAAAAAGGGCCGCAACACAAGAAATGCATATACAAAAGTCGGCTCAAAGTGTAGTAAATCTAACGCCAAATCAACTGGATGAGCCAGTTGACTCCGTTCGGTTGAGAGTTAGCAGCGAAGTAAACGTCTCATTAACCTGTTGAATGTGGACAGTATGAGAGGTGCAACACAGGAATATCAAGTTAAAATAGGTCGATTCAGTGACCAGGGCCGTAGCTACCGGGAGGGCAGGGATTAACATTTAATGTTAAAATAGTTCAAATAGGTCGATTCAGTGACCAGTGCCGTAGCTACCGGGAGGGCAGGGATTAACATTTAATGTTAAAATAGTTAAAATAGGTCGATTCAGTGACCAGTGCCGTAGCTACCGGGAGGGACAGGGAGAAATATTTAATGTTAAAATAGTTAAAATAGGTCGATTCAGTGACCAGTGCCGTAGCTACCGGGATGGCAGGGATTAACATTTAATGTTAAAATAGTTAAAATAGGTCGATTCAGTGACCAGGGCCGTAGCTACCGCGAGGGCAGGGATGAACATTTAATGTTAAATTAGTTAAAATAGGTCGATTCAGTGACCAGGGCCGTAGCTACCGGAAGGGCAGGGATTAACATTTAATGCTAAAATAGTTAAAATAGGTCGATTCAGTGACCAAGGCCGTAGCTACCGGGACAGCAGGGATTAACATTTAATGTTAAAATAGATTAAAAAAATCGATTTTGACCAGGGCCGTAGCTACCAGGGGCCAAGGACGGCAGTTGCAATTTCATGATGGTCTTACAAGGTGCGTAATTTTGTACTCTGGGGAGCTTAAAAAATACAAATGAACAAAATGTGAATAAATTTGCCTAATATTTTAACTCAAAAACAAAGTTATACACATTAGTATCTTTCTTGTAAGTACTTTAGTTAGCCGCATTCAATATTGCGTGCAGCTAACCTGCATTCAGGACTTACACTGTGAGTTGTGGACTGCCTCACATGGATGCATGGGATTGCCCGAAACAGTGGATGGAAGTATGTAACACAAAGTAAAGATACACTTTATTGACAAAAGTCATCAGACATCCCTTCAAAAGCAAATGAACGGATCCTGTGCGTTGTTAAGTTGCGCGGTACAGCTACAAACGGTATAAAAATAAGCTTGCAGCTGACCGCGGTCATATCGCACTGTGAGGTTGAGTGAAAATGTCCTGGAGGGAGAGAAATGACTTTGAGAAAGGAAAGATTGTTGGGTGTAATATTAGTGGGTTGTCCATAAGACAAGCCGAGAGGTATTTAAACATACCCAAGTCAACTGTTTTTTGATGTACTGAATACGTGGAAGATAAATGGCGTGTCTGAAGCATCAAAACGTACCGACAGATCAAATAAAATCAGTGATAGAGGACGTCTTAGCCTCAGAAGAGTCGTTACATCTAATAGGCGGAGTTCTTCCCAAGACCCCAATGTACAGGTGAGTAAAAATGCTGGAACCTCAGTATGTACACGTACCATTCGCAGAGAACTTCATTCCATGGGTTACCGTGGTCGTGAATGGAGATGAAAGGCTCATAAGCCTTTCATCTTCATTCGGAATGCTACTCGTCGTTTAGCATGGTGTAAAGAACATTTATCGTGGACCGTAGGTCAATGAAAACGGTTCCCATGGACTAATGAATCCAGACACGCATGATCCATCAGTCTAATGGCCGTGTGTTGGTATGACAGCAGCCGGAGGAACGCAATTTACCACAGTGTACTGTTTCCTACGGTTAAGTTTGGAGCCGGCACTGTACTCGTGTGGGGTGTTTTTCGTGGTATGGTCCCGGCCCAACGGTTGTCGTGGACCAACCTGTTAACCAGCACGTCTACCTCGATATTCTGGACAATTATGTCCTACCAACTCTGTAACAATACTATGGAACCGGGCCTTGTTGGTATCAGAAGGACAATGCACCGATTCATAAAACAAGGACTGCTACGGCGTGGGTTGACGTTAATTCCGTGCCGTGTGGGGACTGGCTAGCACAGAGCCCTGATCTTAATCCCATGCAGCACCTATGGGATGAATTAGAGCGCCACATATAAAGTTTGGGACCAAGGCCTACTACTAAGCAACAGTTAGCGGCATTATTATGTACTGAATGGAAGTGCATGCCTATCGCTATGTTCCAAAACCTTGTCGAAAGCATGTCTCGAAGGGTTAGTGCATGCGTGAAGGCCAAAGATGGACCGACATCGTACTAATGCATGTCAATAAATGTATTGTTATGTTTCTCTTCTAGGTGTCCGGTGACTTTTGTCAATATATTGTAAATCAAAATTCTCCGAGATCTTTCCGAATACGTCGTAGAATGAAGAACTAATCAGTGGTTTGTGCTCTTTTGCCGAAATTTCCTCTGAGCGTTTAACCTTGAACGGAATTTTTCCAAGCCCTACTCGGAAAACATCCTCCTATTGTTATGTTTACTATCTAGTACTCATTCGTTCTGTTTTGGTTAGTTTTAATTTTGTATTTCTGTACGTGTTGCGTTGTTGGTGTTCACATAACTTTTCCTTTTCACTTGATATTTAAAACTGTTGGCTTTTAAGTATTTCCACAATTTTTAAATTTTGCGTAAAATTACGTCGAAAACTGGACGTGATATTTTTTAAAGATGATAATACTTTCCTGTAACGAAGATATGAGAAAGTAAGAAGTGCTTACTATTTTGAGTTTTGAGTGGAAGTAAGGAAGTTTTGACCTCAAAAGAGGAGTAATTTCAAGTCTCGCCCCTCCCAGATACGAAAAGCGTACTAGGTTTCTGGTGACCACAAAGGGTTTGCAATGTGGATATTAAATCTGTCTTATTCTGCTGTAGAAAAATCGTAAATGTAAAAATATTTAGGTGGTTTTGGCACGTGTGCCTTGGTACGGAAAGATTGAGGTCAGCGCCGTTACATTCATAAGTAGGTGGTTAAAATTCAAGAGAAAGACGTAGAAAAGGAGGGGATGATGACATCAAATAAGTCGTTAGTGATAAAAATAAGAATTTGCCGAAAGTTGATAACCTTGCAATCAATCAAAAGAGGTCGACAAATTCTGTAAGCAGTCAGCATTAATTTTTATTGTGCTATTGATTTTATTTTCAGTCTTGTGGTTTCGTAGTCTGTGTCTACCTTCTCATCAGTCTGAATATCTTCAGATACGGAGGGATGATACCCCAATGAAGAAACGTATGTGATAATGAGCAGATAATCGATAGGAGATTGGAATATGACATCAAGATTTCAATTATTTATAAACTTACTAGCTTTACTACCCGGCTTTGCCCGGTACAGAATGTATGGAATTTGTAGAATCAAACTGACCAAAAGCGTTACGAATTATTTAACACGCGTCCAGGAGACACAGCATTAGAACACTGACTGAACAAAATTCGTTAACAATTTGTTACCGACAATCAAATGCATCCCGTGGTTTCAATTTCAGACGTCTTTGACGGGCGAATCTCTGTGATAAAAAACGTCAAAACGTATCTTTGCGAATATTTATGAAACTGGCTGAAATTTTAATGAACATTATAAATCGTTAATAGGAATATGACCTCCCAATTTCGCCTGAATCGGTAAATAACTTTTTAAATTAGCCGTCAAAATTTTATTAACCGTTTATGCGTATATATTTCTATTTACCAATGAATTAAAAATTCCATGCCTATTTTTAAAAAGTTTTGACCGGATTCCGGTAAAATTTTGAGGCACTCCTCTTATTACCTATTCATGGTGTTGATAAAAATGTCAGTCCGTTTCGTTAAGATTTCGCCAAGTTCGTTTTCACAATGTTTTATGCACAGTTCTAAAAGAACACAAACACGTGCGGATATACCGCTGCGATGAATGCAGTCACGTGCTTTCAGATTTGGAACAGATAACGATGACGTAGCAAACGATGCTGACTTTATTGATTAGCCTATTGATTAATTCATAACTAGCGAACGGAACAACTTAGAAATTTTAAAATAGTTGCGTTGACTTAGAAATTCCAGTATTAATAAGCTATGCAAATTTCACGATGCCACAGTTCGACGTTCGAGAGTTTTTGCTGCTTCAGACAAACAGACGTTTTGTGTTTTATATATAAGATTCAATTAACACAATACTAAAAGAATATTCATGTTATTAGCCATGGTAAAATTATGCAACATTCTGCTAAGTATTTTCATATCTGAAGTGAAAGGAAGTGCTTATTTTGAAATATTGAAAAATCCAGGGAGATATTCAGTTCAGATTTGGTAAATAATATTAATCATATCAGTGTTCAGAGATATCCCGTATAAGTTGTGAAGAAATGCAGTACCGAAGTATACTCACTCACGTAATCCTGATGACTCAATGTACTGGGTCCTTGGTTGAATAATTCAACTTTAGTTTAACAAAGAACGAAAATTATTTTCTAGTGAAAGAGGAAACAACGAGAAAACGATCTGCTGCGTAAAAATGCTGGAACCTCGGTATGTACACGTACCATTCGCAGAGAACTTCATTCCATGGGTTACCGTGGTCGTGCGGTTGCTCATAAGACTCTCATCTCCACTCGGAATGCGACTCGTCGTTTAGCATGGTGTAAAGAACATTTATCGTGGACCGTAAATCAATGTAAACGGGTCCTATGGACTGATGAATCCAGATACACGATCCAACTGTCCGATGGCTATGTGTGTGTATGGCGGCAGCCGGGGGAACGCTATCTACCACAGTGTACTTGTTCCTACGGCCAAGTTTGGAGCTGGCAGTGTACTCGTGTGGGAGTGTTTTTCGTGGTATGTTCCCGGCGCATTGGTTATCGTGGACAAACCTGTTAACCAGCACGTCTACCTTGATATTCTGGAAAATTATACCCTACCAACTCCGTGGCAATACTACGGAACCAAGCCTTGTAGGTACCTGCAGGATAATGCACCGAGCCGTAAAGCAAGGACTGTTATGGCGTCGTTTGACGATAATTCCCTTATCGTGTGTGGACAGGCCAGCACAGAGCCCTGACCTTAATCCCATAGAGCACCTATGTGATGAATTATAGCCCCGCATAAGACGTTTGGAACCGAGGCCTTCTACTAAACAACAGTTAGCGGCAGCATTATGTACTCTATGGATGCGCATATCTATCACTGTGTTCCAAAACCTTGTCGAAAGAATATCTCGAAGGGCCAATGCATGCATTAAAGCCAAAGGTGGACCAACACCGTTCTAATATATGTCAATAAAAGTTATGTTGTGTTTCTGTTCTAGGTGCCGCTGACTTTTGTCAATAGAGTGTATATTTACATGCCAAGTGATACACCGTACACGCTGAACTGGAAAGAGTCTTGAGCCGGAGAGCTGTTATTATACCAACATTATAGATATTTATGTTTCATTTTCGAAGTAAGGAATTTTCCAACTGTATAAATACGTAGCATTAACTTCTGGCATACATAATAATCAAACTCTAAATGAAAAATAAAAAATATTCCGTACAATGTTCATTTTAAAAAAAAACAATTTTTATTTCACACCTTGAAATACCTTAAGAATACAGTCACGAGAAAGTAAAATAATTAGAAAATCGACACAACAAAAGTGGGACATTTTTGTCAAAGGATGAACTCATTGCAACCGAAAAATTAGGTGATATTTCTCCTGTTCGACCAGTCTATAACAAGCCTGCTTTCCTTTCTATCCCTTTTAATGTTTAAAAAACATACCTTAGGTGTCATCCTCTCCATCTTTAACGACGGCCTTATTTTCAAAAGAAAAAGTTCTGAATCTTCCCACCAAAAGAATAGCATTGCGGATAAACATTGTCACGCAAAAGGAAATGATAAAAGAAAGTTGGGTAAAAGTATATGGTAACCCCGAGACCAAAGGAGAAGGTGATGTTTTATGCATGGTTGACGGGAGAAAAACAGATATTTTTAGACCTCTTCGTGTGGAAGGTGGTATTAGGTAGAAAATGGTTCGAAATTCTACAAGGAACTGAAACGTGACGAAGAAGGATGGTTGTAGTAACGAAATATCGATCGTTTTATTTCCCAAAGTTCAAATGACATCCCAGTCTTTTGACAGTAAAACTGTGTGTGTGCCTTAGTGTAGAAAACTTCAGTGCTAGAAATAAAAAGGCGGTAAAAAAAAAAAGAAAAAAATGAACAATGGTCTACTGAACTTTTATAGCTTCGTACTCTTCCTGCTACCATAATAATGACTTTGAGAATGCGATATTTTGTTTTATAAATCAAAGTCTGTCAGATTCTTGCATTACAAGAAACCCCAGAAACTATTCATTCGATTCCTAGAAAACATTTACCTATCCTAGAGAAAACAAATCAATGAGTAACGAGCCCAAAAAAAGAAACGGGCCCTGAGTTCGAGCACCGGATGAGGGATAAGTGGTTCCTCCAAGCCAAAAGTAATTATGCCACCTAACAGAAGAACTGTACAGCAGAGAAACTGGAAAAGCAACTTATCACTTTTATCATGAATGAAAAATGTGATTACACCATATAATACAAATTTTGAAGATGACAATCCGTTTTTTGGTGAAAATATGACAAGGATGCCAACCGGGCGCTATCTGGGAGATGCGGGTTCGATTCCCGCTTTAGAACGACGATATTTTCAAGTTTTCGGATATTAACTGACTTACTTGTCACATTTTCACCAAAAGACGGATTGTCATCTTCAAAATTTGTTGTGAATGGTGTAATCCCGTATTCCATTCATGATTTATCTGCTCCTCCGGGCAATCGCTAAACTAGATTCTTAACCTCCAGATTCGCTAAACATGAATGCCGGTTGATTCGACTAGCGAATCTTGTAATGGTTATATTCAAATTAATCGGAAACTTGATACCTGGTTGTTCTGGATGGCGTAGTGGTTAGCATACCCGGGCGCTATCTGGGATACGCGGTTTCGATTTCCGCTCCAGGACGAAATTTCTAAGTTTTCGAATATCATGACTTGCTACCCTGGTCATATTTTAACCAAAAAACGGATTGCCATCTTCAAAATTATTTTCTTTATGATTAGGGTTCTCAGTATTGTAAGTTGTGTATGAAGCCGGTTCGACCTGCTTCGAGCGAAGCGCATTTGTTAAAATCCTGACGGTTCGCTCGAACCTTTGGTTAAATTAATTGTTCGGATGGGAAGATGAAGGAAAACATTTGTCACTTTATTACTGACAATTTTTTTATCTTTTTCCTGTTTTTCTTTCTTTCTATTTTGTTCCTAAAAACTGACAGTAGATCAGTTTTTAGTATATGCGCTACACCAAAAGCTCACACACGAACAACTCATGAAAGGATGATACTGGTTCACATTTTGATGTCTCGTTCCCCCCCCTGCAGCCCCTTGAGGAACTCGAAGAGGGGGTCTTCTGACTTTACCACCAGTGGTCCTTCCGCAAGACAACGGGTGAAGAGAAGGAAAAAGGAAGATGCTGAGTCAGGAGGAGGAAAAGAAGCTTGGGATTTCTTCAGAGAAGTGGGATGGACCCGAAACGCATTTTAACACAAAAATTTCGTGGTGTCGCCTGCGTTCAAAGCTGAGGGAAAGTTCACCTGGGGCTTAGTATCATGATAAAGGCTAACTCTTTTGTAGTGTCTGATGAAATTTCCATCGGAAATTTGGGTTTTATATTCGTTTAAGCTGATTTATGCGCAATGACAAACATAAGTACCGTAGATACGCCTCCCTTCCCAATAGCTCCAAAAGTTTGATTTTTCAGATATTTAAGCATTTTTATTGTTTTTTTGTGTGATTCTTTCTATTTTTTGCCACTATATGTGAGTACCCATGTTTTTAAATATATAGATTGAAACGCAGAATGGCCGCCCCGGTGGCGCAGTGGTCTAAGGCACTGGCCTCTGATCATTCGTCCGTAAGGGGTCCGGGTTCGAATCACGGTCAGGCATGGATGTTGTGTTTGTCTTACGGCACTGGCTATCTCCCTTCCCTGGAACCAGTGACCCTAAATTAGGGACGGGCGACTGCTTATAACCCATTGAGTTGCTCACGGTGGTCGTTAAACCTCCAATAAAAAAAGAAACACAAAATGTAACCAACAAACTATTCATAAAAATAAGCTCCAATACTATATCAAATGAATCCCATTTAAGTACCTTTAATATTTAGGGGCAAAGCATGACTTAGACATGAGGAATACCTGGGTCCACCTACAAATCTGTGCCCTTACATTTTAGGAAACTGCACAGAACAGTATGTTTTTGTACGACAGAATGTAGTTTTGAAGAAATTATGGGCCCGTGCACACATCAGGCCCTGTAGAGAGTTGAAACTAAACTCATAAAAAAGATTCAGTTGTTGACAAAACGTATAGTTCTACAGTAACCGCAATTAACTTCAGTTGGTAAATGTCGCCTGTTCTGTATACGTCACTTATCTTTGACCATCTTTCATGTTGCTGCTCATGCAAACCGGTAATTATCCATTTGGCATATTATTCCAGGATTGTTAAAAAAAATGCTATTTCCAGAAGCGGAAATAACACCTTCACATGCGTGCAGAGATATATTGTAAGCCAGGATATCAAATAATTCTACAGCTGGTAGCTATGAGCTGCGAATTTTAAATTTCTGTATTGATAGTCCAACATTCAGCACAACAACAGCTCATAAAATCAAGTGCTGAGTTTTTCGTACATACCCTTCGTTACTCAGAAGTCGCTGTCTAAAATACATACCACGCAAAGTTGTAGCACTTCCGCGATGAGAGCAAATACTGAGACTGGAAAAATTGGTTTTCTGGATCATAGACCTCATACAAAGTGCGAGCAAAAGCCGAACTCCCTATTACGGTATTTTGTGATTTTACAAATACGTTTTCGTAAATATTTCCTGTGCGCAAATGAAAGTTTAGTCGCTGATGTGTTATATTCTTTTCTTTCGGTAGGTGGAAATAGTGTGTTTTCGATTTTGCCAAAACGTGTTCTTTTTTGTCATACAGAATCAACGAAATGATGAGTGGCTCTTTGCTTTTTTCTGTGTTTGTCTTCAACGGGACAAAACAAACGGAAGACTTTTGCCTAGAAGTTGATGTCTTTTTACTGATATTATATTTTTTGTTCACTCCGATTCACGAAATGAAGTAAACGTGTAAACAGCTTTCAAATTATCAATGGACGGTAAAGGCGTTACCATTTCTGATATTCTATAAGAGCATTAAATTCGTAAGCAGTTATTCAAAACGCTTTTCACATATCTTTGATTTCGTAAACAGTCGTTATAATTGTTGAAGTGCGATATCTCTCTGGAAACACTATCTCTAAACAGCATTCGAAACTGCAAGACTCCTGATGATCTGGTACGGATGAGAAAAGAAATTGCCCGAATGCCAGTAATCAGAATGAAGGAATAACTTACGAACTGAGGTTGCTATCCAACAATACACATGTTAGTATAATAAGAGCAATAATGCAGCATACATTTACAGTTGCAGCCTTTAATTAACGAAAGAGGAAGGAACATAGAGGAGACCTCTACAAGTTGATACATTTTTCGGCTTTTAATTTTTTTACTTTTTAGTATAAACTTTAAAAAGTTTAAAATATCAGAAAATCATGCTTTAATTCTTCCTCTTTTAAAGTAATCTATTAAGGTGACTTGTAATAAGAACAAAAGTATTTACTTTACACTATCAAAAACAGATTTACTTAAATAGCTTTCACATCCTTACAGCTACATCGCGAAAGACTGAAGATTCAAATGCAGAGATTCACCTTTTTTACATACACAAATGTACATCTATCTGCGCGTAACTGTTAAATTACTACTGTCTCAATATGCTCCTGTATCAACTTAGCATGCAGTAAACCCGTAAACTGTTTTCAGATTCTAAATGACCATTTGGCATACACTGACGGAAAAAAATCCCAACACCACGAAAAAATAGTTGTAGAGGAATGAAATGGCGGCAATACATTTGTATAGGTAACATATTCAATCGATTAAGGTTTCAAGATCACAGCTTATTGTAAGCGCGAGAAGAGCCATTTTAAATGTGAAATGCTGGTACATTAATAACCGGTGTAACCGCCAGAATGTTGAATGCAAGCACGCAAACGTTCATGCATTGTGTCGTACAGGTGCTGGATGTCAGTTTGTGGGATGGAGTTCCATGCCTGTTGCACTTGGTCGGTCAATACAGGGACGGTTAATGCTGTTTGGGAGTGACGCTTCAGCTGTTGTCCAATGATTCCCCATACGTGCTTGATTGGTGAAAGATCTGGTGATCTAGCAGGTCACGGCAACATGTCGACACTCTGTAGAGCATGTTGGGTTACAACAGCGGTAGGCGGGCGAGCGTTATCCTGTTGGAAAACACCCTCTGGAATGCTGTTTATGAATGGCAGCACAACAGGTTGAATCACCAGACCGACGTACAACTGTGCCGTCAGGGTGCGTGGGATAACCACGAGAGTGCTCCTGCTGTCATAGGAAATTGCTCCCCAGACCATAACTCCAGGTGTAGGTCCAGTGCGTCTCGGTCGCAGACAGGTTGGTTGCAGGCGCTCACCTGGCCTCCTTCTAACCAACACACGGCCATCACTGGCACCCAGGCAGAACCGGCTTTCATCAGAAAACGCAACAGATCTCCAATCCGTCCTCCAATGAGCTCTAGCTTGACACCACTGACGTCACAAACGGCAGTGGTTTGGAGTAAGTGGAATGCACGCTACAGGGCGTCTGGCTCGGAGCTGTCCTTCAAGTAACCAATTTGTAACAGTTTGTTGTGTCACTGTGGTGGCAACTGCAGCTTGAATTGCTGCCTCAGACGCGGTACGATGCGCCACGGCCATACGCCGTACACGGCGGTCTTCCCTCTCAGTAATGCCACATGGCCGGCCGGAACCCGGTCTTTTTGAGGCAGTACCTTCCCTTGACCACCGCTGCCAACAATCATACACAGTGGCTACATTCCTGCCAATTCGTTCTGCAATATTGCGGAAAGAAAATCCACCTTCTCGTAGCCCTATTACACGACCTCGTTCAAACTCCGTGAGCTGTTGATAATGGCTTCTTCGTCTTCTTAAAGACATTCTTGACTAACATCAACACACTACGTCGAATCTCAACGATAACTAACGCTCACGACCGTTACAGCGCGTATTTACAGCAAACCTGCTTTGCATGTTTCCGAGGGGCGCTACTAGCACCACACGTATGCGCCGAGCGCGAAATTTGCATAGACGTCATCTTACAGATGTACTCTCACCGCCAACCAACTGTCGTTTATGTAACACAACCAATTCTTGGTGTTGGGATTTTTTTCCGTCAGTGTATAAACTATTCTCTACAGCTTTATTTCCATCTTTTGATCTCATAAACCACTCTCGAAAGTCTTTGATCCAGTTTTGATGGCATGAACATCAAATATCAAAATTACGGTAATTCTCCCGTACACAGTGCCGTATATTCGAGGCTAGCTGCGAAGCCCAGAGAATGCACAAATAAAAGTCAATTAAATATACACAAGTAAAAGTCAATTATCAACGATATTAAGATATGTCAATGCTTTCGCTGCAAAAAAAAAAAAAAAAAAAACACGTGCAGATTCGCTTCTTTCGCTCAGCCTACCGAGCGAAAACTAACGGCATAGAGCAAGCAGCTCTTCCAGAGTCTTGCTTGTTCTGGTTCGAAGACTTCGATACGATCGCCTGCTAACGTTTCCATGACAACATGAATGAGCGTATATGGAGGCGAATGGACCATTGCTTTGCGCAACGACGGTTCACTCAGAAAAGAGAAAACTTCGACTACCTGTCACCCGCATGCTTGCGCCTGTAGCAGCACGTGTTTTGCGAGAGTTGCTTCAGTTTCAGTGAAAGGTCAATGAATTAAAATCAGTGATATTATATCTTAAATTTGTGGCTTTGTTGGATTCGAACTCTTTTGATACATTTTGTGAAAGCTTCCCTGAACATCTACTGTCAGGAATTTAAAGATTTCTATGCTTCAAATTTTGATACAGCTCGACTTAAAAATGAACTGAAGGTGTTTTATTCTCTTGATGAATACAAAAACAAATCAGTAAGAGACATTACTTGTTACATAAAGTTGAATAAATTGGACGTAGTGTTCAGTGAGGTGTACAAATTAGCAGACCTAATATTAAAGTTTCCATAAACAATTGTAACTGCCGAAAGAAGGTTTTCTTTATTAAAAAGAATCAAATTATATCTTAGAGCCACACAAGGACATGCGCATTCGAGCAACTTGGCTGGTTTGTCAATAGAAAAAAAATATTGTTTTTAAATGTGAAAATGTACTCGGAAGAGACTTTTTTATGACAACGTAATACTCAAGCTCACACAATAGGAAAGAAGAATGGAGTTCGTATAAAAATAAAGTACTCAAATCCTAACCCTCATAATTATTTGGCATCATGTTAGCAATAGCATATACCTAGAATAAGTTACTTCTATTACATAACAATTCAAAATTAAACTTCGCAATTTAAAATGAAAATAACAGTACCGTGGGGGCTGGGGGTGAGATAGCCCGGGTCCTCGACCCAAGATACGCCACAGCCCGTAGTTATTTCACATGGGGGGGGGGGGGGGTCGACATTTCAGGAAATCCCGAATTTTGCTGTGGATTTGAAAACAGTTTTCTCGGATTATCCGTAAACCGAATGAATAAGTAATTTGTGAGTTGGTCTTTTCAAAACGACACGTGCATTATACAAAAGGAGTATGGTTAGAATCACCGTTGTTTAAGCTGTATTAATGAACGAAAACTGAACATTATTTTTTTACGTAGCAAGCGTTACTTTTCAGAAAGACAGTTTTAAGCGACCACAAGTCTCAAAGTATCGCTTGAAAATTAGGAGAGGGTCGCGAAAACTATGTAGATACAAAAACTGACAGAATGTTGAAAATGTGATAAAGGGTAACATTACAAGAGCGTTCATTTCACATTAAATGAATGTGGACGAGCTATTTTGCTATTGCTTCACACTAAAAAGCACAGCCAAAAAAAAAAAAAAAGATCTCCTTAGGAGTGTTCGAAAATCATATACTAAAACGCTTAAACAATCTATCTTCGTCTTGTATTTTTTCTTTTGCAGAGGCTTATCAAGTTCACGTGTTCCGCAGCACTACCAGTCAAGTTTCTAAACAAAACTCGTGGACGGTCAGTGTTCGGTTAACGGTTGTTGTGCGCGCGAAATTCCTTTCTTACGCTTTCCAACCGTAGGTTGAAGAAGCGTATATGCTCCAGCTTTGTCCGACTGTCCGCACGATAACTCGCGTAAAAGTGGTTCGATTGAAAAATGGTTCACCTGGGCACGAACCCTATTGAAAATGGACGAAATGGGGTCAAAGGTCACGACATAGGAGCGGGATCCATTCCATTGCCCTTATGCATCATAACTTCCGAAAAAATGGGTCGATTTCAATGAAATTTTAGTATGTGATAGGGAACAACCCTTTTGAAAATGGGCGAAATGGAGTCAAAGGTCAGGACATAGGAGCAAGATCTATTCCATTGCCCTTATGCGTCATTGGGTGACTAAAAAGGATTCGATTTCAAAGAAATATTAGTATGTGGTAGGAAACCACCTGGGAACAAACCCTACTGAAAATGGGCGAACTGGGGTCAAAGGTCAGGACACAGGAGTGGGATCCATTCCATTGCCCTTAGGCGTCATAACTTACGTAAAAATGCTTCGATTGCGACAAAACTGTATCATGTTTTTCCGAAGGTACACTGAACCGGTTCTGTTTAATATGATCGAAATGGGGTCAAAGGTCAGGGCACAGAAGCGAGATTTATTCCACAGCCATTATCCTCATAACTTGAGTAATTATTTCTGATATGTTGGAAAGTGCATCATAGTCAATGCATTGCATGATTCTACTAACCTATCTAACTTTGGGAAGCTTTACCCTAAAAATGAAAACAAAAACAGGAAGTTTCTCTTGATTACCTAGCATAATATAACTTTTTGCTTTGAGATGGAAAGGCTGTGTTGACATCGTATGCTATTTATCAGCATCACCAACGGTATTTCCTTAAGAGTCATCAACCGTGTTTTTCAGGGCTATGTTAAACGACCCCTATGAAAATCTAGAACGTTTTTGACCCCTAATTTAGAGCCATTGGCTCCAGAAAAGGAGATAGCTACTGCCAGAAGAAAAAATACCTCTACAAATCCTCATTCAGTACACTGCTCAGAAGCTAACGAGAACTCTGATCACTCCGCCACCCGGATGACACACCTCTTTGTGCCTGGATAAATAAGCGTAGTACTAATTGCTGACTTAAGACAGAATTAAATAAGGTTGCTGACTTGTTTATATTTCTTTTATACATTTCAGTTCAACTTTTTAAAGCAAATGAACTAGTTGTGAACATTCCACATTTTAAGGCTGTCTTTCGGGCCACGATCACCAATGGGAAGGAAACGGAAATTCACATTCTGGAATATAAGAAATAAACCAAAACATTTAAAAATGTGTGACACTGTAAAGAATGTACTACGATTTAGCGTCTGGCAAAGAAACCTCGAAAAGTCAGTGTATTTTAGGCACAGTGTTAATTTTATTATATGTATCTCTGTTTTTATAATTTTAAAAATAACCACGCACACGACTAACTGAATTAAAGAAAAATCTATTGCAACCGTTATTTAGCCGTGGCAGACGATACTGGTTTTATTATTGCGCAATTGCTTAAAGTACGTCTGCATTTCGCCATACAGCTATGGAGGTGAGGATTCAGAGTTAAGAAGTGAAATGCGTTGTGCGATAAACTTTTGCTATTGTTCGACTTCAGAAACAGTTGATTTAATGAAAATAACTTACAAAGATAAATGTTTGGGTGAGTCAACGATTTTTGGATGGCACCACAATTTCAAAAAAGGGCGTTTGTCGGCAGAACTCGCTCCTAGGCCTGGTCGACCTGAAAGCGTTGTTATGGAGTGTATTGTTAATTGTTTGGGCAATCCTGAAAAAAGATCGATGAATGGCGTGTCACGATATAGCGACGTCAATTAATATTTGAAAAACGTCGGCATTCCGCATTCTTCGCTACAAATTACTGCTGCATCGTATGTGTTCCAGATGGGTACCTCTTCAGCTGACGAGAGAACAACTGTTATCCAGAGTTCAGGTGTGTCACGAGTGGAAACAAATGATTGCAAAGAATTCAAAATTTCTAAACTTAGTGATAACTGCCGATGAAATATGGGTCCACTGTTTCGACCCTCTCAAGAAACACGCAACGGGGATCTGGAAACACACAGGCTCGCCTCCTCCGAAAAATGTCCGTCAAACCAAATCAGCTGGAAAGGTGATGACGATAATTTTCTTTGATCATAAAGGTGTAGTCTACCAGCGTGCCGTTTCTCAATAAATTACTGTCAATGTTGTGTATTACATTTCAGTCTTGAGTAGTCTGCGACGACACATATCGATTAAGCGACCGGAAGTGGTGGGCAAGTTGACGCTACACCATGATAACACGCCCACCCACATATGGCTGCATATGTTCAACAGTTTCTTACGAAATGCATTATTGGAATCATGCCACAGCCTGCTTACAGTCCTGACCTCGCACCGTGAGATTTTTGGTTGTTTCTAACAATGAAGTAGAAGTTCCGTGGCGCGACATTCAACACAGATGCTGACGCTATTCAAGCTGTACAGGGTTCGCTAAAGCAGCTTCCACAACATGCCTTCGCCACATGCTTTGAAAAGTGTACTGAACGGTGGGACCGATATCATCCGAGGGAAGATACTTTGAGAAAGAATTTCATTAATTTTGCTATACCTATATTTCTTCATTTTGTGTGATTTTACTCTCAGTTTTTATGGAACTGCAGTTGTATATTATTTCTTTAGTAAAAAAAAAATAAAAATAAAAGTTAAACGTTCAGTATATACATATTACATTAAGTCACATAACAACTACAGTATTTCCCCCTCAGACCTATTGCAGTTCATTTATTTGATCTAAAAGTTTATGAGAATGCGAATTTTCCATATCTTGCCATTGGGTCAATGGGATTTATAAATTAGTAATGAAATAATTAAATATATATATATATACTTAAGAGCAAAACTGAAGACTAAGGAAAAAATTTTAGAATTTAAAACGAAATGTGCAAAATAACCTGAAAATCAAAACGCGCAACGCAGCAGTTTTGAAAATTCAGAATTCACATTCTATAAAGAAGATACCTAAGCAAAAAAATACATATATAATTTTGACTCACACCTAGTACAACATAGAAAAGGTTATGTATCTACCTGTGTGAGTAAAAGGAGAAAAGATAAAAAAATAAAATAAAACAACAGAATGTAGAAGGTGTCGAGAATACTGAGCCTTGGCTTTATCAAGGACCAGCAAAAACTCTGCATTTTCTCACTTCCACAAAGACCTAGTTGGAAATGGGTTTCTGCAAGGCCATAGATGCAAGTAACATTCCCACCTAAAATAGTTTAAAATATATATATATAAGTCATGTCCTCCGTAGAGTAGCATGACCTAGCACTAGTTAACAATTTCGCTTGCATCCATTAACCTTCATGGCCCGACCCATGCTCTTCATCTGTTACTATTAAACAGAGAGAAGAAGATTAAAGAGAACTCAAGCTGTGAGAGTGACATAATAAATAGAAATGATTTTCAGCTATAACGAAATTCCAAGTTCGTTAGAGAGAGAATTTAAACCTGAAAAACAATGCAAAAGAAATCCAAATTTTACATTGCAATTAAAAAAGGAAATGTTAATTTATAACGAACAGATTTTTGAAAGAAAACTTGAGTCTAAAACCCCCTACTCTACAACTTATGACAGCACGAAAACGAGAATAAGTTAAAGATAATAATTAACTAAAGAAAACTTTGTGAAAGTTATATACCTTAAACAGTTAGTTGCAATATGTACAAAGTATTTCAGCAGTGCTTTAAGTGCATAATTAATTAGTTATTAAGAACTTAACTACTTTGAAAAAACAGCGCATAGACAGCGCATAGAAAAGGAACAAGCTTAGCCTTCTTCTGTTCCTAGGTACCCCAAAAGACGCTCAAAGTTACAAAGAAAAGTAAGAGTTAAAACCCGCATAAATGTTAACAGACAAATCAATGCTTAAAAGCTGAAAAGCTAAAAAACGACAGAGAAAAGGTACATAAAGTACAAACATTGAACTTATAAAACCTAGAACCCAAAAACAAGGAAGAGAGCTTACCTCTTGTGTGACAAAAACTTTTCTCCTCACAAGAGGAGAACATGGCTGACCCCTTCCACCACTCCCTAGACGCTGGGGGGCAGTGAGGGTGGGGCTGATGGCCTCCTCATACAGCAAGAAACCAACGCGCGGAGATTTTAACCAGAGAAAAAAATATATAAACTTAAGACTGTGGATCTGTATGATCAGAATGAGCAGAATTAACTCTCCAGAATACATGAGAAATATTATAAAATACACGAGCAGTTTATTTAATAATCTTTGCATGTATTAAATCACCTTAGTGAGCTTCTATAGATTAATCAGAATCTTATTAATTTTAATGTTGGTTTTACTATTTTTAGTATAGCTATCCTAGTGATGAATAACTAGTTTTCTTTTTTATTTGTTTTTATTTTCTTTTATAAACAGATTTTTAAGCTTTTTTTGTGATTTTGTTTATATTATTTAATTTTTTGTTTTAATAGGACCGTCATATCCATAGCACTAAGGTTCCTTTAGGTAGTTAATAGGCATCCTCTAGCCAACTTCCTTACGGCTTTGATTGGTCAGAATCATATTATTAACTGTGTAGAAAATTAAAGCAGATCTGCCAACCTTACTCTATTATTCAGAATAATTTTTCTTAAAGTTCTTTTGATGAAAGAAGAAGGAATTTCGTTCTCTAGAAAACTTTCTAATAGTATATTAATGTGGTAATTGAAATCCAAATTGTTGCTGCAAATTCTTGAAATTCTTAGGACCTGAGAAATTAGTACATTCTCAATTACTTTGGTTGAAATGTTATTATTCCAGTGTAGATATTTAATTACTTTGAAAGGAAAATTAACTCTTTTATCAAGGAGGCTAATAGATGGGTTACCTCTGTTGAGCTTAATGCTTAAGTCTAGGAACTCAAGTTCCTGATTACTGTGGTCGGTTTTACATAAGTTAAGAGAGCTAGGATAGATATTATCAAAATCACTCCTAAGAATTTCAAGAATTTGCAGCAACAATTTGGATTTCAATTACCACATTAATATACTATTAGAAAGTTTTCTAGAGAACGAAATTCCTTCTTCTTTCATCAAAAGAACTTTAAGAAAAATTATTCTGAATAATAGAGTAAGGTTGGCAGATCTGCTTTAATTTTCTACACAGTTAATAATATGATTCTGACCAATCAAAGCCGTAAGGAAGTTGGCTAGAGGATGCCTATTAACTACCTAAAGGAACCTTAGTGCTATGGATATGACGGTCCTATTAAAACAAAAAATTAAATAATATAAACAAAATCACAAAAAAAGCTTAAAAATCTGTTTATAAAAGAAAATAAAAACAAATAAAAAAGAAAACTAGTTATTCATCACTAGGATAGCTATACTAAAAATAGTAAAACCAACATTAAAATTAATAAGATTCTGATTAATCTATAGAAGCTCACTAAGGTGATTTAATACATGCAAAGATTATTAAATAAACTGCTCGTGTATTTTATAATATTTCTCATGTATTCTGGAGAGTTAATTCTGCTCATTCTGATCATACAGATCCACAGTCTTAAGTTTATATATTTTTTTCTCTGGTTAAAATCTCCGCGCGTTGGTTTCTTGCTGTATGAGGAGGCCATCAGCCCCACCCTCACTGCCCCCCAGCGTCTAGGGAGTGGTGGAAGGGGTCAGCCATGTTCTCCTCTTGTGAGGAGAAAAGTTTTTGTCACACAAGAGGTAAGCTCTCTTCCTTGTTTTTGGGTTCTAGGTTTTATAAGTTCAATGTTTGTACTTTATGTACCTTTTCTCTGTCGTTTTTTAGCTTTTCAGCTTTTAAGCATTGATTTGTCTGTTAACATTTATGCGGGTTTTAACTCTTACTTTTCTTTGTAACTTTGAGCGTCTTTTGGGGTACCTAGGAACAGAAGAAGGCTAAGCTTGTTCCTTTTCTATGCGCTGTCTATGCGCTGTTTTTTCAAAGTAGTTAAGTTCTTAATAACTAATTAATTATGCACTTAAAGCACTGCTGAAATACTTTGTACATATTGCAACTAACTGTTTAAGGTATATAACTTTCACAAAGTTTTCTTTAGTTAATTATTATCTTTAACTTATTCTCGTTTTCGTGCTGTCATAAGTTGTAGAGTAGGGGGTTTTAGACTCAAGTTTTCTTTCAAAAATCTGTTCGTTATAAATTAACATTTCCTTTTTTAATTGCAATGTAAAATTTGGATTTCTTTTGCATTGTTTTTCAGGTTTAAATTCTCTCTCTAACGAACTTGGAATTTCGTTATAGCTGAAAATCATTTCTATTTATTATGTCACTCTCACAGCTTGAGTTCTCTTTAATCTTCTTCTCTCTGTTTAATAGTAACAGATGAAGAGCATGGGTCGGGCCATGAAGGTTAATGGATGCAAGCGAAATTGTTAACTAGTGCTAGGTCATGCTACTCTACGGAGGACATGACTTATATATATATTTTTTAAACTATTTTAGGTGGGAATGTTACTTGCACTATGGCCTTGCAGAAACCCATTTCCAACTAGGTCTTTGTGGAAGTGAGAAAATGCAGAGTTTTTGCTGGTCCTTGATAAAGCCAAGGCTCAGTATTCTCGACACCTTCTACATTCTGTTGTTTTATTTTATTTTTTTATCTTTTCTCCTTTTACTCACACAGGTAGATACATAACCTTTTCTATGTTGTACTAGGAGTGAGTCAAAATTATATATGTATTTTTTTGCTTAGGTATCTTCTTTATAGAATATATATATATATATATATACTGAAGGGCAAAGCTGAAAACTAAGGAAAAACTTTAGAATTTAAAACAAAAGTTGCAAAATAACCTGAAGATCAAAACGCGCAACGCAGTAGTTATGAAAATTCAGAATTCACATTCTGTTAAGAAGTGACCTAAGCAAAAAAATATATATTTTTGACTCATACCAAGTACAACATAGAAAAGGTTATGTATCTACCGGTGTGAGTAAAAGGAGAAAAGATAAAAAATAAAATAAAACAACTGAATGTAGAAAGTGTCGAAAATACTGAGCCTTGGCTTTATCATGGACCAGCAAAAACTCTGCATTTTCTCACTTCCACAAAGACCTAGTTGGAAATGGGTTTCTGCAAAGCCATAGATGCAAGTAATAAGCCCACCAAAAATTGTTTTAAAAAATATATATATGTCATGACCTCCGCAGAGTTGTATGACCTAGCTCTAGTTAACAATTTAGCTTGCATCCATAACTTTCATGGCCCAACCCATGCTCTTCATCTGTTACTATTAAACACAGAGAAGAAGATTAAAGAGAACTCAAGTTGTGAGAGTGACATAATAATTAGAAATAATTTTCAGCTATAACGAAATGCCAAGTTCGCCTGAGAGAGAATTTAAACCTGAATAGCAATGCAAAAGAATTCCAAATTTTTACATTGCAATTAAAAAAGGAAATATTATTTTTTTTTAAACTCAGATTTTTGAAAGAAAACTTGATTCTAAAACCCCCTACTCCACAACTTCTGACAACACAAAAACGAGAATAAATTAAAGACAATAATTAACTAAAGAAAAGCTTTGTGAAAGTTATATGACATAAACAATTAGTTGCAATATGTACAAAGTATTTCAGCAGTGCTTTAAGTGCATAATTAAGTAGTTATTAAGAACTTAACTACTTTGAAAATACAGCGCAAAGTAAAGGAACTATGCTTAGCCAGCTGCTGGGCCTAAGTTTCCTAAAAGACGCGCAAAGTTACCAAGAAAAGAAAGAGTTAAAACCCGCAAAAATGTTAACAGACTAACCAGTGCCTAAATGCTAAAAAGCAAAAAACAACAGAGAAAAAAGTACAAGAAGTACAAACATTGAACTTATAAAACCTAAAACCCAAAGACAATGAAGAGAGCTTACCTCTTATGCAACTAAACTTTCTCCACACAAGAGGAAACATGGCTGACCTTTTCCCCAAACGTCCAAACACCTCTGCCAGTCCCTAGTCGCTGGGGGCAGTGTGGGTGGAGCTGATGGCCTCCTCACACTGAAAGAAACCAACTCGCGGAGATTTTAACCAGAGAAAAAAATATATATACTTACGACTGTGGACCTGTATGATCAGAAAGAGCAGAATTAACTCTCCAGAATACATGAGAAATATTATAAAATACACAAGTGGTGTATTTAATAATCTTTGCATGTATTAAATCACCTTAGTGAGCTTCTATAGATTATTCAGAATCTTATTAATTTTAATGTTAGTTTTACTATTTTTAGTATAGCTATTCTAGTGAGTGAATAACTAGTTTTATTTTTTATTTGTTTTTATTTTCTTTTATAAACAGATGTTTAAGCTTTTTTTTGTGATTTTGTCTGTATTATTTAATTTTTTGTTTTAATAGGACCTTCATATCCATAGCACTAAGGTTCCTTTTAGTAGTTAATAGGCATCCTCTAGCCAACTTCCTTACGGCTTTGATTGGTCAGAATCATATTATTAACTGTGTAGAAAATTAAAGCAGATCTGCCAACCTTACTCTATTATTCAGAATAAATTTTCTTAAAGTTCTTTTGATGAAAGAAGAAGGAATTTCGTTCTCTAGGAAACTATCTAATAGTATATTAATGTGGTAATTGAAGTCCAAATTGTTGCTGCAAATTCTTGAAATTCTTAGGACCTGAGAAATTAGTACATTCTCAATTACTTTGGTTGATATGTTATTATTCCAGTGTAGATATTTAATTACTTTGAAAGGAAAATTAACTCTTTTATCAAAGAGGCTAATAGATGGGTTACCTCTGTTGAGCTTAATGCTTAAGTCTAGGAACTCAAGTTCCTGATTACTGTGGTTGGTTTTACATAGGTTAAGAGAGCTAGGATATATATTATCAAAATCACTCTCTATAACTTCTGAATTATTGATACACAGCAGATCATCAATATATCTAAATGTGTAAAGGTAGTTATCTGAGCAGGTGGGGTGATTTTTAATGAATTTATATTCCTTAAAGAACAGGAATAGATTAGCAATATTCGTGGAGGTTGATGTTCCCATGGGTATACCGTTCACTTGCTTATAGAGAGTATTATTATATAAGATATGGTTATTTTTTATGCAGCAATTGAGATAAGAGTTCCAGGCTCCTACATTAACAAATTGGTTAAGTTTAAATTCTGCATACAGCTCTTTAAAGGTAGTGATTATATCTGATAGAGGCAGATTAGTATATAGGTTCTCAAAATCATAACTATTAATATCTAAGAATATCTAAGGGACTTACTTTGAGTATAGTAGAAATTACTTCTGCATTATTATTAATTATCCAAAAATCTCTGTACATCAAATTAGTACAGTTTCTAATGTGTTTCAAAACCTTCTTTAAGATATCTTCAAAAGCAAGATCTATTTTCTTTTTATGACTCCTTACTCCACTAGATATGAACCTGAACTTCACAGGATCTTTATGAAACTTAACCGTTGCAAAAAGAAATGGAAATTCAGGCTCATATCTTCTAGTTTGCGGAATTTTAAGTTTCTTGAAGAATGCCTTAAACCGATTTTCTAACTGCTTGGTAGAATAACTTACGGGCTCGTAGGTTACTCTATTATTGAGTTCCATAGTTAACAATTCAAAATAGAACTTCTTACAGATAATTGCAAAATTATAGCTAGCTTTATCCGTAGTGGTAAAAATAAATAGGTCTTGTAGTTTGGAGAGTGACCTTTTAGCATCTCCAGAGAAAAAGAGATTTCTATCGAAACAAAAGTCTAGACCTGCCAACTCACAAGTGAAGCTATTGATTACGTTATATTTCCATTCTGCAAAGGCCTCAATAGGTTGATTGTATGTTAAACTGGTTTTTACAATGTACCTATTAACATCTTGAGTGAAGCTCTCAAGAATCCTTTCTTTGGAAATTGTGAAGGAAGGTCTAAATTTAGAACCATACTCTAATAAATTCCTAAGCTTTTCATTTTCAACAAAACTCAAGTTTCCGGTGATAATATGGTTGTAATTCTTATCATAGTGAACTGTTTCTTTATGTTCATCACAAGAACATGTAGTAATTACAGGAATGTAACTCGAAGAATTAAGTTTGTAAAAGGAACCTTAGTGCTATGGATATGAAGGTCCTATTAAAACAAAAAATTAAATAATATAGACAAAATCACAAAAAAAAGCTTACAAATCTGTTTATAAAAGAAAATAAAAACAAATAAAAAATAAAACTAGTTATTCACTCACTGGAATAGCTATACTAAAAATAGTCAAACTAACATTAAAATTAATAAGATTCTGAATAATCTATTGAAGCTCACTAAGGTGATTTAATACATGCAAAGATTATTAAATACACCACTTGTGTATTTTATAATATTTCTCATGTATTCCGGAGAGTTAATTCTGCTCTTTCTGATCATACAGGTCCACAGTCTTAAGTATATATATTTTTTTCTCTGGTTAAAATCTCCGCGAGTTGGTTTCTTTCAGTGTGAGGAGGCCATCAGCCCCACCCACACTGCCCCCAGCGACTAGGGAGTGGCAGAGGTGTTTGGACGTTTAGGGAAAAGGTCAGCCATGTTTCCTCTTGTGTGGAGAAAGTTTAGTTGCATAAGAGGTAAGCTCTCTTCATTGTCTTTGGGTTTTAGGTTTTATAAGTTCAATGTTTGTACTTCTTGTACTTTTTTCTCTGTTGTTTTTTGCTTTTTAGCATTTAGGCACTGGTTAGTCTGTTAACATTTTTGCGGGTTTTAACTCTTTCTTTTCTTGGTAACTTTGCGCGTCTTTTAGGAAACTTAGGCCCAGCAGCTGGCTAAGCATAGTTCCTTTACTTTGCGCTGTATTTTCAAAGTAGTTAAGTTCTTAATAACTACTTAATTATGCACTTAAAGCACTGCTGAAATACTTTGTACATATTGCAACTAATTGTTTATGTCATATAACTTTCACAAAGCTTTTCTTTAGTTAATTATTGCCTTTAATTTATTCTCGCTTTTGTGTTGTCAGAAGTTGTGGAGTAGGGGTTTTAGAATCAAGTTTTCTTTCAAAAATCTGAGTTTTAAAAAAATTAATATTTCCTTTTTAATTGCAATGTAAAAATTTGGAATTCTTTTGCATTGCTATTCAGGTTTAAATTCTCTCTCAGGCGAACTTGGCATTTCGTTATAGCTGAAAATTATTTCTAATTATTATGTCACTCTCACAACTTGAGTTCTCTTTAATCTTCTTCTCTCTGTTTAATAGTAACAGATGAAGAGCATGGGTTGGGCTATGAAAGTTATGGATGGAAGCTAAATTGTTAACTAGAGCTAGGTCATACAACTCTGCGGAGGTCATGACATATATATATTTTTTAAAACAATTTTTGGTGGGCTTATTACTTGCATCTATGGCTTTGCAGAAACCCATTTCCAACTAGGTCTTTGTGGAAGTGAGAAAATGCAGAGTTTTTGCTGGTCCTTGATAAAGCCAAGGCTCAGTATTTTCGACACTTTCTACATTCAGTTGTTTTATTTTATTTTTTATCTTTTCTCCTTTTACTCACACCGGTAGATACATAACTTTTTCTATGTTGTACTTGATATGAGTCAAAAATATATATTTTTTTGCTTAGGTCTTTTCTTAATATAATATATATATATATCATCATCATCATCATTGTCAACCATTATCAATCCACTGCTGGACGAAGGTCTCCCCAAGTTTCCTCCACAACGGTCTGTCTTGTGCCAGTCTCCTCCATGTCACTCCCGCATATTTACGAATTTCATCCACCCATCTCCCATGTGGTCTTTTTCTGGGTCTTTTCCTGTCCCTTGGAATCCAATCTAAAATTTCGGCTGTCCATCTATGGTCTGTCCTTCTGGCAGTATGTCCAGCCCATTGCCATTTCAGGGATTTAACTCTGATCATGATGTCTTCCACTCTCGTCATTTTTCGGATCCACGAGTTCCTCTTCTTATCTCTCCTGGTTATACCAAGCATGCACCTCTCCATGCTTCTTTGAGTTGTCTGCAGCCTTTGTATGTCTCTTTTAGTTAAGGTCCACGTCTCTGCACCATACGTAAGCACTGGAAGGATGCATTGATCAAACACTTTTCTTTTAAGACATAATGGCATATTGCTCTTGAAAATTATGCTGTTTCTTCCAAAAGCTCTCCAGGCAAGTTTTGTACGCCGATTAATTTCTTCATCGATGTGACCCTCACTTGATATCTGCTGTCCAAGATAAACATACGTATCTGTTATCTCCAGTTTTTCTCCATCAATCGATAAATCTTCATTTCTTGTAAAAGCATTGAACATCACTTTTGTCTTCTGAAAGTTCATTTTTAATATCACTTCTTTACTCTTGTCAGCAAGTTCCTGGATCATACTCTGCAGCTCTGATGGGGTAGTTGCAAAAATGACTACGTCATCAGCAAAACGAAGGTGGGTTAGATAATCTCCATTAATCTTTATCCCTTTGTTTTCCCAGTTCAGTGATTGAAAGACATTTTCCAATGTGGCATTAAAGAGCTTCGGAGATATGGTGTCACCTTGTCACTCCCTTTCCAATTTTTATGTGTGTTGTATTTTCAAACAGCCGAATCTTTGCACTTGCATTTTCATAGATGTTATTAATAATATTAATGTATGCATCTTCAATACCGCAGGATTTCAGAGCCGTGGTAACTGCTGATGGTTTCACCGAATCAAAGGCTTTTTCATAATCGATAAAAGCCATGCACAATGGAAGTTCATATTCCCTCGCTCTTTCAATTAGTTCTCTCAGTACATGGATATGATCTATTGTGCTGTAGCCACTCCTGAATCCAGCTTGTTCTCTCGGTTGAGCCATGTCCAGTGTTACCTTCAAGCGGTGTGAAAGAACTTTAGTGAAGATTTTATAAACCACTGATAGGAGGCTGATAGGTCTGTAGTTCCTGAGATCCTCAATGTCACCTTTTTTATGTAGCAGGATCATTGTAGCATTGTTCCAATCCTCAGGAATCTTCCCTTCATTAAGGCATCGAGTGAAAATTTGGGCGAGTACTGTTTCGATTTCTCCACTTGCTTCTTGTATGATGTCTATAGTAATTCCATCTTCTCCTGGAGCTTTCCCCCGCTTCATGTTCTTGATTGCATGAGCAACTTCTGCTGGGAGGACTGGAAGAACTCTGGTACCTTTCATGATGTCTGGAGTACATGTATCATCCCTTTCATATAATTTGGAGTAGAAATCTTTCACTCTTGTCAAAATTTCGCCTCTATTTCTTGTTATAGAACCATCTTCTTTTCTCAGAGCCATAATCTGTTTTCTTCCCTTACTGAGATGTCCCTTTGCTATCTTTAGGCTTTGGTTGTTTTCAATTGCTTTCCTCACTAGCTCACAGTTGAATTTCCTTACGTCTTCAGTGATACTTTTTCGTGCTGTCTTGCATAGCTCTATATATTCCACTTTGGAAGTCACATCTTCTTTAGTTGTCCTCATCTGTCTTCTTTTTTGCATCAACATTTTGGTTTTTCCTGATAATTTGTTTACATGCAACTTGTTCTTAGACCCAGCTAATTTTGTTGCTGTTTCCATAAGAGCTTTGGTTACTTTTCTGTTTTCTTCTTTAGTTGTCCTCATCTGTCTTCTTTTTTTTGCATCAACATTTTGGTTTTTCCTGATAATTTGTTTACATGCAACTTGTTCTTAGACCCAGCTAATTTTGTTGCTGTTTCCATAAGAGCTTTGGTTACTTTTCTGTTAACTTCCGAAATATCCACTTCTTCCGATGTTAGGCCTTCTAAAGCAGAGAATCTGTTCTTCAGTTCCAACTTGAAAGTATTATGGTGTTTTTTAAGGTTGGTTATGTCAATACATTTTGTTTGTCTTATGAGCTTGCCACGTTCCAGTTTAGTGTTGAGGTGCATCTTACATCTCACCAATCTATGGTCACTACCTGTGTTGAACTTGTTTAGCACACTGCAGTCTTCGATGACGAATTTTTTGTTACACATAATAAAATCAATTTCACTTGTCGTCCCAATTGGATGTCTCCATGTCCATTTCCTGTGTGGCTTTTTCTTGAAAAAGGAATTCAAGATGAAAAATCCTTCTGCCTCTGCAAACTCAACGAGAGTATTTCCACGCTGGTTTCTGTTGCCGTGACCGAATTTACCTACTGAAGTTTCATTCTGTTGCCGGTGCCCTATTTTTGCATTGAAATCTCCCATAATTATCTTCAAGTGCTGCTTACCTTTATTATTTAGATGACGAATTTCCTCATAAAATTCTTCAATTTCTTCTTCAGGATGACTTGTGGTGGGTGCATAAGTTTGAATAATCTGAGCCTGGTATCTTCTCGATAGTTGGATAACGAGTCGTGCAGCTCTGTCAGAGGAACTTTCAACTTCTACCACTTTATCCTTCAGTTTCTTGTTTATTATAAATCCAACACCACCAGTTCTGCCAGTATCTGTCCCACGATAATAGAAGAGATGTCCACTTTTCAGTTCAATGAGATCTTCTCCTTTTCTCCTTACCTCACTCAGCCCGACGATGTCCCACTTGATCCTTTGTAGTTCCTCTTCCAATTCAAGAAGCCTTGAATCAGAAGATAGGGAGCGTCCGTTGTAGGTAGCCAAGGTCAGCATCAAATGGCAGCCTAGTCCGGTCCTCCGGGGATTCTTAGCACCCTCTGCCTTCATGTCGCACTGGCCGCTGCCTTGGCCAGGTACATTCCAGCTGCCGGAGACTGAGGGCCAAGATTTAAGTTGTAGAGTCATTTTGGAGGTGTTTGGCCATAACTCACCACGCTGGCCAAGCGGGTTGGTGAGTGTGGGATAGCATTTCCTCTGATCCCGATGGTATAGTTATACCGCTATTTGCGGTCGTCAGAGCCCCTTTAGTGGGAACAGGATGCACCACGAGAAGGCGGGGTTGACATTTGTCAAGGAGAGGCTGTGATGTTACGCATCACCTGACCTTACATCCCTATATATATATATATATTAAATATATATATATATATATATATATATTAAATAAATAATGGGATTTATAAACTAAGTTTTTTTTCAACAGCAGCTATTGTGTTGGCTTCTGGTATGACAATAAGCATTTGCTGAGCCTTGGACTTTATATTTTATTTCCTTCTTAAAGAATTGTTGGAACATTAGTGTCGCTACATGCAGTTAAACGAAAATTATAATTATAGATATAAAAATATAGAACATTAAATTTCCGTTTCCACCATTGGTAAGTATGGGCGCCAATTTTCAAAACTTTTGGGTTTTTAATCTTGGCAAAATTATGTTCAAACGAATTAAATATAATTTATATTCAGATCTCATATTTCATAATACACATGCACATTCGTATGAAACAAAGAATAAACTACAATTACAACCTATTTTTCCAAAAACAGATTCAATTAAACTTACTCTAAATTACAGAGGCCCTCAGTACTGGAATTCTTTACCTAGCAACCAGACTAACTTAAACAATTTTAATTTATCTAAAAAAAAATTAAACTCTATCTTCTTCAATAATAAAAACAAAAGGAAAAGATTGGCAAAACGTCTTCTGATTGTCTGACTTGATGTGTCTATCTGTTGTTTCATTTGTTTCTTCTACGGGGAGTATAGGGCTATATCAGGACATTTTGGCCTTTTCCCTTGTATTCGCTGTTGTTACAGTATATGTTCATCATTTATGTACTGTCAATGTTTTCCCCACTCTTTTTTTTTCTTTTTTCTTTCTTTTCTTCTAAGAGCATGTAACAACAAAAAAATAACAATAAAAAAAATGTTATATTCCAGAATAGGAATTTCCCTTTCTGCCATTGGTTAGTATAGGCTGAAAATACAGCCTTACAACAAGAGGGCACAATTTATCATTCTGCTTTTCTCTACAGATTTCGCCCATCTTGGTAAATTTTCGGGAAACATCTCTCCAAGTTCTTAGAAGTCTATTAGAAATTGTAGGAGCATTTTTAACTTTCACACTGTACATATCCAGATTTGCAAAGATTGTTTGGAATTTTCCCAAATAGTTTTAGTGATTTTATTTGATACAGCATTGCAGTAAACACGCAAGTTCAATTGAAATGTGCAGATTTGATTTGATGAATTTTCTGTAACGGACAAATTGGTGAAGTACTCTAGGGAAACAGACTGCTATTTTAACCCAATTCCTGGAATTTACTATTTCAGGAGATTAGCGTAAATGTTTTAATACTGCATATTACCGTAAGACTATTACGCCATTACTGGCAACTTCTCCATTTCTGTTTCGCTCTCACTAGTTGCATAAATAAGGAAAGTGGGTCAGAGTAGAAGCAGCATTTGAAGAATTGATTCCTTGAAAGTAAAGTATGAGCAGTTTAGCTTTCCTCTTTCTGTTCCCCAGCGAATTCACTTCCTTTTCCCTTTTTTTTTTATTTCTTTTTGGAACCAGACGGTGCAATGTTTGCACGTGGCCTCGATGAACGTGATTTCACTGAGTAAACGCAGTTACCAAAACAAAAATTCCGGGCAACTCTTCGGGAAAAATGTTGCGTTTGAACTGCACCAGGCCTCGTTGTTGTCCAAAGAAGTCACGCGATCGACATTGCATGGTTATAGACAGCGCATAATTTTACTCGTTTGGAATTCTATGCGGGATTTGATAACGGGAATGAGATCACGTTGGACATGAAGGAAACTAGTTACAACTTGGCTTTTATGTCACACGTGTCTTAGCCCCTCATAGTTTTCACTTTCTTCCTTGGAGGCCTAGGTACGTTTTATGACAAAGGACGCTATCAAAATTTTGTTACCAGCAACCCCATTAAAAGAAAATTATGTCGGTCAAATTTTGTATTTAAGGAGAAATGTGAAAAGTACAGTGCGGTCTAGAATAAAGTTTACTGAAAAGGCGAAAGACCAAAGTTCGAGAATTTCACCTACCGGAACTAGATTTAAAATAACATGCAAACATACCACAGCATTGGAAATGAAAGAAATCAGATGAATTTACACAAGCGCATGCTCAAATATGATGAAGAAACTCGAAAGTTTAGCATCTGACACTAACATTGTTAAACCTCCATTGCCCATACAGCACAAAACGTTTCAGATATGTATCAGTAATGTTGCAATCTCTCATTTTCGTTGAACTGTCAGAGACATCTTACAATTACGTTTCAGCAACATCTATTTTGGAACATAACTCTTTGTACATTACGGTTACGTTAAAAATAGCATTCACCGCTACTACTGTTTTATAGTTTCCATTGTACATAATTGCTACCTTGATATTACATTTGGGCGATATTTAAGATTTTTTTTTTTTTTTGGCTACGATGTGGATGCGCATGCGCATTTATGCCATTTCACCGAAGCACTCTCGTAGTCGTATTTCCACGTGTTACTGGGATTTTTTTTAGTGATACTGTCGTACTCGAGTTAGCTAGTTAGTTGATTTAATATTTTATCCTTTTCTGGGGGGGATTCCAGATCATCTGAAAGTAACTAACTGTTTTGATTATTATAATATTTAAATTCTAAAAAGCTTTTTATAAAATATAAGTAGATGGCTGTGTTGTTGTATTAGTATACTATACTAGCATGTTTTTTTTTTTTTTTACTTGAAGCTGAGAAATTTCATATTGGTTAGTATTTAGAGAAATGACGAGTTTGATTTTTTTTTCTTTTTTCGCTCGAAATATGGTCTATTTCACATGTATAATAGAAACTCGGCACCCTTATTTGGGACCGATTTTTATATCTCTCGTTATCAATATATAAACGCCTCCACTGTTCCCAATTGATAGTGGACTGCGTTGAACCTGTGAAAACGTAAACAACTCGTAATACGACAGTTGTTGCTTTTGAAACAGCTATCGAGTGCAATATTTTTTATTGTGATTTTACAAAGCTTATTAAAACTATTATGTTCAACGTAGTAAATACGTAACAGTAATATGATGATGTCACAAATATCTTTCAAATACGTAATAGTGACATGAAGTTTGTATATTGAAGTTACAAAGACCTTTCGCTGTAACGTATTGGTTATGTTTCAAAGTTATGTAAAAATATAATCAACGTAACAAATGTGTTACGTTGATTATATTTTTGCATAACTTTGAAAACATAACCGATACGTTACAGTGAAAACAATGTTTCAAAGTTATGTAAAATATATGTAATGTTTGAGAACATCTTGACGTAACCGTAAGGTTTCCGAGACATTGCTGTTATATTGCGCAACGTATCTGAAAAGTCTCAATATTTCAGTGCTACGTACTTGTAACATATACGAAATATTCTATGCTGTGTGGGTGCAAACACCAAAGAGTACACGGTCAGGTCGGTCTCCAGTTACAGTACAAGTCAAAGGTCAGACTCCAGTTGGCCAATGTACATAGTTTGTCCCAAAGCAATACAGAATGTTTTTATATAAAATGTGCAATACTGCGTTCGACCTTGGCACGATATTCGAAAAAACGGCAGTTGTTTTAGTTACCATAACAGCCGGCAAGACATGTATATTACGCATGCGTCGTTGGTAGTGCGCTGCTTAATACGCGTTGTTTCGTGAACCCCTAACAAGTGCTTTCACGCTGTGTTTTTTTCAAAAAAATGGACGTAAAAAAAAAAAGTCGGTCTAAGAGACTTTCCGTCTTATGCAAGAAGCTTATAAAGATCAAGGTCTAGGAGAATCAACAATTTACAGATCGCATAAAGAATTTACGGATGGTCGAGAGTCCGCGGGTTTAATCGCGCATGGAGCAAAACCTTCAACGATACAATAGATGTTATTATACGGGAAGACAGACACCTGTCAGTTAGAGATATAGAAGATATGATTCGCATTTTAAAAAAAATCAATTGACAGAATTTTAACCAACCATTTGGGCATGAAACACGTTTGCTCGACTTGGATTCCACATTTGTTGACAAAGGAACAAATGGGTCTGGGTCGTCCAGTTGTGGTTTGTAAACAATTAAAGCAAATGGTAAACGAAGATCCGGAAGTCACGCAACGTGATATTAGAGGCAACTAAACTCGGCTACACTATTTCGATACACACACACCAAAGTAGAAAGCTGTGTTTGGAAATCGCCGTCGTCGCCTAAAGCGAAAAAGTTCGTCAATCAAAATCAGAGGGGAAAGTCATGATGGTTGCGTTCTTTGACTGTCAAGGTATGATCTATAAACATATTGTTCCTCCAGAGACTACGATAAATGCCGACTACTACAAAACAGTGGTACACAATCTGCAGAAACATGTGACAACAAAACGACCACACCTGAAAAAAAATGTGTGTTACCAAATCACCCTTGAGTATAATTTGAACGAAAGCAAAGAATTAAAGAATTGGGTGCTAAATCACGTTAATGCAAGACCGCCCATCGCCAGTTCATTTGCTCCTTGTTGGAAGAAAATGAATATCAAGTTGATGTCCCAACTTGCATATAGTTCAAACTTATCACCACGTGACTTTTGGTTGTTCCACATTTAAAACAAGTTAGTAGAATCATGCAATGCATTGAATATGATACGCTTTCCAACATACCAGAAATCATTACTCAAGTTATTACTTAAGTTATGAGGATAATGGCTGTGGAATAAATCTCGCTCCTGTGCCCTGACCTTTGATCTCATTTCGATGGCATTAAACAGAATTCGTTCAGCATACCTCCGGAACAACATACTAAAGTTTTGTCACGTTAGGAGCATTTTTAGTCAAGTTATGAGGATAATCGCTGTGGAATAAATCTCGCTTCTGTGTCCTGACCTTTGACCCCATTTCGATGGTATTCAACAGAATTGGTTCAATATACCTCCGAAACAACATACTAAAGTTTTGTTGCAATCGAAGCATTTTACGTACGTTTTGACGCATGAGGGTGATGGAGTGGATCCCGTTCCTATGTTCTGACCTTTGAGCCCATTTAGTCCATTTTCAATAGGGTTCGGGCCCAAGTGATCTCCTACCACATACTAAAATTTCATCGAAATCAAACTATTTTTACGCAAGTAATCGTGCGGACATGCGGATGGGACAGACAGACAGACAGACGGACAAAGTTGGAGCATATACACTTCTTCAACCTACGGTTAGAAAGCGTAAAACAAGTTAGTAAAATCATGCAATGCATTGATTATGATACGCTTTCCACCATACCAGAAATTATTATTCAAGTTATGTGGATAATGGCTGTGGAATAAATCTCGCTCCTGTGTTCTGACCTTCGACCCCATTTCGATTATATTCAACAGAACCGGTTCCCTATACCTCCGGAAGAACATGATAAAGTTTAGCTGCAATAGAAGCAGTTTTACGCAAGTTATGAGAATAATGGCTGTGAAATAAATCTGGCTTTTGTGCAATGACCTTTGCCCCATTTTGTTGATATTCAACAGAACCGGTTCACTATACCTCCGGAAGAACATGATAAAGTTTTGTCACAATCCAAGCATTTTAGGTAAATTATGATGCACGAGGGCAATGGAATGGATCCCACTCCAGTGTCCTGACCTTTGACCCCATTTCACCCATTTTCAATAGGGTTGGCTCCCTACCACATACTAAAATTTCATCGAAATCGAACCATTTTTACGCAAGTTATGACACATAAGGGCAAATGGAATATATCCCGCTCTTATGCCCTGCCTGACCTTTGACCTCATTTCGCCTATTTTTAATAGGGTTCGTGCCCAGGTGGTTCCTTACCACATACTAAACTTTCATCGAAATCGAACCATATTTACGCATGTTATGACGCATAAAGGTAATGGAATGGATCCCGCTTTTATGTCCTGACCTTTGACCCCATTTCGCCCATTTTCAATAGGGTTCGTCCCCATGTGGTTCCTTACCACATACTAAAATTTCAGCGTAATCGAACCATTTTTACGCAAGTTATGACGCATAAGGGCAATAGAATAAATCTCGCTCTTATGCCCTGCCTGACCTTTTTGACCCCATTCCACCCATTTTCAATAGGGCTCGTGCCCAGGTGGTTCCCTATCATATACTAGAATTTCATCGAAATCGAACCATTTTTACGCAAGTTATGACGCATAAAGGGCAATTGAATGGACCCAGCTGCTATGTCCTGACCTTTGACCCTGCTTCGCCCATTTTCAATAGGGTTCGTCCCCATGTGGTCCCCTACCGCGTACTAAAATTTCGTCGAAATCGTACCGTATTCACGTGAGTTATCGTGCGGACGGAAGGACAAAGCTGGAGCATATACGCTTCTTCAACCTACGCTTGGAAAGCGTAAAAAGACATTGCGTGGACGACAATCTGATACTGATCAACAATTTCTTACAGCTGTGTAGGGGTTATTCATCAGCGTTTCAAGAGAATTCCAGAAGACATTTAAAAAGTGGCAGGAACGTTGGGACACCGGCATACGATGCAATGGACGGTATTTCGAAAAGATGACCGCTTCCTTGATAATTAAGGTACTCATATTCTTTTTTTATAAAAACACCCTCATTTGTTTTGAGACAACCGTTGCACAAAGATAATACATTGTTAGGTATCTGTTATTTGACTACTTCCCATGGATAATGGCTTTCAGAGAGAGGGATGATATCTGGGGAGTTCTAACGAAATGGTAACTATTATCATTGGGACCATTCCTGAAGAGCTGCTGCAGGAAGTAACGTATATCTGCCATGTGGGTTGTAGCGTCATCTTGTTGGAATCACTGCATTTCGGTACGCACATTTCTAGATGTATAGAAGCGTTTGATAATCAACTATAGATAACGTGCTTGATTCACCGCAACACCTGTACCATGATAATTTTCAAAACAAAAAAAAAATGTGCTCTGATGAGACAATAATCCGACATGACACATCATATAAAGACTTCTTTGCTGTGCTGAGAACATCAATGTCGGTAGTAATGGAGCGACCTTGGGGCCGAATGTACCGTCACAGGGGAGCTAGTAGTGGAACGTGACGTCATACAGTAAAATACATACCAGACACCGAGGCCCACCGCACAGTTGCCCTGGGAAAAACAAATTCTGATTCGGCGTCCACGGAATGGTCGCTAGTGACAGTTGTTGACCACGCCCACCTATGACCTCACCGGCACGCTAAAGTGGCCTCCTTACTACTGACGTTCCCTTGCTGACTTATCAAAAAACCTGATGTATTAGACGAAACTCGTCTTTATAAGTATTAGCAAGACTCCAAAAGCAAAACAAACATCTTTGAATTGCATCCAGTTACTTAGGCTTCTGTTTAACTTGAAAATAATGTAAAAAAAACAACTTCCAACTCCCAAACGTTCTTTGCACAATGGGTGTTTCACAGGCAAATTCTGTCTCTGTATGTTGTTCACTTCCCCTTTGTTGTCTGAGTGTTAAGCATCTCCAACGTATGGCTGTGAAGTTTGATTTTCTTACGAAATATCCATTTCGCGAGGTACCATTGTTTCAGCTTTTAGATGTTTTCTTGACTATTAGTGATTAAATATCTTGTGGGTTGTTTCCTAAAAATATTCTTAAAACGATGACGCGTGATTTCCACAAATGTCCAGCCCCACGCCCTCCGTCGAGTGTACCGAAGTACTGCTCCACATCAATGGCTTTCCTCTCGAATAATGAGCAAGATTATGTCGCAGCTGCTCAAACAAAGCTCCTGTTTAAAATCCCATGATAAACTGTAGTGTTATATACAGCAGTCGGATGCAAATTATTCGTTAATGATTTTCTCTTTTTATTAGCACGTCTTAGTTAAAAAAGATCGTGCATGTGTTACAGGTTTGTCCGTCTGTACCAACGATATCTCTACAACTATTAGTACGATTTGAAAAATTATTTTTGCATTGCGAAGCTTGAAATATGCGAATGATGATCCTTTATTTCGTTTTTTTACAATGTACAATTTCGCCGCTAGAGGGCGTAAATGCAGATGATGTCGAATTCAAAAATATGTTTTATTCCACATATTTGCTTCTACTCATCGAATTGAAAAAAATATTTTTTGTTTCGATTCCATTTATGTCGAAGAGTATTTTAGATATAGTTACTTTTTCAAATTGCGCATAGATTTTCTGCTAGGGGGCGTAAAAGTATATTACATTCCCCCGGTAACTCTTCTTCTAAAACTCCGATTTGAAAATTTTTTCTTTAGTAGATATACCTCCTGATGGAAAATATTTTGCATAAAATTATAAAAGTTGGTAAATAATACTTTGGCCACCAGGAGGCGTAAGTGTTAATTTTTGCTTCTGATGTATTTGGCATAGAATCTGAGCTTCTAAAATATCGTTTAAAAACATTCTTTCGTGGACTGATGCCACTCACATCGCTAAAACTTTTTCGGAATATTTTCTTCTTAAAATATTCCACAGTATCTCCGTCAGGGGGCGTAGATGTATATCTTATTTTTGTCAATATCTCTACTTCTAGGAGTCCGATTTGAAAAATTCCTTCTTTGTTGGATAGTGTTTTCGGTGTGACATGTTTTTCCTATAATTTCAAATTTTTCAAGTAATTCATAGACTTTCCGCTAGGGGCGTAGTGGTAAATTGCGTTTCCCCCTATATCTCTGCTTCTAAGTCTCCGATTTGAAATTTTTTCTGCACCGGATACAGCTCCTGATAAGAACACCTTTTCACATAATTTCAAATTTTTGTAAAACAAATTGTTTTGCCTCCAGGGGGCGTAAATCTTAATTTCCGCTTCTGATGTATTTGCAGCAAAATATGAGCTTCCCGTTCTATACAGGCCATTTCCGTATTAGCAATACTGCATGGTAACAGGCGCAAGAAATACAAAGAAGAAAGAAAGAAAGGGGTGGGATTGGAAAGGAGATAATTTCAATTTCCTTTCCAAAATCTTTCGCATTCAATTCGTTTCCAACATATTTAAAGCAACAGTAATTTTATTATTATTTCGTTCAGCACTGGTTCGAAACCATAGTTACTGCGCTAGATATGTGGAATTGCGATAATAAACTTCATATAATAATGAACATCGGAGTCGAATGTTATAAGAACAGTTTTAACAAACTGGTGAGCAATCTATAAATTCTAGTCCATCCTTTGAAGCAAGAGCACGTAATCACTTGTATTTTTTTTCACCACAAGTTTGATCTTCTGCAAAAGAGTGGTTAGAACAGAAAGCCGTGATGCGCGAAACCTTTTCTACGGTTTCTTTCAACGGCCGTTAAGCAAAAAATCACCGAAAGCGTTTCTTCCAACAGAGGCTGAGTCTGCTACAAAGCAACACTTGTGACACAGAGTCGTCTCACACAAAATCACCTCTAATGTGAACTCTTTCGAAATGAATCAATACATAGACGAAAAAACAAATAGAAACATACTTAGAGGCGATGCGTATTTCTATTTTTTTAACTAAAACCAATCCATGCATAAGAAATAAAGAGATTTTCTTCAACCCGTCACAGATAATTTTCTCTGAAGTTTACGAGCTGTCAATATGAGATGAGATGAATTCATTTTCCATCGACGCTGGGTGTTTCAGGAGTTTGGGGTATGTAGTTGGTGGGAATGTACCGTCAGTTAGAAGATACCAAAACGAGAGAAGACAGATATCCTAAGGGATTCAACCGCATATATGACAACGAATACGTTTCAGGAAAGAAAAGTGACGATTAATGATCCGGATCGCTGTGACGGGCCGTCAATCGCTGTGACGCCTGCATGCATCAGCTAGTGTCAAAAACTTGTGGCCGAAAGAAAGAACAAAACGTATTTCAGCTCCAAGATAAATCTATTGGATGCCATAACATGATAAAGTGACTTCTTTTAAATAAAGTAAAGTAAAACTTTCTCAGAAATTTGGATTCCTTTTTTCGGGTACTTTGAAATGCTGATAACTGTAAAGTTTAGTAAGCATTGTTTGCAAAAGTATTTAAAACTCTTGTCTGATATCCTATGAAACTAATGAAAACAAGAAAAATTCTGAATGCGAAATTTTACTCAGTGGCTAAAACAATGGCGCATCTTGGGTCCGAGACCAGGACTATCTCAAATTTTTCTCACTGGATAAAACAGGGGCGTATCTTGGGTCCAAGACCAGGACTATCTCAAAATTTTCTCAATGGAAAAAACAGGGGCGTATCTTGGGTCCGAGACCAGGACTATGTTAAATTTTTCTCAATGGATAAAACAGGGGCGTATCTTGGGTCCGAAAGCAGGACTATCTCAAATTTTTCTCAATGGCTAAAACAGTGGCGTATCTTGGGTCCGAGACCAGGACTGTCTCAAATTTTTCTCAATGGCTAAAACAATGGCGTATCTTGGGTCCGAGACCAGGACTATCTCAAATTTTTTCTCAATGGCTAAAACAGTGGCGTATCTTAGGCCCGAGACCAGGACTATCTCAAAATTTTCTCAATGGCTAAAACAGTGGCGTATCTTGGGTCCGAGACCAGGACTGTCTCAAACTTTTTTCAATGGCTAAAACAGTAGCGTATCTTGTGTCCGAGACCAGGACTACCTCAAATTTTTCTCAATGGCTAAAACAGTGGCGTATCTTGGATCCGAGAGCAGGACTATCTCAAATTTTTCTCAATGGCTAAAACAGTGGCGTATCTTCGGTCCGAGACCAGGCCTATCTCAAATTTTTCTCAATGGCTAAAACAGTGACGTATCTTCGGTCCGAGACCAGGACTATCTCAAATTTTTCTCAATGGCTAAAACCATGGTGTGTCTTGGGTCCGAAAACAGGACTATCTCAAATTTTTCTCAATGGCTAAAACAGTGGTGTATCTTGGGTCCGAAAACAGGACTATCTCACCCGTAGTAAAACCTTTGGCCTGTTCGATTAGTTTAAGTAAAATATAAACTTTGTAAGTTTAAGATCTTAGGACAGAGATAGAAAATGAAAGGAAATAAAAAGCAACAGCTAAAGGGAGGAAGATGTTTCATTTAAGATTGATAAAAAGATCATAATTGAACTATTGTTTTTTAAAAAAAACTGCGAAGTTTATTTTTGAATTATTAAGTAATAGAAGTATATATTTTTTTAATTTTCGGTACATACTATTGCTAACATAACACCAAATAATTATGAGGATTAGGATCTTAACGCTTTATCTTTTGAATAATTTTTACTTGTACATGAAATCCATTCTTCTTTCCTTTTGTGTGAACATGAGTATTACGTTTTCATAAAAATTTTCTTACGAGTACTTTTTCATATTTAAAAAGAATGTTTTTATCGATTGACGAAACAGCCAAGTTTCTCAAGTGTACATGTCCTTGTGTTGCTCTAAGATATGTCTTAATTCTTTTTAATGCAGACAAACTTCTTTCAGCAGTTGCAGTTGTTGATGGAAATTTTAATATTAGTTTTGCTAATTTATACACCTCACTAAGCACAATGCCCAATTTATTCAACTTCATGCAACAAGTGATGTCTCTTACTGATTCATTTTTGTATTCATCAAGGGAATAAAACACCTTCAGTTCATTTTTGAGTCGAACTGTATCAAAATTTGTAGCATAGGTTCTTTTGTGTTCTGACAGAAGATGTTCAGGAAAGCTTTCACAAAATTTATCAAAACTGTTCAATTCCAAGAAAGCCACGAATTTAAGATATAATATCACTGATTTCAATTCATTGACACTTTACAACTGAAAAAACTCTCGCGATACACGTGCTCTTGCTGTCGGGGGCATGCGAGTGACTAATGTAGTCCTGAGTCTTGTCTCTTCTGAGCGAACCGTTGCCGAAAGCAATGGCCCATTCACCCTTCAGCCGCTCCTTCATGTTATCGTGGAAACACTAGCTGGCGATCGTTTTGATAGTCTTCGAATCTCACAGCTAAGACTGGTTCAGCTGGTTGCGTTGCAATGGCACCATTACGAGCCCCGTTGGTCTTCGCTCGCCAGACTGATTCTCTTAGACAAAGAAGAGAATCCGCACGTGTTTTTTTTTTTTTTTTTCGCAGGGAAATCATCGTCATATCTTAATACCGTTGATAATTGACTTTTATTTGTGTATATCTAATTGACTTTTATTTGTGCATTCTCTGGGCTACGCAGCTAGCCGGATCCAGCTTCAACGATTAGCCAGTAGTCCGTGCTTCTTAGCAGCCTTAGAACAAGGTGGATTACACTTTAGCTAAGATTATAATTTAAATTTCTTCTTAAAATATCATTAATTCGTAAAACATCAAATGTCACTTAAGATCAAGTTTCTATATTTTGGACAAGCACAGTAATCTCTACAATATATCTATACTTTCCGTCCACACCTAACAAAATATTTGTACGATATCGATTATATATATACTATACGTTGTCCAACTCTTCAACCTCAATTCCCTTGCCTTAGTTTTTTATTTCATTTGACTCACTGTCGGTGTTGCCAAAGTGTTTAAACTGATAAGTAAAGTGACATGCCGTTCAGTAGGAAAATATTTAACTCAAACGTTCAAGTGCTGAAATGAAGGTCGAAACTCAAAAGGAAGGTTGAATTATAGGTACACGTCACAAGTAATTTAATGAAATACCATTCATATGAATGCAACTGTAGCATATGGAAAATATGTTTATTGGCGCAAATACATTAGAATTTGCGAAAACACAGTTTTGTCCATGCTGGGCATCGAACACGTGTCCCTTCACTCAGGAGTAAGTCTCTCTCCCAACTGAGCTACGCGGACATATTCTCCCGCTTCTATCTGCCTTTATCTCATGTGTGTCCTGCGGTGGAGGCACGTCGCATCCTCGAAAGAGGGCCGGGGGCATGACCCACGGGTCAGGCGGGACCATGTGTCGCTGTAGGCAGTCATCCCATGAAGAACGTGCATTTGAGAACTCCCAGGCAATTTGGTGTGTGGAACGTAACATCACACACATTTATTTTTCGAAGCACTGAAGAAGGTATTCTTATTTTTCCTGTCTCGCGGTGTGGAAAGAACATCACACCATTGCGAGAAACTTAACGACCAGGTCATCCTTGAAATTCGGGCGCCAATGTGACGAAGTAAATTTCTCCGTCATTTTTGTCCACGCCGGGCATCGAAACCGGGTCCCCTCACTCGTTCTCCCAACTGAGCTACGCGTACACATGCGTTCTCCCAACTGAGCTACGCGTACACATGCGCTCGCTGCTATCTGCCTTTATCTCATGTGCGTCCTGCGGTGCAGGCACGTCACAAACTACACACGAGCTTTTTTGCATCGTAAGGGAGGCTTCATTAGGAAGTCCTTGACTCTTTGGGAAGTAGTTCACACTAAAACTTTAAAATCTCAAAAAATGTAAAATGTTATAGTTGCTTAGATTAGACCTCGCGCAGACGACATCAATTCTAGATTTAGGAGCGCAAAATACCCAGAAGCGCGTGCGAAACAGTAGGAAGATAGTTGGAAATATCATCTTTGTACATCTTCCTTTGGGTTGTTAAGGATCTCAACTGCTTTCCTGTATATCGTAGCTCTTGCGTTGCTGTGCGGAGCGATCTCCTCGATTTCATTCCCTTTTGATATAGCAACGTGGAACTTAAAACTGTGGTGCTAAAGTAGTGGTTAATCTGTCCTACTACACAACACGCTTTTGCTCCATGAGCCATAACCTGAAATACCGCCTGGTCGTTCCAGTATAATATCTTAGAGGACCCTATGAATATTTCAAAGGGATAAAGTATACACTAGAGCCTATAGTCAATTGTGGGTGGTTTCTATTTTAGGCGAGCAAAGTTGATATTGACTTCAGCGCTCTAATTCCGATGCCAAAGCCAAATTTCTTAATAGAGTTCTTGAGAAAATAAGACAAGACAGGAACGTAGACGAGAGACACTGCAAAGGACAATTCGAAGTGGCAGGAACCCGAATACCATCGGCAACCCCAGCTCTCCTTATAATATCGTGGTTCATCTACATATCAAACCTGACAAAGCAGGCGAGGGATCTTCAACTATACGAATCTCAGATTCACGGGCAGCTTTGTTAAAGACAAAGATAAAGATAAAAATCCTTTTGGCTCAATATCTGAAGAGATCATATGGATAAAGTTTAATTGACTTCCGCGATTTGCCATCTGCGAAGTTTCATCACGTATGTTTTGTTTCAAAACGCATCAGTGTTTGGATATGAAATATCAATTTTTGAGCAGATATTACACTGGGAAATATCTTTTAGAAGTATGGAAAAGAGTCAGTATTATTCAACCCCAAAAGGGGCGTCTTTGATGTATTTTTTTTTCTTTTGTGGAATGGATTTGCTGACAAATCGCCGGTCGGATGCTAATGCATCAACGCTTTGTTGGAAGAGATAAATAGCGTTGAATGGGGATGAAAAGTATAAGATTGATACTTGTGCCGTTTATCTTCGTGAGTGGGGATGAAGACCTAACCGCTGTGTCAGCAGGAGGTCAAAAAAAAAAAAAATAAGAACGAAATTCAAACAACCTGCTGCTTTTCTTCCCCTAATAGTTTATCTTGAACAGCAAGTTAAACCTAGAGCGCTCTTGTACGGAGCAAGAAGACGAGCTGCTTTCATCGTATAATCCGTACGAAGAAGAAAACATTAATTACTTGCGGGGATCATGAAAGACGAATCTCCTGCGGTTGAATCTGTGGCAGCGGCCAGGCAGGCAGAGACAGCGAAAGAACCCTCGAGGTTGAAGGGTCCCGAGAGTACCTCCGCATGACAGCTTGAGCCAGAACAATGAAGATCCGGCATTCGACAAACATTAAGGGAGATCAAGGGTTGAATCCCATTTGCATTTACGAGAGGACCAGATCGATAGGACGACCACCTAAATTTAGCGGAGTCCCACAAAGTCTGACCGAAAGCCGCTGAGTAACATCTCGGATTGCTCTGTCAACGGCAAGGATTTCTGACAACTAGATCAAGCTTTCTTTGCCAAGTTCGCGCAATTTAGCTTAACGTTCAAAGCAAAAATTTTAATGTTAATGTTAAGTAATTTCGAACTCGTGTTTGCTTCCTGCGCATTAAAATAAAGGACACTGATTCTTAATAACATACACCACACTGATAAAATTATTAAGACAGCGACTTGTTGCCTCGATCGTAGATAAATCTGTCTGCTTAAAACCAATCTTTTTTATTCGGGAAATGCAGAATGCACATTTCTTATTCTTCGCACTACTGTTTCTGGCGATTCGAATCTCTGAAAAAATATGGGGACACTTTCAAGAAATGTGATCATAACAGGCGTGTACACCTTGTTTTGTTAACTCCATTATTCTCAGAACTGTTTGTTTGTTTGGAGGTTTAACGACTACCGTGACCAACTCGATGTGCTACACTGTTAATAATGTTTTGGCAGGTTGTACCAAAAAGTGGTGCTACATCAGCTGCACCGCTTTCTCAAAAATGATACACCATTGTGTGGTGCAAACAATACCAAACAATATGGTGAAAGCTTGCACCATAATGTGATGCAGCCTTGTATCATAACGTGATGCAAAGTTGCACCATGTTTTCGGGTTTTTGTTTGCACCATACAATGGTGTATCTGTTCTCAGATAGTCGTGCAGCAGCACTTTTTGGTGCAACTTACCACAAAATTTTGAACAGTGATAAGCAGTCGCTCGTTTCAAATTTAGGGCCACTGCTTCCAGGAAAGGAAGAGAGCCAGTGCCTTACAACTAACACAACGCTTCAACCAGGATTCGAACTCGGACCCATCTCCGACGAAAGCTCATAAGCAAGCGCTTAGACCACTGCGCCATTGGGGCGGCTTCTCAGAAGTGCGAAGGTTATGAGAACAATTAAAATTGAATAAAATAAAACTAACAAAAGTTACGAAGATTTCTTTCAGGGATTTAAATAAACACCATTAGTATCCAAGGTTATTTTCATCTTGGGATCATTAATTTCACCGTGAGCAAGCCTTTAATAATCTTCTTTAATATAATCTTATGAGTTTAAATAATTTTTCTTTTCGTTACTGTTTTTATGGAGATATTGAGTTTGTCCCTAAATTTGCTTTATGCCACTCCTAATGAGCCTCTTTTGTGCTACGCTCCACCTATTCGGTGAAATTCTAATGATGGCCATTTCTCTACATCGGTTGTTTATTAAACTCAGTTTGAATTAGTTAATCCCTCAGGAAATGGTTGTACAGCTTTATTTGGAGTTTCGGGAATCATCCCGTTTTTCAGTACAAAGTGGAACGAACAGTGGCTCACTCGTCAGAGGAAATGGTCACACAGAAAGTAAGTTGCTAATGAAAGGGTATGCGAGGGATGAAGGCAACTTGGAGATGACCTGATTGTTGCAAGAGGAAGCACACACGAAATGGTCAAGCCTGCTTTTTTTTCTGAGAGAAGGGAGAAAATAAAACATGTAGTTTAAGATCTAAAACTCGAAGGAGGGCATTTAGGTTATGTTTCTATGTGAAACGGACACGTTTCTTTGTCTGAGCAAAGAATTGAAGACAAGAAAAAGTAAAGATTTATAGTGTGAGACGCCGATATGTCAGATACAATCAGGAATTAAGTTAGAAACAAGAATTTTGACAGACAGGTAGCTGAAAAAAAACCCGCCAGATGGAAGAAATAAACAAGAACATAACAATGAGCAAAACCGAAATCAGGATAATGCAAATCTGTGATTTTCCCCAAATACTGACTTGAATAAAGTGCGCCGCTGCTGGTATTTCATAACGAAATTTAACGTAGACCAGGAACATCAAACAAAGATCTTCGCTCTTTCCACATTTATAAGTGAGCCACGGAAAAAATCTCATTGGCCGCTATCGGGAGTCACACCCAGAGTCTGCCAGTTACGCGCCGTATATGCTTCCGCTATACCACAGCGGCCTCGAATTCCTCCAGACTCACACACGCTAACTGCCAGTTGCTAACTGGCCAGGGCCGCTGTGGTGTAGCGGAAGCATATACGGCGCGTAACTGGCAGACCCTGGGTTCGACTCCAGGTAGCTGCCAATGAGAATTTTTCCTTGGCTCACTTATAAACGTGGAAAGAGCGAAGATCTTTGTTTGATGTTCCTGGTCCACGTTAAATGTCGGTATTAATTATTCATTCGCCTTCTTATTATTTGTTCAGTTGTTGCTTACCATCTTTGGTGAATCCCCAGCATTGTGCGGGGCTCCAAGAAGCAACCTGCCAAATTAGCTTGGCAGTTAGCGTATGTGATTCTGGAGGAATTCGAGGCCGCTGTGTTGTAGCGGAAGCATATCCGGTGCGTAACTGGAAGACCCTGGGTTCGACTCCCGGTGGCGGCCAATGAGAATTTTTCCGTGGCTCACTTATAAACGTGGAAAGAGCGAGGATCTTTGTTTGATGATGCTGGTATTTCCTTTAGTTGGTGATTCATTCATTTCATCAACGAAAGAAAATATAGCTTAGAGACCACTTACAGGGCACTGAAAGTAATAGAGTGAACAGTCTTGCAGCATTATTATCATTCCCTGATCCGAATTTAGGGTTACTGATCCAAGGCAAGTCAGAGAGCTGGCGGCATAAGGTATACTCACCAGCCATGTACGTTTGGACTCGATCACGCGCCCCACCTGGACGATGAAGCAAAAACCTCCCCTCTAACCTCTCATCCACCGGAAAAAACTTACGGGTATATTTTCCATCCATTTCTGGATTTCCTACTTCTGAGAAATTGCTGCCACTATCACTAAGAGCCAACTTCGTAACATCAGTCCATCTTGTTCTAATTCCTCTCCTAATCTACAACGTGTGCATCTGTGTGTGTGTGACACCTGTCGTTAAAATCTTTCATCACCCATGTGATACACATGTCCAAACCATGTTAATATGTTTCCATTAATTCAGTCCGCCATAGAAAAAATGCGCAACTCAGATCTCATTGTTGTAATACTAATCCTGCCCTGTTACTGAATCCATCTAAGAGACCTGGCTGAAAATGTTTGCTTCTACTGCGACATTCGGGGTGAGAAGAAAGAATCCAAATAAAACTGCCTTTCGGCAGTCACATAAGTTCCGTTCTCCCTCATATTTGAGAGAAGAACCTCAGCTTCGTACAGTTCCACTCTATATGAAAGGGCTGTGCGGTTCAAATATTGAGCCATCGTTGAATTCCTCGTTGTAGCAAAAGTTACTGCCATCGACATTCGTCGGAGATTGAAAGCAGTTCATGGTGATCATTGTGTTGATGTGAGTACTGTGAGATGATGGGTAAGGCAATACAAAGAGGAAGAACTGGGAAAAGCAAACTTTCGCGATAAACCGAGGTTGTGGAAGCCTGTTACTGTAGTAAACCAGTGTGTGCTTGCCAATTTTATAAAAAACAAATGGGCTAAAATAAATTCTGAACTTTCAAATGAAACTCTGCAGAAACTGAAAATTCTTATCCGAAGGAAAGCAGGACATAGTAGTCAAACACTTCTCGAACACGACAACGTTAGGCTTCACTCCAGTCCTGCCACATTTGACGCTATCGAGCGCTTCCTTTTTGCTGTGCTGTCGCATTTTCGATGTAACTCAGATTTCGCTGTTAGAGGTTTTCGCTTGTTTCCTAAACGATTAGAATACGTTAGGGGCCATTACCTTACATCTGACAAAATCGTGTAGGCAGCAGTACGCCAGTGGTTTCAGAAAGTAAATCCTGATTTTTGTAAGATGGTCTTAGAAGATTATTGACACGTTGGAATAAATGTAATGAAGTAGGAAGTGATAATGTTGGGAAGAAATTATGCAACCCTTTTATATAAAAAAATAAAAGCAGATTTTTATTTTATTGAAAAATCCTTTCCCATTAATTGTTTTATTCAAGTGGAGGAAATGCCTTTCAGCTCACGTATGTATTTTTTTCTGTAATTTCTACTACAACTGTCATATTGACCACATCCAGCCGCCTAATGGTATCCTTAATGTGTCATCAAACCTCATTTCCATAGAATACTATAGGTATAAATAATTACCAAACCGTATGTATACACCTCCACATCCTATGAGTTCAAACCGTATGTATCCAACTCCACAACCTATGAGTTGACAAGTTTTGTTAATTCAACTGCCTAATTTGTCGTCAGCCTTTCCCTCTTAATTAGTAAATGCACCCAGTGAGCTCATAGCCTCACAGAATTCTTTAAAGTGGGTTCATTGCGTTATTCACCCAAAATTCAGCGATGTCAGAAATTTATCATTCCCTCATAATGTTAAAAGTAGTCCATCCAGGTAGAATGGTTTCTACCTTGACAAGATTTTTCCACTTCAGTGTGATTCGCAGAAGAAAATGTAAAATATTTATGTGGAAGCACAGGTATCTTTCAAGAAGCACAGGTATGGGGCTTTTATTCAAAATACCAGAGATTCGTGCGTCATGCTTTGGTCACTGCTTTAATGAACATTTTTATGAACTTGTGGATTTACTCAGCTAGACGTATTATTGCAAGAGTTTGATAAAAATGTAATCTCCGATTTTTGGACTTCAAAAATCTTTTATTTTTTGCTCTGAAAGATTAAAGGATATGTATTTTCCCCAGAAATCGCTCGCGTATTTCACTTGACGGAAAGAAGACTTTTGCATCGATAATTTCTTTAAAAAGAAGAAAGGAAAGATAAAAAACAAACGAGGTTTTGTAGTCGTTAGGCAAATTTTCTGAGAAAACACCGTAGAATTTATTTTCTACAACTCAGCCAACAGCATTTCCGTTATACAGAAATGTTGTGACACTTATTTTTACAGCTAAACCTTTTCGTTTTGACGATGAATTTCTTTTCTCACAATTTTGAGAACGTTAGAATTATTGGAAGCATTCAGTGCTACTTTGCTGAAACAATTTTAAAGATGATAGCTCTTCAAATGATCTTAAACATAAATCAACGGAGTTTTAAATGTCGCGAAAAAGAATTTCCTTGTTCTATGTTTTGCGAATTTTTGTTCTACCATTTTTCGATAAAAATCGAACACTGAAGCTCCCTGCGCCAAGGGAAATTTCCTGCCAAGCGACAGCCTTTTTGCTCCGGAAATGAACATTTATTTCGACGATCTGAAGCATTATCAGAAGTCAGAGTACTCTCGCCTTTCAGTCCTCATGGGGAGACCTTCTGAATTGACCTTGAGTTTACCGTTCTTGCTTTTCTCTAATCGCAGTGAGGTTGAAACTGTGAGGCGTGGAGAGCTTGGAATGATGGAATCAACGACACCTAGGAAAATAGAAATGGCAAAAGTAAGTACTACAAATTTCCTCTTTCAGTATTAGCAATGTATGCATTAGTTCTTACAGGTTGTTTTTTGGTTGGTTCTTTGAAATTATTTTCCATGATGCTATAAATAGATTACAGTTATTTCTGCAACAATGAAATGGATGGCCCAGAAAATATGCATTTGATCAAATCTGGGAAACCATTACCTATCCGTTTTATTTTAAGCACAGTTTTCGAAAAGAAGTTCGTTTTTATAGTATAGTTTGTCTGTCCTTCTGTACGTAGCGGTGCTGATAAATCTATGTTTTTTTCCCATTTCACATATTCTTAGTTTGATAATACTTTTGTCATATCGAAATTGATTGTTATGCACATGTCTGACAAAATAGCATTAATGTAGAGTGATCATTTCTTTGTTTTTTGCAGGTCTGAAGTAATAATGATGCAAAGCAGCACAGATTTCGCACCAAAAGCGTGCCGAGCAGTGATGAAATATCTTTTCATAAAAGCGAACACCTCCAAACAAATTTATGATGAAATGTCGGTTACATTAGGTGATAAGTGCCCTTCCTACTCCACAGTCGATAACTGGGTTGCTACGTTTAGAACAGGACATTTGAGCACAGAAGACAAAGAACGTTCTGGGAAACCAACTCAAGTGACAATTCAAGAAAAAGCAGATGCCATTCATTCCATTATCCTAGATGATCGAAGAATATCCACTAAAAAGATAGCAGAGACCCTGGAAATATCCCAAGAATAAGCAAGTTATATTATTCACGAGATTTCGGGCATGAGAAAGATCTCAGCCAAATGGATTCGACAAGAAAGGTGATCAAGTGATTGCTTCACAATCCACTTTGGACCGATTTCGGCGGGATCCTCTGGGATTTTTGGACTGTCTCGTAACTATGGATAAAACATGGATTCATATATATGATCCAGAGACCAAAGAACAAATCAAAACATGAAGACACAGTGGTTATCCGCGTCCAAAGAAGTTCAAGACACAGAAGTCACCAAGCAAGGAGTTGGTGTCTGTCTTCTAAGACAAAAATGGAAGGTTGCTTGTAGATTATCTGGAAAAGGGTGAAACCCTCTAGGCAAAGAACTACGTTGCTCTTCTCGACAAACTGGAGCAGTAACTGCTCTCCAAACATCCAAACAAGCTTTCGAAAATCGTTTCTTCAAGACAATTCCTCTCTTCACAAAGAGGCTGTTACGGAACAGAAATTGGCTGATCTTCACTTTGAAATTTTGGAACACCCGGCCTGCACACCTGATTTGGCGCCTTCGGACTATTATCTCTTTCCTAACCTGAAAAAAACATTTGAAGAGACAAAAATTTAAATCATTGAGAATGTCAAATTAGCTGCGGAGCAGTGGTTCGCAACACAATTTTTTTCTGATGGGTTAAAAAGTTAGAACAACAAAGTCATAAGCGTGTGGAGCTCAGAGGAGAATATGTAGAGTAAATAATTTTTTCCAGTCCCATTGCTTGTTGTTTTCTTTACAAAGACATTTCTTTGCAAAAACAAAGAAATATCAACACCCCTCGTAGACACCACGTTGTCTTCAATAAAGCGAAAGGGGATACTCGTAAGAATGATAACTAATGCTCTTTCGAATTTTTCTGGAATCATTTTTGGCGCTATGTGGCGTAAACCTTTTATTTTACGTTTACAAAATACTAGGGCAAAAATTCAACACGTTTTGAACTGCACACAACGTTGGAGCCCCCATTCCAGTGCAAAATGCGCCCCTAGCGATGACCGCAATCATGCCAAACGCAAGAGACTGGTGAAATACATTTCGCAAGGATCAACACTGTGCTAACAGGTGGGAAGATTATGGAGGTTGATACACATGCTGTTTGAATGCTCTTACGACATTACTGGAGGAAAAACGCTCAGATACGGCAGCAGCGGTGAGAGAAATTTGCGCAGTTTAGGGCCGGGGAAAAAATGGACCGCAGCACTACACGAAAACAGTTCCCGCTTTTCAATTCTAGAACGATCAGACTCGAAGACACCGAGCTAAGGATGTTCACAATAAACAAAACTGACACCCTGATCGAAGCTGTTACTGAAAAATCCGGTACCAGTGCACGGCAATAGGCCGCTGAGATGGGATGGACTACCTAATCCATCATCGTTCCTTACAGGAACCAGCATGGTTTACCTTCGAATGAATTGACACTCCAGCAGGCGGAACAACGTGTCTCTCTGTCGAAGATTCCTGTTAAACCCAGAGGATGATAGGCTTTGGCGTCATATCGACACATATGACAAAAAGTGGATATTCCTACGTTATGCTAGCACGGGGAAGCAGAGGCTGAGAGCTTGCCAGAAAGCACAGCCAGTGGTGCATAGCCGACAGTTCAAGAGGAAAGGCACCCTGCACATTTGGTGGAACTACGAGGGTCCTGTGCACTGGAAATTTGTACTAGATGATCAGGCTGTGGAAGATAATCTCTATGCCGAAAAACTGCAATAGGTTCATGATGATCTACCCCAACGCCGACCAGCACTCAACAACAGAGAGAGAGAGAGAGAGAGAGAGAGTTGCTGCAGTCCATAATGTCCCAGGTCACACTTCCAGAGGTGTCTGCAGAAACCTCCAGGAACTAAAAAGGTTGAGATACTACCCCGTTCTCCATACAGTCCGCATCTTACCCAATCCGACAGCCAACTGTTTTGTTCCATTGTCAAGGTTGTACTTTTGGAGTGCAGAAAGTTAATGCATGTAGGATAACTCACGACGTCGAGCCGCGGATGGCTTAGTGGTTAGCGAGTCAGACTACCAATAGAGGGTCCCCAGGTTCAAGCCTTGGCTGATCTTCCAGGCGTGATTTGCTAACAATCGCTGAATATACGCCGTGCATCGAACGAGTACGTTAAATGACGGCACCCGGGTTTGGACCTCCCGTTAACATTGGGTATCCATTCTTACTTCCCCCTTGACTCTCTCTCTCTCTCACCCCTCTATGAGCAACATCGTACTTGTACGGTGGCACCATCTACTCTCTCTCTCACTTACAAACTGTTCTGTCAAAGTCGCTAGACTTGCTCTCACTCCTTCAGTTCCTGTGCCCTGCCCAAAACGCAGATCTACTGTAGGTGGTTTGCGCCTGAACCTTCTCTGTGGACGGAAGTCCTACATGAAAATGTTTAGCTGAGTCAGTGTTGTGCGTAGATAACTCACAACTTCACCAACTTAACAGGAAACCGCACACTCCTAAAACTCTTTTTTTCCTTATTTTTCTTTGGGTCTTTTTATCTATTAGGACATTCTGTTCCCGTTCCTATATTTTTGTTTTTTTCAGCAATTCCAAGGAACTCATCGATATGCAGCGAGAAAGGCTCTATACCTTTTGAGGCTTTCGACGTCATTGCTACTCTCCTCCATGGGCTACTTCCTACAAGGAGGGCACTTCACTCGAGTGGTGAATCTGGAATCTGGCATCGGAGTTTCTGTCCTCGAAACCTACCGAGCGACAATGCCATGAGATCGGGGCTCTGTGGGAACGTTGGCAAAGGACTATAGAAAACAAGTTAGTAAAATCATGCAATGCATTGATTATAATACGCTTTCCAACATACCAGAAATCATTACTCAAGTTATCACTCAAGTTATGAGAATAATGGCTGTAGAATAAATCTCTGTCCTGTGCCCTGACCTTTCATCCCGTTTCGATGATATTCAACAGAACCGGTTCTGTATACCTCCGAAATAACATGATACAGTTTTGTCGCAATCGAAGCATTTTTACATACGTAATGATGCATAAGGGCTATGGAATAGATCCAGCTCCTGTGTCCTAATCTTTGACCCCATTTCGCCCATTTTAATAGGATTTGTCCCCAGGTAGGACCCTACAACATATTAACATTTCATCCAAATCGAAGCATTTTTACGTAAGTTATGACGCATAATGTCGATGGAAGTGATTCCGCTCCTATGTCCTGACCTTTGACCCCATTTTGCCCATTTTCAATAGGGTTTGTTCCCAGGTGGTCCCCTACCACATACTAAAATTTCATCGAAATCGAACCCACTTTAGTTATGACGCACAAGAGCAGTGAAATAGATCCCGCTCCTGTGTCCTGACCTTTGACCCCATTTCGTTCACTTTCAATAGGGTTCCTTCCCAGGTGTTCCCTTTCCTCATACTAAAATTTCATAGAAATCGAACGATTTTTACTCGAGTTATCGTGCGGACGGACATACGCACACAACGCGTGAGGTAATGAGGCAGATGGGAATCGCGACCATCTGCTCGCAAGAGTGTGACGTCATTAAAGTTTAATAGGATCCACACACAACGCGTGACGTAATGAAACAGATGGCGTGACCACGCGACAACATATCAATCGCGAGATTGTGACGTCATAAGATTTCTAAGCATGGATAACATCAATGGGACGACGCCATGACACTAAAAACGTGTTAATTCGCAGTGGTTATTTAAGGCACTAAACGAATTTTCTTAAAGTCGAAATCAACCTAAATCGATTTCTAGTACCAGAAAACGGTAGGTTAAGGACTTTCATCAAAATCCTTAGAGCCGTTTTTAAAATAAAATTCACATACATACAAGAATTGTTCCTTTAAGGTGGACGTCAAGTAATTTTGCTTCCTATACTTCCAATGGAAAAACGTCTGTACACATTTTCTTCACAATTAGTGCGTTCCCAAGGATGAAAATTTGAACATCGATTAAAATAGCTTCATGTTATGACTTGGAATACCTAATATTTTCTGAAACATAACCATAAATATGAAATCAAACATTTGTTTGTCTACTGGCGTCATCAAAGTACAGGTCGCGCCATCTTTTTTCTCGTTCCAACACCACCAAAGGAAAAGTTAGTGATTTTTTATATAATTATGGTTATGTTTTAGGAAATATTAAGTATTCCAAGTTGTAATACGAAGCTATTTTAATCGATGTTCAAATTTTCATCCTTGGGAACACAATAATTGTGAAGGAAATGTGTACAAGTTTTTCCATTGGAAGTATAGGAAGCAAAATTACTTGACGTCCACCTTAATACACTGCTGGACAATTGCTAAGGACGAATCATAAACGGCTATATAGCGCATAAAAAAGTAAGTGTGGTTGGATGCCAAGTGAAATAAAATAATGTCAGAATGCCAGGACATTACAAGAAAGACAATTTATTGTGCTCTGAAATCCAGAAGGCTTTGGAACGTGTTCAAGGGACAAACAGGCCATTTTGTGCAGAATACGTAAACGTGAAAAAATGCAATTACCATCCGCAGGCGTTCCGGCGTAAGATGTCAATACGGAATATGGCCACCATGGAGGGCGATGCAAGATTCCACACGTCGTGTCATGCTTTTCACAACATTATCAAGCAGCTGTTGTGGTAATTTATCCCATTTCTCTGTCAGTGCACGGATGAGGGTGTCCTTGTTTATTGGAGGGCATTGGCGACCAGCAAGACTCCTCCCCAAAGCATCCCACACATTTTCAATGGGATTCAGATCTGGAGAACGTGCTGGCCATACGAGGCGTTGAATATCCTCGCTCTCCAGACACTCCTGGACAGCAACTGTTCGATGACATGGTGCGTTGTCGTCCATGAAAATGAATCTATCACCGACAGCACCACGGAACATGCACACATGAGGTAGCAGAACATCATTAATGTATCGTTGGCCAGTCATAGTCCCAGTTGGAAGCACATAGAGGGACGTACGGCCATTGATCATGATGCCAGCCCATACCATGACACTACATGTCGGATATCGGTCCCTTTCCTGTATGTTTGCTGGACAATATGCAGTACCACTATCACGCCAGATCAGTTGTCGTCGACAATCAGACGATAGACTGTATGTACTCTCATCTGAGAAGAGGACAGCAGACCAGTCGTTATCAGTCCAATTGAGATGTTGACGGCACCATTGCAAACGGGCAGTACGGTGACGTCTGGACAATGGGATGCACACAACAGGAAGGCGGGCGTATAGTCCTCCTTCATGCAAACGTCTGGCGACACTTTCTCGGGAGATGCGCTTGCCAGTAGCAGCCATAAACTGATTTGCTACCTCACTAGCTGTGCTGCGCCGGTGCCTTTTTGTTGATAGCACTATGTACCGATCTTCTGCAGGTGTCATACTGCGAACACGACCTCCCCCGTGACGTTTGATACACTCTCCATTTGTTTGAAATGATTTCCAAAGCCTTGAAACAACACTGTGGCGGACGTCAAACTCCCTGGCAACATTTGTTATTTTTCGCCCTTCTTCAATCTTGCCAATAATACGGCCACGCGTAAAATCATCTAGGTGATGTCGGGAAGACATACTGAAAATTGCAAGTTCGTCAATTGATTCTTTCCCTTTCAACTTTGCATTTGAACAACAACGGTCAATACGTATCAAATCTTTTATAACTCTTATCGGCGCTATGACGTCACGAACAAGTTCGGCAATCCAAAATTTGCATACGCACAACACGTCTTACTGTATCCCGCACTTATGCTAATTTCCACATTTTCCTGCCTTCCATTTTATGGTTGCTATCGTTGCCATTGTCATCCGTCCTTAGCAATTGTCCGGCAGTGTAGTATGGGATAAGGGCGATGGAATGGATCTCGATCCTATGTCTTGACCTTTGACCCCATTTCGTCCATTTTCAATAGGGTTCGTCCCCAGGTGGTTTCCTACCACATACTAAAATTTCATCGAAATCGAACACCATTTTTACGCGAGTTATCGTGCTGACAGACCGACGGACAAAGTTGGAGCACATACGCTTCTTCAAGCTACGGTTCGGAAGCGTAAACCTTTAAAAGGCCTGTACTTTGCAGAATGAGGTGAGCGTGAATGTTTTTTTTTTTTTTTTACATCTTTAAAACTTTTAGCTGAATAAATAAAAATGTTTGCATTCAAAAGCTCGAACTATATGCAAAATATTCCGCACATTTTTTTCTTTTCAGGTTGTAAACATTTACCGACATACTGCGCATATTTGGAGGATACTTTTCCCATTTACTGCAGCCAGAACTCTGCTATCTACAACTTCTCATGTCGAAATGTTCCGGTAGGTGGCATAGACGGATTTTTTTGTTAGGCGGTACGTTAGGTGTTATAAATGGGATTGAACAAATTATTTTAACTCTAGTTAGTTCTAATTTTGATCGGTGTTAGAATTAGAAATAAATCTACAGGCCCAGCGGACCACTCGAATTTCCGAAACACTGGTCCGCCAAATTGACTACGGGTTCGAGCGAAAAAAAAATAACGTATCATTTTTATTGGAGTAGTACTGTATATCGCAAATTTAGAAGAGTATGTGTGCGTTTGCACGTGAAAATAGCACTAATAAATAAAACACAAAACATGCTACGCAGTGTAGAAATCTGAAAAAAAAAAATGCCTGACCAGTGCATACAAAAAGTTGGAGCATACCAAAAGCCACCTTCAGGGAATTCCTTGCTTCAGTGTGAAAGGCATGAGGTTTTCCCTTGAGGACAGAAATACAATTTAACAAAGTCAGAGAATAAATGGTTCTTCAACCCTCAGTTGGGAAACAATATAAAAGACCCATCCACCCTCTGCAGTCACCACTTGGGCAAAAAAAAAAAAGAGGTCTGTCTTAATCCAAATATTTTGAGTCGGAACTCGGTTTCCTACATTCCAAAATTTCCAGAAAACAGAAATATGGTTTGCAATTCTGATATTCAGTTTTTTGGGAATACCTGAAGTTCAAAATTCTGATAACTGCCATAGCGAAACATGGATTCTTTGAAATATGTGATTCAATTCTTTATAAACTTACAAATTCCAAAGCAAACTGAAAAAAAATCTTACTGGACACACGGGTCAGTAACGTAACATTTCCAGTAGTCAGATGGAATTTTCACTAGCCAATGGCCAGTGGACCACTGGGTAATTCAAATGTTCTTGATCAATGTTATTCTAATATCTTCCCATCTTCAGATATATTATTTTGCACGACGTAACATTTTAGTATACAGTAGTGGCCAAAATCGTTGAAACCTTTGGAAAAAGTGTATTTTTGAGGTTTGATGGCTCATAACACCAATTTTCTTTTAGAAATACCATAAAATGATATATCAATGGAAAGATAATTTCATCAAGAATGTAATGCAACAAAGTTTGTTCAATTATATGTATTCTATGAAACGTTATAGTAAAAAAAACCAGAAAAAGGAAGCACAACTTGCTTAGGTTGATATGAAGTAGCTTTCCTTCATTTGAATGTAGCCAATGAGCATGAGTCTTTAGAGAGCTAGTCAGGTGTCCTCTAGTTTTGGCAATGAACCAATCAGGTTACAGTAGGATTCAGTAATTGATATCATGTATTGGAGCTGAGAGGAGGATATTTGTCATTATGTTATGCGATTGCTATCAAGTTCTTTTTTTTTTTTTTTTTTGTCTGTGTGTGTTCTTTCATTTAGTGAGCTTGTAAAACGTACTAAAATTAAAGAAATGGCGCAAAGAGTTGACTGGTCACCCAGAACTCGATGTAAAATAGTACTATTAAGTGAACAAGGCTTCAGTTATGAAGAAATTAGAAGAAAAATTGGTGGAAACTTAACCGAAGGTGGCATTTCTAAATTTTTGAAGAGGTATAAGGACACTCAGTCACTACAAAACCAGAATGGTAAATGCATCAAAAGGAGCACAACAGCAGGTGATGATAGAAGATTTAAGAGATTGTGCCTACGTGACAGAAGAAAATCATCTGGGTGTATACAAGGTAAAATGGCGGAATGCAATGTGAAGTTGAGTGCAAGGACTGTTCGGCGCAGACTGCAGGAATTTGGTCTAAAAGCTAGAATTCCACGAAAAAAGTCATTTTTATTTCTCAAACAAAGGTTGAAAAGTTTAAACTGCTCTAAAACCCATGTTAACTGGACAGAAGAACAATGGGACAGTGTTATTTGGAGTGATGAGACCAAAATCTCGCTGTTTGGTAGTAATGGCATAAAATACGTAAGGAGAAGAATCGGAGAAGATTTGCATCCTGATTGCATTACATGTACCCTGGAATACCCAGTTAGTGTTATGATCTGGGGTTGTATGACATCAAAAAGTGTGGGCAGAATTTGCGTGATTAATGGGAATATAAATGGCCAAAAATACATTAATGAATACTTGAGCCCGAACTGAAGCCTTCCGCAAGTGATCTTTTCCAAGATAATGAAGCATTTATATTTCAACAGGATTCAGCTCCATGTCATGTTGCTGCTGTGAGCAAAAAGTGGTTTCAAGATAATCAAATTCCACTGCTGGAATGGCCTGGGAATAGCCCAGACCTTAACCTCATCAAAAATCTATGGAGCCGACTAAAGAAACGTGTTAGTCAGAGGCAACACAACGATAGAATCCAATTAATAGAAGCAATAATTCAATCTTGGTTGCACATTATAAGAGCTGCAGAACTAAAAACCTTGGTTCACTCCATGGGAAGGCGTTGTAAGGCCGTAATTAAAGCGAAAGGTTACCCAACCCACCAGAGCCCTACTGCCAACGCCGCATCCACCGGGCTGTACGCCTCAACTGGGCAAAGAAACGGCGGCACAGGACTTTAGATGATTGGAGACTGAAATCCTGGTACGGTGAGTTCCGTTTCCAGTTATTTCTCGTAGACGTGAGGATGCAGATCTGGCGGAAACCTAACGAAGCGATGGACCCGTCGTGTCAACAAGAAACTGTGCGGGATGGTGGAGGCTCGGTTTTGGTCTGGAGCGTGTTCAACTAGAACACCCATGGACCTCTCTGTGCATCTGTGAACGATCCACGGTACGAGCCTATCCTTGCGCGCCGTCTGAATTAGTTCATATTCATCATACACCCACAAGGCAATGGACTCTTCCAGAAGGATAAATTGCCTTCCCATAGAGCCGTGGTGACAAGAATATGGTTAGAAGTTTTCACTCTGGAATGGCCTCCCCGTTCAAGGGACATGAACCCTGTGAACAATCTTTGGGAAGCTGTGGGAAGGTTCGTTAGAGCTTTGGATCATCTACCCAGCAATGTGTCAGAATTATGGACAGCAGTGCCGCAATCAAGGGTGGAGATACATTTCGAACGATTTCATGATCTAGTTGACTCAATACCTCGTCATGGACTACCCTTATGCAGGAAAAAGATGGGCCTACCCGTTACTACGTCCATAATGTCTGTCACTTAACTGTACAAACATTGCTACTACCTCTGAGATTCTAAAAGTTTTACTTTTAAAATTATTTTTTCCTTTGATTTCCTGTAACCAGAATCACAATTTTCGATGCAGTTACGTTCTATTCTGATGAAAAATGTTCTCTCATAAGTGAAGTTAAATATTAGTATTAAAAGAAATCCGTCTTGTTGCACGATGATATTTATTCAGCTATAAAACGAAATCTAAGTACAGGTTAAACAACATGAGCACTTTCGGTGTCACAGTGACACCTTCATCAGATGAGATTTCCAGCATGTAACTTAAATACGTGGAGCAGATGCATCATGGGAAAGGTAATGTCAGTGTCACATGATATACCAGATAACAAGACAGTCGAAAAAGCATAATTAGCCAACGAAATTTACTCAACAGAAACATTAGTTATTATTGTGCTGTACTCCGTAAACAGATTGATCCAGGGTTCAGGTAAAACAGAAGGATAATAGTCATTACAACAACGTGTATTATAAGCCGAAATATAGAGACTTTCTGTAAATAACAAGGAATAAACAGAGTTAGGTGTGTTTATGATCTTAGCGGTGTCCCAGTCTGGGATGGAATTTCCAGGACTTACAGTTCTTGCAAAAGAGGTGCTTTGGTGATTCATTTTGAAATTATATTTGTGTTCATTTAATCTGAAATCCAAATTTATTTTGGTTGAACCTACGTAATGAGTATTTAGTTCATCAGAAGTAGTGTCGAGCATAAGAATAACATACACACCCCAATTTTTTCCTTTGTTAATTTTGTCACGATCGTTGCGGATAATGGAATATAAATTGCATGATCGTATTCCAAATTGTATTTTATGACGAGAGCATATGTTGGTATGAAAGTTTACAATATGTGGATTGAAATCAACAGATCCAACAAACGTTTTAGGCACGTGTTCACTAATTGAAGCAGTTGACATAACAAACCGTACTTTATTGTGTACCCCTTAACAACGTCGCCCGGATAACCATGGTTTTTAGCAAAGGATGATATCCATTGTAGTTCTTGAGCTCTGGCAAAACGGCTAGAAGAATGTGAATATGCTCTTTTAAATAGGAAGTGCAGAGCAGACATTTTATGCTGAAAAATGTGGGCAGAATTGTACGGAATTAGAGTGGGTGTGGAAGTGGGTTTTCGATGAACGGCAAAAGACAGGGAATTGTCAGAAGGGTTACGAGTAATTTGAAACTCTAGAAAAGGTTAAACAAAATTATGTTCAAGTTCTATCGTGAGTTTGATTGAGGGGTATTGAGAAGACATAGATAAAATGATGTAATTCATCTATGGTATATGGCCAAATTACCAAGATGTCGTCAACGTAACGGATATAGAAACTAGGGTTTTGTAGGAATTCTTGTATTACTTTATTTTCAATGTTCTGAAGAAGAATTTCTGCTAAAACTGCAGATAAAAGTGAACCCATGGCTGTCCCATCGGTTTGTTGACAAAAAATGTTTTGAAATTTGAAAAATGAACGCCTTTAATTAGATAAAGAGCATCCATTATGAAAGAAATATGATTAGCAGAAATGTTAGAATCAATAAGAAAAGCCTGAATTAACTGAAATGTAGCTTCCATAGGCACATTCTTGAATAACGAAACTACATCTAGGGACGCCAAAAAATAAGAAGTTGGTAGTGGCTGAATTAACTTAAACTTATCAATAGCTTGTGTGGTACTCTTTATTGAGTAAGAAGAATTCACGGTAAATTTGGTGTTTACCGGAGTTAAATATAATTTTGTAGTTAGCAGACTACTGATCGTAGAGCTTTTTTTTTTTTTTTTTTTGATTGGAGGTTTAACGACCACCGTGAACACCTCAATGCGCTATACGCAGTCGCCCGTCCCAAATTTAGGGTCACTGACTCCAGTGAAGGGAGGGAGCCAAGGCTATAAGAAAAACACAACATTCATGCCTCACCGGGATTCGAACCTGGACCTCTTTCGGACGAATGATCAGAAGCCATCGCTTAGACCAAAAAAAGACAACTTCCTATGACAGGTTTGAAAAATTTGTCAAGAATATTCTCCTTTATCCATTCCACTTGAATAAAATGTCCCCTATACTTCCTCTGCACTTCGATTTTTTTATCACATCTTTTGAAAACAAAACCAAATATATCGAAAAGAATTCCAGTTATCTTTATTTCATTAAATGAATTGCACATTTCAGCACAAGGAACATTTTATAAACCGCAGCTCCTGAAAATGAGTCTACCAGAAATAAAGAGTGCCCGTCTGTCGTCGAAAGGTAGCCTAATGCCGCAACCGTGAAGGAATGATTTATTGAGTTGATAACGAAAGACGAAAAAAGAAGTAAAGAGAAAACCGCTCAGCATTTAAATTTAGACAAAATATCAGAAGCATGATTCGAGACATCTGTTCGGCGGGTGTTCACAGTCGACCCAGAGAAAATGAAAAAAAGGGGAGAGGAACGGCGAAGGAACAAACAGAAAAGAAGTCCAAAGGAAAACGTGGGGACTGAAATGACCAAAGGATCACAGTCCATCAAATGTGCGACAGCAGAAAAGCAAAAGAGTAAATCCTCTTGAAAAGAAAAGGAAACTTGGGACACAGGCACAGGGGACGAAAGAAAGGCTAAAAAATGAAAGACAGAAAAAGCATTTGAAATAAAAAGGCAAAAGCGGAACGTAGACTGCCTTTCAGAAACGTTTAGAGTACTCTTACAATGAAAACTATGGAGAGTATTCACTACGCCAGAATTTAAACAATGGGTGTTGCTAATGCTTGTCAATGTTGCTTTTGTGAGAAAAAAAGCGATGAAGCGATCACTAGATATCAGTTTTCCGAAATTTAGCCTCTTGCATGGCTCAATAATGGCGAAGAAAATTCCAGATGTAGAGCAATTTGGAGTTACTGATTTTTTCACAAATCTGCTCCAGTAAATATTCTGGAGCATGTGGTTAGAATCTGTGGAGATATCTGACCGATCCTACACAGATCCTACACAAGTTTAAGAAAATACTTGGGTCTATACATTCGCGGCACAGATTGATCTATGATGATCCCGTTCGGCTTAGGCACTTAAAGAAATGACATGAGAAATTAGCCGTTAGATCAATGAATGATCACAGATAATCGCTATGTGTGGTTATATAGAGTACTTATAAAATGAAACTGCGTATCAGAGTTACAGACCGCTGAAAACGTAAAGCTCAACAAGTCTAAAGTGCAAGTGCTTTAAAAATATCAAAGTATTTTTAGAAAATTGCAATGTTCTTCAAATATTTTGCTACAGTCTGTAGAGTTTCTGTTAAATCTTTAGATATATTCCCAATATTCATCATTCTGAAAATCCAATATTCAAAATTCTGACATTCCAATATTCATCATTCTGTTATTCCTATATTTATCATTCTGATATTCCAATATTCATCATTTGATATATTCCCAATATTCATCATTCTAATATTCCAATATCCATCATTTGATATATGTATTCTAATATTCATCATTTGATATATTCTCAAAATTCATCATTCTTATATATCCAATATTCATCATTCTGATATTCCAATATTCATCAATTGAGATATTCCCAATATTCATCAATTGAGATATTCCCAATATTCATCATTCTGATATTCCAATATTCATCATTTGAGTTATTCCCAATATTCATCATTTTGATATTGGTATTCCCAATATTCATCATTTCAGATATTAATATTTCCAACATTCACTCTTTGTCTTTTTTACGCTTTCCATCCGTAGGTTAAAGGAACGTATATGCTCCGGCTTCGTCAGTCTGTCTGTCCGCCCGTCCGCACGATAACTCGCGTAAAAATGGTTCGATTTCAATGAAATTTTAGTATGTGGTAGGGCACAATCTAGGGACAAACCCTATTGAGAACGGGCGAAATGGGGTCAAAGGTCGGGACATAAGAGCGGGTTCCATTCCATTACCCTTATGCGTCATAACTTACGTAAAAATGCTTCGATTGCGACAAACTTTATCATGCTGCTCCGAGAGGTATACTGAACTAATTCTATTTAATATCATCGAAGTGGGGTCAAAGGTCAGGACACAGGAGCCAAATTTATTTCACAGTCATCATCTTCATAACTCGAGTAATAACTTGAGTAATGATATCTGGTATCATGAAAGAAATACGGGATTACGCCATATAATATAAATTCTGAAGATCACAATCCGATTTTTGGTGTAAATGTGACAAGGATGGTAAGTCAGATAATATCCGAAAACTTGAAAATTTCATCGTCCTGCCAAGAAGATGAAATTTTCAAGTTTTAGGATATTATCCGACTTACCATCCTTGTCACATTTACACCTTTACACTAAAAATCGGATTGTCATCTTCAGAATTTGATATCTGGTACGTTGGAAAGCGTATCATAAACAATGCATTTCATGATATTACTAACTTGTTCGTTTTTTCTTTATATTCATTGTTGTTTAGAAAACTTGAAAATTTTATTCTATTCTTCACGTATTTTGTTTCAATCTGCGGAGATTATGTTGATTCTTTAGATTTTCCCAATATTCATTTCAGTATTTGTCTTTTTCATGTTTTGTTTATATTCACTAATGTGTGCAGAATCACAAACTCGTTCGTCTTGTCTTCGTTGGGATATTGATTATTTCGTAAAAGCTTTGGTATACAATGTTTTGTTTATATTCACTACTGTGTGCAGAATCACAAACTCGTTCGTCTTGTCTTCGTTGGGATATTGATTATTTCGTAAAAGCTTTGGTATACAAACCTTGTTCCTATCAAGTACTTGTTGAACAACTGGGGGTTTTAAAACAATACTATTTTCAATTAAGAATAAATTATCAACGTTTATTCACAATTAAAAGTCTTATTAGCATGACTATAGTCTCGCAGAGCTTCTGGCTCGGCTTAATCAGGACGAATGGAGCGTAAACATTCAAATCATTGTGACATCATCAGAGTTCTGACGTCACGGTTTTTGGTGAGTAGTTTTCACGCGCTTGAAAGAAATGGAGTCGACGTCATATCGCTGACAAGCAGTGAAGAGTTCCTGTATATGTGAAAAGCTTCTAATACATTAAGCTTGATCGTTGAATCAGGTTTATCAGTGAGCGTAGCGTTTCTAAACAGAACTTTATGGTTCTTTTCGTGACACTGCTGGTCTATAGACGACTTCTTCAGTTCACAATTCCGTACGTAGGTCTTGTGCTCCTTCGCACGGAAATTTAAAGCCCTGCGGGTTTGTCCTATATATGAAAGTCCACATTCACAAGATATCTGATAAATTCCATAGGAATTTATGTCTTCGACGTAATCTTTTGATCCGAAAAAATGTATCACAAAAACATTGCCAGATTTTCTCACAATATTTCACCAAAGATATTGCAGTCCCTTTTTATAACGCTCCGTTGTATTTAGAAACATGTACTTAGTGTTCTCGTAACAGTAATGGTAATGACGGGTAACAAAATATGCTACTTCCAATTTTTATATCACCAGTTTTATTTTACGTCATTGTGTTTGAAATGTTTCGGGTATTTGTCATAAAACTTCAGTCGCGCTAAATTGCTCTGCAAGAAACGATACAAAATGTTCTGCATTTTAAACAGGTTTTCAGTGCACTTCATTTCGAACACTGTTAACATGTGTCCACTTCTGCTATTTTAATACATTGTAAACAGTTGTCAAATACAACCATTTTTTGTGAATGACTCTGAATCACTATGCCTTTCCAATCGGACAGGTACACATCGAAGAATTTTCATTAACGTTTTCCTCAAATGTTTGCTGTTTCTGATGTTACCGAGACTCTTTTGATTGGAATTTCGTGAAACACGTTGAATTAGAGATTACTTACATAACAAAGAACAGCTTGCACTCCCTACAAATTGGATTTTAGATTTTTCCCTGCCTAAAGGATTTCCGATACGACTATGGAGTCATAAATGTGTTTGGTGAAGCTGAATTCTGAAGACGCAGCCTTATCCAGGTATTCAAAAGGAGGAATTTAAAGGAGAAATTCCACCAATATCCAAGAAGGAATCCGATCGATAGGATACAAGAGACTATTAGACGTCTGAAGGTTCTCGGCGAAATTTAGAGGAGCTGAAAGAGCTTTGCGGTTCACGCAGCCTAATACTGTAATCCAAGTTTATTAAATATGCATCTTAGAGGTCAGAAAGGGGAAATGGAAGATGAGAGAGAGAGAGAGAGAAAGAGACAAAGAGCTATTTACTGAGAAAAACTTATATAGTTCACGAAGTCAGTTTATTATATTCATCTGCTTTGTATACACTTACACCGCGTGGTCACATACTTAGAGAATCGCTTTATTATTTCTGTTTGAGATACAATTATGTAGGGCGTAAATATATTGCGAAAATTAATAAAAACAGTGCCTTTCTTTTGAGGGAAAAAGGTACCTGAATGCTTAAACGTAAGTCGTTTTAAAGGAAAGACGTCATTAACCTAATAAAAGGCATCTTAATTTCGCGAGCATTGCACTTCAAGTTTTATTACTGTTGTATGGTACAAACTGCAAAACAAAAATATTTATATGCCCATATCGTATTGAATTATTGTATTAAAATGCGGGTATTCCGTAACAGATTTATAATATTTAGCAAATGCTGAAATTGAAATCTATGTCGTATATTTTTTACTGTTTCTTATGTAGCCAGTCTTCAAAAAACGTAAAAATTGCTTCGTCTAGAAGTGGAAACGAACCCGCATCTCCCGATTTACGTTCGTGCATGCTGCCATTACGCACCCAAGACAGTGAAGTTCCAAGCAACTGAATCTAAACCGAAGAATATTCCGAATGTTCGGCAGTCGAAACAGTTTCCGCTTCAAATGCCTTTCAGATGTTATATCCTTTATACGCCTTTCATATATTTGTGAAGAATTCATTGCTCCGGGGATGGATTTGCTTCCGATTGTTTCTATAACATTTTGGTAAACCTTACCCGCAGGTCAGGGTTAATCTTGCAGTTAGCATTATATTGCACTGAGAAACAAGAAAAACCCCATGTTGACTCTAAAATACAATCCAATTTTCTTTTCGACTTTTAAGATGTTTGTACCGTTCTTCCCCGCTCCTTGCTTGCCGTATCCACTGCTGAATGGTGTCCTCGAAGGAACTACGATCGGATCACTACCTTGAGGTACAGAGACTAGATTCTGAACCAAATATCAAGTCATTCTGAGGAGACGTCGAGCCATATTTTATTTTTAAGAATGGTAACGCGCAACCTCGTCGAGCTCAGTTGTTCGATGTATTTCTCGAAGAGGAAGACACTCTCAGAATGGAGTGGCCACCCAGATCTTCTGATCACAATCCCATTGAATATCTATGAGATGCTCTAGGGAGACGTATTAGAACTCGTTAGGTGCCAGAACAATTCAAGAACTCAGAACAGCTCTTGTTGAGGAGTGAACATTAATCATTCAAGACCTCATCAATACCCTCCTAAAGAATGTGTGGAGTCGTTGCATGATCATCGTGGGTGTCAAGGTCACCCTGATATCTATATTAGAAATATTTCCTACTCCATATTAAAATACCACATGTCTTAAGCAAAACACTTTAAATATTGTTACATGGACGCCCTTTCATGTAAATTATAAGATTATGGTATTAACACATGCGAATTGTGAGATTGATTTTCTTCTGCTTGATTTACACAAATTTAAGGTGCCAGGCCCGAAAAACGCCACCATAACACTTAAAATGGTGTAGCTCTGGAAATAAGGTATATGAAAACAAGAATGCAATGACGAGGATACCTTTTTCTTTCTTTATTGGAAGTTTAACGACCACCGTGAGCAACTCAATGGGCTATAAGCAGTCGCCCGTCTCTAATTTAGGGCCACTGGTTCCAGGTAAGGGAGAGAGTCAGTGCCGTAAGACAAACACAACATCCATGCCTCACCGGGATTCGAACCCAGAATCCTTTCGGACGAATGATTAGAAACTATCGCTTAGACCACTGCACCACCAGGGAGGCGGCGAGGACACTTTAAACTTTTCTCTAGATAATAGCTTAATGTTATGGATGATAAGAATTTCAGGATGTGAAAGAAAACTCAGTTAGGAAAAGCTTGCATGATGACGCTATTCGGAATAGGTGGCCCAATTAACTCCATCTATTCTTTAACAAAACATTGCAAAATATTTTCCCACAAAACTGACATTATTTAACCAAAATGCAACAGCATCAGATCCAGTTCGAGTTTATGTAACAAAATAAATATTCACTCAATTATTAAGTTTTTCTTTGTCTGCATCTGGAACAACAGCTGTGATAAGCAAAACTATGCCATGAACTTACTGGGATATTAAAAAGGATGATATGGAACAAAAATACAATCTTTCACATGTAACGTATACTCTAGATTCAGTTTCTTTTTGATTTTACTATCTCTTGTTATTTTATTTTCCTATGCAAATTGTCTTCTCACTTAACGAGATGTTGTTTCTCCCGCTGAATTATATGTGGCAACGAGTGTAAGTCTTGACGTGGTGGTATGCAGTATATATAGGCGCGCTCAAGTATACCAAAGAGCTTCGTTTTATTTGTGATAGGTTCTTCCTGATTATTGATATGCGATTTACCTACGTTTCTACGATATTACGATAGTACGAAAGTTCGGGATATCAGTAGTTGTGTTATTTTGGGTGTGTATTTCAGTAATACCAGGAGCTCCCCAATAAAAGGTTAAAAGTGAGAACGTTTTCTTTGTTTATTTTATTGTCAGACCTCTGTCTGGCCGTTAAGTCTATTTCATTGAGTGTTTACGTTAAGTTCAGGGTATATTGTGTTTACCGCTCTAATAAGGAGCCTTCAAGGAACTAATGTACTAAACACGAAGTTATATTACTGATATTCAAGATAATGAGGAACGCTGAGTAAAAATAAATTCCATATTTTTGAAATTTATTGCACGTGCGTGTCTTACCTAAACAAACTCTAGCACTTTGAAGATTAAGCACACTTTAACTACGTGAAGTAACCTTTCAATAACCCTAACGTGACTTAACGTAAGCTTTCCTGCACTACACGTCCAGCCGGAGAATTTTATTCATTATACACACAATATAAACAATGTGTTAGAAAAGTTTGAAAGTACATAGCGGGAAGACATTACTTTGACATTCTAGACGTTTGTAAATTGAAAGATTTGTGTTCCTCCTGATGCCTCCACATTTATCATGTAAATACCTCACCACAAAAGTTACACAAAGGCATGTTATCTACGTAATCTTTATCGCAAAAAAAAAAGCAAAAAAACATATCCAACTTTGTTTGTGACTCAAACTCTTCACTTCTGATTGGGACTGGTTTAGCTCTTCTCTGAGTTTACTTTGCCGTATGTTTCGTCAGTGACTTTGCATCCTTAAACACAGAAGTCTTGATAACGCTTGCCTTGAAATTCAATGGTTTACGTGTTCTCCTCTGACAAAATGGAAAAAAAGTTTAACATGACGAAGATTTACATAAGTGTCGTGAATATCTTAAAAATCTTGTATGTGCATCTTTAACGTCACTATGGCGTTACAGGGCTACCGAATATTTGATAGAATTCTATATCCCTTTCTGTAACATTTTGAAATTTTATATAAATCAACTCATTTCTCTTTATAGACGAAGCTTCAAACATTAAGAACATCTATAATTTTAGAAAGTTATTCTTTTCAGCATCTACAAAATCAGTTCGTTTCGCTTACCTTTATGGAGCAGCAGAATTTCAGTTACGTGACTCAGAAGCAAATGGCGCGAATATACCGCTTTGTTCGTAAGTGATGGCAGACGTCTACTAATAATTTTTCTCGCTACATGGCCTATGAATGCCAACCCGTACGGTAAACTACCGCTATCTGGTACCGTTATAACGAATTCGTTTGGTAGCGGTAAAGCAGTATATGACGTTATTTGGCGTAAGTACCTTATAATGTAATAAACCCCTTTACCACCCTTTTTACCAAATTGAATTTCTTTGTAGATACTTCGAATTATGTATGAATTTATATAAATTATCTTTTAGATTTAGCACCAGTGAATTTTCGGACTTTCCTGTTCCACTTCGTGAGATAATAGGTTATGTTCTCTGGGGGCACAATAATATGCGAAATTGTCATGATAAAAACTTACAAAGCCGATAGACAACTACAGATTTACTTACCTTAAGGTGGATCCAACTAAAGTATTTGCCTTGTATTTCCAATTGGCAAACTTCTGTAGCCATTTTCTTCACAATTAATAGGTTTCCAAGGATTAAAATTTGAACATCCACAAAAATAATTTCATACTATAGCCTAGTATACTTAATATTTTCTAAAACTTAACAATAATTAAGCAATCCAACATTTGTCTACTGACGTCATCAATGTACAGGTCTCGCCATCTATTTTCTGGTCTCAAGACCACAAAAGGAAAAGTTATTGATTTTTAATATAATTATAGTTGCGTTTTAGAAAATATTAAGTATATTAGGCTATACTATGAAGTTATTTTTATAGATGTTCAAATTCTCATTCTTGGGAACGCATTAATTGTGAAGAAAATGGCTGCAGAAGTTTGCCCATTGAAATGCAAGGCAAATGTTTTAGGTGGATTTACCTTAAAACAGAAGGGTGTGAAACTGAAATGTTTACTGTACATACTATAAACCCGAGTTGGGTGTCGTATTTTCCATAGGATCAATGAAACTATCACCAAAAATATCTAATTAACACAAGAACAAGCATATCGATAGTATGTACACTATTTGCCCAAAAAAAAAAAAAAAAAAAAACCTGAAGCACCCAGAAAGAATCCTCCAATCTAGATGAAAATTGATATGTGCCTTGTATATGTGTAGGAAAGGAAATAATTGCAATTCCAAAACAGTTGGTTCATTTTTTCGGATAAAACAGCTGCACGAGTGGAACAAGTAAGTACGTTGTTTCGCCACCTCTGTCTCGAATACAAGAGGTTACCCTGCTTGGCATAGACGCATACAGTTCACGAATACTGTCCTGAGGCATAACATGCCTGACATTCCGAGACAGGCGTTGGTAGCGCCATCATATCCCAAACATGTTCGATTGGTGAGAAGTCGGGTGATCGAGCTCGCCATTGAAGGGTGTCGATAGTACGGAGGCAGGCCTAGGACAGCCATGCCATGTGTGGCCGGGCATTATCCTGTTGAAAAACTGCTCGGTGATGCTGTCACAGGAATGGCAACACGTAGAATGTCGACGACTTACCATTGAGCAGTGAGGGTGGTACGGAGGGCTATCAAGGATGTCTGGCTATCGTAGCAAATGGCTCCCCAGACAGTCACTCCCGGTGTGCGAGCCGTGTACCGTTCGCACGCCGGTTTATCTCCAGACACGTATGCGCTGGTCATCGGCGCCAAGTGCAAACAGTGACTCATCACTGAAGACAACACGACGACACTGGACACTATCGCACATTGTTTGGGTCCGACACAATTTCAACCGGTAGCGGCGATGCTCGCTGGTCAGTTGTAGGTGGAGGAGTGGTCTTCCTCGAATATAGTCCCCTTGTCGCAAGTCATCCAGATGGCCACTTCCATACCTGTAGAGGAAGCCACGTGGCCACGGATGTCTGAGAGCAACGAATTCGGTTCTGTTCGTTCGATCCTCGCGCTCAGACGTTGCCCTCGGCCGTCCACTACCAGCGTGCCGCTGGGTTATTCCCTCCTCGACCCATTTGGCGCCAACATCGTCCGATTGCCGCGTCGTTGCCATCCAAATGACTGTAGATACGGCGACCTGACCAACCGATACGTCCGCTCACACACTCGCTCAACTGTTTGTATTTTGCACGGATCCGACTTCAAGGCTTCCTCACAGTCTGTGTGCGCTGATGCAGCCGCAATTCTCTTCCACAATTGTTCTAGTGTGTGCGAGCTTTGCTCTTGATATTCCCTCTTCGATGCGTAGTTCCTATGCGCTGCGGCGGGCCACTATTTCGTCATTGGTCGTTATTTTTTATCATTTGCGTATTCGGCCCTAAGGTTTTACATCGAGCAAATTAGCGATGATACGTAACATTTGGCGAGTCTTAAAAATGGATAAGCAAATAACGTACGACGAGGAAAACCGACATTTTCTTTGCTAACGTGAAAGAAACCTAATAAAGAAGAGTGATACACATTAGAGATGAGTTCGGGCTCAATTTTAGGAACCCGCGCACGGCCCGCTTTCTTTGATTACATGTGTTTACTGAGCCCGGGTCCGGATTCTTGAAAAATTTTGCTTATCAAGGCTTGCATTTATGCATTATACACTAGCCAAAGATATGGCCCAAGCAAGGATTAATTTTAAAATTATTAGTTTAGAAAGTTTAGTTCAGTTAATCCACTTCATAATATTAATATGTTTTTAGAAATACTACGCATAAAGTCAAATGTTCTATAATGAATAAAGTTCTCCGGCTGGACTTGTTGTGCAAGGGAAGCTTACGTTAAGTCACGTTAAGGTTATTGGAAGGTTACTTGACGTAGCTAAAGTGTGCTTAATCTTCAAAGTGCTAGAGTTTGTTTAGGTAAGACACGCACGTGCAAAAAGTTCATTGAACATGGAACTTCTTTTTACTCAGCGTTCCTCATTATCTTGAATTTCAGTAATATAACTTCGGTTTTAGTACATTAGTACCTTGAAGGCTCCTTATTAGAGCGGTAAACACAATATACCCTGGACTTAACGTAGACACTCAATGAAATAGACTTAACGGCCAGACAGAGGTCTGACAATAAAATGAACTAAGAAAACGTACTCACTTTTAACCTTTTATTGGGGAACTCCTGGTGTTACTTAAATACACACTCCAACAAAACTCAACTACTGATAGCCCGAATTTTCGTACTATCGTAGATAAATCGCATAGCAATAATAATGGAAGAACCTATCACATACAAAACGAATCTGTTTGGTATAGTTGAGCGCGCCTATATATACTGCATACCACCACGTCATGACTTACACTCGTTGCCACATATAATTCAGCGGGAGAAATAACATCTCGTTAAGTGAGAAGATAATTTGCATAGGAAAATAAAATAAAAAGAAATAGTAAAATCAAAAGGAAACTGAATCTAGAGTATACGTTACAGTTCTAAAATGTGGATTTGAAAATAAATAAATAAGCAACGTGCCCTTCGACCGTATCAGGGGAATCAATAATTTTGGTAAACGCTGAAGAAAAGAAAATCGTTTAGAAACAAAAAATTCCATTCGTTATTTCATTTTGATTTCTAAATATACTTTTATTTGGAATACATTGCATCATAAAACGTACAACGCCGTACAGAAAGTTGCAATTGTTTGAAATTTTGACTCTAGAAAACTAATCTTTGCAATATAATTTACATATATGCTAATTTTTAAAGGTAGTTTAGAGGGATGTAGTAGAATATAAAAAAAAGCACGTAGGGAAATTTCCAAAATTAAAAAAAAAAAGAACGTAAAAGCATTCCAGACCAGATTATTCGGCATTTTGTAATATTAACAAAGCTTCGCGCTTAATAGTATAATAATCACAATATTATCACATATCTGTGCAGTTTCCAGATCAAGTTCATCATGAAAAGAGAGAGAGAGAGAATTGAATCTAATGCCTCAGTGCTTCAACTTGATCTTCTTTTCTCTAAAACTCGACCTGCTGAACTAAAAACCAACGTCACCCCAAACATCACGGGAGTGATAAAATTAAAAAAAATATACAACAATACTTCTAACTGCACAATTTTGGAAATTAATACATCATTTTAAAGATAAGATTCTTGATTTTTAATAAAATAAAAAAAATGGGAATGTGATTTTTTCCCAATTTTTCGATACCAGACCTCATTAAACTAATCCTTGCTTGGGCCATAGCTTTGGACAATGCATAATGCAAGTCTTGCTAAGCAAAATTTGTCTTGCAATGGCAGCTAGCTTAGTAAATTGAAAATTCTTCTACCATGGTAACAAATCTACAATGAAATTCAAGACGTGTAATTCAACCGGGCTCGGAATTACACGTGTTGAATAAATAACAGTAATGAAATTCAAGATGTGTAATTCCGAGCCGGGGCCCAGCCCGTGCCCGGGATTTTCTGTAGTTATTGAATTCTGAGCCCGTCCGAACCCGGGCCCGAACTCATCTCTAATACACATATCTAATTTCTCATTTCTATGTGGATTTAATGCCTTGTCAGACGTAATTATGAATCATCTTAATCGAAAGTGTAATAAATATTTTGGAGCAAAAATGGGGATTTCTTTCCATTTCAGACAAACTTTTGCCGGCAAAAATAGTTCTCTTTTCCAGTTCAGGTATTGAAAATGGATGACAAGGACACTCGTAATAGCAGAAAAATATCGCGTATCAACAGCAGCTTCCCATCAGGATATCACAAGAATTTCAATGTCTCTATAACAAATTAAGAGAAATGCGAGTTGAGTTGAAATAAGTGAGACAGCAGCCTTTCGATCATTGCCTCATTGTCATTAAGACTACGAACAATGAGTGCTATTGCGAAATAAGTTTAAAAAATCAGTATTGCGATATACGGCTGAGATGCTAAAACTAATTAAAAGTCATGGTGTTATTTTGGCATACTGTCAATGAAATGTGATGTCATCCAAGGAACTGATCAATGAAAACCGAATAAAAGATATCATCATCATCATTGTCAACCATTATCAATCCACTGCTGGACGAAGGTCTCCCCAAGTTTCCTCCACAACGGTCTGTCTTGTGCCAGTCTCCTCCATGTCACCCCTGCATACTTTCGAATTTCATCCACCCATCTCCCATGTGGTCTTCTTCTGGGTCTTTTCCTGTCCCTTGGAATCCAATCTAAAATTTCGGCTGTCCATCGATGATCTGTCCTTCTGGCAGTATGTCCAGCCCATTGCCATTTCAGGGATTTAACTCTGATCATGATGTCTTCCACTCTTGTCATTTTTCGGATCCACGAGTTCCTCTTCTTATCTCTCCTGGTTACACCAAGCATGCACCTCTCCATTCTGCTTTGAGTTGTCTGCAGCCTTTGTATGTATCTTTTAGTTAAGGTCCACGTCTCTGCACCATACGTAAGCACTGGAAGGATGCATTGATCAAACACTTTTCTTTTAAGACATAATGGCATATTGCTCTTGAAAATTATGCTGTTTCTTCCAAAAGCTCTCCAGGCAAGTTTTGTACGCCGATTAATTTCTTCATCAATGTGACCCTCACTTGATATCTGCTGTCCAAGATAAACGTACGTGTCTGTTATCTCCAGCTTTTCTCCATCAATCGATAAATCTTCATTTCTTGTAAAAGCATTAAACATCACTTTTGTCTTCTGAAAGTTCATTTTTAATCCCACTTCTTTACTCTTGTCAGCAAGTTCCTGGATCATACTCTGCAGCTCTGATGGGCTAGTTGCAAAAATGACTACGTCATCAGCAAAACGAAGGTGGGTTAGATAATCTCCATTAATCTTTATCCCCTTGTTTTCCCAGCTCAGTGACTGAAAAACACCCTCCAATGTGGCATTAAAGAGCTTCGGAGATATGGTGTCACCTTACCTCACTCCCTTTCCAATTTTTATGTGTGTTGTATTTTCAAACAGCCTAATCTTTGCACTTGCATTTTCATAGATGTTATTAATAATATTAATGTATGCATCTTCAATACCGCAGGTTTTCAGAGCCATTGTAACTGCTGATGGTTTCACCGAATCAAAGGCTTTTTCATAATCGATAAAAGCCATGCACAATGGAAGTTCATATTCCCTCGCTCTTTCAATTAGTTCTCTCAGCACATGGATATGATCTATTGTGCTGTAGCCACTCCTGAATCCAGCTTGTTCTCTCGGTTGAGCCATGTCCAGTGTTACCTTCAAGCGGTGTGAAAGAACTTTAGTGAAGATTCTATAAACTACTGATAGGAGGCTGATAGGTCTGTAGTTTCCGAGATCCTCAATGTCACCTTTCTTATGTAGCAGGATCATTGTAGCGATGTTCCAATCCTCAGGAATCTTTCCTTCATTAAGGCATCGAATGAAAATTTGGGCAAGTACTGTTTCGATTTCTCCACTTGCTTCTTGTATGATGTCTACAGTAATTCCCTCTTCTCCTGGAGCTTTTCCCCGCTTCATGTTCTTGATTGCATGTGCAACCTCTGCTGGAAGGACTGGAGGAACTCTGGTACTGGTATCTTTCATGATGCCTGGAGTGCATGTATCATCCCTTTCATATAATTTGGAGTAGAAATATTTCACTCTTGTCAAAATTTCGCCTCTATTTCTTGTTACAGAACCATCTTCTTTTCTCAGTGCCATAATCTGTTTTCTTCCCTTACTGAGATGTCCCTTTGCTATCTTTAGGCTTTGGTTGTTTTCAATTGCCTTCCTCACTAGTTCACAGTTGAATTTTCTTACGTCTTCAGTGATACTTTTTCGTACAGTCTTGCATAGCTCTATATATTCCACTTTGGAAGTCACATCTTCTTTAGTTGTCCTCATCTCTCTTCTTTTTTGCATCAACATTTTCGTTTTTCCTGATAATTTATTTACATGCAACTTGTTCTTAGACCCAGCTAATTTTGTTGCTGTTTCCATAAGAGCTTTGGTTACTTTTCTGTTAACTTCAGAGATGTCCACTTCTTCCGATGTTAGGCCTTCTAAAGCAGAGAACCTGTTCTTCAGTTCCAACTTGAAGGTATTATGGTGTTTTTTAAGGTTGGTTATGTCAATAGATTTTGTTTGTCTTATGAGCTTGCCACGTTCCAGTTTAGTGTTGAGGTGCATCTTACATCTCACCAATCTATGGTCACTACCTGTGTTGAACTTGTTCAGCACACTGCAGTCTTCTATGACGAATTTTTTGTTACACATAATAAAATCAATTTCACTTGTCGTTCCATTTGGATGTCTCCATGTCCATTTCCTGTGTGGCTTTTTCTTGAAGAAGGAGTTCAAGATGAAAAACCCTTCTGCCTCTGCAAACTCAACGAGAGTATTTCCACGCTGGTTTCTGTTGCCGTGACCGAATTTACCTACTGAAGTTTCATTCTGTTGCCGTTGCCCTATTTTTGCATTGAAATCTCCCATAATTATTTTCAAGTGCTGCTTACCTTTATTATTTAGATGACAAATTTCTTCATAAAATTCTTCAATTTCTTCTTCAGGATGACTTGTGGTGGGTGCATAAGTTTGAATAATCTGAGCCTGGTATCTTTTCGAGAGTTGGATAACAAGCCGTGCAGCTCTGTCAGAGGAACTTTCAACTTCTACAACTTTATCCTTCAGTTTCTTGTTTATTATAAATCCAACACCACTAGTTCTGCCAGTGTCTGTCCCACGATAGTAGAAGAGATGTTCACTTTTCAGTTCGATGAGATCTTCTCCTTTTCTCCTTACCTCACTTAGCCCCACGATGTCATACTTGATCCTTTGTAGTTCCTCTTCCAATAGCAGTATCCGAGGATGAAATCTGCACAGTAAACATTGAATTTGTTTGCAAAATTAGCGCAGAAAATATGGCATTACCAAATATCTTGAACTGCATGGTAAATGTTGCACTTTCAGCCTCTCTCAGTCTGCGTGCAAGTCCATTGGGTTTGCACCGTAAGCATTCAGAAACAGTTATTACGTCTCCTGAATTTCACACAGAATTCTGTTCCCTCATTTGTCTGCGAATAGGACATAATATAAGAAGCATAGTTCTATTTAAGGGAACATCGTAAAAATATAGATAGTAAGCGTAGTCCCTTCCTTCGTGGCAGGAATTTATACACTAAAGAGCAATTAAATTAGAAATACCTGTGTAGTAACGTGTAGCACCACCTTCCGCCCTGATGACGGTGCGATTCGTCTCGGCATGGACTCGACAAGACACCGGAAGCGTTGGGAATACATAGGGATCCACGAACCCTGAACAAGCTGCCACAGTTCACGAAGATTTGATGGACTGGGGTTAGAGCCTCGGATATCTCTCTCGATGGCATCCCAGATGCGCTCGATGGGATTGGGGTCAGGGGACCTAGCTGGCCAAGGAAGCGAAGTCACGTCGGTGGAGTGTTCATCCAACCATTCGGATACAATTCGGGAGCGATTGCACGGTGCATTGTCTTGTTGCAGGATGAGGTCCCCAGCGGGATGTTGAAGACGCACAAACGGAAGCAAATGGTCGTCCAGGATATCCCGGTAACGTTGACCTGTAAGGGACGATGTCACACGTACCAGGGCTCCCATTTCAGTCCACGTAAACATTCCCCAGATGAGAATGCCACCCCCACCAGCTTGAAGAGTACCATACCTTCATGTGGTTTGCGCCGTACTCGTATCCTGCTATCCGCATGTACCAATGTGAATCTCGACTCATCAGTCCAGGCAACATTTTCCCATATGTCTAGGGTCCAGTGACGACGTTCCCTCGCCCATGCTAATCTTTGAACACTGTGGTGGGCGGTCAGCAGCGGTACCCTCGTGGGACGATGGCTTCTGTACCGCAAAGCGAGGAGATGGTTCTGGATGGTGTGGCTGCTTACACGTTTTTGTGCACCAGCGTTAAATTGCCGAGTGATTTCTTGCATTGTAGCCCGTCTATCCGCTGTTACAATGCGTGCTAGCCGACGATGATCAGGCTCATCCACACGCTGTTGTCCACGGCAGTTGGCCCTTGAAGAGATGATTTTACGGGATTCGATGTACTCACGTTGCATCCGTGACACAGTGGCTCGTGAAAATCCCAGTGCCTGCACGACTTCCGAGATGGAGTGAGCCATTCGTCGGCCCCCGACAATTTGCCCACGATCAAATGCGCTTAGATCTTTTGTCTTACCCATACTGCGTCAGAGTCTTATTGACTCTTGTCGCATCACTCCTTATATTGTCGGATCGCTGCATACGTCATGTCGTTTCCGTTTACAGGGCAGCCTATAGCGCCACATTTGCATAACTCCAGCTGTCTCTAATTCAATTGCTCTTCAGTGTAATACACTGCCTGACAGAGAAAATGCCACACCATTAAGGAATGCTCGAAAACAAACCAAACTGCACACACAGATACCCAAGTAGGTCCTGAACAAATGATTTAATTGTCTCATACAAACTAGGCTCCAGTGGCCGAATATACAGGATGATCAATAAGGAGTGTGGCCCCCATTTTGGGTAATACATCGTTGAATCCGACGTGGCATCGAATTGAGTCCCACTGGGAAATCGTGAGCCATGTGCTGTTGATCCGAGTCCCCAGTTCATCTTCATTTTTCGGGGGTGGGATGGTACTCAACCTACGTCCAATCGTGTCCCACAGATGCTCCCTGGGCGAGAGGTCGGAGTATCTTTGCTGGCCACGGAAGCACCTGCACACCGTGTAAAGCATTCAGGCTGATCCGTGAGGTATGATATCCTATTGAAAAATGGCGTTTGGGATGCCCTGCAGATACGGTAAAAACACGGGCAGCAGCACCTCGTCAACATAGCGACGTGCCGTCAATGTGCCCGTAATACGTATTAGAGGTGAGCGGCTGTTGGCGCTGATAGCACCCCACACCGTGATTCCACGTTGCCGGGCCGTGTGGCGTCCCACAATGGCGTAGGAATTCGCCCGTTGGCCACGTTGCTGCCCAGACTCTCACACGGCGATCATCCGTGGTGAGACAGAACCGCGATTCGTCGCTGAGCACCACACTGTTCCATTCGGCACCCCACGTGACTCTGGAGCGACACCACACCAAGCAGTGACGACGATGACTCTCTGTTAAGGGTAGCCATAGAAACGGATGGCTGGACAGCAAACCATACGCAGCCCATCTGCGCGACACTGTTTGCGTCGATATCGGAGCATCGAAGCCTCCCCATACACTCCGCAAAATGTTCACCGTTGTGGTCTGCCGGTCCGCTACGGCATGACGTGGGATGCGAAGATCGGTGAGATCCGTCTCCGTGCTCCGGTCGCTCTATACGACGCTGCACAGATCTTTCCTGGGGACCAATGTCTCCGAATGCGACCGATGGTTGTGGCATCACGTTGCGTTTTTTCCGAAATACGACGCAAGGACCATCCGGCGGTACGAAGACCTACAATGACACCTCTCGTGAACTTATCCATTTGATTAAATAGCGTTCGATGGCGTCTTAACGGCATTGGCACTCCGTGTTCGTTCTCCAGACACAGTTGCAGCAAAACCACTCACTTTTCGCGGTCGTGACGACATCTTAACGGCATTGACACTCCTTGTTAATTCTCCAGACACAGTTGCAGCAGAACCACTCACTTTTCGCGGTCGTGACGACATTTTAACGGCATTGGCACTCCTTGTTAATTTTCCAGAGACAGTTGCAGCAGAACCACTCACTTTTCGCGGTCATGACGACGTCTCGACTGATGGCACGGGCAGGTTGTCCGTTTATATCACGAGCGCCGTTTGTGCGATTGGCCTGCAAATGCAATCATTTGGATAACTTGTACGTGTACCCCCACTCTGCTATTTGCATGGCGCTGCATTTACGTCTTCGTGGTGTAGCATTTTCTCTGTCAGGCAGTGTATATAATCACCCACGCTCTATTCAAAAGCACTATGTTTTTATGCGATGGTGCTATCATCCATGAAACCAACTATCAAGACATACGTGCACACGGAGCTTCATCTAACAACTCCACCATTCTTTTAACTAGTCTAGGCACCACCATAATAGCTATAATGGGCCTCTCCTTGTTATCCGGTTTCTTCTCCAAATACACCTTTGTGGAACCCCTCGTTTCCAAGACTAAATCCTTTCATAATTTTCATTACCCTTTTCTCCAGTGGTCTCATTGATTCTTATTCGTCCCGAATATCTTCCATCTCAACAAAATTTATAGTAAAAACTCAGTCAGACAAACTGTTCCACTTAGACAACCCATTCATACGCATCTCAGTAGACATCGATATCATAAGGCAACTGGTGCCATATTTATTTACTGGCAATTATTTGGCCAGATACATGAGAACGAAATTTCTTTGGGTTAATTCGAACAGGATGGTGCAGCATCGCACACAGCTCTAGCTTTCATGAAGCTTAAAATATACAGTGACCAAATTTTCAGATTACCAATCCTTATCAATGAAATGAGCTCTCTATAAAAGTAATCCTTAAAAGCTCTATGATTGAAGACAGCTATAACTAATGGGAGGCTTTTTCAAGGCACTAGAACAAATTCAGATTTAAACTGCTAGGTTAGAATTTGTTCTAGTGCCTTGAAAAAGCCACCCGTTAGCGAATGAAAGCTTGGCAAATATTGTATGGTCATACCGGTATACAGGGTGTAACCAAATGTCCGGAAACACCCACATAACTGGTGAAATAAGGGTCGTACAGGAACAAAACTGGTGGCTAGGTATAGGTAAAGGGTCATGGTCGATTGAATGGGATCAACAGCGGCTCCCTCTGGCGGATATTTGCGGTACTTATGAAAACTAACTTCGAAACAAAGCAAGTTAGGGCAAAAAAGTCAATTGAAAGGCTGTAAAGCATCCGCTGGTTAGTAGGAAACGACACGTGGTTCGCCGGATACCAGCAAAGAAACGTCTGTAAACGCAACGAATGCGAGCTTGCGCCGGAAGATGTCAGTTGGAAAACAGTTGGTTACCGCGTCACAGTTGGCAGGCATATGTAATTGAAGATAGTGACGTGCGTCTGTACGTTAACCGCACGAAGGACAACATAAAAGACTTGACGTAGCTAAAGTGTGCTTAATCTTCAAAGTGCTAGAGTTTGTTTAGGTAAGACACGCACGTGCAATAAATTCCAAGAATATGGAATTTATTTTTACTCAGCGTTCCTCATTATCTTGAATATCAGTAATATAACTTCGGTTTTAGTACATTAGTACCTTGAAGGCTCCTTATTAGAGCGGTAAACACAATATACCCTGAACTTAACGTAAACACTCAATGAAATAGACTTAACGGCCAGACAGAGGTCTGACAATAAAATGAACTAAGTAAACGTACTCACTTTTAACCTTTTTATTGGGGAGCTCCTGGTATTACTCAAATACACACTCCAAAATAACACAAGTACTGATAGCCCGAACTTTCGTACTATCGTAATATCGTAGAAACGTAGGTAAATTGCATATCAATAATCAGAAAGAACCTATCACATATAAAACGAAGCTCTTTGGTATACTTGAGCGCGCCTATATATATATACTGCATACCACTACGTCATGACTTACACTCGTTGCCACATATAATTCAGCGGGAGAAACAACATCTCGTTAAGTGAGAAGATAATTTGCATAGGAAAATAAAATAACAAGAGATAGTAAAATCAAAAAGAAACTGAAGCTAGAGTATACGTTACAAGCTGACGCATCTGTTTCACATCGTCACGTCGCAGTATTCCTGTAAAGCAAATTGTGAGATGGTGGTGGTGTACGGCGAGTGCAACCGTAATGTCCAGCAAGCTGCACGGCTACATACCATGCGTTTTCCAGATGGACCCCATCCATCGGCAAGAACCATACTACATGTTATACAACGACTGAGAGAAACCGGCTCTGTAAAGAGCCGACCGCGATCGGGCAGGCCGCGTGCATCTGGAGTTCACCTGCATCCAGAAAAAGTACTGGGATTTGTCCTGGAGAATCCTCGTGTTAGTACTCGTACACGCGGTGTCAGTGAAGCGTGCGGCCTCTCACACGAGCGGGTATGGAGAATCCTTCACGAATACGGCGCACATTCCTATAACCCCGTTCGGAAGCAACATTTAATGCCTGAAGACGATCGCAGGCGTTTTGACTTCTGTAACTTCGTCATGAATACCGTGTAAGACAAAGCACATTTTCTATCCGAGATTCTGTGAACCTATGAGTCGCAATTCACTCAAAATGGCATTACTAATAGACACAATGATAATTGTTGGGCTCTAACGAATCCGTTCGAAGTCAGAACAGCCAAGCATCAAGCGCTCTGGTCAACAAGCGTGTGGTGTGGGATCTGGCATAACACGATTGTGGGACCTGTCTTCTACGAGGGCATTTTAACAGGTGATAGATATATGTAGCTCATTCAGTACGACATAATCGAGTGGATGGATGAACTTTCTCTCCGGGATGTACAACGTCTGTAATACCAGCATGATGGTGCTCCGACGCATAAAGCGGCCACAGTGTGTTCCTTGCTATCGGCGACGTTCGGACACCAGATAATTGAATACGGATGACCTGTATCGTGGCCTTCCCGTTCCCCAGATTTGACCCCTCTAGACTTTATTCTGTGGGGATACCTCAAACAACAAGTATACTCCACGGAACCGACAGATATCCAAGATTTGCGCAACCGCATTATCACCGCATGTCACAGTGTGACACCTAATATGTTGGAGAATGTACGAGAAGGAGTGCTTTCTCGAGTTCAGACGCGCATAGCAGCCGACAGTGCGCACATTTAACAAGCCTTGGATTAGGTGTGCATATGGAATATGTGGGTTTTGTATGCACACAAGTCTGAATTTTGTTATCGGTACGTAATTGCATTTTGTATGATTACATTAAAATACTTACTCTGTTTCAATAGTGTCCTCATTCTTTTGTCTCTTATGCTGTATCGTGTGTGTTACATGTCGGTTTCTAAGCACAGTTTTCCGACTGACTCCACCCGGCGCATTCTCGCATTCGTTGCGTTTACAGGCGTTTCCTTGCTGGTTTCAGGCGAACCACGTGTCGTTTTCTACTAACCAGCGGATGCTCTACAACTTTGCAATGGACTTTTTTGCCCTAACTTGCTTTGTTTCGAAGTTAGGTTTCATAAGTACCGCAAGTATCCGCCAGAGGGAGCCGCTGTTGGTCCCATTCGATCGGCCATGGACCTTTACTTAAACCTAGCCACCAGTTTTGTTCGTGTACGACCCTTATTTCACCAGTTATTTGGCTGCTTCCGGACTTTTGGTTACACCCTGTATATAAAGACCCGGAGTTTCTCCCATGAAGTCTTGTGCTTTTTGGTTTATATTTATTTACGGTGTATCTACAGAGTTTTGTTCTAAGACTACACTTCACTCGACATGAAAATTAAAATCGTACAGCTTGCCAAACAGCATCCGAAGTGAAGTTTTAAAAACTCTACATCAACGAGGATATGCTTAATGCTTTACAACGGAAGGCAGATTTGAAAAAAATGGGAACGAGAAATTGAATGAGGGGGTGGACTACAGGGAAAATATGACCTGACCAACAAATGGACCTTCGATCGATTTGGCGGAGCTAGAGAGAAAAAGCAGCGGTAACAACCGGAATGATATAACAATGGGCTTCTGTAGCAGCAGTGCAACATCATTCGGACGAGTTTCGTTTTACAGCATAACAAGGGGAGTTTGAATATTTTAAGCTGGTTCATGACATTCGTCAGAGAAAAATGACACGTTACCTCAAGTCACAAAATGAACAGAATTTGTCAACTACACTGGCGGAAAGTACAAAAAGAACACCAAGAAGAAGACGTCTGATACCAACGAAGTTTACACAGCATAATAACGGAATACAGAGAATAACGTGATCAAAACATTATGGCAAAATACAGCTGCATTTGCTGGTAAACTGAAAAATAACATTTCCATGTAACATGGTCAGTACGAGGTTGAACCGCCATGAACTGCGTCACACTGTGCAATTCTGGCATGGAGTCTGTCGTACAGATGTTGGATTTAAGTTTGGAGTATTGAGTTCCAAGCATCCTCAACTTGGACGCGTTAATCGGGATGGTCGTGGCTGGCCGTGGAGACCGAATAAGTCGTTGTCGCATAAAATCACACACGTGCTCAATGGGGGACAAATCCGGTGAACGTGCAGGCCTTGGAAATTATCACACACCCTGAAGTGCATGTTGCGTTGCACGTGCCATGTGTGAGCGTGCGTTATCCTGCTGGAAAACACCACGACGGACCGACTTTACAAATGGCACAACAACGGGCTGAATGATGCTGTTGATGTAGGAGGAGCTGTTTAACGTACCCGGTACAAACACTGGTTGTGTACGGGAGTGATAGGTGATCGCTCCCCACACCAGGAGACCAGGCGTAGTCCCTGTGTGTCGCTGGCGGATGCAAGAAGGGTGGAGACGCTCCCCTGTGCGTCTGCGAACACGCATACGGCCATCGGAGGCTCCCAAGCAGAATCTGCTTTCATCGCTGAACACGACAGATCGCCATTGCGTTCTCCACTGCAGCCGTTCCTGACGGTGGGCTGGAGTCAGAGGTACACATGCCAGAGACAAACGTGCACGTAGTCCTGCATCCAGTAGACGGTTGCGGATTGTTCGCACAGTCACCTCAGGTGCAACGGCAGCTCGGATTTGCGTTGCAGTGGATGTTCTGCTTGACAACGTCGCTCTACTTATATGTCGATCGGTCCGCTCATCAGTCCTTTTGTGACTCCCGGTTCCACGTCTTCACGTGTGGGAATGTTCCTCGGACCATCAACGCCACCATCGTACCACCATCGATACTTCCCGTCCAATTCGCTTCGCATTACGACGATACGACCACCCGGTTTCGCGGAGTCCGACTAGTCGACCTCGCTCAAAGTCCGATAACTGCTGAAATCGTACACGTCTTCCATGTCCAGGCATTGCAGATTCTTCAGGTTCTTCGCACGTGTCCGTATGCCGAAGACAGATTACATTCACTTCGCCGTACTCCTTAAATACCACCGACGATAATGTGCATATTATGCCGTGCTGTGGCGTAAGCGCTCACCGGTTGGTCCCGAAATTAACATCACACCTACGTAAACTCGACCCCATTACCATATGTAAATTTCATGATCGTCCGCCAATTCCTTCTTGGTGTTCGTTTTTCACTTTCCGCCGGTGTGTTATCGCGAAAGCAGAGATATTCCAAAAATGTCTTTCACGACTCATCAATGACTTTCCATTGGATTACGTCATTAACACTGATCAAACGGAACGCGAGTATAGAATCGATGTGCGTAAGGCACTTTCTGCGCTTGAAGAAAAAACAACAGACTTATTCTTGGGAGGTTTTGACTTAATATAGTGCTAGTAATCCGAATTTCTCGGCGTAGAATATAAATAAAAGTTCCCAAGATTTCGCACATGAACCTTTTTCAAGGAAGGTAAACAGCTAACTGCAAACTGGGTAATAGATCACTTCAACAATTTGAACGCTGTGACTTGACTAGACAATAAATGAATAGGGGCAAACGTGATGAGACATTCGAAGAAACGAGGTCACGTTGGTCGGTCACGCGGTACCGTGGTAGAAAACATAGCATTTTTCAAAGAATTAATTCCAAATGCGTGGCAACTCTAGAGAAACGTTATCATTGCAAGCCTCGCTGCTGGTCAAGATTTCCAAGGTTTCGCGAATGGCAGTAAATTTAGGTGTGGAGTATGAAGCTAATTTCTTGATATCATTCCACATAGGATCAGAGGACTTAAATTGACCTATCTTGATAGGGCAGTGGTTGTTTTACCGTCTTTTGTATCCTTTTTATGTTCGTTGACTCTAATTCTAAACGAACGGTTGGTCATTCCGATCTAGTATCGCCTGGAGCCGTCCGGATATTGTAGTGGGATGGAATAAACACCCGCCTCATTGAGAAGAGGGGACTTGTCAATATTTCTCTTAAGCATCGTATATAAAGATGCTGAAGACTTTATGCCGACACCGAAACTCATCCTCCTGAGCGCGTTTTTGAGTTTATAGGAAACTTTTGGTATGTAGGGAATAGAGCCCAGGTCGAGACGTTGCGGCGTAGAAAGATCGACACTACTGGTTTTGGCTTTTTCGATAAAGTTATGCATCTGGTTTGGCGTATAGCCAATTTGACGATGTTTTTTAGTTTAGATTATCTAGAACGAATATCGGAGGAGACGGCGAAGGTTCTATTAATTCGAGAACGCAAGAAGGCCGTCTTATAATCATCAGGGCAGATTGAATTGCCGAACATCAAGTTGGGAACGAATGTGGGTTTATAATAGGCCTCTGTATGAAGACAGTTGTCTTGCGATTTTCTCACGAAGACGTCAAGATAAGGTACCACTGCGCTCAAGCTCCATAGTAAAATTGATCGTAGGGTGTATATAATTGACTTTATCGAAGAAATATGGGAGAGGCTCCTTTCCATGAGGCCATATGAAAAATACGTCGTCCGCATATCGCAGCCAGGTGGTAGGCCTTGGGGTGATGTTGGTGAATACATATTGCTCAATGAGGCGAAGTATTGCTTCCGCGAGGACGGAAGCAATACTATCAGTAATCCTTGTTATTAATGATAGTTACACTGCGCAGTATGCATTTACCGCTTCTGGAACATTGCTTCCAAGAGTTTTTCCATATATGCAAGAGCCTCAGGAACAATTTGTACGTCGAGTTTCCTAGATTATGGACGGACTAACGGAGAAGAGAAGTTTCTATTGATCTTGGGTTCATGGAGAGGTCAAACAGATGCATCACACTTTAACAGTGTCTTCACAAAGCACAACGGCAGCTGTTGTTCTACTGATGAAATCATTCCACCTCATTGAAACATACACTGTCAACCTTGTGATATGAATATTTCCAGTCAATTATATTAAAAAGTTACAAAACTCTGTTGAACTTTTAAAAGAAAATAGGCATTTAGACAAGCAAGAAGATGCCCTGAAGATCCATTCACTCATATATCATCAACTTTCTGCGCCGATTTTCAAGAATATGTTGCAGTATGCTTGGTTTGCTGCGAAGTTAATAAATGAAAGAAAGGTTTTCGAAAATATGAATGAAATTTGTTTCCCGGACGATATATATTCGACGAACGCAATGTAAACGCCGGAACAATTCTTCTATCAAATGCTAGTTCCAGAGAAGTGTTATGTTCTCATTATTTTTATGATAACTATCATCCGAAACTTTGTATACCAACAAACGAAAACTCTGATAGTGATACCTCAAAATATATAAGTTAGGTCTTGAAATAAAATTAATTATCTATATCTATACATAGTATAAAATAAAGTCCATGGTTGGCGTCTGTCTGTTTGTTCGTGCTATACTCGAGACTCGCTGAACGGATTTTGATGCGGTTTTCACCATTCCATAGAACATTTGTCGAGGAAGGTTTAGGGTCATGAAACATTAATCTATGACAAAAGGGAGCAGAGCAGTAACGATTTTTGTGGCGAATCAAAGAAAAAACAGCCGTTCGCATTCTTTCGTTGCTTTCAGCCTAAACAACGATGCGCGGCAACCGGTTTACGAAACTTTTTTGCTCATCGGGAAAAAGAGGCGAGGCGCATGCGCTGACAGCATGTAAGACCACAGACTAAATGCGTAGTTACATCGGACGCTGAAAGATAATTGGTTTATCTGCGCTCGCACAGACTAAATGGGTAGTTGTTTTCGTCCGCACGTACAGTATGTATCTCTTTGAGTAGCTCTGTAATTAAAATTAAAATATTGTGTTAACATTATGCCGAGACGAAAATTGAATATAGGTCGTAGTTCATCGGACGCTAAAAGAATTCGTTTATCCCGTCATAATGAAACTTTCCAAGAAACAGAATCTCGATTAGCAAATGACAGACAAAGAATGGCTTTACAAAGAGAAAGAAAGTCGCCTGTTGAACGTAATAATCGTCTCTCTTTAATTCACCGAAAATTCTAAATTGCTACCATGCGAACCGGGGGCTAGTGGTTTATAAACGAAAATGTGACATGTCAATTTTCCTAACAATTCCCCTGTCTCCATATGTGTTACTTATTACCAACTCTATAACCCAACACTTACTTCCACAGGTTCCTTACTATTTGTTAGTCGAACTACACCGAATTGCCGTTAACACTGACACAATGCAATGCTAAGTTTATGGGGCACATCACTACAAGCTACTACAAGCTCACGACATAGCTACTTCATGCAAATATTGAAAAGAAATATGCCGATAACACATTATATTATGACCACCCCCAAACTAGAAAAATGGGCACGCCTGGAGACCGAACGGTGGCGCAGGTGAGGTTCACAGAGTAGTATATATACAACCCGAGGACCGCCTCTCGGTTAGCAGATTGTCGGAGTCAGAATGGGAAAAGCTGCCGATTTATCGGAGTTTGGTAAAAGACAAATTGTGATGACACGGCGCCACGGAACTACGATCTCGGAAACGGCGCAGCTTGTGGGTGGTTCACCTGCAGCTCTAGTGAGTACGTATCAAAAGTGGTGCACAGATGACCAAACGACGGACCGTCGTCCGAAGGTCATTGATGCCATTGGGGAGCGCAGACTGTCGGGCATTGTTCACAGTGACCGCAGGGCCACAGTGCGACAAATCACACGCAGCTACAACAGTGGTAATCAGGGCAATGTGACACAGCACACAGTTCATCGCAGCGTATGGATATGCGTAGCTGAAGACCGAATTGGGTCCCCTTGCTCACTGCACGTCATCGCGAAAACAATGCATGAAATGGTCCTAAAGATCATCGAGATTGGACCTTGGATGATGGAATGGCCTGGTCGGATGAATCAAGATTCCTGGTACGTCACGTAGACGGCCCAGCGCAGATACCCCAATTACCAATGGAGGCTATGGCATATGGTACACTGTTGGGCGGAAACAGGCCAGCAGCGGCGGTGTTATGTTGTGGGCAATGCTTTTTTGGGACACTTTAGGCCCCATTATCCCAACAGCACAATCCTTGACAGTTGTCATATATCTGAACATCGTTGCAGACCAAGTTCACCCATTCATGGCAACTGTGTTCCCTGCTTAAGATGGCCATTACCAACAGAATAATGAGCCATGTCACACTGTCAGAATCGTCAAGGAGTGGTTCGGGGAACATTATTGTGACTTTCAGTTAATGCCCTAGTCTCAAAATTCACCTAGCGTGAACCCAATTGAACATTTGTGGTTTGACCTGGAAAAGAGGGTTTGCGCTAAATCACCACCACCGCGAAATGTACGGGAACTGGAGGACCAACTGTTGACATTATTGTACCAGATGCCTCAGGATACCTATCGCCACCTCATCGAATCGATGCCTCCCTTGCGTGGTTGCTGTTTTGGAGGCTAAATGGGGTCCTGCGGATTATTAGGTAGGTGGACATAATATAATGACTCATCGGTTTACATATGCTTCGTTCAATATCTACCTACATCGAACAATGTTATTGTAACTTGTAATTGGATTCCGAATTGTGAGAATAAGGGAGCTTTAAGGAAGGATTGCAAAATGCCGGCATTCCTTGCTTTCCTGCTACTGATACTTCACTTTTCATTCCTGGCTTTTCGATGTTAGCGAACGTCACAGGAAAACTAGGCTATGACGCACTGTTCCAAGACCTCGTACCATTACTGTAAAAACACATTTCCAGGAAATCACGAATTTCGTTCATTTTCCCGTCCTCGGATGGTTTTTTTTTTTTAGTAAGAAAATAAAGAGTATTAGATCAAATGCCGAGACATATATTTTCTCATTCTGCCTCGACTTTCATCAGAAAAAAAAAATCACCGAAATCGGCGGGTAGTCAGCTGTAAAGTTTCCTTGTTAGATGAAATAGATATCATAAAAACCGATTTTTTTTTAATTTTGTATTCTGAATGACGGCAGATTTGTTCCACTTTTGCTTTGCATTCAATATAATTTACGCCACCCTGGTGGCGCAGTGGTCTAAGCGATGGCCTCTGATCATTCGTCCGAACGGGACCTGGGTTCGAATCCCGGTCAGGCATGGATGTTGTGTTTGTCTTACGGTACTGGCTCTCTCCCTTCCCTGGAACCAGTGACCCTAAATTAGGGACGGGTGACTGCTTATAACCCATTGAGTTGTTCACGGTGGTCGTTAAACTTCCAATAAATAAATAAATAATAAATATAATTTACACAACAAGTAAATAACCAAACCTCAGGAAGACATTTCTTTCGTGTCTATCGCCAGCCGCAGGAGCATCCGCAAACCAAATCGATTGAGATATCAATTCCACAAGTGGTATCCATGTACACACATGGCATTAAAAAAAAACTGTGTTTTTTTTAACATTCTAAAGAAAAATAAACATTAAGTGGGCATTAAAATAGCGAGACAGCACAGCAACACATTACAAAGCATTCTGCAGAATTCGGCAAGAAGCCACGTAACCTAATAAAACTGGATTGACAGAAAAGGGAAAGAAAAACGTATGTCACTGACGTGGAAGCCCATTGAAATTCCATCCTATTCTTGTGACATGTAAACCGGAAGGCATGAATAACGTTCAGGAAATTTGGACCTTGAACATCTTTTTCTTCCGTCTAGACAGCTGTCATTGTAATATCGATATTCTGGCTCATTCTTTACCGATCAGGAGGGTATAAAAAAAAAAACGTTTTATTATTTTACCGTCACTTTTCCTGGAACCTGTTAACATTTCCACAGTTTTTGAAACTGTATAGTGAAAGAAAAAAAAAATGACGCATTTGTATCTTTCGCGTACCTTTCTTTCTAGTGTTAGAGGTTCCAAGATATGATTGTTGTTCTGTGATATCGATTCTGCTTTATTTTTTGATATATACATATATCAAAATATAAATTATTTTCCCTTGATACATGCCCATACTACTCTGCTACCGCGCAATGCAGCTGGAAACCAAGAGTGAATAATACATACATATATAAATAACCACAAGCAACACCTCCTGAACATATACATGACGATATTCTGAAACCCGAGCCCGACTGGCTCCGGGCTCTCGAGTGTCTTTCCCTGAAGAGTGGTTCGGGGGTTTGGAGCCATTTGATACAATATTTGTTTGTGTTTTTCATTTCCTTATTGGTATCTTTATAATGTTGCAGTGTGACTTTTAGGTATCGCTTGTCGTTCTCTTTTTTCTTTTGCTGTGGATTGGAGTTCATTTGTCCTCATGTACATGTTCAGGAGGTGTTGTTTGCGGTTATTTATATATGTATATGTATCAATGGCTCTGAAATCCTGCGGTATTGAAGATGCATACATTAATATTATTAATAACATCTATGAAAATGCAAGTGCAAAGATTCGGCTGTTTGAAAATACAACACACATAAAAATTGGAAAAGGAGTGAGACAAGGTGACACCATATCTCCGAAGCTCTTTAATGCCACATTGGAAAATGTCTTTCAATCACTGAACTGGGAAAACAAAGGGATAAAGATTAATGGAGATTATCTAACCCACCTTCGTTTTGCTGATGACATAGTCATTTTTGCAACTACCCCATCAGAGCTACAGAGTATGATCCAGGAACTTGCTGACAAGAGTAAAGAAGTGGGATTAAAAATGAACTTTCAGAAGACAAAAGTGATGTTCAATGCTTTTACAAGAAATGAAGATTTATCGATTGATGGAGAAAAGCTGGAGATAACAGACACGTACGTTTATTTTGGACAGCAGATATCAAGTGAGGGCAGGAGAGATAAGAAGAGGAACACGTGGATCCGAAAAATGACAAGATTGGAAGACATCATGATCAGAGTTAAATCCCTGAAATGGCAATGGGCTGGACATACTGCCAGAAGAACAGACCATCGATGGACAGCCGGAATTTTAGATTATATTCCAAGGAACAGGAAAAGACCCAGAAGAAGACCACATGGAAGATGGGTGGATGAAATTCATAAGTATGCGGGAGTGACATGGAGGAGACTGGCACAAGACAGACAGTTGTGGAGGAAACTTGGGGAGACCTTCGTCCAGCAGTGGATTGATAATGGTTGACAATGATGATGATGATGATGATATATATATATATATATATATATAAACACTGGGGTGCAAAAATTAAGAACGAGACAGTTTTTCGAATGTAACGTCGTTCAGAAGTGCTCCACATCGACTCAAATCATACCGTAAGATCCCCAAGATTTGTTCAACGCCTACATCGTCGCGGTCATTTTTAATACGGAATAGGATGTTGTTGGTTTTGATTCCAAAAGCTAACTGGATTCTGCGGCAAATGTTTCCTAAGGTGTCCACTGAACACGGTACATACTTGATTGAACCTACGAATCTACGTGTGGTTCTGTCCCCCTGAAGGGTGGATCGTGTCCTCCGGCTTAATTGTTTCAATGTACTATTAAGCATCATATCCGTGGTTCCGAGCAATCTGGTACACTTTTTTGATTTCCTCTTGTCTAAGATTGTGGTTGGAGGAGTGCGTGCAGGCTCTGTTAAGCATGAATCGGAGGGCAGACATTTTGCAACCTTTGGGGTGAGCTGACGAGATTGGAAATAGGGAAGGCTTAGAAGTTGGCTTCCTATGTAACGTAAATGATAGTAGATGTGAGAACTGATTTCTTGTCACAAGAATGTCCAGGAAAGCTAAAGAATTATTATTTTCCAGTTCGGTTGTGAAACGTATTGTTGGGTAAACGGAAGATAATGTCTCAGTGAATGCATGTAAGTCTTGTATTGAATAAGGCCAAATCACAAATATATCATCAATGCATCTCGTGTACAGGGATGGTTTTAAACTACAAGATCCCATGACACTCTCCTCCAGGTGTCGAGAGTTTGGTGACGTGTTTTTAGCAGCGACCCTTTGTATATTAAAGCATTTTAATGTCGAACTAAGGATGTGTCACTGAGTTTTTAACTATTTATTTTTTTAAATCTTGTATGGACGGAATTACCGCATTTGCGCTTTATGGCATTTGCTGCACAAAATACACAACATCAAGACTTAATTTATTGCTATTAAGTCAATAGTAAAATGAATTATCCCTTGCATGGTTTTTTCTTGAGCGAACATACGATGTTATTCTAATACAGAGTAAACTTTCAGCATAAAAAAATTATCACAGAAACAAAGCACAAAAATGTATTCCCTCTTCCCCAACGAAAAAGACGCTCTGCACTGTGTTTCATTGTATTCATTAAAGTTTAATAATTACTATTATCTACAAAATGTATTATCATAAGCAACTTCTTCAAAAAAGTTTTATTCAACAATTCTCACACTTGAAAGAATTTTAACATAAACTTTTTGGAATGTCACCGGAAACTAAGAAAAAAGAAGCGATATATATATACATCAGTGATTCAATAGCTCAGGACCATAAAAGTTTCAAACTAACGTCTCCATTTTTTTTACCAGTTATCCGATAAATTGCAATAAAGTACACAACAATTTTAACTGACGCAGCGAAGTTTGGGCCCTCTGGGAAACATGTTTAACAATGTTTTCACGGTAACGTTTAAAAATAGCAAAAGCTTTAGAAAAATACATCCTTTTGTTTCAAGAACTGTGAAATTCAAAGTAAGGAGGGGAGAAAGAAATGCAAGAAAGTCCATTAATGAGAGAACTTAATTACAGCAATACGCGTTTTTCTCAGGAATAATGTCTGAACTCAAGGAAGCACACCCGGGCGTGCAATAAATAAAGGGGCATGGTCTTCGCTGTTCTTCCTGTATCAAATCTGTAGCGAAGGTTTCGCTTCGGAGAAATCCCGGCAACCCTTTAAGTATACTTCTGGAACGCATTTTAATAATACAGCCTTTCTTGATGAAGTAATTTCATTCTTTTACTGCCTAAAAAAAAGCGGCTACTAAATTTGGACTTAAACGTTGATGTATGCATGTTATGCCAAGTATCGTTTTTCGAAAAATAGTATGTTATTTGAAGCTGGGAAAGTGTGTCCACAGCGAAACTTTTCTTTAATAATAAAGACTCTCACAATTTCGTGGAGAGATATTAAGTGATTCGAGGTACTTATTTCACTAACTTCCGAAATGTTTTTGAATTTGTTTTTTTAATAATGCTTTAAGAGATCAATAAGCTGCAATACAGTAGAACATGGATGCGGAACCTTCGGCCCTTTAAGTGAATCCAAATTTTGCAGGGCAAATCCCTTTATTTTTATTAATATGTTTTTGTTCGTCTTTTATTATTTTCATTTTAATCTTAAAATGTTCGTATTTAAAATCCAAGAGTAAAACAAGATTCAACGAAATAATGCTCCCAACGGCCACAATTAAAACGTTAGTAAGTCATAAAAGTTATTTTGACACATGCTACGCTCATGATTTTGTTCTATGTCTCCTAAAGGATAACAGATGGAATTGATTGAGATCTCAGAGAATGACATTTTAAAGTCCGTATTTGACGCTAAGAAATATCCAACTGAAATATGACACCGAATTTTTGGGTGTAAGAAGCACGTCTTTTGAATCAGTTCTGACGCAAATTAAATTTGTTAAAGCTATTCAAAGTCAATGGAACCGGTATGGAAAACAATAGTATCTGACGGAAGAAAGAAGTTTTTCAGTCGGGTTTTTAATCCCTCAGATATTGCTGCAAACGGAATCGTGAGCTTACGCCCTCTGGTTGCAGACTTGTGGTTTAAGAAAAACATGAATTTATATGAGAAACATTTCGCACCGGAAACGCTCTCCAACACAGAAATAATTTTTCAAATCGGACTCTTAGAAACAGAGATATCGACAAAAACAAGATGTGACTTTACGTCCCCTGGTGGGAAAACCATGCATTGTTTTAGGAAGAAAGTATTCTCAAAAGGTTTTTCCATATGAGCCATATTTTTTTCTAGGTTTTTCCAAGAAAAAATAATTTAGTCGAGTTTTCAGGAGCCCAGATTTTGCTACAAATACATCAGAAGCAAAAATTAACACTTACACCCCCTGGTGGCCTAAGTATTCTTTACAAAAAATTTGAAATTATATGCAAAAGGTTTTTCATCAGGAGGTGTATCCGCTGAAGAAATGTTTTTTTCAAATCGGAGTTTTAGAAGAAGGATTATCGGGGAAAATGTAATTTACTTTTACGTCTCCTAGCGGAACATCTATGCGTAATTTGAAAAAGTAACTTTATCTAATATACTCTTCGACATAAATGGAATCGCAAGATAAAAGAATTTTTGCAGTCGGATGTTTAGAAGCAAATATGTGGAATAAAATTTATTTTTGAATTCGACATCATCTGAATTTACGCTCTCTAGCGGCGAAATTGTACATCGTAAACACAGACGAAAAAGACGTGCTAAGAATGGAGTAGAATATCCACGCCTTCTGCAACATGCACGAAAAATACTTTCTTGCTTTTCAACCACTTATTGCCAGGAATCTGCAGTCTCCTAACTAGCCCAAATCAAGACGCCCTCGAGGAACCTGTGGGCGGCTATTCGTCTTGATTTTACCTAACCCAAATCAAGACGCCCTCGAGGAACCTGTGGGCGGCTATTCGTCTTGATTTTACCTAACCCAAATCAAGACGCCCTCGAGGAACCTGTGGGCGGCTATTCGTCTTGCTTTTACCTAACCCAAATCAAGACGCCCTCGAGGAACCTGTGGGCGGCTATTCGTCTTGATTTTACCTAACCCAAATCAAGACGATCGAGGGACCTGTGGGTGGCTATTCAGACGGCATGGCTCAACATCTCTCCAGAACTCTTCCGACTACTTGTGGAATCGATGCCACGTCGAGTTGCTGCACTTCGCCGGGCTTAGAGGAGCTCCTACACGATACTAGCGTATTCCATGACTTTTGACATTTCAGTGTGCAATCGCTGGTGCACAAAATGACGAAGCGCAGAAGAAATATCCTGTGCCACAATAACCAAAATTCGTGCGATACTATCCACAATATCTGACCTCTTTGCCAAACTTCAAAATACGTTCGACTGACGATTGAAATTTAATAGTTAGCCCAACCTCAAATATTCTCACGAATCGCTCCTATTACCGGAAACGTTTCGCCATATAGATACGGAAAAAGTGAGAACGGAGTTTTTCCGTTAATATACGAAAAAAATTGTGGAAAGGTTCTTGAGAATTCAGAATTTTCCGTTAACATAGTTTAAAAACACCAAGTTACTGTCAATGTAAAAAAGGAGTTGCGAAAAGGTTTCAGAAAATTCATGAATTTCCTGGCGTTCAAAAAATCCGTGAATCTTTCCGTCATTTCACGGAAAAGATTGTATCAGAAATATGCAACGTTGATTCACAAAAGGAATCAGGGGAAGTAGCTCGTGAATTTTAGAAAATGTTTTGCAGTGTAAAGTGTTCGGAAATAAGAGCTCAGTGTGCACTATGGATATAAGCAGAGAACAAAGCAATTCTTGTAAGAGGCACACATGATATTCGATGCGCGATTTTTCTATGAAAAACGTTGATACGAGCATGTTGCATTGGAAGAATAATAGGAGTCTACGATTATCTTGAGACATCATCGATTTTAATGCTATTCAGCGCATTGTATTACGAACGACTTGTTTAGTATACATACTTTTGACGCGCTGAGATACTAAAATAAAGGACTTGGATCTCGTAAATGGCATTCGGTTGTTGAACTTTGTCAGTAATCTTGAAGGGGATATTCAGCGTTTAATTAAGTTTTCACCAACGACATGAACGACAGAGTCAGGCACATTCACTCAGTAAAGTTCAGTTATGCAAACCCAAAACTAATGCTCATTTTATAGTAGCCACGATTAAATAGAAAATTCAGATTTCAAGATTGTTCATTCTTCAGATTAACATTAAAATTCATTACTCTCTTGAGATTAATAACGAATAATTTTTTACTCTCGTACATCACTTACAAATACAGCGGGTACATAATTCTGAAATTCGTTATAAGCTGCATTTAATTAACAGTTCAACTAGTATTTTTTCTCCTTTGCCTTTTGATACAAAAACAATGTCAGTAATGACATTCTGTAAATTTATTTCAGTTTGAAGATTCAAAAGTATCATTCTTTATACTTTACTGAAATATGCGAGGTTTTTTTTTTGAAAGATCAATGGCGATGTAACCTGAGGAAGATCTATGTGGATAAATGATTCTTTCCTTCAGATATACGTTGCGTATACTGTATAATCAGGCACTGAGCTATCAATTTCGTTTAAAACTTATTCCATTCTGCGCCTTCTCGTAAGCCTTTCAGCAAGAAACAGGACTTCTTTTCACGAAGGTAGTTTCATGTTTTCCATCGCCGTATGTTCAATGATATAACGGTTTGATTTCGAAAGACTCACATTTTGTTGTTCAGAAATTTAAGAGTTTAGACATTTTATAGCCTAACGTGTCAAAGGAGTTTCAGTCCCTAGTGCAATAACATTTGAATGCCCTGTTCTGAAGTAATTCTTTGCTATTTTCATGAGAAACATGTGTTGCATCTTTTGCAGCGCCCTGTATCAGCAAAGAGTACTTCCTTGAGAAGATTCATTTCCTATTTGAAAGTACCTACTCAGCATGAAACTTTCCTTAGGGTAAAACTGTAGCGGATTGTGTTTTATACGTGTTACACGTAGAAATGGTTTATTCTAGGTATTTGTCATATTACGCAGTACAAAATCATCACTAAGGTTCCCCTATCTCGCGCTGCCTTTCTCTATCACTATATCGTATGTCTGCCCCATTTTCCTCTCTCTCACTTTCTGTCTCTCTCTCTCTCTCTCTCTCTCTCTCTCTCATATATATATATATCATCATCATCATCATTGTCAACCATTATCAATCCACTGCTGGATGAAGGTCTCCCCAAGTTTCCTCCACAACGGTCTGTCTTGTGCCAGTCTCCTCCATGTCACTCCCGCATATTTACGAATTTCATCCACCCATCTCCCATGTGGTCTTTTTCTGGGTCTTTTCCTGTCCCTTGGAATCCAATCTAAAATTTCGGCTGTCCATCTATGGTCTGTCCTTCTGGCAGTATGTCCAGCCCATTGCCATTTCAGGGATTTAACTCTGATCATGATGTCTTCCACTCTCGTCATTTTTCGGATCCACGAGTTCCTCTTCTTATCTCTCTTGGTTATACCAAGCATGCACCTCTCCATACTTCTTTGAGTTGTCTGCAGCCTTTGTATGTCTCTTTTAGTTAAGGTCCACGTCTTTGCACCATACGTAAGCACTGGAAGGATGCATTGATCAAACACTTTTCTTTTAAGACATAATGGCATATTGCTCTTGAAAATTATGCTGTTTCTTCCAAAAGCTCTCCAGGCAAGTTTTGTACGCCGATTAATTTCTTCAACAATGTGACCCTCACTTGATATCTGCTGTCCAAGATAAACGTACGTATCTGTTATCTACAGTTTTTCTCCATCAATCGATAAATCTTCATTTCTTGTAAAAGCATTGAACATCACTTTTGTCTTCTGAAAGTTCATTTTTAATCCCACTTCTTTACTCTTGTCAGCAAGTTCCTGGATCATACTCTGCAGCTCTGATGGGGTAGTTGCAAAAATGACTATGTCATCAGCAAAACGAAGGTGGGTTAGATAATCTCCATTAATCTTTATCCCTTTGTTTTCCCAGTTCAGTGATTGAAAGACATTTTCCAATGTGGCATTAAAGAGCTTCGGAGATATGGTGTCACCTTGTCTCACTCCCTTTCCAATTTTTATGTGTGTTGTATTTTCAAACAGCCGAATCTTTGCACTTGCATTTTCATAGATGTTATTAATAATATTAATGTATGCATCTTCAATACCGCAGGATTTCAGAGCCGTGGTAACTGCTGATGGTTTCACCGAATCAAAGGCTTTTTCATAATCGATAAAAGCCATGCACAATGGAAGTTCATATTCCCTCGCTCTTTCAATTAGTTCTCTCAGTACGTGGATATGATCTATTGTGCTGTAGCCACTCCTGAATCCTGCTTGTTCTCTCGGTTGAGCCATGTCCAGTGTTACCTTCAAGCGGTGTGAAAGAACTTTAGTGAAGATTTTATAAACCACTGATAGGAGGCTGATAGGTCTGTAGTTCCTGAGATCCTCAATGTCACCTTTTTTATGTAGCAGGATCATTGTAGCATTGTTCCAATCCTCAGGAATCTTCCCTTCATTAAGGCATCGAGTGAAAATTTGGGCGAGTACTGTTTCAATTTCTCCACTTGCTTCTTGTATGATGTCTATAGTAATTCCATCTTCTCCTGGAGCTTTCCCCCGCTTCATGTTCTTGATTGCATGAGCAACTTCTGCTGGGAGGACTGGAAGAACTCTGGTACCTTTCACGATGTCTGGAGTACATGTATCATCCCTTTCATATAATTTGGAGTAGAAATCTTTCACTCTTGTCAAAATTTCGCCTCTATTTCTTGTTATAGAACCATCTTCTTTTCTCAGAGCCATAATCTGTTTTCTTCCCTTACTGAGATGTTCCTTTGCTATCTTAAGGCTTTGGTTGTTTTCAATTGCTTTCCTCACTAGCTCACAGTTGAATTTCCTTACGTCTTCAGTGATACTTTTTCGTGTTGTCTTGCATAGCTCTATATATTCCACTTTGGAAGTCACATCTTCTTTAGTTGTCCTCATCTCTCTTCTTTTTTGCATCAACATTTTGGTTTTTCCTGATAATTTGTTCACATGCAACTTGTTCTTAGACCCAGCTAATTTTGTTGCTCTTTCCATAAGAGCTTTGGTTACTTTTCTGTTAACTTCCGAAATATCCACTTCTTCCGATGTTAGGCCTTCTAAAGCAGAGAATCTGTTCTTCAGTTCCAACTTGAAAGTATTATGGTGTTTTTTAAGGTTGGTTATGTCAATACATTTTGTTTGTCTTATGAGCTTGCCACGTTCCAGTTTAGTGTTGAGGTGCATCTTACATCTCACCAATCTATGGTCACTACCTGTGTTGAACTTGTTCAGCACACTGCAGTCTTCGATGACGGAATTTTTGTTACACATAATAAAATCAATTTCACTTGTCGTCCCATTTGGATGTCTCCATGTCCATTTCCTGTGTGGCTTTTTCTTGAAAAAGGAGTTCAAGATGAAAAATCCTTCTGCCTCTGCAAACTCAACGAGAGTATTTCCACGCTGGTTTCTGTTGCCGTGACCGAATTTACCTACTGAAGTTTCATTCTGTTGTCGTTGCCCTATTTTTGCATTGAAATCTCCCATAATTATCTTCAAGTGCTGCTTACCTTTATTATTTAGATGACGAATTTCCTCATAAAATTCTTCAATTTCTTCTTCAGGATGACTTATATATATATATATATATATATATATATATATATATAATTTTAGACAAAAAGGCTAATACCATGAGAAGCTGCCTTCGGCGCTTCTCATGGTATTAGCCTTTCTTTATACTTTACTGAAATATACTTTACTGAAATATGCGAGGTTTTTTTTTGAAAGATCAATGGCGATGTAACCTGAGGAAGATCTATGTGGATAAATGATTCTTTCCTTCAGATATACGTTGCGTATACTGTATAATCAGGCACTGAGCTATCAATTTCGTTTAAAACTTATTCCATTCTGCGCCTTCTCGTAAGCCTTTCAGCAAGAAACAGGACTTCTTTTCACGAAGGTAGTTTCATGTTTTCCATCGCCGTATGTTCAATGATATAACGGTTTGATTTCGAAAGACTCACATTTTGTTGTTCAGAAATTTAAGAGTTTAGACATTTTATAGCCTAACGTGTCAAAGGAGTTTCAGTCCCTAGTGCAATAACATTTGAATGCCCTGTTCTGAAGTAATTCTTTGCTGGTTTCATGAGAAACATGTGTTGCATCTTTTGCAGCGCCCTGTATCAGCAAAGAGTACTTCCTTGAGAAGATTCATTTCCTATTTGAAAGTACCTACTCAGCACGAAACTTTCCTTAGGGTAAAACTGTAGCGGATTGTGTTTTATACGTGTTACACGTAGAAATGGTTTATTCTAGGTATTTGTCATATTACGCAGTACAAAATCATCACTAAGGTTCCCCTATCTCGCGCTGCCTTTCTCTATAACTATATCGTATGTCTGCCCCATTTTCCTCTCTCTCACTTTCTGTCTCTCTGTCTCTCTCTCTCTCTCTCTCTCTCTCTCTCTCATATATATATATATATATATATATATAATTTTAGACAAAAAGGCTAATACCATGAGAAGCTGCCTTCGGCGCTTCTCATGGTATTAGCCTTTTTTGTCTAATTTTTTTGTGTTAAAATAATTTATTTATAAATTAATTTTTATGTTTTATTAATGTACTATTTATTATCTATGTGCTCCACCCGATTGCTACTTCGCGCATTCGGAGCTGCATATTCACCATTATTTTTCCTATGCTATTACGCCCTAATAAGGTAATCATACCATATCAGTGTATATATTTGGGTTCTTGTGGGTGCTCTGTTCAGTCTTGTTTGACTTTTTGTCATGGCGGGTTTTGTTCTGCCGGTAAGCTTTTAATTCTTTTTTTTTTAGTTTTATAAAATTGATTTTTGGAATTTTTGTACTTATTAGAATTTGGTTTTGTGGCCTAGGGTGCATGACCAACCGACAATTTTGGCTTGCCTTGTCGTTTTGTTGGTACTAGAAAGGCCACTCCCACAAGTTGATGCCCTCCTGATGACGGCAACCTGTTCCAGTTTTCACTTGTTTTGAAATTTTTGTATTTTTGTTCTGTAATATTTTCATTCTATTTAAGCCACTACATGAGGTTTAGCTGCCTTCGGCGCTTCTCATGGTATTAGCCTTTTTTGTCTAATTTTTTTTGTGTGAACATAATTTATTTTAAAATTATTTTTTTTGTTTTATTTATGTACTATTTACATATATATATATATATATACACTGACGGAAAAAAAATCCCAACACCAAGGAGGGGTTATGTTAGATAAACGACAGTTGGTAGGCGGTGAGAGTACATCAGTAAGATGACGTCTATGCACATTTCGCGCTCGACGCATACGTGTTGCGCTAGTAGCGCCCCTCGGAACATGCAAAGCAGGTTTGCTGCAAATACGCGCTGTAATGTTGAGATTCGACGTAGGGTGTTGATGTTAGTCAAGAATGCCTTTAAGAAGACGAAGATGCCATTATTATCAACAGCTCACGGAGTTTGAACGAGGTCGTGTAATAGGACTACGAGAAGGTGGATTTTCTTTCCGCAATATTGCAGAACGACTTGGCAGAAATGTAGCCACTGTGCATGATTGTTGGCAGCGGTGGTCAAGGAAGGTACTGCCTCAAGAAGACCGGGTTCCGACCTGCCACGTGGCACTACTGAGAGGGAAGACCGCCGCGTACGGCGTATGGCCGTGGCGCATCGTACTGCGTCTGCGGCAGCAATTCGAGCTGCAGTTGCCACCACAATGACACAACGAACTGTTACAAATCGGTTACTTGAAGGACAGCTCCGAGCCAGACGTCCTGTATCGTGCATTCCACTTACTCCAAACCACTGCCGTTTGCGACGTCAGTGGTGTCAAGCTAGAGCTCATTGGAGGACGGAGTGGAGATCTGTTGTGTTTTCTGATTAAAGCCGGTTCTGCCTGGGTATCAGTGGTGGCCGTGTGTTGGTTAGAAGAGTGAGCGTCTGCAACCAACCTGTCTGCGGCTGAGACACCTGGAGTTATGGTCTGGGGAGCAATTTCCTATGACAGCACGAGCACTCTCGTGGTTATCCCACGCATCCTGATGGCACAGTTGTACGTCGTTCTGGTGATTCAACCTGTTGTGCTGCCATTCATGAACATCATTCCAGGGGGTGTTTTCCAACAGGATAACGCTCGCCCGCATAACGCTGTTGTAACCCAACATGCTTTACAGAGTGTCGACATGTTGCCGTGGCCTGCTAGATCACCAGATCTTTCACCAATCGAGCACGTATGGGACATTCTTGGACGACAACTCCAGCGTCACCCCCAACCAGCATTAATCGTCCCTGTATTGACCGGCCAAGTGCAACAGGCATGGAACTCCATCATACAAACTGACATCCAGCACCTGTACGACACAATGCATGAACGTTTGCGTGCTTGCATTCAGCATTCTGGAGGTTACACTGGTAATTAATGTACCAGCATTTCACATTTAAAATGGTTCTTCTCGCGCTTACATTAAGCTGTGATCTTGAAACCTTAATCGATTAAATATGTTACCTATACAAATGTATTGCCGCCATTTCATTCCCCTACAACTATTTTTTCGTGGTGTTGGGATTTTTTCCGTCAGTGTATATATATATATATACACACACACACGGTCGAGTCATATTATTGTGACCACCAGCTAATATCAAGAGTAACCGCCGTGTGCAGCGCGGAAAGCAGCTAGACGGACTGGGAGTGACTCAATAAGGTGCTGGAAGGTGTTCGCAGGTATGTGGAGCCATGCTGACTGCAGTGCATCTGCTAGCTGCTGGAGAGTACGTGGCGGAGAACCGGTATATTGAACAACACGATCGAGGTGGTCCCACAGATGCTCACTTGGGTTTGAGTCTGCGGAATTGGGGGCACAGGGAAGTACTTTGAAATCTTCATCGTGCTCTTCCAACCACTCTCGGACATTTCTAGCTGTGTAACACGTCGCATTGTCGTGCTGGAAGATCCCATCCACTTCAGGGAAGACAATCAGCATGAATGGGTGTACGTCGTCTGCAAGGATGGATTCATAACAAATCCCGTCCATAGTGCTTTCCACAGGTATGAGTGGACCCAAAGAATGTCACAAAAACGTTCCCGAGACCATAACGCTGCTCCCAACAGCTTGGGTTCTTCCAGCAACGGTTAAAGAGTGTTTGTTCTCCGATGTTTCTTATACGCCAACGTCCATCCGTTCGATGAAGCAGAAAACGTTACTCATCCGGGAAGGCAATGCTTTGCCAATCAGCGGAAGTCCAATTCCGATACTGCCGTGCAAATGTAAACCTTTTCTTCCGATACACCTTCGTTAGCATAGGTGCCGTGATCATCCGTCTGCATCAGGGCCCCATACGCAGCAGGGTTCGCTGAACTGTCGTTTTAGACACACTTCCCGTACCCCGCTGGTTCATTCGGCCAGTGAGTTGCTCCACTGTAGCGTGTCGATCGGCCCTCAGGCACCTTTGAAACCGACGTTCACCTCTCACATCAATGGCACGTGGTGCTCCACAGTTTCCACGTCGCTTTCGCAATGGTGCCATATCTCCAATAACAATACACTTTAACAACAGCAGCATGCGAACAGTTCCCAAACTGCGCTGTTTCAGAAATACTGCCACCCTGGGCCGGAAAGCCGATCATCATATATATATATTTTAAATATACATTCTCAATCACTTCTCTCTCCCACATCTCTCTCAGTTTTCTTACTCTCTTTCACTATCACTGTACTTACCTCTCACCCTCAGGAGGGCTTTTGAGGTCTCTCTGTTTATCACTAACCCTTACGTCTTTCAGTTTTTTTTCTCACTTTCCATCTTCCTTTATCATTTTATTTGCCGCTCACCGTCTCGCGCATCATTATCTCTCTGTATCTTCCTCGCATATCCCTGTCAGCGTTCTTTCTCACTTTCTGGCGCCTTCTATCGCATTACTTCTCTCTCTCCTTCACGGGCGTCATTTAAATCTATCCCACTTATAGCCACTCCCCGCTTCCCCCAACATTCTCTTTACCATCACCTTCTATTGTGTCTCTTTCTTCTTTTTATGAACTATCTCTACCTTTCCCGACGTTTGGCTACAATCCCTCTTTGTCCTGCCTCACTCTTTACTTCTTTTCTTTCTTTGTCTCAAGTCCTATCCCACTTGTGATGTATTTTGTTATGTCTCTGCTATCACCCTCCATTTTGCTCTCTACTTAATCCTTATCTCTGTCGCTTTTCCGCTCTTCCCCGTTATAAACCACTCTCTCTCTCTCTCGTTATCTCGCTCTTTCCTTCTTACCCATCATTCACCTACACCATCTGCTCTTTTTATTCTTCACATCTTCAACTTCCCTCTTCATTTCGTTCATTCTGTCTTCATTTTTTACTCTCCGTTTGTCCTTCTTTCACCTCTCTAGCTTTCATCTTTGGTCCCTAAATCTCTCACTATCCATCCAATCTTTCATGCACATTCTGCTATTGTTCTCCTCATCAACCTCTCTCATGGGCTGTTTTTTTTTTCTTATGAAAACGCTAGTACACCTACAGGGGTTTTCCAAAATAATGGAAACACCTCGCTGAAAACGGTAACTTTGGTATTGCTTCTTTTTTAGTAAAACGAGCATGTAACTGCAGTTTTTTTTGGTAAAATGTTTTGCTTATAGCCTCAAAGGTCTGTGTGATTGCATTGTAAATCGGTGTTTGCATAATTTCGTTCCAGATGAAGACACAATGAGTGACGTGTCGGAGTTCCAAAGAGGGCAGATTGTAGGAGCCCGTCTGGTTGGTACGTCGGTAACCACAGTGGTATAGGTATTGGGGGTATCGAGAGGTACTGTGTCGAAGGTCATGACGGTATACAATGTTCACAGCACAACATCATCTGAGAGACACAACTGTGGAAGGAAAACCAAACTCACTGCGAGAGACATGAGGACATTAAATAGGATTGTAACCGCAAGGAGAAAGAGCACGGCGACGAAAATGACTGCTGAGCTTAATGCACATCTCCCAAACCCAGTGTCGACCCATACCGTGCGAAGGTAATTGCATAAGCACAATATTTACGACAGAGCAGCGATTGCAAAACCCCTGGTGTCACAGGTGAATATGAAACGGGGACTTCAGTGGTGCCAGGAACATAAAACGTGGACTGCGGATCACTGGAAACATGTCTTGTTTTCCAATGAATCAAGTTCCTCACTATTCCCCACCACCGGACGGGTTAACGTGTGGAGAACTCCTGCAGAAGCCTACAACCCAGACTGTCTCCTTCCTACAGTGAAGCATGGGGGAGGTTCCGTAATGGTTTGGGCCATGATCTCGTGGTTTGCAGCAGGTCCCATTATGACCTTACACGGACGGATCACTAGCGGTGACTATGTCACCCTTTTGGCCGACCATGTGCATTCAATGGCGAAGACATTGTTTCCGTCAGGGGATTGCACCTTTCAAGATGATAATGCCCCGAGTCACAGAAGCCGAACTGTTCAGTCATAGTTTGAGGAACATGAGGATGACGTTGCACACCTTCCCTGGCCTGCACAATCACCGGACTTAAACACCACTGAGCCCCTGTGGTCTGTGTTGGAAAACAGAGTGCGATCCCGTTATCCTCCTCCGGGGTCTCTCAAGGAATTGGAGCAGTTTCTGCAGGAAGAATGGTACAACATACCACTTACCACCATCTAGGACTTGTAAGCGTCCATTCCAAGAAGGATTCAAGCAGTTTTCAATGCCAAGGGTGTTCCCACACCATATTAGGTGTGTAACACCTATTGTTTCAAGGTGTTTCCATTATTTTGGAAAACCCCTGTATATAACAGTTGGCTTAAATGTTTTATTAAGCACCTTGTCTACAAACGTGACGGTACTAGAATCACAAATTGTCCCGTTCCTACTCCAGTCATTTCAGGCTGTGATCTGCATTTCTGTCAAACATAAATGTGGCTCATATAAAATGGCAACGACAAAATGTAATCAGCGCTAGCTACTTTTAAATATTCGTATGTTTGCCAGTTACTGAAAGAAAAAAACAAAATAAATGTGATGCAGTGCAAAGAAAGGAATCATACTGTAATGTCATATATTTCGGTCTTCTTAATTTGATAAATTTTCGCGGTTAGAATATAAATGTATCATTTCTTGCTGTAGGAAATTTTCTTCGTGTTTTAGGTTTCACGGTTTTAGAAGTATTATTGGGCGTTAACAGCAGCCTTTAAAAAAACAGAGGCCAGTTTTTATTAGTATTTGTTTTAATTTCGTTGTAAACCCCTATTTGTTTTTTAACTTCCATTAACAAATGTCATCTTTGCTTAAAAGCCATATGTTTCTACAGGAAAAACATTACGAAGGTTAATGGCGGTTTTTGTTGCCCTTTCAGTTGATTTATTTAATAATATTGATCAGTGTAGGTATTCGTGGCAAAACTTCAAAATGACTTCCTATCCATTAAACCTTTGGAGGAAACTCCATTTTTATGTTTAGTGCACGTTACAAAAAACACAAAGAATGCGACCAGCTAACTCTGGAAAAGCATCGGGTAATAGAAAAATCTCTTCGCATATCGAAATTTCTAAAGTTCCTTTTCGGCAATACGTTCAGATAAGGACGCATTTGTTACTTCTGTTTCTCGTGAATCACATCCTCATGTCTTCAAGTGACAGCTAGAGCCATTTTATTACTTTTGCGTTTTATTAAAAACAGGTTTGGTTCTCCGAATACACTAACACATTTAACAGATAAGCCGGGCTAAGGTTTTCTTTGTATCTTTTAACGAGTCTTTCAATGAAAGCAGACGTCAAAATATCTTGAACATCTTTCTTTCAAGCGGTATATCCTAAACATTCGTCTTTCGTTTAAAAAGATATAGAAGTCTTGAAAAAGACAGTTCCATTTCCTGCGATACAACACAGGAGAAATCTCATATCTCCAGACATTCCCAGCGCAATCCCTTGAAGTATCACACATTTTAGCGGAAGGATACTTCATACTCTCTTATTGCAATAAAAAAACGGAAAGAAAATGAGAGACAGTTCATTTACCTAGAGCGCTTTAAATTCATATGGAAGGCAGCCAAAAAGGAACTGATTTTTTTCCCTGCTCACTTTAGTACACATCCCAATAATTAAGATTTTCTCTTTATACACTGGGAAAAAAAGTAATTAGAGAAGGTGAATTTCTGTCGTTCCGCGCAATACGGGCACGTGATCGATATCTTTTTGGGATCGGAGAAAAGGTTCGCATTATTTTGTCTTATAGAGGGGTATTAGCACCCCAAGGCTCCTGAAAAAAGCTTGTGGCGTTGGATACTGTTCTGGGCATATCGTAGTTGGAAAATGGAACAAAATTTATGATCCTCGGGGAATTAAAATTAGCGAAAGAAAAAAAAGAAAGTGTTTTTCCATTTCTTTCTTTGTTTGCTTGTTTGGGGTTTAAATGTTAAGCCATTCGGGAAGTAAGTCAACACTTAGAACTTATTATAGCTACTATAATATGCAAAGCAATTATGACAATATTTGCGGGTAAATATTGGTAGTTCCTCTCATTAGTAAATAATCTTATCCTTATAATCTCATTATAAAATACTCTTATCATTATAATATCATTATCAAATAACCTTAGCAAATAATTTTATCATTATAATCTTATTATAATGTCATTATCAAATAATCCTTACATTATTACCTCATTATAAAATAGACTTAGCAAATAATCTTATCATTATAATCTTATTATAATACATTATCAAATAATCGGATCATTATAATCTTATTACAATCCCATTGTCAAATAATCTTACCATTATAATTTTATTATAATCCCATTGTCAAATAATCTTACCATTATAATATCTTTTTAAAATAATCTTACCATTATAATATCTTTTTGAAATAATCTTATCAATAAAATTTCATTATCAATACTCTTATTATAATCTCATGATCTTATTATAAAATCATTATCAAATAATCTTATTATAATCTCATGATCTTATTATAAAATCATTATCAAATAATCTTATTATAATCTCATGATCTTATTATAAAATCATTATCAAATAATCTTATTATAATCTCATGATCTTATTATAAAATCATTATCAAATAATCTTATCATTATAATCCAATCACATAATATTATAATTATAACTCATTATGAAATAATCTTATCATTATAATCTCATTACGAAATAATCTTATCATTATAATCTCATTATGAAATAATCTTATCATTATAATCTCATTATGAAATAATCTTATTATAATCCAATTATGAAACAATCTCATAAAAAAAAAACAAAAAAAAAGCAGCATATTATCCGGTTAGTGTAGGTAGGTACTCTTTGCCTTCTTATTTGCCTCCTTATTTTCTGTATTTGCCTTAATTCATTCATTTACTCTTTTTCTACGTCTTACGTCTCTTGCATGTTAAGTTTTTGATAATTTGACCATTTGATTGTATGTATTCATATATCGATTTAAAATCATAATATCTGGATTGATGACATGATCATCAATTCTGTACGTCAAGCCTGTAAGTTACTTATGTCTCCCCACCCAAAAATGTTTCTTCAGTACTTTCATCTGATGATGGTCTTTAAGAAGACCGAAAGTTCTTATGGCTTTATTTTCAATCTTTTAACGTATACATTAAATAAGTTCTTCACTTCATCGGAAGCCTGCGTAGTGTTTTAATTATCGTGCTTTTAAGATTGCTACCTTAAGTTTTTGTGATTGACTTATTCCGCACGAGAACCTGATATCTTGATATCTTAATGTTATTATAATACATTATGAAATAATCTTATTATAATCTCATGATCTTTTTATAAAATCATTATCAAATAATCTTATCACTATAATCTCAATAACACATAATTTTATCATTATAAAACCATTAACAAATAATCGTATCACGATAATGATATCAATATAACCTCATTAGCAAATAATCCTTTCATTATAATCCTGTTATTATATTCTCATTATCAAATAACTATATCATTATAATCTCATTATCAAATAATCATATCATTATAATATCATTATCAAATAGTCTTATCATTATAATCTTATCCTTATAATCTTATCATTATAATCTTATCATTATAATCTCATTATTATAATCTTATCATTATAATCTCATTATCATATCTCATTACCAAATAATATTATCAGTATAACTTTATTATCAAATAATCTTATTATAATCTCATGATCTTATAAAAGTATTATCAAATAATCTTATCATTATAATCTCATGATCTTATAAAAGTATTATCAAATAATCTTATTATGATCTCATTATCAAAAATCTTATTATAATCTTATAATGTACTTATCAAATCGTATCGTTTTAATATTATCGTTATAATTTCATTATCAAATAATCTTATAATTATAATCTCATTATCAAACTGTTGGCAGTTCACGAAAACCATTAAAAAATACCTGTGTCATTCAGTCAATGGAAAATGTCTGTGATTCGAAAATCGAAATCCTGTTTATTGTACCAAGAAGTCTCAGACATCTTCTTCAAATGGCAAAAGCAGTTGAAATCACAGGGAATCGCATCCGGTGAATACGGTGCATCGAAACCTCTACCCAACGGTTCTTCTCAATGAATAAATGAATAATCTGGGTCTTGTGCGGCTATGCGTTGTCTTGCATGAAAACATCTCACTGTACAGGATGTCTTAGTGCCCATGCCAGGATGAGCTCCACTAGAAATGTCTAATACCGCTCTTACGTCATGGTAATTTTTTAATCATACGTCTTCCAAAAAGTCACGTCGCGAATATCCATGCCTAATACCAGTATTATTTTGAGCTCATTCAACTCTGCACAGGGCAAAGGCGACGCGGAAATACGAGTATAAGCCCAGTGCAGTGATTGATATCATTGCCTGGGTGCGTAAAATTCCCCGAACTTTTATCTAAGCAGAAGAAGCTCGTGAGCACCTTAATATTGCGACTATACCACGAAAACTCACTCCGTGCAATTCCGTAGCTAAATTTCTTCTGTGTCATTGTTAGTGTGAGCGATATCCACGTCGATGGTTTGTTCATTAAACTTAAATCTTCCAACCGAATGGGATAAACCTTTGTGTGATGGATATACAGTTGGGTAGAAATGTCATTGACACTCACCCTACAAGACTGCCGTAAGATCTCTTTTAATGCTTCTTGTCTGGAAGTCGAAATCGGTCAACTGCGCCTTGGATTATCTTATGCTGATATCCTGATTTCCTTATACAGTGAAACCTGCAGTAACGATACATCTGAGCAACGGTAACCTTCGACCAACGGCAAATTTCGGTTGGTACCGAACAACTTCCGTGGGATTCGTATTATCTATAATCTCTGAACAACAAAAACCTCTTAACAGCGGCCGACGGAAACCCCTCAGCCCCGAAGAAGATCTAATGGATACCACAGTCCCTTGGATTTTACGTAGCTCGTCGGGTACTTCGGCAAGATGAATAAGATAAGAACAAAGAATATTTATTGCTAAAGGCATAAAGGTTGTATTAGGGTTGGTACAGTGGTACGCTTATGTGAAGAGAAAGGAATTAAAAAATTTCTATGTGAGGCAAGTGCAGCTTTTATGTATGTTTGAATCACCCAGGGGACTGCGGGGTCGGTTGATGGGGTGTGGAATTTTGCCTGCTAGGGAGCGATGTTTCTTTATTTGGTTACTGTGGGCCCTGTCCTTGCTTTGCGGCTCTGGGCCGGATAACTGCGCATTTACGCTTTACTTCGAGCAATTTTCTTTTCTTCTTTCTTACAGTATACCCTGACCTTAATCTCTTAGCTTGCTATTTCCAAGGGTTGTTTAACATCAGACTTCAGGCACTTTTTAAAATCCTCTACACCATGAATTATTTATTTAATTATTATATTCAGCAATCAGCATTTGGGGAAATCTACGCAACGATTTCTTTCTTGTGCATAAGTTTTTATATATTTATTTTTCTTTTGCAGAAACGCAACGGCCTAGAAACTAGGCTTGACTTCTGGCCTAACTATGTTAACTTAGGCCTAACTTTCAAACAACGGTCACTTTTTCCCAGTCCGAGCAGTGACCGTTATTCGGAGGTTTCTCTGTAGATTTGTACAATGAAACCTCTGAGTAACAGTCTCCGCTAGAACCTGAAAACAGTGACGGCTATTGGGAGGTTAGGTCTAAGTTCATACAGTTTGTCAGTGTATGAAACCGAAGCACATAGAAAAAGGTTGCAGGAAATTTTTTTTCCAAATCTGTATTAATTAAACTAAGTGTGTGTGTGTGTGTGTGTGTGTGTGTGTGTGTATCCTTTGCGATACAAAAAAGTTACTCAACTTAGAAACCTGAAATTTTGCACAAAGATAGCTTACATACCGAGGATGTGCACCTCGGGCTTAGATTTTTGAATATTTGAGAAAAACGTGGTTCCCGATTTCCCGTGTTTCGTTCCGCTTTGCATACAAACAACCTGATCACACCCGACGTGAAGGAAAGTACTTCACGATAAATTTTACGCAATTTTTTTAGAATTTCGTTATAATAGACGCCTTAATGACTATTTTTATTTGTAAATACATTTTATGAAGGAAATATATTGAATAACATTACTACGGTTTTTTCAGTTTTTATCCGGAGCTAGCGTATTCTTTAACCGAAGCAATTTCGAACTTTTGCTGCCACGAGATGGAATCATGACTCATAAATTTGTGATATGAAAATAAATGTAATATTTTCCATCCATAATAAAATAAATGCTTATGATTATTTCTATTACAATAAGATTTATTTTGATGATAATAATTAAACAAAATTGTATATTTTCGTGAACTATTTTCTTTCACGTTGGGCGTCTTCAGGTTGTATGTAAACAAAGCGGAATGATACGCGGGAAATCGGAAACTACTTGAAAGCGATCTGATTCAGTAGTACAGCCATATTTTTAGCATGTCTTTTTTAAAAAAAGATCGTGCTTATGCTACCAGTTTGTCTGTCCGTCTGCCTTTACACACGATATCTCTGCAACTATTAGTCGGATTTGAAAAAATCTTTTTGCATTGGGAAGCTTAAACTATGTGAATGATGATCCTTTATTTCGCTTTTTTTTACGATGTACAATTCGCCGCTAAAGGGCGTAAATGCAGATTATGTCGAATTCAAAAATACGTTTTATTCCACATATTTGCTTCTAAACATCCGATTGAAAAAAATATTTTATCTTTCGATTCCATTTGTCGAAGAGTGTTTTAGATATAGCTATTTTTTCAAATTACGCATAGATTGTCCGCTAGAGGGCGTAAAAATAAATTACATTTTTCCCGATAACTCTTCTTCTAAAACTCCGATTTGAAAATTGTTTTCTTCAGTGGATACACCTCCTGTTGGGAAATCTTTTGCATATAACTTCAATTTTTTTGCAAGGCATACTTTAGCCACCAGGGGGCGTAAGTGTTAATTTTTGCTTCTGATGTATTTGCCATGAAATCTGAGCTTTTAAAATTTCGATTGAAAAAATTATTTCGTGGACTGATGCCACTCCCATCGATAAACCTTTTCGGAATATTCTTTTCTTAAAATATTCAACAGTTTCTCCGCCAGGGGGCGTAGATGTCATCTTATTTTTGTCAATATCTCTACTCCTAGGAGTACGATTTGAAAAATTCCTTCTTTGTTGAATAGTGTTTCCAGTGTGACATGTTTTTCATAAAATTTCAAAATTTTCAATTAAATCGTAGACTTTCCGCTAGGGAGCGTAGAGGTAAATTGTGTTTTCCCCTATATCTCTGCTTTTAAATCTCCAATTTGAAAAATTCTTTCTGCATCGGATACAACTCTTGATGGGAAATCCTTTGCACATACTTTCTAATTTTTGTAAAAAATGGTTTGGCCTGCAGGTGGCGTATGTCTTACTTTCCGCTCCTGATGTATTTGCAGCAAAATATGAGCTTCTAAAATCTCGTTTGAAAAAAAAGTCGTTTGTTGACCGATACTACTCACATCAACAAACCTTTTTGGAACATTTTCTTTTTGAAATAATGCATTGTTTCTACGCCAGGGGCGTAAATATATATCTTATTTTTGTCAATATCTCTACATCTAGGAGTCCGATTTAAAAAATTCTTTCTTTGTTGGATAGGGTTTCCGATGCGAAATGGTTTTCCTATAAATTCAAAATTTTCAAGTACATCATAGACTTTCCGCTAGGGAGCACAAAGGTAAATTGCGTTTTCTGCATTATTTCTGCTTTTAAAACTCCGATTTGAAAAATTCTTCCTGTATCGCATACAAGACCTGATGGAAAATATTTTTCACATAATTTCTAATGTTTGATAAAGAATTGTTTGGCCACCACAGGGCATAAGTGTTAATTTCTGCTTTTGATGTATATCTAGCAAAATCTGGGCTCCTGAAAACTCGATTAATTTTTTTTTTTTTTTTTTTTTGGACCGATAGTGCTCACATGGAAAAACAGTTTGAGAACACTTTCTTCCTAAAATAATGCATGGTTTTCCCACCAGGGGACCTAAATTCACATCTTATTCTTGTCGATATCTGTTTCTAAGGGTTCGATTTGAAAAATTATTTCTATGTTGGAGAGCGTTTCCGGTGCGAAATGTTCCTCATATAAATTCATGTTTTGCTTAACGCACAAGTCTGCAACCAAAGGGCGTAATCTCACGGTTCCGTTTAGAGCAATATCTGAGGGATTAAAAACCCGATTGAAAAACTTCTTTCTTCCGTCAGATACTATTGTTTCCATACCGGTTCCATTGACTTTGTATAGCTTTGATAAATTTAATTTGCGTCAGAACGGATTCAAAAGACGTCCTTATTACACCCGAAAAATCGGTGTCATCTTTCTTGTTATAATTTAATTAGCATTTTCGTGAAGAAGAGTCACTCACTTCTGAAGTTACAGTTTTGAATTACATTGACACGGTTGTATTTCAGTTTTTCTCGGACCTAGGTTTTGTACACTTTTACCACGCTATATGAAATATTAGGCCTTATGGAACATGAAAGTGAAGTCCTTATGTAGGGCTGAGGCATATTTTCCTTTTTGCGGATTTTTAAAGTTTGGACTACTTTTTGCTCCGCGTAGTGCTTACCATCGCAAGTGATTCGGCATTTCCGTGCAAGAGGTTTTAGAGCTTCGGAGCAGTTCTCGGAGTTTTAATGTAACGTTGGAGTAGTGCTTTGCTTGACGCTGTGTATTCCAATTGTAAAAGAGGTTGTCTTTATTTTTTAGCATGGCTTTGTACTTCAGTTTATCTCGTACGTTCCACAATAAAAAGTAACGGATTCATCATTTCTGGAAGACGGTAGCAGTGGTGTACCCCCCTCTATTCCCTAAGGAACTCGTAATAATTTTTCATTAAATAACGACATCTGTATATCATCATCATCATCATCATCATTGTCAACCATTATCAATCCACTGCTGGACGAAGGTCTCCCCAAGTTTCCTCCACAACGGTCTGTCTTGTGCCAGTCTCCTCCATGTCACCCCTGCATACTTTCGAATTTCATCCACCCATCTCCCATGTGGTCTTCTTCTGGGTCTTTTCCTGTCCCTTGGAATTCAATCTAAAATTTCGGCTGTCCATCGATGATCTGTCCTTCTGGCAGTATGTCCAGCCCATTGCCATTTCAGGGATTTAACTCTGATCATGATGTCTTCCACTCTTGTCATTTTTCGGATCCACGAGTTCCTCTTCTTATCTCTCCTGGTTACACCAAGTATGCACCTCTCCATGCTACTTTGAGTTGTCTGCAGCCTTTGTATGTCTCTTTTAGTTAAGGTCCACGTCTCCGCACCATACGTAAGCACTGGAAGGATGCATTGATCAAACACTTTTCTTTTAAGACATAATGGCATATTGCTCTTGAAAATTATGCTGTTTCTTCCAAAAGCTCTCCAGGCCAAGTTTTGTACGCCGATTAATTTCTTCATCAATGTGACCCTCACTTGATATCTGCTGTCCAAGATAAACGTACGTGTCTGTTATCTCCAGCTTTTCTCCATCAATCGATAAATCTTCATTTCTTGTAAAAGCATTGAAAATCACTTTTGTCTTCTAAAAGTTCATTTTTAATCCCACTTCTTTACTCTTGTCAGCAAGTTCCTGGATCATACTCTGCAGCTCTGATGGGGTAGTTGCAAAAATGACTACCTCATCAGCAAAACGAAGGTGGGTTAGATAATCTCCATTAAACTTTATCCCCTTGTTTTCCCAGCTCAGTGACTGAAAAACACCCTCCAATGTGGCATTAAAGAGCTTCGGAGATATGGTGTCACCTTGTCTCACTCCCTTCCCAATTTTTACGTGTGTTGTATTTTCAAACAGCCGAATCTTTGCACTTGCATTTTCATAGATGTTATTAATAATATTAATGTATGCATCTTCAATACCGCAGGTTTTCAGAGCCATTGTAACTGCTGATGGTTTCACCGAATCAAAGGCTTTTTCATAATCGATAAAAGCCATGCACAATGGAAGTTCATATTCCCTCGCTCTTTCAATTAGTTCTCTCAGCACGTGGATATGATCTATTGTGCTGTAGCTACTCCTGAATCCAGCTTGTTCTCTCGGTTGAGCCATGTCCAGTGTTACCTTCAAGCGGTGTGAAAGAACTTTAGTGAAGATTTTATAAACTACTGATAGGAGGCTGATAGGTCTGTAGTTTCCGAGATCCTCAATGTCACCTTTCTTATGTAGCAGGATCATTGTAGCGGTGTTCCAATCCTCAGGAATCTTTCCTTCATTAAGGCATCGAGTGAAAATTTGGGCGAGTACTGTTTCGATTTCTCCACTTGCTTCTTGTATGATGTCTACAGTAATTCCATCTTCTCCTGGAGCTTTTCCTCGCTTCATGTTCTTGATTGCATGTGCAACTTCTGCTGGAAGGACTGGAGGAACTCTGGTACTGGTATCTTTCATGATGTCTGGAGTGCATATATCATCCCTTTCATATAATTTGGAGTAGAAATCTTTCACTCTTGTCAAAATTTCGCCTCTATTTCTTGTTACAGAACCATCTTCTTTTCTCAGTGCCATAATCTGTTTTCTTCCCTTACTGAGATGTCCCTTTGCTATCTTTAGGCTTTGGTTGTTTTCAATTGCTTTCCTCACCAGTTCACAGTTGAATTTCCTTACGTCTTCAGTGATACTTTTTCTTACTGTCTTGCATAGCTCTATATATTCCACTTTGGAAGTCACATCTTCTTTAGTTGTCCTCATCTCTCTTCTTTTTTGCATCAACATTTTGGTTTTTCCTGATAATTTGTTCACATGCAACTTGTTCTTAGACCCAGCTAATTTTGTTGCTGTTTCCATAAGAGCTTTGGTTACTTTTCTGTTAACTTCAGAGATGTCCACTTCTTCCGATGTTAGGCCTTCTAAAGCAGAGAACCTGTTCTTCAGTTCTAACTTGAAGGTATTATGGTGTTTTTTAAGGTTGGTTATGTCAATAGATTTTGTTTGTCCTATGAGCTTGCCACGTTCAAGTTTAGTGTTGAGGTGCATCTTACATCTCACCAATCTATGGTCACTACCTGTGTTGAACTTGTTTAGCACACTGCAGTCTTCTATGACGAATTTTTTGTTACACATAATAAAATCAATTTCACTTGTCGTCCCATTTGGATGTCTCCATGTCCATTTCCTGTGTGGCTTTTTCTTGAAAAAGGAGTTCAAGATGAAAAACCCTTCTGCCTCTGCAAACTCAACGAGAGTATTTCCACGCTGGTTTCTGTTGCCATGACCGAATTTACCTACTGAAGTTTCATTCTGTTGCCGTTGCCCTATTTTTGCATTGAAATCTCCCATAATTATCTTCAAATGCTGCTTACCTTTATTATTTAGTTGACAAATTTCCTCATAAAATTCTTCAATTTCTTCTTCAGGATGACTTGTGGTGGGTGCATAAGTTTGAATAATCTGAGCTTGGTATCTTTTCGAGAGTTGGATAACAAGTCGTGCAGCTCTGTCAGAGGAACTTTCAACTTCTACAACTTTGTCCTTCAGTTTCTTGTTTATTATAAATCCAACACCACTAGTTCTGCCAGTATCTGTCCCACGATAGTAGAAGAGATGTCCACTTTTCAGTTCGATGAGATCTTCTCCTTTTCTCCTTACCTCACTTAGCCCCACGATGTCCCACTTGATCGTTTGTAGTTCCTCTTCCAATTCAAGAAGCCTTGAATCAGAAGATAGGGAGCGTCCATTGTAAGTAGCCAAGGTCAGCATCAGATGGCAGCCTAGTCCGGTCCTCCGGGGATTCTTAGCACCCTCTGCCTTCATGTCGCACTGGCCGCTGCCTTGGCCAGGTACATTCCAGCTGCCGGAGACTCAGGGCCAAGATTTAAGTTGTGGAATCATTTTGGAGGGGTTTGGCCATAACTCACCACGCTGGCCAAGCGGGTTGGTGAGTGTGGGATAGCATTTCCTCTGATCCCGATGGTATAGTTATACCGCTATGGGCGGTCGTCAGAGCCCCTTTAGTGGGAACAGGATGCACCACGAGAAGGCGGGGTTGACATTTGTCAAGGAGAGGCTGTGTCAAGGAGACATTTGTCAAGGAGAGGTTACGCATCACCTGACCTTACATCCCATATATATATATATATATTACGAAATGTTTATATTTCTTTAAAAAAATTATATATATTTCAATGTATATATCCTAAGACCGCCAATAGCGGTATAACTATAACATCGGGATTAGAGGAAATGCTATCCCACACTCACCAACCCGCTTGGCCAGCGTGGTGAGTTATGGCCAACCCCTCCAAAATGACTCCACAACTTAAATCTTGGCCCTCAGTCTCCAGCAGCTGGAATGTACCTGGCAAAGGCACCGACCAGTGCGACATGAAGGCAGAGGGTGCTAAGAATCCCCGGAGGACCGGACCAGGCTGCCATCTGATGCTGACCTTGGCTACGTACAACGGACGCTCCCTATCTTCTGATTCAAGGCTTCTTGAATTGGAAGAGGAACTACAAAGGATCAAGTGGGACATCGTCGGGCTAAGTGAGGTAAGGAGAAAAGGAGAAGATCTCATTGAACTGAAAAGTGGACATCTCTTCTACTATCGTGGGACAGATACTGGCAGAACTAGTGGTGTTGGATTTATAATAAACAAGAAACTGAAGGATAAAGTTGTAGAAGTTGAAAGTTACTCTGACAGAGCTGCACGACTCGTTATCCAACTCTCGAGAAGATACCAGGCTCAGATTATTCAAACTTATGCACCCACCACATAAGTCATGCTGAAGAAGAAATTGAAGAATTTTATGAGGAAATTCGTGATCTAAATAATAAAGGTAAGCAGCACTTGAAGATATTTATGGGAGATTTCAATGCAAAAATAGGGCAACGGCAACAGAATGAAACTTCAGTAGGTAAATTCGGTCACGGCAACAGAAACCAGCGTGGAAATACTCTCGTAGAGTTTGCAGAGGCAGAAGGGTTTTTCATCTTGAACTCCTTTTTCAAGAAAAAGCCACACAGGAAATGGACATGGAGACATCCAAATGGGACGACAAGTGAAATTGATTTTATTATGTGTAACAAAAAATTCGTCATAGAAGACTGCAGTGTGCTAAACAAGTTCAACACAGGCAGTGACCATAGATTGGTGAGATGTAAGATGCACCTCAACACTAAACTTGAACGTGGCAAGCTCATAAGACAAACAAAATCTATTGACATAACCAACCTTAAAAAACACCATAATAACTTCAAGTTGGAACTGAAGAACAGGTTCTCTGCTTTAGAAATCCTAACATCGGAAGAAGTGGATATTTCTGAAGTTAACAGAAAAGTAACCAAAGCTCTTATGGAAACAGCAACAAAATTAGCTGGGTCTAAGAACAAGTTGCATGTGAACAAATTATCAGGAAAAACCAAAATGTTGATGCAAAAAAGAAGAGTGATGAGGACAACTAAAGAAGATGTGACTTCCAAAGTGGAATATATAGAGCTATGCAAGACAGTACGAAAAAGTTTCACTGAAGACGTAAGGAAATTCAACTGTGAACTAGTAAGGAAAGCAATTGAAAACAACCAAAGCCTAAAGATAGCAAAGGGACATTTCAGTAAGGGGAAAAAACAGATTATGGCACTGAGAAAAGAAGATGGTTCTGTAACAAGAAATAGAGGCGAAATTTTGACAAGAGTGAAAGATTTCTACTCCAAATTATATGAAAGGGATGATACATGTACTCCAGACATCATGAAAGGTACCAGTACCAGAGTTCTTCCAGTCCTTCCAGCAGAAGTGGTACATGCAATCAAGAACATGAAGCGGGGAAAAGCTCCAGGAGAAGATGGAATTACTGTAGACATCATACAAGAAGCAAGTGGAGAAATCGAAACAGTACTCGCCCAAATTTTCACTCGATGCCTTAATGAAGGGAAAATTCCTGAGGATTGGAGCAACGCTACAATGATCTTGCTACATAAAAAAGGGGACATTGAGGATCTCAGGATTTACAGACCTATCAGCCTCCCATCACTGGTTTTTAAAATCTTCACTAAAGTTCTTTCACACCGCTTGAAGGTGACACTGGACATGGCTCAACCGAGAGAACAAGCTGGATTCAGGAGTTGCTACAGCACAATAGATCATATCCACGTACTGAGAGAACTAATTGAAAGAGCGAGGGAATATGTGCTTCCATTGTGCATGGCTTTTATCGATTATGAAAAAGCCTTTGATTCGGTGAAACCATCAGCAGTTGCAATGGCTCTGAAATCCTGCGGTATTGAAGATGCATACATTAATATTATTAATAACATCTATGAAAATGCAAGTGCAAAGATTCAGCTGTTTGAAAATACAACACACATAAAAATTGGAAAAGGAGTGAGACAAGGTGACACCATATCTCCGAAGCTCTTTAATGCCACATTGGAAAATGTCTTTCAATCACTGAACTGGGAAAACAAAGGGATAAAGATTAATGGAGATTATCTAACCCACCTTCGTTTTGCTGATGACGTAGTCATTTTTGCAACTACCCCATCAGAGCTACAGAGTATGATCCAGGAACTTGCTGACAAGAGTAAAGAAGTGGGATTAAAAATGAACTTTCAGAAGACAAAAGTGATGTACAATGCTTTTACAAGAAATGAAGATTTATCGATTGACGGAGAAAAGCTGGAGATAACAGACGCGTACGTTTATCTTGGACAGCAGATATCAAGTGAGGGTCACATTGGTGAAGAAATTAATCGACGTACAAAACTTGCCTGGAGAGCTTTTGGAAGAAACAGCATAATTTTCAAGAGCAATATGCCATTATGTCTGAAAAGAAAAGTGTTTGATCAATACATCCTTCCAGTGCTTACGTATGGTGCAGAGACGTGGACCTTAGCTAAAAGAGACATACAAAGGCTGCAGACAACTCAAAGTAGCATGGAGAGGTGCATGCTTGGTATAACCAGGAGAGATAAGAAGAGGAACACGTGGATCCGAAAAATGACAAGAGTGGAAGACATCATGATCAGAGTTAAATCCCTGAAATGGCAATGGGCTGGACATACTGCCAGAAAGACAGACCATCGATGGACAGCCGAAATTTTAGATTGGATTCCAAGGGACAGGAAAAGACCCAGAAGAAGACCACATGGGAGATGGGTGGATGAAATTCGAAAGTATGCGGGAGTGACATGGAGGAGACTGGCACAAGACAGACCGTTGTGGAGGAAACTTGGGGAGACCTTCGTCCAGCAGTGGATTGATAATGGTTGACAATGATGATGATGATATCCTAATAATCAAATGCGCACATAAGAAAAAATGCATTTGTTTTTGCCCAGCGGAATGGTCTACAAAACCCAGGTCGGAGGTAAACCTCTACGAAAAATGCCGAATCACTTTAAATGGTAAGTACCACGCGGAGCAAAAAGTAGTCCAATCTTTAAAAATCCGTAAAAAAATATATATATATACATGCCTCAGTCCCGCATAAGGACTTCACTTTCATGTTCTATAGTGCCTAATATTCCATATAGCGTGGAAAAAGTGTACAAAACCTAGGTCCGAGGTAAACTGAAGAATTATACATTGACACTAACTGTCTAGCTATGTATAATTTACTTCTACAAACTTGTGGTGTTGATGAAATGGTGATGAAATGCTTAAAAATTGATGTTCAACATGTTTTCACATAATGGCGTGAACAAGCTCTTTCCACTGCATTTCATCAAATTACAGTTCAGTATAATTATTCATTTTAAATAATACGAAATAAGATTTCTTTGTTTAATTAATTAACGTACCATTACGATTCATGAACAGATATTTCACGCGTCCAAGAGAAAACTACTTGCAGTTAGTTAATAAACACAAAATCAAATATGTTTCAGCACAATTTGATTTTTTTGCTAGAATTTACCTTCTTGAAAACCATGATGAGTAGCCGACGAAGCTCAACATTGAGTTCAGTTCTCTAGCTAAACAAAGCCTACACCAACATACAACGTGAGCAAAGCGACGGGATAAAAGTTAGTGACGAATAAAATAATGAGCATATTATATTAGACTTACTGTGATATATAAATATATGTAGCTAGTTAATGTACGAAATTATTTATTACATACAGAATTACCTTTCGGAAAGTATGTACACTTATGTGACTATTGAACTTTCTTATTTTATTTTCTCAGTGGGGATTTATTTGAAGAAATTTGTTATCAATGACTGTTTTGATTTCTTTCTGATAATTACTTTCTCAACAGATACAATCACCTATGAAAATTTCGTATATAAATCCATGTCATTTTGTTTCAGTGCAAAAGTCTGAAAGTCATTTAAATTTTTCAAAACTTCTTTCCAGTTTTTCACTCTACATTTGCCAGTTTCAGTCTCTTATATCATTGACTTCATCTTCGCTTTGATCCCTGAACTTTGCACTAATCATTTTTTCTTCAATGAATCTTGATTTTCTTCCTTTCGCAACAATAACGTTCTGCTAAGCGGCGAACACTTGTCTTTTTTCACTCTCTTCAATAGCTTTCACCTTTTCTGTTAATGTCAAAATCTTCCTCTTTCTTTCGTCACTCATTTTTATGAAAGTGCAAATACACACGAACTTAAACTGCAGAAGACTATGCTCTTTGCGAATGTCGAAAAATTGTTCTGAATACCGCAGATCTTCCGCTTACGTGTGTGCGAAACCAGTAGCCTGCGAAATGGGAAGATAAGAGACACAGCCCATGGGGAAGTAATATAATTTATGTATGCGAAACAATTCATCAAACCGTTGAGTTGAGCATATTCTGAAAGTCAATGAGGAATTAGAGACAGATGTGCTCCACGTTTCCAGCGATACGGTTATCAGAATGCAAACGCAAGTGTTATCCTACAAAAAGCTGAGCTTAGTACAAGAGCGACTTTGTCCAGATTCAGAACAGTAAAGCAACTGATTTTTTACAGGCGAATTTTTTCTCAAGCATTAAAAGTGATAACGAGTATACTCAAGAATCGCATATAGCTTATTAAATCCGTTTAGCTTTGTTGCGTAATAATAACAAAAATTCGCCGTGCTTTTGGACTCCAATGGGAGGCTTTTTCAAGGCAATGGTAGACATAAAATGGTAGACATAAAAATTTTATGTCTACCAATGCCTTGAAAAACGCCTTCCAGTGGAGAGCGAAAGTTTGGCGAATCTTAGTGCTTATTGCGCCTCAAAAAAATAAACGGAATAAATACGCTATATACGTTTCTTGAGTATTCACCTTCTGGTGTTTTTTAAAATAACTTTAAGGTATCCCACTACGTTGAAAAGAGTCGTTTTGAGCCAAATTTCACATTTTGTAAAAATGCGTTCATTTCAAAGCCCCGTTTTTTAGGATTCTAAAACTGCCTTTGTTTCTTGTCTGCGATGAATAGATACAGAGCTCTAGCAATCGGAATGTCTAAACCCAGGTGTCAAACGAACGGGTGGTGACACTTGAAACGCGTTTTTTGCAGGACGAGATTTTCGTCCCGAACTCTTTACGGAAAACCTGACAACTGCAAAAGGTATGTAAATAAATTGATAAAATTTGGTATACATCTTTCCTACAATCTTGTGCTTACAATGAACTAAAAGTTTTGCTGTTTGTCAGTTCAAAGTTAGGTTATAGCTATTTACATTCAACATAGTAAAGAAATTTGTCGAAAATTCCCACTAATGCATGTAGGAATGGGTGTATCTCAGCAGTGTTTAGAAACATCACTTACCTTTTAGTTCACTACATAGATAATAGTCATGCGCATATACCGATGCTAAAAATGCCGTCATATATCTATAAAGTTTTTATTTAGAGCGTTTACCGTAAGTGATATACACAGTGCGTCAAAGAATGTTTAAGACTGGCACTAGATTTCAGCCTACGGTGGTGCCACCAGTGTAATCGCGAATGCATTATAAACCATGACCATCTGCTTGCTTTCTGCCAAAAGAACTGCGCGGTTGTTAAAGTAACTCAAACGAAACGGCCGTTCATTAGAGAAGTAAAATTTTTTTCATGTTGAATTATTAAGATGGAACAAAGGGCTGTTATTAAATTTAACGCAAAACTTGGTAAAAGTGCCTCGGAAACGTACCAAATGATGAAACAAGTTTACGGTGAGTTTTGTTTAAGTAGATCAAATGTTTTCCTGTGGCACAAACGTTTTTTAAACGGAACAGATACGATAGAAGATGATAAGCATACCGGAAGACCAAGTTCATCTAGGACACCTGAGATTATTGAAAAAGTGCGTGATTTCGGGGCAAAAAATCGATGTGCATCTTTAAGAATGATGGAAGAGTCTTTAAACATCAACAAAGAAACGATTCGAACCATCCTGCATGAAGCTTTGAGCAAAACAAAAGTCTGAGCTAAATTTGTTCCACACACGTTAACCAATGAACAAAAATCAAGGAGAAGTGCACATTGCAGAGACATCATTTCAGCCGCTGAAAATGATCCAAACTTCTTAAAATCGATTGTTACAGGTGAAGAAACATGGTGTTTTCAATATGATTCTAAAACAATGCGACAAAGTGCGGAATGGAAGTCAAAAAACTCACCACAAGCCAAAAAAACAAGAAAAGTTCCGTCGAAAATCAAAACAATGCTCGTTACATTCTTCGATAGTAAGGGTATTATCCACAAAGAATTTGTTCCAAGTGGACAAACAATTACTCGTGAGTTTTATTTAAATGTTTTGAGGCGTTTGATGGGCAGAATTCGTCGCATTCGTCCAGAATATCGAGATGAAAACAGTTGGTGTTTGTTGCACGATAATGCACCCAGTCACACCTCACTTCTTGTTCGTAGATTTTTGGCGAAAATTTACGTCTAGGTGTTGAATCATCCACCGTATTTGCCTAATTTAGCACCCTGCAACTTTTCTTTATTCCCAAAACTTAAAATGATGTTAAAAGGGTGCTATTTTGATGATATTTAAACCATACAAACAGCTTCGACGCGTGCGTTGGAGGCAATTCCGCAAAGTGAACTGGAACAGGCATTCGAATCATTATTAAATCGCTGTAACAAGTGTATTGAAACCGGAGGGACTTATTTTGAATAACAAACCAAAACAAATTATAATTTCTTGTTTCTATTTCATTTTACAGACCCAGTCTTAAAAATTCTTTGCCACACTGTGTATTTCCTTAAATTATTTCACAAATTTCCCAATTTCTTGAAAATGTATGTATGGATTTAATTTTTTTCAACGTTCACGTGTTTTTGTGTGTTAGCCTTCCTAAAAAAATTACCCATTCTTGCATTTTTTTTTAGAAGTGACCTCAACGTAGTAGGATACCTTAAAGGTATAACGAGTATGACTTGCAGTTTCAATGCACGATCATTTCTCGTTATCTTTCCATATTGCTCACTAGAATTGGATAGCCCTAGCAAAGCTTTTATAATCAATCAAACATGTTGTAGAGGATTTTATAAAGGTAATGCCTGACCCTAGTCTTTAATATCCATTTGAAAGGTGACTAGCGTTATGTTACTGTAGTAAAAAAAATTACAGACAGGGAAGTGCGACTGCAGAGTTTGCCAGCCGCCAGTGAAAAGCAGTAACAGAACCCACAAGGAGAAAACTAATCGACACCGCCACCAACCGGCAACATTCAAGGCACCATCTCAACCCCACCTAACGCGGTGGTGGGAGGATCGAAACGTACACGGATTATGGAACTTGCCTTACGTAATACCACCACATACGAAATAAACTTTAACTACTCTACTTTTACTTAAACATTACACTATACCCGCCGTGTTGTGACGTGCCTGCACCGCAGGACGCACATGAGATAAAGGCAGATAGCAGTGAGAGCATACGTCCGCGTAGCTATGTTGGGAGAGCGACTTATTACGGAATGAGGGATCCAGGTTCGATGCCCGGCGTGGACAAAAACGACGGAGAAATTTACTTCGTTATAGTGTGTATGACAACATTCTTTGGTCCCCTCTGATTTCTCTAGCCGAAGGAACTGCGTAAAATCTTTAAGAACAAAGTGCCCGTCAGACTTCCTTAAGGACAGACTGGAGAGTCCGTTGACCGTTGTTAAGAGTTCTCCTTTTTCGGAGGTTATCGGTAATGTTCATGCTACCGCAGCTGTTCTGTACCTACCAAAACTTGCAGTTGTTTGGAGGTGCCCGCTAACCGAAGTTTTGCTGTGTAATATCTTTTCATTAACCCGTCTACTGCCGTTTTCCTAAGGACATTTTGACCGACTGCTTTCATCAGAACACTTCGTGTCATGCCCTCTGAATGCTGCAATAAGACACGAAACTTCAAAAAGTAAAAAACAAAACACACTGTTCTTGTACTGTCACTGATTGTATCAGCTGCTCATCGTTATTACAACTTTCAGTAGCCTATCGGTAGGCACAAACGCAACCCGAAGTACGTTCTACGCAACCACCAGACATTGCATGTGTCTTCACTTAAGGTTTCCGAACCGTACGCCTAATTAATGTGTTCTCGTATTCCCTGAACGACGTAATGTGCTTCCGCATTTTGTGTTTGTTCTTTCCTTGTAGTTTTTGTTTTCATGAGAAACAACAGTTGTTCATAAATTGACTGAAACAAAGATTACATTAGATTATTTTTCAGAGAAGTTTCTGCTATTCGAAGAAATCTATCAGGTGTCTTAAAGTGATGCGTTCACCTTAATTCTCGATGCACACGAGTCGTTGTTTCAGATTTTGCTTACCGTAAAACACGCGATCTTTTCATCGACCCAGAAAATATGTCAGCCGTTCAAAGTTGCATGAGGCTTGAAATTGTGCCAAGCATCATTAGAGAATCTCGTCAGATTGAAATGGAAAAGGAAGTTTGGAGTGATGATCACACACCCCTTTCTTAAATGAGGTTTCCAGTCGCTAAGAGAGCTAAAGGTGTGATGAAATTTTATGCTCAATTGTTAGCTTCATAGCAAGAGAAATGGCAGTAAATATGCTCAAGGAGACTTTTTCTTGTATAAGATATCATATCTTTTCAGGAAGAATTTAATGTATTCAAATTTTAAGGAATAGTAATAATAATCTAAAAAGTACGTTGGTAAACTCTCTGCTCATGTTCAAATAATGATCATTTTTTAAATGCAAGAAGAGGTTTAACATGTTCACTTGATGTTAACTGTTCATGAAAAAAATTACACTTTCAATTCTTTCTCAAAGACTCAAATAATGTTATTGAAAGCACAATTTATTTTATATACTTCACTCATCCTTACTTCGTCCGAAACGCTTTACAGGCTATTTTTTTGTTTTGTTTCTTTGTGTCGTTTAGCAATCATCGTCAGCAACGCTAAGGGCTCTAAGCAGTCGATCATCCTAACTTATGGCAACTGGTTCCAGAGCAGAGAAAGAACTATTGGCGTAGAGAAGCACACCACCTATTTCAAATCCTGGAATCGGACCCTCGCCCTTCTCGGACGAACGGTCAGAAGCCAGCGCTTGGACACCAAGGCCTCCAAGGCATCCTTACGGGCCGTAAATAAGACAGATGAATACCATTTGACCACTTGTACAGCGCACATGCGACTATGATGTTAGGTAAAAACACCGGCATGAGTAAATTCGATCGTGGGCAGATAGTTGATGCAAGGAAGATGTGCTTCATATGCGCGACAGTAGAATGTCTGGGGTTTCTGAGTGCCACCGTCGTACGTTAGTACCAAGACTGCATTAACACCTGAGAACTAGGTAGCAGCCTGTAAAAACTAGGCGGTAAATGTGCTGTTGATCTTCGAGGTAAGCATTGCCAACGTTTGTAGGGAGAGCCACAGTGGAAAGGATAGCGTCCGCATTCAAACGTTGCACTTATGAAGGTTTTTGTGAAGACCATTCACCTCATCATGGCAGTTGTGTGCTATGATATCTTACACTCACATCCACTACTCTTGTTAACACCATGGCGCCTGAGTATGAAACTATCTACAATGGGCCAAAAGAACATCGTGACCAGGCCGCAAAAGACAGAACAGATGACTTGCTGCAAAAATCGAGATTCCAGCTACAACACGCAGACTACACGAAAGGGTGCGTGTGAGTCGTAGACTACACGAGGCTATGGACTCCAGGTCTAAAAGGCCGGTGTAATTAATGAGGCAAATTTACAGTATGTCAACTATCTCGATGCGCCTTAGATATTGCGTATTGCTACCACCACTGGCGAGAGAGACCATGATGACGTACTTCCGGACTATCTGCATCTGTCCATATCTAACAGAAGACTTACTTGCAGGCTTATCCCTTCCTGAATGAAGAATGAATTCTGTTAACAAGACAACGTCCTGTCTTGTTCCTTTCTTTTAGTGAAGGACTGATTGAAGGAGAATTTCGTTGAGTTCTCAGTCCTAGAATAGCATTCTAACTCTGTGGTCTTCTCCCCAATGAAATATCCGTGGGATTGCTTGTAGCAATTATTTGTACATATTGCAGGCAAATCCTAATATTTGTGAACGGCTGTCCAGGAATAATGGGTTCCAATGAACCCGAACTTTTCCAACATCTGGTAATATCCATGCTATGACTCGTTGCTTTGCTGTGAGGACGAAACCTATACGTTATTTAGAGGGTGTGCATAACAACCTGGATTTATGGGCATTGACAAACAAGATGAAAAATATACTAATGGCTTCCGTAAATTGGGTATTGAGATAATGTTGTGGGCTTCTGATAAAAAATGGAAAAGTAGGAAATCCGAGGAATTCAGAATTTTTCTTATCGCTCCCAGCAAAGTAGTAGTAGTGAAAGGAAAAAATTGCTCCGCTAGGGCCATGTGGTAAAGAGGGAGGATGAGCTAACTAATGACACCAGGGAGGGAAGAGTCTTAGGAGAAAGAGCCACGTGGAAGACCAAGATTGAAATGTTTGGATAGTACAGAATGAAGTCCTGAATCACGCTAAAATTGACTTTGGAGCTTGATTGAACAGAAACGACTAGTCGGTGAGGCAACAACCTCACCGACTAGTCGCTTATCGCTGAGTATTGAGAAAATGTTTTGAGTCTATGACAGAAAATGATGAATGGTAAAATAGGAAAACTGTTGGAATTGAGAATTTTTTTTTCCAGTACAAAACAGTAGGGGTGAAAGGATGAAAATTACTCCGGTATGGCCATGGGATAGGGAGGAAGACTTCATGGATCGAAGAGTCGTAGGAGAAAGAACCTTGAGGAAGACAAAAATTGAAATCACTGGATGAGATTTGGATCACGCTAAAATTCATTTCGGAGCTTACATGTATCGATACAACTAGTTGGTGAGGTAATGGATGGACTTCAGTGCGGCCTATGAAGTAAGAAAGCATAATATATTGTCTTGTCAGTGACGATCGCACTTTATATGCAAGTGTTTCCATGATAATCGTTTTGTTTACGTTGTTGCGGTTTTTTACATTATTGCAAGCAGCAACACGACTGAGTGACAAACTATATACATTTGATAACAAGCAAAAAGGCGCGCAGAAGCGCGAAACATTCTTCGTATGAAATTGGAAGGTGCTTGAACAAGAGAATTTTAATAGCCTGGATTGTCTCCTTCGCAATTTGTTAACATGAATTTATGTAAATTTAGTCTTTTCTTGAAAATCTTTGGAGAAGCAAAAAGTTCCGGCTTATCTGTAATCCTTTACGACGTGTTACTACCGCAAATATTACCGTAGTACCTTTTCTTCTTTTTTGTTCCATGTATGAAAACATATTTTGCAAATGTATGCTTATTTGTCAAAATGCAAGATGGTTTGGGGAACAATATCCATTTGACTGATTAGATTCAAATAGCTAATTATTAAAACTGGTGTGGGATTCATAAGAACTTTCAGAGCAATGGAAGATTTTGAAGCTAAAATCTTAAATTAAGAAACCGTTTAGCGACAAAAGAAGTCCTTCTGGCTCTTAGCGCCTTAATGAGCCGGACTCATGAGCATCGGCTATTAAACGGAGCGAAAAAGAAGAGATCCCTCAAAGGAATGTACTGCATTTAAATGAATGAAGGAATTGTTGCGCTGAGTTCACCCAAATTCAAAAGCGGATACCACGGGCTGGCGTTGACCTCCAAAGAAAGAAGAATAAAATATCCTACGGACTCAGACAATAGATGATCTCGGGACAATGCCGGCAGCGGAGTATGATGGATCTATCATGCAGATCGACGGCAACAGGAACCATACGAATGAATGCTACAATAAACAACGCTTTCTCAGTAAAAAAATTGCCAGGACTCGGAATAATGCTTTTTGGAAGCAGAAAATGCAAACGATCATCTGATTCAGACATTTCGCCTCTCTCTCTCTCTCTCTCTCTTTCTCTCTCTCTCTCTCTCTCTCTCTCTCTCTCTCTCTCTCTCTCTCTCTCTTTCTTTCTTTCTCTCTCTCTCTCTCTTTCCCTTTCTCTCCAGTGTGGAAAGGAGAATTTCTCGTCCAAGCAGTTTAAGTGCCGTCTCTCTGAAATCGATGCTCTCTCTGAGACTGCTGTTGTTGATGAAATGGCCCGGAATGCTCAAAAAGGAAGTGCAGTGGGAAGTCCCTCGACTCCAAATTTTTGTTTTCCCAGAACAGCACTTCGATGACGCTAAGTTTATTGAATTTACGGAAAGAAACAGTCATGAAATGACATCGGTGAAGAAATTGATTCAGTAACTCATTTTTAGGAAATGAATAGCTCCTACAATATCATTTATATTTCCTAGTTGGTGAAGGAAGAAAGTAAAAAATATATTTCATCCCCAAAAATATATGACACATTTGAAATTAAATAAGATAGAAAACGTAGTATGTCTTCTTACAATTTATTTCCCACGAGATTTCATTTTCGCGGAAGTAGTAAACGAGAGTATATCTTTCTAGGGGATTTCGATGTCGTAACTTTTGCCGAGGAAAAAAAAGAGACTTTCCCCCGTAAAGCATTAGCAAAACTCATTAAACATGGAAAGCAACCTCACCATTTTTATTATACTTTGAAATGAACAAAGTTTGAAAATATTGTTATTCAATATTGCTTCAGCTGAAATGCATATATTACGTGTGTGTGTGTGTGCGAACGTTCTACCCGTTTTCTTAGAAGATAATTTGTTTTAATAAATACATTTTTTTAAATAAATAAAATCTTTTATTCTTTTACATAATTGTCATTGTGACTTCTTGCCATTTTTCTGGTAGCAATTCAATTCACCTTCTACAGAACTCTTCCGTTTTGGAGTAAAAAAAAAATTCGCGTAATGCAGTTCTTGTAACGCAGCTTTTTCTAGAGAAGTTGTTTCAAAGAGATCGAAATAAAGGTGGCAGTCCTGAGATGCAAGGTCTGAGGAATACGGGGGTGAGGTAACACTTCCCATTCAATATCCAGTATTTTTTTTTTCTTTTTCTGATTGGAGGTTTAACGACCACCGTGAGCAACTCAATGGGCTATAAGCAGTCGCCCGTCCCTAATTTAGGGTCACTGGTTCCAGGGAAGGGAAAGAGCCAGTGCCGTAAGACAAACACAACATCCATGCCTCACCGGGATTCGAACCCGGACCCCGCTCAGACGAATGATCAGAGGCCATCGCTTAGACCACTGCGCCATCGGGGCGGCCCAGTAATTTTCTCTGGTAGATAAAGCTATACAGGGTGATTGTAAACGCCTTCAATAAAACAAGAGGGGTGATAGTACACATCAAGGCGAACAATATTTGCAATGGAACTTAGGGCCGCATTCCACTCCTAGTGCCAGAAAAGAGTAAAATTACATATTCACGTTGAGCCTTCAACAGTGAAAACAAAGAGACATGCCATACTTATGAGTTGCTCAATTCCAATCGCATCAGAGAAAGACTCAAAGGAGCTGCTCAAACTGGCGTCCAGGGGCGTCGTTGAACAGCTTACACCGGCGAATGAAGGACTGCCGCACCCTCTCGTAGACTCCCGGTGGGGTGTTGATTTTATTCCCAGAAACAGCGATTCGCGCGACGAGATCTTCCAGGGAGTCAACAGGTGTCGCTTAGACCAATGTTTTCATGTGCCCCCAGAAGAAGAAGTCAAGTGAATTAAGGTCCGGGTAGGGCGGAGGCCGAGCCACAAGTCAACCGCGTCCAATTCACCGACCGGGATATGTCGCATTTAGAAAGTATCGGACCTCGGTGGCAAAATGTGCCGGGGCCCCATCTTGCATAAACCACATGTCCCTCCGTGTGGTGAGCGGAACGTGCTGCAGCACACCGGGAAGCACTTCCTCAAGGAACACACGGTACGCTACGCCGGTCAGACGTATACGCCAATTCGCATGTGATGTTCGCATGGTAATATCGCTGAACAGGTTCGGCTGCGTTTTTAAATGTTTGCTCCTCATCGTCTACGCACGTGTTCAGCGCACGTGATTTACATCTTGTGCTTCTTATGCAGTGGTTGACTTCCGATGTAGTGTCCTTCATAAAGCGATCTTTATGAAGTACTGATCCGACTGTGTTCAGTCCGCTCAGAAAGCTGGGGGACCGAGCAGTAGTTCTGAGAAGAACAGAACTGCATGGTCTAGTGAACATGAAACAAGAAAGATGACACCGAATTTTCGGCTGTAGTGAGAACGATTTTTGGATTATTTTCGACTTGAATAAACATTTTTAAAGTTATTCGTAGTCAATAGAACCGGGTAGGGGAAAAAATAAACCGAATTTCTACAATCGCTAAAACATTTAGAAATAGAAACAGCTATTTTCACCTCAGCTAAAAAGTTATGTTACGAAAATTAATAAATAATCTATAAAAAGTTTCCCATAGCAGAAGGAATATATCAGAGACAAAGGAATTTTTCCAAATCGAACACTTCAAAGAAGAAATATACAACGATGCCCCTAGCAGAAATGTTTTATATCATAAAAGAGTTGAAAATATGCGAAAAGCATTCTTCACATGAAAAGGTATGCTAAGGAAAAGTAATTTCCCAAATACGTCTCCTGGAAACAAAGATAGCCAGAAAAATATTTGACATTTGCGCCCCCTAGCGGGAAAGCTGTGAATTATTTAAAGAATATAATATTATTCATCTTTATTATAGCAAATGGCATACAGTAAAGAAAGAAATTATTCAATAAGATTTTTAGAAGTGGAGATACAGCTGCAAACAGAAGTACAACAAAACAAGCTAGCGACAGAACTGCAAACTAAAGAATTCCTCAAATACACGCACCTAAAGTTTTCGACAAGGTAAATGGTGTCCGGTGTTAAAACAGCTTTTTAAATCACACATTTCGAAGCAAAGATATCGAGAAAAATAAATTAAAAATAGGTACCCCTTGCGGAAATTGTGCACTACTTTGGGAAGGAAATACACATAAAATATTTTTATGGTTTAGTACTTTTTCAATCGGATTTTTAGTCCCGCAGGTATTGCTGCAAATACGTATATCATCATCATCATCATTGTCAACCATTATCAATCCACTGCTGGACGAAGGTCTCCCCAAGTTTCCTCCACAACGGTCTGTCTTGTGCCAGTCTCCTCCATGTCACCCCTGCATACTTTCGAATTTCATCCACCCATCTCCCATGTGGTCTTCTTCTGGGTCTTTTCCTATCCCTTGGAATCCAATCTAAAATTTCGGCTGTCCATCGATGATCTGCCCTTCTGGCAGTATGTCCAGCCCATTGCCATTTCAGGGATTTAACTCTTATCATGATGTCTTCCACTCTTGTCATTTTCGGATCCACGAGTTCCTCTTTTTATCTCTCCTGGTTACACCAAGTATGCACCTCTCCATGCTTCTTTGAGTTGTCTGCAGCCTTTGTATGTCTCTTTTAGTTAAGGTCCACGTCTCTGCACCATACGTAAGCACTGGAAGGATGCATTGATCAAACACTTTTCTTTTAAGACATAATGGCATATTGCTCTTGAAAATTATGCTGTTTCTTGCAAAAGCTCTCCAGGCAAGTTTTGTACGCCGATTAATTTCTTCATCAATGCGACCCTCACTTGATATCTGCTGTCCAAGATAAACGTACGTGTCTGTTATCTCCAGCTTTTCTCCATCAATCGATAAATCTTCATTTCTTGTAAAAGCATTGAACATCACTTTTGTCTTCTGAAAGTTCATTTTTAATCCCACTTCTTTACTCTTGTCAGCAAGTTCCTGGATCATACTCTGCAGCTCTGATGGGGTAGTTGCAAAAATGACTATGTCATCAGCAAAACGAAGGTGGGTTAGATAATCTCCATTAATCTTTATCCCCTTGTTTTCCCAGTTCAGCGACTGAAAAACACCCTCCAATGTGGCATTAAAGAGCTTCGGAGATATGGTGTCACCTTGTCTCACTCCCTTTCCAATTTTTACGTGGGTTGTATTTTCAAACAGCCTAATCTTTGCACTTGCATTTTCATAGATGTTATTAATAATATTAATGTATGCATCTTCAATACCGCAGGTTTTCAGAGCCATTGTAACTGCTGATGGTTTCACCGAATCAAAGGCTTTTTCATAATCGATAAAAGCCATGCACAATGGAAGTTCATATTCCCTCGCTCTTTCAATTAGTTCTCTCAGCACGTGGATATGATCTATTGTGCTGTAACCACTCCTGAATCCAGCTTGTTCTCTTGGTTGAGCCATGTCCAGTGTTACCTTCAAGCGGTGTGAAAGAACTTTAGTGAAGATTTTATAAACTACTGATAGGAGGCTGATAGATCTGTAGTTTCCAAGATCCTCAATGTCACCTTTCTTATGTAGCAGGATCATTGTAGCGGTGTTCCAATCCTCAGGAATCTTTCCTTCATTAAGGCATCGAGTGAAAATTTGGGCGAGTACTGTTTCGATTTCTCCCATTGCTTCTTGTATGATGTCTACAGTAATTCCATCTTCTCCTGGAGCTTTTCCCCGCTTCATGTTCTTGATTGCATGTGCAACTTCTGCTGGAAGGACTGGAGGAACTCTGGTACTGGTATCTTTCATGATGTCTGGAGTGCATGTATCATCCCTTTCATATAATGTGGAGTAGAAATCTTTCACTCTTGTCAAAATTTCGCCTCTATTTCTTGTTACAGAACCATCTTCTTTTCTCAGTGCCATAATCTGTTTACTTCCCTTACTGAGATGTCCCTTTGCTATCTTTAGGCTTTGGTTGTTTTCAATTGCTTTCCTCACTAGTTCACAGTTGAATTTTCTTACGTCTTCAGTGATACTTTTCCTTACGGTCTTGCATAGCTCTATATATTCCACTTTGGAAGTCACATCTTCTTTAGTTGTCTTCATCTCTCTTCTTTTTTGCATCAACATTTTCGTTTTTCCTGATAATTTATTTACATGCAACTTGTTCTTAGACCCAGCTAATTTTATTGCTGTTTCCATAAGAGCTTTGGTTACTTTTCTGTTAACTTCAGAGATGTCCACTTCTTCCGATGTTAATCCTTCTAAAGCAGAGAACCTGTTCTTCAGTTCCAACTTGAAGGTATTATGGTGTTTTTTAAGGTTGGTTATGTCAATAGATTTTGTTTGTCTTATGAGCTTGCCACGTTCAAGTTTAGTGTTGAGGTGCATCTTACATCTCACCAATCTATGGTCACTACCTGTGTTGAACTTGTTTAGCACACTGCAGTCTTCTATGACGAATTTTTTGTTACACATAATAAAATCAATTTCACTTGTCGTCCCATTTGGATGTCTCCATGTCCATTTCCTGTGTGGCTTTTTCTTGAAAAAGGAGTTCAAGATGAAAAATCCTTCTGCCTCTGCAAACTCAACGAGAGTATTTCCACGCTGGTTTCTGTTGCCGTGACCGAATTTACCTACTGAAGTTTCATTCTGTTGCCGTTGCCCTATTTTTGCATTGAAATCTCCCATAATTATTTTCAAGTGCCGCTTACCTTTATTATTTAGATGACAAATTTCCTCATAAAATTCTTCAATTTCTTCTTCAGGATGACTTGTGGTGGGTGCATAAGTTTGAATAATCTGAGCCTGGTATCTTTTCGAGAGTTGGATAACAAGTCGTGCAGCTCTGTCAGAGGAACTTTCAACTTCTACAACTTTATCCTTCAGTTTCTTGTTTATTATAAATCCAACACCACTAGTTCTGCCAGTATCTGTCCCACGATAGTAGAAGAGATGTCCACTTTTCAGTTCAATGAGATCTTCTCCTTTTCTCCTTACCTCACTTAGCCCCACGATGTCCCACTTGATCCTTTGTAGTTCCTCTTCCAATTCAAGAAGCCTTGAATCAGAAGATAGGGAGCGTCCATTGTACGTAGCCAAGGTCAGCATCAAGTGGCAGCCTAGTCCGGTCCTCCGGGGATTCTTAGCACCCTCTGCCTTCATGTCGCACTGGCCGCTGCCTTGGCCAGGTACATTCCAGCTGCCGGAGACTGAGGGCCAAGATTTAAGTTGTGGAATCATTTTGGAGGGGTTTGGCCATAACTCACCACGCTGGCCAAGCGGGTTGGTGAGTGTGGGATAGAATTTCCTCTAATCCCGATGGTATAGTTATACCGCTATTGGCGGTCGTCAGAGCCCCTTTAGTGGGAACAGGATGCACCACGAGAAGGCGGGGTTGACATTTGTCAAGGAGAGGCTGTGATGTTACGCATCACCTGACCTTACATCCCCTGACCTTAATACGTATATATATATATATATATATATATATGTTGTAAATGGGAACGTAAATTTTTTCCTTATACTGGCGCACCAAGAAAAAATTTGAAATTATACGCAAAACATTTCGTACCAGAAACGCTTTACCATAAAGATAGAACTTTTTAAATCGGACCACTAGAAGCAGATATATACATTTATGCTCTCCGGCATAAAAACTAAGCACTATTTTAAGCAGAAGTTATTTTGATTTATACTTCGTCTTCACGGAAATCAGCAAGCAAAGCTGTCTTATGCAGCTTTACTTGCACCATCTGGTACTATTTGCAATTTATTAAAGCAAGAACAGCTTTCTTATGCAGCTTTACTTGCATCACCTAGTACTATTTACAATTAATAAGTTTTGATGAAATTTATCACCGAAGAATTACATAAAAAAGAACAAGGCTAAAACGTGGTGTTTTCAACAAAACCTTGCTCAGACAGCTTCGGGTTTTTAGGATGGTCCATGTTCAAACAACTTCTGTCCATCATGTTTGATAACTAAAGGTTTTGTGACGTATGTAAAACTTTGTATAAAAAAAATTGTATTTTGCTGGTCGTTCAAACTTTTCGAGGAAATAGCTTTATTTCTTATAGATAACTGATTTCTTCATAAGATAATAATACTACGTTCAAAATGTTCCAGAACTTTTCATATAAAAAAGAATGAATACAGATAATACCTGTTTATGCGGTGTTTCCTTGAAGTAGTAACCCTGTGCAACTACGCATTTCTGCCAGCGCTAATACAAAGATTTAAATGCAGATTGCAAGCCTTCTTTTGCCACATCCTCCAGTGCCTCAGTCGCATTTTGTTGCACATCTTCGGAACTTGAGAAACGTAGCCCCTTAAGCAAATTCTTCATCCGGGAAAAAGGAGAAAGTCACACGGGGAGAGATCAGGGGAATAAGCTGGTTGTGGAAGAACGTGAATGTGATGTTTGGAAAGGTAATCGGACAGCAGGAGGGATCTATGAGTCGGCGCATTATCGTGATGGAGCGCCCACCAGTTGGTCTTCCAAAGATCGGGTCGCTTGCGTCTCACTGATTCTCGGAGACGTTTCGGGACGTTGACGTAATTTTCTGTAGTGACTGTACGACCATGTTGAAGGAATTCCTTGTGTAAGACCGTCTTGCAATCGAAGAAAACTATTAACAATACCTTTCCTTTCTAGCGGTCAGCCTCCAAAGGAAACGTCTAAGGTCGCCCTGACTTCTCATCATCCTCTATACTCTGTCGCCCGTTTTCGAATTGTTGATGCCACTCATAAACTCTAGTTCGACTCATTGCACTCTCACCGTACGCTGACTTAATCATTTGAAAAGTCTCAGCGAAAGATTTTCCGAGCAGAACACAAAATTTTACACATGAACGCTGTTCGAAATTCGACATCGTTGTCCTCGCGACGGAGAGTCTCGAATGCCTGTAATCACGAACTACGCACATACGCTGTACGTGTTGGATCTGGATCAAACCGGTTCTGGCTGGTCGGTCACATCATGCTCATCGCTTGCTCAGCGGGGAATGACGTAATTCACTGACATTTGGCAAATATTCAAAAAGTTCCGGAACTTTTTGAACGTAGTAATAAGATAAAGTCATAATCTGCAAAAGCTGTTAATACCCAATCGCATCAAAAGCATCAGGATACTTGTCCATCTACAATCTCCCTGTAATAGAAATATATTTATTATCGAGTTAGTCTATCCTTTGATTTTTTCGCAGACTCCTGAGAAGGCTTTCCACTAGATTTCGATACGTTGTACTGGAATTTTGTTCCATTCTACCAGAAGAGCCCTAGTTAGTTTCACCCTGACTCCGAGTAGGCATTCCAATTCATCCCGAAATTGCTTCAGGGGTTGTCACAGGTGCTCTGTTCAGGCCAGTACATTTCTTCTACATCCATCTTATTAAATTATTCCTGAACGGACCTCGCTTCGTGGATGGAGCATTTTTCTGTGGTAAAGGATAGGACCTTCACCGAATTGTTTCCAAAACATTGGGATCACAGAATTATCCAGAATGTCATTACCGGCTGCAGCGTTAAGATTCTTGTGGACTGGAACTAGGAGGTCGAGCCCACACCGCGAAAAACACAGCCTCAGAGCACGACTCCTACACCAAACTTGCCATTTTGCACAACACCCTTGCAAAAACACAAGTGTTGGGAAACTGCTGGCCACCAGCTGGCAGTGATGGGTCACTGCTGTCTGAAATATGCAGGTCACGGCACGGTAAAGGCACGTTGCTGGCAGCCATTGATATCCCTGCAGAATCGCCGTGAATTACGGGGCTTCAAGCAAGTGCCACTAGTGGCCCGTAGCTGGAAACCGAGGCAACCCCAACATTAGGGGGCAACGGGACTGCGTATGCGCAAAAGCAACGCGTGCTGTGTCTCTCGTGCTACCGGTTAGTTGAAGACGACGTTATCGCCATCGTGTTATTTTAGTGGATGTTAAGAAAAAAAAACATATGTAGAAAGGCGAATTAATTTCCTAATGAAATGCCACGCCGACGAAGATTACCTTCGGAAGAAAATTATATAAATAATTATTAGTGAACTGTAAGAAATAGTCAGTGACTCTCATGTATTTATAGAAACTAATTTCGTAGCAAAATTTCTGCACTAACACACAAAGAATCTAGAATTCATACAGCCATGAAACACACCCACTCAATTTCCATGAATAACAAAAATAATTTCCGTGTAACCTTTCCTTTTAACATACACATGAATACCAAGAAATAATTCCTGTGTAATCTTTTGTTTCAAACAAAAGTCCCGGAAAGGCATTAAAAAATCGTTATGTTGGAAAGAAATAAGAATTATATGCATACAAAATTTATCAATTATTTGAACAGAAAAAAAAATGCTATGTATATATTATAATGTATTATACTCTTCCATGGGTTTAATACACAATATTAGAGGAATTCGCTGCTAAAAATAACGTCAAGTAAAATAAAATATCTGTCCTCTTCAGAACAAATGTAGTTTCGGACCGTGGAAAGAAATGATACAACGTTAAAAATGTAACAGAATGAGACATGAATGGGTAAATATATTAATTAAGCAATGGCCTTTCAAGACCACAAGGACAGCACAAGACTTTGGAAATCGTCTTTAAGCTAGTACACTCGTTGAAAATGAGTGAAGCTCTCTTACGGTAAAAAAAGCAATCGTTACGTTGAAGAAAACATTTTTTGAATTATATGAAACGGACGTTTATGAAAAACACCTCGCAATATTGTAAAATTAAAATGAGAACCCTTCGTTTCACATCGCACAGAAAAGAGATGCGCCTTCAAGCATAGGCTCGTGCGTGGCAAACCAGAGTAATGGCTAAAGAATCTGCTTCGCACACAGGACGTCGCCGGTTCGATGCCAGCCAAATCCAAACGGGCGTTTTTCAGGACCCATTGCGAAAATTTCTCCAGCGGCGTGCCTTCATACAGAAGTTTCGTTTAAAACAAAAAAAGTAGTTGTGCCTTTGGGAAACTTTTTTTTTATGGCTACTACCGGGAAATTGGCGGACAAAATTCGGCAAGCCACCAGTTACGTCACGTGATCACCGGCTACCACTGCCGGGAAACTGACGGAGCACATTAGGCTAACCATCATTTGTGGCACGTGATTGCAGGACCGCTTGTGGCAGCCACTGCTTGTGCTGGATAACTGATGGCCCGGTTCTGGCATATGACACCTGATGGGGGTGCCAACTGTTAGCTTGCTGCTGGCTTGAACTGCCGGGCGATGTGGTGGCCGCCGGAACACTTTATTGACGATTCGGCAACGGCAACATGGTACTGGGCCACTGCTGGCTGCCAGTGCTGGTGGCCCAGCAACACTGTTTTTTCTGGGACGGTCGCTCACGTAAAGTTCACCAGGCATATTCCACACTCAAACTCGTACGTTGGACTTCCAGATGTTGAAGTTTCAGTCATCACTGCAGAAAACACCTTTCCACTGCTCCAGATTGCACTGCCACTGAGCTTCAGGCCACTCAAACTCAGGTTGATCTTCCTGATGTTAGGCTGGTGTGCGAGTACTCGGCCATGGAAAGCCATTTCCTTCAGCTGTAGATGAAGTATATTTTATGATGCTGAAGTTGCTTCTAGAGGAATTTTGAAACTCGATGGGGAGTCTTGCATTTGAAGGCAGGCAAATTTGTCGCACCACCCGCTTCAGTACTCAGATGTTCAGCTCTGTCACTCTACCTGGTTTAGGTTGTCGCGATTGCACTCTTGCTGCTCTCAGACCTTTCCACTGCACAATAACATCCCTTACAGTTGATCGGATCAGCTGCAGCAAGGAAGAAATTTCCCGAACTGACTTGTTGCTAAGATGGCATCTTATAACCGTGCCATATTGGATGTCACTGAGCTCTGAGGTAACGCCCATTTTATAGTTCTGCTTGTCTACGATTTTCGGCTGGCAAATTTATAGTTCTGATGTTTATGTTTGTTCTGATGTTATAGTTACAATAGTTGATGTTTGTAATAGTTCTTTATAGTTGATGATGTAAATAGTTTAGAGTTATTATAGTTGATGATGTAAATAGTTTAGAGTTATTATAGTTGATGATGTAAATAGTTTAGAGTTATTATAGTTGATGTTTGTAATAGTTCTTTATAGTTGATGATGGAAACAGTTTATAGTTATTATAGTTGATGTTTGATGTTTTTTATAGTTATTATAGTTGGTTTAATATTTATAGTTATTGTAGTTGATGTTTGATGTTATGTTAATAACATCAAACATAGAACATCCCTAGTCGTGAATTAATAACATCAAAATTAATCATTTAATTTTTTTATAGTTATTATAGTTGATGTTTGATATTTTTATAGTTATTATAGTTGATTTGTTGATGTTTTTATAGTTATTATAGTCAATATTTGAGGTTTTTATAGTTATTATAGTTGATTTGTTGATGTTTTTATAGTCATTATAGTCAATATTTGAGGTTTTTATAATTATAATAGTTGATGTTTTTTATTTGATATTTTTATAGTTATTATAATTGATGTTTTTTATTTGATATTTTTTAGTTATTATAGTTGATGTTTGTATAAGTTCTGATGTTTTTGATATAGTTCTGATGTTTTTGATATAGTTCTGATGTTTTTGATATAGTTCTAATGTTCATTTACACTTCTGATGTTTATTTATAGTTCTGATGTTATGTTTGTAATAGTTATGATGTTTGTAAGGGCCATTTTATAGTTCTGCTTGTCTACAATGTTTGGCAGGCCACGCGAGTGTTTTACACCTATGACGTATATGGCTAAATCCACTACTGGAAATGGGTAACACACTCGAAATCAACGTGAGCTGGAGTTGCGATAATTTTAATCATATCATCATCATCATCATCATCATCATTGTCAACCATAATCAATCCACTGCTGGACGAAGGTCTCCTCAAGTTTCCTCCACAACGGTCTGTCTTGTGCCAGTCTCCTCCATGTCACTCCCGCATACTTTCGAATTTCATCCACCCATCTTCCATGTGGTCTTCTTCTGGGTCTTTTCCTGTCCCTTGGAATCCAATCTAAAATTTCGGCTGTCCATCGATGGTCTGTTCTTCTGGCAGTATGTCCAGCCCATTGCCATTTCAGGGATTTAACTCTGATCATGATGTCTTCCACTCTTGTCATTTTTCGGATCCACGTGTTCTTCTTCTTATCTCTCCTGGTTACACCAAGCATGCACCTCTCCATGCTGCTTTGAGTTGTCTGCAGCCTTTGTATGTCTCTTTTAGCTAAGGTCTACGTCTCTGCACCATACGTAAGCAATGGAAGGATGCATTGATCAAACACTTTTCTTTTAAGGCATAATGGCATATTGCTCTTGAAAATTATGCTGTTTCTTCCAAAAGCTCTCCAGGCAAGTTTTGTACGCCGATTAATTTCTTCGCCAATGTGACCCTCACTTGATATCTGCTGTCCAAGATAAACGTACGTGTCTGTTATCTCCAGCTTTTCTCCATCAATCGATAAATCTTCATTTCTTGTAAAAGCATTGAACATCACTTTTGTCTTCTGAAAGTTCATTTTTAATCCCACTTCTTTACTCTTGTCAGCAAGTTCCTGCATCATACTCTGTAGCTCTGATGGGGTAGTTGCAAAAATGACTATGTCATCAGCAAAACGAAGGTGGGTTAGATAATCTCCATTAATCTTTATGCCTTTGTTTTCCCAGTTCAGTGATTGAAAGACATTTTCCAATGTGGCATTAAAGAGCTTCGGAGATATGGTGTCACCTTGTCTCACTCCTTTTCCAATTTTTATGTGTGTTGTATTTTCAAATAGCAGAATCTTTGCACTTGCATTTTCATAGATGTTATAAATAATATTAATGTATGCATCTTCAATACCGCAGGATTTCATATAATACCGCAGGATTTAATCATATAATGTACCTTAAATATTCGAGGCGTTCGCTCAATAAGTTCCTGGACAAAAGTATATTTACACTTCAGGACACGTTGAATTGGAAATTTGTACTATTACGTGGTATAGCGGAAACTTCTTCCAGCAGTCCTATAATATTATATGACTTTTTTGGAAAGTTGAAAGAGATGTCTAAACCATATACAGTCGAATCTCGTTAAACGCCACCCCTGCGTTCCGCTCATGAGTTACAAATAGCACCATGCTCTATTAAACGGAAATTTTCCGCTTTAAATCGCCACTCTGCCGACCGTCGTGATATTCCAGCCACATTTCAATGTTTCTATGGGAGAATACTCCTTTGAACTCTCTCTCTCAAAGTTTATGAAATAATTTTCAAACATTTATTTGGCACTTCGAATAGTCTATCCCATTTTCTTAAATGTGCCCCGAAACGATGTTACGGGAGCTCCTGAAAGAAGTTTTGCGGAATGGATGAAAAAACAGTCTTTCTCACCCTCCGCACTTTCCTGAAAAAAAAAAAAGAATGATGCCGTTAGCGAAGTACGGTCAGCTGCCGAAAACCGAATGTCGACACTTCTGTGAGTTATTGCATCTTAAAAAAGTGAGGCTGGCGTGTGTGTGTGTGTGTGTGTGAGAGAGAGAGAGAGAGAGAGAGACCCCTCCAAGGACGATCCTCTGTTCCTGATTTCACAGTTATCATAACGGTTAACTATCGAAATTCGCTAAATGAAATCCCTTTACGATTCGACCAAATAACAATGCTGTAAGGTGACGGAGCCGGGCCCCACTAATTATTTACATGTAGTAATATTTTCTGTAATTATTTCCGATTTCAAAGGCAATGTAATGTACATTCAAACGCACGTGTTGGCACGTGGCACCATTTCCTTTGTAAGCTGGATTATGTAACCGAGTGAAGATGTGACTAGCAAGATCCGCTGACTTCGACCGGGTCCGATGTATAGGTCAAAGGTCGCCACTTTCGGTGAACGGCTAACCCCACACCAAAAGGATTTCCAGAAGCGGAAGAGAGGGGTGAGGAGATTAAGGATACAAAAGGAAGAGACACGTTTGCTAGAGAGGCTTGAGTCGCGGATGGGTTAGTGGTTAGCGAGTCAGACTATCAATGCCAGGTCCTCAGGTTAGAACCTGGGCTGATCTTTCACAGATGGTGTGATTTACTAACAATCGCTGAATATCCACCGTGCCCCCAGGCTGGACCCACTGGTTAAATGGGTATCCTTTCCTATGCGCCCCCTGAAATTCTCTCACCCCTCTGTGTGCAACATCGTACTTGTACTTGTACGGTGGCGGCATCTACTGTACTCTAATCTCACTACAAACTGTTCTGTCAAAGTCGCTATACTTGCTCTCATTCCTTCCGTTTCTGTGTCCTCCCCAAAAGGCGATCTCGCTGTAGGTGGCTGGAACCTAAAACTCTACTCACTGTGGACGGAAGTCCTACGAGAAAATGACAAATACTGCTAAAGAGGCTTTTCGTGTTCCACCTTCTACGGGGGCGGGACGTCGTGTTTTAAAGCGATGTGTGTCGGTTAAACCTCTCGGGGTTTTTCGTTTTTCCCTGACGGAGGAGTCAGGGTTTTTTTTTTCGGCGATAAGAGTTCGGTAGGGTTTTTGACGGAACGACTCAAGTCCCGTGGCGTAGGGTCTTCCGGGATATCGGTGAGATAGTGAAGTGTTCGCTAGCTGGGCACCTGTTGGCATGTGGAGATAACCAATCGAACGGAACTTATTCTTTCATCTATTAAAGTTTGTTTCGTCTAACTAAGGACTTGTTATTGGAGTAAGATTCGCTAAACATGAATGCCGGTTGCTTCGACTAGCGAATCTTGTGATGGTTATATTCAAATTAATCGGAAACCTGAGACTTGGTTGTTCTGGGTGGCGTAGTGGTTAGCATACTCGGAGGGTATTCGGGAGACGCGGATTCGATTCCCGCTCCAGGACGAGGAAATTTTGAAATGGGAATTCAAATGTCGTACTCCTAGATTAGGAATTAGCGATCCAGTTTTCGAACCTTTTCGACAAATTAATTAAGAAAAGAACCTTAGGAGACATATTAAGCAATAAATATAAATGTTTGGGATCTGAAAAACAACTGCTCGCAGTTAAAACATTTTAAAGTGGCAAGCAAGAAATTTAAAGAGAGCTCTTGTTTTATGTATTGGCCAGGTAAATGCTTGGCATGGAGCTACTGCCGATGAAGTTATTCTTTTAACAGTCAAGACAGTTCGGGAAAGAATACCAAGTTCAAGAATCCAGCAACAGTAATGGTTGGCTACTAAGATTGAAAAATCGTCACACTGAGAATACAGCACCGTGAAACAGCAGAAACCTCTTAAGATTCAATAGATGAGGCAAGAAAAAATATATCAGAAATCATACACATATGGCTATGAATTAAAATATGTTCACATTCGCTTGTCCATAATGAAATGTCCGATTTTTTATCTCTCTTGCTTTGACAATGTGTTGTGTTCAATACAGTGAATATGTACTCAAGTGTAATATATCATTAGAAAGCTTGAAATATGCAGATTGTAACCAAGTGTGCCACGCGAAACATTGTTGGTGCCTTTCGGGAGAATGCAGATAACGAGCATCCGGTGCGAAGACGGTTCGCAAAATTCAAGGCTGGCGACTCGAACCTCCAAAATGAAGAGCGTGGACGACCGAGTGCTGTCATCGATGACGACGCATGGAAGGCGCTTGTTGAAGCAGATCTACACACAACTATTCGTGAGCTTGCGGGAAAACTGGGAGTAAGCATCAGATGTTTCTATGCACCTCAACCAAATTGGAAAGTCCAAGAAGCTCGACAAAGGGGTGCCACATGAATTGAACGAAAATCAACGAAATCATCCTTTGGAAGTCTCGTCGGGGCTGCTTTTGCGCAAGAAAACAGATTCTTTTCTGATCGCATTGATCCTCTTTTCGATCGCATCGTCGTGGTCCAACCACGACGAAGCTCCTCAACACTTCTCCAAACCAAAACTCCATCAACAGAAGTTTATGGTGATTGTTTGGTGGTCTTCAACCAGTTTAATCCACAACAGCTTCCTGAATGCGGGCGAAAAGATTGAAGCAGGTAAAGTATTGTCAAGAAATCGACAAAATGCAGGGCAAACTGCAACGAATTCGCCCATCATTAGTTAACAGAATTGGCCCAATAATTCTACACGACAACGTGAGACCGCGCGTATCACTCTGAAAAAATTAAACGAATTGGGCTATAAGACTCTACCTCATCCACCATATTCACCAGACCTTTCGCCACCCTACTGCCATTTTTTTCAAGGATCTGGATCAATTTTTGCAGGGAAATTTTTCCACAACAAAGCCGATGCTTAAAACGCCTTTCAAGCATTCGTCGCTTCCAGAAATCCTGATTTTTATGTAACCGGAAAGCATAGCCTTGTTTCTCGTTGGGAAAAATGTATTGAATCGAATGGTTCTTACTTCGATTAAGCATATTTATTCTGAGCTGAGATATGTGTGATTGACGAACAGTATACAAATCGGACAACAACCTAATAACATGGATGAATCAGGTTTGTTTTATAGGAAGATATCTGATAAATCGATATCAAGCAAAAATGAGAAAGGTTGCAAAAACGATGAAAAATACATTACAGCAGTTCATTCACTGTTAAAATGCCGATGGCACTGATAAAGTATTGATATTACAGAAAAGCGTAAACAATCAGTTTGTTTTATGAAGTGTCTTCATAAACGTAACTAAGCACTGTGTTTTCAACCCTCATTTTCTCAGATTTAAAGACCCGACAAGTAAAAACGTATGTTCGTTTCATTTCTTCCTTAAAGAGTTCTCCAATTAATTATTTTACTATTTTTTCATATGAGCCTTGTTAAACCCCTAATATCGTTCACCGCTAAGTTAGCACAGTGAACAAAACATGGCGGTTTAACTTGGTTCGACTGTGTATTACTACTTTTGGCGAAAGGAAATGCAAGTGTGGTTTCTGTCAAAATTTCTTGTGCCTTTATGCGAAATCTCAAATATATTTTATTCCAAAGTATTTTTTTCAACAGTTCTCAAACCTCCTTAAAGTAAAATTGCATTTCTAAAATATCTATACTCCTTTTACCTTCTTTATTTATAAGAGACTACTGTATGTTATTTTTTTCTTACTGTTACATATTACCGAAATGCATGTACTAAACAGAATGTCTCTCCATCTTTTATTGTTGTTGTTGTTGTCGAACTTTCTCCGCTACATATATCAGTCTGTTCTTTCTTCTAACAGCAAACATGTGGATCTGAAGCCTCAGGAATGTTTTCGCGGCTCAAAATCGATAGTATACGTATTTCCGGCTATGAAGCGACAACGGCTTATGCCAAAGAAACCATTGTAGAAGGTGATACTTGGTCGATGTCAATACCCAAAGAAACTTGTGATGTTATTTCGATCCACATAGAAACAAAACAATGTTATGTCAAACGCCGATTTTTCAAAGCACAGAGAGAATATCAAGAATTCAAGAGCTCAAATCATGTTAGGAAATAACTTTGTTTGCCACGATTCACTGCGTGGGATACACAATGCATACGTTCTTTGGTTTCGAGGAATCTCTGAGAAAGAACGCATGATATTTTCATAAATATCCCATACACAAATTCCTACCTCGGTTACAATGGAATAGAACATCAATTGCACCAGATTCCAATAATTATTATTTCTATTGTCCCTTAGTTTTTTTGCTCTTTTAAAGAGTTCACAAGAAAGAAAAGTCAGTGTTAGCTTTAAGTTATACAGGGCTCAGACGAAATGATGGAAAGTCTAATGACAAGAACCATGTACAGGAGTTCATTAAAATAAAGGAAAAGCCGAATGCGACCGGAGTACAGGCTATGCGCCGTATTCAAATGTCCCGTACTGGGAGAACGTCACGCACATTAGGTATATAAAAGTATGCAGTACAAAGTATGCTTTTTTTTTATTGGAGGTTTAACAACCACCGTGAGCAACTCAATGGGCTATAAGCAGTCGCCCGTCCCTAATTTAAGGTCACTGGTTCCGGGGAAAGGAGAGAGCCGGTGCCGTAAGACAAACACAACCTCCGTGCCTCACCGTGATTTGAACCCGGACACCTTACGGATGAATGATCAGAGGCTATTGCTTAGACCATTGCGCCACCTGGGCGGCATCTGCTTTTATTACTACGTTCAAAACGTTTCGGAACTTTTTGAACGTACTAGTATGTAGCGTACCACAGTCGTAGGTGAAGCAGTTATTGTGGAGTAATTGCCGATAATGTAAGATCTCAGTGACGTCAGAAAAGGCCAGAGATGATAACGGGTCACAAGTCACCGGGCCACCAATTTCGTGTGGGTCAAACTGGTCGGATCGTGGCGTTCCTGGCGCGATTTCGACCCGGTTTTATTTCCATTTGATTTTTGAAAAGAAACAAACAACCCCTCAGAGGTCTGTGAAATAATATGTCCGAGCTGCAGAGCTTGATCCCCAAACTTGCTAAGAATGGTACTAGAAATGGACTTTCTGAAGACAAACTGAAGCACCATGCTTTTCCAAGTAATGGAGATCTTCAACACATGTCGTGGAAATAAATATTATTTGTATTTTTATTAGGGTACATCAGCCACAACTTTAGAACGTTAGAATTATTTGCAGTGGAAAACCACATATTCCTCCGCAAATTCAATACCTTACGATTTGGTCCTGGATTCAGTCAAGGCTGTCCACAAAATAAATGAGTTCCTTCTTTTAATGACGTCACGCAGAAATCAAGGCATCCGATTGGTTTCCGTGATTGACGTCAAGCACGGCACTGCGTTTCAGTAAATATAACATGAGAATAACGTCACGAACGGAGGGAACTCATCTCTGTGTTTTCTAGACGGCCTTGGTTTAGAAGAGTAAAATGGTGGTTATAAGAAAAGACTTAGAGTTGGTCCACTGCTAATGTCTTTATTTGTATTCTTTGCCCACGTACACCAGTCAAATACGATGAACTCACATACGAAGTGAACAAGTACATTGGTCGTCGTAGCAATTTAACTAACTTGAACAAATTAATAGGTATGAAACATGAGCCTTTGAATGGGATTGTAGACTTTATTTCAGTTTAAGCGTTTAACTTTGGCTTCACTTAGAAATAAAGCTTGGTGATATAAATGTCATATTCTCGGATTATTTCAACTTGTTCGTTGTAGCTGAAAACTTACCGAAATATTGAATATCACTTTCAAGATAACGGCCGAAGCCCAATGACAACACTTTCAAGATAACGGAAGATAACGGCTGGAGCCAAACGACAACACTTTTATGTTTCGCGAACCTATCTCCAAAACAATCCAGGCAGTTTCAAGACAACGGCCAGAGCCAATGACAACACTTTCAAGATAACTGAAAATAACGGCGGGAGCCCAATGACAACTCTTTCAATATAACGGAAGATAACCACCGGAGCCCAAATGACAACACTTTCAAGGTAACGGAAGATAACGGCCGGAGCCAAATGACAACACTTTCAAGGTAACGGAAGATAACGTCCGGAGCCCAAATGACAACACTTTCAAGGTAATGGAAGATAACGGCCGGAGCCAAATGACAACACTTTTATGTTTCGCGAACCTATCTTCAAAACAATCCAGGCAGTTTCAAGACAACGGCCGGAGCCAATGACAACACTTTCAAGATAACTGAAAATAACGGCGGGAGCCCAATGACAACACTTTCAATATAACGGAAGATAACCACCGGAGCCCAAATGACAACACTTTCAAGGTAACGGAAGATAACGGCCGGAGCCAAATGACAACACTTTCAAGGTAACGGAAGATAACGTCCGGAGCCCAAATGACAACACTTTCAAGTTAACGGAAGATAACGGCCAGAGCCAAATGACAACACTTTTATGTTTCGCGAACCTATCTCCAAAACAATCCAGGCAGTTTCAAGACAACGGCCGGAGCCAATGACAACACTTTCAAGATAACTGAAAATAACGGCGGGAGCCCAATGAAAACACTTTCAATATAACGGAAGATAACGACCGGAGCCCAAATGACAACACTTTCAAGGTAACGGAAGATAACGGCCGGAGCCAAATGACAACACTTTCAAGGTAACGGAAGATAACGTCCGGAGCCCAAATGACAACACTTTCAAGGTAACGGAAGATAACGGCCGGAGCCAAATGACAACACTTTTATGTTTCGCGAACCTATCTCCAAAACAATCCAGGCAGTTTTAAGATAACGGCCGGAGCTCAATTACAATACTTTCAAGATAACGGAAGACAGCGGCCAGAGTCCATTCAACACTTTCAAGATAACGGCAGCCCAATGACAACATAATACTTCTTAGAAAATCCTTTTATTCAGTAATACAACACGTCAGGAAGTTGATAGACATGTTCTTCCTAACACAATACGCTGAATAGAATTCACTCAGCGGCTTTGTTCAGAATACGTGACGCTTATCTGTTTGCACATAACATATATCTTTGTTAACATTGCATTTCGCATACAATCTGCTTAACAAACATTACTCATACAAGAATTGCTCTTTCAGTGTAATCTGCTGTCTTCTCCTCTCAACATTGCACACTCCGCTCTTACCTCCGAACACTTTATTCACGTTGATCGTCCTCTGACCCATTGTAGGATGCCAACTTTACAGCGCGCAGGCAAGAACTCCGTGGCTTTAAGTTAGAAAATATTTAAACAAAGGTGGCCAAATTTACGTAAGGATACAGAAACCACAAAGGAAGGTTAAATTGGAGGTACGCGTAACACACGGGAAATTGAAGTTTTTAATTGAAATCGAAAAATCGTGGACTAGCATAGTTTCGTTTAGCACTCAATGCGCTGGCAAAACTAACATCAAAGACACTTCTTACATCTCACACCTTTTTTCGTATTTTAGTCTGTCTGATTATTGATTGAGTGATGCCACACGGAACGAAAACGTTTGGGACTACAAACATTTTGTTAAGTTCGGAAGGAACGCCAAGGGATGCCCAAACATTTGCATAAGAGATAGTAAACAGAAACCAAAGTTACATACGTAATATTCATCACAATCTCCAAGTTAGCGAGTCTGAAAACATCCAATCGGGTATTCTTTCCGAAATCATTTGACCCTTAATCAAACTAATGACGTCGAATTTCCCAGTAGAGGGATTTCACGTGTGATTTTTGTTTCACTGAAGGCCTTTGACTTTCTCGTTTTTTGCCCTAAGTCACAATCGATTGCACATTGCTATCAACATTCCACTCAGAAAAAGCTTACTTGATTAACCCATGAGAAACTCATCGGAAAACAAGGGAAAACAACTTTTCCGTTTGCTGTTTCTATCACTTCGACCTTAGCAAGCTCGGAGAACAGGACTTACGAATGGAATATTGGTAGCACTATCCAGCTGACAAAAAAAGGATTCTAACTGATTATCCAATAAGATAAATTAGAGAGACTCGGCGAAAGAGAAGGAAGAAGAGCTATTATATCATCAGAATGGAGAGGGGGAAAGGCAATCTTTGTATGGGAGGGTAAAAAGGAAAGAGCAAACCGACACATCTTGAGTACGGATACACGAAATTATTTGCGAATTACCTCACTGGCAATGTGTCATCAATCTAACATTGCGATTGTTTATATCGAAGGGGTGAATACATTGAACACGTACATTTGTTGGGATACAAGACACTAATTTGCACAAGCACTCACATCAAAGTTATATAAGAGCGTATCAATGTAAAATGATCTAGTAATAAATATTTTGCTTATAATCCTCAAGCACGTTTATGTACTTCATCCATTACGGTGAAGGTTCGCCCTCCCCCTATCTTGTAACCTATAAATCTATTTAGCTTCCCTTTGAGGTTTTATCTCCTGATGTAAATTACACAAAACCTTTCCGAATAGCTTTTACAAATAAATTTATTTTTTATTGAGTGTTCTAATGACCACCGTGAGCAATTGAATGGGCTATAAACAATCGTCCGTCCTAATTTAGGACCACTGTTGGATGTTTTGGATTTTGGATTAGAGGTTTAACGACCACCGTGAGCAACTCAATGAGCTATAAGCAGTCGCCCGTCCCTAATTTAGGGTCACTGGTTCCAGGGAAGGGAGAGAGCCAGTACCTAAGACAAACACAACATCCATGCCTCGCGGGATTCGAACCCGGACCCCTTACGAACGAATGATCAGAGGCCATCGCTTAGACCAGTACGCCACCGGTACGGCTGGGCCACTGTTGCAGGAAAGTGCCGTAAGACAAATACGACATCCACGCCGCACCGGGGTTCGAAACCGAACCCTCTTGGACAAACAGTCATAAGCCAGCCCTTAGATCACTGCGCGACTGCGACGGCATTTACAAATTATCAAAACTCACAGTGAGTCAAAAGAACACATATTCATTTGCTTTAATGTTTTAGTGTGCGGTTGACGTTTAGTTCTCGAGGTTCGGTGTACGATAGAAATACAACATTTATGTTCAGGAGTCGTTGTTGGAGAATCGATTAATCGTTGATATAAAATCTGTGGAGATATATCGGATCGACGAAAGAATATAATCATTGTGAATTTGACATCTGGGTTGACGCCGATCGGACCTCCCAGGGAGCGGTATAGTAAAAGCGAATAGTGCACTATTATATATTTATCTGACCGTTGTTATCCTTACTGAAGTTAAATAAATGTTCAATGAAATTCACTACGAACGCTAGCAGAGATAAATAATTAAGAGTTTAAACTATTACGATTTAAAGCTATTGTCACCACAATCTACTAGGAAGAAAACACTATATATTTAATTCTCTAAAAATATTTTGTTTTCAGCAGCTGAACTGAAAACTTAGCTTCCTTATAGATGAACTGTAATCTTAAATGTTTTTCTGATAGCGCAACTGTAATCTTAAATGCGCGTCTTTCAATTGAACTCTAATCTTAAACGTTTTCTTACAAGTGAACTGTAATCTTAAATATTTACATTACAGTTGAACTGTGATCTTAAAAGCTCTTCTCACAGCTGAAATGCAATATAAACGCTTTTCTTACGGGTCAGCTGTAATCTTGAACTCTTTTCTTACAGCTGCACTGTGATCTTAAACGCTTTTCTTACGGCTGAGCTGTAATCTTAAACGCATTTCTTAAAGCTGAGCTGTAGCTTTGGATGATTTACCTAAAGATGAAATATGATTTTTAATAATCTTCTTATAGCTAAACACCATTTCATGCTTTTTTTCTACAGATAAATTTTGAATTTCCTATACAAATGAAGTATGATTTTTTGCACCTTTAACCTTTTAACCCGCCGGAGCAAATTTACTGTGTTAGCAAAATGGGCTGAAATTAGCTCGGACGAATACATGCACTGTCTAAGAAGTGGTCTGCACGCGGCTGGAAGGAGTGATCCTCTGCATCAGAAAACGTTGATTTCCATTTAGGTTTGCTATTCAAAGTGGCCATTTAGGGAATGATTGATACTAATACTTTCTAACTAATAACTAGGTGAAAGGGCCGTAAAAATGTCGAAGTACCTAAGAAGACAGAGAAAAGTCACTTGTTTCTACCCAGCGGTATGAGTTTCTTCTCCATCATGCCTTGGGCACGAAGCATAGAACAGAAGACTTGAAGTGAGATCTTACCACCAGTGATAGATTTATGACGGATACTGCTGATATTAGAGTGCAAAAAGAATTGTTTTGTCTTTGCTTTCGTAAAACAAAGCCATTCTGTGAACATTTCTATTTTGAGAGAGCAGAAAATTTTGGTCACCATTTGGCTCAGGTACATCCGCTGTTTAAAGGATTAAATAGAATTTGTCACGAAAGAAGAAGCCTAGCTAAATATTCAGCATGGTACATAATTCCATGCTGAGTATTTTCCATTTAAAATATTCGTCGTGCTCAAAAGACATTTCTTCGACAGTCTTTGTCCTTGTTTTTTAAATAACTAATGTTTGAATTTTTTATCAAAACTCTTATACTGTATACTGAGCAATTTGAAAAAAAAATGAGCAGAAAGAATAAATAAGTTGCTCATCGAACTGTATGACACTTAGTCGGATGGACCCAGAATGTATATGTTGTGACGTGCCTGCCCGCAGGACGCATATGAGAGATAAAATCAGATAGCAGTGAGAGCACATTCCAGTGTAATATAGTGGATAGCACTCGGAGCTCCGGAGCCGCGGGAAGATATGACATGCCTGCCCCGCAGGACGCGTATGAGATAAAGGCAGATAGCAGTGAGAGCACATGCCAGTGTAATATAGTGGATAGCACTCGGAGCTGCGGAGCCGCGAGAAGATATGACATGCCTGCCCCGCAGGACGCGTATGAGATAAAGGCAGATAGCAGTGAGAGCACATGCCAGTGTAGTATAGTAGATAGCCCTCGGAGCTCCGGAGCCGAGGGGAGATGTGACGTGTCTGCCCCACAAGATGCACATGAGATAAAGGCAGATAGCAGTGAAAGGACATGCCAGTGTAGTTTAGTGGATATCACTCGGAGCTCCGGAGCCGAGGGGAGATGTGACGCGCCTGCCCCCAGGACGCACATGAGATAAAGGCAGATAGCAGTGAAAGCACATACCACTGTAGTATAGTGGATAGCACTCGAAGCTGCGGAGCCGAGAGTTGTGGGTTCGAATCCCGCCCATGGCATAAAAATGATGGAGAAATTTACTTCGCCATAATGAATATGCTCTCTCTCTCTCTCTCTCTCTCTCTCAGTCTCATCCATCAGTAGACGGGTTTAGTCAACCTCAGACATAGAGTATGCGAAGTTGTCTATCTGTGGCAGTATGCGACAGTTTTAAGTCCATCCCAGCTGTTTGGCTGATACTATGGAGCAAAGATATGTTTGGACGGCATTGGTAGTTTAACGTCCGTTTTGCTTATAAGGGATGCATGGATTGGTCAACGACTATTGTGATGTACCACATAGGTAAAGCACATGTCAAAACGGCAAAGTTGCAGCGATAAATTACGTCGGTGTAGCTTAATTGGGAAAGCATTTGGCTCCCGAGCAGAAGGATGTAGTTTCAATCTCCGTCACTGGCCAAAATGTGTTTTCACATGGACGCCCAACTGTGGAAATGGATCTACAGACTGATGGGTTCTTCGAAGAATGTATGATGGTCATTCCACACATCGTCTGGAACTAACGATAATTCCTTCTTCTACAGAGTGGTACTTCAAGCATGGTTTCAAGTGGACCCGAAATCTTCGATTTTGTGCCCCAGCCTTTCTCAAGGTATGTGAGGTTCTACAAAGGTAACGCAGATGTCAAGACGGTTAATAGCAGTGATACGTCCTTGACGGCGTGGCTTATATGGGAAAACACCAGATTCGGAGCAAAGCATATGCCTACGAGTTCCACCACCAGCATGTTTGTGCTTCACATTGGCGTCTGAACGTAGACATGGATCTACAGACCGTTAGGTTCTTTGAAACAATGTGTGATCCGCACAGGTCAGGAATGAATGAGAATTCCGTATCCAATGCTTCAAAAATGTGTGATGCTTCTTCCACATACCGTCTGGAATTATTTCAATTCCTTCTTGCTTAGCTTGCTACTGCAAAGCATGGTTTGCCGGATGACCCGGAAACTAATGATTCTGTTCCAGCCCTATCTAGAGGGGTTGGATATACACTGAAGAGCAATTGAATTAGAGATACCTGTCTAGTAACGTGTTGCACTACCTCCTTTCGGCCTGATGACGGCGGCGATTCGTCTCGGCATGGACTCGACAAGACACCGGTAGCGTTGGGAACCCATACAGATCCACGACCCCTGAACAAGCTTCCACATTTCAAAAAGATTTAATGGAAGGAGGTGGGGTCAGAGCCTCGAACATATCTCTCGATGGCATCCTAGATTTGCTCGATGGGATTGAAGTCAGGTGACCCAGCTGGCCAAGGAAGCGAGGTCACGTCGGTGGAAAGTTCATCCAACCATTCGGATACAATTCTGGAGCGATGAATCGGTGCATTGTCTTGTTGCAGTATGAGGTCCCCAGTGGGATGTTGAAGACGCACAAACGGCAGCAAATGGTCGTCCAGGATATCCCGGTAACGTTGAGCTCTGAGGGACGATGTCACACGTACCAGGGGTCCCATTTCAGTCCTCGTAAACAGTCCCCAGACGACAATGCCACCCCCACCAGCTTGAAGAGTACCCTGCTGGCAAAAAGGATCCATCGCTTCATGTGGTTTGCGCCGTACTCGTATCCTGTCATCCGCATGTACCAACGTGAATCTCGACTCATCAGTCCAGGCAACATTTTTACACATGTCTAGGGTCCAGTGGCGATGTTCCCGCGCCCATGCTAATCATTGCCTCCTGTGATGTGCGGTCAGCAGCGGTACCCTCGTGGGACGATGGCTGCTGTACCCCATAGCGAGGAGATGGTTCTGTATGGTGTGGCTGCTTACGCGTTTTTGTGCACCTGCGTTAAATTGCCGAGTAATTTCTTGCACTGTGGCCTGTCTATCCGCTGTTACAATGCGAGCTAGCTGACGATGAACCCGCTCATCCACACGCTGTTGTCCTCGGCAGTTGGCTCTTGCAGGGATGTTTTTACCGGATTCGATGTACTCACGGTGCACCCGTGACACAGTGGCTCGTGAAAATCCCAGTACCTGCATGACTTCCGAGATGGAGTGACCCATTCGTCGGGCCCCGAATATTTGCCCACGATGAAATGCGCTGAGATCCTTCGTCTTACCCATAATGCGTCCGACTCTTACTGATTCCCGTCGCATCACTCCTTATATTGTCGGATCGCTGTATACGTCATGTCGTTTCCGTTTACAGGGCGGCCCACAGCGCTACATTTGCATAACACGAGCTGTCTGTAATTCAGTTGCTCATCAGTGTATGTGACGTACTATAAAGGTGAAGCACATGTCAAGAACGGAAAAATTACAGTGACAAATTCCGTCGGTGTAGCTTAATTGGGAAAGCAGCTAGCTCCGGCACCGTCAAATTTGTGTTTTCACACAATTCATCAGGGCGATGTGCGCGAACCATTGCAAATCTTGATGAGGAATTCTATGAGCAATTGTAGAAGTGACACCAGCTCATCTTTCACCTGTTCGTTCGTCTTCTGGTCTGTCTATTTCGGTGTGGATATGAATTAGGACGCTATGCACTTTGCAGTACAGTAGATAACCGCAAATAGGGCGAGTACCGAAACATGTTCATTCGCATAAAACTGATTGCAAAAATTATGCAGATGTTTTATTTGCTGCATGTGCGAATGGGATCGGAGACAACCATTTCCTGCAAGACTGCTGATCAGACGAAATGAATTTATCTCCACAGCGTAAAGAAATTATTGTGGTATGTTTCAAGGGGTGCAGCAACATAAAGCTGTAAAAATGCTGTAAGTTCTCCCTCAATACCTTATAAATGTGAGAAAACGATTCAGCTTATTTCTGATTTTTTCTGACAGACTACAAGCATGGTTGCAGATGTCCGCGGTTTGGAGGGCGGTTACCTGAAATACAAAAACAATTCGAGATGGTTATAACTGGGAATACAATGCGACCACTTCTACCTTCCCATTGTCCCTGGCTAAACTTTAATAATATTCCAAATCAACCTAAGAATGTACAATTGTGAAAGATACAGTAGCCAGCTCACAGCGTTTCCGTGGAATTCAAGAACGATAGCGATCGGCGTCATACTCTAATTTTGCCACTGTTGTCAAGCATTACTCCAGAACCGACGCGACGCTCCCAGCGTTTATTGCTTTATGACCTAACCGAAGCTCATTGCACTGTTCTTTCTTTTCTCCAGTCTCTCTCTCTCTCCCCTACGGCTGCTTAAGTACATCCCCTCTCATTTTCCCGATTGTATTGCGAATTTTGAGTGAAACTTATCCCTTTCATTTCTATATATGCGATTGAAAACTTTTTTGATTCCAAATAATTTTTGTTGTTGTTTGGGAATTCAGGACCACCGTCAGCAACTCGATACGTTATAAGCAGTCGTCTGACCATAATTTTGGGTAGTTAGTTCCAGGAAAAGTTCAAAAAACACGCCATCGCATTGAACCCTGACCTACCTCGGACGAATGGTCAGAAGGCAGCGCTTAGACCTTTGCGGCATAGAAGCTGCTTTTTGAGCTTCTTTAAACACAAAATATTCCGCACGTAATATCTTCTTCTTCTCATAACGCAAATTTTGGCGCTACGGTTTTCTATTTTTACGGTGGTATCCCTTCCACCAAAGAACCGATTGAAAACTTTAATTTTTGTGTGGACCTCCATTCTCTAGGTTGAACATATTTTTTTTCCATTTTTATAAACTGTTGTTACTGAATTTTCATAGTAGTTGTTTCATAATATTATATTTTTTCGCAATTTTGTTTTGGTAAAACGCTTTCCATTTTACTTACAAATTTATATGCAACATAGTTGTATGCATTTTTCAAGACGATTTATTTTGCCTGGAAGAACCGTCTGTCCGTCCGCACGATAACTCGGGTAAAAATTGTTAGATTTCGACGAAATTTTAATATGTGGTAGGGGATCACCTGGGGATGAACCTTATTGAAAATGGACGATATGGGGTCAAAGGTGACGACACAGGAGCGGGATCCATTTCATTGCCCTTATGCGTGATAACTTGCGTAAAAATGGTTCGATTTCAATGAGGTTTTTATATGTGGTAGAAGACGACCGTGAAATGAATTCTATTAAAAACGGACGAAATGGGGTCAAAGGTCAGGACAGAGGAGTGGGATCCATTCCATTGCCCTTATGCGTCATAACTTGCGTAAAAATGTTTCGATTTCGAGGAACTTTTAGTATGTGGTAGGGAACAACCTGGGGTCAAATTTTGTTGAAAATGGACGAAATGGGGTCAACGATCAGGACATAGGAGCGGGATCCATTACATTGCCCTCATGCGTCATAACTTACGTAAAAATGCTTTGATTGCGACAAACCTTTATCATGTTGTTCCAGAAGTACACTGAACAGATTCTGTTGAATATCATCGAAATAGGGTCGAAGGTCAGGACACTGGAGCGAGATTAATTCCACAGCCATTATTCTCGTAACTTGACTAAAAATGCATCGATTGCGACAAAACTTTATCATGTTGTTCCGGAGGTATAATGAATCCGTTCTGTATAATATCATCGAAATGGGGTCAAAGGTCAGGACACAGAAGCGATATTTATTTCACAGCCATTATCCTCATAACTTGAGTAATGATTTCCGGCGTGTTGGAAAGCGTATTCTAATCAATGCATTGGCATGATTTTATTAACTTGTTTCGGACTGAACGACTACTATGAGCAAGTGTAATGGCAGCAAGAGATCGTCTATTTCTAATTTTCGAGAGGTTTCAGGGATAGAATATAACCAACATTGCTTCTGGCGCATCCCCTATGCATATCAGAGGTGCTACGCCGAGTCCAATTCGCATGACTAAACCCAGAGCTACGCTTTTGACAACTGAATTACAGGCGCGGCTATCTGAAACAATTAAATGGATAGCAAACGAAGCGTCACATACTGCAGCTCTGTATTTTGGTACTATTTTCATTCGGTTTCGGACAGAATCAAGATCTTTTGCCTAGAATACGCAGAATATGCTTCATAGCGGCTTACTCGGTGCAATATAAGCTTAACTTTGTGTGCATTAACATCAGAAATATCATTTCGCTCTGTATTAGTGGTACTGACAAATACGGACTACTGTTCAATAAATATTATCTCCACCATGAAATCTGAAAATAAAAAGGATTTAATGGCTTCATTTGTGGCTCACGTCCAAAGAAATGTTAAATGTTACCTAAAAGACAATAACGAAATTTTTAAAGTACAAATAGCAGTGAGATGAGATATTCCTATTTTGCAAAAATAGGAGATGAACTGAGAACGCAAAATGAAGTTCTAAGTCATTTTCTGCTCTAGTGATCCACAAACTAGCGATTAATTATATACTAATCCCCAAAGTGTTCTGGTGTTGGTAATGCTTAGGCGATTTCTTTTCGTAACTAACATTTTCAAATGTTCCAGTGATTTTTCTCTTCATGAATCACGATACAAATTCGGGAAGGTGGCCTTCTAAATAAATTACAAAACAACATTTATTTTGAGAATAAACCTTAACAACATTCTTGCAGTCAGTACATCCCAGGTATAACATATACTATATGGACAAAGTCACCGGACACCCCTTCAAACGCAAATTAATGGATCCGCTGAGTTGTTAAGGACGAGACGGTTTTTCGAATGTAACGTCGTGCAGAAGTGCTCCACATCGACTCAAATCATACCACAAGATCCCCAAGATGTAAGAATATGGGGCAAGTGAGCAAAACCGTCCAAACAAGAAATCCAAAGGAGACAAAGGCACTTTATTGAAAGGGTAGCTTCGAGCACAACTAGACAGAAGACAGAAACGTCCATGTGACAGGCGGCTGACAAGAAAAATCCAGCCTTTAGTAGAGGACATGATCACCCCTTACTTCGTTGCAGGATTTATAACGTCTGTCCATGCTGAGGACGAGGTTGTCAAGTAGCTGTTGAGGCAACGCGACCCACTCCTCTTGTAGCGCCAATCACAGATGCGGAATCGTTGCTGGCGGTTGGTGACGTGCTGCCAAGCGTCTCCAGAGAAAGTCCCACACATGTTCGATTGGATTTAGGTCCGGGGACTTTGCGGGCCAATCCATGCGTTGAATATCCTCACTCTCCAACAGCTCTGAGACAGCCACTGTACGATGAGGTGCAGCGTTGTCGTCCATGAAGAGGAACTCAGGCCTCACAGCACCTCTAAACAGACGCACGTGAGGCAGGAGAACCTCGGTACAATAGAGGACACCAGTGACTGAACCTCCTTGGAAGTTGTGGAGGTCAGTACGGCTACCAAGCATGATACCGCACCAAACGAGAACTCCGCCACTCCAAACCGGTCCCTTTCGATGATGTTGGAGGTGTAATTGCGTGTTCCCTACTCTCTCAAGTTGTGTATACGTCCAGAATCGCTCGTCAGACTAAATCGGCTCCCATCCGTAAAGAGAACTCGACCCCATTGCTGATGTGTCCAGTTCTTTTGTTCCTGGCACCACAGAAACCGCCGTCTCCGATGAGCAGGCGTTAATAGCACATACCGCACTGATCGTCGTACAAATAGAACACCTTTGTGCAGCCTCCTGGCTACGGTAAAACGCGATAACGGACGTCCAGTTGTCTGTTGCATGTGCCTTGCGATTTCTTCCGCTGTCTGCCGTCTGTCTCGTCTCGCCTGTAGTACAATATACTGGTAGTCCGCCGCCGTGGTTGCTCGTGAACGACCACTACTAAACTCTCGGACAGCTGTTCCTGTCGTAGGAAATGCTCTCCAAGCTCGTGAAACGATGCTGTAAGCGATCCCGAAATCCTCGGCCACACTAGTCACACTTCGAACTTCCTCTACATTCCCAATGACGCGACTTCGGGTAAAGTCATCCAGATGTCGTCTACTGAATTGGCTGTTGGCCATATCACACGATGGTAGCAACTCGACGTCGTTCAAACCGATATACACCGTGCAATAGCTTTCACCGAATTGCTGAGCGTACACCGCCCGTGTGCTTTATACCCTTACAACACCCCCCTCCTCCGCACGGCATGCTGCATATATGCACATGCCCTATCGTACCGGACCCTAGTCTATCTCCTGAGTGGTCTTTCGGTCCGTTCTGCCTGCTCGTTCCGCTGTTATGCTAATTTCCCCTCTTCGTCCTTAATTTTTCCACACCAGTGTAAAAGCAAGCCTGCAGCTGACCGCGAGCATATCGCACTATGTGGTTAAGTGAAAGTGTCGCGGAGGAAAAGAACTGATTTTGAGAAAGGAAAGATTGTTAAGTGTTGTATAAGTGGCTTATCCCTAAAAAAACTGAGAGGCGTTTAAACATACCCAAGTCAACTGTTTTGGATGTACTGAATAAGTGGAAGACACATGACGTACCTGAAGCAGCAAAACGTACCGGCAGAGAAAGGAAAATCAGTGATAGAGGACGTCGAAGCCTCAGGAGAGTCTTTACAGCTAATCGACGGAGTACTGCAAAAGGCCACAGTGTACAGGTGAGTAAAAATGCTGAAACCTCGTGATGTACACGTACCATTCACAGAGAACTTCATTCCATGGGTTACCGTGGTCGTGCAGCTGCTCATAAGCCTTTCATCTCCACTCGGAATGCTACTCGTCGTTTAGGATGGTGTAAAGAACACTTATCGTGGATCGTAGATTAAAGGAAACGGGTGCTATGGACTGATGAATCCAAATACACGATCCATCAATCTGATGGCCGTGTGTTGGTATGGCAGCAGCAGGGGGATCGCTATTTACCACAGTGTGCTGTTCCTAGGGTCAAGTATGCAGCTGGCAGTGTACTCGTATGGGGGTGTTTTTCGTGGTATGGTCTCAGCTCATTGGTTATCGTGGACAAACCTGTTAAGTCTACCTCGATATTCTGGACAATTATGCCTTACCAACTCTGTGGCAAAACTATGGAACCGAGCCTTGTTGGTACCAGGATAATGCACCGAGCCATAAACCAAGGAATGTTACAGCGTGGTTTGACGATAATTCTGATTTGTGTGTGGACTGGGCAACACAGAGCCATGATCTTAATCACATAGAGCACCTATAGGATGAACTAGAGCGCCGCATAAGAAGTTTGGAACCAAGGCCTACTACTAAGCAGCAGTTAGCGGCAGTATTATGTACTAAATGGAAGCGTGTACCTATCGCTCTGCTCCAAAACCTTGTCGAAAGCATGTTTCAAAGGGTCAGGCCAAAGGTGGATTGACACCGTGCTAATGTATGTCAATAAATGCTATCTTGTGTTTCTCTTCTAGGTGTCCGTTGACTTTGGTCAATATAGTGTATATGGTGAAATCACTATATTATTTTTTATACTGCACTAAATAATTGTGTTGTGGGTCCATATGTTGAACACCATAACCACGAAAATGTTAGATCTTATGCATTTTGTACGTGAAAACAATCTTGTTAGCCATCAGGTAACTACACTGCCGGCCACCTAAAATGCAACACCAAGAAGGACACGAGATAGCAAAGTCAGATTTACTGGACGCATAACAACAGATACAAAGATGAAACGATTGAGCCTACAGGCCCGTGCGACTTGAGAAACACGCAGGCACCAATAGCTCGTGTGGCCCCCATGTCTGGCAATAACGGCCGCTACACGCCGCGGCATCGAACGAAAGAGGCTTTGGATGTGGGCTTGGGGTATGTCGGTCCAGGCTGCTTCCACACGTTGCCACAGTTCATCAGGCGTTGCCGCGGGTGGTGCTTGCCGGGCAACTCGGTTGCCAATCAGCAACCAGACATGTTCGATGGTTGACATATCGGGGGAACAGGCCGGCTACGGCAGCAATGACACCTAGTGGGCCGTGAAGAGTTGTTGCACGATGCGTGCCACGTGCGGGCGCGCATTATTCTGTTGAAACGTGGCCGTTTGCTGGTTCTGTAGGTAAGGGAGGACTACAGGTTCTAAAACGTCGGAGATGTAGCGGTGGGTGTTGAGCGCACCGGCGATGTGTACCAGAGGGGTGCGGGTGTCATATCCAATAGCACCCCAAACCATAACGCCAGGCGCCGGACCGGTATGGCAATGCATAATGCAGGCGTCATACATTCTTTCGCCGCGGTGCTGCCACACGCGGATCCGACCATCGTGGTGTCGCCGGCAGAAGCGGGATTCATTGAAGAAGACAATGTCGTGCCATTCCGTAGTCCAGGTGCATCGTTCAACGGCCCGCTGCCGCCGTACTCGTCGGTGGTGTAACGTCAATGGTAATCGGAGCAATGAGCGCCGTGCGATAAGTCCCCGCTCCTGCAGACGACATCGAACAGTACGTGTTGACACAGGTTGTCGCGCAACACACCCTAATTCCTGTGCTATCGTTCGTGATGTGGCGGTGTGAGCCGTCAATGCCCGCCGCACAACATGCCGGTGCTCTCGTTAGGTGGTGTGCCGCGACTGCGGCAATCACTCACGTCGGTCCGTCCGTCCCTCCTGCACCCACCGAATCCATACTCGCCTTACTGTGGCTGGATGTTGTCCCACACTGGCGCCGATGTCTCGGTACTATAAACCGCTTTCGCGATAAGCCACTATTCGTCCTCTGTCGAACTCCGAAACGTGCTGGAATGACTTCCGTATTCTGCGACGAGGCATCAGGAAGCTTCACACGCACAGGTCCGGCAGCACAACACACTTCCACTACTTACACCCCGCCTTCTGTGTACTCTCCTTATAGTGCTTCTCTGTGGCGTGCCGGGCGCTCATGATTTGCATATGCCCTGCAATGCTAATCGCTTGCATGTCCTCTCGAGGACGACGCATGCTGCGAATTTCAGGTCAATCGGATTCTTTTTTCTTGGTGTTGCATTTTGGGTGGCCAGCAGTGTATACCTTTGGAACACAAGAATTCGCTAAAAATGTCAATTACCAATTCATAATACAGAGGATGCTCACATATTCATAGAACGATTTTGTAGCAATATAATTAATGTTTAAAATAAAATTATTTATTTCTTAAATGTTCTGTCTGATAGCCCATTCTCTGAACTACGAACCTGCATCTAGATTTCCAAGATAACAGGGCATTTCTTAAAATTAGTAATGGTATTTTATTCCTCTCCACTTCTACTGCTTCCCACAGTCCAATGACTGTTTTAGGTCTGATTTTAGAAAGTGCTCTTCTTAGCAGTCCGAATGCACAATAGTCCATCGGTGACACATCAGGGGACTTTGAAGGAATATAAGCAAATGGTATACACTTGATACCCGTCTCTTTTTTAGGTCTGAGCGCTCTTGTTCAGCAGTCCGAATGCACAATAGGTCTATTGGTGACACATCACGGGACTTTGAAGTAATGTGAGCAAAAGGTATACACTTGATACCCATCTCTTTTTTTAGGTCTGAGCGCTCTACTTAGCAGTCCGAATGCACAATATTCCGTTGGTGACACATCACGGGACTTTGAAGGAATATGAGCAAATGGTGTACACTTGATACCCGTCTCTTTTTTAAGTCTGTGCGCTGTTGTTAGTAGTCCGAAGGCACAATAGTCCATTGGTGACACATCAGGGGACTTTGACGGAATATGACCAATAGGTATAGACTTGATACCTGTCTCTTTTTTAAGTCTGTGCGCTCTTTGTTAGCATTCCGAAAGCACAATATTCCGTTGGTGACACATTAAGGGACTTTGAAGGAATATGAGCAAAAGGTATAAACTTGATACCTGTCTCTTTTTTAGGTCTGAGCGCTCTTTTTAGCATTCCGAAAGCACAATATTCCGTTGGTGACACATTAAGGGACTTTGAAGGAATATGATTTGGATATATGACTGGTAGCCTTATCCTGATGGAGTTCTACTCATTCAAGGTTCTGTGTAAAAAGGAACTCCATTTCCTCTTCAAATATAGGAATTAAAACATTATTTTGGTAATATGTAGAATTGATTTCAACATTCTTTTCAATATTTTCTTAACTTTTGTTTTCCATTGTATGTGAACATAGCAATAATCGTGAATCCTATATTTTTACTGACATTTTCTTTGGATTCTTGGAACCGAATTAGTAAATCTTTTTCTGCTCTTTGGCGATAGTATATCGACCTTTTTTAGTTACAGTCGTTTAGGCAGATCGCTTCATCAATACACACAAATTTTTTTTATCTGTCTCCGGGTAAGTCATTTGCATGAAGTCTACACCGTGTTTTGTGCTCAGCCACGTTCCTGGGCAAAAGGCGGTGAACATAATGTTTCTGGGTTGTTTCAGATTCAAATTCTTGTTTATTACTTTGTTTACAGTTGATACAGATATTTTTAACGACTTAACGATTGCTCTTTGAGTCGGCGGATTTTCTTTTAAGACCAGAGGCCTTGCTTTTAATACAGTCGTAAAAGTACCTACCTTACTCGGATATTCTTTTGGTGTTCTTTTTCCTGTTAAAAGCAATGCTTGACGATTTTATTCTTAACGTTTTTTTAATAGAGGTTTAACGACCTTCGTGAGCAACTCAGTGGGCTATAAGCATTCACCTGTCCCTAATTTAGGGTCACTGATTCCAGGAAAGGGAGAGAGCCAGCGCTGTAAGACAAACACAGAATCCATGCCTCACGGGGAGTCGAACCCGGACCCAACGCGGACGAATGATCAGAAGCCATCGTTTAGACCACTGCGCCACCGGAGAGACTCCTCTATTATTAATAATATTGCTTATTTCACATATAGAAATGCTAATTCCATGGTATTCAGAGTGTTTTTTAAATACAGAATACGAATATTTCATTTCGTAAAAGCAAAAACATACCCTTCTATCCACAGCTTGTTTACGTGCGCCATTTTCTTAGACGATATTTAACTGCCGCAGATGTTTCTTTCGTGTTCATCTAACACGTTGTTGCCAGTTTAAATTTCTTATCAAAAGAGTTCTAAAAATTTGTTAACATCCCTTGTATCTCTAGAAACTGTATAAATCGTCTAGGAATAAAGAAATAAACGTTTACTCACCACTAATTTTATTTCCTTGTTGACAGAAGATTCGCTGTGCTTGTACATCATCAGTATTCTTTCAAATACACTATTATCTTTATTTCCATATAATGCACAAGGCTTGTAGTCTAAAAAATTTCTTAAGTTAATCGTCTTTTCATTATGTTTCTTTATTGTCTTTCAGTTAGATTTCAAAATATTTTTTCTATGCCTCTTTTATCCCTTTGATTCTACAGCTCAAGCCACAACCATGAATGTTCTCTTTCTTTCCAATTAAAGTCTTGTGGACACACTGAGGATTTCGAACGAAATGAAATGAAAATGAGCTTTAATTTCTTATTAATGCAGTCTATTTAAATAGTAATTACACTTGCAGCATTAAAAATTAAGAGAAAAAATAGTTGAAGAACATACCCTATGTAATTATTTATGATTCATAGTTACGATACTTTTCCTGACCCAAGGTAAAACCGATACCAAAGCAACGATTTCCTCTGAGAAGACCAATAGCGAAGCATTGCATTGGGAGAGTGAAGTAGATTTGTTGTCACCAGACTCATAACTGGAATAATACCGCCTAAATAAACTATTGTTGCTTTTCCTGAATCATACATGATAGGAATGTTTTATCCAGCCGCAACGCACGCTCGTCTGCGGCTTTATATTTACAAATGATTATTCAGCTGTCTAGTTCATAACTTCGCCCTCTCCGTAGAAACTACGCAGTAATTATGATACTTTTTTTAAAGCATTCAATATTTGAGGACGATCTGAGCAGAGGATTCGCGGAAAGCACCTGCAGCGACGTCGCAAAAGTGGCTTTTGTTTATTCACAGTCTCGCAGAGGCCGCTGTTAGCGTGGCCTTCCTACCTTGATGACATCAGAGTGACGCGATCTTCGAACCTGTGTGTCTGCAACTAATCTTCGTTTACTGGAGAGTTAGCAATGTGTTCTTTAACGTCTCGTTCTCATGATGGCCTCTAATCTTCGTGGATAATTTCCCACCAATCCGTCTGCCTATTCTACCATATTGCCTTCAAATTAGTGACCAGTTCAGCTTTCTTTGTAGAGCGATCGCTTCTTCAACGCACAGGACGAATCAATTCATTACAAAGATTTCTTATAGGTTTTACACTAGTACTGTTGATCAGTGAGTCCAACTTTTTGATATCAGTGTCCTCAAAACAACCTGTAACAATACGAGCAATATAACATGGCCAGTTGTTGTTCTGATAGAGGCATGAGCCTTCTCCAAAGTATTGTCATAACGTTGGTAGTGCATAATTGTTCAGGACGTCTAGGTAGAGCTCGAAATTTAGGGTTTTGTCCAAATCGAATAATGGCCCAAGCCGAACCCCGAAAAACAGCTCAATACCATCAGGTTGCATCCAACAAAATTAATTGTCGGATGAATACTTTTAACGGAAGGTACTTTTCTCCAGGTATCCGTCATACCCCAGTACGATAATCAGACTTGTAGTCTATGTACTCTGACTCCCCAGTCCAAACCATAGTTTTTCATTGGCTGACATTCCAAATCATAGTCTTTTATTGGTCGACAGTCAAAATCATATTCTTTCAATGGTTAACATTCACAATTATTGGTCGACAGCCCAAAACATACTTTTATTGGTCGACAGCCCAAATCATACTTTTATTGGTCGACAGCCCAAATCATACTTTCATTAGTCCGCAGTCCAAATCATAGTTTTTCATTGGTCGACAGTCCAAATCATATTCTTTCATTGGTCGACAGTCCAAATCACAGTTTTTCGTTGGTCAACAATCCAAATCATAGTCTTTCATTGCTCGACGGTCCAAATCAATCTTTGGTTATTCGACAATCTGACTCGTAGTCTTTCACTGGTCAATAGTCCAACTCATAGTCTTTCAATGGTTGACATTCTAAATCATAGTCTTTCATTGGTCGACAGCCCAAATCATACTTTCATTAGTCGGTAGTCCAAATCATAGTCTTTCGTTGATCGTCAGTCCAAATCATAATTTATCATTGGTCGACAATCCAAATCACAGTATTTCCTTGGTCAACAATCCAAATCATAGTCTTTCATAGGTCGAGAGTCCAAATCATAGTCATTCATTGCTCGACAGTCCAAATCAGTCTTTTGTTAGTCTACAGTCCAATTATAGTCTTTCATGGGTCGTCACTCAAAATCATAGTCTTCCACTGGTCGACAGGCCAAATTATAGTCCTTCATTGGTCAACAGAGTCCAAGAACCACGTTCCTTAGACCGTGCTAACGTGCTTACGGCATTTGTCGATTAGTCGCTCCTGGATGGCTGCTCGACAGTGGTAGCACATGTCGTACAGCATCCTGCGAACTGTACTGGTGCTAACATTATTCCTAATAGCCTCACATAGAAATTTTGTCATTTGAGAATATGTTCAATTTGGTTTCCGATAGGTTAGTCTTTTACAGAACTCTCCTATTAAGTTCTGTTAGTTCCGAAGGTTTACTGGATGGTTTCTTGACAAATTCAACCCCAGTCCGTTTTCACTTTCACATTACATCCTGCCGAGGGATCTTCAGCGCCGCTGAAATGTTGCATACGGAGCAAAAATCAGCTAACTTCGTAGATCGAGACAACTTGCATTCACAGTCGTGCTACTCTTTCGTCACAGCTATTTGAGCATACTTATACTTAGGTTTATGACGTGGTGCTTGTATAAGACCAAATTCACTAAAAATAGACAGTGTCCAAATATTAATGGCAGGACACTGTAAGTGCAATGCTGAAGTATTTTGTTAATATTTGTGTTGATATGCGTATTTACCGATGAACCATTCAATTATGACCACCTCCAGCCTAAAGAAATGAGGGCGCATGGAGACCGAACTGTGGCGCAGGTAAAGTTCACATATATACAACCCGAGGACCGACTTTCAGTATGTAGAGTGTTTGGAGTCAGAATGGGAAAAGATGCCGAATTATCAGCGGACAGATTGCGATGGTACACGGCTTCGGAACTGTGATCTCCGAAACGGCGCGGCTTGTGGATTGTTCACGTGACACTGTAGTGAGAACGTATTAAAAAAGTACATATACGGCCAAATGATGAACCCCCGTCCAGCCCTGTGTCGTCCGCAGCTCATTGATGCCACTTGGGAGCGGAGACTGTCGCGCATTATTCACAGCAACCGCAGGGCTACAGTGCTACAAATCACCGGGAGTTACAACAGTGGTGATTAGGACAATGTGTCACAGCACACAGTTCATCGCAGCCTTCTGCGCATGGGCCTGCATAACCGAAGACCCATCCGTGTCCCCATGCTCACTGCACGTCATCGCCAACGACGCATGAAATGGGCCCAAGATTGGACCGTGGACGATTGAAAGAGAATAGCCTGATCTGACGAATCAAGATTCCTGGTGCATCACGTAGACGGCCAAGCGTCGATACGACTATTACCAACGGAGGCTATGGCCCACGTTCGTCATGGAAAAGCAGGTTCGCGCTAAATCATCACCACCCCGAAATGTACGGGAACTGGAGAACCTGCTTTTGACATTATGGTTCTAGATACCCCAGGATACCTGTCGCCACCTCATCGAATCGATGCCTCGCTGAGTGGCCGCTTTTTAGCGGGTTAAAGAGAGTCCTCCTACATCTTATTAGGTAGGTGGTCATAATATAATGGCTCGTCGGTGTACATGTTAAATAAATGTTCTATCTACATTTTTCTTCGCGTTAACGGCTATCATTCAATTAAAGAATGTAATGCTTTATTTTCACATTTAAAGTGTAAGTATATTGTATATCCATTTTGTGAGCTCTTATTATTTCATTGGTTACATCTGCGCCACGAAGTGAATCACTTCATTAGAGCTAAGTGGTAATTTAGTTTTACAGTCTTAGATGAAACACAAGATAGACTAACATTCACAACGACATGTCGATAGAAAAACTTCAATACAGTGGTAGAAAATGTTACGATCTACCAATATTGGAAACCAAGGGAGTAAATTCTATTTGAGGATCTACATACTTGCAATTTACCGAATAAATGACGTCATATTGTTTTCCTCTAGACCGTTTATTTCAATTCTGATATGTCTTCATTGTATTCTTTCTCACTGGATGTTTTTATGTTCCATTAATTACGTTCAAATAATAAAATGGTCTCTAAGTGTCCATTGCAGTATAAGCATTCATTGTATGTAAATAGTTGATATTTCTGTTATTAGGAAGAACTGCAGTTTTCATTTTCTGAAGCTGGAGAACGACACTTATGATATGTTCCATTAATTACGTTCAATTAATAAAATGGTCTCTAAGTGTCCATTGCAGTAATAAGCATTCATTGTATGTAAATAGTTGATATTTCTGATACTAGGAAGAACTGCAGTTTTCATTTTCTGAAGCTGGAGAACGACACTTATGAGAAAGAATATTTACACTGTTTTTAGATTCCGTATCTCATCGTAGTTAGGAAATGAATGTGATTCAAAATTCTCACGGCTTTTGAAAAATTCTATTAAAAAAAAAAAAAAACGGATGGTAAAACGTCTTGATAGTCTAAGGCTTTCACTTAAAAATCTGAAAATTCTTCAGCATTGCAATGGCATAATTTTTTTCCCCAAAAAGGTATTTATGTATCATTAGCTCAGCATTTTGAAATTCATAAGCTCGTGACATTCTATATTTTTTTCCTTCGCCGAGCAGAAATCATTCTTTTGAAAAGTGAAAAAAATGCTAAAGAAGAAAAATCCTGTTAATTTGTTTTTTGCAAAAACCTATTTATGCTCATTAAAGCTAAAATGGATACATCTTGTGGATTTAATGGTCCAACAGATCCTTTAACTGCATTTTTTTCTTTTCTTTTGCAATATTAACGACAAAATTATTTAGTGAAACACCTAAGTAGTCTTCAGAAAGAAACGTTAGTGAAAAACTTATATTGCTCGCATTTTTAGTAGAAAAAAATGCGAAATATACTGTAGATATCAGAAACATGAAATCAGTACACATGAACAGAGTTCTTTAGAGTTTTTGTAACGCATCGTATCGTTCATGCAAAACTATTGCTATCTTTTTACTCCAAATCCTTCTTTTGTTTTCCTTTTTTCACGAAACCAATGGATAAAAAAGGTGGCGCAGTTAAATATGCACACGGCTAATGAATCGTGTATCAATAATAGTAGAACCAAAAGTTTTAATTTTTTTTCTCGTTTGATACCCGAATACTGTCGCCACAAATTTCTGCAGAACTGCGTAACATTTGTTGAAATTAAATGAAAACATCCGTTAAGTGTAAAAACTTTGCTCCACGTGAAATGCTTTACGTGAATCACGAGGTAAAAACCAGTAAATAAGAACTCTGGATAGAATATGCTAAACAAAGCAATGTGAGAATTGTATTTAACGTATTTTTTCAGCGTCTTCCCCACTACACTCACTAACAAGTTGTCTTATCCATCATTATTGGCCGAAGACAGTGGAATTTCTCAAATTCTTTCAAGAGATAGACGCATGCCTTACTATGCATTATATCAATTTTCTAACCAGCTTTGAACATTACTTGTACAGTGAACTCCCAGTATATTAAAAACCCAATTCGTTGTCCAACGTACAGCACTACCGATAAACTCTTCTATAAAACCTACGCTCACCAAAAGGCGACATTATTTACCATTGCCTCTAAAATTGTCCCTTTTTTCTGAAATTCATTCAGGATTTATACTCATGTGTGAGCATATATTATACATTATATTAACAAACAACACCAGACACCTAGAAAAGAAAAAAAACATAGTATTGACATGTATTAGTACAGTGTCGGTCCACCTTTGGCTTCAATGTATGCACTGACGTTTTGAGAAATGCTTTCGACAAGGTTTTGGAACACAGCGATAGGTATGCGCTTCCATTCAGTACATAATGCTACCGCTAACTGTTGCTTAGCAGTAAGCCTTGGTTCTAAACTTCTTATGCAGCGCTCTAATTCATTCCATAAGGGCTCTATGGGATTAAGACCAGGGCTCTGTGCTGGCCATTTCACACACGATACGAAATTATCGTCCAACCACGCCGTAGCATCCCTTGCTTTATGGCTCGGTGTATTATCCTGCTGGTACAAACAACGTTCGGTTCCTTGGTGTTGCCACAGAGTTGGTGGGGCACAATTGTCCAGAATATCGAGGTAGACGTTCTGGTTCACAGGTTTGCCTACGATAACCAATGGGCCGGGTCCATACCACGAAAAACACTATCACACTAGTACACTACCAGCTCCAAACTTGGACGTAGGAGCAGCACACTGTGGTAAATAGCGTTCCCCGGCTACCATCAGACTGATGAATCGTGTATCTGAATTCATCAGTCTATAGGACCAGTTTCCATTGATCTACGATCCACGATAAATGTTCTTTGCACCATGCTAAACGACGAGTTGCATTATGAGTAGAGATGGAAGGCTAATGAGCAGCAGCACGAGCACGGCAACCCATTGAATGAAGTTCCCTGCAAATGGTACGTGTACATACCGAAGTTCCAGCTATTTTACTCACCTGTACACTGAAATCTTGTACACTACTCCTTCAATTAGCTGTAACGACTCTCCTGAGGCTTTGACGTCCCCTAATACTGATTTTCTTTGGTCTGCTGGTACGTTGTGCTGCTTCAGACACGCCATGTGTCTCCCACTTATTCAGTACATCCAAAACAGTAAACTTAGGTATGTTTAAAACGCCTCTCGGTTTCTCTTATGGAAAACCCACTAATATAACACCCAACGATGTTTCCTTTCTCAAAATCAGTTCTCTCCCGCCACGACATTTTCACTCAATCTCGCAGTGCTATATGATCGCGGTCAGCTGCAGGCTTGGTTTTATACCATTTGCAGCTGTACCGCGCATTTTACCAAAGCAGCGAATTCATTCCTTTGCTTTTGAAGCGGTGTCCGGTGATTTTTGTCGAAATAGTGTGTATCCAGCTTTCTGACCAACTTCAAACACTACCGATAAAATAAGCGCTCACCAGAAACCGACCATATCTATTGTTGTTCTCCGAAACAGCCCCATGCCTGAAATCTTACAAAGCATTAAATCCAGTTTACTAACCAATCGCGAAGGCTGCCAGTAAAATCTTAAGACATAAAATTAGTTGGTCATTTCCGGAAAATATGGGTTGCATCAAGGTTGAGGTATCTCTGTCTTTTCAGTCAACTCCTATAAAACCATATGTTTGTTAATAGCTCACACTGAACGAGAAACACACTGGGCATCGTTCAGTATCATCTGTATGGCCTTCATAATGGAAATATCAATATTACAGATTTGCTCAGAAGTGCAATATCAGACGCACGTGTTGTTGTGCTAGAAATATGATCTATAAAACCTGGTAAACGTTCTGAGGCAACTAACAGCGTTTAAATCTTACGAGCTGTCACAACTGTTTTTTTTATTCTTGGGGGAGGAAGTGTTAATGAAGCCCATGAACATCTAAGAGCCGCTCCGGTGGCGCAGTGGTCTAAGCGATGGCCTCTGGTCATTCGTCCGAACGGGGTCCGGGTTAGAATCCCGGTGAGGCATGGATGTTGTGTTTGTCTTACGGCACTGGCTCTCTCCCTTCCCTGGAACCAGTGACCCTAAATTAGGGACGGGAGACTGCTTGTAGCCCATTGAGTTGCTCACGGTGGTCGTTAAACCTTCAAACAAAAAAAAAAAGAACATCTAAGACTTTAACAAAGTGTAGACACCATGTAGCGCTACAAATTGGAGCAATCACAGAAATATGGCTCATTCCTCAAAGTGGTGATATGAAGAGAAAAAGCGAAAACATTATGCCAAACCATCATGTTATATAAAACATAACTGAAGGTTTTGGGTTCCACAGAAGAGGTAGGTTGATCGAATGCCGTTGCTCAAACACACCGCCAGTGCCTTATCCAGGTATTGAACCCACGCTTGGAAAATCCAGGTATCGACCCCTTACTCCAAAGGTATGCTCGATGACCATGTTTCTGCCCAGCCCGCAAAGCTTTTGCTGTGGGTTGACAATAGAGTGTTTTTAAGCTTCCAAATGTATAAAATAAATTGATTTGGCTGTAAAACTGCAAAGATTCTTCGCATCTAGAGATCACTTCGTACCTTAGTCCTTTCCTGGTTTCGAAAAAACAAGAACAGCAGCTGTTTGATCACGAAGGATATTATAAATTATTCTACAGTTGCTGTGCGACTACTAAAGCACCAGCTGAACTCTAACGTCTTGGTACAGTAACGCAAATTTCGTAGATGCCACGTCATTTTTTTCCTGGGAATTTTCAAAAGTAAATCTGTGTAACATCTTAGTAATTAAAATTATAATTAGAAGAAAGGACTTGGAGACATTTTTTACTAAGGATAGGACTGTTTTGAAATGCCTATTTTAAAAGGCTCTTCATCAGAAGTAGAATTGAAACACCTGCTTTATTTCTTTCAAACTTTGACGTACACTAGGTGGCGCTGAAACCGGCGCATGATCGAAAATAGCGTTCAATCGTTAAAGCGGTTATATAACTAGAATTTTCAATCGTTGTACCGATTCATTATGCTATGTAAGTCCAAAAGTGATACTTACAGATATGATTCGAATAGCTATCATGCTATATATATATATATATACACTATATTGACAGTGTTGAGGTGCATCTTACATCTCACCAATCTATTGTCACTACCTGTGTTGAACTTGTTTAGCACGCTGCAGTCTTCTATGACGAATTTTTTGTTACACATAATAAAATCAATTTCACTTGTCGTCCCATTTGGATGTCTCCATGTCCATTTCCTGTGTGGCTTTTTCTTGAAGAAGGAGTTCAAGATGAAAAACCCTTCTGCCTCTGCAAACTCAACGAGAGTATTTCCACGCTGGTTTCTGTTGCCGTGACCGAATTTACCTACTGAAGTTTCATTCTGTTGCCGTTGCCCTATTTTTGCATTGAAATCTCCCATAATTATTTTCAAGTGCTGCTTACCTTTATTATTTAGATGACAAATTTCTTCATAAAATTCTTCAATTTCTTCTTCAGGATGACTTGTGGTGGGTGCATAAGTTTGAATAATCTGAGCCTGGTAACTCTCGAAATGATACCAGCCTCAGATTATTCAAACTTATGCACCCACCACAAGTCATCCTGAAGAAGAAATTGAAAATTTATGAAGAAATTTGTCATCTAAATAATAAAGGTAAGCAGCACTTGAAAATAATTATGGGAGATTTCAATGCAAAAATAGGGCAACGGCAACAGAATGAAACTTCAGTAGGTAAATTCGTTCATGGCAACAGAAACCAGCGTGGAAATACTCTCGTTGAGTTTGCAGAGGCAGAAAAGTTTTTCATCTTGAACTCCTTCTTCAAGAAAAAGCCACACAGGATATAGACATGGAGACATCCAAATGGGACGACAAGTGAAATTGATTTTATTATGTGTAACAAAAAATTCGTCATAGAAGACTGCAGTGTGCTAAACAAGTTCAACACAGGTAGTGACCATAGATTGGTGAGATGTAAGATGCACCTCAACACTAAACTTGAACGTGGCAAGCTCATAAGACAAACAAAATCTATTGACATAACCAACCTTAAAAAACACCATAATACCTTCAAGTTAGAACTGAAGAACAGGTTCTCTGGTTTAGAAGGCCTAACATCGGAAGAAGTGGACATCTCTGAAGTTAACAGAAAAGTAACCAAAGCTCTTATGGAAACAGCAACAAAATTAGCTGGGTCTAAGAACAAGTTGCATGTGAACAAATTATCAGGAAAAACCAAAATGTTGATGCAAAAAGAAGAGAGATGAGGACAACTAAAGAAGATGTGACTTCTAAAGTGGAATATATGACTTCCAAAAGTGGAATATAAGATGTGACTTCCAAAGTGGAATATATATATATGCAAGACAGTAAGAAAAAGTATCACTGAAGACGTAAGGAAATTCAACTGTGAACTAGTGAGGAAAGCAATTGAAAACAACCAAAGCCTAAAGATAGCAAAGGGACATCTCAGTAAGGAAGAAAACAGATTATGGCACTGAGAAAAGAAGATGGTTCTGTAACAAGAAATAGAGGCGAAATTTTGACAAGAGTGAAAGATTTCTACTCCAAATTATATGAAAGGGATGATATATGTACTCCAGACATCATAGAAAGGTACCAGAGTTCTTCCAGTTCTCCCAGCAGAAGTTGCTCATGCAATCAAGAACATGAAGCGAGGAAAAGCTCCAGGAGAAGATGGAATTACTGTAGACATCATAAAAGAAGCAAGTGGAGAAATCGAAACAGTACTCGCCCAAATTTTCACTCAATGCCTTAATGAAGGAAAGATTCCTGAGGATTGGAACACCGCTACAATAATCCTGCTACATAAGAAAGGTGACATTGAGGATCTCGGAAACTACAGACCTATCAGCCTCCTATCAGTAGTTTATAAAATCTTCACTAAAGTTCTTTCACACCGCTTGAAGGCAGCACTAGACATGGCTCAACCGAGAGAACAAGCTGGATTCAGGAGTGGCTACAGCACAATAGATCATATCGACGTGCTGAGAGAACTAATTGAAAGAGCGAGGGAATATGAACTTCCATTGTGCATGGCTTTTATCGATTATGAAAAAGCCTTTGATTCGGTGAAACCATCAGCAGTTACAATGGCTCTGAAAACCTGCGGTATTGAAGATGCATACATTAATATTATTAATAACATCTATGAAAATGCAAGTGCAAAGATTAGGCTGTTTGAAAATACAACACACGTAAAAATTGGAAAGGGAGTGAGACAAGGCGACACCATATCTCCGAAGCTCTTTAATGCCACATTGGAGGGTGTTTTTCAGTCGCTGAGCTGGAAAACAAGGGGATAAAGATTAATGGAGATTATCTAACCCACCTTCGTTTTGCTGATGACGTAGTCATTTTTGCAACTACCCCATCAGAGCTGCAGAGTATGATCCAGGAACTTGCTGACAAGAGTAAAGAAGTGGGATTAAAAATGAACTTTCAGAAGACAAAAGTGATGTTCAATGCTTTTACAAGAAATGAAGATTTATCGATTGATGGAGAAAAGCTGGAGATAACAGACACGTACGTTTATCTTGGACAGCAGATATCAAGTAGGGTCACATTGATGAAGAAATTAATCGGCGTACAAAACTTGCCTGGAGAGCTTTTGGAAGAAACAGCATAATTTTCAAGAGCAATATGCCATTATGTCTTAAAAGAAAAGTGTTTGATCAATGCATCCTTCCAGTGCTTACGTATGGTGCAGAGACGTGGACCTTAACTAAAAGAGACATACAAAGGCTGCAGACAACTCAAAGAAGCAGGGAGAGGTGCATGCTTGGTGTAACCAGGAGAGATAAGAAGAGGAACTCGTGGATCCGAAAAATGACAAGAGTGGAAGACATCATGATCAGAGTTAAATCCGTGAAATGGCAATGGGCTGGACATATTGCCAGAAGGACAGATCATCGATGGACAGCCGAAATTTTAGATTGGATTCCAAGGGACAGGAAAAGACCCAGAAGAAGACCACATGGGAGATGGGTGGATGAAATTCGAAAGTATGCAGGGGTGACATGGAGGAGACTGGCACAAGACAGACCGTTGTGGAGGAAACTTGGGGAGACCTTCGTCCAGCAGTGGATTGATAATGGTTGACAATGATGATGATGATGATATTGACAAAAGTCACCGAACACCCCTTCAAAAGCAAATGAACGGATCCGTTGCTTTGTTAAGATGCGAGGTACAGCTGCAAACTATACAAAAACGAGCCTACAGCTGACCGCAATCATGTCGCACCGTGAGGTTGAGTGAAAATGTTGCGGCGGGAGAGAACTGACTTTGAGAAAGGGAAGATTATTGGGTGTTATATTAGTGGGCTGCCCATAAGAGAAATCGAGAGGCGGTTAAACTTACCAAAGTCAACTGTTTTGGATGTACTGAATAAGAAGAAGACACATGGCGTGTCTGAAGATGCAAAAGGTACCGGCAGACCAAAGAAAATCAATGATACAGGACGTCGAAGCCTCAGCAGAGTCGTTACAGCTAATCGACGGGGTACTGCACAAAACCTCAGTGTACAGGTGAGTAAAAATGCTTGAACCTAGGTGTGTACACTTACCATTCTCACATAACTTTGTTTCATGGGTTACAGTGGTTGTGCAGATGCTTATAAGCCTTTTATCTCCACTCAGAATGCTACTCATCGTTTAGCATGGTGTAAAAAAACATTTATCGGGGAAAGCTATTTACCACAGTATGCTGTTCCTACGGTCAAGTTTGGAGCTGGCAGTGTACTCGTGTGAGGGTATTTTTTGTAGAATGGTCCGGGCTCATTGGTTATCGTGGACAAACCTGTGAACCATAACGTCTTCCTTGATATGCTGGACCAATATGACCTACAAACTCTGTGGCAATACTACGGAACCGAGCCTTGTTGGTAACAGCAGGATACTGCACCGAGCCATAAAGCAAGGGATGTTACGGCATGGTTGGACGATAATTCAGTATCGTGTGTGAACTGGCCACCACAGAGCCCTGATCTTAATCCCATAAAGCACTTATGGGATGAATTAGAGTGCCGCATAATAAGTTTGAAACCAAGGCCTACTACTAAGTAACAGTTAGGGGCAGCACTATGTGCTGAATGGAAACGCATACCTATCGCTGTGTTCCAAAACCTTCTCGAAAACATATGTCGAAGGGTCAGTGCATGCATTAAGGCTAAAGGTGGACCGACACCGTACTAATGTATACCAATAAATGCTATGTTGTGTTTCTCTTCTAGGTGTCTAGTCAATGTAGTGTATATTGCGTTCAAAATATTTTTCACAATACTGTTGCTTCAGGTCTGAAGAATTCTCGTCAAATATCTATATTTAGCAGGTTTACTCGTACCATTGATACTTTTCAACTTTTCAGTTTGGATTTTTCGTCGGTCCTAGATTTTTTTCCTTCCCTTCCTTTTTTTTTATACCTATAAGAGCATATTTTTGGCTTAATGTTTGGTTGTTTTACGCAAAGCTTTTTTTATGAGAAAAGAGGAAAGAAAGCGACTTTATTCCAACATTGCTTGCGACAATACAAAGTATTTTTTTTAAAACATCACGATTTGAATTGCATGAATTTACTATTCAATTGGTTCTGTTTTCTACAGTAGGAGTGCGCAATCTTTGGGTGGGTATCCTTTTTGGGGTCGCGAGAATTTATTAATGGGTCGCCATTTATTTCTCTTTTTTTTTTCAATATCAAAAACCAGTTTCCTATTATTCCTGATGAAGATGTTTCCTGGATTCGAGATCCATTTTCATTTAACATTGATTCTTCCTCAAGACTAACTCTGAAAGAAGAGGAGGGGTTAATTGAAATATCTACAGATGAAACTCTAGGAATCAAATTTAGAACATCAACATTGACTGAATTTTGGCTATCCGTACAGAATGAACAACCAATATTAGTGAAAAGAGCATTCCAATATTTACTTCCTTTTGCGTCAACATACTTATGCGAAACTGCCTTTTCTGCTCCCACCACGATCGAGACCAAACACCGATCTAAAATAGAAGTCGAAGATGATCTCAGAGTGGCGATCTCAAGTATACAACCAAGAAGGCAGATTATAATTCCCAAGATTCAAGCTCAAATTTCACATTAGGACTGTCAAACAAAGGTTATGTAGTTTTTCCTCCCACAAATTTCGGTTATTTTTTGTTTCAATATTTCCTACATATTATTTCTAGTTAGATGAAATATCTTGAATTTTTTAATTATTAAATGTAGCTAATATTGATGCATATAAAATAAATGTCTTTTAAAAATGCATATATAATTATAATTTTTAAACCCTTGTTTTATTTACATGGTGGCATGAGGTCTCCATAATAAAATAATTCTTCACCAGGGTCGCACCCATAAATATGTTGCGCACCTATTGTCTATACAACGAAATTCACTTAAAATGTATTCATTAAATTATTAATTAAATAGGAACAGACAGTGAAACAAATTCACTGGGATTCTTTTCCATGGATTAAGGACCACTATGAGGAATTCTAAGGTTTATAAAAGGCAGTTGTCCCTTCCTAATTTAGGGCCAAGGGTTCTAAGGAAGGGGAGAAAGGCAATGCCGTAAGAAAAAACTCAACAGCCATGTATCACTAATGATTCGAACCACGGACCATCTCGAACGAGAAGCCAGGGACTTGTGTCTCTCATTACTTGACCACCTGTGCGGCCTTGAAATAATGTTGCCAACTGCGAAGCAAACATGTCCAAACGTGACAAATTGATATTTGCTTGCATGCACACTCATGTTTTACATGCACATTAATGTATGTGGATATGAACTTATACCAGCGTGTACACTCACATTCTCTCATATAGAACGCCTAGCGTGATCGCTGCACACAAAACAAACTGCAAGTAAATACGCAATACGAATTGCTGCATCTCTTATCTCTAGATTGCAGCCATTTTCTCCCTAGCATTTCCTGGTATACGTCCAAAATCTATTCCTCATCGGTCAAAACATCTTAGCTTTCAAATTTTACGGAATTTTTTTCTCAAAATCACAGAATTTGTAATACATTCTTAGAAAATATGAGCCAAAACAAATCCCGTTCATTGCGTAGTTAATTATGCTAAACAGAAGAAATTGGAAACAGAGTGTTAGTAAAAGAATGTTTTCATCCCTAAACAAAGTAAACGTAGATGTTAAGATTTAAAAACTGCTCTTCACATAAAGAGGACGATAAAATTAAATCCCAAGAAGATGTGCCTTCGTTAATTAGTTGATGATTTTTTAGATTGTTGAGGCAAAAAAAAAAAAAAAAAAAAAAAAAAACTGCGACGTCTCGTTTTGAGGGAACGAAGATTTGACGAGAAAACGTTTGTAGCGGAGAGCTGAAACAATGGTTAAGAACGTTTTTGGAAAAAGTTCATCTCGTGGTTTCTTAGATATTTCGCTGATTATTAGAAGATAGATATAATTTCCTAATCTAACATCGAATGGATTGACTGTTTAAGTTCGGATCCGTGCCAATGCATTTAATAGATTTTTAAGCTAGGCTTTCGCTCACGTTTTTTAATCGCAAGAGAATATGAAACTTATAGCGCCTATAAACACAGGACGTTCACACAATTTTAGAACAATTTTCTAGCAATATAATTAATGTTTACAATAAAATTATTTATTTCTTAAATGTTCTACCTGATAGCACTTTCTCTGGACTCTGAACATACATCTAGCATTCCAAGATAACAGGGCATTTCTTAAAATTGGTAGTGGTTTTTATTCCACTCGTCTTCCATAGCTTTTCGCAGTCCAATCATTGTTTTAGGTCTGCGTTTAGAAAGCACTCTTTTTAGCAATCCGGAGGCATAATAATCGATTGGAGACACGTCAGAGGACTTCGAAGAAATATGAACAAAAGGTATAGATCAAATCAGATCAGATCATATGTAAAGGATTTTAGGAAGGGATTGTCTGACTCCAGGTCTTAAACAACCCTTAAAAATAGGAAGCTAGGAGATTTCGGCTAGAGTGCCCGATAGGAAAGTCACACGGAAGCGAGGTAGAAAGGGGGAGAAAAACGCCCTTATTTGTTACCGGTGGGCCAGAACCCGGGGTCCGACGGCTTAAAGTGCCCATCCAACGCGCGGCGGGTATTTAGTGGTTCGAGCGTTCGTACCTACCCGGGATCGAACCTGAGGTTACATCCATGGCAGTTACGAACGCTGGCCACTAGGCCACCAGCGGCCCAACAAAAGTAATAGACTTGATAACCGCATCTATTTTCATTTTTTCAAGTAATGTAGTGGTGGATTTTGATACATGACTGGTAGCCTTGTCCTGATGGAGTTCTACTCTTTGAAGGCTCTGCGGATATGTCATCTTTATATCATCATCATCATCATTGTCAACCATTATCAATCCACTGCTGGACGAAGGTCTCCCCAAGTTTCCTCCACAACGGTCTGTCTTGTGCCAGTCTCCTCCATGTCACTCCCGCATATTTACGAATTTCATCCACCCATCTCCCATGTGGTCTTTTTCTGGGTCTTTTCCTGTCCCTTGGAATCCAATCTAAAATTTCGGCTGTCCATCTATGGTCTGTCCTTCTGGCAGTATGTCCAGCCCATTGCCATTTCAGGGATTTAACTCTGATCATGATGTCTTCCACTCGCGTCATTTTTCGGATCCACGAGTTCCTCTTCTTATCTCTCCTGGTTATACCAAGCATGCACCTCTCCATGCTGCTTTGAGTTGTCTGCAGCCTTTGTATGTCTCTTTTAGTTAAGGTCCACGTCTCTGCACCATACGTAAGCACTGGAAGGATGCATTGATCAAACACTTTTCTTTTAAGACATAATGGCATATTGCTCTTGAAAATTATGCTGTTTCTTCCAAAAGCTCTCCAGGCAAGTTTTGTACGCCGATTAATTTCTTCATCAATGTGACCCTCACTTGATATCTGCTGTCCAAGATAAACATACGTATCTGTTATCTCCAGTTTTTCTCCATCAATCGATAAATCTTCATTTCTTGTAAAAGCATTGAACATCACTTTTGTCTTCTGAAAGTTCATTTTTAATCCCACTTCTTTACTCTTGTCAGCAAGTTCCTGGATCATACTCTGCAGCTCTGATGGGGTAGTTGCAAAAATGACTACGTCATCAGCAAAACGAAGGTGGGTTAGATAATCTCCATTAATCTTTATCCCTTTGTTTTCCCAGTTCAGTGATTGAAAGACATTTTCCAATGTGGCATTAAAGAGCTTCGGAGATATGGTGTCACCTTGTCTCACTCCCTTTCCAATTTTTATGTGTGTTGTATTTTCAAACAGCCGAATCTTTGCACTTGCATTTTCATAGATGTTATTAATAATATTAATGTATGCATCTTCAATACCGCAGGATTTCAGAGCCGTGGTAACTGCTGATGGTTTCACCGAATCAAAGGCTTTTTCATAATCGATAAAAGCCATGCACAATGGAAGTTCATATTCCCTCGCTCTTTCAATTAGTTCTCTCAGTACGTGGATATGATCTATTGTGCTGTAGCCACTCCTGAATCCAGCTTGTTCTCTCGGTTGAGCCATGTCCAGTGTTACCTTCAAGCGGTGTGAAAGAACTTTAGTGAAGATTTTATAAACCACTGATAGGAGGCTGATAGGTCTGTAGTTCCTGAGATCCTCAATGTCACCTTTTTTATGTAGCAGGATCATTGTAGCATTGTTCCAATCCTCAGGAATCTTCCCTTCATTAAGGCATCGAGTGAAAATTTGGGCGAGCACTGTTTCAATTTCTCCACTTGCTTCTTGTATGATGTCTATAGTAATTCCATCTTCTCCTGGAGCTTTCCCCCGCTTTATGTTCTTGATTGCATGAGCAACTTCTGCTGGGAGGACTGGAAGAACTCTGGTACCTTTCATGATGTCTGGAGTACATGTATCATCCCTTTCATATAATTTGGAGTAGAAATCTTTCACTCTTGTCAAAATTTCGCCTCTATTTCTTGTTATAGAACCATCTTCTTTTCTCAGAGCCATAATCTGTTTTCTTCCCTTACTGAGATGTCCCTTTGCTATCTTTAGGCTTTGGTTGTTTTCAATTGCTTTCCTCACTAGCTCACAGTTGAATTTCCTTACGTCTTCAGTGATACTTTTTCATGCTGTCTTGCATAGCTCTATATATTCCACTTTGGAAGTCACATCTTCTTTAGTTGTCCTCATCTCTCTTCTTTTTTGCATCAACATTTTGGTTTTCCTGATAATTTGTTTACATGCAACTTGTTCTTAGACCCAGCTAATTTTGTTGCTGTTTCCATAAGAGCTTTGGTTACTTTTCTGTTAACTTCCGAAATATCCACTTCTTCCGATGTTAGGCCTTCTAAAGCAGAGAATCTGTTCTTCAGTTCCAACTTGAAAGTATTATGGTGCTTTTTAAGGTTGGTTATGTCAATACATTTTGTTTGTCTTATGAGCTTGCCACGTTCCAGTTTAGTGTTGAGGTGCATCTTACATCTCACCAATCTATGGTCACTACCTGTGTTGAACTTGTTTAGCACACTGCAGTCTTCGATGACGAATTTTTTGTTACACATAATAAAATCAATTTCACTTGTCGTCCCAATTGGATGTCTCCATGTCCATTTCCTGTGTGGCTTTTTCTTGAAAAAGGAATTCAAGATGAAAAATCCTTCTGCCTCTGCAAACTCAACGAGAGTATTTCCACGCTGGTTTCTGTTGCCGTGACCGAATTTACCTACTGAAGTTTCATTCTGTTGCCGGTGCCCTATTTTTGCATTGAAATCTCCCATAATTATCTTCAAGTGCTGCTTACCTTTATTATTTAGATGACGAATTTCCTCATAAAATTCTTCAATTTCTTCTTCAGGATAACTTGTGGTGGGTGCATAAGTTTGAATAATCTGAGCCTGGTATCTTCTCGATAGTTGGATAACGAGTCGTGCAGCTCTGTCAGAGGAACTTTCAACTTCTACCACTTTATCCTTCAGTTTCTTGTTTATTATAAATCCAACACCACTAGTTCTGCCAGTATCTGTCCCACGATAATAGAAGAGATGTCCACTTTTCAGTTCAATGAGATCTTCTCCTTTTCTCCTTATCTCACTCAGCCCGACGATGTCCCACTTGATCCTTTGTAGTTCCTCTTCCAATTCAAGAAGCCTTGAATCAGAAGATAGGGAGCGTCCGTTGTAGGTAGCCAAGGTCAGCATCAAATGGCAGCCTAGTCCGGTCCTCCGGGGATTCTTAGCACCCTCTGCCTTCATGTCGCACTGGCCGCTGCCTTGGCCAGGTACATTCCAGCTGCCGGAGACTGAGGGCCAAGATTTAAGTTGTAGAGTCATTTTGGAGGTGTTTGGCCATAACTCACCACGCTGGCCAAGCGGGTTGGTGAGTGTGGGATACCATTTCCTCTGATCCCGATGGTATAGTTATACCGCTATTTGCGGTCGTCAGAGCCCCTTTAGTGGGAACAGGATGCACCACGAGAAGGCGGGGTTGACATTTGTCAAGGAGAGGCTGTGATGTTACGCATCATCTGACCTTACATCCCCATCTTTATATATCGGGGTTAAAACATTATTCTGCTAATACGTAGAATTGATTTTAACGATCTTTTCAATTTTTCTTAACTTTAACTTCCCATTGTACGAGAAACCAGGAATAATCATGAATGCTTTACTCAAACTTTCTTTAGATTCTTGGAACCAAGTCTTCCTCTGCTTTTCTGTGATAGTTAACCGACTTTTTTTGGCTTTCCAACCGTAGGTTGAAGAAGCGTATATGCTCCAGCTTTGTCCGTCTGTCGACACGATAACTCGCGTAAAAATGGTTCGATTTCGATGAAAATTTAGTATGTCTTAGGGGACCACCTGGGGACGCACCCTATTGAAAATGGACGAAATGGGATCAAATGTCGCGGCATAGGAGCGGGATCCATTCCATTGCCCCTATGCATCATGACTTGCGTAAATATGGTTCGATGTCGATGAAATTTTAGTATATTATAGGGGACCATCTTGGCATGAACCTTCTTGAAAAAGGGTGAAGTGGGGTCAAAGGTCAGGACATAGGAGCGGGATGAATTCCATTGCCCTTGTGCGTCATAACGTGCGTAAAAATGTTTCGATTCCGATGAAATTTTAGTATGTGGTAGGGGACCACCTGGGGACGAACCCTGTTGAACATGGACGAAATGAGGTCAAAGATCAGGACATATGATTGGGATCCATTCCATCGCCCTTATCCCATACTGTTAAAGGAGCAAGTCTTGTACGTATGTAAATTTTATTTTTGAAAACGGCTCTAAAGATTTTGATGAAAGTCGTTAACCTACCGTTTTCTGGTACTAGAAAACGATTTAGCTTGATCTCGACTTTAGGAAAATTCGTTTAGTGCGTTAAATAACCACCCTGAATTACCACGTTTTTAGTGTCATTGCGTCGTCCCATTAATGTTGCCCATGCTTAGAAATCTTATGACGTCACAATCTAGCGATTGAGATGCTGGCGCGCGGTCACGCCATCTCTCTCATTTCGTCACGCGTTGTTTGTGGATCCTATTAAAGTTTTATGACGTCACACTCTTGCGAGCAGATGGTCACGATTCCCATCTGCCTCATTACGTCACGCGTTGTGTGTGTATGTCCGTGCGCACGATAACTCGCGTAAAAATCGGTCGATTTGGAGGAAATTTTAGTATGTGGTAGGAAACACCTAGGAAGGAACCCTAAAGAAAGTGAACGAAATGGGGTCAAAGGTCGGGACATAGGAGCGTGATTCATTCCACTGCTCTTATGCGTCATAACTAACGTAAACAAGGTTCGGTTTCTATGAAATATTAGTATGTGGTAGGGGACCACCTGGGAACAAACCCTATTGAAAATGAGCGAAATGGGTTCAAAGGTTAGGACATAGGAGCGGAATCACTTCCGTTGCCATTATGCGTCATAACTTACGTAAAAATGCTTCGATTTGGATGAAATTTTATCATGTTATTTCAGAAGTATACTGAACCGGTTCTGTTGAATATCATCGAAATGGGATCAAAGGTCAGGGCACAGGAGAAAGATTTATGGTACAGCTATTATCCTCATAACTTGAGAAATGATTTATGGTATGTTGGAAAGCGTATCATAATCCAATGCATTGCATGATTTTACTAACTTGTTTTTGTTACAGTCGGTTAGGTAGTAACGCTCTTTATCCATAGTCACAATAAATCTACATCTGTTCCGGCTAAGGGATTTTCATAAAGAAGCCTACACCGTGTTTTGGAATCAGCCATGGGCCTAGGCAAAAGGCGGTGAACATTATGTTCTTTTTTTTTTTTTTTTTTCACAGATTCAAATCTTCGTGTATTACCTTGTTTACAGTTGATGCAGATATTTTTAACGATTTAGCGATTGCTCTTTGTGTCGATGGATTTTCGTTTAACACCAGAGACCTTACTTTTAAAATAATCATAAAATCACGAACCTTCTTTCGATATTCGTTTGGTACATTCCTTTCTTTAAAACAATTTTTCCCTGTATTATAAATAATACTGCTTATTTTACATTCAGAAATGCTAATTCCATGATTTTCACAGCGTTTTTTTACTTACAGGATACAAGTATTTCTGTTCGTAAAGAGCAAAAATATATCTTTCTGTCCACAGTTTTTTTTACGTGCGGCATTTTCTCAGAAGACGGTATTTAATTACAGCTGATGTTTCTTTAGTGTTCATCTAACACGCTGTTGCCAGTTTCAATTCTTTGAACTTCTTTTATTTTCCATAATTTCTTATAAAAACGTTTAAAAAACATGCGAACATCCACTGTATTTGGCAATATTACATTTAATACTCCCATTACGTAGAAAAAGAATGCTGCAACGATTGACCTGTGACTGTTTAACTTAGGAATTTTCCCATTAGCTTTTCCAAAAGGAAAAGAATACCGCATTGATATTTATATACTTACAGGTTGTTGTTGTTTTTTCTTTTTTTAAGGGAAGAGGTGTTTAACTACACCGTGAGAAACTCAATGGTCTATTTTTATTCAGTGGTGTAACTAAACATTATCATCCCTTGAGTTAAATTTTTAAGAAAAGACCCTCCTCGCTTCTGCGCAGTTTCTCCAACTAAAATAATAAATTAACAACACACGAATTTCAACTTGTAGGAAACTTTATTTCAGTAACAAATAAAATTCTTATAGATACATAGAATAATAACGTCTCTAATTAAATCTTTGGTATAATTTATCTGTCTATTGTCTTCACTCTGGCAGTTCAGTCGTTCCTGACGTACTGCATTTTGCAAGTAGTTTTAATTGCGTTTAGCTTGAAGAATGATGAAAAGAGAAGGTAGTGAAAGAAATACGGGATTACGCCATATAATACAAATTTTGAAGATGACAATCCGGTTTTTGGCGTACATGACAAATGGTACACGATAATTTTATTAACAAATTTGCGAGTTCTTTTAGTGAATTTATTGGTTTAATTTTTTATTTTATAAAAATGTTTTAAATCTATTTGACAAAGTGCAATGGAAAAACTTTTACTTAGATCTTTATCATATATATATTTTTCAGCAAGTTGTCTGCTTATTTTAAAATACCGTTAGTGTAAGAGTGTAAGCAAGTTCTGAGGCGACAAAGATGTGAAATTATGAACGATTTTTTTTTGCATAACTATAAATCTTTCTCTAATTTATGTTATATGTAGGTCTTAAATTCTCTAAAACACATTTTCTCTGAATTCGTTTTTATCCATTTTAAGTCTGTAATCCAATGTTTGGCATAATGCCCACGACGTTCCATGCACTACTAACGCCACAGGAGAGGATCTCAAAGGATCTCTTCTCTCTTCCTACAGCTAGTTGTTTGCACTAATTTTCCTTCCCAGTAATTTGTCTTTTTGTTTTCCTGACAACGGCTTTAAGTTAACCAAGTGAGGCAATGGTGGTGTACTTGTCCAACAGACTGGCTCTCTTCCTTATCAGGAATATAATTGGGTATTAGTGACTGCCTATATCCAATGCCGTAACTACCACTCAGCTCAAAATTTTATTTTCTTAATTGCTTTCCCCCTCTCTCTAACATCGCTTAACCACACTGAGTGGTATTACGTCACTGGATATAGGCAGTCACCAATCCCTAATTTTATTCCTGAGAAGGATTAGAGCCAGTCTTTAGGATAAACATACCACCAATGCCTCACCTGGAATTCTAACCCAGACAAATTTTAGACAAATGGTTAGAAGCCACAGCCTTGTACCACCCGGTCATAGGTACGGTCACTTCCTGTGTGTTTAATTCAGAATTCCGCTCATGTTATTTAAGTTTAACAATATTAGTGCCTTGATGCCTAGTGAAAACTGCATGTTCCCAAGGAAGACATTGAAAAACTATGGTATAACGAGAAATTTATAGGGGGTTAATGGAAGCACAGACTGCTAGTGGAGTAGCCGTAATGCGCAGGTGCAAGTCGCAGGGATATATATCACCCACGACGTGAGGTATTAAGTGTACAAATAAGTTTTAAAGCGTTTTTTGTGTGTATACCGCTAATTTACACATCCGACATTCCCCCGCGCTGTTGTCATGTGACCGTAACTGCTCCAGAGTATAAAATCTGACACAGAAGTTTGCCCAACAGTCAAACGCACTTGTACATCGGTAGGTGAAGGATGGCAGGCGATACTGTATTTATTTAACACTGCATTCATTACGAATTTCATCAAGAAAAAAGTGCTGCAAAAGCATGTGCATCGATCTGTTCTGTTCTGGGGGAAAATATTGTGTTGAAACGCACCTGTGAGTTTTGGTTTAGACCGTTTAAAGCAGGTGATTTAGGTGTCAGCAATCGAGAACGTAGTGACGCTCAGCAGAACGTTGTCCATGAGGAAATGCAAGCATTGATGGATGAAGATTCGTCTGAAACGCAAAACAAACTAGCTGAACAACTGGGGTAACTCAACAAACAATTTTCAATCGTTTACGCGCAAGGGGAAAGATTCAGAAGGAAGGAAAATGGGTGCCACATGACATGAGCCAGAGCAACAAGGATGAGCCTCTCATGAAGGGTTTGAATATGTTGAATAAGCAACACAGAAAGTCTTTCCTGTGGAAAATCGTTACGGGTGTTGAAAAGTGGAAATGGTACAACAATCCCAAATGTAAAAAAACACTGGGTAAACCCCTGTGAAGCGACGACTTCGACATCGAAATGCAATATTCATTCCAAGTAAGTTGTGCTGTGAATCTGGCGGGATATAAAGGGTGTGCTCTATTAAGAATTGTTGGAACATGGTCAAACTGTTACTTCTGATCGCTACAAGCAAACACTGCTGCGATTGAACCAGGAAATCTGTCAGAAACGTCCATTCACAGGCAAAGGATTGCGTCCCGTGAAATTACTGCATGACAACACTGTGCCGCATATGGCGAAATCGGTCAAGAACACGTTATTGACGCTTGGCTTGAATGTTTTGGAGCACCCGGCGTATAGTCCTGACATAACCCCTTCAGACTATGATTATGTCCGGAACAGTACAGCAGGCAAAAACAACCCATGATCGATGCAACATGGTTTTCTGCTGTACAGTTGCGGAAATATGACGAAGTGTAACAACGGGTTGACGACTTCTTCGCGTCACACGACGAAGTATTTTTCATGGCTGGAATCCGTCAGCAGCCCGACCGATGGCGGAAGGTAAATGATAATGGCGGCGCATATTTTGATTCGTACAGGTATTGTTGTTTTCTCTCATTTCACATGTTGCTTTGTTTTAAAAGGCTTTACGACTTATTTGTACACCTAATATATAAAGGGCTGCAAGTGATGTCGCAGGTGAAACAGCTGTCGCAAAAGAACTATCGTCAACATCAGATTTCAGTGACCTCAAAAATAGCATGGTCATGGTGGTGTGCTTCTTGCAGGACCTTCAGTGACTCGAACGGGAGAATTAGTACGTGCAACGAGAGAAACATTATCGAAGATTTTGACTGCCTAACAACAAGGACACGGCGTTGCCACCAAACGTGCAAATTGTGGATGCCATACAAAGATGTCAGATAGGGATAGTCGAAGGTTGGCACGGACGGTTCAACGGAAGAACAAGGCCAATAGCAGTAGAGTTCAACACCAGTCGGATTGGCCCTTTTCCGTCATAACAGTTTGTCGGTAACCCCACCGTGACAGTATTTATGGCCGTGTTGCAATCCACAAACCTCTGACTGCCAATATCAATGCAATAAAACGTGCAAAAAGGTGCAAAGCATATACCAGAAAGATGACACCGAATTTTCGGGTGTGATAAACACGTCTTTTGAATCCGTTCTGACGCAAATTAAATTTATCAAAGATATTCAAAGTCAATGGAACCGGTATGGAAAACAATAGTATCTGACGGAAGAAAGAAGTTTTTCAATCGGGTTTTTAATCCCTCAAATATTGCTGTAAACGGAATAGCGAGCTTACGCCCTCTGGTTGCAGACTTGTGAGTTAAGAAAAACACGAATTTATATAAGAAACATTTCGCACCGGAAACGCTATCCGCCACAGAATTTTTTCAAATCGGACTCGTAGAGAGAAGGATATCGACAAAAATAAGATGGGACTTTACGTCCCCTATTGGGAAAACCATGCATTGTTTTAGGAAGAAAGTATTCTCAAAAGGTTTATCCATATGAGCGGTATCGGTCCAAGACAAAATAAATTTAGTCGAGTTTTCTGGATCCCAGATTTTGCTACAAATACATCAGAAGCAGATATTAACACTTATGCCCCCTGGTGGCCAAACCATTTTTTACCAAACATTAGAAATTATGTGAAAACTATTTTCCATCAGGTTTTGTATGCGGTACTGGAAGAATTTTTAAATCGGAGTTTTAGGAGCAGAAATAACGCAGAAAACTCAATTTACCTTTGTGCCCCCTAGCGGAAAGTCTATGATTTACTTTAAAATTTTGAATTTATAGGGGAAACATTTCGCATCGGAAACACTATCCAACAAAGAAAGAATTTCTCTTAGAAGTAGAGAAATTGACAAAAATGGAATATACATCTACGCCCCCTGGCGTAGAAACCATGCGTTATTTCAAGAAGAAAATGTTCCCAAAAAGTTTGTCGACATAAGTAGAATCGGTCAACAAAAGACTTTTCTGTCCAATCGAGATTTTAGAAGCTTATATTTTGCTGCAAATACATCAGAAGCGGAAATTGAGGTTTACGCTACCTGGTGGCCAAACCATTTTTTACAAAAAATAGAAATTATGTGCAAATGACTTTCCATCAGGAGCTGTATCCTGTGCAGAAATAATTTTTCAAATTGGAGACTTAGAAGCAGAGATTTACCTCTATGCCCCCTAGCGGAAAATCTATGAATTACTTGAAAATTTTGAAATTATATGAAAAACGTGTCACACTGAAAACACTATCGAACAAAGAAGAAATTTTTCAAAGCGGACTCCTAGAAGTAGAGATATTGACAAAAATAAGATATACATATACGCCCCCAGGCGGAGAAACTGTGAAATATTTTAAGAAGAAAATATTCCGAAAAGGTTTATCGATGTCAGTGGCATCAGTCCACGAAATAATTTTTTCAATCGATATTTTCGAAGCTCAGATTTTATGGCAAATACATCAGAAGGAAAAATTAACACTTACGCCCTCTGGTGGCCAAAGTATTTATTACCAAAAATTAGAAATTATATGCAAAAGATTTTCCATCAGGAGGTGTATCCGCTGAAGAAAAGAAATTTCAAATCGGAGCTTTAGAAGAAGAGTTATCGGGGAAAATGTAATTTATTTTTACGCCCCCTAGCGGGAAATCTATGCGTAATTTTGAAAAGTAACTATATCTAAAATACTCTTCGACATAAATGGAATCGAAAGATGAAATATTTTTCTTCAATCGGATGTATAGAAACAAATATGTGGAATAAAATGTATTTTTGAATTCAACATCATCTGCATTTACGCTCTCTAGCGACGAAATTATGCATCGTAAACAGAGACGAAATAAAAGATCATCATTCTCATGTTTCAAGCTTTCCAATGCAAAAGAATTTTTCAAATCGGACTTGTAGTTCCAGAGATATCGTGAATACAGACGGACGGACGGACGGACGGACAAACCGATAACATAAGCACGATCTTTTTTTACAAAAGACGTGCTAAAAAACTGGAATTCTGAAGTCTGGCAACATGTCATCTGGTCTGATGAATGGTGATTCTCATTGTTTTCCACCACTGCTGGAGTGTTTGTCCGGTGAAACGCTGGAGAAGCGTGCCATCCCCGACTGGTGGGTTCCGACTGTGAAGCATGAAGGTGGATTCTTGATGCTGCTTGATGCCCTATCATGGCTTTCTTTAGGGCTATTTGGTATCACATCTGCAAAGTACGAATCCATTCTTGGGGGCCACCTGTACCATATAATGCAGGCATTGTTCCCTAAATGCCGACCCTGGTTTCAAGCAAATAATGCTCCCCGTACGTTGTGCGAAACGTGTCAAGTTTTAGTTTGGAGAACATGAAAATAACGTACAGTAGCTAACACTGCCACCTAATTGAACATTTCTAAGAACATCTAGATCCAAAGAACAGATCATACTTTCCACCTCCAAAATCTCTGGCACAGTTTTGGAACATATTTTATATGAAAAATGGTCTCAAATTCCGTTATCGTATGTATGTAAATTGCTTGTATAAGTTTACCACAAATTTTAATTGCTTCTGTTCTGAAAGCCCGAGGTTGGCCTACAGCTCATTAATAACAAGTTCTGAACAAGCAGTAAGTGAATCAATTCCTATTAGCAGTTCTAATTCTGACTATTAGATAGCTCTAATCATTCTACTATTCTTTTTTACGTGCAATATTTCAAAATAACTTGTACAATATTCTAGAGGATAATGCTTACCTTGGCATTCCTTGCTAGTGATGAGAAACATTTTACACACATGTTTTCCGGTCTTTGTTAATGTTATTGTCCTAAAGTCCGTTGTATGCGACGAATCGCTTTACTTCACACACTTTTCGCTGGGTATACTCAGTGGATCTTCGCTTTAGGTTTCAAACACATGAACTTTTACCATTCTTTATACTCGAATTTTTCGCCCAGTCTCTGGGCATCACTCAGGAGCGTGGCGACTTTTCCGCCGATGTTCGTGGTTAACTTCGCGCTAATGGAGTCCAATACTGCTTGTTGCCATTCGTCGGATATACTTTCTTGGATATATTTCGTTATATTCGTTATCAAGCCCGGCTAGCGCCATCTATGTTTCATTACAACAGGGGACACACACTCATTCGGAAAATTTTCTTGAACCATGCTAAAGGTTTCAACAGCGGTTTTTTAAACGGACAATCAACTTTCAAGGCATAGCCTTGTTTTAGACGACCTTCCATTTTGTCCTCGGTAGGCTTGAGGCAACAGTAACATCGAGCGGCACCGTGAGGCATAAACGCAAGCGGCGATTACGCATGATTCCTCACGTTACAGCTCAATATTGCACTAAATTTTTGGTACGTTAGTCGGACTCGCTACATTATGAAGAGCTCTCTTAGATTCATAAACTAGGCCTGAAGGGATGAAATAATGTTATAATAATAATACTGCTTATCCAGTAGTGTAATGTCATGCGGATTTTCACTTCTTTTGTATCTGTTTCTGAATTGTAAATACTTTATAACGCTAAAAACTTTCTGTTCCCTTTATGAGTGAGCTTAGGTTTTTGCAGCATTACATTTTTCATCTGTCTCTTTTTTTCGGAAATATTTCATGTATTATTGGGGGGAGCGAAAAGTAAAGTCCTATTTTTTGGAGGAAGGCTAAGTTTGGGGAGCAGTTGTGAGGTTTTTATGTACGTTTAACGTAAAGTAAGTGTATGTGCCAGTGAATGAACTATTCGCCTTTAATTTATACAGCTGCTTTTGTCTTCCAGATTAGCAGAACAAAATGAGTGGCATAAAACCCGGCTCGCCTCGTAATTTTACAAGGGGCACAATGCAACCGTGGCCACCAATAACATTTGCGCTGTTTATCCGAATACATTAAATATCTGCAAGTGGCAACTTTGGTTCACCCAATTCCGGTCTGGCAATTTTGACCTCTCTGATGACCCTCGTGCAGGAAGGCGGATGGAGCTTGACAATGACCTGTTGTACGCAGCCGTTGAGACAGATCCTCGTCAAACCATTGATGAATTATTCCGACAGCTCAATGCATCATGATCTGCTGTTCAACAGCACCTGCAACAGATAGCGAACGACTATAGACAAGACGTTTGGATCCCACACCAACTTTCACCTGACAACAAAGCTCAGGGTTCTACCATCTGCAAATGTTTGCTCAATCGACAGAAAAGGGATCCATGTCTTCATTGAATTGTCACTGGAGATGAAAAGTGGGTTCTTTATGTGAACAACCAAACGCAAAAAGTGGCTTTTTCTAGGTCAGACACCAGTTCCTATCCCCAAACCAGGCCTGCACCCCAAAAGGTTTTGCTCTGTGTTTGGTGGACTACCGCTGGAATAACTCACTTTGAGCTCTTGGAACCCAGACAGACCGTAACGTCAGAACTCTATTGTCAACAACTGGATCGTTTGAAGGAAGCTCTTACGGTAAAACATCCAGCACTGGTCAACAGAAAAGGTGTCATCCTCCAGCGTTTGAAGTAAGCTCTTACTGTAAAGCATCCAGCACTGGTCAACAGAAAAGGTGTCATCCTCCAGCGTTTGAAGTAAGCTCTTACTGTAAAACATCCAGCTCTGGTCAACAGAAAAGGTGTCATCCTCCAGCGTTTGAAGTAAGCTCTTACGGTAAAACATCCAGCGCTGGTTAATATAAAAGGTGTCATCCTCCAGCGTTTGAAGTAAGCTCTTACTGTAAAACATCCAGCTCTGGTCAACAGAAAAGGTGTCACCCTCCAGCGTTTGAAGTAAGTTCTTACTGTAAAACATCCAGCACTGATCAACATAAAAGGTGTCATCCTCCAGCGTTTGAAGTAAGCTCTTACTGTAAAACATCCAGCTCTGGTCAACAGAAAAGGTATCACCCTCCAGCGTTTGAAGTAAGTTCTTACTGTAAAACATCCAGCACTGATCAACAGAAAAGGTGTCATCCTCCAGCGTTTGAAGTAAGCTCTTACTGTAAAACATCCAGCACTGGTCAACAGAAAAGGTGTCATCATCCAGCGTTTGAAGTAAGCTCTTACTGTAAAACATCCAGCACTGGTCAACAGAAAAGGTGTCATCCTCCAGCGTTTGAAGTAAGCTCTTACTGTAAAACATCCAGCTCTGGTCAACAGAAAAGGTGTCACCCTCCAGCGTTTGAAGTAAGCTCTTACGGTAAAACATCCAGCACTGATCAACAGAAAAGGTGTCATCCTCCAGCGTTTAAAGTAAGCTCTTACTGTAAAACATCCAGCTCTGGTCAACAGAAAAGGTGAAGTAAGCTCTTACTGTAAAACATCCAGCACTGATCAACAGAAAAGGTGTCACCCTCCAGCGTTTGAAGTAAGCTCTTACTGCAAAACATCCAGTACTGGTCAACAGAAAATGTGTCATCATCCAGCGTTTGAAGTAAGCTCTTACTGTAAAACATCCAGCACTGGTCAACAGAAAAGGTGTCATCCTCCAGCGTTTGAAGTAAGCTCTTACTGTAAAACATCTAGCTCTGGTCAGCAGTAAAGGTGCCATCCTCCAGCATGACAACGCGAGACCTCACATGACGAGACGGACCCAGCAGATGATCAGAGATTTTGGCTAGGAAGTTTTGCCCCATCCCCCTTGTTCCCCCTACATTGCACCATCTGATTACCATTTGTCCAGATGTCTAAAGCACTTTCTTAATGGGAAAAGATTCCATAATACTGATGATGTCAAAACGGGACTCTCGGACTTCTTTGCATCACAGGCAACGTCTTTTTATAAAGACGGCATTGAAAGTTTGATTTCACGATGGGCAAGTGTGATCGATAATGATGACGATTATATAATTGATTAAGAAATAAATTTATTCCGTTACAGACAGTGTTTCTCTTCATTTCCAAAAACGTCATTACTTTCCGGTCCCCCCAATAATTCTAAATTTTGTGTCACCCTTAAGGATGCTGTATGTGATTTACGATTAACAGCTCGTAATCAAATTTCCAACTAAATTTCATTGCCTTTTGCTGTAATTTCAGCCTTGTTTCGTCTTGCTCTCATGTATTGCTCACCGCTGCTAGGTGATATCTCTTCCATTATCTCACCATTTTCAGGAGAAGCGGTGAAAAGAGCATAATACGAAATGCAATAAAATGGAGATAATACGCCAGGTCAGAAGGAGTACAGGCGGAACTTCTGACATTTTAAAGAAAGAGCCATTTAATATTGCTATCATCTTCGTTCACAGCATATCAAGCCATCTTCGATGTGAAATAAAAAGTTCGCGAAGACGAAGACGTTCGACTGTGCAGCATTAAACGTCAGCGTGATAAATAACACGTGGGGTCCACTGAAATAGCGGTTACAGATAAAGAGAAAAACAAAAAATCCCAATGCTGCAATGAGGAGCATGAAAGCTCTAGAAATGCGAGTGCGAAAAACAGAGCCAAATAACTGGGTAAAATGCTGTTAAAAAAATATGAGGGAAATGAAATATATTTTTATAGATGTTTGGAATATAAGAGAATACTAGCGGACTTCCAGGAAGACAACAAAATATTCTCGGTGTCTGCGCTTTGAGAAAATAAAACTTCGCGAGCAATTGCTTCAAACAAAAGTCTTAACGTCAAACTTTTACGTGTTGAAAGCGATACATCGAATTTTAGTTCATGACATAGGATACAAGCGAGATGGTTTTCAAGAAGTAAGTTGCCTATTAATGACGAAAATCTGCTGAATTATATGTACTGCTCATAGTATCAGTTTTTATTACACTAGAAAAAGGAGAAGGGTTAAACATCAGCGTTTAGGTATAACTACAAAGGTAGTCCCAAAACAACTCAGAAGGTTTTTACAAAAAAAAAAAAAAAAAAAAAAAGCGTACCTTAATTATCATGCAAGTGGTCGTATTTTTTCGAACTACTATCTATTGCATCGAATACAGCCCACACAGCACAGAATATTTCGTATATGTTACAAGTACGTTGCACTGAAACATTGAGATCTTTCAGATACGTTGCGCAATGTAACAGTAATGTTTCAGAAACCTTACGGTTTCGTCAAAATGTCCTCAAACGTTACATAACTTTGAAACATTACCAACACAAATTTTGAAGATGATAATCCGATTTTTGGCGTAAATGTGACAAGGATGGTAAGTCAGATAATATCCGAAAACTTGAAAATTTTCATCGTCTTGGAGCGGGACTCGAACCCGCGTCTCCCAGAAAACGCCCGGGTATGCTAACCACTACACCACCCAGAACGACCAAGTTACAAGTTTCAGATCAATTTGAATTTAACCATCACAGGATTCGCTAGTCGAAGCAACCGGCATTCATGTTTAGCGAATCTGGAGGTTAAGAATCTTATCCCGTGTTTGCCCGGAGAAGCAGATAAATCATGAAAGAAATACGGGATTACGCCATATAATACAAATTTTGAAGATGATAATCCGATTTTTGGCGTAAATGTGACAAGGATGGTAAGTCAGATAATATCCGGACTCGAACCCGTCCTGGACGCGGGTTCGAGTCCCGCTCCAGGACGATGAAAATTTTCAAGTTTTCGGATATTATCTGACTTACCATCCTTGTCACATTTACGCCAAAAATCGGATTATCATCTTCAAAATTTGTATTATATGGCGTAATCCCGTATTTCTTTCATGAATTACCAATACTTTACAGTGAAAGGTCTTTGTAATTTCAACTACCAACTTCATGTTACTGTTAAATATTTGAAAGGTATTTGTGACATCATCATATAACTGTTACGTGATAATAGAAGGGTTTCTGTAGAAAGGAAGCCGTCCACGAGCTGCCTCAAGGACAGATCTGGTCGATTGCTGGTTAATCATGACGTCAGTTACAGCCATTTTTTTCCCACGTGATCTTCCCGACCATCTTTTGGTCCGTCAATTTCTCTTTGTGTTCAACCATAACATTTTGTGTACCACGAGGTCCTACCGAACATGTTTTGTCCGCCAATTTCTTTATACCTTTTGTACTCCATTTTAGTTTTCCCCATGAAGAAATTTTACGGTGTGACGTCACAGCGCTATGGAAATTTTCTTTCCAAGGAAATACAAATCCTCGTAGATCGAACCCCTGTCCAGCGAGTTTCTAGGCAGATGCATTATCCAACTAAACAACGGGACGCCTCGCGCTTACAGCGTACTGTAGGAACTAACCAGAAGGCCAATGCTTTGCCAATACGTTTTTTAATAGAAATGCATTATTTCTTCCAAGGATCATTTTATTTTTCTGTAGGATGACTTAACTTTCTTCATGATTAATCAACTAAATGTACCTTTTAATGCATATCTTACTCTATATTTTTTTCAAAACTTGCAGAGCCGTTAAACTTCTCAATATATTAACATTATTTTTTTCTACCTTTACAAAACAACTACTTTTATTGAGACTTTTTTTCTCATTCAAAACCAACAAACGTAACCGAAATGTACAAAGAGTTATGTTCCAAAATAGATGTTTCTGAAACGTAATTGTAAGATATCTCTGAAAGTGTAACGAAAATGAGAGATTGTAACATTATTGATGTACATTGAAGTGCCAGAAAAACTGGTACAGACGAGCTTATGCAAAATACCTTGCCACGTCACCTATGCGCGTTCTCGGTTGCGTCCGGCAGTGCGTATATAAAGCGATAGACATCCTTGCCAGCTGTCAGAGCTGTTTTCGACATGACAATGACAAGAAATAACGATTTAAGCGATTTTCAACGCGGTTTCATAGTTGGCGTTCGTGAGATGGGCCATAGTATTTCGGAGGTAGAAACGAAGTTCGGATTTTCATGGACGACCATTGCAAGGGTGTACCGTGACTACAAGAATTTCGGCAAAACCTCCAACCTACGATACCAGTGTGGCCTTAAAAAGACATTGGATGGACGTGACTATCGTCGGCTGTCAAGAATCGTTTCAATCCACTCCCGCAGGTATTGTCGGAATTCAATGCTGGAGCCTCAACAAGCATCAGCGTCCGGACTGTGCAACGTACACTGCAGGATATGGGCTTTGGGAGCAGACGCCCAACTCGAGTCCCCTTGATGGGTGCACGACACAGAGCTATTTGCCTCGCTTGTGCACGGCAACACCGCCACTGGGCACTTGATGACTGGAAACAAGTAGCCTGGTCTGACGAGCCGCGTTTCCAACTGTATCGGGCAGATGGAAGGATTAGTGTGTGGCGTAAACCCCATGAAGCCATGGATTGCGCCTGTCAACAGGGAACTGTGTCGGCTGGGGTGGGGGGTGGGGGGTCCGTAATGGTATGGGGTCTGTTTAGCTGGACTTCACTGAGACCCCTGGTACGTCTAGAAACGTCTGTGACTGGCCAACGCTATGTGCGCATCATTTCTGACGAGGTACACCCGTTCATGTCCTGCATTCATGCTGATGGATTGGGCCTGTTCCAACAGGACAACGCACCTCCACACAAGTGTCGGGACGCCACATTATGGTTAGAGGAGCATTGATCTGAATTTGGGGTGTTGTCATTCCCACCCAAGTCCCCAGATATGAACGTGATAGAACACTTTTTTAGATGTCATGCAACGCGCTATCGAACACAGGAATCCGAGACCTCGGAATACACCCGAATTGTGGTACGCTCTGCAGGAAGTATGGTGTGCATTGCCTGCTGCATATTTCCAGAAGCTAGTGGAGTCCATGCCCAGTCGTATTTCTGCAGTCCTGCGCTCTCGTTGGGAACCTCCTAAGTATTAGACTGGTGTGCCAGTTTTTCTTGCACTTCAGTGTATATCAGAAACGTTTTGTGCTGTAAAGGAGGTGTCTGAACGTACTTCCCACTTTTTGAATGTCTTCCGGAAATCTTCTGAAATGCTGTTGAAGCACCCCTGCCCATCTGTAGTAAGTTGTTTGATTGGTTTCAAATTGTCGTCCCCATAATAATGTCTTTTCTAAAATGGGGAACAACCAGAAGTCACATGGTGACAAGTCTGCACTATATGTAGGTTGGGGAATCAAATCAATATTCATTTTCTCCAACTACGAAGCGACAGAATCGGACAGAGTCTAGCATTCAATCGCAGATGAAAAGAAATGAGGTGCCCAAGTCGAACAAACTCATTTCACTCCCTAATGCTCGGTTAAAATTTTGTGAATTGATGATTTTGAAACGTGAACCGCATCTTCGATATCTCTAATTGATAGGTGTCTGTCTTCCCGTATAATAGCACCTATTGTATTGATGTCTACCTCTGTAACACTCGTTGAAGGTCTTCCTCCATGCGCGCTAAAAGCAGCCGAATCACGACCATCTATAAACTCTTTATGCCACATGTCTGTATTAATCTGTATTAATTATATATATATATTGTTGATTTTCTTAGACATTCATCTTTATAAGCCTCTTGCATGACTCGGAAAGTCTAGCCGACAGACTTCTTAGGTCGATATCAAATTTTATTGGCGCATCTTTGTTCCTCTTTCGCATCCATTTTTTTTTCGAAAAATCACAGCGCCAAAACGCTTGTTAGAGGTTCGCGAGACAAAGCTTATTAAAATGCGCAGTACCGACAAAGCATTGTAATAAACAGGTGTGGCCGGTTGCTATAGTTATTACAACCAGTACCGTTTTATTGAGATCCGTGCCAAAGTCGAACGCAGTATTGCACATTTTTTATAAAAAGATTATCAGTTGTTTTAGGACAAGCTATGTGCCACTTGAAAGGGAAAACTCATTGTTCTTTGTTTTTGTTTTTTTTAATTCTGGCATTTCATTATGACATCGAATGTATTTAGCTTTTCATTTTTTGAAGTCTTTATGGCATGAAATTGTTTTTGTTTGTTAATTCCGTCATTTCTATATGATGAAAGCAATCAGTTTTTTAAAAGTTTATGGTATCCAAAAAGTGAGAAAAGTGTTATCAGTTTATATGTACAATATTACAGTTATCAAAACTGAATGAATTTAGGTGATGACGATTATATACAGATTAAGATGATACAACGTAGTTGTTACAAATGTTTATTTTTTTATTTCTCAAGCCGACCATGGTTTCGCTGGGTATTGACCTAGCTTCATCAGGACGAATGGCACGTAAATATTCAAATTGTATATGGCATCATAAATGGTGTTTACAGTCATGTGTTTTGGTTAGATGCGTCCACGCGTTTGATAGAAATGGCGTGGATGCCATGTCATTAATTAGTAGCTTATATATAGATTAAGATAATTAACTACGTTGTATTATCTTAATCTATATATAAGCTACTAATTTCAATAAAATTATTATCTGAAAACATAAGTTAGCGAGTATCCTGTTTACTTGGTTTTAATAAGCATGCTCTAAATCTATGAAGGCAGCAAAAAACTTTCTTACCGACAGATACATTTCAGTCATCATACAGGATTCCAAATTTTTGGTTAGTAGAGCCCTTACAAATTGATTCATTGCGTAGACATATTGCATTATTGTTCTACGAGTACCTGTTTTTTGTAGATGTACTGTGAGCAATTAATTTGCAGTAACTTTTGAGCTGGCCATTTCACAGGATTTGCTTCTTTTGTGGCATTGCACAGGTACTGTTTTTTTTATTTATGTGTGTGAAATTGCTGATACAATGTTATAAAAAATTTCATACATTTTGAATTTTACTGTTCAGTTGTAGTTAAAAGTAAACTAAACCAGTTATTATACCTTTAACGGAAAATATTTCAGCTGTTTAATGGAGACTTTGTTGACAATCCTCCAAATACGTGGCGTCAGTAAATAAGTAAATACATCGCTCTTTCCACGTTCCAGAAACACATATCAACCGAAAAATTGTTATTCAGCCACCGCCGTGGAAATGAACCCTGGAACTCTCGATATCTTGCCGAGTCAGAGACTTTGTTGATAGAGATTCTTTTTCTGTGGAAGTAATTTTTGTCCGTTTTGATTTAAATTATTGTCTCCAAATCGTTTCTTCTTGGCAAGAGGTAAGTGTTAATTTTCCATTAGTTTCCTTTTTTTACTCCATTTATTATTTTTTTTAATCATTAAATAGACATTTTAGTTCTACTTTTTTGTGAACCATCAAGTTACCTTATTAATTTCAGTAAAATTAAGCACAGACTCTTTGTTTAATGAACACAATACCAATACCTTATTTTGCGGGGGGGGGGGGGTAGAAGTTACGACAACTGTGAGCAACTCTAACGACTATATCTAGTCGCCCGTATCTAATTTAATTTTCTGGGTCCAAGAAAGGTAGCGACCCATTGCCGTAAGAGGAACACTACATCCATGCTTCATCCGGGACATGAGACCGGGCATAATCCGTAAAACGGTCAGAAACCAACGCAACTCTGAGAGTTCAGAGTTGCGTTGGTATGTGTAGTCCACAGACAAGGCGGTTCTGAAAAAGACACATTTGTGGCAGCACCAATTTTTAAACACGGAAAAGTGGAGAATTTGTTCTTTAATAATAACTACAGTAGTTATATAAATATAATTAAATATATTTTATTTACATAATATTAATAAGTTTCATAAAAATCTTCGTCCATGAAAAGAAAATGAGGAAATGGATAATACATTTTCTATCAATTTAATTGTTGCAATAATACTGATGCAAATTTTTCAATCTTTTCCATAAGAATAATTGAGAAACTTCTCTTCACCCTACTTTTTTCAACGGTTAAATGAGATCTTAAAACTGTAAAGAGTACGCTAAATTGAGGGTTACTGGTTCTAAGGAAGCAACCGAACCACTCCGCAAGACGAACACAATACGGTTTCCTATCCGCAGCACGTTTCTGTACCCACTTTGGACAATAAGCACACCGCCAGTGCCTTTGTCACAGAGGTGATTAGGGAAATATTTTCAAGCAATATTTTAATTTTAATTCCAACAAAATTAAAACTTATTTATTCACGTAACGGTATTAACATAACTTTTTTACTGAATTGCTTTAACAAAAGGACGAAAGAGGATGAAAGATATATGATGAGGAAGGACTAAGGAGGATGAAAGATATACGATGAGGAAGGACGAAGGAAGATGAAAGATATACAATGAGGAAGGACGAAGGAAGATGAGAGATATACAATGAGGAAGGACGAAGGAGGATGAATGCTGTACGATGCGGAAGGACGAAGGAGGATGGATGATATACAATGATGAAGGACAAAGAAGGATGAAAGATATACGATAAGGACAAAGAAGGATGAAAGATATACGATGCGGAAGGACAAATGAAAAATATATACGATGAGGAAGGACAAATGAAAATATACCATGAGGAAGGGCAAATGAAAGATATACGATGAGGAAGGACAAATAAAAGATATACGATGAGGAAGGACAAATGAAAGATATACGTTGAGGAAGGACAAATGAAAGATATACGATGAGGAAGGACAAATGAAAGATATACGTTGAGGAAGGACAAATGAAAGATATACGACGAGGAAGGACAAATGAAAGATATACGACGAGGAAGGACAAAGTAGGATCAAAGATATGCGATGAGGAAGGATGAAGGAGGAAAAAGATATACGATGAAGAGCGAAGGAAAAGGAAAGCAATAAGATGAGGAAGGACGAAAGATAATGAAATATAATACGATGAGGAAGAACGAACTAGGATGAAAGATATATATTAGGAAATTACCAAAGGATGGCATATCATGAGAGGACGCCTTATGGTGTTACTGCTTACAGCGTATCACGTGACTTGATTACATGGACGGTTGTGAAATGTTAGATGTTAACTTATTCCAACTATATGATATCCAATGATACGTCGTCACGATGTAGAGGCTGACAAACGGATCCTTCTTTTTCCTTACTTTATTTTTAATCATATAGCGCATTTAGCAAGTCACTCGCCGGTATACCGCAAAGTTAAAAAAAAATGCACTGCTGTCTACTGAAATTGCAACACCAAGACCAAATCTGATAGAATGGAAACTTCTGTGACGAGGTAGAGCCCCGTCGGAAATACACAAATGATCACAGCCGCAGCACATACGCGATTTTCATGCTCGAGACGATTCTTCTAAACTAATACTGTGTAAATACAAAAGCAGGCAGCAGAAAACGTGTCTCTATAACTGCATCGTGCGAATGGGAGCAATGTAACATTGCTAGGGAATGACCACGCTTCGCATCAGCAGAAGAAATCCGTTTGTACAGTTGTCAAAGTTCTCGTGATATCGCCGTACGTATTGAAAAATATCGAAAGCGTACCCTAGTACACTTTGTAAATAATTCATGCTATGCATCTTTCGCATGCTAGAATCTTTGGGTGTGAAATAAAACGAGTGATTCCAGATCATACATTTATTTACGTACAACAGATTGGATTTATTCCTGTCACTTACGACCACACTGAGCAACAGTTCGGTACATACTATGTAGAATTAAATCATAACAACAAACAATAAGGTTTACTAATTCCAGCCTGACATTAAGCGGTACTTAGGTAGGTGGATTAATGAATGGTGTTGCCGTAAAACTAATGAAAGAAAGTACGTGAATCCTAAAACTGAAAACTATGGCAGCGGCAGTAGTAAGTATTTCGATTGTTAAGTTTTCAAAAACAATATTATTATTATTTTATACTATTCAGATTTAGATAAACGTAAGAAACAACCCTGACACCTATGAAATGTAATGTAGCTACGAAAGTCCATCTGCGCAGGCGCAAGCTAAAATATGGCATCAAGGTAGAAAGAAAAGCTGAATCCCTAGTGTGTCAGTAAAGGGGGATTTGTAACTTGTTGTCTAGAATATGCACCCCGTCGTGTTATACATCATTTTAAAGCTCTCTCAAATAGATGGTAACCCCCTGGACGGAGAGGATCGAGAAGAAGCTAAATTTCATTACGATGCACCGTTTTTATAGCATCAAAATGCATTTTTGTAGTGACTTTTATCACATTTAGCATCAAGTTCTGGTAATTTACGCAGTTTGCAATGAGATATCGTTTCAATTATGGAAAACATGATGAACTAATGTTCTGCAATAGTTTACTAAAATGTATTGTTGAGTAACAATAAAATTAACTATTGTTGCATCACTTCATGTGACACCATTCAAAAATCAGATTTCAACAATAGTTTTGACTACTTTCGTTACTCTTTTTCGTTACACCCAGTTGTTTTCGCATATGATTTGTTTTAATGCTGTCGAGAAAGGTATATAGCGTCAAAAATGCAAGTGCAATGATGTGAGTATGGAGATCGTGGGAAAAGGATGGTAAGAAACACCGACGTGAAGGAGATGGAGCGCAACATCGTGCCAATGAAGGTGAAGACCGGCATATACCATATGGCGTTGAAAGACCACAAAGCCAACTCCCAATCATTTTCTTAATACCAGAGGTCTGTCACAACGTCTGAGGTTGCGGACATCAGATATCCACAAGCTCTGTTTGACACAGTTTGTTGCAGACAGGACTCACTTCACGCCATCTGTTCGAGACTTCCACTTCCACAGACCCCATGCTATGGACGTCAGGAATTGTACTGGTGACGAGAACGGAGACACTTGGGTGGTGAATAGAATCGCATGTTCTTTACACACAAGTGGAGGGTTAACCTGATTCATTATGATGGACTGAACTTTGAACGAATACGCTTTGGTGAACGATTGCTTCAGTCGTGCATTTCGCAGACCCAAACGCGGACTCGATACCTATTTTTACTGTGGGAGTGCTATTGGGTTTTATTCACATTCTCTTCCCATACGCTCTGCTTTGATCATAAACAGCTAGCGATACATCGAGAACATACTGAAGGAGGAAGCCCTACCATAATCGCAGCCGGTGTCCAGAATCTATCTTTCAACAAGATAACGCCCAGCCACATGTGGCACAGAATGTGTTAAATCTCCAGGATGCCCCACGTGGGATATTTTTTCCTAAACCTGCAAGCTCCTCAGATTTATTGCCCATTGAACTTCTCTGGGAAATGGTCTGTCAGCGACTATCTTGTCAGGTCACACCGGAATGACTTTTACGTCAGAATAGAGGCAGCACATTCCACAAATAAACCTTCAGAACGTCTTCAGTTGAACACCACTCCGTGTACATACCGGTCGCGGCGGATACACTGAATATCATGTCTTCTTCTGCACTTACAGTACTGTATATCTGATTGTTCTTGTATTGTACGGTAAGTAATCGCATATATAAATCACACTTCTTTATCTCGTGTCTCTATCTTGGTGTTGTAATTTTTATATACAGCGGTGCACTAAAAGTTTTCCGAATTATTTTAAATGTTAAAAATAAAACTTACAGCAAGAACTAATGCTTCTAAAAAAAACTAAGGACGAGCCAGAGTTTTGAAATGTAGCGCCACACAGGCGCAGCCAGAATATGTGAAATTAAAACCATAGGAATTCTATTACCGAAATGATGACGGAAACAACACCAAAACAACTGCAGATATTAAAGGATAAACACTATATCAACAAATGTCACCGGACACCCCTTCAAAAACAAATAAACGGATCCGCAGAGTTCTTAAAACCCGCGGTACAGCTGCAAATGGTATAAAAACACAGCCTGCAGCTGATCAAGATCATATCGCACTGCGAGGTTGAGTAAAAATATAGCGCCGGGAGAGAACTGACTTTGAGAAAGGAAAGATTGGTGGGTTTTATATGAGTAGGTTGTCCATAAGAGAAACCAAGAGGCGTTTAAACATACCCAAGTCAAATGTTTTGGATGTACTGAATAAGTGGAAAGCACGTGACGTGCCTGGAGCAGCAAAACATTTCGGCAGACCAAAGGAAATCAGTGAAAGAGAACGTCTAAGCCTTAGGAGAGTCGCTACAGCTAATCGACGGGGTACTGCACAAAACCTCAGTGTACCGATGAGTAAAAATGCTAGAACCTCGGTATGTACACGTACCATTCGCAGAGAACTTCATTCCATGGGTTACCGTGGTCGTGCGGCTGCTCATACCGGCCTTTCATCTCCACTCAGAATGCTACTCGTTATTTAGCAGGGTGTAACGAACATTTATCGTGGACCATAGATCAATGGAAACGAGTCCTATGGACTGATGAATCCAGATACACGATCCATCAGTCTAATGGTCGTGTGTGGGTATGGTGGAAGCCGGGGGAACACTATTTACCACAGTGTATTGTTCCCACGGTCAAGTTTAGAGCTGGCAGTATACTCGTGTGGGGATGTTTTTCGTGGTATAGTACCGGCCCGTTGGGAATCGTGGACAAACCTGTTAACCAGCACGTTTACCTCAATGTTCTGGACTATTATGCCCCACCAACTCTGTGGCAATAACAAGGAACCGAGCGTTGTTGGTACCAGCAGGATAATACACCGAGCCATAAAGCAAGGACTGTTACGGCGTGGTTGGACAATAATTCAGTATCGTGTGTGAAGTGGCCAGCACAGAGCCCTGATCTTAATCCCATAGAGCACCTATCAGATGAATTAGAGCGCTGCATAAGAAGTTTGGAACCAAGGCCTACTACTAAGCAACAATTAGCGGCAGCATTATGTACTAAATGGAAGCGTATACCTATCGCTGTGTTCCAACACCTTGTCGAAAGTATGTCTCGAAGCTTCAGTGCATGCATTAAGGCCAAAGGTGGACCGACACCGTACTAATGTATGTCAATAAAAGCTATGTTGTGTCTCTCTTCTAGGTGTGAGGTGACTTTTGTCAATATAGTGTAGTGCAACTTTATTCAGAATTGGTTACATAGCACTGGATGCCATGACATAGAAACATCACTGCAAAAGACGGTACAAAGGAAAGAGGAAGTCCTCAGTAGAGGATATTATCACCCATAACGTCGATGACATGATTTGCACCGTCTGTCCATACATTGCACTAGGTTGATGATGAGTTCTTGCAGTAACATCGCTTATTTTTCGGTCAATGCCATCTCCAGCTATTTGACAGTAACCGATGTGCCACATTGCGTCTTCCAAGAGGGTCCCATACACGTGTTCTATGGAATTAGTTTGAGGGAACATGCTGGAAAATTCTTCAGCCGAATGTCCTCACTTTCCAAAAGCTCATAAATATCCACCGTATGATGGGGTGGGTGGAGGGCGTTATCATCCATTAACACGAACTCTGGGCCAATGGCACCTCGGAACAGACGAACATGGGGAAGGATTAGCACATTACAGTCACGCGAACCGGTTACAGTACCTCCTTCCAGTGTATGGAGCTCCGGACATTCATTGATCAGAATGCCTCCCCTTACGAGAATTCGTTCATTGATGTTTTCGGGGCGATACAGGATGTCTACCCCATGTTAGATTAGTTGACGTCCAGAATCGCTAGAGAGACTAAATATAATCTGATCAATAAAGAGTATCATAGATCATTGTTCTGATCTTCATATGTTCTTTGAGCCCTTGCAAACGGTGTCTCAGGTGAGCAGTTGTTAATGTAACACAGTGCACCGGTCGTCGGGCAAACAAACCACCTTGGCGTGGTCGGCTGGCGATTGTAAACCATGTCACTGTGCAACTTGTGCTCATGTTCAGTTTTTTTAAGGTTACTTTGTGTCAGGTATGAATTTCTCTTGTCCTGCAGGACCAGAGAGTGGTCCTCATTGGGGTTGGTTTTGGTGTACGACCACCACTGGTCTTTCACACACCTCTATCTGTCATCCGGAAGGACAACTATTCACGCGATACGATTCTATGGTGTCCAGTATGAAACGATGCTATCGGCGATACCAAATTCTTATGCCACATTCATCATATTTCGTCCCTCCTAGAGCATCCCAATTATTTGACGACTAGTAAAATAATCAAGATGTTTTCGACGGGCCATTTGTGTCTTCTCTAGCACACAACAAACGCAATCCAATGTCTGTAACACTTAGCCCTCTAACGACCATAACGCCTGAAACGCCTCTACATACAAACGACCGCAGTCCCCCGAAACGCTTGTCTGGAGTGAGTCAGATATTCTGCACGACCTATGAGGAATAAGGAGGTGTCTCCCCAGTCATTACTATTGTTACTAAACGAAGAAGTAAACCAACAGACAGTTTCGGGCGTTATGGTATTTAGAGTGATATAAGATTTTTGGATCATGGTGGTTAAAAGGTGAATCGCATCATCGGGTAACTTGCTTTCAACTGAGACGACTGGACTGCGTGATAGCATTTTGTTCTCTCGTCACACAAACCACATGCCATGCTCCATTATTACACATGTGCTGTTTTCAGACACGATCCTGAATTGATTTGTTTTGGTGCGTTATTTTACTTTTCCCACTTCGTCCTTAAGTTTTGAACACCAGTGTAGATTCTGCACCATGCTCATGTATACTAATAAAATATTTGTATATCAAGTGAAGGTCATATTGATAAAGAAATTAATCGGCGAACAAAACTTGCCAGGAGAGCTTTTGGAAGAAACAGCATAATTTTCAAGAGCAATATGCCATTATGTCTTAAAAGAAAAGTGTTTGATCAATGCATCCTTCCAGTGCTTACGTATTGTGCAGAGACGTGGACCTTAACTAAAAGAGACATACAAAGGCTGCAGACAACTCAAAGTAGCATGGAGAGGTACATGCTTGGTGTAACCAGGAGAGATAAGAAGAAGAACTCGTGGATCCGAAAAATGACAAGAGTGGAGGACATCATGATCAGAGTTAAATCCCTGAAATGGCAATGGGCTGGGCATACAGCCAGAAGGACAGACCATCGATGGACAGCAGACATTTTAGATTGGATTCCAAGGGACAGGCAAAGACCCAGAAGAAGACCACATGGGAGATCGGTGGATGAAATTCGAAAGTATGCGGGAGTGACATGGAGGAGACTGGCACAAGACAGACCGTTGTGGCGGAAACTTGGGGAGACCTTCGTCCAGCAGTGGATTGATAATGGTTGACAATGATGATGATGATGATGATGATGCATGAATCAAGTTATGCAATCACAACATTAAAATTACACGCGTAATACGTAGTTTTTCGAGACTAACAGAACCAATAGTACAAGCTCCACTTTTCATTATTTACCAAATTATTCTAGTGGCACACATCTAAGGAAGGGTGGCAAAATTATAGCAAAAGATTGAAAGCATTTCTTGAGAAAATAAAATGATAAAATTTGGTTGATTCAAGAACGTCACATTCTGTATGCCATGTATTTGCAAAGGTTTATTCTTAGGTAACCTTTACGGTGTTTTCTGAAGAAGCGATAATTCTTGTTTTTGACCTGCTGCCAGATTGAAATATTCACCGATATCAGAAAGCCGCAAATCGATGGTCAATTCTCCTAGCAATATGTCCAGCAGCCTAGTGCCATTTCACGGATTTTACTTTGATCATGATATCTCAGACTCTAGTAATTTTCCTGATCCGCGAGTTCTTCTTGTCTTTTCTAGTTACACAAAAGCATGCATCTCTCTCTCTCGTCCTTCTTTCAGTTGTCTCGTGCTTCTGTGCGATATTTTTAGTTAAAATCCATATCTCTGATTCGTAAGTAAAAACTAGAAGGATGGATCGATTAAACATTTTTCTTTTAAGACATAACGGCAAATGGCTCTTGAAAATTGTACTGTTTCTTCCAAATACTCTCCAACCAAATTTCATACGCCGATTAATTTCTTCGTCAATATAGCTTCCGCTTTATATCAGATGTCCAAGGGGAATGTAGGTATCTGTTAGCTTTAGATGGGAAACATTTATATAAATAAATTGAAGTAGCCTTGTATACGAATATCCTCTTACGATACCAACGAATAGGTTAATATTTATCAAATACGTGGAGATAATGTAAATGGACGATGTCATCGCTCTTTCCACGTTATTTTTTAAACAACGCATAGCGACTGAAAAATTGTATTTCGGCACCGCTGGGATCGAACCCCAGAACTCTCGATAACGCATGGCGCTGAGAATTGTTGGCTCCGTAGCGTAAATTCGAACGCACTCGACTAGTTATCGAGAGTTCTGGGGTTCGATCCCAGCGGTGCCGGAATACAATTTTTCAGTCGCTATGCGTTGTTTAAAAAATAACGTGGAAAGAGCGATGACATCGTCCATTTAGATACCAACGAATCTTTGTGAAGTGTGAAAAATATGAATCGTTACTAGAATGTACAGCGACAGCCATGAGACTATTAAAAGCTTGAGTTACAATTCTTGCTTATCGATCCCTCAATCGGTACTAGTTACATAAATGTCGAGTTAACATTCAATTGTGTTTCATAGTAACTTACAAATCCCTTACGTTTTGTTTGACACGATGATTAAAAAAAAAAAATTTTGGTGAAGCTATATGTGATAGACAGACTTGCGCATCAATTTTGACATCATCATATGAAATTTAATAAGAAACAAGCAACAGACCTCGAACAAGAAAAGTCGTCTTGTTTACCTGCGCAATTTTATTTTACAATCTGAAGGAAAAGCAGCGTTTTTATGATGTCAAGAAAGCTAGACATGCGTGTGTTGTATCGCCCCATTTAATTCAAGGGTTATGGCAGAAAAATCATGGGGGAAAAATATCATTTCCTTGATAGGCATTCAATTGTAGTACGGTAATTAAAACGAGTCAAAAGGAATTTCGAAAGTTCATCTCTTCATCAGTTTGTCTCAGAAGTGAATTTGGACCTTTCTGATCAGGTTGGCCCCGGCTGTTCCCTGTTTCTCATTGCGATTCCTCTGACCGGTTCCGCTCTTAACTTCTCATTCGTTAAGCCACACACAAACCAACCTACTTAAGTTTCGAAGAATTATTAAATTCCCTCTGTAAACAAAGAAAACTGTTCGACATAGAAACGCCTGTGACGTATATTCTAAATTAACTTTCCTTTTCAGTTTCTTTCCCTATGTAAATCTTGAGTTTGCTCTCAGTTATACTTCACACTTAACGTGATATCTTCTTTCTCACACGAATACTGTTGGCAACACAATTGAGGTAGAATGAACGTGGCGTATGCCTGTTATGGGACAAGAACCAGAGATAAAAACTAGAATACAACAGTTGCTCGTGTGGATCAGAGCGGCGGATGGCTTAGTGGTTAGCGAGTCAGACTATCATTGTAAGGTCCTCAGGTTCGAACCTGGGCTGATCTTTCAGAGATGGTGTGATTTACTAACAATCGCTGAATATCGGACGAGCACCTTAAGTGACGGACCCCAGGCAGGACCCACTAGTTAAATGGGTATCCTTTCCCATGCCCCCCCCTGAAATTCTCTCACCCCTCTGTGTGCAATATCAGACTTGTACGGTGGCGCCATCTACTGTACTCTAATCTCACTACAAACTGTTCTGTCAAAGTCGATAGACTTGCTCTCATTCCTTCAGTTTCTGTGTCCTGTCCAAAAGGCGATCTCGCTGTAGGTGGCTGGGACCTAAACTCTACTCACTGTGGACGGAAGTCGTACAAGAAAAAATGACAAAGAAGCACATATATTGCTCGTGTGGAGTGTTTAGTGTGGGGTGTTGAATGTGGTTCATATTGATTTGTTAAGTAAAATGTGAAGTGCTATGTTGTATTGATGAAATAATCTGGAATAAAGCCAATTTCCGTAAGTTTGACTTCTGTTTAAATGTTTCGTCTGGCCGTTAACGTTTAATTTAGGAACTCTTTCATCGTATGGTTATGTTTTTAAAATAACGTATAAGTACGAAAAGACATTACGTTATACGCCACACAATACAAGTATACACGAAATGCTACAAAACTGATCAATCATGAGGACAAGTACGTAGAAAAAAAAACAACTACAGCAAAAAACGTTCGGAAAGGCCGACAAACTGACAGAAGAGCCATGTAAAAAATGTTAAGAAATCCGGTTCATCCTCTGCCGTTTCCATCGCTGATGAAGTAGGAAATGCTTGTAGTGGCTCGGTTAGTATCATAACTATCCGCAGAGAGTTGCACAGTGTGGGTAATTACGGTAGAGCAGCGGCACACAGTACTAACGCGAATGCGAAGCACAGTTTGGAATGGTGCGTCTCCCGTTGTTTCTGGACTATGGGCAACTGGAAAACTGTTCTTTTTGTGTGTGGAGTGACAAGTCACGCTTCTCACTCTTCCCATCTTATGGGTGTGTTTGGATTTCGCTACAGCCCGGCGAACGATTTCCGTCGGATTGTGTTCTTCCAACTGTTAGGATCGGCGGAGGCTCCACCATGGTGCGGAGTTGATTTTTGTGGATGGAACTCGTCCCTTGGTTATCATACCACACACCATGAACTCTGAAGTGTACCACGATGTTCTGCATAATTCTGCTGTACAAACGATGGGGAAGTATTACGGATATGACCGTTGTCTCTTCCAACACGCTCTAGCTCACTGCCACGGAGTGTGCAGTCTTGAAAAGGAGGTGGAATTGTTAGATTGACCTGCTCAAATTCCTGATCTTAATCCCATAGAGCACCTCTTGGATAAATTCGAGCGCGGGATACGAAATCGACCGCAACGACAGTCTTCGCTCTTTACGCTGGCAGCAGATTTGCAGGACAAGTGGCTAGCCATTCCATTGTGGTATCACAATACTTTAGATAATATAGTGTAAGTTACCTTCCTCCAACTACTCTCGCTACAAGAGACTGACATTGCTTGCATCCGGATTCGTTTCCGCAACGATGCAACGCAGACACAAACAAACCGTACGTAGCCCTATGATGAAGCCTCTGGTAAAGGTGTCCATCTGTTGGTAGAATTCTCGATAACGTCGCCCATGCGTTCTCACTCTTTTCACGTGCTTTCGCCGTCGAGATCACTCCGATGCAATGGTCCACACGGTCACGTGATGATAACCAAACTTAGCTACGCCCAAACCCCGTCTTACATTATCTCTCACACCTATCACACGAGTGTTTAGCAACTGCGATTATTTTCGTAACCCAACTGCCGACACATACTCACCAATTTGTATGGCGCTTCGACAAATCCTGTACTTCCCGGTGTGACATTTTCTATGTTGAGCGGTGTATACTGATGTTCAAAGATTTAAGTTTTTCAATGTCTCAATTTTTTGACGTAGGACTACGTCTAACTTCGCGGATAGTATACTATCCGACTTACGGCCGACCGCCTGTGACAAAAATAGATACCAATTAAAATTATTACATCATTAAAAATACGTGCTAATCGCGTTAGCATAAACGTAAACAACACGGAGTCCAATTCGTGTACTGCGCAATACATCGCGCGCGAAGCTCCCCTCGGTCACCTGTGCGCGAGGGAGACATTGCAATATTTCTGGGTGTGCCTCCGCGTTTGACTCAATCTATTGCAGCAACCGTGCGCACAACACGATTGCGCGTGGAATCGTTTCAAAGCTCCAGACGAGATCTATTCAAATATACGAAAAACATTTTGCAGTGGTTTGAACTGAGCATTTTAAAAATGCTTATCTTTTGAACCGGTGAACACGTTTGATAATGTCACAGTTTATTTGGACAACCGTGAATGCAAAACGACTGTGCGTTGTATCGTTTTAACTCTTTAACCGGCTTGAACGAATTAACTCGGGGTTTATAAAATAGGCAGAAATAAGCACTAAATATATTAGTTGTCAAAGAAGTGGGCCGAACGCGGATTGAATGAATGAACCTGCGTATCAGAAAGCGTTGCTTTCCTCCTTAGGTTTGTTATTCAAAGTGGTGATATATGGGGATCGCACTAATCTGTTTCGATTGATTACCTGCTAAGAAGGCTATAGATGCGAACCTAAGATAGGAGAGAGAAGAAATTTGAGCCGCTTGTTTCTGTCCAGTGGCATGATGTCCATGTCAAGGGGACTATCCCTTCGCCGCCATGCCATCGGTCGTGGAATAAACGATAGACCGCCCCGGTGGCACAGTAGTATAAGCGCTGTCTTCTGATTAATCGGCCGAGATAAGTCCGGGTTCGAATCCCAGCGAGGCATGACTGTTTTGCTTATCTTACGGCAATGGATCTCTCTCCCTGCCCTGGAACCAGTGTCCCTAAATTAGGAACGAGCGACTGCTTATAAGCCACATCGCGTTGCTCCCGATGGTTGATAAACTCCCAACAACAACATAACCAACGGCCGCTTAAACGGTTAAAGCTCTCGACGAGATCTATTCAAATCATATCTCAGTGGTTTAAACTAAAAATTTAAAAAACTGTTTTCGTATGAACGGGTTAACATTTTCGACAATGCCGCGGAATTTGCAGAATGAACGCAAGAAGATGTGGACAAAATCAAAACGAGAGGCAAGAGCTAGTGAAGAGGAGTATAAGAAATCAAATGAACTAGAGCAGTGTTTCTCAAAGTGTGTTCCGTGGAACCCCGGGGTTCCGGGACCGTTTCCCAGGGGTTCAGCGACCGTTTCCCAAGGGTTCCGCAAGCAATTCGTAAAACAGCTACGAAATGTTCAAGAAAATCTGTGAATTCCATATTTTTCCGATTACAGCCTTAACTTAGCAATTTCCCACAGCCAATAAAAAAGAGTTCAAGAAAATAAAACGTGTTCTGGAAGGTGTGATCAAGATAAAACTGTCAAATTTGCGAAAAGAGCAAAGTACGATCAGAGCTATATTTTTTTTCGAATTTATGAACGATAATGATAATCCGCAGTGTGTCATATGCAGCAAAGTTTTCCATAATAGCTCAATGGTCCCTGCTAAACTGCGGCGCCATTTAAGGAGTACACATTTAGAGCTCAAAGATAAAAATGTCGATTTTTTTGTACGCATCCATAATGAACCCTTAAAAGAGAAAAGTTTTTTTTCATGTATCATGTAGCACATTTTAATACATTGAATGAAAAAGCTACTGAGGTTTCTCTTTTAGTAAGCTATCAAATAGTGCAAGCAGGTGAACCTTATACAATAGCCGAGAATCTTATCAAACCATGTGCTATTGACATAGTTTAAGTGCATGCTTGGTGAAAAATTGGCCAAAGAAATAGTGAAAATTCCGTTATGAAGCGATACAGTGACTCTTCAAGTGAAGAAAATAGCACAGGCCTAGAGGCTCAGTGGTCAAAACGATGGTTTGTGCTCATTTGTCCAAGTGGGGTCCAGATTCGCATCCCGGTGGTAAATATAAAACAAACAATGGTTCATAAATATAAAACAAAAAATGTGATGAAATCACCCAGCATTTGGAAGCTCTCCATGATTCAATGAGGTACTATTTTCCTGATTAGCAGCACGAAAAATGAAAAAGTCAATTATGGATTAAAAATCCACTTGCTAATAATGAAAAAACTCCATGCTTTTCATCAGATGGATATGAAAAATTTATTGATCTCATGTCGGATTTCTCAGTGACATCCCTTTATAAACCACTGTCAGGGGCAGAAGAATTTTGGTGCAGTTTGAAAGGGGAATACCCAGTATTGTCGCAAAAACCTGTGTCAGTATTCTTACCATTTGCGACAACCTGTCTTTGTGAAACGGGCTTTTCTGTGAATGACTCAATAAAAAATAAGCACCGCAATAAGCTGGATGCAAAGCCCGATATGAGATTGCAACTTTCTTCGATAGAACCAAATTTTAAAGAACTATGTGGCAATAAAAAGCAAAGCCATTCACCACATTGATATTTTCCATTAATGATTACTAGCATCATTGGCATAATAAATTTTATTGGCTCTACATTACCTTTTTGTAAGTAATATCTTTTTTATTGACTAATTGCTTATTTTTTTCGATTCATTTTTATTTCAAATCAGTGATACATAATTAGCATACAGGTATATTAATTTCCATGGTATTTATAGAGGGGTTTCGTTGCTAGATATTGTTGAAAAAAGGGTTCCATAGGATAAAAAGTCTGAGAACCACTGAACTAGAGAGTATCGAGGACGCCTGAAACCAGCCGCCGCCAAACAAATATCCAACACACCGATCGAACCCGTACCCGGCCGATCTCGAACTCTGATTTGGGTTCACAATGCATCCAGCATTATTTGTAAAAATTATGTAAGCTACTTTTCATATCATAGACCTGTGTTGGCTATAACAAATTAAAAAAGAGCTTTGAAGCCGTACTCGACTAGCTCATTTCAACTCTCCGATCTGCAAGTCGTAGTCCTACTTTCTAAACTGACGGCTCAATCAGAACTGAGCCTACCTGTATTTTTTTCGGAAAGGAGGAATATAAATATTGTAAAACGAGTGAGGCATCAGCTGATGAATGATGCCCTCTCTGGGGAGGCAGAATGCACCGTAAAAGTCAGAGCATTTTCTATAAGTATTGATGTTGTTGAGTTAATTACTAGCTGGAACGCATGTACGCTACGTAAATTTTGAATATAACACTATGTAGGAGGAAACTAAGAAAGAAAGAGTTTTTTTTTCTTCTGACGAGCAACAGCCAAGCGAAGGCTGAATCACGAAGATGCGCAGCGAAGACATCATCAATCCCAGGTATTGACTGAGGCGCTTCTAAAAATTGCCATCGTTGAAATTCTAACAGAGCCCGGAAAAGAGGAGGAAAAGTTACAGCACCATCCGATTCATCGCGTTCGCATCCCACGCCATTGAAGCTTCTGCGTTTCGCACGCAACTCAATAAGAACAACTTGTGATAATCTCCTATCGATATCTATCAAGGAACGAACGGGAGAATGGAATATAGAAAAACTGATCTCAGAGTGAAAACTGGAAAAAAATGTATGAAAAAAAAAAAAAAAGATTGGTTTTGAGTAATTCCTACTAAAAAAAGTTGCGTTCAATAACAGCAATTTCAAAAGAAATGAACCATTACAAAATCTATATGAACGACGTCAGGCAGAAGAATATGAAGTGAAACCTCCAAATAGCGGTTCTGACGTATTCCCCTAATTTAACCTTTCTGTTGAGTTTTTGTCCCTTATATTTAAATTGCGTTACTTCTTGGATAAAGATTTTCCCACTGAACGTCACATTACCTAGCCGTATGTACGTTTCGGCAACGCTGAGTATGACTTAAATGTAAATATGAAAGCTAAGAGGAGAGCGTTGAATGTTGACAGACGAAAAGCGTACATATATAAAATATATGGGAAAGGAAGGATATTGTGTTGAAATTATATAACAGAATCTCATTTATATGTTTGCAACTTATACCATTTTCTCATTTAGTCATGAAATGTCGCCGATGCAGAAATTCCGAATTGCACTTAATGTTAAAAACTCTATAAGTTATACGTTAATCGAATTAGCTTTCTTCTCATTTATGCGTTAATGATATGATGTCGTTTTTTAGACATTCAAGCCACACGAATTCCGTTTCCCAAATTCTCTTTCCACCCTTCCCCTTCACCGCAAAATCCGTTTCCCATTTTCCGATCCCCCCAGTCTTTCTCTTCTCCCATTTTCCACTATCCACCTGCTTTATGATGCATTATGAGGAATGTGCTCACTCCATTTTCCGATCAACCAGTCTTTCGCTCATTCCATTTCCTGCTATCTACCTGCTTTATCACGCACTCTGCAGAATGCACGCACTCCTCCTAAGATACTATTTGTCACATCAGATGACACTTGTGGTAGACTCCAACTCATGCTTGACGTTGTCATATAGGACCCCATCCGTTGAGGCTTTCGCTCGTATCCTTTTTTTTTTTCATTGGAACTGTGTTTTTACAATCTTATAGTCTTGTCTTTAAAAGACAAAGTGGATATTTTGTAGGAAATTGAAGAAAATCGCACGCGAACGGAAACGGCTTCGCTGCAATATTAAAAATTCCCGTTTAGATTCTTACGACGATAATTTACAACGTAAAGAGATGGAGCACAATGCAAATTTTTCAGGCTCAACTGCATCGAAAAAATTAAGGACGGTTTTTTTCCTGTTGCTACTTATGCTACGCAGTAAATTGTAACAGAATAATGTTCTTGTCCTGTCATCTGGTGACAGAAACATGTCCCGTATCGTTTATCCACTTTTCTCAATTATACGTTCATTTCACTTGGTCTTTTGAAACACACGTAAACGAGGTTCTACTGTGTGAGTACATATATGAAAAACCTATTGCAGATATACACTATATTGACAAAAGTCACCGGACATCCCTTCAAAAGCAAACGAACGGATCCGCTGCTTTGTTAAGATGCGCGGTACAGCTGCAAACAGTATAAAAACAAGCCTGCAGCTGACTGCAATCATATCGCACTGTGAAAATGTCGCTGAGAGGAGAGAACTGACCTTGAGAAAGGAAAGATTGTCGGGTGTTATATTAGTGGGTTGTCCTAAAAGAGAAACTGAGAGGCGTTTAAACAGACACATGGCGTGCGTGAAGCAGCAAAACGTACCGGCAGACCAAAGAAAATCACTGTTAGAGGGCGTCAAAGCCTCAGGAGATTCGTTACAGCTAATCGACGGAGTACTGCACAAGACCTCAGTGTACAGGTGATTAAAAATGCTGGAACCTCGGTAGGTACAAGCACCATTCACAGAGAACTTCATTTCATGGGTTACCATGGTCGTGCGGCTGATCATAAGTCTTTTATCTTCACTCGGAATGCTACTCGCCGTTTAGCATGGTGTAAAGAACATTTATCATGGACCATAGATCGATGGAAACTGGTCCTATAGACTGATTAATCCAGATACTCGATCCATCAGTCTCATGGCCGTGTGTGGGTATGGCAGCAGCCGCGGGAACGCTATTTGCAACAGTGTACTGTTCCTACAGTCAAGTTTGGAGCTGGCAGCGTACTCGTGGTGGGGGTGTTTTTCGTAGCATTGGTTATTGTGGGCAAACCTGTTAATAAGCACGTCTACCCCAATATTCTGGACAATTAAGCATTACCAACTTTGTGGCATTACTATGAAACCGGGCCTTGTTAGTACCAGGAGGATAATGCACCAAGCCCTAAAGCAAGGACTGTTACGGCGTGGTTTGACAATAATTCCGTATCATGTGTGGACTGGCCAGGACAGAGGCCTGATCTTAATCCCATAGAACACCTATGGGATGAATTAGAGCGCCGCATAAGAAGTTCGGATCCGAGGCCTACTGCTAAGCAACAGTTAGCGACAGCATTATGCACTGAATGGAAGCGTATACCTATCGCTGTGTTCCAAAACCTTGTCGAAAGCATGTCTCGAAGGGTCAGTGCATGCATTAAATCCAAAGGTGGACCGACACCGTACTAATGTATGTCAATACATGCTATGTTGTGTTTCTCTTCTAGGTGTCCGGTGACATTTGTCAATACAGTGTATGTAGAGAGATCAGAAGCTTGTTGAAGATACATGTGGAGATCTGAATAACGTGTTGTAGATATATGGAAGAGATTCTGATGTTGGTAAAAATTATGCATGAGCTTTGGATTAAAATGTCACGTGATGAACTACTTGCTGATTGTCAACTAAAGTGTACTGGAGACAGCAACTTCCTGTTCGTTACTGCTTCCAAAAAAAACAGTTAAAGTTTACGTAAGTGCTGATTATTATTTGGATGACGGCTGTTTACCTGCAATTTGTCGAATTTAGTTAATTATGTGATATACTATACGAATAATTTAGCTAAAGGTATTTAGTAGTTAATTCAATAGCAACAATTACTTCAACTACTAAAATAATTGAAGACCTTACGGTAATAGTGGGCTAAACCACATTTTGTAAAAACACGCTTGCAATCACCGGGGATGCACATTCGGAGATAGACCGGAGGGTAGCATATTCCAGTTGATACCTCTGGATAACAATGAGTTAGCCCAACCTCTGGGACAAATAGAGGACACTGTCAACCATCCATTTCCACCATTATCACATGTTCCGCTACGTTGTTGATCAGCCCATTGTTGTAGTAAGGTCTTCAATTATAGGAAGACCTTACTGGTGTAGTTGTTGCTATCGAATTAGCAAATTAATACCTTTTGCTAAATTATTCGTACAGGGTACCACGTAATTAACTAATTTTGGCAAATTGCAAAGGCTAGGCTTGATTTGATGTGGTTTTCTCAATTTCGCTTATGGCGAAGAGAAAAATGGGTGTGTTAAACTTACGCACATAAAAAAAATCCTTTTAAATCCCGTCAGATGCTGCTATGACAATAGTTAGGACAAACTCCAGTCTTAAGTAACCAGATAAGGAATATACCAAATCAAGATCAACTTAGCATTGGTCGATTTCTCTCTTAATAGCGGGAAGTTAGTTCCGAACAGTGTAATATAAGAGGAATTAGGTTGAAGAAGAGAGAAGGGCAAAGAAAATTAATGCCCTGCTATTATTTTGTGTAGAACGTAATGGCCCGCTATTATTTTGTGTAGAACGTAATGGCCCGCTATTATTTGTATATAAAATAATGTCCCACTATTATTCTGTATAGAAAACAATGTCCCGCTATTATTTTGTATAGAAAATAATGTCCCACTATTATTTTGTGTAGAACGTAATGGCCCGCTATTATTTGTATATAAAATAATGTCCCACTATTATTCTGTATAGAAAACAATGTCCCGCTATTATTTTGTATAAAAAATAATGCCCCACTATTATTCTGTATAGAAAACAATGTCCCGCTATTATTTTGTATAGAAAATAATGTTCCGCTATTATTTTGTATAGAAAAGAATGTCCCGTTATTATTTTGTATAGGTTTGATTTTAAGGATTGCAAGAGGACGGGAATCTTTTTTATTTCCACACATCTTTCGTAGATGAATAGCAATTTTGCTTTCGCACAAAATGTTTGTTTCTATGAGCAAACGCTCCCCGAATAATTCGATACAGTGCGAAGAATCTAAGAGCTCCAGTGAAAACATTTTCTTCAGTTTACTGATAGATTGTGGAACAAATCGAGATTCTGATGACTTTGCAGTAAGAATTATTTTTTTCTGTATGTAACAGATGAGTTGATGGGATTTCAGTTCCAGTTGTATCTGAGCCCACGCTGAGGTCACCTTTGCGGATCAACGGATCGATGATGTGAAACAAAGGGGAGAAAGCTAGTGAGTAGAGATAGTGATATCGGCAAATATTTAATAGCCTTGTAGCGTGTATCGTCTAAATTTCATTTTTTCCACAACGTCCAGTAGCAAAACAAAGAAAAATTCACTTCAGCCTTCGTCCTCGCAACTTTGTAATCCTGTAACGCCACTTGTTGTTACGTTTCTCCGCGAAATTTGCTTTTTAATGGCAAAAATATAAATCCACAATGTAAAGCAAAGGATTCGCATCTTTCAATGGCCGGGGTTCTCCACCAAGCAAACATCGAAACTCTGAAGAATATATTCACATAACTCTGTAAATAGAAAGCATATCTTTTATACTAACCACGACTAATTCTAATCTGCTAATGCTTTTCTTTTTTTTTTTTGGGGGGGGGGGTTTAACGACCACCGTGAGCAACTAAATGGGCTATAAGCAGTCGCTCGTCCGCGGTTTAGGGCCACTCGTTCCAGGGAAGGGAAAGAGACAGCGCCATAAGACACACAATATCCATGCATAATCGGGATTCTAACCCGGACCCATCTCGGACGAATGGTCAGAAATCATCGCTCAGACCACTACGCCATCGCGACGGCCCACTTATGAATGGACAAATTATTATACACATCTCGATAATAATATGCATGCCACCCCGGTGGCGCAGTGGTCTAAGCGATGGCCTCTGATCACTCGTCCAAAAGGGGTCCGGGTTCGAATCCCGGTGAGGCATGGATGTTGTGCTTGTGTTATGGCACTGGCTCTCTCCCTTCCCTGGAACCAGTGACCCTAAATTAGGGACGGGCGACTGCTTATAGCCCATTGAGTTGCTCACGGTGGGCGTTAAACCCCCAATCAAAATAAAAAAATCCTATAGGTCTATACTTATTGGAAATCAGACACGGAAAAGTGGCCATTGGTAAAGGTAGCTACATAAATGAGTTTGACCGTGGTCAGATAATAGCTGGGGTTGGAGGGAAAGGGAAAGGCCGGTTGTTTACTCACCGCAACCACTGAACTGTTAGGATTTCCATGTCAGAGCATCGTACGTGTTTACCAAGACTACGTTAGATAAGGCAAAACTTCCGACCGACGGGACAAATAAGGCCACAAACGCACAATTATTGACTCTGGACGTGATCGCATACTGTTCCGCTCGTTACAAGCATTCGGGAGTATACCGGAGAGCACATAACGTCGGAATTTAAGGAGGGAACATCTACAAGCCTATGAACAAAGTCTATCCGACGTACCATGGAAAAAATAGGCTACGACAGTCAACGTCCACATCTTCACTTGTAGATTGCAAAGCGTCGGAAAATTAGGCTGCAGTTTGCGAAGCCCTACCCTAAGTGGGGTAAGAAGGACTGCGAACTCGTCTCTGGTCTGACGAATCATGGTTTCAAGCCTATAAAGCTGATGAGAGGGAGCGTTGTGTGGAATAAAACACACAAAGTAATGGTCCTAGCGTGCTAAGTTGGGGTCATACAGGCAGGTTAAGGCGGTGTAACAGTTTGGAGTGCCTTTATATGGGCTACCTTCAGGCCATCTGTGTGAGCTCATAGGTATATTAACATCCACGTCGACAATCTACACCTGTTCGTAACGATTTCCTTTCGGCAGGATGGCGATATCTTTTAGCAAGGCAACGCTGCACCGCATACTTCAGAAGTGGCGAATGGCCAGTTGGCTCCAGGAACATTGTGTGTGTGTGTGTGTGTGTGTGTGTGTGATTGATTGAAGGTTTAACGACCACCGTGAGCAACTCAATGGGTTATATGCAGTCACCCGTCACTAATTTAGGATCACTGGATCCAGGTAAGGGAGAAAGAGACACTGCCGTAAGACAAACAACATCCATGCCTCAAAAGGATTCGAACCCGGACCCTTCTCGGACGAATGGTCTTAAGCCAATGCTTAAGCACTGTGCCATCGGGGAGGCCCAGGAACATTCAAGTGAGTTTATCTCACCAATGGCTTCCTCAGTCGCAGGACCCCAATGCCACTGAGTATCTGTGGAACGAATTCGGAAGTCCTGTTAGAGCTCGTCAATCCAAACCGTCAACTGCGATGATCTACAACAAGCGATCCTTGCTTCTCAGGTAGCAATATAACCACCGAGTTTTCAACACCTCATGGAGTCCTTACCAAGACATCTGGCTCCTGCTGTGAGGGTAAAATGTCGAACAATATGTTATTAGGTATGTATATATAATTAATTACCCAATCAGATTATATACACCTAGTTGGCACTATATTTCAAACTCCTTCGATTGCCACAATGTATCGCATGTGGCACGACTGGTGGGATTATTTAAATAATAAATGCTTGTAAATTCGTGCTAGCGGAATACTAATACAGAAAACAATCCGCTTAACCCATTAACAACCATGACCCCAAAATCTTGTATCACTCTAAATACCATAACGCCCGAAACTGTCTGTGTTGATTCACTTCTTTCTTTAGAAACAAAAATGGTGACTGAGGGTGACACCTGCTGATTCATCATAGGTCGTGCAAATCTGAAGAGCAGATAAGTGTAGGAAACCTGACTCACTATAGACAAGCATTTCAGGAGGCTATGGTCGTTTGTATGTACGGGCGTTTTGGGCGTTATGGTCGTTAAAGGGTAAAAATCTTCAAATTTATCAACATTTAATTATTGAATTTTAAGAATATAAAAACTATTCTCCTCAAATTCTCTGTTACTGTGGTACATTTGATTAATATCTAGGAAGAATTTAAATTGTTGTCTTTACGATTTCAATACATGTTTGATGAGTTAAATTTCAATCAAAATCTGCGAAAAAATATTTAAAAAAATTCTCTAAATCTTACCTAAATTGTAGGGGGAAAAACACGATTCTAGAGAAATTGGTTAATAAAATTAAGGTTCAGTATACTTTGATATTTTATATATTCCTGATACTACTGTATAACTAAACGTGGGTACTTCTGAAACTTCTGAAGAGACGTAGAAGTAGTTTGTGTGTTGACAGATGCTTTATTTACTGCGTTTTAATGGCAAGATACGTTCTGATCATGTGAAAAACGAAAATGTGTTACAGGTGTGCAATGTTTTTCTTTTCCGGGAAGGGGGGGGAGGAGGGGTAAATACGATCGTGAGGACCTCAATGGCTGTAAGTAGTCGCCAAACCATAACTTAGGGCCGCTTCGTTCAGGGACGGCTAAGAGCCAGTGACATAGGTCAAGCAGACCACCCATGCCTCATTAGGGACCTCATATGCCCGGGCCCATCTCGGACGAACGGTCAGAGGCCAAGGCCTAGACCGCTAATCCACCAGGGCAGCAGATGTGTAATGTGAAGCGAAATGTTGGTAGCAGGATGAAGACAAATATTTTGAGGTGGTTCGACCATGTTGAAAAATGAATGGTGAGATGGTTAACTAAGAGAATTTATTCAGCCCAACTGACAGAAAAGAAATATAGAAAAAGGTCAAGGTAATCATGAAACAGATGCAAGAATATCTGCGTGAGAAAAACATAATGAGTAAGAAGTACAGGGTGTGGCAGAAAAACGGGCCTTTTTGATTTGTTCGGGAAAGTTTCCCTAATGATGTTGGCAACACGTATGGATAGTCATTCGTTTCGCCAAACGGCGCCATTTGCAGAGACATGAATTGGTGGAGTTCAGCTCAACGTGCTGTAGTTGTTACGGCATTTGACAAAAATGGTGACGGTGCTGCCGCTACTAGACGAGAATATAGGCGTTATTTTAATTTCGGGAGGGTGAAGAGTTTTCAGGCTACGGAAAGTGCATTGAAGCGAAAACCTACAGGTAGGCCTAGGAGTATTCGAACACGAGAAATAATACAGGAAGTGTGAAATGTTGTAACACAAAAATCCAAAACGTTGTGTGAGACGAATTTCTTCAGCAGTGGGGATCTTAAGTCGTAGTGTGCATAGAATCTTACGGGACGAGTTAAAGTTACAGCCCTACAAGATATAGGTTGAGCAGGAGTTAAATGAAAATGATTACGAACACGGAATGACTCTATGCGTTGAGCTTTTGGCTAAACTGTAAGGCAATGAAACTTTCTTGGGTTTATTGTGGATGAGTGACGAAGCCCACTTTCATCTCAGTGGTTTTGTGAATAAACGAAACTTTCGCTACTGATCAGATCATAATCCCTGTCAACTGCATCAACGGTCGTTACACAGTCAGCGAGTTACAGTGTGGTGTGCGGTTACCTTAATGGGAATAATCGCCTTTTACTTTTTCGAGGATGAGCAAGGACAAGCATCATATAGAACACATTCGTCTCACCGCAACTTGACCGCTGTCCTTCAGATGAGCGATTTTGATTTCAGCAAGATGGCGCGACGTCACACTGTGCGAGAATTTCCATGGAAGCCGTACACCGACTTTTCGGAAACTGAATCATATCCCGGAATGGTGACATGTCGTAGCCCCCCAGGTCACCATACTTGTCAGTTTATGATTACCTCCTGTAGGGGTACCCTAAAACTAAGGTGTATGCTACAAGGCACCCACACACTATTGCTGAGTTGAAACAACAACCGTACAGAAGTCATAAACATTCCTATTGAGATTTTGGAACGTGCTATGGACGATTTCCGTCCATAGCACGTTCCAACATCTCAATAGTCAGAGTGTAGACGTCGAAATAGTCGTCATCTGCTGGACATAATATTCAAAAACAATGAACGTGACTGTGCATATTTCACAAATGGCAATGTGTCAGGCTGCAATGGAAGTGTTTGTCATTTTTTTCTCATTAAACAAATAATCAGTTCTGTTGCATTCAAAAACGCTCGTTTTTCTGCCACATCCTGTACATAAAGACTTGTGTGACACGTGTGATGGATGTCAGTGAAGCTCGAGTTGGGTGTCGAGACCGCTGAAAGTAGAGACGTCTGAGACTTCAACAATAAGGAAAATCTAGTTCAATCAGTTTTAAACTTTAATCTGGCAGATAAACTTTCTTCTGATGAATCTCAGAGAACTGTTTAGTTTTGTAATACTGTATATATGTATGTATGTACAGCTTAGGCGCTAGATGGTGTTAGTGTGTATTTTTCTCTGTATCTCAGTTTCTAAAAACGTACTGAAATTTTTTTATTTTCTGGTTTGTTTTTCATGTTCCTGACAAAAGAGAGATAGACTTTTTGTTTTCAATCTCAATTTTTCTGCAGTGAAAAACTTGACCACTTTAGAAACATACCGCGTAGTGTGAAATCTCAGTCCTTATTCAGAATGACAACATAGTGTCGCTGTCCGTGATAACTGATCGTGTTTTGATTGATATCAATGAATCACCGAAAAAAAATGGTATTGGTTTGGCGCAAGCATACTCAAATGGGGAACTCTAATGAAGTGCTGTAAGAGAGAAAGAAAATAAAAAAAGAAACAGAGAGAAGCGGAAAAAGAAACTGATCATCAATTACTTGGAATAGAAGAGAAAAAAGTTCGAAAGAGATTCTAGTACGAGAAAGTAGTCAAAGGGTCAGTAGTGTTCGCATTTGTTTGTTGTTGCCATTCGTCGCGTATAAAAACTATGTTCCTCCAAGAGAAAAAAGTCAGATATTTTTCTTTTCTTGCTGTGAGCCATTAAAGCTTCTTAGTGACGTCATTAGAGGTGACAGTATTTCAGGGAAAAGCTGCGAACTGGATAGGATGGATTGCCCGAATCTATTGAAACACCGAATTTATTTATTTTTAATTAAAACGGAGTCGAAGCTTTAAATTACGATAATAAGTTTGTGCTCAGTCCCTGGAAAATTACCAGAATTAGCAACATTTTCCTAAGACTGATTTCTGCTAGACAGGATATTCAGTTGTTGTTTTTCTTCAGTCATTTGATGCCAACAAATGAGAAAGAAAAATATTGGGGAGACAAATTTTTAATGAGTTAATCTACTTCATTTTGTGGAAATGGAAGAAAAATTCCCTTCTGTGTTGAAATTCTCAGAAAATAGGCAGCAGTTTTCCCCACTTCTTTTGAGCAGATTTTCTCATAAATAGAAGAGCAAAAAATAACCTGCGGATTTCATAGCTTTATGTGCCCATCCGTCTGTGCATACGATTTCTCTTTTTTCTTTTTTCTTTAGAAGTCCGAGGGAAAAAAAAATATTTTTATAGTGAGTGGAGTTTAGCATTTCTAACATTTCCCTTGTGTTTCGATCTTTTCCTAGGAAACAATTTTCTCGCAAGACTAGGCACATATTAGGTTAGGGTATCTCCGTTTGTGTTTTTGATATCAATCTATAAACACTTTTGAGGGTGAAAATGTATCACAATTTATACAATTTTCTACATACAATGTTTTCTTACTTTTCCTGATGAACAATTTTACAGCAGCAATGAAAGTCATATATTTTTTTCACGCTAAGTGTTTTTTTTCGCATCTACAGTATCTGTATTTCTTTACGATTCTGAGAAGTTAGGAAAATCCTTTTGTTTCAGCAGATGTTACCATAAACTTTCCCATGGATTCTTCAGCTGTCCCTAGAGGAATATGTTCTTTCAAGCCATACACCAGGTGTTTCTAAAACGTTTAGCCAAGCTTTGGGAACTTGTTCTGCCGCCATCTAAAAAGCAGCAGAACTCGCTTAAAACGAGGATCGTGGTAACGTCAGAAATCCTCCTTAAATGTGTTTTTTCGTGGAAAATACCATTTTGTAAAAATATGCTTATTTGTACGTTTATATTATAAGTTTATGGTATCCATGACAACTGTATATATGCCTGGAAAATTTAATTCATTAACTACAGCAGTACAAATACACTGCCGGACAATTGCTAAAGACGGATGACAATAGCAACGATAGCAACCATAAAATGGAAGGCAGGAAAATGTGGAAATTAGCATAAGTGCGGGATACCGTAAGACGTGTTGTGCGCATGCAAATTTTTGGAATGCCGAACTTGTTCGTGATGCCATAGCGCTGATAAGAGATATAAAGGATTTGACGCGTATTGACTGTTGTTGTTCAAACGCAAAGTTGAAAGGGAAAGAATCAATTGACGAAATTACAATTTTCCGTATGTCTTCCCGACATCACCTAGATGATTTTACGCGTGGCCGTATTATTTGCAAGATTGAAGAAGGGCGAAAAATAACAGATGTTGCCAGGGAGTTGGATGTCAGCCACAGTGTTGTTTCAAGGCTTTAGAAATCATTTCAAACAAATGGAGAGTGTAGCAAACGTCACGGGGGAGGTCGTGTTCGCAGTACGACACCTGCAGAAGATCGGTACATAGTGCTATCAACAAAAAGACACCGGCGCAGCACAGCTAGTGAGGTAGCAAATCAGTTTATCGCTGCTACTGGCAAGCGGATCTCCCTAAAAACTGTCGCCAGACGTTTGCATGAAGGAGGACTATACGCCCGCCGTCCTGTTGTGTGCATCCCATTGTCCAGACGCCACCGTACCGCCCGTTTGCAATGGTGCCATCAACATCACAATTGGACTGATAACGACTGGTCTGCTTTCCTCTTCTCAGATGAGAGTAGATACAGTCTATCGTCTGATTGTCGACGACAACTGATCTGGCGTGATAGTGGTACTGCATTTTGTCCAGCAAACATACAGGAAAGGGACCGATATCCGACATGTAGTGTCATGGTATGGGCTGGCATCATGATCAATGGCCGTACGTCCCTCTATGTGCCTCCAACTGGGACTATGACTGGCCAACGATACATTAATGATGTTCTGCTCCCTCATGTTCGCATGTTCCGTGGTGCTGTCGGTGATAGATTCCTTTTCATGGACGACAACGCAACATGTCATTGAACAGTCGCTGTCCAGGAGTGTCGTGAGAGCGAAGATATTCAATGCCTCGTATGGCCAGCACGTTCTCCAGATCTGAATCCCATTGAAAATGTGTGGGATGCTTTGGGGACGAGTCTTGCTGGTCGCCAATGCCCTCCAATAAACAAGGACACCCTCATCCAAGCACTGACAGAGGAATGGGATAAATTACCCCAACAGCTGCTTGATAGTGTTGTGCAAAGCATGACACGACGTATGGAATCGTGCATCGCCCTCCATGGTGGCCATATCTCGTATTGACATCTTACGCCAGAACGCCTGCGGACGGTAATTGCATTTTTTTCACGTTTACGTATTCTGCACAAAATGGCCTGTTTGTCCCTTGAACACGTTCGAAAGCCTTCTGGATTTCAGAGCACAATAAATTGTCTTTCTTGTAATGTCCTAGCATTCTGACATTATTTTATTTCACTTGGCATCGAACCACACTTGCTTTTTTATGCGCTATATAGCTGTTTATGATCCGTCCTAAGCAATTGTCCAGCAATGTAGAAATAAAAATAAGCGCTTACGTGAATACATAGTAGCAGCGAGTCATAAAGGAGACAACATGTGGAAATATGTAAGGAAAAAAATAATCCAGTATTGAATAATAACACAAGGTACTGTACGCCAACTATACATAAGACAGTATAACTATACTTGTTCTCCAAATTTAGTGGTGCAGATAAAATCAGGGTTTCCAAACTTTGGCACATCAACCAAATGGCTTTTTCAAGAAAGGTAGACAGCAAACTGCGATGGAAGGTAGACAGCAAATTGCGTTGATGTCTACCTTCCTTGAAAAAGCCAGCTTGTTGATCTGCGAAAGTTAACTAGAATAGTTATACTATCTTATGTAATCCAATGTTGCTTGTTTTGCTTCATATTTATGTTCCCTTCATTGTTGTCGAATAACATATAGTGCGTTAAATACCTCGTGTTACGTGCCTGCACCGCAGGACGCACATGAGATAAAGGCAGATGGCAGCGAGAGCACATGTCCGCGTAGCTCAGTTGGGAGAGCGACTTACTCCGGAGTGAGGGGACCCGGATTTTGATGCTCGGCGCGGAAAAACTTGAACGTTATACTCATCATTGCCGCAGTCTGTTGCTTCAAAAAGAGTTGGCGATTTTCCGTAAAATCAGTGTTTGTTGCATACGTCGGTGTCCGAGTGCTCTCCTCTTCTCTTTCTTCACTCGCCTCAGCAGTGTTTTTCTATCGACGTACTTTTACTGGCCCTACATTGTTTCAATTCCGTCCTGTATGCAACCAATCCTGTTCCTTCAAGACAGTGTGAAGTAGATTTTTGCTGCTTCGTTAAGTGTAATTTCATTAAATTTCGTTCTTTTGCTTGTTGAAGGAGTGACGTAGCGTATAGATGACGTATATGCCAAAACCGTAAGTTGTAGCAATCGGCCTTTCTCTGTGTAGTTCAAGAGGTAGAATATCTTACTCCGGAGAAAGAAGATGTGAGTTCGAATCTCATCACCGGCAAAAAAGTTTTTACGCTATATTGGCTCACGAAAGCTAAACAAATGTCCTGGCCGCTAGGCTCGAAAAAAATGTGCGACGCTTCTTCCGCTCGTCTTCTGGAATTAATCAGAGTTTCTTCTTCAACACAATTTCGTGCCCGCCTTTCCCAAGGGCGTAATGCATGTGACGTACCACGGAGGTCAGGCACATGTTAAAACAGCAAGTTGCAGCGGTAAACCTTTGTCGGTGTGCTTGCAGCGGTAGAATATCTCATTCCGGAGAACGAAGAAGTTGGTTCGAATCTCATCACTGGCAAATTTAAGAATTTGCACCATAAAGGTGATAATCTAAGTTTTTCTTTTTATCGTTAAATTTGGAGACTACAGTAAATTATGTTCATTAAAAATGATAAAATTAGCTCTGAATTAACGCTGCACCAAACGAAAGTTCCTGTTTTGGTCGTTAAATCTGAGAACTCGTTAAAAAGGATTTCTACCATATAAATATAGTGCCGCAAAACCCTTTTCAACGGAGATACAGCACGTGTAAAACTGCAAATCATATGCTCGTTCTCCATGGGATGACTGCCTACAGCGACACATGGTCCAGGCTAACCCAAGGGCCATGCCTCCGGCCCTCTTTCGGGTGGAGGGGGTGACGAGTCTGGCCCACAGGACGCGCATGAGATAAACACAGATAGCAGTGAGAGCACATACCAGGGTAGTATGGCGGATATAGCACTCTGAGCTCCGAAGCCGAGAGGCCGCCCCGGTGGCGCAGTGGTCTAAGGCGCTGGCCTCTGATCATTCGTCCGTAAGGGGTCCGGGTTCGAATCCCGGTGAGGCATGGATGTTGTGTTTGTCTTACGGCACTGGCTCTCTCCCTTCCCTGGAACCAGTGACCCTAAATTAGGGACGGGCGACTGCTTATAGCCCATTGAGTTGCTCACGGTGGTCGTTAAACCTCCAATAAAAAAAAAAAAAAAGCCGAGTGTCCTGGGTTCGAATCCCGCCCAGGGCATAAAACTGATGGGAAAATTTACTTCGTCTTGATTGTGGATGATTCTTAAAATTATAAGAAGTTGCTGTTATTACCGTCAGATGATTTGCAAATGATGACTGTCAATGTCTACGCGAAGAGTATTTGTGAATACTCTTTCATGTTCATGACTACTAGCGTTTAAAGGATAAACAAGTTGATTTGTTACTATAGGTGAATAAGAGTCTTAACACGGCTAAGGGAGTCTAAGGAACATTTTCTCTAGGATTAGCGGCGCTAAGGCACTTTTCGTGGTTAGTTGGGAAGAAAAGGAGGGCAAAGGAATTTTTTTCAGATGATCATGTAAAAGGAATACCTATTTATATGAAAGCCTACTAGTAGCTTAACATAACGTTCGTATTACAAATAGGTGACTATACTGTTTGATCACGCCTTACTGCGTGATCAGACTGTTTAGTCTCAACAACACAGTTGTTGAGAAATGCAACACAGGAAAGTTAAAAATGCACGCAGAAATATTGACAAGTTGCCGCTACGGTGCCGTAGGCTTCTCACCGTTCGTCTGAATGGGCACAGGTTTGAGTCCCGAGAGAGGCATGGGTGGTATGCTTGTCTTACAGCAATGTTTTTTCGCTCTTCTGGAGCTAGTTTGCCTCTAATTAAGGACGAACGACAGCTTATAGCCGTTAGAGTCCCTTATATGGTGGTCGTTAAACATTCCCCCGCTTCCGAAAAAGGAACAACAAGTGTTTTAGTTTGAGAAGTGCATTTCACCTAAACTTGCCATCGACTTCAACAAAAGTAATTCCACGATTCTTTATGAGTAACCCGAGTAGTCAGAAGCACTGGCTTCTTGCCGGTCGCAAGAGATGGGCTTCAGCCCCGGGTAAGGCATGGGCGATGCGGCTGCCTAACGGCGCCGGACCTCCCGAAATCAATGATACAAATCAGGGATCAGTAGCTATTGGCCCTAGATGATCACGGTGGTCCTTCTAACCGTGAGGAAACAGAAAAAACACGCAAAAGATATCCGACACTCCCATCTTATAATTTTAACAAGAGAGGCGTATAAGTTACATTTATTTAGTGTGACTGACACATTATTCAAACTGAATATTTGGAACCGTTCAAATCGACAGAACACTATATAAAGGAAAGCCTAATATTCTCAGCATCTGAATGCCACGTAACTTCCAACTTTCTTAAAGCTTCTCCAATTAAGCAATTTTAATGAAAGTTGATACAGAAATCAGTACCAAAACTTTAATAAAAATACTAAATAATGAGAACAACAAATCAAATTTTAAGTTGCTTTTTGAAAATTTTAACGGCCTTCTTTCTGAGTTTGTTTCCCTTAATCCAATCACCGAAAAGGCACCTTTTCTCTCAGCACTACACTGAAGAGCAATTGAATTAGAGACAGCTGGCGTTATGCAAATGTGATGCTGCCCTGTAAACGTAAACGATATGACGTATGCAGCGATCCGACAACATAAGCAGTGATGCGACGGGAATCAGTAAGAGTCGGACGCAGTATGGATAAGACGAAGGATCTAAGGGTATTTGAACGTGGGACAAATTGTCCGGGCCCGACGAATGGGTCACTCCATCTCGGAAGTCGTGCAGGCACTGGGATTTTCACGAGCCACTGTGTCACGGGTGCACCTGAGTACATCGAATCCGGTAAAACCATCCCTGCAAGGGCCAACTGCCGTGGACAACAGCGTGTGGATGAGCGGGGTCATCGTCAGCTAGCTCGCATTGTAACAGCGGATAGACGGTCCACAGTGCAAGAAATCCCTCGGCAATTTAACGCTGGTACACAAAAACATGTAAGCAGCCACACCATCCAGAACCATCTCCTCGCTATGGGGTACACAAGCCATCATCCCACGAGGACGCTGCTGACCGCACATCACAGGGTGAAAATATTAGCATGGGCGCGGGAACATCGCCACTGAACCCTAGACATGTGGAACAATGTTGCCTGGACTGATGAGTCGAGATTCACGTTGGTACATGCGGATGGCAGGATACGAGTACGGCGGATCCTTCTTGCCAGCAGGGTACTCTTCAAGCTGGTGGGGGTGGCATTCTCGTCTGGGGATTGTTTACGTGGATTGACATGGGACCCCTGGTACGTGTGACATCGTCCCTCACAGTTCAAAGTTACCGAGATATCCTGGACGACCATTTGCTCCCGTTTCTGCGTCTTCAACATCCCACTGTGGACCTCATCTTGCAACATGACAATGCACTGTGCCATCGCTCCCGAATTGTATCCAAATGGCTGGATGAACACTCCACCGAAGTGAAATCGCTTCTTTGGCCAGCTAGGTCACCTGACCTCAATCCCATCGAGCACATCTGGGATATCATCGAGAGAGATGTTCGAGGCTCTGAATCCCCTCCATCAAATCTTCGTGAACTATGGGAGCTTGTTCAGGGGTAGTGGATCCGTATGGCTTCCCAACGCTTCCGGTGTCTTGTCAAGTCTAGGCAGAGACGAATCGCCGCCGTCATCAGGGCGAAAGGTGGTGCTACACGTTACTAGACAGGTATCTCTAATTCAATTGCTCTTCAGTGTACATCAGCGTTTGTTACGTAATTTAGCAATTTTTTTTATTCCTAGCAGTAATTTCAATTAGTCAAATTTAGTTACTTCTATTATGTATTCAACAAGTTTTTGGCTAAAAACATTAATTAAATAAAAATATCTCAAAATACTAAGACATTACCACTACTTCGAAATTTTTAAAGAGAATGAAAGAAATGTTCCCTGTTGACTTTTCATGACGAATTCAGCTTATGATTAAGCTTCCTTTCAAGCGCTTAACGCATGGTAAAACCCCTATACACTTACTCACATTTGTTTTAAGAATTCCGAAGAACTTATAAATGGGCGCTTTGCTCATTTCAGAGTATCACTTTTGTTTCAATAAGTTCTCCTTTATCCTATCACTCATTTTTCTTTTTTTCCCTGATCACATGCACCTACACCTTATGTCAATTGTAGTTTTACTAACGTCAACTACACTTTCCTTCATTGTGTTTTCTTTCAAAATTTTTATACCCAAGTCATATACTTATATCTTTTTCTTTCTTTTGTTTGGTCTGTGTGCCAAAATATTTTCTTCTTTTTCTCCAGCAGCATTTTCTGAGAACATCTTTCCCAATTCTTCCATTCCTACGAAATCCATGGGTGTAGCTCTGTTAAATTCCTAAGCTCTCTAGAAAAGCATCTCTGAGCGGATTTCGGAGAAAAAAGATGGAAGGGAGGAAATGTTTCCTCTGTCTATCGACCTCAGTCAGCGGCCACGTCTACCGCTTTGGACCGAATTCAACACATATGAGCCTTAGCAAAATATGCCTTAGAACTAGTGACTTGTTTCGGTCAGCCTTTTCTCTTATAATGACTTCTTCTGTCTCTTCTATCCCATTCACACAGGAAATAACGAAATGTTGTGCAATAAAGCTGCAAACCAAGCAAAAGAACACTGACTTTCAAATCACCACAGATGTTCCAAGCATATTTTTCATTCCGGATTTTTTCTAAACGAAATTTCATATTTTCATATGACTTTCATATCAGCAGCACCGTCAAATGACATCGGCGGAAATTTATTTCCATTGTGAAAAATCCACAGCTTTCAAGTTAACATTTAGAGGAATCAGTGAGCAAGTGCCACTCTGTTGCATTATCTTTATTATACAGTGCTTCAATTACAAAGCAATATAATTACAAAATAAAGTACTTTCCTGTGAAAATGATTTTTTAAATTCAACCTGAGAGACAGTTGCGAAAAATAAAACATACTTTAGTATCTCGGTGAAGATTCAATCCTTTTTACCTGGATCCTAAAAGCAAAAGCAGTCTCGGTGTATAAATCATCCCTGACTGAGGCTAATCACCTAAACTAATGCCTTTTTAATGATAGATCGTTTTCTTCGCTGACTGAGGCTAAGAACATACACTAATGTCTTTATAATAATAGATGGTTTTCTTCCCAGACTGAGGCTGAGCACCTAAGCTAAAGTATTTACAATGATTGACCGTTTTCTCGCCTGACTGAGGCTAAGCAGCTAAACTAATGCCTTCACAATAATAGATCTTTTTTTTTCCTGACTGAGACTAAACACATAAACTAATGCTTTTATAATGATTGATCGTTTTCTCTCCTGACTGAGGCTAAGCAGATAAACTAATGCCTTCACAATGATAGATCTTTTCTTTACTGACTGAGACTAAGCAGCTAAACTAATGCCTTCACAATAATAGATCTTTTTTTTTTCCTGACTGAGACTAAACACATAAACTAATGCTTTTATAATGATTGATCGTTTTCTCTCCTGACTGAGGCTAAGCAGATAAACTAATGCCTTCACAATGATAGATCTTTTCTTTACTGACTGAGACTAAGCAGCTAAACTAATGCCTTCACAAGAATAGATCTTTTTTTTCCTGACTGAGACTAAACACATAAACTAATGCCTTTACAATGATTGATCGTTTTCTCTCCTGACTGAGGCTAAGCAGCTAAACTAATGCCTTCACAATGATAGATATTTTCTTTCCTGACTGAGACTAAGCAGCTAAACTAATGCCTTCACAAGAATAGATCTTTTTTTCCTGACTGAGACTAAACACATAAACTAATGCCTTTACAATGATTGATCGTTTTCTCTCCTGACTGAGGCTAAGCAGCTAAACTAATGCCTTCACAATGATAGATATTTTCTTTCCTGACTGAGACTAAGCAGCTAAACTAATGCCTTCACAAGAATAGATCTTTTTTTTCCTGACTGAGACTAAACACATAAACTAATGCCTTTACAATGATTGATCGTTTTCTCTCCTGACTGAGGCTAAGCAGCTAAACTAATGCCTTCACAATGATAGATCTTTTCTTTCCTGACTGAGACTAAGCAGCTAAACTAATGCCTTCACAATAATAGATCTTTTTTTTCCTGACTGAGACTAAACACATAAACTAATGCCATTACAATGATTGATCGTTTTCTCTCCTGACTGAGGCTAAGCAGCTAAACTAATGCCATTACAATGAGTGATCGTTTTCTCTCCTGACTGAGGCTAAGCAGCTAAACTAATGCCTTCACAATGATAGATCTTTTCTTTCCTGACTGAGACTAAACACATAAACTAATGCCTTTCCAATGATTGATCGTTTTCTCTCCTACCTGAAGCTAAGCAGCTAAACTAATGCCTTCACAATGATAGATCTTTTCTTTCCTGACTGAGACTAAGCAGCTAAACTAATGCGTTCACAATAATAGATCTTTTTTTTTCCTGACTGAGACTAAACACATAAACTTATGCCTTTATAATGATTGATCGTTTTCTCTCCTGACTGAGGCTAAGCAGCTAAACTAATGCCTTCACAATGATAGATCTTTTCTTTCCTGACTGAGACTAAGCAGCTAAACTAATGCCTTCACAATAATAGATCTCTTTTTTCCTGACTGAGACTAAACACAAAAACTAATGCCTTTACAATGATTGATCGTTTTCTTTCCTAACTGAGGCTAAGCAGCTAAACTAATGCCTTCACAATGATAGATTTTTTTTTTTCCTGACTGAGACTAAACACATGAACTAGTGCCTTTGTAACGATAGATCGTTTTATTTCCTGACTGAGGCTAAGCATACAAAGTAATGCCTTTAAAATAGTAGATCGTTTTTCTTCCCATGCACATTCGAAATACAATAAATGCCGCACCGGTGGCGCAGTGGTCTAAGCGATGGCTTCTGATCATTCGTCCGAACGGGGTCCGGGTTCGAATCCCGGTCAGGCATGGATGTTGTGTTTGTCTTACGGCACTGGCTCTCTCCCTTCCCTGGAACCAGTGACCCTAAATTAGGGACGGGCGACTGCTTATAGCCCATTGAGTTGCTCACGGTGGTCGTTAAACCTCCAATCAAAAAAAAAAAAATACAATACAACAAATAATAATATAAAAACAAGTTTAATGTACACTATTTCTGTTGATGTAATACATAATTCAATGACCAATACAAAAGAAAACGTTGTCACACCAAAATGGTGGGTGATAGAAAAATTCTGATTGCATTTTTTGTATTCAGTGTAAAAAGATACGTTAGAATCACAATAAATGTTCCATGGGACACACACTGTGTTTACTAGTGTTATGTAAGCAAAACATAAGATATCGTTATCACCAACGGGCAATATTAACTCTTCATATGAAATAAGATTTGTTGTAGAAATATGATTCTCAATTAGTGAGCACCCGAGAAACGTATCTAGCAACATCGTTGCATGCAGACGGCCTATTGGATATCTCTTTGAATGTTATGCAAATTGTTAGAAATTGTAACACAGTGGACAATTTCTAATAAAGACGCAGTTTGAGCAAGCCCCATCAAGACCATCTGTCGACTTTCGAAGAGCGTCATAAATTCTTGTTTTGAATTCAGGTGATCGAGATTGTGAGATTGCAACAAGATACCGAGTTTATGTCTTATTCGCCCACGAAGCGATAATGAAGATGACGTGTTTGCAATATCATTTGTCACTTCCGGAAACAATGACAGCTCCGGGCGTGGCTGTATGCAAAATAAGCCTCGTTAATTCTGCTAGGTGTGCGCTCCTGTTTTGGCTCCCAAAGGCAAGTGCCCGGTGTAATCTTCCCTTGACACTCTTCCATGTATTATTAGATTGCGGAGTTTTATCGCAAATAGTGCATGCTAAAGGAATATTTTCACTGCATTTCTCACGTTTTCAGCAGCAGGTGTTAAACTGGAGACAGCGAGGAATCTGTTTCAGATTTATTGCGGTTAAAATATCAAAGTTGAAGTAATGGAAACAGTCGATAGCTGTCCGGGAAACATAAAAGAAAACAAAAATCAATTGGCATCGATGTAGTTCGTTGGTGGGAAGACAACTGCTGGTTTGTCTTTCCGAATGAATTCGTGACATAAAAGAACTTTAGAGCCTAAATGCGGCGTAAAATTTTAATCAGCTGGTAAGTAAATTTTTAATGGCCACCTCAAGTTCTGAGAACGAACTTGCGAGCGAAATTGTGCAAACATATAAAACAAAATCATCAAGCTGAAATTAAAATACCTCTTTGATTTATGGGGGTATCTAAATTACGTCTGTGTAAGTCAGAGGATGTTTAAACAACGTAGGATCAATTTCTGGAAAGATTTTACCTCTCCTCAAGTTCTGGCAACGAGCATGCGAGAGAAATTGTGCAGAAATATAAAATAAAATCATCAGGCTGAAATTAAAATACTTCTTTGATTTATGGGGGTACCTAAATTACGTCTGTCTGAGTCACAGGATGATTAAACAAAGTGAGATCAATTTCTGGAAACATTTTTCCTCTCCTCAAGTTGTGGAAACCAACTTACGAGTAAAACTGTGCAGAAATATAAAACAAAATCATCAAGCTAAAATTGAAATACCTCTTTGATTTATGGAGGTATCTAAATTACGTCTGTGTAAGTCACGGGATTTTCAAACATGTAAGATCAATTCTGGAAACGTTTTTGCTCTCCATTTGATTTTCAATTTAATGTATGTACACAATTCAAGATCAAATTTACCATTGCGTTTTAGAATAAAGGGGTTTAATCAACGAATCCTTTACATTTTCTAGGTATGGATCAGGTACATGAACTTGAATTAAAAAAGGCACACAGAAGCTACAGACAACACAAGTAAGCATGGAGAGATTTATCCTAGGCGTAACCAAGAAAGATGTAAAAGGAGCACATCGAGCAAGAACTGACATTATTTTGAAAGAAACTCGGGGAGACCTTCATCCAGCTTGGTCACTTTGTTCATAAACCTTTTTTTTTTTTTTGTTGGTAACACTACCGGTGCAGTCATAAATAGTTTTTTCTTTTTTTTAGGCAGTGTGCTGGGTGTCCGACATTTTTTATTTCGGCGGTGTAATCGACTTTTTTCCCCCGCTGTATTCTTTCGTGTTTTTTTCTCACAACTGAACGGAATTTTTGTACATAGACTGTTTTTTGTAACGTTTCACTGTATTCTAAAAATAAATAACAGCCGCTGCCACCGCTGCTTTAGAAATTTCGTGACACTCGCGCTTTTCTAGTTCACAGCGTAAGAAGTACTGAACACACAAATATGAAATTTACATCGTTCGTAAGAAAATTATTTGGAGAACACGCTGAAATAAACCGTTTTTCGATTCTGGCGATACTTCAAGAGCTATTGTATTTCAAAATTAAGGTAAGAAAAAAGAGCAATGGCCTCGCGTTCCGGACACTCTAACATCAACAGAACCACAAAACTTTGCAGGCATGCTGCGCCATGGCCGAATTTTCGCACCTCTTTACCCTTTTTTTTTCTGTATTTCGATTTAGTTTACGAGAAATTAAATTTTTAAATTTCACAAAATTTTCCATTTGCGATAGGATCCATTTTAAAAAACGGATATATGGCAAACTATAAATCACAACGCACTGCAATTTTTACAGCACAAACTCACAACTATCATCCCTCTTTACAAAAAGAATTAAGAAAAATTCATTTTCTAACTTTTAAGCATTTTTTAAAGACGCAAAGGAAAGGAACGAACGGCTTCCTCTGTCTTCAACGATAACCACACAGGAACGTTCGGCTCCCGCGACCTGCTATGTTGACGAACCTATTTTTAGCACTCTCTTCTCATTGGGTGAGAGGACAGGCTACAATCAAATTGGTAATGACGGCAATGCTTAATAACGTAGAGACATTTTTTTAGTTCGATGTTCTCTGCCGGCACAAAAAATAAAATAAATAAAAAATAAAAATGGTGGCTATGTAAAATTTGTCTACTTGAAATTTTCGCGAACTTTTCGACTACTTCTACATGACCTGGAGATTTGAACATTGTCATGTTGTTAGGTCTTAAGGTCCGAATACCTAAAAGAGTCCGAAAAGAAAGAAAAAATCAAATTGGCGGCTTTGGAACATTCTCTGCTTGAATTTTTCGCGAATTGTTCGACCGCTTCTCAATAACCTTGAGATCTGAAATTTGGCCTGCTGATAGTCCTTAAGGTCCGGATACCTAAAGAAGTCTAAGAACCAAACAGTTCAAAAGGGAGGCTTACCTTTACTATTCAAAATGCTGATGGGTTTAAAGGTAATTATGCCAGAAACGTTGAAATGCTGTAAAAATTCCATGAAACTTTGATTTAAAATTAAGGGGCGACAAATCCTGATCTGTTTTACGTCAAATCGTATTAAGAATCGTGAAGCAGTTATGGATCTTAAATTATTTTTCTCTCAATGAATTACTTCTCCTTTCTTTAATTTTATGTTCAAAAAAGTTTAGATTCACCGTTCGGAGAACGGACATAACTGATAGTGTTATACAAAATATTATAGCAAAAACAGCAGCTGAAGTAATGAATTATGAAATAAAAAAACTGATGAAATAAAAAAGAAACTGGTGAAGAGTATTCAAGGGAAATTAGAGCCATCTTAACAGTGAAAAGATTTTAGCACGCTATTTTAAATTTCCTGTAAATAACAAAAAAAAAAAAATCAAAACTCCACAGTAGCAATTGTGCCGTAACCTACAATGTAGAACTACGTCAACTCTCACTATTTCATTGCACGATCTCACAAGTTCTACCTCCTTAAAGTATTCAGCGAAGGACAGTTGACGTAACTCTGCGTTGTAGGCTGCGGCGCAGTTGCTACTGTGCCTATGATTTTAAAGAATTTTTCAAGCTCCTTAGTTGCCATGTTTTAAATTTGGCGATGCGTATTGGGCCTAATGTACTCCTCTTCTTGTTGCTCTTGTTCTTGTCTAGATTAAGAACGCATCGAGTGTGTAAAGTTTTGAGACGTAATACATGCATTATTCAGCGAAATTGTGAACACTAACGATGTACACTTGTATTTCGTGCTTCGTATGAAAATTTGGATTGATGACATCAATCTCTATCTGTTTCTGCTGTTCAGGCTCAATTTGTGCAGTTGTAGTGGAAGCATGTGGCCCTATAGTCGAACTCGGGTGAAACGCATTACGGCGGCCGGACTTTTGACGCTCCCTACATTCCCCATGACCTTTCGGTTGATCATTTAGTGGGCCTTTTCGGATTCCTCTCGTCCTCCTCTAGCTGTTTTTTCAACTTTCGGCGGTTTTTATAGTTATTTTGCTTGGATTTTCGCGGCATTACTAAATTTTCGTCACCCAATTTCTTTATCTAAAAATAAATAAATTTTGAATCCACTTTATTTTGGCTTATCACATACGTCCGTTAGCTCTGAGCATCAGCTATGGAATGCGGGGCTGAGTTCATCGATATCATTATCTATTCACTAGTTATCCACCTCAAAACGGCGTATGACGAAAGAAAATCACGCGGAATTTTGCTTAACTTTTTAACGATACTGTATCGAAGGGAGTGGTGGGTTGAAACTTGTTTTGTTAAAAATTGAACTCTATAAACTACCCAATGATTTATTACTGTGCCTGAACGACTTCCGAGATGGAGTTACTCATTCGTCGGGCCCCGACAATTTGCGTACGATCAAATGCGCTTAGTTCCTTTGGCTTACCCATGCTGCGTCCGTCTCTTACTGATTCCCGTCGCATCCCTCCTTATATTGTCGGATCGCTGCATACGTCCTGTCGTTTCCGATTACAGGGCCGCCCACAGAGCCACATTTGCATAACGTCAGCTGTCTCTAATTCAATTGCTCTTCAGTGTATATCCTCGGACTCTCACTGTGTCAGTCACATTTTTGCGATTTAGTGCAGCTCCGGAACGCATTCAAAAGAAATATTTTGTTCTTGCATATTTAAAAATATAGAAGAACGATGACGGACAGACAAACTTCGTTGAATGAAGAAATGCGCAATAAAAACAACACAAACATTTTCGCAATATATCACAGAGCTTAAGCTAAAGGATGCTGCTCGCCTTCGAAAACAGCTATCTTTGGTTACATTGCATGTCTCTGAGGAGCTATAAAAAGATGCCCAACGCAGTCGGCGTTATACCCTTCCAAAGATTAACCCCGAGTTCTGCATTTTCAGCATCTTTTATTGCTCGTGCAGGTACTACGTAGGTTCTCATTGTTCCTCAATGTAAAGTGCGCCGCATACAGTGCATAAATTCACTGCTTAATGGCCAACATCAAACATATATATAGACATTTATGAGCGCCGATATAGAGATTACTAACCTCACCGAAGCACTTGGTCCTAATGTTTTGGGGTATTAAATGTTAAGAATGCGATACTTTTGCAGATAAGTACACATACCGAACTAAATGCAGCACACGCAGTTACTCTCTGTGCTAATTATTGTACAAAAGGTTAAAGGAACTCTCAAAGAAAGCTCATGAATGGAAACATGGGAAAGCATACGTGATCAATACGTAACTTCGAACTCCAGGTTTACAAATAAGTACGGCAATTTCAGCCACTGTCGTTCCTATAAATATTCTGGTATTCCGAAAGCTTTGACCTCATTGGGTGTTTTACCTTCTCATCAAGGAAAGGCTTTCATTGGCGATTTTGGTTTTAGCACAGTCACATCTGGAAAGCTAAGAAGCGAGCCACATATTAATTACGCGTGCAAAAAGTTGGAACGTAAATGATATTAAATGGCCTTTTCGATTTGGGAGGTATGATTTTTTTTTACATGTTACAGTCCCATATAAAACAGATTACTATATTTTCAACTGATAACCTGAGATAAAGGAAAATGGCTACAATACAAACGTCTCAGATTTATCTAATTGGTGCATTAAACGCATTTTAATATTCAGAAAAAAGAAAAAGAATTGGAAAAGGATTTAAACATCTGTTATCGAACTCTTGCTTTCTGGGTTAAGACCCATGGGAGTAGCCATGGTCATTACAAATGCTCCACACAGTATTGGTCATTTTCTTGTAGGACTTTCGTCCACAGTGAGTAGAGTTTAGGTCCCAGCCACCTACAGCGAGATCGCTTTTTGGGCAGGACATAGAAACGAAAGGAATGAGAGTAAGTCTAGCGACTTTGACAGAACAGTTTGCAATGAGATTAGAGTACAGTAGATGGCGCCAATGTACAAGTACGATGTTGCACATAGATGAGTGAGAGAATTTCAGGGGGGGGCATAGAAAGGATACCCATTTAACCAGTGGGTCCAGCCTGTGGGCCGTCACTAAACGTGCTCGTCCGATGCACGGCGGATATTCAGCGATTGTTAGTAAATCACACCATCTCTGAAAGATCAGCCCAGGCTCGAAACTGAGGACCTTGCATTGATAGCCTGACTCGCTAACCACTAAGCCATCAGCGGCTGCTATGGTCATTGAAATTCATCCGTTCCTTATATGGGGTGACTCGTACGGAAGAGAGCTAACGTCGTAGGCCTCATCCGGGATCTCAGGTAGCAGCGGCACCAGCAGTTCAAAAGGGGGAGGCTAACTATTGTACGTGGGTACAAATTTTCCCAACAAATTCCGTTAATGCAGGTCTTATATATATGAAAAAAATAGTAGACAGTTTTTCCAAAAAATTAGTAAAAATAGCAGAAAGAATAGTCTTTAGGAACATATTTCTTTCTTTTTTTAACCCTTTTTATAGCCACTTCTGGTTATAGGTATCTCCCAATTATTTCCATCTATTTCTATCCTGAGCTTGTTGGTTCCAAAGAATTCCAGTTGTTTTCCTTATATTATCTGACCTTTTCCTTTCAGGTTTTCCAGCCGATCTTTTACCATCATATGGCCGCCACTCCAACATAACTTTTGTCCATCTATTGTCCTTCAGCCTTGCAGTGTGTCCATCCCATTTCCATTTCCTTCGAAGTATCTCTTTTACGGCATTCGGGAGGGTAATGGTCCAATATCCCACGTTGAACAGATATCTTGGGAAATGCATTTTTCTGCATCTGCCAGCATCAGGGGAAAATAAAGTAAAACGGGAAAGATTCGCCCCTAACCCTCGATTACTCTAATAGCATGGGGGTGAAGGAGCAAGAAAGAAAGAAAGAAGAGTAGGGAGCAGCCTACACATGAATAACAGATGCATATTATATGAAGTAAGCATATATTTTAGGTACATACTGTACGTAATACACAGTCGAGTCACATTATTGCGACCACCTCCTACTTTTGACGTCAACAGCGCGTAGCCAATGACAGAAGGCATATGTCGTAAGCTTGCTTGGAGGGTATAAAAGTGTGCTGTAGGAATTCTGAAAGCATACAGGGCCGCGGGTGGCCGAGCGGGCAACGTTCGTTACTGCCACGGGAAGGGCCTCAGGTTCGATCCCAGCAGGTACAAACGCTCGATCCATGGGCACGTTAAGACGTCGGACCCCGGGTACTGGCCCCCGGTAATAAATAAGCGCGTTTTTCTCCCCCTTTCTACTTCGCTTCCGTGTCACTTTCCTATCGGACGCTCTAGCCCAAATCTCCTAGTTTTCTATTTCTAAGGGTTGTTTAAGACCTGGGGTCAGACACTCCCTTCCTAAAATCCTCTACATATGATCATGATCATGATCTGAAAGCATGTCACTCGTTGCTTTCATAGAAGAAAGCAGCGATCTATCATATTTGTAAAAAGGATGATTATCGGCTTTCGGGCCAGGTTGGCAGTATTTCTGAAGCAGCGCAGTATGTGAACTGTTCGCGTACTGTTGTGATTAAATTGTATCGTGATTGGAGAAATGGTACCAATGCGAATAAGCGACGTGAAAACTGCGGATCACCACGTGCCATTTATGAGAGAGGTGAACGTCGGCTTCGAAGGTGTGTGAGGGTCGTTCAGTACGCTGCAGTGGAGCAACTAACTCACTGGCCGAATGAATCAGGTGTCTACCGGATGTGTGTCTGAAACGACAGTTCAGCGAACCCTGCTGCGTTTGTTGCTCTGATGCAAACGGATGGTCACTGCACCTATGCTAACGAACGTGCATCGGCAGAAAAGGCTTATTTTTGCATGGCAGTATCGGAGTTGGACCTCCGCTGATTGGCAAAGCCTTCTCCGATGAGTCACGTTTAATGCTTCATCGAACGGATGGACGTCGGCGTATAAGGTGAGAAACATCGGAGAACAAACACTCTTCAACCGTTACTGGAAAAACACAAGCTTGTGGGGGGCAGCGTTATGGTCTCGGGATTGTTTCCGTGGCATTCTCTGGGTCCACTCATACTTCTGGAATGCCCTATGGACGGAATACCTTATGAATCCATCCTTTCGGACCACATACAGTTATGCATACTGACTGTTTTCTTCCCTGGGGCTGATAAGATCTTCCAGTACGACAATACGACGTGTCACACAGCTAGAAGTGTCCGAGAGTGGTTGAAAGAGCACGATGAAGACTTCAAAGTAGTTCCCTGGCCCCCAAATTCCCCAGACTTAAACCCAACTGAGCGTCTGTGGGACCAACTCGATCGTGCTGTTCGCTCTATGGATCCTCCGCCACGCACCCTCCAGCAGCTATCAGATGTACTGCAGTCAGCATGGTTCCACATAATTGTGAACACCGTCCAACACTTTATTGAGTCACTTCCAGCCCGTCTAGCTGCTGTCCGCGCTGCTCACGAATACTACTCTGGATATTAGCTGGTGGTCACAATAATGTGTCTCGACCGTATATTTATTCAATGTATTCAAAACTGAGAACCACAAATATGAGCTTCCATGGCCTTTAACAATTTGCTATACATGTATCTTCGCAATTTTAGCTGGAGTCATTTTTTAATCTTTCAATATCTGCTGCCATAAAGTTATTTGCGAATTTAAGTTTGTAACCCGAAAAAGAATATCTAGTTCTCACTCTCTCTCTCTCTCTCGTATTTTTTTTTTTTTTTTGAACTGTAATTATGAAAATAGTGTATTTCTGCTACTGTCTTAGACATTTGTTCAGATAGACTTCTCTTTCATTTCACAGAATAGTACAACAGTAAATTTAACAATAAAATTATTTTATATAACAAAATTTCTGTGAATTTGAAAGATTAACATGTGTTCATCTAAGATTCCTAAATTCACTGATAGTTGCATTCGCCATATGTCCTAACTGCTTAAATAATTGTGGGGGCTAAAGGAGGGTTCAAAGAAGAATTGGATAGGCTGAAACCAACCCTAATCCTCTCATATGTGTCACGCCTGATCTTAGCCAGAGTTCGGCTAGGGTGATTACCTGGTAGTACACGACTCTGTCCAATAGGCATTTAAAAAATTACTTAATTTTGTTTTGTTGAGGTATGCCGGCGATCAAACACCGAATATATCGATACCAAGGGAGAAATTTGTTACTACGTTGAAATGGTACGGAGAGAGCTTTTCAACGCGATTTCATCAGAACAGCCCCCAAAATCATATCAGGAAAAACCACATGCAAGATGTATATGAAATGTTTTCATAAAAAAAGTTGACATTTCATGGTAAAAATCGAATGGGTACCCTAGTACTCTTCGTGGATAATTTATGCTACGTATCTTTCGCATGCTAAGATCTTTGTGGGTGTGTAATAAAACGACTACTTCGAAAGTACACTTATATTTACGTACAACACATTGCATTCATTCGCGTCACTCACAGCCACGCCGAAACAAAGTGGAGGGCATACTAAATGGACTTAAATCATAACAAACAACAAGGTTTACTAGTTCCTGACATTTAACGGTACTTAGGTAATTAGATTAACGCATGTCATTGTCGTAAAACCAATGAAAGAAGATACGCAAGTCATGAAAGTAAATATTTACTAAACTATGGCGGCGGCAACAGTATTTCGACTGTTTAGTTTTTCAAAAACAATATTTTTACTATTATATATTATTCAGATTTAGACGAAGGTAAGAAACGACCCTGACACCGATGACCTGGGATTTAGCTACGAAGTCCATCTGCGCATGCGCAAGCTAAAATCTAACATCAATATAGAAAGACGAGTTAGTAAAATCATGCAATGCATTAATTATGATACGCTTTCCAACATACCAGAAATCATTACTCAAGTTATTACTGAAGTTATGAGGGTAATGGCTGTGGAATAAATCTCACTGCTGTGCCCTGACCTTTGACCTCATTTTGACGATATTAAACAGAATTGGCTCAGTATATCTCCGGAACAACGAACTAAAGTGGTGTCGCAATAGAAGCATTTTTAGTCAAGTTATGAGGATAATGGCTGTAGAATTAATCTCACTCCTGAGCCCTGATCTTTGACCCCATTTCGATGATATTAAACAGAATTGGTTCAGTATACCTCCGGAACAACATGATAACATTTTGTCGCAATCGAAGCATTTTTATACGTACGTTAGGACGCATAAGTGCGATGGAATGTTTCCCGCTCCTATGTCCTGACCTTTGACCCCATTTCGCCCATTCTGAATAGGGTTCCTCCCCAGGTTGTCCCCTACCACATACTAAAATAAAGTAGCCCGTGGTAGGGGTCATCGAAATCGAGCCATTTTACGCGATTTATCGTGCGGACGGTCAGACAGACAGACGGACAAAGCTGGAACATATACGCTTTTTTAACCTACGGTTGGAAAGCGTAAAAATAAAAAAAAAGCTGAACACGTGTCAAAACAAAATTCGCACGACACTTTGTTGCTTGTTCATCACAGATGTGTGCCAGATTCGAGCTCTGAATTTGCCTGCTTTGGTTTTAACTGTAGGTTTGTGTGATTTAGCATACGAAACTATTATTACTAAACTTTCCTAGTTGGTGAAGGAAATTGTTCGACAACTGAGTCTTGGGTGGAAAATGGGGACTGCAAAGGGCTAATTTTTCTAGTCTTCAGGAGCAAAAACCGTTGGGCCAGGTTCATTAGTGGATTTCTGCAAAGGAGGAAAAAGTTCTTGAAGTGCTATAGATACTAGATAGTAGATACCACGCCGTAGGAGTTTCGCTTCTTCCCCATTTGTAGCAGCTCCGTGCTAATTTAATTGAGCAACGCGCGTAGATTGCAGCGCATCCCGATTTTGCCGGATGTGTCATCCGGAACATTCCAGGTTGAAAAAAAGAGGTCAAAGAAAATCGAGCGGTTATACTACGGAAACAGATAAAGGTCCTTTCCTCAACTAATGTTAAGAAAGTCATCGGTGAATTGCAGAGGGATTAGAGATTGATAATCTGGAAGATATTTTTTTTCTCATTGAAGACCAAACAGGTTAGTCACAGTTTTTTCGGGCACGTTCGCGCCTTGGTTATACTTTGTCATATAAAATTCGATCTCGGAATGCCTAGGGGATTTCGTATTTCAGGCTCGGAATGACATACTTCGTAATCGGGCTGGCTTCATTCGGGCTCACTTCGGTCCAGGGCTAGTTCAAGACGGCGTATCTCGAGCTAAGGCTCTTTAAAGTGAGACCAAACTCAGCACGGCCACCGAATAGGAGTTGTAACGTATACTCTATATTCACGTTCCTTTTGATTTTACTATCTCTGGTTATTTTATTTTACTATGTAAATTATCTTCCTACTGAACGAAATATTATTTCACCCCGCTGAATGAGATCTGGCAATGAGTGTAAGTCATGACGTGGTGGTAGCTAGTATATAGGCGCGTTCATCGAGACTTGTGTTGGTGTTGGTTGGTGTGATGCATTGCGTTGTGTATTGTTATGAGGTGTCGCGCGGTGTGTTGGTTGGTGTGTTGGCGTATGTAGTGATATATGAGTGCCTTAGTTGACCAGGAGTCATCATAATAAACAAGTTTTTCTGTAAGTTCAGTCTTTCTCAATTCATAGTTTTTGTCAGACCTCTGTCTGGCTGTTAGGTTTAACATTTTTATTACTTACTTAAATAACCAGCCTTGAGACTTCGTTTAAGTTCGTAATTAACTAGTAACAACACCCTTTTGGGAATTCATTATTTTGAAGCTTAGTGCAAGTATATCATTAGTTAGCTGGTAAGAAGAGAATCATTCATAATAATTAGCTTAGCGGAAAGCAAATAAAGCTAATTTGTTATAATGGCGCCCGAACTACCCGGATGACCCGACCGTTCAAAATCTCGCAATGGTGTGATGTTCTTTCCACACCGCGAGATAGGAAAAATCAGAGAATCCCTTCTCCAGTGCTTCGAAAAATAAATGTGTGTGACGTTGCATTCCACACACCATATTGACTGGGAGTTCTCCAGTGCACGTTCTACAGTGGTTGTCTGCCTGCAGCGATTCATGGTCACGGCTGATCCGTGGGCCATGCCCCCGGCCCTCTTTCGGGGGGAGATGTGACGTTCCTGCCAGCAGGACGCACATGACATAAAGGCAGATAGGAATCAGAATACATGTCTGCGTAGCTCAGTTGGTAGAGCTGCTTGTACCGGAATAAGCGTCCTCGGGTTCGAATCCCGGCGTAGACCAAAAATGACGGAGAAATTTACTTCGTTATAGAGTGGAAAAACACCACAGGAGTAACAGCAATTTCGTTACCTACCAGAAAATGTTGTAGAAACCCATTAAAGGGTCATCTTTGAATTTATTATTCGGAAATAGTTTCAACATTTTAGTACATCAAATATAAAAAAAAAAAATGATAAGTGATTTTCCTTTTGCCATCGTACTTTACCCTTTGTAAAATAGTTTTAATTTATGGTTAAATGAAACAACCAGCATTCACTGGGGACCGTGGAAAAATATTTGAAAGCTCAGCCAGAAATTACAGCAGTGAAACGAACGTACGTACCTTTTGTCAAGGCACGGCTGGAAAATACACGAAGCGTATCATGTACTGTTCTCGAAGTAGATTTCTCGAGTAAGTCACGCCCACTTGACATTAGTGTCTAAGTTGGATGTGACAAATGATGGATTTTACAAAGGTAGCGTTAAAACAAGCTATCATTTAACATTTTAATACAAGGAACTAGTTCGGTTTACGTGTGTAGAAAGTGTAAATACTGTTGAAAAATGCCCACGGTGTTGTGAAGAACTGTTGATGCCTGTCCACTCCAGGTAATGTGATTACTTAAATATTGTATGATAGTCTGTTTACACTATGTAGCAAAACACTACATTATCATGTTGTCTTGTTACGATAGAAAGAAACAAAATTTCTAGCATTACGTGGCTAATTTTTCGCTGGCTTTCTGGTTATTTCCAAGCACTTTTCTAAACACCAAGCATGCATTAATTATAAAACCAATGCTTTCTCATAATGTGGCGTCGTAGGTAGATACTTGAAGACCGTGTTATATCCCGTTGGTTGTAGGACCGAAGGAAATCATGAAGATCACAGAGCCCATCCATGACAGTACATGCTTCTGAGTCATGATAGCCTGTGCACAAAAGTTTATCAATAAGAGAGATGAATATCGATATTCGAGAAACACCACATTGTTAAAAATGGTGTGGTATATCAAGGTTTTGAAAACATGAGCTGTGAAATACACCAAGAATATTTACAACACGAGCGTGCAGATTTCAGTTTAATTAGCGTAAGAGTTGTGGCATGCCTGCCCCGCAGGACGCACACGACATAAAAGCATATAGCAGCAACAACGAACGTCCGCGTAGCTCAATTGGTAGAGTGACTTATTCCGGAATGAGGGGACCCGGGTTCGAGCGCCGGCGTGGACAAAAATGACGGAGAAATTTACTTCGTTATATGACTCGGCCGTTCAAGATCTCGCAATGGTGTGATGTTCTTTCCACACCGCGAGACCGGGAAAATCAGAGGATCCCTTCTCCAGCGCCTCGAAAAATATATGTGTGTACCGTTGCATTCCACACACTAGATTGACTGGGAAGTTCTCATGTGCACGTTCTACAGCGGATGGCTGCTTGCAACGGTTCATGGTCACGGCTGACCCGTAGGCCATGCCCCCGGCCCTCTTTTGGAGGGGAGGATGTGACGTGCCTGCCCGCAGGACGCACACGGCATGAAGGCAGATAGCAGCAACAACTAACGTATGCGTAGCTTAATTGGTAAAATGACTTATTGCGGAATGAGGGGACCCGGGTTCGAGCCCCGGCGTGGACAAAAATGACGGAGAAATTTTCTTCGTTATAGAGTACAAACTAAAAAACTAGAACGCTAGCTTTCACCGTCAAAGACGGGCGGCTTCATCAGGCTTATGTTTACATGGCTGAGTACAGAATCATACATAAGGAGATGCAGTAAAGTCACCTCGTTATGGCTTCAAGCGCTAGGCAATTCTTCGCAATTATTTTGTACTCAACCTTGTAAACATTAGCCTGATGAAGCCGCCTGTCTCCAGCGGTGAAAGCCAGCGTTCTAGATTTTAGTTTGCACTCTTACGCCAATTAAACGAAAAGCTGCACGCTCGTGTTGTAAATTGTGTGGTATGTTGCACCAAAATTGGTCCTACACCAGGTGCGTCTGAAAACTTTTAGGACTGATTTTGTTTTCAAGTGCCACGCCTCAGCAGTTGGCACAAAGTGGTTCTACTTGAAAGTCGTTTAAGTTGGTATAGCAAAGTCGCCTCGTTATGGATTCAAGTACTGGGCAATGCTTGGCAATTAAACTATGCTTTAAAGCCCGGAAAAGTGCAATTGGAATAGTTACAATGGTGCGTACAGCTTTTAAAAATTAGGCACTATCATGATTGAACATGTTTTATCTGGTATGTGCGATTTAATGAAGGGTAGCAAGACATTCAGGACGACGAACGGAGCTGTCGGTCCCTCTTAGTCTTGAAAGAAACTCCAACATCGCCAAATTTCGGCAGCTGTTTAAGGAAAACCGTCACCTTCCCCTCTATCAACAAGAGACCCGTCCGTTCGACTGTTGTCGATGAATTGAAAGAGATAAAAGTGTTTTCCGGTTTCGTACCTCATGCACTGACGGCGCAACAAAAGAAGGATAGAGTTGCTTCGTATAAGGGTTTGATTGGCATGGCAGACAGTGGTCCAGTCTTGAAAAACTCCTAACTGGTTATAAATTCTGGTGCTTTGTGCAACACCACGAAACCAAAACTCAATCAGCTGCATGGGTTGGAGAAACTTCGCAGAAGCGGAAAAGACTCCGGTCCTAAAATTCCAGAACCGAACCTATGTTAGTGATTTTTAATTTTTTTTTGCAAGAAGTTGTGCACGAAGAATTTCTACCTGACAGACAGGCATTTCACAGAGGAGAGTTGGACAGACAGTTGAGAAGAATTCAGCTCGATAGGCAAGGTGAAGGCAAGGCAGGTGACTGGTTTTAGCTTCACGGTAAAACACCTGAGCACAATGTTACCATACAGGGCTGCACCACCCCGTATTCGCCGGATTTAGCTCCTGCTGATTATTTTCTATTCCTAAGTGAAATCCCACCTCAAGGGGCATCATTTTTTAGATCGTTTCAGGGATACAAAATCTTGACGAGGTAGTTAAACAGGTTTTCACATTATCAGTCTGACACCGTCATGCAGAAGCTATGCGACCGTGCAAAGATATGCACCTATAGTTGGGAGGGATGAACTATGAAGATTAAATGGTAGCGAGTATTTTGATGCAATGCAGCTTTCCCGACAGTAGTAAAGTAAATCCCAAGTAAAAAATGTCGATGTAACGAAAACGGTTAACGGTTTTTGAATGCTGCCACAGGAAGTGACGCAACAATTGTTAATTTCATTATTACTAAACAATATATTTTAATAAACTATTGTCGAACATTATTTCATCACGATTTACATAAACGTAACAATATCTCATTGCAAGCTGCGTAAATTATGAGAATCTGAAGCCAAAAGTCATTACAAAAATGCATTTTTGATACTGTGAAACTGTGGGCCGTATCAACATTTCGATTCCTCCGGACCATGGATTGCCTGCTAATGACGAGAACTTTAAAACGATGTATAACACGATGGAGTATATCCTGTATATATCCTAGACCAAAACATACCAAACCCCTCTCACTAACACTTGCGATTCAGGTTTTTTATGCTTTCCAACTATAGGTTAAAGAGGCGTATATGCTCCAGCTTTGTCGGTCTGTCTGTCTGTCTGTCCGTCCCCCCGCCCGCACGATAACTCGCGTATAAATGGTTCGCTTTCTATGAAAGTTTAGTATGTGGTAGCTGACCACATGGGGACGCGCCCTGTTGAAAATGGGCGAAATGGGGTCAATGGCCAGGACATAGGAGCGGGATCCATTCCATTGCTCTTATGCGTCATAACTTACGTAAAGAAGCTTCGACTGCGACGAAACTTTATCATGTTTACCAACACGCTGCAGTGAAGCAACTCACTGGCCGAATGAACCAGCGGACTATTAGAAGGGTGTATAAAACGATAGTTCAGCGAACCTTGTTCCTATGGAGCTCCGATGCAGACGTATGGTCACTGCACCTATGCTAACAAAGGTGAATCGGCAAAAAGGGCTCACATTTGCACGCAGTACTGGAATTGGGCCTGCGCAGATTGGCAAAGGATTGCCTTCTGCGATGAGTCACGGTTTCTGTTTCATCGGACGGATGGACGTTGGCGTACAAGGCAAGAAACATCGGAGAACAAACATTCTTCAACCATTCCTGGCAGAACACAAGCTGGTAGGGGCAGCGTTATAGTCTCGGGAATGTTTTTGTGGCATTCTCTGGTTCCACTCACACCTGTGGAAGGCACTATTGATCAAATTCGTTATGAATCCATTCTTGCAGACAGCGTACGCCCATACAAGCTGATCTATCTTCCCTGGATCGGATGGGATCTTCCAGAACGACAATGTGACGTATCACGCAGCTAGAAGTGTTTGAGAGTGGTTGAAAGAGCACGACAAAAGCTTCAAAGTACTTCCCTGGCCCCCTAATCCCCTAGACTTAAACCCAATTGAGCATCTGTGGGACCACTTTGATCGTGCTGTTCGCTCTATGGATCCTTCACCACGCACCCTCCAGCTGCTGTCGGATGTCCTGTAGGGCAGCATGGCTCTACATACCTGTGAACCCCTTCCAGCATCTTATTGAGTCCCACCCAGCCCGTCTAGCTGTTGTCCGAGCTGCACACGACGGTAACTTTGGACATTAGCTGGTGGTCTTGCAATAATGTGACTCAACCGTGTATTTTGATTTACGGCGTCACAACCACACACACACACACACACACACACACACACACACACACACACGATAACCATGAAAATAATCATATACTGTTCAGGGGGCACCCTAAATGTGTGTTTCTGTTGCTGTATATGAACGAATTTTTGCCATCACAATAATTTGTTATACATTATGGAAGTTAAAACGGGGTTCAAAGTACGTGGCAACAATAAACATCATTTTTCAAGCATGCCAAGCAAAGTAATGGGGTTCCAAAATCGAAGCAGTGCGCAGGTCCCCTGTAGCTATAAATCCGCCACTGGGTTACACGGAATAGAGAGAGCCAGTATCGTTAGATAATGCCTCATCAGGGTATTATTTTTAGCAGAGATTTCCTTCAATCTTGTGTATGTATTCAACGCATGGATGAGTACATTATATTCACATAGCGTTGCTTTTTTTTTCATTTTCAAATACTGCATTATTTTGTAACGAAAATAACCATTTTGTATTCATATAATTCTAATTTTGTTCCAACACAACGATTTTTAATGTCCTTTTCTGGACTTCTATTTGAAGCGGTTTAGTGTATGAAGATTATAGAGAAATTATTTCTCGTTATTCATGGGAATGGAGTGAGTGTGTTTCATGGCTGTTTGTATTCCCGATTTTTCGAGTGTTAGTGCAGAAATTTTGCTACGAAATTAGTTTCTATAAATCATCATCATCATCATCATCATTGTCAACCATTATCAATCCACTGCTGGACGAAGGTCTCCCCAAGTTTCCTCCACAACGGTCTGTCTTGTGCCAGTCTCCTCCATGTCACTCCCGCATATTTACGAATTTCCATCCACCCATCTCCCATGTGGTCTTTTTCTGGGTCTTTTCCTGTCCCTTGGAATCCAATCTAAAATTTCGGCTGTCCATCTACGGTCTGTTCCTTCTGGCAGTATATCCAGCCCATTGCCATCTCAGGGATTTAACCCTGATCATGATGTCTTCCACTCTCGTCATTTTTCAGATCCACGAGTTTCTCTTCTTATCTCTCCTGGTTATACCAAGCATGCACCTCTCCATGCTTCTTTGAGTTGTCTGCAGCCTTTGTATGTCTCTTTTAGTTAAGGTCCACGTCTCTGCACCATACGTAAGCACTGGAAGGATGCATTGATCAAACACTTTTCTTTTAAGACATAATGGCATATTGCTCTTGAAAATTATGCTGTTTCTTCCAAAAGCTCTCCAGGCAAGTTTTGTACGCCGATTAATTTCTTCATCAATGTGACCCTCACTTCATATCTGCTGTCCAAGATAAACATACGTATCTGTTATCTCCAGTTTTTCTCCATCAATCGATAAATCTTCATTTCTTGTAAAAGCATTGAACATCACTTTTGTCTTCTGAAAGTTCATTTTTAATCCCACTTCTTTACTCCTGTCAGCAAGTTCCTGGATCATACTCTGCAGCTCTGATGGGGTAGTTGCAAAAATGACTACGTCATCAGCAAAACGAAGGTGGGTTAGATAATCTCCATTAATCTTTATCCCTTTGTTTTCCCAGTTCAGTGATTGAAAGACATTTTCCAATGTGGCATTAAAGAGCTTCGGAGATATGGTGTCACCTTGTCTCACTCCCTTTCCAATTTTTATGTGTGTTGTATTTTCAAACAGCCGAATCTTTGCACTTGCATTTTCATAGATGTTATTAATAATATTAATGTATGCATCTTCAATACCGCAGGATTTCAGAGCCGTGGTAACTGCTGATGGTTTCACCGAATCAAAGGCTTTTTCATAATCGATAAAAGCCATGCACAATGGAAGTTCATATTCCCTCGCTCTTTCAATTAGTTCTCTCAGTACGTGGATATGATCTATTGTGCTGTAGCCACTCCTGAATCCAGCTTGTTCTCTCGGTTGAGCCATGTCCAGTGTTACCTTCAAGCAGTGTGAAAGAACTTTAGTGAAGATTTTATAAACCACTGATAGGAGGCTGATAGGTCTGTAGTTCCTGAGATCCTCAATGTCACCTTTTTTATGTAGCAGGATCATTGTAGCATTGTTCCAATCCTCAAGAATCTTCCCTTCATTAAGGCATCGAGTGAAAATTTGGGCGAGTACTGTTTCGATTTCTCCACTTGCTTCTTGTATGATGTCTATAGTAATTCCATCTTCTCCTGGAGCTTTCCCCCGCTTCATGTTCTTGATTGCATGAGCAACTTCTGCTGGGAGGACTGGAAGAACTCTGGTACCTTTCACGATGTCTGGAGTACATGTATCATCCCTTTCATATAATTTGGAGTAGAAATCTTTCACTCTTGTCAAAATTTCGCCTCTATTTCTTGTTATAGAACCATCTTCTTTTCTCAGAGCCATAATCTGTTTTCTTCCCTTACTGAGATGTCCCTTTGCTATCTTAAGGCTTTGGTTGTTTTCAATTGCTTTCCTCACTAGCTCACAGTTGAATTTCCTTACGTCTTCAGTGATACTTTTTCGTGTTGTCTTGCATAGCTCTATATATTCCACTTTGGAAGTCACATCTTCTTTAGTTGTCCTCATCTCTCTTCTTTTTTGCATGAACATTTTGGTTTTTCCTGATAATTTGTTCACATGCAACTTGTTCTTAGACCCAGCTAATTTTGTTGCTGTTTCCATTAGAGCTTTGGTTACTTTTCTGTTAACTTCCGAAATATCCACTTCTTCCGATGTTAGGCCTTCTAAAGCAGAGAATCTGTTCTTCAGTTCTAACTTGAAAGTATTATGGTGTTTTTTAAGGTTGGTTATGTCAATACATTTTGTTTGTCTTATGAGCTTGCCACGTTCCAGTTTAGTGTTGAGGTGCATCTTACATCTCACTAATCTATGGTCACTACCTGTGTTGAACTTGTTCAGCACACTGCAGTCTTCGATGACGAATTTTTTGTTACACATAATAAAATCAATTTCACTTGTCGTTCCAATTGGATGTCTCCATAAATACATGTGATTAATTGACAATTTCTATAAATACATAAATCTATAAATACATGTGATTAATTGACAATTTCTTACAGTTCATTCATTATTTATATACTTTTCCTCCGACGGTAATTTTCATCGACGCGGCATTTCATTAGGATACTTATCCGTTTCTCTACATATGTTTTTTTTAACATCCGCTAAAGCAACACCAGGGCGAAAGGCGTAGTCTTCAACTAACTAGTACCACGAAAGACTGTGCACGTGTTGCTTCAGCGCATGCGCAGTCCCGCTGCTTCCACCTCCTGTTGGGGTTGCTTCGGTTGTCAGCTAAGTGCCACTAGTTGCACTTGCGTGGAAGCCCGTAGTTCACGGCGATTCTGTAGGGCCGCCAATGGCTCCAACTGATGGCGCTGCCACCAACGGATCGCTATCGTACCGTGAGTGGCAGATTTCAGCCAGCAGTGACCCATCCCTGCCACCTGGTGACCGGCAGTTTCCCAACACTTGTGTTTTTGCTGAGATATAATATAATATAATATAATATAATATAATATAATATAATATAATATAATATATACAAAGAAGCATGGAGAGATGCATGCTTGGTGTAACCAGAAAGTATAAGAAGAGGAGTTTGTGGATAAGGAAAATGACAGGAGTGGACGACATCATGACCAGAGTGAAATTACTGAAATGGCAATGGGCTGGACATGTTGCCAGAAGAACAGACCCCCGATGGACAACTGAAATTTTAGACTGGATTCCAAGGGACAGAAGAAGACCCCATGGGAGATGGATGGATGAAATTCGAAAGCATGCCGGAGTGACATGGAGGAGACAGGCTGAAGACAGACAATTGGAGAAGAAACTTGAGTCCTTCATCCAGCAGTGGATTGATAACTGTTGACAATGATGATGATGATAACTAGTGATAACTGTTGACAATGATGATCATGATGAATATATTATGATGTAATATAATATAATATACAATACAATACAATACAATACAATACAATACATGTTAAAAGATAACAAGATCAAAGCAGTTCACCTTTTAAGTTCCTTGTATCTGGGTGACCTTTTAAAACCTATTGCCAAAGGGATCTAAAAATACTGTGACCTTGTTTTAGAAATCAAGTGCCACATCGATATCCTTCCAATCAATATTCCAACAGAAGGAATTATCCGGAAAACTCTCCCAGAAAAACTCATCAAATTAAGCACTAAGGCAGAACACCCAGCACCGATCTGAAACTGTTTTCTCCTAATCACCTTCCACTATTTTCCTACTAAAAGACTATCAGCAGTTTAGCCATCAGTCCGTGTCATCTTATGCTCATGATACTATCTGAGTAGAAAACCAAACAATAATAATAATGGCATATGCAATTATTGTGCAGCTGAACGAAAGAGGTTTGGAAGCTTAACCCTGTCAATCTACACTGCTGGCTACCCAAAATGCAACACCAAGAAGGACACGAGATAGCAAAGCCAGATTTACTGGACACATAACAACAGATACAAAGATGAAACGATTGAGCTTACAGGCCCGTGCGACTTGCGAAACACGCAGACATCAATAGTTCGTGTGTCCCCCATATTTGGCAATAACGGCCGCTACACGCCGCGGCATCGAACGAAAGAGGCTTTGGATGTGGACTTGGGGTATGTCGGTCCAGGCTGCTTCCACACGTTGCCACAGTTACTCAGGCGTACCCGCGGGAGGTGCTTTCCTGGCTACTCGGTTGCCGATAAGCGACCAGACGTGTTCGTATCGGGAGAACAGGCGATACACGGCAGCAGTGACACCTGGTGGGTCGTGAAGAATTGTTGCACGATGCGTGCCACGTGCGGGCGCGCATTGTCCCGTTGAAACGTGGCCGCTGGCAGGTCCTGCAGGTAAGGGAGGACTACAGGCTCCAAAACGTCGGAGATGTAGCGGTGGCTGTTGAGTGTACCGGTGATGCGTACCAGAGGGGTGCAGGTGTCATATCCAATTGCGCCCCAAACCATAACCCAGGCGACGGACCGGTATGGCGATGCATAATGCAGGCGTCATACAGTCTCTCGCCGCGGTGCCGCCACACGCGGATCCAGCCATCGTGGTGTTGCAGGCAGAAGCGGGATTCGTCGGAGAAAACAATGTCGTGCCATTCCGTAGTCCAGGTGCGGCGTTCAAAGTCCCACTGCCGCCGCACTCGCCGGTGGTGTAACGTCAATGGTAATCGGAGCAATGAGCGCCGTGCGACAAGTCCTCGCTCCTGCAGACGACGTCGAACGGTACTTGCTGACACAGGTTGTTGCGCAACACACCCTAATTCCTGCGCTGACGTTCGTGATGTGGCAGTGCGGGCCGTCAATGCCCGCCGCACAACATGCCAGTCCTCTCGTTCGGTGGTGTACCGCGGCTGCGGCATTCGCTGACGTCGGTCCGTCCGTCCCTCTTGCACCTCCAGAATCCCTACTCGCCTCAATGTGGCTGGATGTCGTCCCACACGGGCGCCGATGTCTCGGTACGATAAAACGCTGTCGCGATAAGCCGCTATTCGTACTCTGTCGAACTCCGAAACGTGCTGGAATGACTGTCGAATTCTGCGACGAGGCATCAGGAAGTTTCCCACGCACAGGTCCGACAGCACAACACACTTCCACTACTTACACCCCGCCTTCTGTGCACCCTTCTTATAGTGTTTCTCGGTGGCATGCCGGGCGCATATGATTTGCATATGCCCTGCAATGCTAATCGTTTGCATGTCATTTCGCGGGCGACCTGTGCTTCGAATTTCAGGCCAATCGGATGCTTCCTTCTCGGTGTTGCATTTTGGGTGGCCAGCAGTGTAGTAAGAAACACGGAAAATGAGAAATGTAATCGAATAAATCAATGTTTCTCAGAAAACTAGAAGATGCTGCTTTCGGCGTCTACTAATTTCGAGATTTCATTTGTATTGCTTCTTTCTGCGAGGCTCATTTGCGCATTTCTTGCATTCAAGTAGCTGAAAACTGTTTTTCACTTTTGCTTCGAAGATTGGTCTTAATAACCCAGGATTTCGCCCGTAATTGCTTTATTACGTCCAAACAGGAGTAAAACATTCTCTTTCCCATTTAACATCCTCATTGCGTGATGCTCGTGGAATCAATTTCTTGTTATCCTTGCTTTGTCATTCCAACTTGTCATGAACTTCCATTCATTCTACATTTTCCCTCATCATCCGACTGCGAAATTGAACTTCGGTATAGGAAAACCTGAGTACCCAAGAAGCCAGATTTGTTATGTAACTGTATTGGTCTGCACGCCTTAAAACATTACTTATGTTATTAGATTTTTTTGTTTCGTTATTTCCAAAGATCCCGAGTATCCAAATACCGAAAGCTCTTTAGCTAGCGCCAGCTAGAGTAAATCAGAACTTTTTTAGCTGGAATCAGACCTACCCTTCTTATGTTCGCGTTAAAGGATCACCGACATGAGAGTTTTTATCGGAACGAACTTATTTCCTTGGCATCAACGAAACTCAATATATAGAAAGCTTTCAAATCCAACACGAAATTGTTGCTCTTTAAATTAATACCGGGAAAAGAGTTGAACAAACTCAGGCCAAACATGGTTTTTGAAGTAATTGATATTAAGAGTAACGAAAAACGGCTTTGCAATTAAAATTACATCTTGATTGTTTGTATTCATATCTACTCAATCCACATGTGTGTATGAAAGCTTATTAATAAGTTACTTCTGATTATTTTTAGCGGCGGATTGGAGATATGTAATTCCATATGTTCCAAATTCATTGCACTCTATTGACTGGAGAGGACTGTTTGGCACAGGAGTTTGAATAAGAAAAAGTTTTGGAAGACAGATTCAAGTAAAAATCACGACCGCGCTTCAAAACTTGGTCTCACTCAGAGGTACGCGCGATGATTAAGTTTCTCTTGGCGCGGAAAATCAAAGAATATAAAGTTTCGCGTGAAGAACGCCAACTGTCGTATAGATAACGTAAAACAGGCGATAACAGCTTCACCACAACCTTAGAGGTAATATGCTCTGCCGGAAAGCAAACATTCAGCAACAAAACACGTTAGGAGGACTACGGCAGTGAAGCTTTTCGTTTCCTTCGATCTGATGAGTATTTGCTTAGAGCATTTTTTGTTGTTGTTGTTGTTGTTGCTGCTATCTGATATCCCGGCCCTTCCTTTGTTTTGGTGAGAAAAATATGCAAAAACACTAGTATAACTATTTAAATTAAATAATAGCAAATATTATAGTTAGGCCTAAGGATCCGTACAAAATGCTGACAATCCCCAGTATTTGGCATTACTGAAAACGTTTCTGAAAAACTGAAGAACAAACAAAAGCCTTAACTAACCCGATTGGCGTAACAAAACTAACATATCCGATTTGCGAAGTGATTATGCTACCGAGAAGGTAACAATCACGTGCTGTGAATAGCTCGGCTGACTGTTCTTTACCAGAATTGAAGTCAACAGAAATACGCATGCGCAGTCTGCTCCGGCATCAGCCTGTATGTTGGCTGAGACCTGACTCTTTGCCTGAATTCGGGGCAGCGGGTGGCCTAGTGGGCAACGTTCGTGACTGCCGCGGAAAGGACCTCAGGTTCGATCCCAGGCAGGTACGAACGTTCGATCCACTAAATATCCGCCGTGCGTTGGATGGGCACGTTAAGCCGTCGGACTCCGGGTACTGGCCCCCGGTAATAAATAAATAAGGCCGTCTTCCTCCCCCTTTCTACTTCACTTCCATCTCACTTTCCTATTGGGCACTCCAGCCCAAATATCCTAGCTTCCTATTTCTAAGGATTGTTTAAGACCTGGGGTCAGACACTCCCTTCCTAAAATCCTCTACATATAATCATGATCATTTGCTTGCGAGAATTGAAGTCAACAGAAATACGCATGGGCAGTCTGCTTCGGCAACAGCCTGTATGTAGGCATCTGTGCACTGCATTTTATATTTTAAGATATGACGGCGCTAGTTACGTCTCTCCCAGCCTTAATTTCTTCTCAGTTAGATATTCTTTGGAAAATGCCTGCAGTGTATATTCCGTACCCAGCCGGAAGAAGGGTCTGTAGTGCTCAAGTCATGACCGTGTTTGAATATTATTCAAATATGACACCCTTGCATAGTGAGTTGAATGATGAGAAACTCAGAGGAACTCATTCATCATCAATCCAACAGACAGCAAACTGGCGTGTGTAGAGGCTCTAGTGCGAGGAAACAGACAGATTGCTTCAAATACATGTTTCGTTCTGTACTGCGCATAACTTTGTTCAGCATATGCCACGCGTTTACTTCCTAATAAGAACATGTTTGCGGGTGAATCGTCAATTTCACTCGACTCTGTTCCCCAGAATTTCGCCTTTTCATTCAAACTCCTTTGCTTGCCAAGCGGTCAACGTTCGTGATTGTCACAGTGAAGTCTCAGGATCGTATCCAGGCAGGTGCGAAGGCTCGAACCGCTAAATATCCGCTTCGCTTCGGATGTAAAGGTTAATCCTTTGGACCACGGCTTGGGTACTCTCCCTCCCCGGTTGTAAGTAAGGGGGCGTCTGCCTCCCACTTTCTACCTCGCTTCCGTGTGGTTTTTCTGTCTGGCACTCTAACCCAAATCTCCTAGCTTCCCACTTCAAATCTCCTAGCTTCCCACTTCAAATCTCCTAGCTTCCCTCTTCAAATATCCTAGCTTCCCTCTTCAAATATCCTAGCTTTCCACTTCAAATCTCCTAGCTTCCCACTTCAAATCTCCTAGCTTCCCACTTCAAATATCCTAGCTTTCCACTTCAAATCTCCTAGCTTCCCACTTCAAATCTCCTTGCTTCCCACTTCAAATATCCTAGCTTTCCACTTCAAATCTCCTAGCTTCCCACTTCAAATATCCTAGCTTCCCACTTCAAATATCCTAGCTTTCCACTTCAAATATCCTAGCTTTCCACTTCAAATCTCCTAGCTTCCCACTTCAAATATCCTAGCTTCCCACTTCAAATATCCTAGCTTTCCACTTCAAATCTTCTAGCTTCCCACTTCAAATCTCCTAGCTTTCCACTTCAAATCTCCTAGCTTCCCACTTCAAATATCCTAGCTTTCCACTTCAAATTTCCTAGCTTCCCACTTCAAATCTCCTAGCTTCCCACTTCAAATATTCTAGCTTTCCACTTCAAATCTTCTAGCTTCCCACTTCAAATCTCCTAGCTTTCCACTTCAAATTTCCTAGCTTCCCACTTCAAATCTCCTAGCTTCCCACTTCAAATATCCTAGCTTTCCACTTCAAATCTCCTAGCTTCCCACTTCAAATCTCCTAGCTTCCCACTTCAAATATTCTAGCTTTCCACTTCAAATCTTCTAGCTTCCCACTTCAAATCTCCTAGCTTTCCACTTCAAATCTCCTTGCTTTCCACTTCAAATCTCCAAGCTTCCCACTTCAAATCTCCTTGCTTTCCACTTAAAATCTCCTAGCTTCCCACTTCAAATCTCCTTGCTTTCCACTTCAAATCTCCTAGCTTCCCACTTCAAATCTCCTAGCTTTCCACTTCAAATCTCCTAGCTTCCCACTTCAAATCTCCTATCTTCCCACTTCAAATATCCTAGCTTTCCACTTCAAATCTTCTAGCTTTCCCACTTCAAATCGCCTAGCTTTCCACTTCAAATCTCCTAGCTTTCCACTTCAAATCTCCTAGCTTTCCCACTTCAAATCTCCTAGCTTTCCACTTCAAATCTCTTAGCTTCCGACTTCAAATCTCCCAGCTTCCCACTTCTAAGAGTTACATTGCGTCACTCGCTGGTTGAAAGAAAACCCAAAAGAGTGGAATGTGTTACATAAGTAAAGAGGAGGCGGCAGTCTATTTAGGTCAGTTCCAGGAATTTGTGTGTACAACTGCGTGTTTCTGGATGTTGTTGTAGATGTTACATATTGTTGGAATGTTACATAACAGGAAGGAAGGTTCAAACTAACATGCCTTATATTGCATCACTCTCTGGTTGAAAGGGTATTCAGGTGGGTGGACTGTGTTATAGAAGAGAAAAGTCGATTGTACACTATTGAGGTCAGTTCCAGGTACTTTTGTAACCTTCTACGTGTCTCTGGACGTTGCTGTACGATGTTACATACTAGAATGTTACAGAACATCAAGGGACGGTCAAACTAACACGTCTTACATTGCACCGCTCGCTAGCCAAAAGAGAACCCAGGAGAGTGGACTGCATCACGGAAGTACATAAAAACGAGATGGAGCGCTATCGAGATCAATTTCACCGACCTTTGTGTGAAACTATGTGTCTGTGGACGTTTTTGTAGGGTGATTTATACTAGATACCCGAAGAAACTAAATAAAATAATGGTCCAAAAGAATTCAATTTACCTAGAAGAAGATGGACCGAAATGTGAAGGAAATTATGTTTTAAAATTGTGAAGACTCGGAGAAAACGAAAAAGCCAAACTGAAAGATGAATAACTTCACATTAGACGAAATCAAGAGAAATAGTAGGTGCCAGAAAAGCAGATGACGACGAAAATATCACCCTGAATAATTAAAGAACAGAGCAAACTCAAAAGATAGGGATATTTGCAAAACGAAAATGATTGTTAAGGTCTATAACGAAGTAAATTTCACCGTCATTTTTATCCGCTCCAGGATTCGAACCCGGATCCCCTCATTCCGGAATAAGTCACTGTACCAATTGAGCTACGCGGACATTTTATTCTGATTCCTATCTGCCTTTATGTCGTGTGCGTCCTTCTGGCAGGTACGTCACATCTCCTGGTACGTTACATCATCTCCCCCTTATTTTTTTTTTTATTATTTTTTTTCGAAGTGCTGGGGAAGGGATTCTCTTATTTTTCCTATCTCGCGGTGTGAAAATAACATCACACCATTGCGAGATTTTGAACGGTCGGGTCATCCGGATAGTTCGGGCGCCATTATAACGAAGTAAATTTCTCCGTCATTTCTGTCCACGCCAGGATTCGACCCCGGATCCCCTCATTCCGGAATAAGTCACTCTACCAATTGAGCTACGCGGACGTTTTATTCTGATTCCTATCTGCCTTTATGTCGTGTGCGTCCTTCTGGCAGGTACGTCACATCTCCTGGTACGTTACAGGTCCAGGGGCGTCGATACTCTTTCAGGAAATGCTGAAGCCCCTCCAGTCGCATCTGAATCCTCCTAATAATCTAGAAATAAGTTTTTCTTTTAAGTTAAATACTGAATTTCTAAACCCTTACTATGTTTTGAATGTTATTATTTATTTTAATTTAATGATCAATCATCAATAAATAAATAAACAAGGTAGATATCAAATTTAATGATAAATTTACATTTGTCCATCCATATGCTACTAAAGGACGCGAATGAAACCGCCTCTTGTTTAAGTAAATGCCCTGAAGATCGTCGGGGGTGTAATGTGGTTTTTATTTTTATAACGTTTCAGTCGTAGGTTCTTTTCAACAGTTGGCAATACTGTATGTGGCTGGTGAACGTGAACACCAATTCGACGCCAAGAAATGTTGGGTCTCGGCGTGGGATTTGTGTTACAGGGCTAAATTTCTTGCCCTCTGATGGGTCTTTCTCTCTCTCTCTCTCTCTCTCTCTCTCTCTCTCTCTCTCGCTGTCTCTCTCGCTCTCTCTCTCTCTCGCTCTCTCTCTCGCTCTCTCTCGCTCGCTCTCTCGCTCTCTCTCTCTCTCTCTCTCTCTCGCTCTCTCTCTCTCTCTCTCGCTCTCTCTCTGTCTTATGCTCTATCTGTCTTCGAAACCTGACACCCAAATAAACTAGATCACCCAGCCAGCACACAGATAATGCTGTTGACTCTGTGTCTTGTTTAAATGCGGGGCTGTAAAACAAAAAGATTGGCTTCCATACTGCCTACATGAAGAATTCGTTGCTCGTCCTAATAAAGATCACAAATAAAAATCCTGCTAAACTGAAGGTGATCTTACTGCACCAATGCTCAGAACTCCCCATCGTGGCAAAGCCCACACACACACACACACACACACACACACACACTCACACAAACTGGAGGCCATCCAAACATTCTCAAAAACCCATCGATGACGGGAAGAAGTTTAATATTTAAATAACATTAATATTGCGCAAAATAAGGGGAGATAGCGGGAGTAAAAGTTAGTGAAAAAAAAATGAAACCCTCTTCAGCTCCCCCAAAGACAAGAGCAGATCCCAGTGGGGGGAGGGGGAGTGGAGAGACTCGTTTAGTGTTACTCTGAGTATAGAAGAAGAAATTCGGATTCATAATGTGATTCACTTTTTCCAGGCGTGCAATTTTCATTGTGAATGAGAAGCCACACTACCTAAAAATAAACCTTTCTTATTCGTCCTCCTGAGAACGACTTTACGAAAAGTTTCTGCTCTGAAGTTTCGAGCTGTCTTGAATTTCCTTAAGCGTTAGAAAGAAAACGTGAAGTTTAAAGAAATATCTGGTTAAAAACTAAATGTTGGTGCGGGGTTTTTGACATGCCGTTGGTCTTCTGAGCGCATGCATTCACATAATGAAGCGTCGCTTCCTTCTCCGACATGTTTTATTCATGAAACAAAATTCATTGATCGATGTCCGCGATTATACGTATAAAGCAGTGTTACTGCTGAAATTAAACGTCGAAATCGGCGACGAAAAATAAATTGCTGGAGGGGTGAGATGATATTGATTTGCGAAATGAATGGCTACGGAATGTTATAAAGTGCATTTCTAGTTGCTCCAGATATTGCTTCAATGTAAGCTTTACGGTTCATACCTGAAAACCCTTGCAATTTCCACGGATATTATAAAGTGAATGTGGAAACAGTTCTTACTCTGAAGTGTTTTGAGTTTGTTGACTAAAATACCTGGGGATTTCTTTGTTTTCTGTCGTGCAGAGACATTCGATTGATTAATCTCTCTTTAGAGTTTGGAATTGTTTTTAATTCATTTAAAAAACTCAACAAAAGGTGATAAATTTTGTCCCTACTATGGAAATTCCTACATCCTAAATCTCTATGGATATATAATATGGTGAGTTTAATAATGGAGATAATTTAACTCACCGTCGTTTTGCTGATGACGTAGTCATTTTTGCAACTACCCCTTCGGAGCTGCAGAGTATGATCCAAGAACTTGCTGACAAGAGTAAAGAAGTGGGATTAAAAATTAACTTTCAGAAGGCAAAACTGATGTAAGAAGAGTTATTGATTGATAGAGAAAAGCTTGAAACACCCGATACCTACACTTATCGTAGGCAGCAGATATCAAGTGAGAGTCACATTGATGAAGAAATTAATCGCCGTATAAAACTTGGATGGAGAGCTTTTGGAAGAAACAGTACAATTTTTAAGAGAAGTATGTCATTATGTCGTAAAAGGAATGTGTTTAATCAATGCATCCTTTCAGTGCTTACGTATGGAGCAGAGACCAGGACCTTAAATAAAAAAGATTTATAAAGACTACAAATTACTCAAAGCAGCATGGAGAGATGCATGCTTGGTGTAACCAGGAAAGATAAAAAGCTGACCGGCTCGTCTCCAGACACGTATGCGCTGTATATTGGCTCCAAGTGAAATCCGTGTATCATCGCTGAAGGCAACACGACGACACTGGACGATATCCCAAGTTGATCGGGCCAGACAGCCTTTGCAACCCGTGCCGGCGATGCTTGTTCGTCACTGGTAGCCTGCGGAGTGGCCTCTTTGAATGTAATATCCGTGCAGCAAGTCCTCTGACAAAGGGTACGGGTGGCGACTTCCGTACCTGTAGACGAAGAAACATAACCACGGATGGTTGAGAGCGATGCATCCCTGTTCTGTTAGTGCCGCTCTCACAAGTGCTCGATCTTCACATTCTGTCCTTACCCTCGGCCGACCACTGCCCGAGTGTCATAGGATTATGCTCTCTGTGAGGTGCCTGCCCCGCAGGACGCACACGACATAAAGGCAGATAGCAGCGAGAACGAACGTCTGCGTAGCTCAGTTGGTAGAGTGACTTGTTCCGGAATAAGAGGCTCGGGTTCGATCCCCGGCGTGGAAAAAAATGACGGAGAAATTTACTTCGTTATAATGGCGCCCGAACTTCCCGGATGACCCGGCCGTTAAAGTTCTCGCAATGGTGTGATGTGATTTCCACACTGCCAGACAGGAAAAATAGGAGAATCCCTTCTTCAGCACTTCAAAGAATAAATGTGTGTGATGTTGCGTTCCACATACCAGATTTGACTGGGAGTTCTCAAGTGTACGTTCTTCAGCGGATGACTGCCTACAGCGATACATGGTCCCGGCTGACGCGTGAGCCATGCCCCCATGCCCCCGGCCTTCTTTCGGGGGGGGGGTGACGTGTCTGCCCCGCAGGACGCACACGACATAAAGGCAGATCGCAGCGAGAAAGAACGTCGGCGTAGCTCAGTTGGTAGAGCGACTTATTCCGGAATAAGAGGACTCGGGTTCGATCCCCGGCGTGGACAAAAATAACGGAGAAATTTACTTCGTTATACCTCTTCGACTCATTGGCGCTCACACGCTCCGACCCAAACGCTTGGCGATACGGCGACATGACCAACCAGGCCTCTCTTTATAATTATACATAGTCGCTCACCTGCTCGTAGTGTGCAAGGATCCGACGTCGAGGCATCCTCACAGTCCGTGGCGTTTAATGCAACCGCAATTCACTGTCACAATAGTTCCTGCGCCGGAGCTTTGATCTGGAGGTACACTCCTCGATGCGCAGTTACCATATGCCGTGGCAGGCCACTATTTAGTTATTGGTTTTTACTTTTTAATCATTTTCCTATTCTGCTCTGTGGTATCTGCATGCGTAGTTTCATCAGGATCGAATGCTTTTCTCGGCATGCTTGTGGTTTTTTTAGGCAAAAGAATGCATATACACTGAGTGGCCAGTTTATTATGACCACAACCTCAGTACTTCGTTGGGCCACCTTTTGCCTTTATTACTGCGTCGATTCTTCGTGGCATTGACTCCACGAGATGTTAATAGGTGGCTTGTGGAATCTGAGACCATGCTTGATGAATAGCAATTTCCAGGAATGTGAGATTGCAGGGTTGTGGATCCAGCTGTCTGATGGCTCGTTCAACTTCATCCCACAAATTCTCAATGGGGCTGAGATATGGAGATTGTGGGGGTGACCTAAGCAAAGTAAACTCACCGGCATGTTTCTGAAACCAATCCTGTACAATTCGAGCACTATGGCAGGACGCATTATCTTGTTGAAAGTAGCCATCGCCATTGGGATAAACCATCCACATGACAGAATACACTTGGTCCGCAACGATGTTTAGATATGATGTGCCAGTCAGACGTTGATCAACAGGAATTAAAGGGCCCAAAGCATGCCAGGAAAACATTCTTCAAACCATAACGTTGCCTCCACCAGCTTGAAGGGTTGTAGCAATGCATTATGGGCTCATGCTTTCGTGCTGTTTCCGCCAAATTCTCACTTGGCCATCGGCATGGTGCAACTGAAAACGTGATTCATCGGACCACATAATTTATTTCCAATTATCGACTGTCCAATCCTTGTGCTCCTGTGCGAACTGGAGACGTTTTATCTTGTTAACTGCAGACAGCAAAAGTGTTCGAACAGGCCTTCGGCTGTCATATCCCATCCGATGCAGTGTACTGCGAACAGTGCGTACAGAGATCATTTGAGGTGATCCTTGATTAAGATGGTCTGTAATTTGCTGCAGTGTTGCCCTTCTGTTGTCTGTTACCAGTCTGGACACTCTCCGTTCCGCCCGAGCAGTCACTAGTCGATGACGACCACACGTTGCACGTAGAGACCCAGTTTTTTGGCTGACAGTCCAGTCTTTAAACACTTTAACAACAGCTGCTCTGGAACATTTCACGAATGCGGCGGTTTCGGTGATACTCGCTCCATGGCTCCGAGCTCCTACAATCATCCCACGTTGAATGTCCGTCAAATTGCATTTTTTACCCATCTCGTCACCCAAAAATCACTTCTACTACTGTCGCAAGCACTAAGCTTTCCATTTTTATACTAGCCTCACTTCTGGCGGCAACAGCGTGCAGCCATAGCTTATTTGCCTAAAACTGTCAGGTGTTCAAAATAAAGTGGCCACTCAGTGTATACACTAATCATCAAAAAAATAGTTGCACCCAGAAGAACGTGTCGGATTGCAATGCTATTCGGGAGGAAGACAAAGGTTACCAGGAACAATAAACGATTAAGCATTTAGACTGATACAGGTAATATTTATTGAGCTACACGCCAATAAGTAGTGTATCTCAGTATGGCGTCGGGCTGCAATATTTTCTTACACAGCATGCCAGATACTCGGCATGGAGTTGTACAGGTTCTCAATGGTGTCATGCGATAAGCCACCCCATGCAGATTGAATCTTCTCACGCAGTTCCTGCAGATTGTGAGGTAGAGTTGGAGTGTGGAAAGCGTGTTCAATAGCATCCCACACATTTTCAATCGGCGATAGGGCTGGTGATGCAGTTGACCATGGAAGAATTAAAGGCAAGCTCTCGAGACAGCAGCAGTATGCGGACGCGCGTTGTCCTGTTGGAAATCGCACCGGAAAGATCTTTTAGAAAAGGTAGAGCCACTGGTTGCAGGACCTCCTTAACGCAACGTTAAGATGTCGGAGTGCCTGTAGTGAACACCAACGGTGATCTGGCATCGTAGGCTATTGCACCCCACACCATGACACCAAGCCTTCTGGACGTGTGACGCTCGACAACAAACCGTTCATCTTGACGCTGACCACAGTGCCTCCGCTCCGATTCGGTGGTCATCTCCTCCAAGATAAAAGCGGGACTCGTCACTGAAGATCATACGCTGTCATTCTGAGTGGATCGTGGACAGTCTGGCACGACGCCATTGCAGTCTTTGGCGACGATGCAGTGGTGTTAAAGGCAGTCGTCGTAACGGTCTGCGTGCGTGTATTCCTACGTCGCACGCAGACCGTCTGCTAATGGTACTGGCACTAATCGGATGATACATAGAGGGCACCACCGCTCGCTGAATATCCGCAATCGTGGCTGTTGTGTCACTCCGCGCATATCGGACAACCGGCCGGTCCTCTCTCTCCGTGGTTCGTTTTGATCTCCCAGACCCTTTCTGTCGCTGCTGCGTGCGTTGTTCTATCCACTGCCGCCAACAGCGTATTATGGTGATATCCGTGCGATCGGTATGTCGCGCAATACGGCGATAAGACCATTCCGCTTCCCGGAGCCCGACGATGCGGCTCGTCTCGAACTCCTCCAGCTGTTCGAATTGCTTCCGAACTTTTCTCCGAATCATGCATCAGTTGCAAAGGATTCAACGAACACAACAGCACGAGTCAGAATGGCAAGCGCGCGCAATGAGACAACCTTATACATCCGGTCAAGCACAGCGCTACCCACCGATGGTACGAAACCTCCTTACTTGCGTCACATGCGAGGCCGGGCGTGGTACTTGAATCATTTGCATGTCTCGCGATGTCAAACCTACTCACCAAGTTTCATTCCTGTCGGTTGCTTCCTTCTGGGTGCAACTATTTTTTTTGACGATGAGTGTATATATATTTTTAAATGGAATATGTTAAAGTTAGATACGACAAAGAGTAAAGGAATTCTGGCTGTTTATATATTATCCCTTCTTTTTGAGAGACAACCTTGCTTTGTTAGCCATCTCGATGATTTCGTCTAGAAGAAAGCTCATCATTTCAGCTCGTGAGCGATTCGCACAGTGCGTAAACTTCAGATAATCCATTCACCCAACAGGGCAAATCATAATCCCCTTTTTGGAAAGGCATCGCGCAATATCAGCGTTTGTTATTCATCCTTGCGGGCAAACGAGGTTTATCTCCGATGGTAGTTATATCTGTTACATTCCGCCGGGAATGAGTGCCTTGCAATCTACTGTATTCAACCCCATATCTTCCTGAGGTAAAACCCAGAGAGCGTTAAAGGCTGTCGTCAACGTTGCTTCGAGATCAGCTGTGTTATTATCGACCGACAACAGCGTCACAGTGGCAACTCTCTTATAAGCGTCTGCCTGGCAGATGTCGCACGCAAAGACCGAGATCTCTGAGCATCACCTTCCCAGAACGCTACCGTAGGCACGAAATATAAATATTATATTACAGTGTGCTCGTAAATAAATAAAAAGTGTATTCAGATTTCACTCAGGACTCTTCAATTAGATTTGTCTGGGGAAGTCAAAATAAATGTTGCTCGTGATAAAAGGTGAGGTAGGCGAATAGGAATTCCTTTTTTATTCGAAAAAGCGGACGATTCACCTGAAACGATAGGGTGGCTGAATAATCTTAATAAAATCAGCTGTGCAGGAACAACATTCGGAATAATATTTTGAATATGTTTCAGCTGTGCAGGAAAAATATTAAGAATATTTTTAATATTTGTCAGCTGTGCAAAAAAGATATTAAAAACTTTCTTTAAAAGATAGAAAAGTCGGAGAATCAGAAAAAAAATAAGCATCTTTATTGTAATATAGTTTTAATAAAGATGCTTATTTTTTTTTCGCTGGTTCTCCGACTTTTCTTTCTTTTAAAGAATACCTGAAAATTTATAACATAGATTTGGCGCTTTTTTAGCATATGTAATAACGAGAAGCAGGCCATCGATTTTCTGGATGTGATCACGTCTTTTAACCCAAACTTATATCTAATAATCACCGTAAATCTATTGGTAATATGAAATCCTGTAAGTGTTTATAACAACAAACAAAATATACGTGATAGAGAAAGAAGTTTGATGCTAAACTAATTTTTCATAACTTTTAGATTACGATTTCAAATATAAACATGCATTCTTAACCGGAAAACTGAGTGACTATGGTAGAAATTTTACCCAAAACGCGATTCAGAAGGAAATCTATCCGAAAAAAAGAGTATCTTTTGTTGTCGGGCTGTCAAGAATGAAGATATGGTATCGAACAGAAAAAATTACTTTAACCTATCTAGTGGAAAAGCTGTATCTCGATAGAACGCATATCAATAAATGCTTGTCATAATGAATAGTCTCCAACGCAAAATTAGTTTTTCAGTAATGTTTCAGAAGCAAAATTATGTCTTCGAACGAAAGTATGTCTTCCCTCTTAGCAGCAGAACGGCGAACTGTGAAAAAATAGAACATTTATATCTAGCATCCCACCCCTTTCACATCAAAAATATTTTTTTCAGATCTGATTTTCGAAAGGGGATATAGTCACTGAAACAAATTATACATGTAGGCTCAGTAGGGTAAAAGCTGCAGATTTTTAAAGCAGTCGATGTGAATAAAATGTTTTACTTAGTAAATGGTATTTCGTGCAAAAAGATCTTTTCAATTGGATTTTGAAGAGCTAATCTGCGCGTATAATTCATAATGAAAGATATCCAATTCAAAACAAGTTTTTTAAATAAAAAATTATGCAGCCCATACGGCGAGGGAAAAGTAATGTAAATTTGCACCTTGCTAACGGAAAAACTGCGAATTACACTCATTGTCATAAAAGTCCGAGCAACAAGAAGGTGGCGATGGATTGAAATGAGATGATTTTAGTAGTGAGATGGTACATACCAAGGACAGAAGTGATTACAATATCACAGCAGCAGGACGATTTCCCGCGGACATACGGCACACATTCTGGTCAATACCGCGTTGGATCGCCTCGTGTTCGGATACATGCGGTGATATGGTCCGCCATGGAGTCAAAGAGACGCCGTATGTTATCCTGGGACAGATTTACCCATACTTCTTGCAACCGACGCTCTAAATCACAAACAGTGGGATATGGTGAAAGCTGGCATCACTTTTAGTCTCACACGTGCTCGACGGGCGAGAGGTCAGGCGATCTGGAAGGCCACGGGAGCGTCGAAGCATGACGTATATAGCCCTGGGAAACCCGAGCCGTGTGCGGACAGGCGTTACCTTGTTGAAAAATGGCTCCTGGCCGCCCCGCCAGGAGCAGAACATGGCGCCGCAGGATCTCCTGTACGTACCACGTCCTTGTAATCACTGCGAGGGTAGTCCGGCTGTCATACGCGATGGATCCCTAGATCATGACGCCTGCAGTTCGGGACGTGCGCCGCTGTACAGCGAGGTTCGTATTGCATCGCTCACCTGCGGTCCTAAACACTGACACGGTGGTTGTCCGCCCCCATACAAAAGCGGGATTCTTCGCTGAATACTATACGTCCGCAGTTCGTAGCATTCCACGTTGCTTGCTGCTGAAACCATTGCAATCGACGCCGACGATAATCAGGTGTTAATGGTAGAAAGCGTGTGGGCCGTTTATAGTGCAGATTTGACTCTTTTTTTTTTTTTTTTTTTTTTTTTTTTTTTGGAGGTTTAACGACCACCGTGAGCAACTCAATGGGCTATAAGCAGTCTCCCGTCCCTAATTTAGGGTCACTGGGTCCAGGGAAGGAAGAGAGCCAGTGTCGTAAGACAAACACAACATCCATGCCTCACCGGGATTCGAACCCGGACCCCTTCGGACGAATGATCAGAGGCCAACGCCTTAGACCACTGCGCCACCGGGGCGGCAGATTTGACTCTGCCAGGCGTCTTGGAATGGTTCTGGCGGACACAGGAGTCCCTTGTACAGCCGCCACAGGACTCAATATATGGGACAAAGACATCGTTGCATCTGTGCGTACCGCTCTCCCGATCCCACGGTTCTTTATGCTGGTCGTGTGTCTGTGTCGTTCGGAGTCAGTCCGCCGTGTCCGTGTGCCTTCCCGTGTCCATTGCTCCCAACACGATCGCACCGTACTGTCCGACCTGCCCAAATGGCAAATGGTGGCCAATTCGGCGCCCCGGCCACCATGCCTCTCTCATTCCGACGATACGGCCTCGTTCAAACTCCATCAGTTGCCTGTACACGCACATCTACGGCGGTTCCTCGGCATGTCAATCGCTCAGGAATCTCACCTGACTCTTACCGTGCATTTCGGCACGCATGTGGAGTACTTGGGGCTTATAAGGGCGCCCTTATAAGCCCCAAGTATTGCGATTGCAACACTGGCCTTGGACACGCCGCATGCGGAATCCCACGAAACTTTAATCACTTGCATGTCTGCCCTCCCCGTAGCTATTAGCCGAGTTGCACGTTAATCACATAGTTTTTTTCTTAGTTCGCGAATTTTTATGGGAATGAGTGTATTTAAAATTCACAGCGCGCGCACTGTTCTTGGCAATGAAGTTTTATCCGGCACATAAATAATTATTTTCTCAGCAAGACTGTTAGAAGTGCTATTACATGTAAAATAATACGCTGACGCCCACTAGCGGAAGAACTTTGGATTTAGAAAATGCCAGAAAATATATGCAAAATATCCGTCATAGTAGAAGCTACGAAAATTTTTTTCAGGAAGAGTTTGTGAAATTGTTTTTTTAAAAGCAGAGAAATCGACTGAGTTACAATGTACGCTTGTGATCCCTAACGGAACAACTCTGCTTTAATTGAATTAAAGAATGGTCACGTGATCAGAGGCGTTGGTTTCAGGGTAGTCGCCTGAGTAAGATCTAGCCTCATGCCCCGGATGAGGTATGTATGATTGGAGCTCTTGTCTCACGGCTCTGTCTAACCTTCCCTGGAACCTGTGGCTCTACATTAGGAACGAGACTGCTTTAAGGTCTTAGGTTTCATGGTAGTCGATAAATCGCGACAAAACCTAGAATATAAGCACAAAATTGGTCTCTATGGCCAAAGGTACCCGATATGGGAAACAATTAATTAAATTAAATTGATTTTCAGAAGCAATGATATGGAACAAAATAAATGCCGATCTCAGTAGCATTTTCATATACTTCCCGTAGCGGAAAGATTTTGTTAAAAATATAAATCGATGATCGTTCTCGTAATCCAAGGTTTTCAAAGGAAATTTTGAGATCTGATTAATATTGGTATGGTGATGTTCACTGGCATATGGATAGAAGTAGAACTGATACTCGAAATATTTAACTTTACGTACGCTAATGTACGAGTATATATAATTCAGAAATTAAAAAAATATATATGTGTATGTTATATATAAGGAATATATGTTTCTACTGGAAGTTTCCCGCCGCCCCGGTGGCGCAGTGGTCTAAGGCGCTGGCCTCTGATCATTCGTCCATAAGGGGTCCGGGTTCGAATCCCGGTCAGGCATGGATGTTGTGTTTGTCTTACGGCACTGGCTCTCTCCCTTCCCTGGAACCAGTGACCCTAAATTAGGGACGGGCGACTGCTTATAGCCCATTGAGTTGCTCACGGTGGTCGTTAAACCTCCAATCCAAAAAAAAAGTTTCCCACGTGAACAAACTAAATTGTGCGTTTTACTAAACCTCTTGACAATTTATAAAAGTGGTGGGCTAAATCGTTTATCAAATCATTCTACAAGTAAAAATTTCCAAATGAATTATTCATTTTCCATGTCGTTCGCGTGATCCTTTGTTTGACGCGGCTGTTACTAGCTGAAAATATCCCTTTTTGAGCCATGGTTTGACACAAAGAACCGCATTCTATTCTTTCAACGATTTCCCATTAAACCCCAGTCATTAGATGAATTTCAGTGTCTGAAATTAGAGAATTTATATTAAAATCAACTGGCACCGTCTGTACAAAATCCGATAAAGTTTTCATGTAAATATTTCTTATTGAAACAACTTCAAGCACAGTCCATAAATTTCAGCTGTTGTTCCTTCCACAACTCTACGAGATCAATAAAATCCATTCAACTGACTTGAAATTCTTAACTTCAGCATTTTAAGTAAATGAATGCAACACTTTAATAATTTGTCGATAACGTTTGAAAATTTCATTTCTTGCTTTATACATTTTCCAAAACGCTGTTTATTCATTTCAGCAGATATATGTTTTGTAACAAGTGGAACCATAAATCTAGATTTGCAGTGATATGATAATACGGATATTATCTTAAGTTCTATTAAATATTTCGTATTTAAAAGTGGTCGATTATTTTTATTTTACAATTGATAGTGTTAAATTTTATCATTTATGTTAGAAATGATCATTTAATTATGTTAAAATTATCATTAAATATTTTTCAATTACCGCCAGCCGGACTGAGTCGAACGTCTGGGTGGCGGTTCTCCTGTCAGAATCAATGAAATTACGACAGTTGAGATGAGACACAAAACAAAACCAAAAATACTTTTCGTAACACAGTGAAGTACTCATAAAAAGAAACCCTAAACAATAAACCTCTATCCGTAAACATTAGAACGAGATCAAGAGGTTACACTAGCTCAGAGTCGGTACAGATCGAGAGCAAAATGATATCTTTGAAATGACTAGTTTTGAACAGGAGAACAAGATTTTTGGAAAGACTTGTTCAGATCCTAGAAGGAACAACACGAAAATTCGTATCACGCACAGGGATTCCAACCCATCAACTAAACACAGCGCTGAAAAATTAGAAAAAGTTGTGGCTGTGTCATCGCAAGAGAGGATGTGTGGGCATGGCAAACAGCAAGCGGGATCACTTCGGAACAAAACCCCAAGAATTAAAAGGCACTAACGATGAAACCAAAGTAAAAACTATTTAGAAGCAGTCACAATGCGCACTTTGAAGTTAATTACAGCCCCAAAAAACGTGCAGCGTGCAGATACTCAGTACACAAAAACTAACACCGCAGGTTAGATGGAGCATAATATTACAAGTTCATAATAGAATTCTTATTAATAATCAACTATGCCACTTATTGTAGTTATTTTTATTATACTATTTATCAACAGGTATGGAGGTATTTAAATATTTTAACAACAGGTGCAATTGTACCGGTGTTTACCGGCTGAATAACAGCCCTCGACAGAAGACAGAAATAATTTCATAAAACGGGAAATTTTCTAAAAGACAAAGTGTATTCCTAAATGATGTGTTAAAATTTTCATACTCCCCTACTTCAGATGGCAACTTGTTTCCATTCCTAGATCGCCGTCGCAAGCAAGTAACACAGTCAGAAGTTCCCTTATTAGAATTACCGTGGAGAACAACTGTAAGAAAAACACTTGATGTTGTCTGATTATGAATAGGCTACTTTTGTTACATCCGGAATAATGTGGAACATTTTGAATTTGAATCACTTCTTGGAAAAAAATTCTTATTATTACTACCCAGTTCTCGGTGGCGTAGTGCTACCTTTGTCTCTTTCTTTTTAACCTAATCTTCTTCAGCGGTTAGCACTTCCATTACGGGGTAATCCCTCCTTCAATGAGTAGCGCTTCCATACGGGGTAATCTCTCCTTCAGTGGATATCGCCTCTCTCACTGTCAGTGTTACTTTAATCTTGTGTCTCCTTCAGGGAATAATGCTTTAATAACTGAATAGCTTCTATATTATTATCCAAAGGATAGCGCCTTCAGTAACAAGGACTTCTTTCAGAGGATAGCGCTTCTAATATTCAGTAATACCTCCTTCAGTCGATAGAACCTCTTTTGGTGGGTAGTGCTTCCTTTAGTGGGGTTTCTTTCAATGGGTAGTGCTCTGCTTTAGTGGATAGCGTTTCCATCATCACAAAATGCACGGTTAGTCGGTAAGGCCATTTTCAGTGGGTAGTGTCTCTCTCACTGATAATCCCTCCTTCAGTTGTTATTACTAAGTAATGCATCTTTCAGTCACTAGTGCCTCTCTCAGAGGGTAGAACGCTTCCTTGAGCGGATAGGGACTCTGTTACTACACTGTTAAACATTGTGTAATAGGCCGCACCAAAACGTGGTGCTACACCAGCAGCACCACTTTCTTAGAAAAGATAAACCATTCTGTGGTGCGAAATGAACCCAACAAAATGGTGTAACCTTGCGTGCAACTTTGTACCATAACGTGGTGAAAAGTTTAAAAACGTTGTTGGGTTTTGTTTGCAACATCCGATAGTGCATCTTTTCGCAGAAAGTGGTGCAGCTGATGTAGTACCACTTTTTGGTGCAACCTACCACAAAATTTCTAACGGTGTATATAATGCCCTTTTTAGTCGATAAGACCTCTTTTAGTCGGTGGTGCCTTCTTTAGTGGATAGCGCCTCCATCACTGGGTAGGGCCTCTTAATCTGTAGGGCCTCCTTTAGTGGATAGCGTATCCATCATCAAGAAATGATTCGTTAGTCTCTAAAGCCTCTTTCAGTGGGTAGTGCTTCTCTCACTGGATAATGCCTCCTTCAGTAGCTAGAGCTTCTTTCAGTGGATAGATCGACTCCTTTAGTGGGTAGTGCCTGCATCACTGGGTACTGCTTCATCAATCGGTAGAGCCTCCTTCAATGGGTAGGGCCTCCTTCATCGGGAAATATACTGTTAGTCGGTAGACGTCTCTCAGTGGGTAGTGCTTTTCTCATAGGACAATGCCTCCTTCAGTTGCTAGTGCCTCTCTCGGTGAGTAGAGCGTCTTCTTTAGCGGATAGAAACGCTATCACTAGGTAATGACACCTTCAGTTGTTAGTGCCTCTTTCAATGGATGGAATGTCCATCATTGGGCAATGCCTTATCTGTAGGTACCAGAGTTGGAAACCGGTCAAGCATTTCGGACCCGGACGTCCCATAACTGACCCCGACAAATCTGCTTTGCACAATAAAATGTTTATTACACATCGACTATAGTTTCGCAAAGCGTTTGGCTTTGCTTCCTCAGGACGAATGGAGCGTAAACATTCAAATCATTGTGACATCATCAGAATTCTGACGGTCACGGGTTTTGGTGAGTTGTTTCCACGCGCTTGAAAGAAATGGAGTCGACATCATGTCGTTGACAAGCCTTGACGAGTTCTGGTATATGTGGAAAGCTTTTAATATATTAAGCTTGATAGTCGAGTCCGGTTTATCAATAAGCGTAGCGTTTCAAAACAAAAATTTATGGTTATTTTCGTGACAATGTTGAGCTATAGACGACTTCTTCAGTTCACAGTTCCGTACATAGGTCTTGTGTTCCTTCACACGGAAACTTAAAGCCCTGCGGGTCTGTCCTATATATGAAAGTCCACATTCACAAGGTATCTGATAAATTCCCCAGCAGTTTAAGTCTTCGACGTAGTCTTTTGATCCGTAAAAATTCATCTTGTTTATGGGTTTGAAAATAACTTTGAAATTAAAACTTTTAAGGATTTTTGAAATTCCTAAGCAAATCTGAGGAGCAAATGGGATAACTGCCCAATTCTTTCGTATTGGGAGGTCTACAGGCATGAGTGTGCAGACAGGCTTCGGTTTCCTAAATTTTTGGACAGCTTTGTCTATAACTGAAGGGCTGTATCCTCTGTGTGCTGCAATTCGTTTAAGAAAATCAAGCTATTTCTGTAAGGAATCCTCAGTTGAGCAGATATGTATTGCACGATATGCGTATGTAAAGAAGGCAGATATCTTTTGTTTCCATGGATGATTTGATTTTGCATGAGGGGGTAAGGAAACAGCAAATGGTTTTCGATAAACTGTGGTATTAAAGGATCCTTTAGTACAACAGTTTATCGAAAAACATTTGCTGTTTCCTTACCCCCTCATGCAAAATCAAATCATCCATGGAAACAAAAGATATCTGCCTTCTTTACATACGCATATCGTGCAATACATATCTGCTCAACTGAGGATTCCTTACAGAAATAGCTTGATTTTCTTAAACGAATTGCAGCACACAGAGGATACAGCCCTTCCGTTATAGACAAAGCTGTCCAAAAATTTAGGAAACCGAAGCCTGTCTGCACGCTCATGCCTGTAGACCTTATAACGAAGTAAATTTCTCCGTCATTTTCGGTCTACGCCGGGATTCGAACCCGAGTACGCTTATTCCGGAACAAGCAGCTCTACCAACTGAGCTACGCAGACATGTATTCTGATTCCTATCTGCCTTTATGTCATGTGCGTCCTGCTGGCAGGTACGTCACATCTCCCCCCCCCCCCCGAGAGAGGGCCGGGGGCATGGCCCACGGGTCAGCCGTGACCATGAATCGCTGCAGGCAGACAACCACTGTAGAACGTGCACTTGAGAACTCCCAGTCAATCTGGTGTGTGGAATGCAACGTCACACACATTTATTTTTCGAAGCAGTGGAGAAGGGATTCTCTGATTTTTCCTATCTCGCGGCGTGGAAATAACATCACACCAATGCGAGATTTTGAACGGTCGGGTCATCCGGGTAGTTCGGGCGCCATTATAACGAAGTAAATTTCTCCGTCATTTTCGGTCTACGCCGGGATTCGAACCCGAGTACGCTTATTCCGGAACAAGCAGCTCTACCAACTGAGCTACGCAGACATGTATTCTGATTCCTATCTGCCTTTATGTCATGTGCGTCCTGCTGGCAGGTACGTCACATCTCCCCCCCCGAGAGAGGATTATAACGAAGTAAATTTCTCCGTCATTTTCGGTCTACGCCGGGATTCGAACCCAAGTACGCTTATTCCGGAACAAGCAGCTCTACCAACTGAGCTACGCAGACATGTATTCTGATTCCTATCTGCCTTTATGTCATGTGCGTCCTGCTGGCAGGTACGTCACAACCTCCCAATACGAAAGAATTGGGCAGTTATCCCATTTGTTTCTCAGATTTGCTTAGGAATTTCAAAAATCTTTAAAAGTTTTAATTTCAAAGTTATTTTCAAACCCATAAACAAGATGAATTTTTACGGATCAAAAGACTACGTCGAAGACTTAAACTGCTGGGGAATTTATCAGATACCTTGTGAATGTGGACTTTCATATATAGGACAGACCCGCAGGGCTTTAAGTTTCCGTGTAAAGGAACACAAGACCTCTGTACGGAACTGTGAACTGAAGAAGTCGTCTATAGCTCAACATTGTCACGAAAATAACCATAAATTCTTGTTTTGAAACGCTACGCTTATTGATAAACCGGACTCGACTATCAAGCTTAATATATTAGAAGCTTTCCACATATACCGGAACTCGTCACGGTTTGTCAACGACATGATGTCGACTCCATTTCTTTCAAGCGCGTGGAAACAACTCACCAAAACCCGTGACCGTCAGAATTCTGATGATGTCACAATGATTTGAATGTTTACGCTCCATTCGTCCTGAGGAAGCAAAGCCAAACGCTTTGCGAAACTATAGTCGATGTATAATAAACATTTTATTGTGCGAAACGTTGTTATTATTATTCTTTCTTAACACCGCAAGCTTTGTAGTCATAAATTATATAAAATCTGCTTTGAACCATTAATTCGAAACTCAATTAATGTATATATACATATAAACGTAATTTACATATTCATCCTAATAACTGCTTGATATTTAATAACTCAAATCCTTTTTTAATACACTGCTGGACAATTGCTAAGGACGGAACATAAACGGCTATATCGCGCATAAAAAAGTAAGTGTGGTTGGATGCCAATTGAAATAAAATAATGTCAGAATGTCAGGACATTACAAGAAAGACAATTTATTGCGCTCTGAAATCCAGAAGGCTTTGGAACGTGTTCAAGGGACAAACAGGCCATTTTGTGCAGAATACGTAAACGTGAAAAAAATGCAATTACCGTCCATAGGCGTTCCGGCGTAAGATGTCAATACGGGATATGGCCACCATGGAGGGCGATGCAAGATTCCACACGTCGTGTCATGCTTTGCACAACATTATCAAGCAGCTGTTGGGGTAATTGGGGTAATTTATCACATTCCTCTGTCAGTGCACGGATGATGGTGTCCTTGTTTATTTGAGGGCATTGGCGACCAGCAAGACTCCTCCCCAAAGCATCCCATACATTTTCAATGGGATTCAGATCTGGAGAACATGCTGGCCATACGAGGCGTTGAATATCCTCGCTCTCAAGACACTCCTGGACAGCGACCGTTCGATGACATGTTGCGTTGTCGTCCATGAAAATGAATCTGTCACCGACAGCACCACGGAGCATGCAAACATGAGGTAGCAGAACATCATTAATGTATCGTTGGCAAGTCATAGTCCCAGTTGGAAGCACATAGAGGGACGTACGGCCATTGATCATGATGCCAGCCCATACCATGACACTACATGTCGGATATCGGTCCCTTTCCTGTATGTTTGCTGGACATTATGCAGTGCCACTATCACGCCAGATCAGTTGTCGTCGACAATCAGACAACAGACTGTATCTACTCTCATCTGAGAAGAGGACAGCAGGCCAGTCGTTATCAGTCCAATTGCGATGTTGATGGCACCATTGCAAACGGGCGGTACGGTGACGTCTGGACAATGGGATGCACACAACAGGACGGCGGGCGTATATAGTCCTCTTACATGCAAACGTCTGGCGACAGTTTTTCGGGAGATCCGCTTGCCAGTAGCAGCCATAAACTGATTTGCTACCTCACTAGCTGAGCTGCGCTTGTGTCTTTTTATTGATAGCACTATGTACCGATCTTCTGCAGGTGTCGTACTGCGAACACGACCTCCCCCGTGACGTTTGCTACACTCTCCATTTGTTTGAAATGATTTCCAAAGCCTTTAAACAACACTGTGGCTGACGTCGAACTCCCTGGCAACATCTGTTATTTTTCGCCCTTCTTCGATCTTGCCAATAATACGGCCACGCGTAAAATCATCTAGGTGATGTCGGGAAGACATACTGAAAACTGCAAGTTCGTCAATTGATTCTTTCCTTTTCAACTTTGCGTTTGAACAACAACGGTCAATACGCGTCAAATCCTTTATATTTCTTATCAGCGCTATGACGTCACGAACAAGTTCGTCAATCCAAAATTTGCATACGCACAACACATCTTACTGTATCCCGCACTTATGCTAATATCCACATTTTCCTGCCTTCTATTTTATGGTTGCTATCGTTGCTATTGTCATCCGTCCTTAGCAATTGTCCGGCAGTGTAATAAAATGGGGTTACTTACTAAATTTTAGTGCCATTTTTAGTGCCACTATTTTGCGTAATCTAGAAGTAATGGCTGACCGTGACCGTGACCATGAAGTATATTACAAATGGGAATCATTATTTACGATTATACAAATGTATTTTTTTAAATGTACTTAGATTATACACTCTTTCCACGCTTTGATGGAGGTGCGCATACTTTCATATGATCCGTTAGATTTTTGGTTCCATAATCTTTTATTACACCATCGACATCTTTCTTTGTAATTATACACTTTCCACATTTTGAACAACAAGCAAGGGCAAACAACAAAGAATTATTCACCGGTTCCTTTATGAGACGAAACAATTTCCAACATTCATTCTTCCCCTTGTGGTTTTCAACAAGCACTTATTTGTTAGCCTCGACGCCTTTCTCAACCTCCTTAATATTAAATCCATCCATATTAACAAATAAGGAATTAATTTCGACATGACATGTCATGGGACCGGGATGTCAGCAGATAAATCGAAAACCTCTGAATTCTCAACATAAAAGATGCGATGGGAAAAGTAACTCTTAGTCATACAGTGAACTTCGCACGGAGAGAGTGAATCAGCTGAGAAGCAGGCGAATGGCATTTGCCTGTACCTAGCACTGGACAATCGCACTGTAGAAAAACGCAAAGGAAGTATCTTTTTACGATATGGTGTCGGTATGTCTGACGTCGATCGGTGGAAATCTTTTTTGCTTTAATAAAGATACGACAATAGTTTTGCATGGCAAGTCATTATTCACTCCATGGCACCAGTATCGACTACAAAATTCTGCAACGCGCATTTTTCTTTGGAATTTATTTTTCTCTTTTCAAAAATAAAGCAGAATAAAACCGGGTCAGAATCGGGTCTGGAACACCTTGAACCGACCCGTTGGACCTGCAAGAAATTGTCGACCCATTGACCCGTGACCATCTCTGGTAGGTACGACCACCTCCAGTAGGTAGCCCCTCCTATAATAGGTAGTGCCTCTATCACTGGATAATGCCTCCTTCAATTGATAGAGCTCTATCAGTGTGTAGCTGCTGCAGCACCGGAGAGTGCCCTATCATTGGGTAGTACTCCACAATAACACCACATAGCCCACTTTAATAGCATGTGCAGTAATGTTGCAGAATCGAAAAATAAGTTAGTATCTTTCTGAAAATATGACATGGTTTGTCTAATGACTAGAATAAGGGTAAAAAGGTTTAAATTTTCTTGAAAGGCATTATACCTTTAAAACTAACAGAGCTCTAAGAATAAAGAAAAAGGAGAAAAAAACCACAGTGAAATTATTTGATGCATCGGAGTAACCGCAAGATAAGGCAAATATTTTCTTTCGTGAAGCAATAAAAGAGGAACATCGAGAACGCAGGGAAGTTTGGCGTTGGTAATATCTAACGCGAATCAAATATTTCTGCTGCTAAAATGTCTTTACATAAATGACAACGGAAGTGCTTCAGCGAAGCAAACTGATTTACAGATTTCCCATCATGGCATCAAACATTCAGACCCGAAGTTTTAGTGCAGAGTAAAATAAAACGGAAATAAAAGCCACTCTGGTGTGCTAGAAGAAGCACTTGCGGTTCTTCTGAAGGAAACCACAGACGCGACCAAATAAATGTACTGAACTCGGATCAACATAAACTGACACGAGCAGGAAAAGTTGTAACTCGAGTTTTACTTTTTTTTTGTTATTCCAGTAATAAAATCACCGAATTCCTCGTACAGAAATTCCCTAGAATAGTCAATTTCTCGTATTTATTGCACTTCCGTTTAGTAAGTCGGTTATATCGCATGGGAATTGGCCACCAGGAACAACGTGTTTTATATCTTTCTCTTAGAAATGATCACAAAGGAATTTTTCTTTTGTTTGATGAAAAATAAATTTGTATCACTCTTTTCTTAATTCCCTAAAGTGTCGTAAAAGCTCGTACTGCCTAGGCATTGTGTTTGAAAACCGGTATCAGAATGCCGTTTCTGAATTAAAAAAAACTGCGGTTTGTTTTCTTTTGAAGAAGTAAAAACTTGTTTGGGCGAGGGTAAAAGTATAAGTTTAAAGCTTAAGTGAACGATACACTATTTTCGAAAGAAACAGTCCTGAATCAAATTTGGCAAGATCTCTTTTACACGCAAATGCTGCACTTAAGAATCAATTGTGACGTACCTACTTTAAAAGTGACATACATGTCAAGGTATGTCACTTTTGTAGCACTGATAAGCCATTGTCGGCGCAGCTTAATTGGGAAAGCATTCGGCTTCGATGCAGAACAATGCGAGTTACATTTCCACTCGCCAGTAAATTTTTGTCACACTATATTGTCGCCCGTACGTAAAATGAATATCTTGGCCGTTGGGATCTTCGTAAAATGAATAACTTGACCTTTGGGTTCTTCGAAAAATGAATATCTTGGCCGTCGGGTTCTTCGAAAAATGAATATCTTGGCCGTTGGGTTCTTCGAAAAATGAATATCTTGGCCGTTAGGTTCTTCGAAAAATGAATACCTTGGCCGTTGGGTTCTTCGTAAAATGAATAACTTGGCCGTTGGGTTCTTCGAAAAATGAATATCTTGGCCGTTCGGTTCTTCGACAAATGAATATCTTGATCGTTGGGTTCTTCGAAAAGTTAATATCTTGGCCGTTGGGTTCTTCGAAAAGTTAATATCTTGGCCGTTGGGTTCTTCAAAAAACGAATATCTTGGCAGTTGGGTTCTTCGAAAAATGAATATCTTGGTCATTGGGTTGTTCGTAAAATGAATATCTTGGTAGTTGGGTTCTTCGTAAAATGAATATCTTGGCCGTTGGGTTCTTCGAAAAATGAATCTTGGTCGTTGGGTTCTTCGAAAAACGCGCCCGAACGTAAAATGAATATCTTGGCCGTTGGGTCCTTCGAAAAATGAATATCTTGGCCGTTGGGTTCTTCGTAAAATGAATAACTTGGCCGTTGGGTTCTTCGAAAAATGAATTCTTGGCCGTTGGGTTCTTCGACAAATGAATATCTTGATCGTTGGGTTCTTCGAAAAACGAATATCTTGGCCGTTGGGTTCTTCGAAAAGTTAATATCTTGGCCGTTGGGTTCTTCAAAAAACGAATATCTTGGCCGTTGGGTTCTTCGAAAAATGAATATCTTGGTCATTGGGTTGTTCGTAAAATGAATATCTTGGTAGTTGGGTTCTTCGTAAAATGAATATCTTGGCCGTTGGGTTCTTCGAAAAATGAATATCTTGGCCGTTGGGTTCTTCGAAAATGAATCTTGGCCGTTGGGTCCTTCGAAAAATGAATATCTTGGCCGTTGGGTTCTTCGAAAAATGAATCTTGGTCGTTGGGTTCTTCGAAAAATGAATCTTGGTCCTTGGGTTCTTCGAAAAAGGCGCCCGAACGTAAAATGAAAATCTTGGCTGTTGGGTTCTTCGAAAAATATGTGTGATGTTCGTTCCAATCATCGTCTGGATTTAGTCAGGATTTCTTTTCCTACATTGAGCTCTTTTTCGAACGTGGTTTTTCCGGCTCACGCGAGAACGTACGATTCAGTCCCAGCAATTTCTCAAGGAGGGGATATATGTGGCGTTCCTACCTCAGTGGTGACGAACATGTCAAGACGGCAAATTTGCTGCGACAAATTCGTCGGTGTCGCTTAATTGGGAAAGCATTGGGTTCCGGTGCAGAAGGATGAGGGTGCAATTTCCGCCATCCATGCCGCATCTGGATTCGAAACCGGACCCTTCACGGACGAATGTTCACAAACCAGCTCTTAGACCACTGCGCAACATGGGCGGCTGAGTCTTTTTCAAGCAGATGTCTTGTAGGCTTCGTTCTATTTTGGGGCTGAATGTCATCACAAAATGTTTAATCATGCTCGGATCGAGCCTTTGTACACGAAAGAGGAAGCCAAAGCGATTCTTATGAAAACACGAATTTTCCTACACCCCCCGAACTCAGAATGTGCAAAATCTATGCCATCTAAAGCCGATTTTGCACATCACAATACCTAAAAGCAATGGCTCTAAGACAGGGATGAAAGATTCTTCACGATGTGTACACTTTCTTTAACTTGGCGACATGTACACCTTCCTTAATATCACAATTTGGTTGGAGTTATGGAACAACTCAGAGAAAAAATTAGATCAATACCTTTCGGAAGGGCCTAAGATAAGGGTGCATTTGAATAACCCTGATACAAAAGGTACAATGAATTTCTTTATAGAGAGAAAAATTCCTTTTCAGTAAGATTAAGAAAATTAGAAAGAGGTTAGTATAAAGAAAATTACGTTTGAGATAAATTACGCCGTGAGTCTCAATTCCCACCTTTTCAGTGTAATTCAGATCAGATCATATGTAGAGGATTTTAGGAAGGGAGTGTCTGACCACAGGTCTTAAACAACCCTTAGAAATAGAAAGCTAGGAGATTTGGGCTAGAGTGCCCGATATGAAAGTGACACGGAAGCGAAGTAGAACAGGGGAAGAAGACGCCCTTATTTATTACAGGGGGGCCAGTACCCGGGGTCCGATGGCTTAACGTACCCATCCGACGCACGGCGGATATTTAGTGGGTCGAGCGTTCCTACCTGCTGGGATCGAACATGAGGTCCTCTCCGTGGCAGTCACGAACGTTGCCCATTAGGCCACCTGCGCCCCGTTCAGTGTAATTGAAATGCTGTAAAGCCTTTTATTTCTCCTGAATTACCTTCCGGTGATTCAACTGTATTACGACTTACACTTCATCTTTGAATGAGGGTGACGGGCGATGTGTGAACTTTCTTTCGCTATCAATTTTAATTGATCGGGCTCATATGGTTTACATATTAAAACAAGTTAGTAAAATCATGCAATGTATTGATTATGATACGTTTTCCAACATACCAGAAATCATTACTCAAGTTATTACTGAAGTTATGAGGATAATGGCTGTAGAATAAATCTCGCTCCTGTGCCCTGACCTTTGACCCCATTTCGATTATATTCAACAGAACCGGTTCCATATACCTCCGGAACAACATGATAAAGTTTTGTCGAGATCGAAGCATTTTTACGTAAGTTATGACGCATAAGGGCAATGGAATGAATCGCGCTCCTATGTCCTGACCTTTGACCCCATTTCGTCTATTTTCAACATAGTTCGTCCGCAGGTTATCTCATACCACATAGTTAACTTTCATCGTAATCGAACCATTTTTACGCGAGCTATCGTGCGGACAGACAGACGGACAAAGCCGAAGTATACACGATTCTTCAACCTACGGTTGGAAAGCGTAAATTATATGTTAAAGAAAGAGAAAATATCGAAAAGAATCTGTCAATTTTTATCTTAGAACCACTGCTTTCATGGATTCGGATAGAAGTAGCAACTTAAGCCTATAATGAGCGGTTTATCTGAACCGAAGTGTCCACAATTTTCTGAGATACCCAAACAGAAATGATCACATAGCGGCCAGAATTTACGCAAGTTACGCCCCCCCCATCTGACACTACCGACAATAAGCCTATCCCTGGTGATATGCGCTACCTTCTGGACCGTCATTTTCTTCTCCGTGAACTAGAGTATGATGAGGAAAGGCTAGTCTCGCAGACACAGACAAAATGCCACTTGAAATAGCAAGCGACTTGTAACATCAACTCTAACCTTTATTTTAGGTCCCACGCCATTGTCATAGACCTTTTAGAGCAGGTTATCAGGCAGAAAGGATTAGGGAAAATCATCTCCTTAGATGATCACTTTGAATAACAGAGCTAAGGCCAAAGCAAAGCTTTCTGACGTGAAGGCACACGCGTTCCAGCGCCGTTCAGCCCACTTCTTAGACACGAATATAATCGTTCGAACTGATTTTAGCGACTTTGCTAACCCCGAGTTAATTTGTTCCAGCCGGTTAAAGCTTTCAGTCTTGTTCAACGGAATCTCTCATCCAGAACTCGAACCCCGTCCAATAAGGATTGTTAGCCACACGTTCCTCGACCGTAGGTTAGTGTATCGTTCAATTGATAGCACTTCCTTCAGTAGATAGTGCCACCAAATTGGAAAAGTGGCCTCTCATCTAGTACTGCACTTAATGATTTTCTCTTTTGAAAATTTTCCGTCAATTCATTCTTTAATTTCTTCTCCGTGTCGTTGCTGTCTTTCCATCTAAACATAGACTTCCTCTAGTTCGAGGTAAGTCCATATGCATAGCTTTTCGATTAACGAATCATTTTCCTGTCATTAAAACTTATCCATGTCTGTGCATTCAATCTTGCTTCTTGAGCCTCATCTGGAGCCTCGGTTACTGTGTATTGTTTCACTCCATTCTTTCATTTCTAAGCTCTTCCTTTCTGTTGATACAGTCCCCTTCACAAAAGAAAGAGACGAAGATAGCACTACGCCATCGACAACTGGGTAGTAATAATAAGAATTTTTTTCCAAGAAGTGATTCAAATTCAAAATGTTCCACATAATTCCGGGTGTAACAAAAGTAGCCTATTCATAGTCAGACAACATCGAGTGTTTTTCTTACAGTTGTTCTCCACGGTAATTCTAATAAGGGGACTTTTGCCGTGTTACCCGCTTGCGAATGGCGCTCTAGGAATGGTAACAAGTGGCCATCCGAAGTAGAAGAGTATGAAAATTTAACAGATCATTTAAGAGTACTGTAACGTACCAGGAGATGTGACGTACCTGCCAGAAGGACGCACACGACATAAAGGCAGATAGCAATTAGAATCAATGTCCGCGTAGCTTAATTGGTAGAGCAACTTATTCCGGAATGAGTGGACCCGGGTTCGAGCCCCGGCGTAGACCAAAAATGACGGAGAAATTGACTTCGTTATAATGGCGCCCGAACTATCCGGATGACCCGGCCGTTCAAAATCTCGCATTGGTGTGATGTTATTTCCACACCGCGAGATAGGAAAAATATGAGCAGCACTTCGAAAGAAAAAAAAAAGAAAAATAAGGGGGAGATGATGTAACGTACCAGGAGATGTGACGTACCTGCCAGAAGGACGCACACGACATAAAGGCAGATAGCAATTAGAATCAATGTCCGCGTAGCTTAATTGGTAGAGCAACTTATTCCGGAATGAGTGGACCCGGGTTCGAACCCCGGCGCGGATAAAAATGACGGAGAAATTTATTTCGTTATAGTACACTTTGTCTTTTAGAAAATTTAACGTTTTATGAAATTATTTCTATTTTCTATCGAGGGCTGTTATTCAGCCGGTAAACACCAGTACAATTGCCCCTGTTGTTAAAATATTTAAATACCTCCATACCTGTTGATAAATAGTATAATAAAAATAACTACAATAAATGGCATAGTTGATTAATAATAAGAATTTTATTATGAACTCGTAATGTTATGGCTCCATCTGAGCTGCGGTGTCAGTTTTTGTGTACTAACTATCTGCACGTTGCGCGTTTTTGAGGCTGTAATTAATTTCAAAGTGCGCATTGTCACTGCTTCTAAATAGTTTTTACTTTGGTTTCATAGTTAGTGCCTTTTAATTCTTGGGGTTTTGTTCCGAAGTGATCACGCTTGCTGTTTGCCATGCCCACGCATTCTCTCTTGCGATGACACAGCCACAACGTTTTCTAATTTTTCAGCGCTGTGTTTAGTTGATGGGTTGGAATCCCTGTGCGTGATACGAATTTTCGTGTTGTTCCTTCTAGGATCTCAACAAGTCTTTCCAAAAATCTTGTTTTACTGTTCTAAACTAGTCATTTCAAAAATATCGTTTTGCCCTCGATCTGTACCGACTCTGAGCTAGCGTAACCTCTTCATGTCGTTCTAATGTTTACGGATAGAGGTTTATTGTTTAGGGTTTCTTTTTATGAGTACTTCACTGTGTTACGAAAAGTATTTTTGGTTTTGTTTTGTGTCTCACTTCAACTGTCGTAATTTCATTGATTCTGACAGGAGAACCGCCACCCAGACGTTCGACTCAGTCCGGCTGGCGGTAATTGAAAAATATTTAATGATAATTTTAACATAATTAAATGATCATTTCTAACACAAATGATAAAATTTAACACTATCAACAGTAAAATAAAAATAATCGACCACTTTTAGATACGAAATATTTAATACAACTTAAAATAATATCCGTATTATCATATCACTGCAAATCTAGATTTATGGTTCCACTTGTTACAAAACATATATATCTGCAGCAATGAATAAACAATTTTTTGGAAAATATATAAAACAAGAAAGGAAATTTTCAAACGTTATCGACAAATCTTAAAGTGTTTCATTAATTTACTTAAAATCTTAAAGTGTTTCATTAATTTACTTAAGAATTTGAAGTCAGTCGAATGGATTTTATTGATCCCGTAGAGTTGTGGAAGAAACAACAGCTGAAATAATTTATCAAAATGTATAGACTGTGCTCGAAGTAAATGGTTTCAATAAGAAATATTTACATGAAAACTTTATCGGATTTTGTACAGACGGTGCCAGTTGATTTTATTATAAATTCTCTATTTTCAGACATAGAAATTCACCTAATGACTGCCGGTTTAATGGGAAATCGTTGTAAGAATATAGAGTGCGGTTCTTTGTGTCAAACCATTGGCAATATGTATTTTGTTTCCTTACACCGATAAGATGGATTACCACTTTAGTCTTACATACTTAGTGTATTAAGAAGTTCCGCTATTACAGAGTCACTTATCGGGAACAATAGACCGAAATGTTTAACAGTTATGTATAGGTACCATACAGAAAATTACCAATAGTCATCTGTTAGGGTCGGTAGAACAATTAAACAACCAGTTTGGACAGCATCATACAAGCCGTGATATCTATTAATAGCCTACCATACACACTTTTATAAGCCGAAATACCTTTAAAGCATGCACGCTTTAAAGTTATACAGCCTTTAATTAAGTAAATTATCAAATACACTGCTGGCCACCAAAAATGCAACACCAAAAAGGACACGAGATAGCAAAACCAGATTTACTGGACACATAACAACAGATACAAAGATGAAACGATTGAGCTTACAGGCCCGTGCGACTTGCGGAACACGCAGACATCAACAATAGTTCATGTGGCACCCATAGCTGGCAATAACGGCCGCTACACGCCGCGGCATTGAACGAAAGAAGCTTTGGATGTGGGCTTGGGGTATGTCGGTCCAGGCTGCTTCCACACGTTGCCACAGATCATCAGGCGTAGCTGCGGGTGATGCTTGCCCGGCTACTCGGTTGCCGATCAGCGACCAGACCTGTTCGATGAGCCATATATCGGGAGAACAGGCGGGCCAAGGCAGCGGTGATACCTGGTGGGACGTGAGGAATAGTTGCACGATACGTGCCACGTGCGGGCGCGCATTGTCCTGTTGAGACGTGGCCGCTGGTAGGTCCTGCAAGTAAAGGAGGACTACAGGCTCCAAAATGTCGGAGATGTAGCGGTGGCTGTTGAGTGTACCGGCGATGCGTACCAGAGGAGTGCGGGTGTCATACCCAATTGCGCTCCAAACCATAACCCAGGCGACGGACCGGTATGGCGATGCATAATGCAGGTGTCATACAGTCTCTCGTCGCGGTGCCGCCCCACGCGGATCCGACAATCGTGGTGTTGCAGACGGAAGCGGGATTCGTTGGAGAAGTCAATGTCGTGCCATTCCGTAGCCCAGGTGTAGCGTTCAAGGTCCCACTGCTGCCGCACTCGCCGGTGGTGTAACGTCAATGGTAATCGGAGCAATGGGCGCCGTGCGACAAGTCTCCGCTCCTGCAGACGACGTCGAACGGTACATGCTGACACAGGTTGTTGTGCAACACACCCTAATCTCTGTGCTAACGTTCGTGATGTGGCGATGCGTGCCGTCAATGCCCGCTGCACCACATGCAGGTCCTCTCGTTCGGAGTGTGCCGCGGCTGCGACAATCGCTCACGTCGGTCCGTCCGTCCCTCCTGCACCCACCGAATTCATACTCGCCTCACTGTGGTTGGATGACGTCCTACACGGGCGCCGATGTCTCGGTACGATAAACCGCTGTCGCGATAAACTACTATTTGTTCTCTGTCGAACTCCGAAACGTGCTGGAATGACTGCCGTATTCTGAAGATGACAATCCGATTTTTGGTGTAAATGTGTCAGATAATATCCGAAAACTTGAAAATTTCATCGGCCTGGAGCGGGACTCGAACCCGCGTCTCCCAGATAGCGCCCGGCTATGCTAACCACTACACCACCTAGAACGACCAAGTCTCAAGTTTCCGATTAATTCGAATATAGACATCACAGGATTCGCTAGTCGAAGAGCAAATTCTGTTATGGTTAGCGAATCTGGGTGTTTAGAATTCCTTCCCGTGATTGCCCGGAGGCGAGGAATATCAGTGAATGAAAACGGGATTACACCATTGTGCAATACAAATTTGGAAGTTGTGAATCCGTTTATTGGTGTAAATATTACCTGAATGTTAAGTCAGATGATATCCGAAAACTTGAAAATTTCATCGTTTTGGAGCGGGAATCGAATCCGCGTCTCCCGGATAGCGCCAGAGTATGCTAACCACTACACCACCCAGAACGACCAAGTTTCAAGTTTTCATTCATTAACCAGTATGAATTAAAAATAATAATAGGTAGATGTGTGTGGTGTTGAATAAATTTTAATTTTAAAAATTAGTCTTGGTCAGTTTTTTTTTTAATTTTAGTCTTGGTCAGCTTTTTCTCTTTAGAGCAATTGTGAGGTGGGTCTGGTCCATCAGATCAGCAGATGGTGAGTACTGAAAGAATGAAGACATTCTCAGTCAGAACGTCCCTGAGTGTGTAGGTGGTCTTAAAACAGAAAAATCAGTAGACTACAAAAATCCCTCAGTAGACAGAATTCAAAATCAGTAGATCTACTGATAAATCAACAGAATGACAACACTTGTGTGTGACGTACTACTGAAATGACGTAAAATTCAAAACGCCAAACTGCATCAATAAGCCAGAGTCGGCCTAGTTAATTCGGAAGAATAACAAGCTCCGGAGTGAGCAATCCCACCACCGGCAAAAATGTATTTTGAATCCCACCACCGGCAAAAAATGTATTTATTTCCACAAGACTTCAGGTACTTTGAGCAGAGAGAGAAACCTCCTGTTTTGGAGATACTACAATACTAGAGCAGAAATTTGGGAAACTGTTTTGTGCACTTTAGGAATTTCAATACGATTTCTTTTATTGGAGGTTTAACGACCACCGTGAGCAACTCAATGTGCTATAAGCACTCGCCCGTACCTAATTTGGGGTCACTGGTTCCAGGGAAGGGAGAGAGCCAGTACCGTAACACAAACACATCTATGCCTCACCGGAATTTGAACCCGGACCCGTTTTGGACGAATGATCAGAGGCCATCGCTTAAATCACTGCGACACAGGGGCGGCTCAATACGATAAGAAAGTTTCCATTAAACCTTTAACTGGATGAAACGAGTTAACTCGGGGTTTCCAAAAATGGACTGAAATCAACTGTGAGAATATATTTGCTACCTAAGAAGTGGGTTAAATGCGTCTGGGATGAGTACATTCAGGATGTATTTAGTGTTCCCAAGACGGCTCGAATGAGTGACCTGAAACATTAAAGCATCAAAAAGCATTGCTTCCCCCTTACATATGTTACTCAGAGTGGACATTTAGTGGTTAGTTTGACACTAATCTGACAGACTTCTTCTTAAAGGGTATGTAGTAGTGGAGACGAATGTAGGAATAGAAGATGTATGAGTCACTTATTTTTACGTAATGGCATGATGCCCGTGTCAGGGGAACTACCCCCTCTCGATCATGTCTTAGGTCATGGAACAGAGAACACAGGACTAGAAAGGAGATTTTAGATTTATTTTCGGTGCTAATGAGATTGGGAAAGTAATTGTTTTACCATAGCTTTCGTAAAACCATACCGCTATGAAAACAATTCTGTTTGGGAGAGCAAAAACTTTAGGTACCGTTTGCTTCAAGTACATCGGTCGCTTAAAGGGTTAATGTTAAAAACCGTTTTTCAATAACGATTGAGATGTGCATCACTGTTTGAGGGATTACTGAATAAAACTTTCTTGCTTCAGGTTTTCTGATTATAGTCGTGACTAACAAAATGTTAAAGAGAAAATAAGCTTGCGCACACTTTGATCAAACCGTTACTACTCTGTTGAATACAAATGAGGATATAAGGAATTAGCAGAGTAACTGCATTTAATGAGCTTATTTATTAACCGGCTAAATTATCATGTGCGTTTTAATTAAGCTTTTAAGAACTTATTAATGGCTTTATACTGAAATATCTCCGAATTTGGATTTCCAGTAGGGAGCCATGTGAGCTAAGAACCAATTAATCCCACAAATATGAATAATCCCGCATGGAATCTTAAAACATCGAGACGAAGGTTACGCTGTATCGTGACAATGGTGAATTTGAGTGGCGAAAAGTCGTTCATGGGATTAATTCAATTAGCGAGCTGAACACACCAGAAGTGAAATCTGAATAATCGCAAAATTTTGATGTGAATAGCGAGCCATAAGCAGTCGAGAGCAAGACACCATAGTAGCTCTGGATTGCCAGGGAAGCGAAGAGAGTGAAATTTGGAAATATAAAATCCCCTTGGGATCCACTCGGAGCCCAATGCCGACTATCTTGATCATTTACGCTACAGATGGATTAAAAAAGAAAAAAGGTTTCGCATACCCAAAGTTCTCGGCTGTTTAACGATATTAAGCCCTTTTTGGTGCGTTCAGCCGTGCGACTTTTAAGAGCTAATAAACAAACAAACAAATAAATACCCTTTTTGAGAAATCGCGCCTATAATTTCCAGCGTTTATTCGTAAGGCTCTACCTCAACGCAAAGAGATGTTCCTTTACTGTCATGTTGAGGAATACAAAGCAACGTAGGCAGGAAAAGCACAATATGATTTTTTACGCTTTCCAACCGTAGTTTGAAGAAGCGTATATGCTCCAGCTTTTTCCGGCCGTCTGTCCGTCCGTCTGTCGGCACGATAACTCACGTAAAAATGATTCGATTTCGATGAATTTTTTTACGCTTTCCAACCGTAGGTTGAAGAAGCGTATATGCTCCAGCTTTTTCCGGCCGTCTGTCCGTCCGTCTGTCGGCACGATAACTCACGTAAAAATGATTCGATTTCGATGAATTTTTTTACGCTTTCCAACCGTAGGTTGAAGAAGCGTATATGCTCCAGCTTTTTCCGGCCGTCTGTCCGTCCGTCTGTCGGCACGATACCTCACGTAAAAATGGTTCGATTTCGATGAAATTTTAGTATGTGGTAGGGGACCACCAGGGTACGAACCCTATTGAAAATTGGTGAAATGGGGTCAAAGGTTAGGACACAGGAGCGGGATCTATTCCATAGCCCTTATGCATCATAACTTACGTAAAAATGCTTCGATTGCGGCAAAACAAAACTTTATCATGTTATTTAGGAGGTTTACCGAACCGGTTCTGTTGAATATCATCAAAATGGGATCAAAGGTCAGGGCACAGGACCGAGATTTATTCCACAGCCATTATTCTCATAACTTGAGTAATGATTTCTGGTATGTTGGAAAGCGTATTATAATCAATGCATTGCATGATTTTACAAACTTGTTTTTTTTTTTTTTTTTTAGATTGGAGGTTTAACGACCACCGTGAGCAACTCAATGGGCTATAAGCAGTCGCCCGTCCCTAATTTCGGGTCACTGGTTCCAGGGAAGGGAGAGATCCAGTGCCATAAGATAATCACAACATCCATGCCTTACCGGGATTCGAACCCGGACCCCTTTCGGACGAATAATCATAAGCCATCGCTTTGACTACTGCCCCACCGGTGCGGCACTGAATTTTTCAACGTGAAATATAAACAAATCTAAGATTGTTATTTATTTATTTATCTTACCTGTAGTTCCGTAGTGTCGCACAAAATTACGGGATATAGGTACGTCGAATGAACTTGGGACATGGCTCATTTTAGGGATCTTGATTCCACGAATCGGGGAAAAGTAAAAGTTGTCTTCGAAATTTAATCAGCTGATTGCCGTACGTGTCACAACACGCAGTCTGACTCGTCATCACAGCTCTCTGCAGACGGATAGTCGGACAACAATGAGAAACGACGTCAGCCGGAGCCAGCAAGCATGGAGCTGATTGGCTATTTTCAACGACAAGTCTTCTGCACGTGTTTCCACTGCTATTCAACTGTAAACTCTGCTACATTGAAAAGGGAAACGGGGCTGTGTTATGAGTAGCGTTCGAGGGAGAGCGCCCAAACAAGGGCGTATTTTTTACGTTTTCCAAATGTAGGTTGAATAAGCGTATATGCTCCAGCTTTGTCCGTCCATCCATCCGTACGATAACTCGTGTAAAAATGATTCGAATTCGATGAAAGTTTAGTATGTGGTAGGGGACCAACTGGGGACGAACCCTATTGAAAATGGACGAGATAGGTTCAAAGGTCAGGACGTAGGAGCGGGATCCATTCCATTGCCCTATGCGTCATAACTTACGGAAAACTGTTTCGATTCCGACAAAACTTTAACATGTTGTTCCGGAAATATACTGAACCGGTTCTGTTGAATATCATAGAAATGGGATCTAAGATCAGGACACAGGTACAAGATTTATTCTACAGCCATTATCCTCATAACGTGACTAAAAATGCTTCTATTGCAACGAAACGTTAGTATGTTATTCCGGAGGTATACTGAACCGGTTCTGTTTAATATAATCGAAATGGGGTCAAAGGTCAGGGCACAGGAGTCATGCTTATTCCACAGCCATTATCCTCATAACTTGACTAAAAATGCTTCTATTGCAACAAAACTTTAATATGTTATTTCGGAGGTATACGAAACCTATTCCTATGAATATCATCGAAATGGGGTCAAAGGTCAGGACCGAGAAGCGAGATTTATTCCACAGCCATTATCCTCATAACTTGACTACAAATCCTTCTATGACGACGAAACTTTAGTATGTTATTCCGGAAATACACTGAAATGGTTCTGTTGAATATCATCGAAGTGGGGTCAAAGGTCAGGGCAAAGGAGGGAGATTTATTCCACAGCTATTGTCCTCATAACTTGACTAAAAATGCTTTTATTGCAACGAAACTTTAGTATGTTATTCCGGAGGTATACTGAACCGGTTCTGTTTAATATAATCGAAATGGGGTCAAAGGTCAGAGCACAGGAGTCATGTTAATTCCACAGCCATTATCCTCATAACTTGACTAAAAATGATTCTATTGCGACAACACTTTAGTATGTTGTTTCGGCGGTATATTGAACCAATTCTGTTTAATATCATCGAAATTGGGTCCAAGGTCAGGGCACAAGAGCGGGATTTATTCCACAGCCGTTATCCTCACAACTTCAGTAACAACTTGAGTAATGATTTCTGGTATGTTGGATAGCGTATCATAATCAATGTCTTGCATGATTTTACTGACTTGTTCGTAATGTACCTGAGTGAAGAAATTTCGAATACACGCGTAATGATCGCAATAATACCTGTGGCAACTTATCTTTCTGAAAAGCTTTATTTTATTCATCTTGTCATACCGGCTTTATTTCCCTTTCAGAACTACTGATAAATATGGAGTCGAAGTACTTACTTCTGGACAGTCCTAATTTTGTCCAACATAACCAGAAATACAATAGTGCAATGCCATTCGCTTCCCTCTCGGCCACAAAAAACAAGTTAGTAAAATCATGCAATGCATTGATGATGATACGCTTTCCAACATACCAGAAATCATTACTCAAGTTATTACTCAAGTTATGAGGATAATGGCTGTAGAATAAATCTCGCGCCTGTGTCCTTACCTTTAGCTCCATTTTTATGATACTAAACAGAATTGGTTCAGTATACCTTCTGAACAACATACTCAAGTTTTGTCGCAATAGAAGCATTTTTAGTCAAGTTATGAGGATACTGGCTGTGGAATAAATCTCGCTCCTGTTCCCTGACCTTTGACCCCATTTCGATAATATTTAACAGAACCGGTTCAGTATACCTCCAGAACAACATGATAAAGTTTTGTCATGATCGAAGCATTTCTACGCAAGTTATGACGCATAAGGGCAATTAAATGGATCCTGCTCCTATATGCCGTCACCATTCACCACATTTCTTCCATTTTCAACAGGGTTCATACCCAGGCGGTCTTCTATCACATACTAAAATTTCATCGAAGTCGCACTATTGTTACGCAGGTTATGACTCATAAGGGCAATGGAATGGATCCCGCTCCTATGCCGTGACTATTGATCCCATTTCGTTCATTTGTAACAGGGTTCGTGCCTATGTGGCCCCCTACCACATACTAAAATTTCATCAAAATCGAACCATTTTCACGCAAGTTATGACGCATATGGGCATTGGAATGAATTCCGCTCCTACGTCGTGACCTTTGACCCCATTTCGTCCATTTTTAAAAGGGTTTGTCTCCAATTGGTCTTCTACCACATAATAAAATTTCATCGAAATCGAATCATTTTTACGTGAGTGATTGTGCGGACGGGCAGATGGACAACGCTGGAGCATATACGTTTTTCAACCTACGGTTGGAAAGTGTAAAAAAGGAGATTCCAGGCAATGGTCTGTACTGCTTTAAAATTCAGGAACAGAATCACCGGTACATCTCGGATTTATTACTCCTCAGTGGTGAAAATTGTACTTTTTACATTCCTGGGCAGCTACTGATAATGAAAATAAAGAATTAAAGCGATATATACTGACAGCCCTGGATAAAAGTCTTACGCCCAAGCATAAAATACTGCAGCTGGTGTGATTGGGCATGAAGCAGCAGCAGACAACCTTGATCTGCGTTTTGTTGACGATATATTTATATATATATATTCCTTCAACAAAATACATGAAGCATGAAAAAATGGCGCAATTTCATTACCAATTTACTTCCTTGAAAACTGTGAAAATTACTTCCAAGTAGATGGGGCTTTTGCCCTACCTAGCCACTAGTTTACTTGTAAACACAACAGTGCAGACGGTAAATCTAGTTACAGAGATTGTTGTGATCATTGTGTATATAGCAGGAACAACTTGTTTGCCTGTGAGGGAACTCAAAACCGAATCCTTGGGCTCCGGATCCGAATGCTTTCCAAATTAAACTACATCGACCATGTTTGTCGCTTGGAATTTGTCGTTTTGACATGCGTGTCACAACTGAGGTAGATAGGTCACATATATCACCCCCTCCCACGAGAAAGGACTGGAACATAATCTTAGGCTTCCGGATCAGTCGAAAAATCATGCTTGAAGGAGAGCGCACTGTAGAAGAAGGAATTATCTCTAATTCCATACGATGTATGGAACGAGAATCACACATTTTTCGAAGAGCCCAACGGCCGGGAGATTCATTTTACGTTCGGGCGCTAATATGAAAACAACCAATATGATTTTCCACGAGACGGGCCCGAACTCGCATCCTTCTACTCCGGAGCCGAATGCTTTCCCAGTTAAACTACACCGAGAAGTGTGTGGTACGCTATTTGCAAATATCTCTGAAGTAAGTACGTCAGAATTATTAAACGTAATAGCGATAATCTTGCGAAACAGGCTTTACGAAAAAAAAACATAACTTACATTAAAAATATCCGGAGAGTGTTCAATTAAAGTGAGTTGTGAAGTCTATACATTTTGCACAACGGTGTGCTTTCCTCCAGCTTGCATAATTGCACAACAAATACTAGTATTTCACATTTTATCCATAGGACATGGAAATTTAACCGGTTTAAAATTAGATGCCATTTGTCACTCCACATCAATGCTACCGTGTAGGAATTTAGGTAGGAGAGTCTTCCTTTGCGAGTGTAAGAGGTCTTTTTTAACAAATGTAGAAAGTCTGCAGTCGGAATATCCATGATACGTACTCTAGTAGATCTGCAAATAAAAGTAATCGCACAATTTGTTTTCGTAATTTTCAATATCTGTTTTATCAGCTGGGACTCTAAATGATTGCAGCACACTCTAATGGAGGTCTTAACGTTGTCACAAAAATGCGAATAAATGTCTAAGGATCGGAAAAAGTCGCATAATGAATCCGAGACTTTTACAAGGGAAACGCACAAATTCTTTGGATATGGCTTTCAAAGTTCGGTAAAATCAAATGCCACTCCAAAATTCTGCACATTTTTCGTCCGACTCAGAATATACACTGATGAACGACAGTTGGTAGGCGGTGAGAGTACATCTGTAAGATGACGTCTATGCAAATTTCGCGCTCGGTGCATACGTGTGGTGCTAGTATCGCCCCTCGGAACATGCAAAGCAGGTTTGCTGTAAATACGCGCTGTAACGTTCGTGAGCGTTAGTTATCGTTGAGATTCGACGTAGTGTGTTGATGTTAGTCAAGAATGCCTTTAAGAAGACGAAGAAGCCATTATCAACCGCTCACGGAGTTTGAACGAGGTCGTGTAATAGGGTTACGAGAAGGTGGATTTTCTTTCCGCAATATTGCAGAACGACTTGGCAGGAATGTAGCCACTGTGCATGATTGTTGGCAGCGGTGGTCAAGGGAAGGTACTGCCTCAAGAAGACCGGGTTCCGGCAGGCCACGTGGCACTACTGAGAGGGAAGATCGTCGTGTACGGCGTATGGCCGTGGTGCATCGTACTGCGTCTGCGGCAGCAATTCGAGCTGCAGTTGCCACCACAGTGACACAACGAGCTGTTACAAATCGGTTACTGGAAGGACAGCTCCGAGCCAGACGCCCTGTAGCGTGCATTCCACTTACTCCAAACCACTGCCGTTTGCGACGTCAGTGGTGTCAAGCTAGAGCTCATTGGAGGACGGAGTGGAGATCTGTTGTGTTTCCTGATGAAAGCTGGTTCTGCCTAGGTGCCAGTGATGGCAGTGTGTTGGTTATAAGGGTGCCAGGTGAGCGCCTGCAACCAACCTGTCCGCGGCCGCGACACCCTGGACCTACACCTGGAATTATGGTCTGGGTAGCAATTTCCTATGACAGCAGGAGCACTCTCGTGGTTATCCCACGCACCCTGACGGCACAGTTGTACGTCGGTCTGGTGATTAAACCTGTTGTGCTGCCATTCATGAACAGCATTCCAGGGGGTGTTTTTCAACAGGATAACGCTCGCCCGCATACCGCTGTTGTAACCCAACATGCTCTACAGAGTGTCGACATGTTGCCGCGGCCTGCTAGATCAGCAGATCTTTCTCCAATCGAGCACGTATGGGACATCATTGGACGACAACTCCAGCGTTACCCCCAACCAGTATTAATTGTCCCTGTATTGACCGACCAAGTGCAACAGGCATGGAACTCCATCCCACAAACTGACATCCAGCACCTGTACGACACAATGCATGAAAGTTTGCATGCTTGCATTCAACATTCTGGCGGTTACACCGGTTATTAATGTACCAGCATTTCACATTTAAAATGGCTCTTCTCGCGCTTACATTAAGCTGTGATCTTGAAACCTTAATCGATTAAATATGTTGCCTATACAAATGTATTGCCGCCATTTCATTCCTCTACAACTATTTTTTCGTGGTGTTGGGATTTTTTTCCGTCAGTGTATGTAGTTAAAACACCAACCCAATTAAACCAAGTTCCGTTCCAATAAGGATTTCAGTTTCGTGATAAGATTTTGACTCCTCTTGTGATAAAACGCATTAAGATTTTTAATTCACAGTTACAGTTGCAGTTGATCTACAAGAAGATGTAGCAATTTTTAACTCGGAAAATGTATTTGCATCAAAATATAATAAAGAGTTTACTGATCAAAATAGCAATTTGTTTTAAACAGTTACAACAAAGATATCGGCCCTGTGTGGCACCCCTGAACGTGCATTACCTTTCATTACCGGTTTGGCGCGCTTTAAATGAGCATTACCTCTTATTACCTATGTGGCACACCACGAATGTGGATTACCAGTGTGGCCTACACTGGATGTGCATTCCCTGTCATTACCTGTGTGGCACTCTCTGACGTACAGTCAGTTCTGAAAGAATGGCTGTTTCCATTTGTAATTTCCTGCTTCAAAATACAAAATAAATACCGTAGACAGACATGTAAGGCTCGAAAAGATCATCTTAAGCACGTCACAAAAAATTTATATCTGGGTAAAGTGTCAGTCGCTGTAAGACTCCGATTGGTCAATACTCGTTTTAGCACTTATCAGCGGCTGAATCGTAAAAGCAGCAGGAGATTTACTAAATCTCAAAACATACACAGAGACGTCAGTTCATTAGCTAATCATCCCCTTGTCCCATAAATGACTCACTCTAACATGTAAGATGACAGGTGACAGATGTTACCATATGCATCACGCAGAGTATGTCGTCAGGAATCAGTTGTTGCTCACCTGATGGTCGGAATCGGAGAAATGAATGATCCGAGCTATTTTGAAACTGGCATAATAGTTGGTACTGGGCGTACAGGTTTAAGAACTCTCCAAAAAAACCGTCGTCCTGTGATTTTCACTCACAACCATAGCAAAAGAACATCTAGCAATTAACGGTTCTGTAGGCTAAAACAGTTGGTGGATTATACGAATAAAAAAAGACGTGGAGGAAACGTGCAAACAAAGAGACATGGCCCACATCGGCAAATCTGAAGAATTTAACATTGGGGTGCCGAGGATCATCTCCGAGTTCACCAAGAATCCTAGCATATCGGGAATGAGCTAGAACAGCAGGGGACCATATCGCCAGTTTCATTTGACCCCTCTGATCCGGCAGGTGTTGCCGTCTATAGGATCCTACGGACTGAAAATGTTCGCGTGTCATACCATTCACGGTAAAAATTGTGCTTGAAAATCCTAGGAAAACGACGTTTAATAGATGTTCGAAACGACATTCCACGTTCAATGTCTCTTCGATAACGCGTTTTACCCATTCCGAATTTAATGGAACAGTAATCGATGCTCGACGAGATGGTCTGTCTGACTTGCACCTCATACCGCGGTCACATGCTCTCTTTCGAGTTGGAGTGGGCTATACATGCGATGAGGGCTGTTCCACCAAATAACTTAACTGCTGATATGTTTTAGTACATCTGGTGTCTCTGTAATTGAATGGTTAACTGAAATCTGCCAGTTGTGCTGGGAGTTAGGAATGGTGCCTCGGGATTAGAGGGATGCTATCATTGTTCCCTTATACTGTATAAGGGAAAACGTGACCAGACTGATTGCAAAAACTATCGTGGTATTAGCTTACTGAGTGTGCCAGGAAAGTATTTGGTAAGGTCGTTATTGAAAAAATACGAGTTCTTACATCAGAGAAAGTGTGGGATGTTCAGAGTGGTTTAATGACTGGTAAAGGCTGCACTAACCAAATTTTTGCATTATGCATGATGATCGAAAAATAGCTGACTGTTGGTAAGAAATTTTTACTGCCTTCATAGATTTAGTGAAAGCATATGGCCAAGTAAATAGGAAACTTCTGTGGAAGGTGTTGAATAAATATGGTGTTACTGGGAATCTACTTAATAGTGTGAAAGTCTTGTATGCTGGCAGTAGAGGTTGTGTACGTGTGAATGATGTTTTATCAAAATTGTTTTCCACTGGTGCTGAAGTCAGGCAAGGTTGTGTAATGTCATCGAGGCTGTTTAATATATTTATGGATGCGTGCATGCGTGATGCCAAGATGCACAATATTGGTTTGTGTCTTGGTAATACCCGTGTGTGCAAATTTCTGTATGCTGATGACATTGTCCTCTTGGCAGAGAGCAAAAATGAGTTGCAGAGTATGTTGTCCAGGATGTATGAAGTTTGCATGAAATTCAAACTGAGTATAAATAAGAAGGAAACCAAAGTTATGGTTTTTTGAGAGAGGAACTGTTAGTACTGAATACAGGGTAAGTCTAAATGGCACAGTGATTCACCAGGTAAATGAGTTTGTATACTTGGGAAGCTAGTTTGACAGAGAGAACAGATTAGATAGCAAAATTAGTAGGCGAGTGAATTCATTGAAAGTCATGGCTGCTTTAGGAGGATTTCACAGGAATGATAGATTCTCAAAAGTGTCCTTGATGGCTGTGTATAAAAGTGTAGTTGTTCCTACTCTGATGTATGTATGTCAGTGAAACCTGGGTACTACAAAAAATACATAGGAGTCGTTTGTAGGCGGGAGAAAAGCATTACTTACGGGGGAAAGACACGTTTCGATCATGTGAGGAATGCAGATGTGTAATGTGAAGCAAAATGTTGTTAGCAAGTTGGAGACCATTATTCTTAGGTGGCTGGGTCATGTTGAGAAGATGAGTGACATTTTTCGGCCCAAGTGGCAGGAAAGAAAGGCAGAGGAAGGCCAAGGAAGTCATGGGAGAATCAGATTTAGGAGTGTCTGCATTAGAGAAAGATTATGAGTATGAAGTATATAAGGTCTTGCGTACATCGAGTAATGGCTGTCACTGAAGCTCGTGTTGTGTGTCAAGATCGCTATAAATGGAAAAGTTTGATACGGCAACAGTAAGTAAATAACCTGTTAAAAATTTATCTGGTGGTTTGTATTCTTTGTGAAGCTAATCTCAGAGAACACCTTAGGGAAATGTATTATAAGTTAAATGTTTATTTCTCAGATGGTCTTTCTTTGAGGAGCTAACCGTTGAATATTAGAGAACAGCTTAATGATATGTATGTATGTATGTAACTGCTGCTCGACGAGATGGTCTGTATGACGTGTACATCATACCATGGTCACATGCCGTCTTTCTAGTTGGACTGGGCTATACATGCAATGATGGCAGTTGCACCAAATAAACTGCCATTTCAGTGTAGATACTTAGTCTTCTATAACACAGTATAAATTCCGTTGCATTTTTGGATTTTAGACTGGAGGAATTTAGGACTTTTCTCCGCATCATAATACGTAAAACTATCTCTTGCTCTGAAATACTAAAAATATTCTAGACTGGCCGTAGCCAAAATCGTTTGCTGTGCTGTAATTTTACTGTACGGTTAAACCATAAAGTGATCTTAAGCACTTAGGCCAGCGTATCGTAAGGTGGTTCCAGCTACGAACTCTGCCCTGTGTTTCCAAACACAAAAATTTTTGTAAACGTTTTCTTCATGATTAATGTATTCCCAAGGATGAAAATTTGCACACAGAAAAAAAAAACTTCAAATTATGACATGACACACTTAAAATCTGCTAAAACTTCACCATATTTGTACTAAAAATAAGTTTTTCCTTGGGTACTGTTAATTTCTGCTAACAGATGACGCCACTTGTGCATTTATAATGTCAGCGGACATAAAAAAAATGTGATGGCTTATTTCAGAATTAGAAATCAGAGGAACTTACAGTTTTAATGGGTCTTTTTTCAATAATTGCATTAAAATGTCGGAATGGAATCAAAATTTGAGTCTATCCATGTGATAGTCTGGATTGTTAAGAATAACTCCAGTCTCTTAGATTGACAAATAATTTGCGTGAATTGAAAATAATTTAGCTGCAAATGTCAACAGAAAAAAATAACGTAAAATACTGCTAGATGTTAATATTATCAAAGTTACTCAGCAGCGAATGGTAATCAAATAATGGCAACACTGAATCACCAGCAGTGTTGGTCTGCAATACGTAACTGCGTCGCCACACGATTAAGGTCCATTTCTGCCACCCCAGAACCGTCATAGATTTCTACAAAAGAAGATTCTCCTGTAGTCTTATTCTTACTGGGCCGCGGGTGGACTAGTGGTCAGCGTTCGTGACTGCCATGGAGATAACTTCAGGTTCGATCCTGGGCAGGTACGAACGTTCGAACCACTAAATACCCGCCGGATGTCGGATGGGCAGGTTCAGACGTCGGACCCCGGGTACTGGTCCCCCGGTAATAAATAAGGACGTGTTCCTTCCCTTTTCTACCTCGCTTCCGTGTCACTTTCCTATCGGGAACTCTAGCCCAAATCTCCTAGCTTCCTGTTTCTAAGGGTTGTTTAAGACCTGGGATCGGACACTCCCTTCCTAAAATCCTCTACATATGATCTGATCTGATCTTCCCTATCGGGCACTCTAGCCCAAATCTCCTAGCCTCTTACTTCAAAGGGTTGTTTAAGACCTGGTGTCAGACACTCCTTTCTTAAAATCCTTTACATATGATCTGATCTGATCTTTCCTATCTGCCACTCTAGCCCAAATCTCCTAGCCTCCTACTTCAAAGGGTTGTTTAAGACCTGGGGTCAGACACTCCCTCCCTAAAATCCTTTGCATATGATCTGATCTGATCTTTCCTATCGGGTACTCTAGCCCAAATCTCCTAGCTTCCTGTTTCTAAGGGTTGTTCAAGACCTGGGGTCAGACACCCTCTTCCTAAAATCCTCTACATATGATCTGATCATCTTTCCTATCGGATACTCTAGCCCAAAGCTCCTAGTTTCCTATTTTTAAGAGTTGTTTAAGACCTGGGGTAGGACACCCCCTTCCTAAAATCCTCTACATATGACCTGATCTGATCTGATCTTATTCGTACATAGGTAGCGTTTCAAATATCAGTAACTAGTGTTCTTTAATCTCAGATTAAGCCTAATTAAGTATAGAATCTCATACATAAGAATATTAACTGAATAATTCATCAAACGCCGCCTCCTTTAGAGTAAAAGAGTAGATTATCCATGCTTCTGAGACAGATTAGGGTTTCAGTATATTAATCCGATTAAAGGCTATTCCATTTAATGAAGTATTTTATGGAACACATAAAAGTCAGTAGGTAGGTTAGACTGTTGTTTCTAGAATAAGAGTATCAAAGGCGATGGCTTCTCTTACTCAAACATAGAACTGATATAATGTTTCAGCGAAATCTGTTTTTAACGCTCTCATCAATTGATTGCTCCACCTTCACCTGCTGCGAGTGAGATAAGCGTTAAATGGCTGTTCATGGCCTATTTATGGAAATATGTTTCGATTTTTTTCCTGTATCGCCATTACCTCATCCTGGGGCATTCAAGTCCGGCGAAATGCATAGCTGTGTTAATCAAGGTCATAATCTGTGTGACCTACATTGAAGGCAAAAGCTTATTTGCATATTCCCAGGAATCTGGGTCGTTTATGAGGCTCAGGCGGACAAAGAAGACCATCGTATAACGCTTAACAAAAGCACCAGGAGTAATGACTGCGTGAAATATTACGTAATGATGGTGCGGAGGAATCTCCTCTTCTGTTATTCTGTTCGCGTACATAGGCACGTGACGCTGGAATAAAACTATTCAAAGTCAGCCATGAAAGTGCTGAAATAGCCAAAAAAAGAATGAAGATGTGCTATACAATATTCAAAGAAAATGCGCTTCTCAGATCCTATAAAAAATAACACACCTTTTTTTGTCCCATACATTTGTCCTAAGTAACCAAAACTCTTAAATACCAAAGAATAAATGAAATCTAGTATCTTGCATAATTTCCAGTAACTTATGGTAGAATAGGTGTGTTGAATCTTTCTCATGCAATGTCACTGTTCAGTTATGGTCATCTGATTCACGCCTAGCTATATTGTACGTTCTACGATCGACTGCGTTCAAACAAAGCTTGCAAATCTGAGCTGTGCATCTCCTTCCGCCGTCCGTTTCGCTGCTTGTCCTCCATACGGTAATCAACAGTTTCCATTTTCAATAACCACTAACGAAAAGTGTTTGCCCCAACAGTTGTGTATCTCTGTGCTAACAAATTCACTCACGTGCCTCTGCAGTGGTTTTACCGAGAATAAACGTGAACAACAGACGGTGGCGAATATGCATCACGTCGGTAGCCATGTAGCTCAGCCAACTGCATGTGCGCACAAACAGCTAAGACAGTGTTGTTATATTACCCAGGGCTGCATTAAGGAGGGAGGAGTCTGAGGGGACTACAGCTTATGGGTCCACCATCACAAAGGGCCCAAGAGGTATGCCGCTACACGAATAATACACAGCACATCTCTCTCTCTCTCTCTCTCTCTCTCTCTCTCTCTCTCAATGAAGTGCTAAATATTAACACTTTCAAAACTATCTAAAATTAGGTAGTGAGCAAAATAAATTGAAAATAGAGTGAATATGAACATGAAAGCCAAAACAACAAAAAAACAAAAAAAAAACGCTAAGCAAAGAATAAAGTTAATTGTAGTAAATTCAAGTAATACAAAACTCCAAATCCGAGACCAAGTAATCAAGGAAGTGCGACGAACGATCCCAATGAAGTTAAAGTTCACTATTCTCATCAGGGGGACACTTGTGCTTAAAGGTGACCTTTCAAATCGAGCAAAGACTTGTAAATAACAAAAGCCGCTCGAGTATCCCCTAGGTCACCAAACGAATAGAAGAGATAAAACGAACTTGTAAAATATCGAATCATCTCCTACAAGGAAGTCCGTTGGAATCACACAACGACCAAGCGAACACTAACTTTCTTTCAATTCGAAGACCACTACACGACGACCACGCAAACTTGCGTTTAACTCGAAGACTACAACACGACGACCAAGCAAGCATAAGCATTACATCCAACTCGATACCCACCGCACATTTCGGCTACAAGCTACAATCCCGAATTACTACGATCTTTGACAAAAGAAATAATTATTCCTTCAGTGTTAGCTACGTCATAAACTCGGATGCAAATATTTAAATCTCAGTACACCTTACAATCGTAATTTCAGCATTCTTCAGATGTTTATGTATTTGTAGTAGTTCAGAACTAGTTTTACCGCAACTTAAAGACACACAGAGTGTTTCCGAAGGTCTCGACCAAACGTGCACAGACAAACAAGTTCCAGAATCAAGTACTCAGTGGCCATGGCATCAGCCCTGAATACCTGGGCAGATTTGCCATCAGGAACTGCACTTGTCCCTGTGGAAATAGGTCGGCAAGCATAGAACACTGCGTGCTTGAATGCAGCGGCTTCGTCGAATGGAGAAACACACTGACCCCAGGTGTGCAAAGAACGCGAAGATTGGAGCTGCTCATCCAGTCCTCCGTTAACAGGAGGGGGATAATAGCCCTAGTAGAGAGGCTAACCCTATTGCAACACACGATTTTCCCCAGTCAAACAGGGACCGAAACGCAAGAGGTGCACGTGCACACCGAAAGCGATTCGGAAGAGGAATGAGGGCAAAAGTCTGTGGGCAAGCAGACGAAATAACCTCCAGTGTACATACTATGTAAATACTCTTTAAATCTCTCAATGTGGTGAGTGTTAAGCATGAGGACAGTGTATAGATGTGTGTAAGTTTTTGTTGAAGAAAATAAAGGGAAATTATTCCCCTAAAAAGTTCGAGGGCAAGACAATCTCCCAGCCAACCCTAAATTATTTAACGACCTATCCCGCCAGACAGAGCGGGAACCCAGATAAGGTACGCTAGGTTGCCCTCCAGCACGTCATCGCGGGCTGGTCTCAGGGCCACGGGAGTGGCCAGGGTCCGAACCAGCGTTTCAAGGCAGGATAATTGTCGCAACATTTCAAAATAAAATCCAAGGTGTTCCATTAGTCCCCGTAGAGCCAAGCAACATTGGCGGAACGGAACAAAGAAATCAGTATTTTTTACCGCAACTTAAAAAGTTGCTAATCATTCTTGGGAGAAATGGCTATCCACAATCCTTTATTCGTCATTTGTTCAATCAGCTTTTAAAAAGTTTATCCACCAAGAATTTTGTTTTCGATTCATGGAAAATTCAATTGGACACGTATAACTAATATATGACCCTACAAAGTTTATTTATTTCCTTTTCTAAAGTACATCTCGATGGGTCGCGTGTTGTTGAAGATTTCTTTAACCTATATGGCAACACCTACTGACCCTGTCACTTTGCTATCTTTATTCGGGATTGTAGCTTGTAGCCATAATGTGCAGTAGTTATCGAGTTGGATGTAATGTTTATGCTTGCTTGGTCGTCGTGTTGTAGTCTTCGAGTTGAACGCAAGTTTGCGTGGTCGTCGTGTGGTCTTCGAATTGAAAGAAAGTTAGTGTTCGCTTGGTCGTTGTGTGATTCCAACTGACTTCCTTGTAGGAGGTGATTCGATATTTTACAAGTTCGTTTTATCTCTTCTATTCGTTTGGTGACCTAGGGGATACTCGAGCGGCTTTGGTCATTTACAAGTCTTTGCTCGATTTGAAAGGTCACCTTTAAACACTAGCGTCCCCATGAGGAGAATAGTGAACTTTTACTTCATTGGGATGGTTCGGCGTACTTCCTTGGTCTCGGATTCGGAGTTTTGTGTTACTTGATTTCATTACCTTTAGTCTTTGTTTAGTGGGGTTTTTTTGGCTTTCGTGTTCATATTCACTCTATGTTCAATTTATATAGCTCAAAACCGAGTTTGGATAGTTTTAAAAATGTTTCTATTTAGCACTTCATTTGTATACTTTGTATAATTAAATCGTTATTTTGTCAAGCTTCATTGCGGGGACATATGGCGATTTTCGATTTTTTGATTCTTTGATTATTATATTAAGTTGCCCTCTAAAGCTTATGACAATAGCATCATCTTATGACGCTTATGACGTTAATAATAAAGCTTATGACGATAATAATAAACTTATGATGATAATCATCAACCATTCACAATCCACTGCTGGATGAAGGTCTCCCCAAATTTCTTCCACGATTGTCTGTCTTGGGCCTGTCTCCTCCACGTCACTCCAGCATACTTTCGGATTTCATCCTTCCATCTCCCCTGGGGTCTTCTTCTGGGTCTTTTCCTGTCCCTCGGAATCCGGTCTAAAATTTTGGTTGTCCATCGGCGGTCCGTTTTTCTGGCAACATGTCCAGCCCATTGCCATTTCACTAATTTCAATCCATGATGTCGTCCACTCCTGTCATTTTCCTTATCCACAAATTCCTCTTCTTATCTTTCCTGGTTACACCAAAGCATGCATCTCTCCATGCTTCTTTGAGTTGTGCGCAGTCTTTCTATGTCTTTTTTAGTTAAGGTCCATGTCTCGGCTCCATATGTAAGCACTGGCAGGATGCAATGATTAAATACTTTTCTTTTGAGACATACTGGCATACTGCTCTTAAAAATTGTACTGTTTTTCCAAAAGCTCTCCATCCAAGTTTCATACGCCGATTAATTTCTTCATCAATGTCGCCCTCCCTCGATATCTGCTGCACAAGATAAATGTAGGAATCGGTTGTCTCTAGCTTTTTTCCATCAATCGATAAATCTTCGTTTCTTGTAAAAGCATTGTACATCACTTTTTTCTTCTGAAAGTTCATTTTTAATCTCACTTCTTTACTCTTGTCAGCAAATTCTTGGATAATACTCTGCAGCTCTGAAGGGGTAGTTGCAAAGATGACTACGGCATCAGCAAAACGAAGGTGTGTTAAGCAATCTTCATTAATCTTTGGAGACAATATATCTTTCTCCATCAATCAATAACCCTTCTTTTACAAGAAAAGAAGGGTAATTGATTGATGGAGAAAAGCTTGAAACAACCGGTACCTGCATTTATCTTGGGCAGCAGATGTCAAGTGAGGGTCACATTCATGAAGAAATTAACCGGCGCATAAAACTTGGATGGAGAGCTTCTGGAAGAAACTGTACAATTTTTAAGAGCAGTATGTCATTATGTCTTAAAAGGAATGTGTTAATCAATGCATCTTGCCAGTGTTTACGTATGGAGCAGAGACATGGACCTTAACTAAAAAAGATATACAAAGACTGCAGATAACTTAAAGAGGCATGTAGAGATGCATTCTTAGTGTAGCCAGGAAAGATAAGAAGAAGAACGTGTGGATAAGAAAAATGACAAGAGTGGACGACATCATGACCAGAGCGAAATTACTGAAATGGCAATGAGCTGGGCATGCTGTTAGAAGAACAGACGATCGATGGACAACTGAAATTTCAGAATGGACTCCAAGGGGCAGAAAAAGACCCAGAAGAAGACCCCCATGGAAGATGGATGAATGAAATTCGAAAGCATGCCGGAGTGACATGGAGGAGACAGGCTGAATCCAGACAACTGTGGAAGAAAGTTGGGGAGACCTTCATCCAGCAGTGGATTGATAATGGTTGACAATTTTGATGATGATGAAATATATATCATCATCATCAACCATTATCAATCCACTGCTGGACGAAGGTCTCCCCAAGTTTCCTCCACAACGGTCTGTCTTGTGCCAGTCTCCTCCATGTCACTCCCGCATACTTTCGAATTTCATCCACCCATCTTCCATGTGGTCTTCTTCTGGGTCTTTTCCTGTTCCTTGGAATCCAATCTAAAATTTCGGCTGTCCATCGATGGTTATGGGGTGTCCCACTCGCAACTTTACCCAAGTTTTTATTAATCACATCGTGAATAATTACAGTAATTGAATGATATTTGATAAGAACATAACTTCATCCATGGAAAACAGAACCATATCATAAGAGATGTTGGAAGAGTCCGCCCTGTGCATCGAGTCAAGCTTGAACACCAGACTCCATATTTCGGAAAGTTCGCACCAGCTGCTCCGACGTAATCGTTACCACTGCCTCGCAGATGTTGTTGTTCAATTTCTCAAGGGTTGTCGTCTGGTTTTGAAACACCACTGATTTGAGATACCTTCCAAATAAAGAAATCAGGCGGTGTTAGGTCAGGAGATCGAGGTGGCCGCATTCCTTTACGAATCACGCGATCTCCGAAGAATGAATCAATTTCAGGCATACTCACATGCCGTACATGGAAAGTTGCTCCATCTTGTTGCATGGAGTGACCTCTGTGCCAATAATGTAATGTTCCATGCGTCTCCTACTTGATGCAGAACACACGGTTTACTTTGTGCTGTCCGACATCCGAATATCCTGCGAAATTCACACTGATACTTCTTTAATGACTTACTCTCCCAATAGATATGGATGAGAAACACACGCTGTGGTACGGTTAATCGGGAGGACATCGTTAACGCATACGGATCAGCTATGAGACACACAACCGAACTAAGCCCGGAGTTGCGAACCTGACATGCAAGGTCACAACGAGCGCCCCAACAGGCATTAGAGAACAACATCTGCGAGGCAGTGGCAGCGATTACGCTGCAGCAAATGGCGCGAACGTTTCGAAATAAGAGTACTCGTGTTCGATTCTCTCGATGCAAAGGGCAGACGCTTTCAACATCTCTTATGATATGGTTCTGTTTTCCATGGATGACGGTACGTTCTTACCAAATATCATACAACTACTGTAATTATTCACGATGTTATTAATAAAAACTTGGGTAAAGTAACTAGTGGGACACCCTGTACAACTATACAAGAAATCAGTAGAGGAATAGTAACTACATTCGCCCATGTTTTCAGTTAATGCCTGAATAAAGGGAAAGATTGCTGATATCTAGAACAAATTCTACAGTCACGCTGCTACGTAAAATTGATTCCCAGGATCTCAGGAACTGAAAAAAGATCAGCTTCCTATCAGTTGTTCACAAAACCTCCACTGAGCTACCCCTGTAATTTCAAGCATGGTTTTTCTGACTGTAGAAATGGAGAACGATTCAGTTCTCATGAAAATGGTGCTGCTCATCGCAAAAGTATGATAATCTGGATGTGTTCTTCTAGCGAATCAAACGCATCAAGCAGATAAACACGTGATAAACATAAGCAATAATATAACATACGTAAAACCGCACATGTTAAACATAGGCAAAAGAAGCATACAAAAAAAATTACTGATTTTCCAATGTATGTTTATTCGGCTATGACCACTCACCCGTACAACTTTGCCCGTATTTGTATGACTCGACTGTTTTACTTTTCCTAATATGGGTTTATTCTCAGATAACTGAAACATTTCAGCGTTTTTTCATCATTTTAGACTTTAACTCTCATGCCAATGAACCAAAACGTCTGCAGCAAAACGTTTTTGTCATTTTTTTTCCTACAAAAGAGATGCACAAACTAAAGTAAAAAGTGTTAAATAAAACAAATCAAATAAAAAATCAAGGAATATTAAGCTTTTAACTCATGTTCTCATTAGAATAGTGGAAAATGCAGCGACTTTTTGTAATGAAAACTATGAAAATAATATATAAATTTGAAGAATACACAAAGTATCGATTATCACAAATCCAACGCGCACTGCTGCAGTTTCGTGTTTTAATGGATTTCACAATGATATTTCGTCATCACTCTTTTGTTAGACATCTTAGCATAGGGACCCAAGTCGTAACGTAGGGGCCCACTGCGGCCTTAATCAGGCCCTGATCTTATCTCTACAGTACGTAATTCTGACAAAATTCCGAATGTTTCGCTTTCACACCCACTACTACGTGGAACACCGAAAATTTACGTGCAGATTAAATATATTTATCTTACATGCTTCCTTGGTATCAAAGCTTTGGAACAAAGACACGAAAGATGAAACTTTGATGATTTTAACAATTCCACCTTGCAGGTGGCTGATCTGATTACCTTAGCCTGAGCTTTGTGTGTCAAATATAATGGCAGAGATTCGAGTTGAAACATACGGATATGAGAGTCATGTTCCGAGTCCAGATTAAACGCAACTGCATGATTTGTCAATTTTGACGTTAGTGTATATAAAAACACATAAAAAAACACGCAAATTACCGGCAAAAAGCACATTTCAAACAAAACAATTTTTTGTTTAATTTGATATTTTTAACGTATGTTTACTTAGCAAGTTGACTTAAAGAAAACTGGCTTTAAATCTCTCGATACTGGGAAAAGCAAACAACAAACCAACCTCAAAGACTAGGCGATAGATCAAAGGACCGGCAATTCACTGAAACCAAAAAAAAAAAAAAATCTTTCTCCACACGTGACAGCAAGAAACGCGACGTCAGAAATATCCTTTGAAATACCAAAAGCTAAGCAATATCATCAGAAATATCCAAAAGCTAAAGAAAAGTCCAGTCCGAGCTGCGCACAAGCAGAACATGCTATTTTTAGTTTAGTGAACTACTTTTCAAACCTAATGGATTAGACATACCAAATGTTAGCTATCACAGAACTGCATAGCAGATCTCTGGCTACGTTCATTGCTTTATATTTGTGAATAACTGAGGGTTTTGGAATATGCAGTTGTGCTGGTAAGAGTTTGCCTCCAAAATTAAATCCAGTCGACAGTGTCTAATTAAGATAAGGTGACCTGCTTTAGTCTCTCGATTTCTCACGAATAAGCTTCCAGCTGTACGTATCTGTGAATCGGTCAGAAATTAACCCCTGCTCTCCATCTGTGTCCGGTCATTTCAGAAAGATTCCTGGTCATTTCAGAAAGATTCCTGGTCATTTCAGAAAGATTCCTGACTAACCGTTCTGAAAAAACTGTAAGCCATCTTGTGGCACAACGGTATAAAAACAAGAGGTTATAAAATTTCATTGTAGCCATTCCACAGGATGAGTTCGAATTTGGGCACTGGCACTCTGTAAGGGTTTTTGATTTGCACTCACGACTGTAATGCGGCAAACAATTTATGAAGTCTTGAAATTTCTTGCACTTATGCAAAAGAAACAAGAAAGATGGCACCGAATTTTCGGGTGTAATAAGCACGTCTTTTAAATCCGTTCTGACGCAAATTAAATTAATCAAAGCTTTTTTCAAAGTCAATGGACCCGGTATGGAAAACAATAGTATCTAACGAAAGAAAGAAGTTTTTCAGTCGGGTCTTTAATCCCTCAGATATTGCTGTAAACGGAATCGCGACCTTGCGAACTCTTTGAAACAGAGTTACAAACAAAAATAAGATGTGATTTTACGTCCCCTGGTGGGAAAACCATGCATTATTTTAGGAAGAAAGTATTCTCAAAAGGTTTATCCATATGAGCGGTATCGGTCCAAGAAAAAAAAATTTAGTCGAGTTTTCAGGAACCCAGATTTTGCTACAAATGCATCAGAAGCAGAAATTAACACTTACGACCACTGGTAGCCAAACCATTCTTTACCAAACATTATAATTTATGTGAAAAATATTTTCCATCAGGTCTTGTATGCGATACAGAAAGAAGTTTTCAAATCGGAGTTTTAGAACCAGAAATAACGCAGAAAACGCATTTACCTCTGTGCGCCATAGCGGAAAGTCTATGATTTACTTGAAAATTTTGAATTTATAGGGAAAACATTTCGCATCAGAAACACTATCCAACAAAGAAGGAATTTTTCAAATCGGACTTTTAGAAGCAGAGACATTGACAAAAATAAGATATACATCTACGCACCTTGGCATAGAAACCATGCATTATTTCAAGAAGAAATGTCGACATGAGTAGTATCGGTGAACAAACGACTTTTTTATTAATCGAGATTTTAAAAGCTCATCTTTTGCTGCGAATGCATCAGAAGCGGAAATTATGACTTACGCCACCTGGTGGCCAAACAATTTTTTACGAAAATTAGAAGTTATGTGCAAACGATTTCCCATCAGGAGCTGCATCCGGTGCAAAAAAATTTTCAAATCAGAGAGTTAGAAACAGAGATATAGGGGGAAACGTAATTTACCTTTACGCCCCGTATAAGAAAGTCTATGAATTACTTGAAAATTTTGAAATTATGTGAAACACATGTCACAGTATCCAAGAAAGAAGGAATTTTTTAAATCGGACCCCTAGAAGTAGAGAAATTACCAAATTAAGATATACATCTACGCCCCCTGGCGCAAAAACCATGCGCTATTTTAAGAAGAAAATGTGTCTAAAAGGTTTGTCGACATGACTAGTATCGGTCTACAAACGACGTTGTTTTCAATCGAGAATTTAGATACTCAAATTTTGCTGCAAATACATCATAAGCGGAAATTAAGATTTACGCCACCTGGTGGCCAAACCTTTTTTTATAAAAACTAGAAATTATGTGCAAACGATTTCCCATCAGCAGTTGTATCCGGTGCAGAAAGAATTTTTCAAATCGGAGATTTAGAAGCAGAGATATAGGGAGAAACGCAATTTACCTTTACGCCCCTAGCGGAAAGTCTATGAATTACTTGAAAATTTCGAAATTACATGAAAAACATGTCACACGGAAAACACTATCCAACAAAGAAGGAATTTTTTAAATCGGACTCCTAGAAGTAGAGATATTGACAAAAATAAGATATACATCTACGCCCCCGAGCGGAGAAACTGTGAAATATTTTAGGAAGAAAATATTCTGAAAAGGTTTATCGATGTGAGTGGCATCAGTCCACGGAAGAATTTTTTCAATCGATGTTTTAGAAGCTCAGATTTTATGGCAAATACATCAGAAGCAAAAATTAAAACTTACGCCCCCTGGTGGCTAAAGTATTCTTTACCAAAAATTCGAAATTATATGCAAAAGATTTCCCATCAGGAGGTATATCTGCTGAAGAAAATATTTTTCAAATCGGAGTTTTAGAAGAAAAGTTATCGTGAAAAATGTAATTTAATTTTTCGCCCCCTAGCGAAAAAAGCTATGCGTAATTTGAAAAAGAAACTATATCTAAAATACTCTTCGACATAAATGAAATCGAAAGGTAAAATAATTTTTTTCAATCGGATGTTTAGAAGCAAATATGTGGAATAAAACGTAATTTTGAATTCGACATCATCTGCATTTACGCCCTCCAGCGGCGAAATTGTACATCGTAAAAAAAAACAAAATGAAGGATCATCATTCTTATATTTCAAGCTCCCGAATGCAAAAATAATTTTTTAAATCGGACTAATAGTTGCAGAGATACCGTTGGTACAGATGGACGGAGAAACCGATAACATAAGCACTATCTTTTTTTACAAAAGACGTGCTAAAAAGGTGGATTTACCAACTGTCTAATGCAAAATTATTCCGCCGCCCCGGTGGCGCAGTGGTCTAAGAGATGGCCTCTGATCATTCGTCCGAACGGGGTCCGGGTTCGAATCCCGGTGAGGCATAGATGTTGTGTTTGTCTTACGGCACTGGCGCTCTCCCTTCCCTGGTGCCAGTGACCCTAAATTAGGGACGGGCGACTGCTTATAGCCCATTGAGTTGCTCACGGTGGTCGTTAAACCTACAAAAAAAAAAAAAAAATTATTCCCAGTGTGTATCAACATGAAGAGGATATTTTTTTCTTTTGATTGGAGGTTTAACCACCACCGTGAGCAACTCAATGAGCTATAAGCAGTCGTCCGTCCCTAATTTACGCCCACTGGCTCCAGAAAAGGAGACAGCCAGTGTCGAAAGAAAAATACAACATCCATGCCTCACCGGGATTCGAACCCGGATCCTTCTCGAACGAATGGTCATAAGCCATAGTTTAGACCACTGCGTCACCGGATGAAGGGAAGAGTGCGAGAAAAATAGATAAGAGGAAATAGGAAAGTCATGGGACGAGAAAAGAAAAGGAGCATAGCAGCACACGAATGAGCTAAAACAGTACTTAACAATGAGTGGAAACAATGTTCGTCAGAGTTTTGCGCGAACAGAAAAAATATTTCTTTTGTTTGCTTTGTCTCGACCACTAAGCTAGGGGTGTAGACACACTCTCGCTCATAATTTTGGGGCTAGGGAAAATAGAATGTCAGGGCCGTAAAAAAAGAAAAGCAAAACCCATGCCTTCCTCATACGAGACTGGTTCAATGATCAGCCTAAAACCCGCTCCACTGACCACTCGACCACCTGGGAGAAAAGCATTTTTTCTGGAAAGAGTAGCATGGGCAGAGGTCTGCACTGGGCGTTATTTGGAACGTCAAGCTAAACCAGAACTTTAGGTGACCCTAGTCAGACATTCATCAAAGAGTTCTCCGCTTCTTACTTCAAAGTGCGCAAAGCTTCCTCTACGGAAAGAAAAGCTGTTCTACTGAGCTAAGTTACCTCAGTAGCTATGGGGATGTATGCTATACCAGCAGGATAATGCCCGCCGCATACGGATCGGGTTGCCCAGGACTGCGTAAGTCATATCCAGATACTTCCATGGTCTGCCCACTCCCCGGACATGTCTCCAATCGAGCATGTGTGGGACCAGTTGAAAGTCCAGCTGCCGCCGTGCCGCACTATTCTGGATTTGGAGCACACCGTCCAACACGTGTAGGCCAGTCTGCCGCATGATAACAGCAGGCGTGTGTTCGCCTCCATGCCGGTCCGTATTGCAGCATGTATCGCCGCAAGAGGCGATGTGACGCGCTATTAAAGATGGCCGGACTGCGTGCCACAGATCCCTCTGGATTTGTCCTGCAGCTCTGTTTTTGCCATCATGTGAGTCATTCATCTGCATCATTACGTCGAAAAAATTTCGGTTCAATCCGATGCTTCCTTCTTGGTGCGCAAATTTCATTGTCTGTGAGTGTATAACGTGAAATAACTCTAACTCTCAAGGCTCATACAGGCGAGATTTCATGTTAGAAGTTAGACCATGAGAAAAGAAATACTGATTTTCACACAAAAATAATTCAACATTCCTCTCCAGCGATGGGGAAGAAAATCAGAATAAAATTCACAGGAGTTGCTCCCCACCACAGCAAAAGCTTTATGCCGTTCTCTTGACGTAGGTGTATGTTTTTCTGAAAATCCCACTCATACATGCTAGGGTTCTCTTAACAGACTAAAGAAGCATGATTTTTTGTAGAGAACGAAATTGGTTAATAATGCAGGATTCCAGGACACATCGCCTTATGTGACTAGACTTTGGAAGCATATCCAGAAATGTCAAAAATAAGACCGTTGACAACCTTCTTGAAAACGCAGAGTGGAAATGCACGCATGTGGAAAACATTTTTATATAAACAACAAGCTGGGAGACGTGAACAAAATAAATATTTTCTCTGCCGCACAGAAGGAAGTTAAAGTTTCTTTTCAACTGCAAGTGATAAGACGAAAGTTCTGCTATATATCGATTCAGATTCGCTTAAAAAATCCCATCCATCTTTTCCTTCTTTGGTTCTACTAAGATGATAGCGATTCTATAATATATGCTGCTCTTTATTTCCTTTTGCATTCGTGATCATGTCACTAAATTCCAGCATGAGCATGAAAGCACATGCGAAATGCAGGTCTAGTAATTTGGAAAGAACATATCTCTCGCACACAATGAATCTCTTTTATTCATCTATGATATGTATCACATTTTGTGCTAAGTGTAACATATTTGTTTTGATAATGTAGATTTTTTTTTCTTTTGAAAATTCTTTTTGAAAGAAAGGGGTCACAAGGTGTTAATATCAAGCTAAGTTTATTCTCTTCGTATGACAATTTCCCTATTCGACCTACAATTATCTTAAAAACCTCGTGGTGGAACTGGAAATTGGAAGATGCACAATTTGTATCATAGTTCTGAAATAGGACTCATAATAATAATAATAATAATAATAATAATGATAATAATAATAATAATAATAATAATAATAATAGGAACTGAGAAAAATGTTCTCCAAAAAAATAGGTAATACGTTCAAAAAATAAAAGTTACATAATGAGCTGAAAAAATATAAGTCAGATGGTGAGCTCAAAAATAGATGGTGGTTTTCTTTTTCTTGGTTGGAGGTTTAATGACCACCTTGAGCAACTCAATGGGCTATAATAAGCAGTCGCCCGTCCCTAATTTTGGGCCACTTGTACCAGGAAATGGAGAGAGCCAGCGCCGTAAGATCAACACATCATCCATGCCTCACCAGGATTCGAACCTGAACCCATCTCAGATGAATGATCAGAAGCCATCGCTTGTAGACCACTGCAGATAGTGAGTTCAAAACATGAAAATAGATGGTGTGCTCAAAAAAAAAATAAAAGGTGGTGAGATCAAAATGTCCCAAATAAACAAAAGCATAATGCCTCACAAAACGAAAAACAAAGTATAATGCCTCAAAGAGTGGCGCCTATTTTTTCCTCAGAAGAGGAATAGTATTACTGTTTAGATACGTGTGTTTCTCTAGCGGGCCACAAGACTAATACTCCCAGTCGATTTGGTCGTCCCAGTCCGTCTTCGCCCTTTAATGGGGCTGACTTGAATTTCTGACTGTCAACAACAAAGACGTGCCACACTTCTTTTCACTCACACCCTTTTCTCGCAATCTGACATATTTTTTTTTTCTCAAAAAATGCTGTCACCCGAATTCCGCGACCGTAGCACCATCAGTCTAACGGAAGTTACATGCGGAAAAAGTACTTTCGATGACGTCACACTTGGAAACAAACATCAGAAGAAAACGTCTCCTCGCCCCCTCCCCCTTAATAATCAGAAACAAAGTGAATGAATCATAAGGAGCATGACTATGCGCGTGTCTTCCGGCCTCCTGATTCGGGCACGGTATAAAGAGCTAAAGGCGTGTGTTCTCTTTCGAATTGATCTAATAACGCAGCAGCCTATTTTAAATTGGCTGCGTGTCCCCACGAACAAAATGCGTGAGCTTCAGATGATAGTGTTTTGTGACGCTGCAATCAACCGTCAGATTTTATAAATGAGTGCCATGGGTGCAAATAAAGCAACGCGCTACATGTTTGTTTCTCCTACATGCAAATGTTTCTCCACAAAGAATAGCTTCTCATACTGGCCTTGTATCGGATTATGTTTCAGGAATGAATACCGGATGAGGCATGAGTTTCGTATACCGGATGAGGCATGAGTTCCGAATACCGGATGCGGCATGAGTTTCGAATACCGGATGAGGCATGAGTTTCGAACACCGCATGAGGCATGAGTTTCGAATACCGGATAAGGCATGAGTTTCGAATACCGGATGAGGCATGAGTTTCGAATACCGGATGCGGCATGAGCTTCGAATACCGGATGAGGCATGAGTTTCGAACACGGGATGAGGCATGAGTTTCGAATACCGGATGAGGCATGAGTTTCGAACACGGGATGAGGCATGAGTTTCGAATACCGGATGAGGCATGAGTTTCGAACACGGAATGAGGCATGAGTTTCGAATACCGGATGGGCATGAGTTTCGAATACCGCATGAGACATGAGTTTCGAATACCGGATGAGGCATGAGTTTCGAATACCGGATGAGGCATGAGTTTCGAATACCGGATGAGGCGTGAGTTTCGAATACCGGATGCGGCATGAGTTTCGAATACCGGATTAGGCATGAGTTTCGAATACCGGATGAGGCATGAGTTTCGAATACCTGATGCGGCGTGAGTTTCGAATACCGGATGAGGCATGAGCTTCGAATAGCGGATGAGGCATGAGCTTCGAATAGCGGATGAGGCATGAGTGGCGTGTTTGCCATATGAATAAGGTTCTCCTCCTTCCCTGAAACCAGTGGCCCTTAATTAGGGAAGGAAAATTGCTTATAGCCATTAGAGTCGCTCACGGTGGTCACTAAATCCCGAAGCAGAAAGGATAATTATTCATAGCACAAAAATCTAACGAGCTTTCACGATTTAATTAGCAGAATACTATCGTACCTGCAAGAAACATTTTAGATAAAATGTACAGCCTTCTTGAAAAACCAGCTTAGTTAAAAACAAGGGTAGCATCGGTTGATATCGAAATGTAATTTCGTATTTATTTTGTTTTCATCAGTGAAGTACACTGAAGTGCCACTGAATTAGAGATAGCAGAAATCTTGAAAATGCTTGGCTGCATTATCGCGCATACCCGGGCAAAACTGGTTAAAGCCGTCGCTCACAGCTTCTCCAACAGGTATTGAGTGATTGGTAAGACACGTAATTTGAATCCTTTTGACAGAGGGCAGATTGCAGGTGCCCGCAAGATGGGTCAGCACACTGGGGTTTTCCTGTGCTACGGTTTCCAGACTGGTTCGGGAATACGACAACTCTGGCAAAACAACAAGCTCCCAAATGAATTGCAGAGGAGTTCCAGCCTTAATAGGCCGTTTGTGTCGCTTTGGTCGAACCGACAGGCGCAAGAAAATATCACAAATTACCACCGATTTGAACCGTCGATCAAGTCGCCATGTCAGGAGACTTCCGACTAATGTCTTGGTCTCCAAATTCGCGGCACATCAATCCAATTGAGCATCTGTGGTTTGTGTAGGAACAGCAAATCCGATATGCTGCAGTTAAACCACGTAACTTACAAGAGTTAAAAGATTTGCTGGTAAAGTGTTAGTAGCAGATACCACAAGATACCTTCAGAAATCTTGTATTGTCTATGCCTCACTAGGTGGTTATAATGTTTAGGCTCTTCGGGTGTGTGTGTGTGTGTGTGTGTGTGTGTGTGTGTGTGTGTGAGGGAGAGAGAGAGAGAGAGAGAATAACGCTCTAAAAATGTCTTCAAAATCCAAACGATGTCATCAAATCATTCAGCTTTTCTTCTCATTCTTGTTGCTTAAAACATTCTTCTTTCACTTGAGAAATTCGCAACAATGATTATAACTGAAATGAATAGCAGAAAGGAGATGAAAATGTTCTGTATTACAAATCTGTGCATCTATAACATCCAAGTCCAGAACTTCTCCATTCATTTTCTGCTTCATAGTGAATCAGTTTTCCTCACATATGGCGATCTTCCTGAATTGGCCTTTCCTTTTCTCTCTTCAGATTCTTATTGTAGCCCAGTCTCTTTGTTTCTATTTACTGACACACACGCTGACCGTTTGTGGGTGTTGTCTTTAGACATATGCCACGCCCAATGGCATTTCCACGCCTTTACATCATCAGAAATATCTATGGAGTCCTATTTGTTTTCTGGTCTCAGCCCTCGATTTATTGATCAGTCTAGGAGCAGAAATCCTAGTTAATGTTCCATATGTCGATTTACAACAAATTCTTTCTTCAAATCCCTCTTTTTTCTCTCTACTTGCAGCTCTCATACATAGCTCAAAATGGCTGTACTCTACCAAACTGTTTGTTAGTTAATACAAAGAGCAAATTAAGTGGACCTATCCAGGTACCCTATCGTTTAAATACTGAATGAGATGGAAGAATCTTCAAATGATTCAATGTTATTGATGACGATTGGCATATGAAACGCTGTTTTCAGTCTTGAAGGATATTATATATCAAATAACAAAAAAGTTATATTGTAAATTTTTTAAGAGTATGTACTTTTACGTTAACTTTGCTTCAAAATACCTAAAGCTCAGTTCTTAGCTTAAAACTTGTATACTTAGTGAATTAACTTTGCTTGGATGCCCGGATAAGTCTACTCCGTTCGTAGCTGAAATTTTAATGAGTGATATACAGTGTATATATCACTTCAAGATAAAGGCCAAAGTTCAATAAGTACGTATAAGTCAACTTATATCCAAACCATTTTCTTTATTCGTTAATAAAACACGCCTGAAATCAAGTCTTTCACAATAGGCTAAATGGATTTGAATCAATTTCTCACAGTATCAAGGATAGTTTATATCAACATTACACATAGAAATTAATCTGATCTCTCAAATAGTAAAACTATAATAGTGATCCGATTTCTTGGCGTAAATAAGCGTTTCCAAGCTTTCGAACATCAACCAGATGGCTTTTTCAAAAACGTTAGCCAGAAACTGTAGTTTCTGTCTAACTACCTTGAAACAAAAGGATCCGATATAACAGAAACTGTAGTTTTTATCTAATATAATTTGGCAGAAACGGCAGTTTCTATCTAATCCGATTACTAGTATAGTTTTACTATTTTCTACATAATAGGTGTACTGTTCCTCGTTATTAATCTGATCTCTCAAAATGCTGTTACAAGATTCGATCGCTATCTACCCTTTGCATGTATATTGAATTAGTTTTGCATTACGAAAGCATCCCGTTTTAGATATTCAGTGCGATAACGAAGTATCACGTGATATGAACATCACGTGCGGCTGCTATAAATTGTGCACACCTATCATCTCTACGTATCAGCAAATGTTTGCTAGTAATGGGAAACGTGGCAACGTAAGCCAATTTGAAAGCGCCCAGATCGGTTGGGCCCGGAGGGTAGGTCGCAGTATATCGGAACTACCACCCGTCTTAGCTGCTCACGTACTACTGTATCAAGGGTGTTCCAGAACTGGATTAACCATGCATAGACATCCAGCAGAAGGGCTCACATTGGTCAGCCACACTTGTTGGCTGCTCCCGTACTACTGTATCAAGGGTGTATCAGGACTGGACTAACCACACAGACATCCAGCAAAAGGGTTCAAATGGATCAGCCACACTTGTTGGCTGCTCCCGTACTACTGTATCAAGGGTGTACCAGGGTTGGATTAACCATACACAGACATCCAGCAGAAGGGCTCACATTGATCAGCCACACATGTTGGCTACTCCCGTACTACTGTATCAAGGGTGTACCAGGACTGGACTAACCACACAGACATCCAGCAGAAGGGCTCACATAGGTCAGCCACACTTGTTGGCTGCTCCCGTACTACCGTATCAAGGGTGTACCAGGACTTGATTAACCGCACACAGACATCCAGCAGAAGGGCTCACATTGGTCAGCCACACTTGTTGGCTGCTCCAGTACTACCATATAAAGGGTGTACCAGGACTGGATTAACCGCACACAGACATCCAGCAGAAGGGCTCACATTCGTCAGCCACACTTGTTGGCTGCTCCCGTATTACTGTATCAAGGGTGTACCAGGACTGGATTAACCGCACACAGACATCCAGCAGAAGGGCTCACATTGGTCAGCCACACTTGTTGGCTGCTCCCGTATTACTGTATCAAAGGTGTACCAGGACTTGATTAACCGCACACAGACATCCAGCAGAAGGGCTCACATTGGTCAGCCACACTTGTTGGCTGCTCCCGTACTACCATATCAAGGGTGTACCAGGACTGGATTAACCGCACACAGACATCCAGCAGAAGAGCTCACATAGGTCAGCCACACTTGTTGGCTGCTCCCGTACTACCGTATCAAGGGTGTACTAGGACTGGATTAACCATACACAGAAATCCAGCAAAAGGGCTTATATTGTTCGTCCACGCGCGGCTGACCCTAGAGGTCAGCATTCGACCTACTACCACATTCACCGTGCCTCGCTTCTCCTGGATATTTACAGCCGAAGACTAACGATGGCACCTCCATAATGACGCTAAGTCATCTAAAACAACGCCTGGCATAGGCCAAGAAACGTCAGCAATGGACCTCCGATAGATGGGAGAAGGTCGTCTGGATTAATGTGTCCCGTTTCCTGCTGCTGACGACAGTTTTCGTACACAGCGGAAAACAGCATGAAGCACAATCCCCTGGATGCACAGTTGAGGTTCAACAGGTTGGTGGAGGTGGTGTTCGGTTTCCAGATCTTTTTTCTGTTCGTTAGCATCCCACAAAAACTGAATGGTGGACGCTCATGGATCTTTTAGACGACAATATCCATCCATGTGTGTAGGAGGTCTAGCCGGACCACAGTGCCATCTGTCGACAAAATAGCACATCGTGAGTCGGTCCCGTATACCTACTGACTGATTGGGTGCGGGACAACGAATTGGCCAACAACGACTTGGCCCCAAATTCCTCTGACAGTAGCCAAATTGACCATTTGAGGTATATGCTAGAATAGGGTATGAGAACTGATGATCCTCCTCCAAGGAATGAGCGTAAAGTGACAGAGCTGCTGCAGCTGATATGGGTCAAATTACGCATGGTGAATGTTCGATACCTTGTTGAATCTGTTCCTAGGCGTCTGCGAGCCGTGATTGCACAGAAAGGTAGACCAATGCGATATTACGAAGGTCATAAAAAGTTCTGCACACGTTAATCTAAAACGGAAGCGGGTGATAAAATCGGGAAAATTATTGTGTCATATCAAAGTCAGACTCCCAGCAACGCAGTGGTGTCAGAATGACGCGCTATCGTTTGCTGTATGGACGTTTGAGGGTTTGAAAATAGAACTGTGCAGCTCGTCACGTCGAGTCACGGAGTTAGACCAGCGCTCGTATGTGAAAATAGAAACCCTGCGGTGAAGAACTACAGCACAGATTCACACTCCTTTGCAAGAAGTTTGTGGGAAAGGAACTCTTGCTCGAAGCAAAATTTATTTCTGAGGGCAAAGCTGAGACCAAAAATTCGTGAGCTTGTTGGAAACTGGAGCGACCTTGCTGCATGACAACGCATCGTGTCATGGTACAGCGTCGGTACGGGGACTGTTGTCGAAATATGGCAGGGAAACTTTATCCCACCCAACATACAGCCCTGATCTCATCCCACCCGACTTTGTCCTTTTCCCAGAATTACAAAATTGACTCCGTGGCATCTGCTACGAATCGATGGACGAACTGTCATTGGACGTGACCCGAGTAATACGACAGCTGAACAAAGATGGCGTACTACGGGGCATCCAGGACTTACCTCACCGCTGACAGGCTGTCATTAACAGCAGAGGAGAGTACATTGAATGGTAGTAAGATACGATACGTTTTCTCCATTACTTCACACTTTTCTCATAAATTGACAGTGTGCAGAACTTTTGTAATGACCCCCGTAAGTAGGTGTTCCTAATGCAAAGCTAACTCATGGATGGCTCAACTAACATGGATGGCTTAACTAACTTTTCACATTGCACGTGAATCGTTTTACTAACTCTTCCTTTTGATTTCTTATGTCATAAGTCTTTATCAACGTTGCTTGCCTTTCGACCCGTTCTCAGGATTGCCAGTTTCAGAACAAATTTTGTGGAGTAAAATTATAAAAAAGATAAAGGAGAAGAACTCTATTTGCATAACAACACGCACTTGAAAAAAATAGGTTATTTTTTTTTTGATTGAAGGTTTAACGACCACCGTGAGCAACTCAATGGGCTATAAGCAGTCTCCCGTCCCTAATTTAGGGTCACTGGTTCCAGGGAAGGGAGAGATCCAGTGCCGTAAGACAAAACCAACATCCATGCCTCACCGGGATTCGAACGCGGACCCCGTTCGGACGAATGATCAGAGGCCATCGCTTAGACCACTGCGCCACCGGGGCGGCAAAGGTTAAATTATAGGTATACTTCACAATCGTTATACGATATTCGATCATGCTCTTTGGTGCACGTTTTTTGTACTGCTTGCAGAAGCTTCAAATTAAACTAAGCATTTCCAAAATCTACTTTTAAAAACGGAGCAATGTAAATAATTCGATTCATCAAAAGCAATACTTACTAATTCAATGTCCAGTTCATTTCATCAGATCAGTACAACAAGACGAACACACATATATAAATGCTATATTAACAAAAGTCACCGGACACCCCTTCAAAAGCAAATGAATAGATCTGCTGCGTTGTTAAGATGTGCGGTACAGGTGCAAACGATATAAAAACAAGCCTGCAGCCGACCGCGATAACATCGCACTGTGAGGTTGAGTGAAAATGTCCCGGCGGGAGAGAACTGACTTTTGAGAAAGGAAAGATTGTTGGCTGTTATATTAGTGGGTTGTCCATAAGAGAAACCGAGAGGCGTTTAAACATACCAAAGTCAACTGTTTTCAATGTACTGAATAAATGGAAGACGCATGGCATGCCTGAAGCAGCAAAACGTACTGGCACACCAAAGAAAATCAGTGATTGAAGACGTCGAAGTCTCAGAAGAGTCGTTACAGCTAATCGATGGAGTACTGCACAAGACCTCAGTGTACAGGTGAGTAAAAATGCTGGAACCTCGGTATGTACACGCACCATTCGCAGAGAACTTCATTCCATGGGTTACCGTGGTCCTGCGGCTGCTCATAAGCCTTTCATCTCCACTCGTAATGCTACTCGTCGTTTAGAATGGTGTAAAGAACATTTATCGTGGACCGTAGATCAACGGAAACGGGTCCTATGGACTGATGAATCCATATACATGATCCATCAGTCTGATGGCCGTGTGTGGGTATGGCGGCAGCCGGGGAACGCTATTGACCACATTGTACTGTTCCTATGTTCAAGTTTGGAGCTGGCAGTGTACTCGTGTGTGGGGTGTTTTTTTTTTTTTTTGTGGTATGCTCCCGGCCCATTGGTTATCGTAGACAAACCTGTTAACCAGCACGTCTACCTCGATATTCTGGACAATTATGGCCTACCAACTCTGTGGCAATACTATGGAACCGAGCCTTGTTGGTACCAGCAGGATAATACACCATGCCATAAAGCAAGGACTGTTACTTCGTGGTTTGACGATAATTCCGTATCGTGTGTGGACTGGCCAGCACAGAGTCCTGATCTTAATCCCATAGAGCACCTATGGGATTAATTAAAGCGCCGCGTAAGAAGTTTGGAACCAAGGCCTAATACTAAGTAACAGTTAGCGGCAGCATTATGTACTGAATGGAAGCGCATACCTATCGCTGTGTTCCAAAACTTTGTCGAAAGCATGTCTCGAAATAACAGTGCATGCATTAAGACCAAAGATGGACCGACACCGTACTAATGTATGTCACTAATGCTATGTTGTATTTCTCTTCTAGGTGTCCGGTAACCTTTTTCAATATAGTGTATATACATATCACTAATCTGTTCTCTGAGATTCAGAGCTTAGCTCCACAAAGAAATACAAACAACAAGACGAACACGATGAATGTAACTCACAAGTACCTAGACGATGGCATAAGTCCAGCAATTCCTGCTACTAACTTGTCATTTCTAAACAATACACATTTATCACACATTTGCTCACTATAACAAAAAGTAATCTACATGGATCTATTCGCACAATGTTATAGTTTTTACAATCTCTTATCACTCTTCGCCTAACACATAGCGTGTCGTTCTCAGCATACCTCACACTCCTTTTATTTACCTCTTATTGAACTTAAATTCACTAGCAGGATGGCGGCTTTGAAAATCTCATGAACATAACGAGTCGTTAAGTCAAAAAAGTTTATATCCAATTTACGTGAGAGCACAGAAACTCAAAAGAAAGGTAAATTTACAAGTATACGCCACATGGTTGAATGGGTATGTAACGACTGGTCGACAAACGGTTGGTCGGCATAACGATTGGTCGACAGAAATGATTAGCCGACGTAACGATTGGTCGGCAGTAACGATTCGTCGACAACACGTTTGATCGACAACACGTTTGATCTACATAACGATTAGTCGATAGTAACAACTGGTCGATACAACAATTAGTCAACATTGGTCGACATAAAATGGTCAACGGAACTTGGACAAAAAAAATTGAATAAGTACAAATCGTTTGGCGGTAAATTGCCTTACCGGAAGATGCCACACATCTTTCAGCAACCCGGAAAATTGCCACGCACACAAAAATTGTCCCACCGGAAAATTGCCACATGGTTTTCACAAAGGGGACGAGCACAAATCACCGTTCGTCCGAGAAACACTTTGAATGTGTGGCAATTTTCCAAGTTTCCGAATTATATGTGGCAGTTTCCCCAAGGTGCCTATACCTAAAATGCCCCGGGGCCCTTTCGGAAATAACATCGTTCAGAAGGCCCTCTATATAGATTTCACTTAGAGTACAAAAGATGACACGGGGATCTAATTAGAAATAATATGTTATAATGCTGTACGTTCTGAGCACTACATTCTAAAAGATATTATTTTCAAAAAGGAACGTTGCGTTTTGCGAGGTCAGTACGTTCTGAGAGGTACCGCTGCGAATATAAACCATAATCCTCTGAACCAATGGTTATCTCGACCAATCGTGCTGTCGACCAGTCGTTACGGTCGACTGATCGTTATGTCGACCAATCGTTACTGTCGACCAATCATAATGTCGATCAATCGTGCGACACCGGGTTGAATTACAGGCATACGTATACATCTGAACCCAAGCGCTTCTTAATCACATGAATATTCTTTGGAGAAATGGAAAATCCGCACATCTTTAGAATTTGTTATTCGGATTACAGAGGCTGGTATTAGTGTTGAAGCATATTGTCCTGAACCTTGTTAATCTTTTTCAATGCTTTGAATAGGAATTCAGTACGACTACTGAGCCATGTAACAACCTCGCCAAAATCTAATTATAGATAATCAACTTCAGTTTTGAAGAGAAATGGGGAAGTGTGGTAATTTTTCGGAAGTTAAAATCACCTCCAACTCTTCTATATCTTCTTTCCTATAAATAATCAATACAGTGTTTGCAGTGATTTGGAAAACGTCTTTTATTATCCTGTGAACGTTTATGGATTCTTCTCGGTACTTCAAGCAACGCCTGACTTTCCTTCATCTTCCACAGCATTTCATATTGCCTTCCCTGTTGTTCGAAGAGGTATGGCTTTCATTTCTCAACTCCATGTCAAAATCAGCAATAAGATTTCCATTACACCGTGGAAAGAGTGCCCGCTTCTTTCTGTGACCTTTGACCTTTGGCGTATATGTCTCTCTCGTTCTCCGCGGGACGATCGAAGAGTCTCAAAACGGCCCAGCTGATTCGAGAGAGAGAGAGAGAGATGCCTCATTTTCGAGGGGAAGGGAGTAGGCATCTGGTGAAATAAGTCGTTTGATCATCGAGATTTTTCATCCCACTACCTTACTCTCGCTAGAGTTCTTCGCATTTCTGATCTTTTATCGGGAAATTCCTTTGAGAGCGAAATCTCTCCAAACACGGTGTTCAAAATGTCGGGTACAAAAAGCCATCTCGTGATGATCAAACATATGAAATATCTGAGCGATGTTCAACGATGAGTTAAAAATAAGCAAACGCTGCAAATGTTCGAGATGATAATAATTACGTTCAAACTTTTCACAAGCTCATATTTGAAAAACATACTCATGCCAATTCGAAGGCGTAAAATGAAAATAAGGAAAGAAAAGATCATATTCAAGAAAAAATGAACACAATATTTCTTCTATCGAACTAAATTGTATTTCATGTCTTTTGACATATAAACGTCAAGTAAACGATATTCGTATTATGTTTTTTCGTCTGTTCTTCTCTGGGAATTATGCATGAATTTTCAAATGTTACGCAACAAAAATTCATTTGAATGTAAACATAATCAAGGTACAGTGGAATTTCGGTTATTCATTTCTCTAGGGATATAGTCTTAAGAACCGTATGAATGTATAGACGTATGCAAGAAATTTTAGAAGCTTAAACACTATTGTAAAATGTTAATGCCATCAAACAGTAAAAAAACCTCACATAATTTTAGATTACGCAATTTATAATGTACCACATACATACAGGAATACCTTCTTTACTTACCTCAAGCCGAAGTCTATTTTGGCTCTTGTATTTATTTTATTATAATTTCACTGTAAAAGCTAGGTTCAATAATTCTGTACTATTTCATTTTTTCAATATATTAAAAAAGATTCTTACTTTTGAAATACAGTTAGTCAATCCGAATACGATTTCGTTTAACATTGATCATACATCTTATAAAAGCGCTCTTTTCAAAGAAGTGTATGCACTAGTTGATTTAGCAACGAAATGTATTCACTAAACTTTGCTTCTTTCAAATTTCTTGAATTTAAAGAAAAGAGAGCACTTTGTGCAGCGAAATGTATTCACTAAACTTTTCTGCTTTCAAATTTCTTGAATTTAAAGCAAAAAGAGCACTTTGTGCAACAAAATATATTCACTAAACTTTGCTTCTTTCAAATTTCTTGAATTAAAAAAAAGAGCATTTTGAAGGTTATTATTGAATTTTAGTATACTTCATGGCTGGAAAAGACAAAAAACGCTGAATCAATCATTTCAAAGTTGTAGCCTACCGGGTTACGAATAAAAGAATCAAAGAATCGTGTATTTTTGATAATTTGAAATTCAAAATTTAATGTATAATCGTAAAAGCGTATAGATGAATTACATGTAACCGAGTCGAAAACAGCGATAGAAAGTAGAGTAAAAAAACGGGACCAGCGCAGATTTCCGCACAGAAGTGAAACACGTATAACTGAGAAACACATATCAGAAGTTCCACCGTATCTCGCTATATTTTCAACAGCGGTAGCCTACACTTCTAAGTAAGTAGTTCGAGTGAATTACACTCACAGAATAACTTATAATAAAATTTGAATTTACATAAATCCTAAGAACACTCCAGAACAAGAAAAAAAAATCTCTATTTAATTTTTCTTGATACCCGTACTTTTAAATTACAAAAAATGGTTTCGCTTTCTGATGAAATTTGCAGTTTTGATTTAACCTGATAACTAAAGCTATTTACGCCATCAAAGTGGAGTAGGCCAATTATTTTGTTCGGCTTTCTTTCATGGCATTACTTGAAAAGCTCAATGTTTTCATTTACTGAGAAGTTAAACTGTAAGATCTTCTATGACTAATCGTTGTAGGGTGCCGAAATAAGATTTCATAAGAAACTTAAATTTCCATTTTAATGCAAGTTTTATAATTATTGGTACGGTTTACTTACAACTGCTTGACTTTCAAGTGCACTGAATTTTCCGCGTTTTTCTCTTTACTCCAGTAAAAAATGTTAGCTTTTTAACTTGGAATTTACAGTGCTTACGTTAGAATTGTGGTAAAGAATATCTGTGTGATTTTTTACGCTTTCCAACCGTAGGTCGAAGAAGTGTATATGCTCCAGCTTTGTCCGTCCGTCTGTCCATCGGCACGATAACTCGCGTAAAAATAGTCCGATATCGATGAAATTTTAGTATGTGGTAGAGGACCACCTGGGGACGAACCCTAATAAATATGGGCGAAATGAGGTCAAAGGTCACGTCATAGAAGTGGGATCCATTCCATTGCTCTTATGCGTCATAGCTTGCATAAATGTGGTTCGATGTCAATGAAATATTTATATGTGGTAGGGGACCACCTGTGAAGGAACCCTATTCAAAGTGGGTGAAGTGGGGTGAAAGGTCAGGACATGGGAACGGAATTCATACCATTGCTCTTATGCGTCATAACTTGCGTAAATATGGTTTGATTTCGATGAAATTGTTGTATGTCGTAGGGGACCATCTGGGGACGAACCCGATTGAAAATGGACGAAATGGGGTCGAAGGTCAGTACATAGGATCGGGATCAATTCCATCGCCCTTGTTCTATACTATTAAAGGAGCACTTCTTGTATGTATGTAAATTTTATTTTTAAAACAACGCTAAGGATTTTGATGAAAGTCGTTAACCTACCGTTTTCTGGTACTAGAAATCGATTTAGCTTGATCTCGACTTTAGGAAAATTCATTTTGTGGGTTAAATAACCACCCTGAATTGTAACGTTTTTAGTGTCATGGTGTCGTTCCATTAATATTACTCATGCTTAGAAATCGTATGACGTCACAATCTCGCGTTTGAGAATGTTGGCGCGTGGTAACGCCATCTGTCTCATTACGTCACGCGTTGTGTGTGGATCCTACTAAAGTTTTATGACGTCACACTCTTGCGAGCAGATGGTCGCGATTCCCATCTGCCTCATTACGTCACGCGTTGTGTGCGTATGTCCGTCCGCACGATGACGTGTAAAAATCGTTCGATTTCGATGAAATTTTAGTATATGGTAGGGGAACACCTGGGATGGAACCCTATTGAAAGTGAACGAAATGGGGTTAGAGGTCAGGACATGGGAGCGCGATCCATTCCTCCATTCCACTGCTCTTATGCGTCATAACTACGTAAAAAAGGTTCGATTTAGATTAAATTTTAGTATGTGGTGGGGGACCACCTGGGGACAAATCCTGTTGAAAATGGGCGAAATGGGGTCAAAGGTCAGGACACAGGAGCGGACTCACTTCCATTGCAATTATGCGTCATAACTTACGTAAAAATGCTTCGATTTGGATGAAATGTAAGTATGTTGTAGGGGCCTGCCAGGGGACGAATCCTAGTAAAAATGGGCGTAATGGGGTCAAAGGTTAGGACACAGGAGCGGGATCTATTCCATAGCCCTTATACATCATAACTTACGTAAAAATGCTTCGATTGCGACAAAACTTTATCATGTTATTTCGGAGGTATACTGAACCGACTCTGTTGAATTCATCGAAATGGGATCAAAGGTCAAGGCACAGGAGCGAGATTTATTCCACAGCCATTATCCTCATAACTTGAGTAATGATTTCTGGTATGTTGGAAAGCGTATTATAATCAATGCACTGCATGATTTTACCAAATCGTTGTTTTTTTGTTGGGGATTTAACGACCACCGTGAGCAGCTCAATGGGCTATATAAGCTGTCGCCCGTCCTAATTTAGGTCCACTTGTTCCAGCGAAGGGAGAGAGCCAGTGCCGTAGAACGAACACAACATACACATACATGCCTCACCGGGATTCGAACCCGGATCCATCTCGGACAATTGATCATAAGCAATCGCTTAGACCAATGTTCCACCGGGGATGCTCTTCGTTATTTCGAGGAGTAACTACGAAAAGCACATAAAGTTAATTTAAATTGTAGAGAACCTTTTATCTTCAGATACTTTGTATTATGCAACATTATTGCTAAATACATTGCCGATACTACGAAGTATGACAACAAAATAACAAAACTGACGCTATAACTTTTGTAAATAAGAAACATACATTTGTAACTCATGTCACCTTCACTGTACTTCCCTTCCTGATCAACACACCGTGGAATACTGATCTTCCACAGTGCTGTAGTTCATGTGATGTCAACCCTTGGCGACAACATTTGAGGTAGAGCACTGCTTGCCAGTGAAGCTACACTATATGAGTATACTATATGAGTATACTATATGAGTATTTTGGAAACGTTAAGTCGCCTCACGTGACTTAATTTTCCCTAAATACCTTGTGATGGAGAAGTTTCGTCGTACTCTTCTTCCCCACAGTAACAGACTGGAAACCGGTCCCCTTGAGTATAAATTTGACTCTGGGGGAAAGTAAACACGTCGAGTGAAGCCAAATCTGGGTAACAAGTAAGATATTGAAGCACTGTAATACGTTTTGGGGGTAAAAACTACTTCACTGAGAGCACTGAAGGAAATGCAGCGTTGTCCTGATGAAGACAGGAGTCATTTCTCCACAATTCTGCTCTCTTTCTTCTGCTTCACTGATAGCGCTGAATGAAATGGAGCGTTGTTCTGGTGAAGGATGAAGTCATTGCTTCACGTTTCTGCTCTCTTTCTTCTGTTTCACTGAGAGCGCCGAATGAAATGGAGCGTTGTCTGGTAAAGGATGAAGTCATTTCTCTACAATCCTGACCTCATCTGCGCTTCACTGAGAGCGCTGAATGAAATGGGGCGATGTCTTGGTGAATGATGAAATCCTTTCTCTAAAATTCTGCTTTCTTTCTTATGAGTCGCTTTCTCCAAGTAACCAGAATCTATTTATAGTAATGCTGGTACAGAATATATCATCGAGAACCCACTCTGCCAAAATTGCACCCCGAACGTTAAAGAAAACCGTTAACATGGCCATGAACTTCGACTTGCTTTGTCGTGCTTTCCTCTCCAAAATTTATGATACTCACAAACTGTCACTCTCCAAAATTTATGATACTCACAAGGGATACTCACAAACTGTAATTCTCCAAAATTTATGATACTCACAAGGGATACACACAAACTGTTACTCTCCAAAAAATTATGATACTCACAAGGGATACACACAAACCGTCGCTCTCCAAAATTTATGATACTCAAAAGGGATACTCACAAACTGTCATTCTCCAAAATTTATGATATTCACAAGGGATACTCAGAAACTGTCACTCTCCAAAATTTATGATATTCACAAGGGATACTCACAAACTGTCACTCTCCAAAATATATGATACTCACAAGGGATACTCACAAACTGTCACTCTCCAAAATTTATGATACTCACAAGGGATACTCACAAACTGTCACTTTCCAAAATTTATAATACTCACAAGGGATACTCACAAACTGTCACTCTCCAAAATTGAAGACACTGGGCCAGGAGATAGTACTAAGGGCAAAACCCAATGGGTGTATTTCCGTTTTGGCCTACATGAACTCACAAAGTTGAACGAGTGGTCTGAAAATGGCCTTAGAGCAGAAGTGGAGAAAATCATTGAAAGTATCAATGAACAATAAATGACGCTTCTTTTGATAATGTTCAACGTATTTGTTTTTCATATATCAATGACAGTTTTCAGTACTGTGATAACTTTGGAATCTTGCGTTGTTCTCATTGTTCCAAATTACTTTGCTTTGGTCATGTGTTCAATGCCACAGATGTGCATTTACACCTGTAATAAATATTGTTGTTGCTTTTTGTATTACATGAGGTTATGTTTGAATCATGGGGACATAGCTGATATTTGGGATTTCATATCACGCACCATTAACATGTTAGATGATTTTTCCCCACTTGTGCTCTAAGGCCATTTTTACACGATTCGTTCATCTTTGTCAGTTCATTTGGGCCAAAACAGAAATACACCCATTGGCTTTTGTCCTTAGTACTATCTCCTGACCACTTTTCTTCAATTTTGGCGAATGACAGTTGAAAGGCTTCCCTTTGTCAGTAATCAATCATTTAGAACAATCGCATAGATTTTGTTCACACTGTCTCCTATTTTTAAAGTGTTTGAGCGCTCTGGATGTTCGTTTATAATGTTTCCCTGACCTTCACTGAACCTCTTGCGCCATCTGATGCGTATTCTTCTCGGTATCCCTTACTTAGCACATGAAACGATTTATTAGGAGTTTTCTTTAATTTCACAAAATATTTCACGTTCAATTCGTGACATAAGCATTTTTCGATAAGCGACGAACAACACGTCTGATGTTATTGACACGTATCACCGAACTAATGCAGAGAGTGAGGTGAACTTTGCGTTTCCGGTTACGGACAGTTTAAGGATCTTCCACTAATTTTCGAACTGCACTGTGCGTTTTACTCCCCCCACACAATCTCCTTATTTCATAGCGGTATCTCGTTCATTTTTGCCGTAAATATTAATGATATGAGTTCTTTCACCTGCTGTTCCTTTAAATTCGTGGTTCCCGGTCCACGAAACAAGATTTCATATCTCATCGGTATAATTGTTTTCTTCCCTTTCGACCTAGCTGTAAACAGACCGAAACTTTCTCATTCGCTCACTGATTAATTCAGATTTTTTTATTGAAGGTTTAACGATTACCGTGAGCAACTCGATGGGCTTATAAGCAGTCACTCGTCGCTAATTAAGGTCACTGGTTCCAGGAAAGGGAGAGAGCCAGTGCCGTAAGACAAGCACAACATCCATGCCTCACCGGGATTATAACCCGGTCCCTTCACGGACGAGAATTTTCTTTTTGGCTTTACTAATTTCAAAACGAAATGCATTACTTAATTTTCTCGTAAGGGTTATATGTGCATCTTAACGGAGCTAATGTCTCCTGCATTTTTCTGTTTCAAATTTTTCCAACAAGTTCAACTTGAGTTTCACTGAACTCAGAGCAAGTTGAAATACACTGCCTGACAGAGAAAATTCCACACCATGAAGGAATGCTCGAAAACAGACCAAACTGCACACACAGATAGCCAAGTAGGTACTGAACAATTGATTTAATTGTCACATACAGACTAGTGGCAGAATATACAGGATGATCAAAAAGGAGCGTGGCCCCCCTTTTGGGAGGTACAGCGTTGAATCCGACGTGGCATTGAGGCAATGAAAGTCCGAAGAGAATTCTGGGGCATAGTGAACCATGTGGTGTTGATCCGAGTCCACAGTTCATCTTCATTTTGCAGGGGTTGGGGGGTACTCAACCTTCGCCCAATCCTGTCCCACAGGTTCTCGATGGGCGAAAGGTCGGGGGATCGTGCTAGCACCAGAAGCATCCGCACACCGTGTAAAACAATCAGGTTGATCCGAACGGTATGCGACAAGCCGTTATCCTGTTGAGAAACGGTGTTTGGGATGCCTTGCAGATACAGTAGTGCCACGGGCTTCAGTCAACATAGCGGCGTAGCGTCAATATGCTTGCAATGCATACCAGCGATGAGCGGCTGTTGGCGCATGATTCCACGTTTCCAGGCCATGATTCCACATTGCCGGGCCGTGTGGCATTCCACAATGGTGGAGGAATCCGGCCGTTGGCCACGTCGCCTCCAGACTCTCACATGGCGATCATCCGCGATGAGACAGAAACCGCGATTCGTCGCTGAACATCACACTGTTCCATTCGGCACCCCACGCAACTCTGGAGCGACACCACGCAAAGCGGTGACGACGATGGCTCGCTGTTAAATGTAACTTTCGAAACGGACGGCAGGACAGCAAACCAGAAGCAGCCAATCGGCGCGACACTGTCCGCGCCGGTATCGGAGCATCCGAGCCTTCCTGTACGTTCCGTGAAATGTCGCCCGTTGTGGCCTGTGAGTCCGCTACGGCGTGACGTCGGATGCAAAGATCGGTCTCCGTGCTCCGGTCCTCCTACGACGCTGCATAGATCTTTCCTGGGGACCAATGTCTCTAAATGCGGCCGACGGTTGCGGCATCACGTTGCGTTTCTTCCGCAATACGACGCAAGGACCATCCGGTGGTACGAAGGCCTGCGATGACACCTCTCGTGAACTCATCTGTTTGACGAAATCGCGTACGACGGCGTCTTAATGACATTGGCACCCCTTGTTCTTTCTCCAGACACGGTTACAGCAGAACCACTCACTTCTCGCGGCTGTGACGACGTCTTGACTGATGGTCTTGTGGGCTGATTGTCCGCTTACATCCCGCACGCCATTCCTGCGATTGGCCTGCAAATGCAATCATTTGCATAACTTGTCACGTGTGCACCCAATTTGCATGGCGCTGCGTTCACGTTTTCGTGGTATGGCATTTTCCTTGTCGGGAAGTGTATCTCGCTATTGACTTTGTTTTCATTTTTGACGAACTTGCATATACAGTGGTGTTCAAAATTAAAGTCCAAAAGGAAACAGCGGGAAAATAATCCAAAGTGAAATGTTTCGGTATCTGTAGAGCATATGCAAATGAACACGAGAAACAAATGCCCATAGTGAAAGAAGCATATTAGTTAGGAAAATCCTGCCTAATACGTAAATTGGGTTAGATACTAAAAAGCAAAAGGCAAACGGCAGTGGCATTTCTCGTTGACAGCGCGTGTGAGATGCGTTCCAGTGGCTGCCAACATTTTTTTATTGGAGTTTCAACGACCACCGTGAGCAAGTCAATGGGCTATAAGCAGTCTCCCGTCCCTAATTTAAGGCCGCTGGTTCCAGGGAAGCGAGAGAGCCAGTGCCGTAAGACAAACACAACACACTGAGAAAAAACGTTTTGTTAATTTAAAAAAAAAATTGTAGAATCAACCAAAACATTTTGTCGATTTACAGTCAACAAAAATGTTTGTTGAACTTACAAATTTATTTTGTTGAAAATTATTGTTGATTCTACAAAATTTATTATTATCATGACAAAACGTTTTGTTCATTTAATAAAATAATTTTGTCGATTTTGGGGAATTTCTTTGATCCAACAATATGCATTGTTATCGCGATAAAACGTTTTATTGCTGCAACCAAACATATTGCTATCGTGACAATAATTTCTTGCTCCAACAAAATTTAGAGGCTGTGCAACTTTGGCGCTAATTTTTTTCCGATGGCAACACTTTGCCGGTGGCCTTCGATCCTGGGTGTCCGCCATTTTTTTCCGGCATCTTTATTTCCCCCGCCGTATTTAAATTTTTCTCGCCGTATTTACTTTCTGGTGGTGTTTAAATGAATTTGGACGGTGTTACGTCACGAGGAAATTGGAGCATATTCGAACCTGCGACCTTTAGTATATGAACAAAGCGCGCTAACCACTCGGCTATGCCCTTGCAAGCAAACTCTTATCTGCGAACTTAGCATTTGAAGGTGGATTTATTACCTTCTGGAACGTTCACGGACGATTTGTACTTGACATAACGATGTATTGACACTGTTTTGGTGCGTGTGTAACATGTTTCTAAATCCAATTTATTTTTAAATGTTTTCCTTCGTTTTTTGATGAAACAAATAATTGACATTTTTGGTTAGACAAAAGAAAATCGTAATATTTTTTTTAACGTTCCATATGTTTCAGGGTACTATCACCATGCAATCTTTCGTTGCCGCACGAATTTTGAAACACCCTGTATACATAGCCTATACATGAAATCAAGCTCTATACATAAATTACAACTCTTATCATCACCTCATGTGCAAATTTTTATTTGCGTTCAAGAACCGCAAGCCGTTATAAGAAATGTATTATTGCTTTATCAGAAATCTGGGTTTAAATTTAATACATGCCCCTGTGCATCTAATAAGATGCGGATTCTATCGTGTTCATTATAATTATGAGTCTACAAAGCCAGGCCAAATTGTCACTAAAATTCATTGAATCCAACTAAAATAACACACAAATAAACATTAGCATAAAAATATGTCGGAATTATTAAGATATATTAGACATTCTTATCTCCGAATGTTTTTATCAGAGTTGATAGTTCCCAGTCTTCTAACAATGCACTCACTTCGTAGTCAGCCAAAATTCAACGCAAAATATTAAGCGCAAAACAAGATTCTTCTAATCAGTGGTAGTCTGGTAATGCCCGTATGAAACTGTTAGTAATCACATGCGCTTTGTCGTAAGGTCCTCCATATAGTTGAATTAACAAAATATAGCCAACAAAATAATTTTGTTTTGCGAACAAAACAATTCCGATAAAGTTTTGCTAAAGCAACAAAATAAATTGACAAAACAGTTCAACAAAATTATTGTGTTGCTTCAAACAAACCTTTTTTCTCAGTGCATCCATGCCTCATCGGGATTCGAACTCGGACTCCTTTCGAACGAATGATCAGAAGCCATCGCTTAAACCACTGCGCCACCGGGTGGCGCCAATATTTTCTTCATGTATTACACTGCTGGACACTTGCTAAGGACGGATGATAAACGGCTATATAGCGCATAAAAAAGTAAGTGTCGTTGGATACCAAGTGAAATAAATAAATGTCAGAATGCCAGGACATTACAAGAAAAACAATTTATTGTGCTCTGATATCCAGAAGGCTTTGGAACGTGTTCAAGGGACAAACAGGACATTTTGTGCAGAATACGTAAACGTAAAAAAAATGCAATTACCGTCCGCAAGCGTTCCGGCGTAAGATGTCAATACGGTATATGGCCCCCATGGAGGGCGATGCAAGATTCCACACGTCGTGTCATAATTTGCACAACATTATCAAGCAGCTGTTGGTGTAACTTATCCCATTCCTCTGTCAGTGCACGGATGAGAGTGTCCTTGTTTATTGGAGGGCATTGGCGACCAGCAAGACTCCTCCCCAAAGCATCTCACACATTTTCAATGGGATTCAGATCTGGAGAACGTTCTGGCCATACGAGGCGTTGAATATCCTCGGTCTCAAGACACTCCTGGACAGCGCCTGTTCGATTACATGTTGCGTTGTCGTCTATCAAAATGAATCTATCACCGACAGCACCACGGAACATGCGAATATGAGGTAGCAGAACATCATTAATGTGTCGTTGGCCAATCATAGTCCAAGTTGGAAGCACATAGAGGGACGTACGGCCATTGATCATGATGCCAGCCCATACCATGACATTACATGTCGGATATCGGTCCCTTTCCTGTATGTTTGCCGGACAATATGCAGTACCACTATCACGACAGATCAGTTGTCGTCGACCATCAGACGATAGACTGTATCTACTATCATCTGAGTAAAGTACAGCAGACCAGTCGTTATCAGTCCAATTGCGATGTTGATGGCACCATTGCAAACGAACGGTACGTTGACGTCTGGACAATGGGATGCACACAACAGGACGGCGGGCGTATAGTCCTCCTTCATGCAAACGTCTGGCGACAGTTTTTCGGGAGATCCGCTTGCCAGTAGCAGCCATAAACTGATTTGCTACCTCACTAGCTGTGCTGTGCCGGTGTCTTTTTGTTGATAGCACTATGTACCGATCTTCTGCAGGTGTCGTACTGTGAAAACGACCTCCCCCGTGACGTTTGCCACACTCTCCACTTCTTTGAAATGATTTCCAATGCCTTGAAACAACACTGTGGCTGACGTCGAACTCCCTGACAACATCTGTTATTTTTCGCCCTTATTTAATCTTGCCAATAATACGGCCACGCGTAAAATCATCTAGGTGATGTCGGGAAGACATACTGAAAATTGCAAGTTCGTCAATTGATTCTTTCCCATTGAACTTTGCGTTTGAACAGCAACGGTCAATACGCGTCAAATCCTTTATATCTCTTATCAGCGCTATGACGTCACGAACAAGTTCGGCAATCCAAAATTTGCATACGCACAACACGTCTTACTGTATCCCGCACTTATGCTAATTTCCACATTTTCCTGCCTTCCATTTTATGGTTGCTATCGTTGCTATTGTCATCCGTCCTTAGCAATTGTCCGGCAGTGTATAACGTGCACCCGATGTTCTGCAGTGGCAAACGAAAGGACGATTAGAAGCAAACTAGTGTCAAGTCCAGGTCGTAAGGGACGTAGATATACACACCATAGTGTTTTACAGTTATGGCAGCAATTCAACATCACCGGTGGTGTGTAACGAAGGCCTAGCCGAGGTCGTTCAAGACGTACGACAGCTCGTGAGGACCGTTATATAGCTGTAATCGCACGGTGTCATAGGTCCTAAACATCCCGGCAATTGTCTTGGGAGCTCTCCGCTGACACAGTATCAACGCAAACGACATATCAAACGCCTAATGCAATGGCCCTTTATGTCAGAAGACTCATGGTGTGTGTCCCCACTGGCCCCATCTCACAGCTGTCTTGAACTAGTGCGGGAAAAATCGCTCCAGGATCCCAGACGAGTAGGCCCCTGTTCTGTTCACAGAGGAGTCGAGATTCAGTCTACAAGCTGATTCTCGTCGGCATTCTATCTGAATGGAACAGGAAACCCATAATGACTCTGCAAACATCGCCAAACGAGACTCTTTCGGAGGCGGTGGTTTTCTCGATTAGGGTGGCATTGTGTTCAGCTGCAGCACACATCTCCACGTGATTGTAGGAATCACTATGAAGGCTGATGGGGACGATATCCTAGAGACCGATGTCAGATATTTTCGGGTAGCTGTTGGCCTTAAGTTCCTTTTAATGGATGATGACACTCGCACGCACAAGACCCAGCTATTCGACAATTTCCTTCAGAAGGAGGATATTTGACGTATGTACTGGCCAGCCAGGTCTCCGGACCTGAACTCTATATGCCTAGAATGCTTTGAAGTGATACGTAGTAGCTAGTCACCCACATCCTAGAAACCTTCCCGAGCTGCGCTCTGCTTTCATTGAGGAATTGAATTATTTGACTCCAGATTTCATCAACAACTTAGTGATGAGTATGTACCGTTGCTGTGAGAGCTAAATGTCCGTATGAGATGATTACGTTCCTCATTAAGACATTTTTAGGTTACATGATTACATCTCACCTTAGTGACATTTACGGATGTGACACTATATACGCAAAATGTGTACACATTTCTCTGTTGGTATAAAATATTTATTACCCTTATGATTGTGTCTCTTTACATGACTAACGTCTCTACATGCTGCTAGGTGTTCTCCTTTATATCCCTGCGAAAGCCTTCCGGACTTCAATTTTGGACACCAGTGTAATACTGGAGTAACCTTCCATTTTCTGACTGTTTGTTTTCGCAACGCACTCAGTTTTACTTGAGTTTCACTGAACTAAACAAAAGGTGTGACATTGTTAAATTATTTCTTTTAACGAACTTGAGAGAGGAAATATCGGCCTTCTTTCAGTCATAGTTGTTTGCTTTTGTCACCTATTTATCTTCCAGAAGAGCGCAAGTACTTACTTCAACGAAGTAAAAATCCTTTAAAGCTACTATACGTCTTCGTAAACTTAACATTTACGATTTTGCTCTATTATCTTACTTGATTTACTCACAATTTTACTTGCATTTGGAGTTTCTAATTTTGATGTCACCTGCAATTCGGTTACGGTACCTGTAGGGTCGTTTGTTTGAATACTTAATCAAATAACCGAAACAGACGTAATTTCTTTCAGACAAAGTTTTCCAGTGACATGTAACCAAGGAGAAATTACATTATCGCCACAGGCTTGGAATCCATATTGAAATGTGAATCAGTTCTGTTCTCTCGCGTTCAATACAGCTGAATTCGTAGTTTGTGTTTAAAAGGGTGTATATGTTCTTCTTTGAGTTTCGTAGGATGCACACGAAATTAAATTAGTCTATGGAAACTGCTATTTGACATATTAGAATTACAGGGAAACGACTGCGCTGTGTACAAACTATTTCATTTGATTAATTGAGCTAATCTCACTGAAGGACCTTGTAACGTCATTTGCATAGGTGCGAAATGTCACTTTTGTACGCAGCGAGAGTGCATTTTGCTTCGCAGCTCTCAGCATTTCGCTGAATACCGCAAAAATGTGTCACGCAACTTCTAATTGCACCTACATGTTTCGTTATTAAGAGGGTCTCACTTAATCACCTTTTATATATATCTTCTACGAAAAAAGTTCGATTTTTTTTTTGGAGAACAAGAGATAAACTATGTATTTAAAGAGAGAGAGAGAGAGAGAGAAAGACAGAGAGAGAATGTGCACTTTCTGAGACACATCCCATGACTTTTCTGTAGGAAAAAAGCGCCAAGATGTTGTTCAATTGTTTAAATTACTATTTGATTTAAAATAATGTTTAAGGAGTATTGACTTAAACAAAGCCTACATAAGGTTATCAAATTCACAACATTCTAATAACTTGGGATTTTGAATGTTCCAAATCAATCCTCAGTATCACAAATTATGTTCCCAAACATAATAAAAATAAAGTAAATTTAATGACAATCGGGAAAATACTGAGTGTATTAAATGCCCAATTTATTTAGACATAGCTCCGAAATATCGCTCAATTGACTAAATAATATTTTATTTAAAAATAATGGTAAGGAGTATTGTCTTGGACAAAACCAACATACAAATATTAAATTTATCGCGTTTCAAGAACATGAGACGTTAAATGTTCAAATTCAATTTTTGGTATAACAAATTGTGTTCCGAAATTTAATAAAAACGGAAAAAATGTAAAAACATTAATTTAATAAAAATCGGTAAAGTGTAATAAACCAAATTTAACAAAATCGGGAACATACCGTGTATTAATTGCCCAATTGTTTTGCAAACTCATGATTCATATTAAAAAAAACCAAGCTATTGCTCAACTGTTTAAATAACCATCTCATTTTAAAATATTGGTAACGAGTATTGTCTTACACAACAGCAACATAAAAGATTCAAATTTATCATATTTGAAGAACATAGGACTTTAAATGTTCAAAATTTATTCTCTGCGTTAGGAATTGCGTTCTCAAATTCAATAAAAATCGGCAAAATGTAATAAAGTAAATTTAACCAAGTCGGACGAACATACACTGAAAAGCAATTGAATTAGAGATACCTTTCTAGTAACGTGTAGCACCATCTTTCGCCCTGATGACGGCGGCGATTCGTCTCGGCATTGACTCGACAAGACACCGAAAGCGTTGGGAAGCCAAACGGATCCACGACCCCTGAACAAACTCCCACAGTTCACGAAGATTTGATGAAGGGGGTAAGAGCCTCGAACATCCGTCTCCATGGCATCCCAGATGTGCTCGATGGGATTGAGGTCAGGTGACCTAGCTGGCCAAGGAAGCGAGGTCACGTCGGTATAGTGTTCATCCAACCATTCGGATACAATTCGGGAGCTATGGCACAGTGCATTGTCTTGTTGCAGGATGAGGACCCCAGTCGGATGTTGAAGACCCACAAACGGGTGCAAATGGTGGTCCAGGATATCCCGGTAACGTTGACCTGTGAGGGTCGATGTCAAACGTACCAGGGATCCCATTTCAGTCCATGTAAACAGTCCCAAGACGAGAATGCAACCTCCACCAGCTTGAAGAGTACCCTGCTGGCAAGAAGGATCCATCGCTTCATGTGGTTTGCGCCGTACTCGTATCCTGCCATCCGCATGTACCAACGTGAATCTCAACTCATCAGTCTAGGCAACATTTTTCCACATGTGTAGGGTCCAATGACGATGTTCCCGAGCCCATGCAAATCTTTGCACCATGTGATATTAGGTCAGCAGCGGTACCCTCGTGGGACGATGGCTTCTGTACCCCATAGCGAGGAGATGCTTCTAAATGGTGTGACTGCTTACACGTTTTTGTGCACCAGCGTAAAATTGCCGAGTGATTTCTTGCACTGTGGCCCGTCTATCCGCTGTTACAATGCGAGCTAGCCGACGATGACCCCGCTCATCCACACGCTGTTGTTCACGGCAGTTGACCCTTGCAGGGATGGTTTTACCGGATTCGATGTACTCACGGTGCACCCGTGACACTGGTTCGTGAAAATCCCAGTGCCTGCACGACTTCCGAGATAGGCCCGACAACTTGCCCACGATCAAATGCGCTTAGATCCTTCGTCTTACCCATACTGGATTGCTGCATACGTCATGCCGTTTCCGTTTACAAGGCCGCCCACAGCGCCACATTTGCATAACGCCAGCTGTTTCTAATTCAATTGCTCTTCAGTGTACTATGTAGTAAGTACCCACTATAGCGTAAAAGTCTTTTCTACGTTGTTTTAACACATCAACATACTAAGAAATAGTTCCTAAATGAAAGAAACCTTAACGGCCAGACGAAACATGTAAATAACAGAAGTCAACTTACGTAAAAATGCTTTATTCAGGATGTAGCACACACATCGTAACATAGCATATTGTAGTGAACGCTCCACACACCACACATTATCACAACACTCCTATCAATAATCAGTTTACAACCAAACGCTCTCTCTCTCTTACAACGCTCTCAAGCAATAGATCAGTCGTCGTTGTTATCTCTTGTTCTTATCAAAACTTAGGCATACGTCACGTGCATTCAAACTCAATTGTGTTGCCAAACGTATCCGTTTGAGAGAAAGATATCACGTTAAGAGTGAAGAATAACAGAATAAACTCAAGATTTACATAGGGAAAGAAACTAAAAAGGAAAGTTAATTTAGAATATACGTCACACCACCCACTCTCTTATATTCGATCTCGTGTTTTTTCTAAAGAAAGAAGAAAAGAGATGTCGCTCAGTTGTTAAATAACAGTCTTACTATTTTATGTTAATTTTGTATATTTTGAAACTCATAATGATATGGAGTTTCAAGATATACAAAATTAACATAAAAATAATAATTGTTATCATATTTCAAGAACATGATATTTCAAGTATTATAAATCAATCTTCGGTGGCACGAACTGTGTTCTTAAATTTATTACAAATTGGGAAAAGATACTGTATATTAAATGCACACTCTCATGATTCATCTATAGAAGGAAGCATCGACATGTCCTTATCCGATTACTGGTACAACGACCATTCCCACATTTTCCAGATTGTTTTGATCAAATTTTCAGGTCGTAGTGATTTATGTACAGAATATAACAACCTTTCCTCTCGTAGCGAGCGAATAATGGTTGACATGCTTCGACGGTTTTCTTCATTTCCGGCGTAAAGCGAAAATACATCATTAGTGTAGTCTGGCATTTTGACTTATTAGGTTCTTCATGCTATCAGAAAATAAAAAAGAAACATACTTAAGCGTGGGAATAATCCACATATTCAACGCTCCCTTCGACTCATAGCTGATGCAATTTTATTCACTGATATTATTTTTGAAAAACGATTTCTGTTATACAGCTTAGCATTTTTATGAGTAGACGCCTCACTGTGATAATAAAAACCATTACAAGACGCCGCTTTTTCGGCATGAATTGAAGGACGGCGAGGCAAGCCTATTTCTGACTACTACTTTTCTATTGATGGTATAAAGATCCTTCTACAACGCGCTGTAAACGGCACTGGAAAGCAAAGGAACTAAGGTGAAAAAGGATACCCCGATTAGTTCCGTTTTGCTTAAGGATAAATAAGTGATATAACGATCAGCTGACGGCATCAACAAGAATCATTATACTGACACCATTAAGATACTTCCACCAAATATTCCTCAACGCAGATTTGCTGTTCAAAATAATCTCCTCAGCAGGCGTTATACAGGGTGTTTCACCGGGTAGTTCCCCCACCCCCAGATAGAAACATAACGTCTGATTTACAAGTGACCTATATCCTTGAGAAATGCGCCGGAGTGATTTTCCTCATAAGGTGATGACGTATTCCCACACAGCACAGAATATTCCGTTTATGTTACAAGTACGTAGCACTGAAACACTGAGAATTTTTAGATACGTTGCGCAATGTAGCAGTAATGTTTCAGAAACCTTACGGTTACGTCAAAATGTCCTCAAACGTAACATAACTTTGAAACATAACCGATACGTTACAGTGAAAGGTCTTTGTAACTTCAACATACCAGCTTCATGTTACGGTTACGTATTTGAAAGATATTTGTAACTTCGTTGCATTACTGTCACGTATTTGAAAGATATTTGTGACATCATCATATTACTCTTACGTATTTACTACATTTAACATTATAGTTTTAATAAACTTTGTAAAATTACAATAAAAAATATTACACTCGACAGCTGTTTCAAAAGCAACAATAGTCGTATTACGAGTTGTTTACGGTTTCACAGGTTCAACGCAGTCCGCTGTCCATTGGGAATAATGGCGGCGTTTATATATTGAAAAAAGAAATAAAAATCGGTCCCAACTGAGGGTGTCGAATTCCTATTACACATATGGAATAGACTATATTACAGCGAAAATAAGAGAGAAAATCAAATTCGTCATTTCTCTAAATACCTACCAACATAAAATGTCTGAGCTTCAAGTAAAAAAAAAAACATGCTAGTATAAAATACCAATACAACGACACAGCCATCTACTTAGATTTAGATTGTCACTGGTTCCTGACATTTTTCTCGCAATTCCGACCATTTTGGATTGTCACTGGTTCCTGACATTTTTCTCGCAATTCCGACCATTTTCGATTGTCACTGGTTCCTGGCATTTTTCTCGCAATTCCAAACATTTTGGATTGTCACTGGTTCCTGGCATTTTTCTCGCAATTCCAAACAATTTGGATTGTCACTGGCTCCTGGCATTTTTCTCGCAATTCCGAACATTTTGGATTGTCACTGGTTCCTGACATTTTTCTCGCAATTCCGAACATTTTGGGTTGTCACGGGTTCCTGACATTTTTCTCGCAATTCCGAACATTTTAGATTGCCACTGGTTCCTGACATTTTTCTGGCAATTCCGACCATTTTGGATTGTCACTGGTTCCTGGCATTTTTCTCGCAATTCCGAACGTTTTGGGTTGTCACTGGTTCCTGACATTTTTCTCGCAATTCCGAACATTTTGGATTGTCACTGGTACCTGACATTTTTCTCGCAATTCCGAACATTTTGGATTGTCACTGGTTCCTGACATTTTCCTCGCAATTCCGAACATTTTGGATTGTCACTGGTTCCTGACATTTTCCTCGCAATTCCGAACATTTTGAATTTCGTATAGTTCACTGACGAAGCATGATTTCATTTGGAAAGCTATGTCAACCCCAACTCCTGCTCAGGGCTACAGATAATTCATATGAATTACATAAAACCCACGTAACATCTTTCGAAAGTCGGTGTCCCGAAACAGAATAATTGGACCCATTAACTCGGCGTCATATTTGAACATTTTTGGACAATTTGTGGACCAATTATCTGACATCGATTTGATAGCGGGGTACTTTCGACAGGATGGAGGGACATGCCACACGTCCCGTGTGAGCATGAGTGAAATTTCCTCTTTCTTCGGAGGCCGAGTCATTTTCAAATGACCGTGGCCACCTCGTTCACCCGATTTGAATACTTCCGATTTTTTCTTATGGGGGTATTTGAAGTATCGCGCTTACAGCAATAAGCTTCCCTTTGTATAAGACATAGATAGCAACATCAGTGTAGCGATCCGGACTACTGATGAAGACATGCCGCTCAGGGCCTTGGATAATATCTCGTTCGAGTGTGTACGTCGGTGGAGGACATTTCCAGCATTTATTGGGAATGGTGTTACATTTTCAGGAACTAAGGAACGTTGTAAACTACATGTCATGTTTCTAAGTAGAGTTTGTCAGAGCTGAGTTCGGGCTCAATTTTAAGAGCCCGAGCCTGTCCGAGCTCAAAATATGTAAGCCCGAGCCCGAATTTTATATTTCAAGATAGAACTCGGACCCGAACGTGCCCGAAAACTATGATTAACCTGTTTAGTCATTAAAAAAAAAGTCTTCTCTTACAGACTTTTACTCTTTCCCATCCGTGGAATTAACCGATGTCTTTCTCCACTGCGGAGCAGGAAAGGGATGTCTATCTATTTCTATAGTTCCTTTGACCATTCATTTCTTCCTGAAATGTTTCCCGGGGGAAAGGGGGGATCAGGAAATCAGGAAAAATCGGGAGGCACAACAATCTACGTCGTACGTTGCTCAATAGAATTAGCAGGGAGCTGCTTCTTTGAGGTAGGGAGCAAAATTTCGTCAGCTTGCTATCTACCATGAACAGTTCTTAAAGAAACTTTTCCTTCGCAGAAATCCTGTGATTCATGGCCTATGGTATTTGTTACTCAAGCCTGGTATTTGTTACTCAAGCCTGTAGCCCTGCCGAATTCCTATTCCCCATCTGGACCTAGTTGCCGAAGAATTATCTTTAACAACTTGAAAGTGTAAAAAAGTCTCGTGTGATAAATCATATAAAATCACATTAAAAGAAAATTCTCTCCCTCTCTCAGAACCCTAGCCAGCTCGGGCGTGAGCTCCAGTAAGTATTACGCCACCCGAGCCCGGTTCGGGTCCGGGTTCTACTTCGAGCTATCGAACTCGGGCTCGACCCGTCTCAGCACTGGAGTGTGTTGCAAAATATGACTGTTTTTTTGGGGGGGGAGGCTGAGGATAACCTAGTGGAACACCCTGTACTTGCCGAGATTCTGAATTCCATATTGAAATCCTGTTCTGAAATAATCCTTAGAACTCGGTCTGACCCATCTCTGTAAAGAAGCTGTTTTGTCCTCTACGTGATCAAGCTTTTACTCTCTAAAGTGGCTTGCACTGGGCAGAAGAGTGCAAAGTCTGATGTTGAACCAGTGGCTGATGCGGCTCCAATTGCCAATGCAACTTTTCAATAAGCAGGATTGGCGTACGTGAGTCATGTGGATTTGCCTTGTCGTGGTGAAGTTGAATAGATTTTCAGTCTTTCTGAACTTTCTGATGGCCTTCTGAGTGTTCAAGCTTTTGTCTCCTAACGTGTCGTTTACTGGACCGAGGAGATAAAAGTCAGACGGCGCCAGATAAAAATCACTAGCGGGGTGCGTCATCAATAACTATTCAAATTTTGTAATAGCCTGAGTTGTTACAAGTGAGATGTGTGGGCTTACGTTGTCGTCGTGAAGCTAAATAGATTTTAAATCTTCTTGTGCCTTCTTTCTTTTTATCTCCCGAAGATGTTTTACGATACGAATGCGCCAGTTACATTTCCCAGTCGTACTGGGCTTAAGAAAATCCATGTGTATAATCTTGTTGTTCCAGCTGAAAAAGATCATGGTCTTCTACTCTAACAGGTGAGATATGAATTTTTTCGGCAAAGAGGAAGAATGTCTTTCCATTTAATCTTCTGGTTCTAATTTGCGGTTATCATGGAAACGCACCCACATTCATTTCTGTGTCACCGCATTCGAAACAAATGGTCACAATTTTCTTCGAACACGTGCACCAGCTCCGTGTAAATCTCCAAATTCGCTTCTTCAAAATCGGGAGTCAGGTTGCACCTAGCACACAGGGACATACTTTTCGTTAGTAAAAATGTTTTAATATCGCGTGGGTGGGAAAATTCCAAGTGATCAGCAATCCTTCTGAAGGTTTTTTTTTCATGGTTTTAGGAAGGGCGTGTCTGACGCCAAGTCTTAAACAACCCTTTGAAATAGGAAGCTAGGAGATTTGGGCTGGAGTGCCCGATAGGAAAGTGACAGGGAAGCGAGGTAGAAAGGGAGAGTAAGACGCCCTTATTTATTACCGGGGGGCCAGTACCCGGGGTCCGACGGCTTAACGTGTCCATCCGACGCACGGCGGATATTTACTGGATCGAGCGTTCGTACCTGCCTAGGATCGAACCTGAGGTCCTTTCCGTGGCAGTCACGAACGTTGCCCACTAGGCCTCTGGAATGCCTTCTGAAGGTTATGCGCCTACTTCAGCTAAATCATCACGTCAAGTCATTTTTAGTTATTATTTCCGAGGTAAATGAATACATTCTGTTTCCAATTATATACTAATGGACTTTTAAAACCTCCTGTGTTCAATGACGTCAAAATCCATTCCACTGTTAAACAAAAATTGTCGCTCCACGGAATTAATGAGTCACAGTTTTAAAATTTGAATTAATTAATATCTTCCGCACGACGATAACTTTGGTAAAGCACCATAAAACATCTTTAAAAGACAATCTGCGATCAAAACTTTTATAGCGATGAATACAAACTTCATAATATCTAGTTGAATTATATCTTTTCTGCATTAAGCGCAGTGAAATTACGATTTAATTCCATAGGGATTAGTGATTATGGACGGTAAATGCGATAATGCATTACACCCATTCGTTTATCCCATTTAATTAACGTTTTCCGATTTCGCAAAACTTAATACGAATTTATGCAATTAAATCTCTACGTTAGATCCTACGAAGACTACCTGTCTTACTTTCACTGTTTCATAAATATTAACAGTTTATACTGATTAACTTGAACGTACTAAAATGAAAATTAGGAAGGTGAGGTTGGTCCATACTGTTACACGGCACTAGCAGTGTTCCTGCCGAGTCGGCCGGTAACGGTGCTTGAGACCTGAAGTACAATTTAGTTGGCCACGGCACCAGGTGAGAATCTCAGGTGCACTGCTGCACTCAACGATTCACACCAGAACATAAAAAATGAAAAGTTGAAGAATGACCCGAAGCATAAGGCTTGGGTGAATCCACCTTGTGAACAAAATAACAACAACAAATAAAAAATAAAATAATCTAAAAAAAATGATACTTTGGGATCAGAGTTGTGATGAGGTTCACCCGCAATCACCAATTCGTGACTGGAGTGTAGTGGTCCGGATCTTACTCCGGTACATTCAATCCCCAACCAGCCAGTACAACACTCACTTTCGCAAATAACACATGATTCTCAAATACACAACACAACATTTAATAACGTTCTGCGAGATTTAAACAGATCCGGCGCTCTCTAGGCGCATAGACAATTGCCCCTCATATGTGGGCAGCATACGGTGTCACACTTTACTGTCGGATAACGCAGCCGACTGAGTCTCCACCGGACTATCTGAACAAGAGATACTACTCGTTTACACACTAAATAGAGCTGCAGGTGATATTCATATACAATTGCTTAGAGAATGAAAAAAAAATTATATGCAAACGATCACATTAAAAATACTCGCGACACAAAATACACAAGCACGTTAATTTGCGGTATAAGATTATAGGTGCGAAATACTGCCAAAGTTAATTAACTAAATCTAATAAGCATGCACATGCAGATCCCTTCCCGCTCGCTTTGGCCCTGAACCAAAGTTAAAAGAAACTGTCCCGCCCAGCGGAATTTGTGGCCACACCTTCTCCTTTATTCATGTAAAAAAAAGTAATCAGGAAATGGGCCCTGTAAGAAATTGAAATCTGTATGTGCAGGTATTTCCTCTGAGGTTCAGTCACTCAGCATTACTGCATCTATGTCCATGCAGCTTTGGGTGTCGGGATGGCACAAGTTCGCAGATGTGCGAAGAAAGAAAAAGGAAATATTCATCTACTTACAGTTACGTGACTTTGCTGTGCAAATCCGTTGTGCATCACATAATATCACACGACAAAAAAAAACACACACACAGACACTTGCACCATGTGGCAGCACCGATGATTCAACACTTCACTTTGACGCTTGATGAAATGAAGCACACAATTAAAAATGGTAATATCACGCCGCACTTTGTTGCAATGATTAGAGTGCACACTGATCTATTCTCGTGACGATTTGAAGGTGGCCGTTAAGCAAAATAGGCCCTCTCACATCTGCAGTTGCGGTTTCAAGATTGATTTTCTGTGTTCCTGGGAAATGATTTTTGTTGTCGTGAAGAAATAATTGTGAACGTCGACTGCTGGGAGAGTGGGACACATTCAATTCCGCTGCTGCTATAGTTGATTCCGTCCGTCGCTACCTTCCGTCCTTTTTGACCGTTCATTCCCAATTCGGTCAGTTCCTTTCCGTCAGCAAACCATCTACCCTGCCTGAGTACGCAGTTCAAATATGCCACTCGCAGGTTTTGTTTCCATTTTTTTATCGAGTTGCGACCGCTAGCCCTGAGATTAATTTTCTCGGCCGAGCGAAATCAGACGTGCTTTTACCTTAAGCGTATATCGGCAACTCAACATTTCACCTGTATATTTGTTAGGTATCGAAGCCACCGCTCTTACGCTCATATTTTTCTTTCGCCATGTTTTATCCCGTCGCACTTACACGTAGTGGCTCCGCTGCTTACGTGACCACACACACACGCACATGGGGCCTCGCTTCGCCCCGTAAGACAAGCGCATCTCTTCACTTCCTCCACAGTAGGGGATGAATGGGGGTGACGATTCCACACTGCAGTGGTTGGCATCCGAACCCGACTTTGCATGGCTTCGCTTCTCATTGGAATGACCACTGTCCACTCGCAGACTTCTTAATTCCCCTGTAACTTGGCTTTCATTAGTCCAAACAGTCGCTGATTTCCATTACGCTCCAGCCTAGAAATTTCTGCTTTATCCCGCGGATTTAGGCATTCTGCTGTCTTTATGGCAAACTGGCATCTCCAGCTGCCTCGAGTTGTCTCCATTTCTTACCAAATACGGGGAGGTTTGCTGCTTCATTTTTTCCCAATTCATTTTTGCAGATCCAAGGCATCCAGCCTTTCACATCGGAGAGCATACAGACAACTAAACTTTCTTCCTTATTTTCACGCTAAGTGCGAAATCTTATTTTTCTGCACGGACCACACAGAGAGCAATTGTTCTCGAAAATGCCCCAAACAATCGACGAATTTACGATTATTCGCTAAACCTTTGTCCCCATCTTCATTCATTTACTCAAGTGGACCCCTCTTCGAAAGGTACCATTCCGTGTTGCTTAGTTTCCCGTCAGCTGCGCCCTGATATTTATGACCTAACAGAGCTATTCTGAGACCACCCAGCCAGAGAGAGAATTCTTCGCCTCTTTTCTTTCCAAACCCCCAGATAAAACTTTATCTGCTGTTTACACTTTTAAACTCCAATCAAGCCTCGAACATAATTAATACTTAATTAATTTCACACATCAACCACGCCCATTAATTACTAAATTAATGGCGGGGGTGGGTCGTAACATCGGCCCCTCCTCAAGAAATCCAGAAGTCCTCTTCTGGGCCTATCACTTTGCTCTTATCAATTTCCAGAGCAACCATTGAGTGCTACATTTTCCCACAGGTAGAAACAATTCAAAATGGCAAAAATATTGCGTTTCTTGCCTTCAAGAGCATTGGAGCGACTTCCCAATTATCCCGCAATTTTGTTAATTAATTTAGAGAACAGCCGAAAGAAAAAACAACGTAAATGAGAAATAAATAAAACAAAACTGAACTGTAAAAGAACATGTGAGCCTGCCGAACTGTGATTCCTAGCTGCCTCATACCATACGCGACATGGCGGACAAATTTTAGAGTTTTCTTCAGGTTTTAGGATGGGGGGGGGGTGTCCACTGTAACAATACGCTTCCGGCATCTCCAGTAATACTTTATTACAGTCCCCGCACACTCATCTCATTCACAAACTTCTATTTACCTTAGATGGCACGAAGCTCTCCTTATCACAGGACTATTGGTTAGTTTATATTTATTTCTTATTTTCGTTTATACCCTGATTATTTAGTTTTATATTCCTTTTATTCTAATTAATTTATGCTCATTTAGAACACATATATTATGCTGTTTCATTTGAGATTTGTAATTTTTTTTTCCCATTATTCCTGTTTCATAAGAAAAAATGATTTCTAATTATTTCTATATTTTTTTAATTTTTGGGATTCCTATGAATTCAAATCTACTGAGCAATTTTACTTTGCTGTTGAATGTTGTATAAAGGAAAAAAAGTAATTGTCAGTAGTTTTGCACCCTTTATTCTGAACTCTGATCTTCCTTAGATCATACGCTACTTCTTTATCCCACTCGTTTTCAGATAAACATTATTTTGTATATAAAAAGGCATAAATATATACGCCATGGAAAGCTGTCGAGATTACGCAGGCATTGCCGTTTGGCGAATGGCCGGGCATAAAATACTCGGTGATGCTGCGACAAGAATAGCAACACAGCAGGTCGAAGAATGTCTTCGACGTACTGTTCAGCCGTGATGGTGGTTCGGAGGACTACCAAGGTTGTCCGGCTATCACAAGAGATAGTTATCCAGCAGGTCACTCCCGGAGTGGGATCCGTGTGCCGTCTTACGGTATAGACGGGATCCGTGAGCTGTCTCTATATTCAGTTGATGGAAGAGCACAAACGATTTCACATTATTTATTCCATCGACGTATTTCCTCTGTGATTATCGAAAACGGACTGTAATCTATTCATACGAAATTTTTCGACATTATAATAGGGATACCGATTTATGTGACATCACAGCAATTTGGTTTTATGAACTCAAAACTGAATCACTCAAACGGAAAAGTAGTCTGTTGATGTTTATATACTTAATGCAAAATGAACGAAAATCTAGTAACCAGGGTAAACTGCAAAATACCTATCAAATCGGGCAATACATTTTTGGATTGTAAATTTAATTTTCCTATTTTGACTTACAGAACCGGAGAGTGAAAAATTCAAGAACATTGCGAATTTCTAGTATTACCCCTTTGACGACCCTAACGGCATGGATGCCAGAACATGCACATAATCGATCTGCAGAATCGTTCGTCTGGGGACAGATAACATTTCCTACAATTTCTTCTTACTGATTTTTGAGTACGATTAACGGTAGTCACCCTTGATTTAATGAAGTGATCTCGTGCTTAATCCAATAAAAATGACATCAAAAGGAGGCAGCTAGCACCTCGCACGGTAATAAAATCCTTGGAAATGATAGTATGAAAGCCGAAAAATTGAAACTTTCTCATTACGCTCAAAGGATTGTGACATGCCTGCCCAGCAGGACGCACGCGACATAAAGGCAGATAGCAGCGATAACGAACGTCCGCGTAGCTCAATTGGTAGAGCAACGTATTCCGGAATGAGAGGACCCGGATTCCAGCCCCAGCGTGGACAAAAATGACGGAGAAATGTACTTCGTTATAGGATATTTAGTGATAAAACTAAAAGTTTAAAACATACTTTACACCTTTCGGGAAACCCAGTTGTCCATCTTCAGATGATTAAAAACTTGACAACTATGTGGATGGCTAGAGGACCCGGATTCCAGCCCCGGCGTGGACAAAAATGACGGAGAAATGTACTTCGTTATAGGATATTTAGTGATAAAACTAAAAGTTTAAAACATACTTTACACCTTTCGGGAAACCCAGTTGTCCATCTTCAGATGATTAAAAACTTGACAACTATGTGGATGGCTAACATATACACTGTGAACATGTGATGAATGATGTCATAAAGGACCTCGTGACCATTGGTGCTCAGAATTGCACTCCACGGATTTACGTTAGCCAGTGATAAGTGGAAGATTAATTTGTAAAATGGGAAAGTAGTATGATACACTAATACAATTATTACGTGTTTATATATAATATTTTATACAAAATGTTTCGACATTATAAAGTTTTTTAATCATGGAAGTCACCCTGTTGTCGCCAATCGACACCCTACACCTGCATGTTACTTTTACTCCATCCCTACCCTACGTATGTTCACCACACCCACGTTTTGTCGAAAAATCCCTAGCCCCTATGTTGATTCCCCTTGGAAAACATCTAAAGGGTCTTCCTCACCAAACCAACAGATCATCATTGTTTTGATCATTATACCAAGAGGTATGATAATCAGAATAATCAATTTTTGTGAATAATCAACACAAGAGTAAACAAAAGAGAAAAGAAAAGATTCCACATCGTTCGGATCATGAACACAAATATAAATTTGTCCCTGCTACGGTGAAATTTATCAATAAATAAAATTCAAGGAAATAAATTCCTTTCTTAGTTACAATTCTTTTTTTTTTTTTTTTGGAGGTTTAACGACCATCGTGAGCAACTCAGTGGGCTATAGGCAGTCGCCCGTCCCTAAATTAGGGTCACTGGTTCCAGGGAAGGGGGGCACATTGAAGACGACTGCTGATCTAGCACATCTGACTGAAACAATGAGAGCTTTCCGTCTTTAGCACGATTTAATGATTAAAAGATGAGAATTATATACAATTAAAACCATGAGCACTTTCGAGGCAGCGGCTGCCTCTTCTTCAGATGTACCTATGTATACATCTTCCTCACCAAACCAACAGATCATCATTGAACCATGAGCACTTTCGAGACATCTGAAGAAGAGGCAGCCGCTGCCTCGAAAGTGCTCATGGTTTTAATTGCATATAATTCTCATCTTTTAATCATTAAATCGTGCTAAAGACGGAAATCTCTCATCGTTTCAGTGATTAATTTCGCACGAGTCTTCAATATTTGTTTCAGCACATCTGAACTAGCACATGTCCAGAAGATTCGAAATACACCAAACAAAACAAAGTCACATAAATCCGTTTCTGGTGAATTAATTCACCGAGCTTTAGCTGGCCAACGGTAGGTTTTGTCACGGTTAGTTACATTAGATAAATAATAATAACCTCTTTTGGAGTTTAAAATTAAAACCGGAGAAGAGAAAGAGTTTTGAAATCATAAATGAAGCAACACAAACACGTGAACTTGCGATGGTCATTACGTGGGTCCAATGTTCACGTAGTATAAAGTGCAAAATATCAAATCATAGTCTGAACTCGAAAAACACAATGACTATGACTTGATATCTGTGCCTTATATACACTCTTTGACAAAAAAAGCAAAAACTAAGGACCGCCAGAAATTCGTTCGATCCTGATGAAACTCCGAATGTAAGTACGACATAGCCGAATATGCAAATGCTTTTAAAAATAACGACCAATCTTAAATAGCGGCACGCCACGGCGCATGGGGACTGCGCATCGAGTAGGGTATATCAATAACTAAGCTCGCACGCAGGGACCAATTGTGACGGTGGATTGCGGTTGCATTAAACTCCACGGACTGTGAGGATGCCTCGACGTCGGATCGTTGCACACACTATACAAGCAGGTGAGCGAGTTTGAGAGAAGACGTATAATTGGGCTGAGAGAGGCCGGTTGGTAAAGTCGCCGTATCGCCTGGCATTTGGGTTAGTGCGACGCGCCAATCGGACGGCGTTAGCACCAATGGGTCGAAGAAGGCACAACACTGCGACACGCGGGCAGTGGTTGGCCGAGGGCAACGACAGCATGCGAAGATCATGCGATTGTGAGAGCCGCACCAAAGGAACAGACATGCATCGCTCTCAACCATCCGTGGATATGTTGCCTCGTCTACAAGTACGGAAATCGGACCCCCGGACCGTTTCCAGCTGACTTGCGGCACAGTGACTGCATTCGAGGAAGGCAATCCTTCTCTTTCCACTGGCGACAGTGGCGTTGTGTTGCGTTCAGTGATGAGTCACGATTAGCCCTTGGCGTATGTGCCTTTCCTACATTTGCGGGAAAGGCGCATACCGTGAAACTTTGAAGAGGTATGGGCCAAATAATTTCCCCGATCTGAACTTCATGCCCGCAGACGAATTAACAGACCCAGTGACGTTGTAAGACCCTCATTTTTGTTACTACAGAAGGCATATCAAAAACAAAGAACGAACAAGTAGAGAATGTAAATATTAATAGGTAAACTCCTCCGCCCTTCAAAAGAGAACCAGGTATATTTTTCAAAATATGCAAGTCTAGGAGATGTTTAATTAAATAGGCGGCAAATAAAAGTTCGTCTTCTTCTTGAAAGGAAATCGGAAACAAAAAAGTAGGACTCGATGTGCAGTTTAAATCAATTTCGGAACAAAGCTTTGAACAGTAAAAAGATATTCAGTTTCCTTTAATTCAATTAATCATAAAAGCAAGAAATATACTCCTCCCAAATATTCCCTATCTGTTTCATCTCAAAAACACTTAAAAGAATTGCTTCATGCTCTGAACATTGGTTTTTGAAATGCCTTCAAGGAAAAAGCATTTTTTATAATGTTTATATGTACGAAAATATCCTCTCGGATTATTTCAAATGCAAATCCTAAGTAATTATAGATTTGTCGATTTAACGGATCATTTTCAAGTATCAGAAGACTTATTTTAAGAAACTCAGTCACGGAAACAGCATTTATTAGCGTTTTTCATCTCATCAGCAATTCCATAAATAAAAGGAAGTGGGTTGCGAAATGTCATGAAGAAACTTTCAGCTCTGGTACTTCACAGCAGCGACTGATCCCATTATGTTTTTCCACATGAATTGTCTGGCAGAATTGTGTTGTGATAGAAAAGTTATGATTCCCAAATTAATTTACTGCTTGTAAATAATTTATATTATTGTGATTAAATAACAGAAATTTGCTTGCAAAGAAAAAACGCGCGCACCAAGCTGCAACTGTGTTTTTTTATTTGCTTTTGCCCCAATTTTAATAAGTTTTTATCTCATTTGATACACATGGCTCAGAATCTGATTCAATCACACAATTCCAAGACATTTCCTGTATTTTTGAATTTTTTTCTTTAGGATACACCATCCAAATACTACAACTTAAACTACAGTGAAACCATAGGTCTTTTCAAGGGATGTTATAACAAGGAATTTCCCTGTAGTATGAAATCCCTTGTTATAACTTTAGGACGTAATAAAAAATCCCCAAAATCTAAGCAATTTACAGAATTAAAATATAAGAGCACAGTCGTCGATATTTGAAGCTCTAGCTTCGTGCAGCATTCATAAAATTCAAACTTCAAGATGAAAGGCATTGTTCGAAAACCGAGAAAGTCAAGAAATTTGTAGGCCTAAAATTAAAATGAAATTTTTATGCACCGCACTTTACTACAAGGATAATTTTGAAACGTAATTCCCTGGCTTTAGCAAATCTAGAAATTCGAAAGTCTTAGAGCACTTTGATTTTCTGTAAAATGGAATCGTGACGTAACATGCAGAAATTAGATCACCGTGTCTTAGCAGGAACTTGCCTTGTCCATGATCATAACGGGCAATCAGAATGGGCCAGAAACGCAGAGCAATTTAAGAGCGGTACCATCCCAATTAATTTTACTCGATTTTAACACTTTTTAATTGTTCTGCTTACAAATATTTGAAGAGAAATGAAATAAAGAAACAGTTAATGACTGACAATTTTAGCGAGACTTCGCAACACACTTAAAAAACACACTGCCCTATAAATAATTGATATCCAGACACTCCTCTACTGAATATGGAATAAGTTCTACCCAAGCACCACATCACAGATTCAAATTTAAATATGCTCGTAGGGCTATGAGGAAACAATAGTACACCGGTGAATGCAAGAAAAATAGAACACAGTTAACACATTTCTAGCGCGGATTAATAATGGGCTTCCATGTAAGAAATCGCCCTGCACGCGACATTTGAGATCCGTAGGTCGATGTTCGGTGATATGATATCAATATGGCAATATGGAAGTGGACTGGGGTTCGATCTGCCAAGAAAGCACCTAGTAAATCATAGAAGGTAACAGAACACGATTGGAGAGTTCTGCAAATGACTGTCCACTTATAACACAAAGCAAAATTGTCTCAAATCAAGTAAATGCTATGTGAGATTCCTGTTGTTAGCATTAGTACAGCGCACGGGATGCTACACGACATGGGTTACCAATGTCAGCTCCGATGTGAGACTATTGAAACTGGTGAGAGTACCAGTACGGGGTGCAAAAGGCTGCACAACATGACTTACCACTGTCACTTATGTGAGGCTTTCGGGACATATTAGTACAAGTAATAAAGAAGTAAATTTCTCCGTCATTTTTTGGTCCACGCAGGGGATCGAACCCGAGTCCTCTTATTCCGGAACAAGTCACTCTACCAACTGAGCTACGCAGACATTCGTTCTCGCTGCTATCTGCCTTTATGTCGTGTGCGTCCTGCGGGAAAGGCACGTCACATCTCCCCCACCCGGAAAGAGGGCTGGGGGCATATCCCACGGGTCAGACGGGACCATGTATCGTTGTAGTAAGCCATCCGCTGAAGAACGTGCACTTGAGAACTCCCAGTCAATCTGGTGTGTGGAATGCAACATCACACACATTTATTTTTCGAAGCGCTGAAGAAGGGATTCTCTTATTTTTCCTGTCTCGTGGTGTGGAAAGAACATCACACCATTGAGAGATCTTTAACGGCCGGGTCATCCGGGAAGTTCGGGCGCCATTATAACGAAATAAATTTCTCCGTCATTTTGGGTCCACGCCGGGGATCGAACCCGAGTCCTCTTATTCCGGAACAAGTCGCTCTACCAACTGAGCTACGCAGACGTTCGTTCTCGCTGCTATCTGCCTTTATGTCGTGTGCGTCCTGCGGGGCAGGCACGTCACAAAGTACAGTGCTCAAGACGATGCACGACATGGATTACCACTGTCTTACCCTATGCGCAGGGACGGATCGATTCGACAAAACCAGGTCGGGAATTTTAATCTTGTCGTCCACTGCAGGGACACGCGTACCCTCAGGGCCAACACCTCAAGAATTGCTTCCTGAACGAAATTCTCTTAAATCCTGGATGAAGGAAAACTGCTGAAATTTGCATTGTAAAAGATGATTAAGTCGTGAACAAATTTTAACAGCAATTTAAGGGTGAAATAATTTTAAAAATCCACTCATTACTGAATGCAACATACACAACTATGCTCAAAATATGGTGTTGTGCTAAATAGTTATATTTATTTGGTGACTGATCATCTAACGCGCAAAGTTATTCCTGTACCACCTCCTTGAATAGACGCTCTTTTTTAAGTTCACCCATCATTTGGACTCATGAACTACCATTTTGTTCCAAGAACCAGATGCGGTAAATCGTTGTTTCTTTTTAGATAAATGTCGGTGGGGCATGGATTTCGGAACTCTCTGTAGAAGAATTGCTTTCCGTCCCTTGTTTGTACATAGATAAAAGTGTAAGGATGATGGGTCATCGAAATTTGTAATCTTGAAGGAGGCACTAGTAACAATGGAGAGACGGTAAGGTCTCACTAATGCTCCTTTGACTCCAAGACCAAAGACCTATGCTTAACCACGGTTAGCTTATTTGTGACAGCGTTTTTGTCTGGAGGCAAAGGTTTCACTGAATTAGGGAGAATTTCGCTTTGTCCTTTTACAACAAACGCTCAACGTATACATTGAAAGAATGAAACGCCAATGTTTTTAAAGACAATAACGTTTTAGGCAGATAATATAAAACTCAAATGAAGTTAATGATTCTTATTCACACGTACCAAAATAGCTATTCGTTCTTCCCAAATAATCCAGACAAATTGGATACTAGAAATAGTCAGCCATTTCTCGAGTGTTCCACCGGGAAATATCCAGGTGTTCCGATGGGCCAATCCGTCCCTGCCTATGTAAGACTATTGGGACTGATGTTAGTAACAGTACAGTGTACAGGACGCTGCGCAACATGGGTTAGCACTGTCAAACCCTATGCGAGAGTATTGGGACTGAAGTTAGCAACAGTACAGTGTGCAAGACGCTGCACAATGTGGGTTACCACTAGGACTGATGTTAGCACCGGTACAGTTCACAAGACGCTGCACAACATGGGTTACATTGCCAAAACCTATGTGACAATATTGGGACTGATGTCAGTACTAGTTCAGTGTGAAAGACGCTCCATAACATAGGTTACCACTGTCAAACCCTATGTGAGACTACTGGGACAGATGTCAGCCCCTGTACAGTGTACAGGTCGCTGCACAACATGTGTTACCACTGTCAAACACTATGTGAGGGTATTGGGACTGACGTTAGTAGTAGTACAGTGTGCAAGACGCTGCACAATATGGGTTACCATTGTCAAACCCTATGTGAAACTATTGGGACTGGTGTTAGCACCGGTACAGTGCACAAGAGGCGACACAACATGGGTTACGCTGTCGAAACCTATGTGTGACAGTATTGGAACTGATGTTAGTATCAGTGCAGTGTGAAAGACGCTGCATAACATAGGTTACCACTGTCAAACCCTATGTGAGAACAGTGGGACTGATGTCAGCACCGTTAGAGTACACAGTTCGCTGCAGAACAAGGTTTACCACTGTCAAACCCTATGTGAGGGTATTGGGACTAACTTTAGCAACGGTACAGTGTGTAAGACGCTGCACAATATGGGTTACCACTGTCAAACCTTATGTGAGACTGTTGGGACTGGCGTTAGTACCAGTACAGTGTGCAAGACGCTGCACAACGTGAGTTACTCTGTCAAAACCTATGTTTGACAGAATTGGGCCTGATGTTAATATTAGTACAGTGTGCAAGATGCTGCATAACATAGGTTACTACTGTCAAACCATATGTGAAGCTACTAGGACTGATGTCAGCACCGGTACGGTGTACAGAACGCTGCGCAACATGGGTTACCACTGTCAAACCCTATGTGAGAGTATTGGGAGTGATATTAGTACTAGTACAGTGTGAAAAACGGTACATAACATAAATTACCACTGTCCAACTTCATGTGAGACTACTGGGATGGATGTTAGCACCGGTACAGGTCGCTGCATAACATGGGTTACCACTGTCAAACCGTATGTGAGAGTATTGGGACTAAAGTTAACAACAGTACAGTGTGCAAGACGCTACACACAATGGGTTACCACTATTGGGACTAACGTTAGTACCAGTACAGTGTGCAAGACGCTGCAAAACATGGGTTGCCACTGCAAAACATAGTTCTGTAACATACACAACTATGCTCAATATAGGGTGTTGTGCCAGATAGTTATATTTATTTGGTCACTGGTCATCTACCGCGCAAGGCTATTCCTGTTGTTGTACAGTGTACAGGAAGCTGCGCAACATGGGTTAGCACTGTCAAACCCTATGCGAGAGTATTGGGACTGAAGTTAGCAACAGTACAGTGTGCAAGACGCTGCACAATGTGGGTTACCACTGTCAAACCCTATGTGAAACTTCTAGGACTGATGTTAGCACCGGTACAGTTCACAAGACGCTGCACAACATGGGTTACACTGTCAAAACCTATGTGACAGTATTGGCACTGATGTTAGTACTAGTTCAGTGTGAAAGACGTTCCATAACATAGGTTACCACTGTCAAACCCTATGTGAGACTACTGGGACAGATGTCAGCACCGGTACAGTACACAGGACGCTGCACAACATGGTTTAACACTGTCAAACCATATGTTAGACTATTGTGACTGATATTGCACATGGGTTACCACGATCGAGCAGCTACGCATCAGCCGATAATCACTTCGTCCAATAACAATCCCCATTACTGTCGTGTAAAATACTTCGGTCTTTGGCCTGTATACCAATGCAAAACTGTGCATTTGGACTGACGAGTCACGGTGCACAGACTGTATCAGTCATTCACAGTCATTCCGTGGTGTGAAAGATGCCGGGAGAAAAGTACCTCCTGGACTGTATTACCGCAACAATGAAGTTTAGTGAACGCAGCGTAATGGTATGCAGCTGTTTTTCGTTGTGTTAGCTTAAGGCCCATTAGTTGTTTCGGACGAAAGCGTGAATGCTGAGTTCCACATAGACATCCAGGACAATTATTAGCTGCCAAAGTTGTGGTGCTACTTTGCGGAACGCCCATACATCTTTCGGGAGCACAGCGTAACGTGTTACGCTCCTCGGGTTGTTACAGGTTGGTTTGAGAACATGAGCGCCGAAATGTTGGACAGGTCAGCCCAGAATGCTGACCTGAATTCCATAAAGAATCTCTGGGATAAATTAAATGCGTAGAATAAGAGATAACCCAAATAGCAACTCTGAATTGATTACTGGCTTGAAAATTGAATGGCGAAAGAAAATGAGAGGAGATTTATAAAAACACTGGTTGTGAATATAGCACAAAATGAAAAGCAATCATAAGTGCCAACGGTTACAGCCAGCAATAAAAAAATTATGTACATGAAGATTGCTTGTACACATGCAGGTGCTTGGATATTAATAATGGGGTAGTGTATGTCCAAATAATAGCCGACCTGAGTAACTGCAGATTTCTTGTATATATCGCTGTACAAAACGTTCAGAGGAATAAATCAATGCAATAGAAAAATATATGCGTGTGGTGAAAGATAGCCGCAACAGAAACGGTAAGACGATGAGGAGTCGAAAAAAGTTCTCTAAAGCAAAGATTTGAAAGAATGTTGCAATGTGTCATAGAACAGAAGCCAACACTTTGAAATATGGAAAAACCAGATACTCACTGCCCACGTTCTTGAGGTGTGTGATCTTCCATGCGTCAAGAAAACCTAAGTTAAAGTTTACGAATCAATAATTCTCTCACCTCTGAAATCAACACGGCAAGTGTCAAAACGGCTTAAATTTTCAAGATTTACGACCACCGGCTGCGTGAAAAAAGATATTACAAATTCGCAAAATTCTGATCCCGCTGCATCGCTAAAGAAATCTCGTGTTTCAAATACCACTCTTCGGATAGATTCTCTTCCTCTCTCGTTCTCCAGGTATTATTTTTTTTCCGAACGCAGCTGCTTTTGGTGAAGGTCTTACAAAGTTTCAAATGATGCCCTTCCGCTTCCTAAATAAACAATTTTCCACATTCGTGGAGCTCCTGTCGTTGAATAATAATTGAGCAATTTGAAAGAGTTACTTTGAACACGAAGAACGAGTAGGAATTTCAAATTTCTTACCAAGAAAATTCGAGATACAAAACTGCCTTTAAATTGTGAACAAATCTGAAAGTAATTTATGTAAGCTGATCCAAATATATCGATAGATAACTTTTCAGTTCGGTACAGACAGAGAAACTGTCTGTTAAAAAGTTACTTAGGCATACCTTGTACTGGTTTTACATATCCCTGATGCGATACTAAAAGGCTGATAATAATTTGCGTAGGAAATTCTTGAGACAATAGAACTTCAGTTAGGGTTTCTTTTGGTAGGGACGGAGATAAAAGACGTATAATCAAAATGCCGAATACCATACTGTGATTTAAAACTGTAAATGCCTTAAAAGGAAAAAAAATACTCATAATTCTATAATTTTAAAAATTCGTTACCTACGAGTGATTTTTTTCTCCATATCCTGAGACAATCTTGAATTTTCCTATGACGTTCATCTAAATTTCGTTATATAATCCAAGAAGGAAAAATTTGTATGTTTCCTTTATGTGAAAAAAATACCATAAAAGCTATGTGTTATATCTAAAATCGGCTTTTTTATATTGCGCGTTACGTACGTGTACTAATAAATGTTTAATTTTTCTTTCAATGGCAGATATCTTTTTTTTGCAAGCTACGTTTGGGTTTTAAAATGCCCTGGGTTCTTCTCAGCAAAGGTTGCTCAATAAAGTAAAAATGTACAAGACTTGGAAAGAAGTTATTGCGAGGGAGATCCTAAATCTTCTTCATAAGCATCTGTGGAAAAAAAGATATTGGTATAACCTCAATGAAGCATTTCAACATCATCATTGCCAACCCATTATCTATCCACCGCTGGACGAAGGTCTCCCCAAGTTTCTTCCACAAAAGTCTGTCTTGCGCCAGTCTCCTCCATGTCACTCCCGCATGCTTTCGAATTTCACCCACTCCATCTCCATTGTGGTCTTCTTCTTGGTCTTTTGCTGTCCCTTGTAATCCAGTATAAAACATCGGCTGTCCATCGGTTGTCTGTCCTTCTATCAATATATCCATTCCGCTACCCTTAATGAACACTCACCAACCCACGTGGTCAGCGTGCTGAGTTATGGCTACCCCCAAATGATTCTACAACTTAAAATGAAGCATTGACGTTCAGTTTTTTTTTAAGTATTCTCCAACAGCAATTTTGCAAAGTTGCAGAAACCTGCACACAATCTGGAATGCTTGTTATACAGTGATCTTGTTAGACTTCGTAAGTGTGAATGAAAGCATTTTGCAAAGTTTTATATCCTCACAAAAGGCTTCCCATTACTTTTATTTTTAACTTTTTGAAACTAAATGGTATGTGATTTGGGGGATATGCATGATGGCGAAGCCATTTGAATTTTCCCTGTTCTAGGCCAGCCACAAATTACAAGGTTTTGTGCGTAGTGGCACTGTCATGAAGAAGAACCCTTGAGATGCCTGCTGTTGGACGCCTCCCCTTCATCTCCTTAACCCATTTTGAGCAAAACAACGTTCGTGTAGTATTAGTCGTTTTTAGTAGTCATTATTTCAGGTAAGGCACAGGCAGGTGCAACTCCTCGGCAGCTTATACAGTTTGTATTCCATATCAAAAAGTTCTGTGTCCCAAGGCACTTCCACTGTTATTTTTCTGAAACCATTCTCCTATTCGTCTTGAAACGGGTACTTCTTCTACAATCAGGTCTATTTTTGAAAAATCGAGAGTATAAATTGTGCTGTGCACATCTTTCGCATGCCAATATCTTTTTGGGTGTGAAACAAAACGAGAGTGTTTATTTCCTTGCAATATGTTACATTTATTCGCTTCACTAACGACCACACCGAGCCACAGTCTGATACATATTAACGGCAATTAAATCATAAAAACAAACGAAGTTTACTCATTCCTAACATTGAGTGGTACTTAGGTAGGTGTATTAATCAATGTTATTTTCGTAAAATCAATGAAAGAAGACTATAGCGAAGTAAATTTCTCCGTCATTTTTGGTCTACGCCGGGATTCGAACCCGAGTCCGCTTATTTCGGAACAAGTCGCTCTACCAACTGAGCTACGCAGACGTTTGTTCTGACTCCTATCTGCCTTTATGTCGTGTCTGGCAGGTACGTCACATCTCCCCCCTACCCCCCCGAAAGAGGGCCGGGGGTATAGCCCACGGGTCAGCCGTGTCCATGAATCGTTGCAGGCAGCCATCCACTGTAGAACGGGCACTTGAGAACTCCCAGTCAATGTGGTGTGTGGAATGCAACGTCACACATTTTTATTTTTCGAAGCGCTGGAGAAGGGATTCTCTCATTTTTCCTATCTCGCGGTGTGGAAATAACATCACACCATTGCGGGATTTTGAACGGTTGGGTTATCCGGATAGTTCGGGCGCCATTATAACGAAGTAAATTTCTCCGTCATTTTTGGTCTACGCCGGGATTCGAACCCGAGTCCGCTTATTCCGGAACAAGTCGCTCTACCAACTGAGCTACGCAGACGTTTGTTCTGACTCCTATCTGCCTTTATGTCGTGTGCGTCCTGCTGGCAGGTACGTCACAAGACATGGACGCATACAGGTAAATATTTGCCAAAAAAGAAGAAGAAAGCAAAAATGTTTGCTAGGTGTATTAAGCTGTTAACGCTGATGTTATCAATTTTGACGCTTCCTCATTCAACTGCAGAGTGCAACAAAGTTCAGCCAAGGGAAAAAAATCGGAACCCAGTTTACGCCCACAATGACTGATGGCAAGGTAGGAAAACTTTTTGATGACAAAACTGTGTCGCTGGAAGCCAGAAGTGCTTTAAAATTAATCACAACCAAAAATTTCCTGCAAACGTAAAATCACACACATGTATATATATACATATATATGGGATGTAAGGTCAGGTGATGCGTAACATCACAGCCTCTCCTTGACAAATGTCAACCCCGCCTTCTCGTGGTGCATCCTGTTCCCACTAAAGGGGCTCTGACGACCGCCAATAGCGGTATAACTATACCATCGGGATTAAAGGAAATTCTATCCCACACTCACCAACCCGCTTGGCCAGCGTGGTGAGTTATGACCAAACCCCTCCAAAATGATGCCACAACTTAAATCTTGGCCCTCAGTCTCCGGCAGCTGGAATGTACCTGGCCAAGGCAGCAGCCAGTGCGACATGAAGGCAGAGGGTGCTAAGAATCCCCGGAGGACCGGACTAGGCTGCCATCTGATGCTGACCTTGGCTACGTATAATGGACGCTCCCTATCTTCTGATTCAAGGCTTCTTGAATTGGAAGAGGAACTACAAAGGATCAAGTGGGACATCGTGGGGCTAAGTGAGGTAAGGAGAAAAGGAGAAGATCTCATCGAACTAAAAAGTGGACATCTCTTCTACTATCGTGGGACAGATGCTGGCAGAACTAGTGGTGTTGGATTTATAATAAACAAGAAACTGAAGGATAAAGTTGTAGAAGTTGAAAGTTCCTCTGACAGAGCTGCACGACTTGTTATCCAACTCTCGAAAAGATACCAGGCTCAGATTATTCAAACTTATGCACCCACCACAAGTCATCCTGAAGAAGAAATTGAAGAATTTTATGAGGAAATTTGTCATCTAAATAATAAAGGTAAGCAGCACTTGAAAATAATTATGGGAGATTTCAATGCAAAAATAGGGCAACGGCAAGAGAATGAAACTTCAGTAGGTAAATTCGGTCACGGCAACAGAAACCAGCGTGGAAATACTCTCGTTGAGTTTGCAGAGGCAGAAGGGTTTTTCATCTTGAACTCCTTCTTCAAGAAACTTGTTTAGCACACTGCAGTCGTCTATGACGAATTTTTTGTTACACATAATAAAATCAATTTCACTTGTCGTCCCATTTGAATGTCTCCATGTCTATTTCCTGTGTGGCTTTTTCTTGAAGAATTAGTTCAAGATGAAAAACCCTACAGGAAATAGACATGGAGACATCCAAATGGGACGAAAAGTGAAATTGATTTTATTATGTGTAACAAAAAATTCGTCATAGACGACTGCAGTGTACTAAACAAGTTCAACACAGGTAGTGACCATAGATTGGTGAGATGTAAGATGCCCCTCAACACTAAACTTGAACGTGGCAAGCTCATAAGACAAACAAAATCTATTGACATAACCAACCTTAAAAAGCACCATAATACCTTCAAGTTGGAACTGAAGAACAGGTTCTCTGCTTTAGAAGGCCTAACATCGGAAGAAGTGGACATCTCTGAAGTTAACAGAACAGTAACCAAAGCTCTTATGGAAACAGCAACAAAATTAGCTGGGTCTAAGAAGAAGTTGCATGTAAACAAATTATCAGGAAAAACGAAAATGTTGATGCAAAAAAGAAGAGAGATGAGGACAACTAAAGAAGATGTGACTTCCAAAGTGGAATATATAGAGCTATGCAAGACATTACGAAAAAGTATCACTGAAGACGTAAGAAAATTCAACTGTGAACTAGTGAGGAAAGCAATTGAAAACAACCAAAGCCTAAAGATAGCAAAGGGACATCTCAGTAAGGGAAGAAAACAGATTATGGCACTGAGAAAAGAAGATGGTTCTGTAACAAGAAATAGAGGCGAAGTTTTGACAAGAGTGAAAGATTTCTACTCCAAATTATATGAAAGGGATGATACATGCACTCCAGACATCATGAAAGATACCAGTACCAGAGTTCGTCCAGTCCTTCCAGCAGAAGTTGCACATGCAATCAAGAACATGAAGCGGGGAAAAGCTCCAGGAGAAGATGGAATTACTGTAGACATCATACAAGAAGCAAGTGGAAAAATCGAAACAGTACTCGCCCAAATTTTCACTCGATTCCTTAATGAAGGAAAGATTCCTGAGGATTGGAACACCGCTACAATGATCCTGCTACATAAGAAAGGTGACATTGAGGATCTCGGAAACTACAGACCTATCAGTAGTTTATAAAATCTTCAATAAAGTTCTTTCGCACCGCTTGAAGGTAACACTGGACATGGCTCACCGAGAGAACAAGCTGGATTCAGGAGTGGCTACAGCACAATAGATCATATCCATGTGCTCAGAGAACTAATTGAAAGAGCGAGGGAATATGAACTTCCATTGTGCATGGCTTTTATCGATTATGAAAAAGCCTTTGATTCGGTGAAACCATCAGCAGTTACAATGGCTCTGAAAACCTGCGGTATTGAAGATGCATACATTAATATTATTAATAACATCGATGAAAATGCAAGTGCAAAGATTAGGCTGTTTGAAAATACAACACACATAAAAATTGGAAAGGGAGTGAGACAAGGTGACACCATATCTCCGAAGCTCTTTAATACCCCATTGGAGGGTGTTTTTCAGTCACTGAGCTGGGAAAACAAGGGGGTAAAGATTAATCAAGATTATCTAACCCACCTTCGTTTTGCTGATGACATAGTCATTTTTGCAACTACCCCATCAGAACTGCAGAGTATGATACAGGAACTTGCTGACAAGAGTAAAGAAGTGGGATTAAAAATGAACTTTCAGAAGACAAAAGTGATGTTCAATGCTTTTACAAGAAATGAAGATCTATCGATTGATGGAGAAAAGCTGGAGATAACAGACACGTACGTTTATCTTGGACAGCAGATATCAAGTGAGGGTCACATTGATGAAGAAATTAATCGGCGTACAAAACTTGCCTGGAGAGCTTTTGGAAGAAACAGCATAATTTTCAAGAGCAATATGCCATTATGTCTTAAAAGAAAAGTGTTTGATCAATGCATCCTTCCAGTGCTTACGTATGGTGCAGGGACGTGGACCTTAACTAAAAGAGACATACAAAGGCTGCAGACAACTCAAAAAAGAATGGAGAGATGCATGTTTGGTGTAACCAAGAGAGATAAGAAGAGGAACTCGTGGATCAGAAAAATGACAAGAGTGGAAGACATCATGATCAGAGTTAAATCCCTGAAATGGCAATGGGCTGGACATACTGCCAGAAGGACAGATCATCGATGGACAGCCGAAATTTTAGATTGGATTCCAAGGGACAGGAAAAGACCCAGAAGAAGACCACATGGGAGATGGGTGGATGAAATTCGAAAGTAAGCAGGGATTAATATTTCCTTTTTTAATTGCAATGTAAAAATTTGGATTTCTTTTGCATTGATTTTCAGGTTTAAATTCTCTCTCTAACGAACTTGGCATTTCGTTATGGCTGAAAATCATTTCTAATTATTATGTCACTCTCACAGCTTGAGTTCACTTTAATCTTCTTCTCTCTGTTTAATAGTAACAGATGAAGAGCATGGGTCGGGCCAGGAAGGTTAATGGATGCAAGCGAAATTGTTAACTAGTGCTAGGTCAAGCAACTCTACGGAGGACCTGACATATATATATTTTTTAAACTATTTTAGGTGGGAATGTTACTTGCATCTATGGCCTTGCAGAAACCCATTTCCAACTAGGTCTTTGTGGAAGTGAGAAAATGCAGAGTTTTTGCTGGTCCTTGATAAAGCCAAGGCTCAGTATTCTCGACACCTTCTACATTCAGTTGTTTTATTTTATTTTTTTATCTTTTCTCCTTTTACTAACACAGGTAGATACATAACCTTTTCTATGTTGTACTAGGTGTGAGTCAAAATTATATATGTATTTTTTTGCTTAGGTATCTTCTTTATAGAATGTGAATTCTGAATTTTTAAAACTGCTGCGTTGCGCGTTTTGATCTTCAGGTTATTTTGCAACCTTCGTTTTAAATTCTAAAGTTTTTTCCTTAGTCTTCAGTTTTGCTCTTAAGTATATATATATATATATATATATATATATATATATATATATATATATATATATACACTGCTGGCCACCCAAAATGCAACACCAAGAAGGACACGAGATAGCAAAGCCAGATTTACTGGACACATAAAAACAGATACAAAGATGAAACGATTGAGCTTACAGGCCCGTGCGACTTACGGAACACGCAGACAACAATAGTTCGTTTGGCCCCCATGGCTGAAAATAACGGCCGCTACACGCCGCGGCATCGAACGAAAGAGGCTTTCGATGTGGACTTGGGGTATGTAGGTCCAGGCTGCTTCCAAGCGTTGCCACAGTTCATCAGGCGTTGCCGCGGGTGGTGCTTGCGGGGACACTGGGTTGCCGATCAGCGACCAGACGTGTTGGATGGGCGACATATCGAGAGGACAGGCGAGCCACGGTAGCAGTGACACCTGGTGGGCCGTGAAGAATTTTTGCACGATTCGTGCCACGTGCGGACGCGCATTGTCCTGTTAAAACGTGGCCTCGGGCAGGTCTTGCAGGTAAGGGAGGACTACAGGCTCCATAACGTCGGAGATGTTGCGGTGGCTGTTGAGTGTACTGGCGATGCGTACCAGAGGGGTGCGCGTGTCATATGCAATTGCGCCCCTAGCCATAACGCCGGCTGACAGACCGGTATGGCGATGCATAATTCAGGCGTCATACAGCCTCTCGCCGCGATGCAGCCACACGCGGATCCGACCATCGTGGTGTTGCAGGCAGAAGCGGGTTACGTCGGAGAAGACAATGTCGTATCATTCTGTAGTCCTGGTGCGGCGTTCCACGGCCCACTGCCGTCGCACTCGCCGGTGGTGTAACATCAATGGTAATCGGAGTAATGGGCGCCGTGCGACGAGTCCGCGCTCCTACAGGCGACGTCGAACGGTACGTGCTGACACAGGTTGTTGCGCAACACACCCTAATTCCAGCGATAACGTTCGTGATGTGGCGGTGCGAGCCGTCAATTCCCGCCGCACAACATGCCAGTCCTCTCGTTCGGTGCTGTGCCGCGGCTGCGATAATCACTCACGTCGGTCCGTCCATCCCTCCTGCACCCTCCGAATCCATACTCGCCTCACTGTGGGTGGATGTCGTCTCTCACAGGCGCCAATGTCTCTATACGATAAACCGCTGTCGCGATAAGCCACTATTCGTCCTCTGTCGAACTCCGAAACTTGCTGGAATGACTGCCGTATTCTGCGACGAGGCATCAGGAAGCTTCCCACGCACAGGTCCGGCAGCATAACACACTTTCACTACTTACACCCCAACTTCTGTTCACCCTTCTTATACATAGTACTTCTCGGTGGCGTGCGGGTCACACATGATTTGCATGTCCTCTTGCGGGCGACGGATGCTGCGAATTTCAGGCCAATCAGATGCTTCCTTCTTGGTGTTCCATTTTGTGGTGGCCAGCAGTGTATATATATAAAAGCATATGCAGAGCCTTTTTTACCTAATTTTTTTGTGTCATAATTTTTTGTTTTATTTGTATACCATTTATTATCTATGTTCTCTTACGGACTGCTGCTTTGCGCATTCGGGGCTGCATATTCACCATTATTTTTTCCTATGCTATTACGCTCTAATAAGATAACCATACCACATCGGTCTTCGCGTGGTTTATCAAGGACCGCGATTGACCCTGAGGCAGGGACTGTCACAGCAAAAAGTGTGCTACAGCCTCCGGTACCTGGATTTGAAGCAGACGGGGCCAGTTCTACCTCTAAGCTACGGTCTCCATTCCAAGTTAATTTTGTTGAAAGATATGCTTTTGCAGTTCCTCAATTTATTCGTCATTTAAAATTTTGTAAATACAATGACGGTAGATGCAAGACTTGTTGTGCTCATTCTTCCAATCTTAGTGAAGATCATTCACCCAATTTTTGTAAGGCTGTTAATTGTGTATACTTGATTACTTGTGAAATTTGCCAATGTGGTTATGTTGGTCAGAGCAGTAATCCATTGCATATTCGTATTAACTGTCATAGGTCTGACATAAGAACCTTCAAAAGGAAATCTGATCGTGAGATTCAACATTTTCAGTCACACGATTTCAGCAACATTTCCATTAGAATTTTGTTTGTTGAGTCCGTGCTGGAAAACAGGTTAGTATATGAGAACCTGTGCAAGCTGCAATTCGAAACTCTCTTTCCGTATGGGCTTAACGAGCTATTCAATGGTAAGCAGCTGAACCAAGATACTTATCTCTATCTCAAATTTAAATTTAAACCTTTCACCGTTTCTCAAGGAAAAACAAGGGGTAGTATAGGCAGCAGAAGGAAATCATCGGCTTTGGTGAACTGGTTCAAGAGCTTGACTGCTATGAGGGCTATTTCGTTAATCGTTGTCGTTCTAAAATCTTTACCCTGAGCAACAAAAAAATCAGGGTTTTTGACCAACTGCTTCGAAATTATGCCTTTGGCTCTGAACACATTGGAATTTTGATCGGTGACCTTCTTGCGTACCGACGTTCCACTTTCCGTTGCAAATCCACAGGGGCTCACCTTGTCAGGAAGTATTGCGTTATGGATTATGGCCAAGAGTCCATTGATTTTATTGGTTTAAAGTCAATTTTGCATAAACATTTGGGTCTTTTCCCTCTCGGAAATGAGGTGAAATTGGTGACCTGTTTTCGATAAGAAAAACCGCTTGGTCCCCGTATTTTTAATTATAGGCAAACTGTTGCTGATTTAAAGTCTTCAAGCAGCAATGAGGATGACAGCTGTTACTGTCACCTTGACAGATTTAGTAAATTTGTCAACCCTTACCTGGACATTGTGCCTTTTCGAGAACTACGCACATTTATTTCTCTGGGCACTAAATACAGGTTGACACCTCAATTCAAAACAAAGAAATGTGTCTCCATTCTACGCAGTAATTTTTTACAATGCGCACTAAAGTTTTCCTATGAGTTTGGCTTGCCCCTCGATGCCTTTAAAGAATGGATGGATTCCGTGTTGTGTGACATTCGTCATGAGCTCGGCAAGTTGAAGGACTCTGGGGTTTGTGCGCAGCAGCCACATAATCTTGTTCTCATTAATTCACAAATTCGTGAACTTCAAGATTTATTCACTATTTCCGAAGTGGATAAAGCTAATAATAACCTTGCCTTCTTTTGTAAACAGTTTTATCAGGATCTCCTAATACAGGAGATGAACACCACGGATACTTACACTCCGGTTTCTCAAAGCCATAAAGACATTGTTAAAGAAATCATCGCTCTGCATAAAAGCATTAAGCTTAACGTGTCTAACTTAAACTTTCCTTTCATTTATGCTATCCCAAAGTTTCATGAGGAAACTGTTTCCTTCCGTTTTATTACCAGTGGACGCAGCTGTTGTAATAGTAAAGCGAGTTGGTTGCTTCAGAGATACTTGTCCGTGGTGCTTCGCAAGCTGGGTTCGACTTGGATTATTGGGAGCAATGACAGAGTCTTGGAGGCACTTGGCTTGGTGACTGTCACATCTGTGGATACATACTATTTTAAAAACCTCTTCACCTCAATTTCATTGAAGGGTTTGTGGCAGGTGGCCTTAAACATACATACGAAGTTCGAGCATGGGACTACAGAACAATATTGACACTTCCTACTGGACTTCTGTATTAATAACAATTTCGTTGCCATGGGCGATGGGCTTTACCTCCAAACTCGTGGTATCCCGATGGGCAGTCGCTTTTCTAGCAGTTTGGCTAATATCTATCTGCACTTCTTTGAGGATAGATTTATTGCTAATCATCCTTTACCTGGAATTGCTCTAAGATATGTTGATGACATCATTGTCATTAACATTCCGGAATTTTGCGTTACGCCACTGACTTGTATCCTGAGGACCTCACCCTAAAAAAACTAACAGATCGTCTACTTGTGTTTGTTACCTCGATTTAGAGGTACAAGTGGACGAGGAGGGAAGAGGTGTAGTGAACTTATTTGATAAAAGAAACTCCTTCGAGTTTGATATCATTCACTACACTCACTGGTCCTCCAACATCTCTAAAGTTATACAGCACAATCTACTCATCTCTCAGTTTCATATAGTAGCTAAATTTGCTGTACGCAGTTCTTGCTTGTAAGAAATCTGAAAGCTCTTCTTTCTAAACTGCAATCTAACAATTTTCCTAAAAGTTTCTTAAGATACCATTTTAAACATTTAATTTTAAACTTTAATTCGGTTTCCAAGAGTTTCAAATTGCACATTGACATGCTTTATTAATCTAGGACCTAAGAATTTTAAGTTCTATTTGGTGGGTCCCTAATAGTTAAAGATCTTATCTACATACACAGTTTTGCATCTTGTCAATTCACACATTTTTTGACCTACCAAGTAGTTGATTAACCGTGACCACCTTTTATATCAGTGTATATATTTGGGTTCTTGTGGGTGTTCTGTTCGGTTTTGTTAGTTGTCTTGTCATGGTGGTTTTGTTCTGCCGGAAAGCTTTCAATTATTTTTCATTTTTCATTTTGTAGTTGTATAAATTTGATTTTTGGAATTCTTGTGTTTGTTCTGGAATTTGGTCTGGTGGCCTAGGGAACATGACCAACCGACAATTTTGGTTCTCTTTGTCGTTTGTCGGTACTAGAAAGGCCATTCCCGCAGGTTGATGCTCTCCTGATGACGGCAACCTGTTTTTTTTTCACTTGTTTTGAAGTTTCCTTTTTAAAATTTTGTATTTTTGTTCTGTAATTTTTCTAATCTACATTTTGATCTAAGGAGAATTTTGGATATTTATTTTGAACAGTTTGGTCTGCAGCTTGATATTAAATTTGAATATTGGACAACCTTATGTAGTTTTTGCATTTTGAATAATTACATTTATGACAACAGACGACTGTATGTACAGATAAAAGGCATTCCAAGGGGTTCTTGTTGCTCCAGTCTGTTAGCTAATCTTTATCTTCATCACTACGAGGAGAAATTTAGTCCACCTACAATTTTTTTCTTCAGATACGTTGGCGATTTAATAACATTTTCATCTGGTACCTCTTCTGTCCGAATTAATGATATCTATCCTCCAGGACTAGTGCTTTGTGAAACGGGATCAAAAGATCATGTGCATTTTCTTGATATGGACTTTCTTCCCCAAAATCAGGGTATCATTCTGGATCTTTTCGATAAGAGAACACTTTTAGTTTTGATACCAATGTTTTAAGTAGCTGGTATTCCAATGTTTTTTGTTTTTTTTTTAATGGAGGTTTAACGATTACCGTGAGCAACTCAATGGGCTATAAGCAGTCGCCCGTCCCTAATTTAGGGTCACTGGTTCCAGGGAAGGGAAAGAGCCAGTGCCGTAAGACAAACACAACACCCATGCCTGACCGGGATTCGAACCCGGACCCCTTACCGACGAATGATCAGAGGCCAGCGCCTTAGACCACTGCGCCACCGGGGCGGCCCAATGTTCCTAAACACGTACTTGAAACAATATTATTTCCAAATTCATCAGAATCACAAGAATATGCAATAATCGGTTCAATACCACAAAGCAGCTAAAAATACTTTTTTCTTCTTTTTTAAAAAATTATTATCCGTTAAAATATTGTTTATTTCATTTCGAAAAATTATTGACATCTTTTAATTCGGGGAAATCTTATAAAATCAGACTATGTAACATTGCTACCTTTTAAGCTTTAGACTAATTTTTTCTTCTGGCCTCAATTTAAAATATCCCCCTCCGAGTCGCCCCGGAGCATTTAACCTAACATTTGCTGACATCCATTAAAACTCAAAAACAATTAATTTTCGTTACAGTTTTTTGTGAATTCCGACAGAGGTCGCCATAGGATATCGTATGGTTACTTTCAAAAATCCAAGCTATGTCTGGGAATGGATTCGGCGGCTGTTGGTATGTTTGTGCAAGATATGGAGGGGATTTGTTAATCGAAATTTAGATTTATTGGAGTTCAGTGGAGTTGTAGGGTTTAAAGTTATTTTATTTCAGGTAAGTTTTTGTATTTTAGTTCTGTGTTGTTGGTTCAGGTAGGGAAGACCAGGTGTATAACTCTAAAGTAAAAAAAATTAACCCTTGTTTCGGAAATCACACATTTCAAAGACACCTGCATGAAACTTGAACCAGGGTTCGGGGGCCTGGGGAGTCTTTCCCTGATGAGTGGCTCCCGGTACCCGACCCCAAGTGTTTAAAATTATTATTATTATTACTATTACTATTTGTTGTATGTGAATTGTGAGAGTTTTAATTTTAGTTTTCGTGTGCTAATTTAGTGGGATTCAGGGATTTCTACGAGAAGTTCTTGGTTGAAGGTGTAGAGAGTTTGACTTATATACTCCACCAGTGGTTCTTGCTGCAGTGCGCAGTTCCCAGATGAGTAGGGCAACTTTGTAGTACACCTTTAAAAGATTATATATATATATACACTATCTACCAACAAGTAATCGGATCCCCTGCCATCGACGATATCTGCGGGCCTGATACACGTGACGGCCGCCGCCGTTAAATATCGTGTGGGAAACAACAACGCAACCAGTCGCATGCAAGATGCCACGCACTTCGGAGCTCTCTGATTTCGAGAAAAGTGTAATCGTCGGGTATCACAAAAATCGCCGATCCATACGTGACATATCCAGCCAGTTGAAGTACCCAAAATCGACAGCAGCCTACGTGATTGGCAAGTGGAACATGCAAGGTAACTGTCGGAATGTGCCGCGACCCGGCAGACCCACAAAACTGGGAGTTAGAGACCGAAGGGTGCCGGCCAGAGATATTCGGTAGAACCGCACCAAATCGATGGGCCACATCAGCGAGGAGTTTCAACAGGCATCCAGGATTGTTCTTTTGATGAATACCATCCCTAAGGAAGTTCATCTGCGCGGTTATCATGGACGTGCTGCTGCTCACAAGCCTTTGATCACCAAGTCCAATAGCGCTGCTCGGCTAACGTGGTGCAAAGAACGTCGACAGTGGACCGTTGAACAGTGGAAACAGGTTCTCTGGAGCGACGAATCAAGGTTCACCCTCTACCGTTCGGATGGCATGGTCTGGGGTTGGCGTCTGCTTGGAGAACGCCTCCTTCCGGAATGTATTGTGCCAACTGTGAAGTTCGGCGGCGGTGGAATTATGCTATGGGGGTGTTTCTCCTGCTATGGCACGGGACCCTTGGTCGCAATTCCTGGTAGACTCAACGTCGAGATCTTCTGCACCATGTTGGATGAATATGCTCTTCCTACGTTGTGGCAGTTTTACCGGGTGGACCCATGCTACTTTCAGGATGACAATGCCACCTGTCATGTTGCGAGGTCCACCATGGCTTGGTATGGTGACAATGGGGTTAATCGAATGGACTGGCCTGTGCAGAGCCCGGACCTTAACCCTGTCGAGCACCTCCGGGACGAGTTGGAGCGTCGACTTAAGGGGTGCCCCCACCGTCCGAAAAAAATATGAAGGAACTGACCTGTCTTCTCCAAGCCGAGTGGAAGAAAATACCGCTAGCCGTCGTACAACGCCTGGTTAGGATTATGCCCCGGAGGGTCGCAGCTGTAATCGCCGCTCGTGGAGGCCCCACCAACTATTGAAGGTGAATAAACTTTGTTTTCCTTTGCTATCAGAGGTGTCCAATTACTTGTTGGTAGATAGTATATATATGTATATATATATATACATATTGTTTCTCTCTGTGTGTATATATATATATATATATATATATATATATACACACAGAGAGAAACAAAACATTAGAGATAAGAGGCAAAAGGCGAAAGGCAGTTGATATGGATGTGGGCATCCCTCACGCAGAGTGGAACAAACCGAAGCCGATCGCAGACAATCAGTAGGCATACAAGCAGGGCTTTCCAAAAGTATCACAAAAGATGAAAATGGGTAAACGTGGTAATCTGAGAAACTTTGATCGAGGACGCACCATTCGTGCAAGACAGATGAGTCATTCCATCGCCCATGTGGTAAGAACCTTAGGTTTTCCGAGGGCAAGCAAATCAAGGGTATACCACGAGTATACCATCGACAGACAGACTCGCGCCCACAGAGCAAGGGGTTGCCGATCACACGCCTGGTGACTGGGGTCGATGTAGACTATCCAGGCTCGTATAGACAAACGGCTTGGCAACGACGGCTCAAATCACATCCAGGCTAAAGAAAGGAGGCTTAAGCAGTGTCAGCGTGCGAAAGGTACACGCTGACACTACTTGGTACGCCTGATGCATACCCTAGGCAACGGGAGCCAACGCCCTACTCGTGTCCCACTGTTGACTGCTCGACATCGGACATTACACCTCGCCTGGTGCCGGGAACATCAGAACTGGACATCTGCAGAATGGCGCCGCGTCGTGTGGTCGGATGAAAACCATTTTCAGCTTTACTTCCGGAGCTAACGAGAGAGTGCCTGGGGTTGCGTTAAGAGCATGAGGCTAGCAACACCCGAACTCTCGTAGCATTAACATCTGTGCGTTACTAGCATGTGCTGACTAATCACCTACACGCTTTCATGGCCTTCGCGCATCCTGCGTCCGATTGTCTGTTTCAAGAGGACAATGCGCAGCCTCACAGGGCCGCAACCGCCAAGCCATGGATTGAGAAATACTCATTTCAGTGTGGAAACATCTAGTGGTCATCAAGGTCCCCAATATAAACCCTGTGGAAGCTCTCTGGGACGCCGTGGCCTAGTGGGAAAC